>OW387023.1:122105219-124605219 GCA_936439885.1 Nowickia ferox | reverse complement strand
AATTGCAAACAAAGAAGCTTATTGTACGAATCAACATCAACGGTTATATATATATATAAACATTCGGCCACATCTTGAAAATGGTAGGATTCGGGCCCGTACACAGAAAGGTTGACATCATGTTCAACGGGTAAACAACCCGTTTATTGTCTTCTGCCTTACTGAATTTATCCGAACCAATAATTATTGGCATGGATTTTCTACTTCGGCTACAAGTCGAACTAACCGTAGAAGGAGTTCGGCTACAGGTACCAGAAGTACATCGTATTTCTACTCATCAACCATGCGCGTTAGCATTGTTGTTATAAATACCTTTTTCCAAAAACAGTTTTTTTTTAGCAATTTTGCACATAACTCGCAAACTTATAAAAAGACTGAAAATTTAGAAACTGTCAGCAGTGTAAAAATGGAAAGAACACCAACCAAACCTATTGCCTCGGGTCATAAAAAACTTACATCAAATTGCCATACCAACAAAAATAAAAGAATATGCTCCACCACGTAAAGATAAGCGGAAGTCATCAAATCTAAAACGTGCCGTTTACACTCGCTGTCTATACGGCGCGAATTGCAGTCACCGGCATTTGTCGTTGGATTGTTGTGTAAACTGTACAAGTACTTATTGCTTAAAATATTAATTAAAAAACAAGGTAAAGGGTGACTTTTTAGCAACTTTCTTTTTGGCAACACTGTTTTTGGCAACTCAGCTGTTTTCGTGTATCATGTTACTGTTAAACATATTCAGTTTGGTCTGTAATTTAACCATGAATCGACTTACAAATTTAATAAATTTAAAATAAAAATTTATGCTCGGTTAAGAAAGTGCATCGTGCACTTCTTCCAACAACATTTATGTGAACTCATCTTTAAACATTGAATTATATAGATCTGATTGACTGATATAAGATTTCATACATTTCTCTAAATTTTATTTGTTTTTTTTTATAAATCAAATCCAAAAGCTCTTAAAAAATCACCCTTTAAAATAATCGAGAAATTCCTTAACTACATTTTTGCACATCGTGTTTTCTGTGTTCATACATATTTCCATCGTTTGGGGGAAGGTGGTGGTGGCTATTCTGGAAAACTCATCGCAGAAGTGAAACTTAATGTAAAACAATTTTTGAAAATTTGTTCTTGTTTGCCACACATTTCTAAAATGAAATAAGCGTGAGAATTTCAACGCGTTTCTCTTTCTTTTAAAACCGGTTAATTTTCTATAAGAAACAAAAATAAATTTTTTACATTTACACAGTTTTGTTTTTGTTTTATTAAGTCGACGCGTATTCCAGAATATTCACCAGTGTCTTATTGCTCTTTGGACTTGCATCTGATCTTATATGAAGGAGTATAAGTGTATTAAAGGTTTTATTAGGTAAGATTCCTCTTATCAGTATTATTATTGCCAAATGAACCAGTGAAATTAAAAGTGAATAAAAGCCAGAGATGGCACACCAAGGTAAAATATATGTAAATTTCGAGGCTAAGATTTTGCATTGAATAAGCGACTCGTCTGATTTATGTCAGCAGTTACATATATATGTATGATCAGAGAAAATAGAACAGTTTAAATACAAAAAGAACCAAACACTAAATCTGTGGTTTTCAATAATAACAGCTTATGTCCAAAAATTTAATTTTTCAGTAGAACTAAAACAAATTTGGAATTTGGTTTAAAAACATACCGGTTTCGGCTATATGTCATCTTCTGTGTTCATTTGAATACTTTTATCTTAAGTTTTCCTTTTTTTATGTCGATTCAATTTGCTAAAAAATTATTGATGAAATTTTTTTTCGAGTGTACTACTTTTATTGACACTCATTCCCTCATGGGGTACATTACAATTATTGTTTTAGTAAAAAAAAAACGCTCAAATTCTTAAAGGTAAATTCAGCATGGGGAATGACTTGTTTAAATTGAATTAAAGGAGAAAAATATTTTATACATGTTCATTTGAAAATGCATTGATGTGATGGCTCCCCGCGGTCATATTAGTCACGATTTGTTATAACATTTACTCGTATACCAGTATATTCTTATAAGCCTTAGAATAGAAACAGTTGAACCTTCATATTCTCTTTCGTACATCTTTTTAATCATTATAAGCAACTTTTTTGGTGAGGAGACAATTCGTATGTATGTACATATGTATGTATGTATGTCCTATGGGATTTAAGACAGATTTAAAAGTTAATCTCATTACAAGCATTTATCCATAAAACCAAAAACAATTGCTTCGAAATAAAAGTAACGAATACGACAATAAAAAAATGCATTCTGGCATTGATTCAACTAATCCTTTTGCTCGGAGACTTAAAGTGGCGCCAATGGTTTATCAAATTGTACATTCACAGTAATATACGAACTTACCCAGCGAACATTTATTGCCGGAATTCGGTCCTAATTCTGTTGGAAACTCCTCACAAGTTTAGAAATCGTGCGGGAATTGTATGAGTGGTTGACAAATTTAGGTGAAGTTAGGTAAGGTAGGTAAGTGAGTTAAGTTTTCCAGCTCACTTGGGTCCAAATAACAGGTTCTTTTGCAATACCTGAGAGTAGGAAAGCGATAGTGCAAGTACAGGTGGTGAAGTAACAGATAGATACGGAGAACAACTCTGCTTTTATGCATCTGAGGGAACTGTTGATTGTTGTCTGGCCAAGTTTCGGAACTTTTCTGATATGCATATGTAAGACATGTCGGCAAAAGATCTTCACTGGCTATATACCACAAGCATGAATTTGCGTGTATCTGTGATTGCACATACACTTGTGTTCAAACAGGAAGTTTGGAATTTTGTTGTTGTTTTTTTGTAGGTCTTACATGAATTTTTCGTAATAATCCTAACACCTTTTAAAGTATGTACATATGTACTTAAAATCTTGTTTATATCTGATTTCTTTTTTAAACTCCTCATGTTTGTCTTTAAATATTCTTCAAAATAAATAAACAACTTTTGTTTGGATTTAGCTTGTTCTGCCAAAAATTTTATCATTTTGATCTTTAAAACTAAGTGAGTCAACATCATTTTATGTGATGGTGTGTTTATTTTTACAAAAACATATTTATTTCAATGTCACATTTGAAGACATTAACAGAAGCGAAAAGGGAAGACAATAAAATCAAGGGATTGTGGTCTGGAAAACTAAATTTTTTGGCTGATTAACACAAACTTAAACTCATTTCCATAAATACATTACAGATTCAATTAAACATTCTATAATAACTTGATTTTAATGAATATACTATGTACATACATATATACATACATATGTACTCGTATGTAATAACAAAGACTTTCATCCGTAGAACTGCACATGGTAGTCTACTGTTACACCGCGGAAAAGTATGAATATATTGCATTATATGAGGTTTGTTCAAAACATATCGCGAATTTTTAATAATTTGTGGAGTTATGATGGTACTCATGTCTATCACTTATGCCAATTTTGACTATTTTGAATGTTCAGTTAATTGTTGACAGCAGCTGTTTATAGTGCAAGATGATAACAACAACAACAATAACAATAAGTATTCAAATCTTAAATCTAAATATAATTAATTAGGTCCAACCAATGTCGGACATAAACTTCGCTAAGCGAAGAAAAAATAAAAATAAAAGTATAAAAGATGATACATGATAAAGAATTAATTCTTGAGGGAATAATAGATGTACACTATCATAAAAAATAAATAACAAAATGTGATTATCGTTACCGCAAAAGAAGAAATATATCGATAAATATTACGATTTTAGGTTCGCCAAACGTAAGTCTGTTCCAGATATGTACATAACAAAACAGTCCGAACTTGTGCAGTTATCCAAAAGCTTTCCAGATAGCAATTTTTGTGCAATTTTGAGAGCGAATGAGAGAGTAATTTTTTTCATTTCCTGTACAAACTAGTATGAACTTTTTCTTCTGGATAAGTTCGGACAAGAATTAAATAATCAGCTGTTTTTTTGTTTACATGTGAAATTGAAAAATTAATCAGAAAATTTGCAAATATAGGAAAAATGTTTTTACATACAAATTTATTTAAAAGAAAAGTTGAAGGTTTTTTGAACAAAGTGGAAGTTGTAAGTACATTTGTGCATATTTCTCCTTTGCTTTAATATAAAATAATGCTTTTTTTCAATAATTCACGTAGCTTTGACTTTGTTGGAATTTATCATCATTTACTTTTTACAGCTGTTGCCAATGATGCAACATTTTAGTTATTATAATGTTATGCGTTTAAAATCCCTTAAATTAAATTTAATGTAAAAAGTAAGCAACATTCCAAGATGTGAAATTATGATTTTTTGCGTTCTATGCATATTCTCTTACTAGTCCGAACTTGTACGAAATCATGTGGAACACAACTGGTTAGTTTTGTAAAGTATCTCAACAAAGCCAATAGTAAAAGAGGATTTGACTTTTTTAAGTTAGAAATTTCGATACTTAAAATGAGAGCTAATTGCAAAGTGAAATTGTGGAGAAAGTACAAAAAATTCCAAGGCATTAAAAAGCTAAAAAAAGCTATACATGTTCGAAGTTCAAAGTTCAAGTTTTTTACGTTTCACTTTAATGCAGTATAATGTGCGTGGGTTTTTTAATATAAAGTAAATATTTTCATGAGTCTTCTGTATTAAAAGTATTAACTATGAATAATAAGATACAAAAACACTGTTATTATGGCTATTGTTTTCAAGCGAGCTTTCACATAAGTACATATCATAGAGGATGGACCAAGAGTATATTTTACTCACAATTGTGCACACTCCCGATAAAAAGTTGCCTACGCACGTTCACATGAGTGTTCACGGCAATAATTTTTTTCATTGCCATGAACAGAATTGTGCCTCTTTGTTTATTTGGAACGATGAATCCAAATCTGCTCTTCGTTTTTTTTATCAGCTTTAGTTTTCGAGATACAAATAACTTGAAATTCAACAACAAAATTATTTTAACCTGTGTAACATTCTTTCTACATCTGCCTAGTAGTTTCAGACATATCGTAGAAATTGAGCTGATAATATAACAATTTTATAGAAACACTAGCTGAGCCCGGTAAACGTTGTCTTACCCTCAATTATTTTTCCCCCTGTGTGTTTTTTTACGCTGATCAATCTATAATTCAAATTTCATGAAAATTGGTTAGATATTTTCGGCGAGGAAGTAATTCTCCCTATGTAGAGCGGTCAGATATACCGGAGGCGAAATGAAGGGAGAACAGCATACTCACGTTCAAATGGCTTTGTTTTCCCTTTGAGTACGGAAACTATTGCTTTAATAGATCTCGTCTAAAATGATAATTAATATATCGTGCCATAATCGCCAAAAAAAAAAGCTTAACCGATACTTTTTTTGGACCACGTTTATTTGACAGAAATCGATTATTTACGGTCGCTAATATTCGATTTTGTTCAAAAAATTAAGTTAGAAAATTAAGTCGCTTAACCTTTTTTGGCTGTTATGGCAAGATATTCTGAGTATATGGGGTTAAGCGCCCCTGTACTCTTTCTTAAGCACATAGTGGGACCATACAAAACGTATGCCCGTAAGCAGGTTCCATTCTTCATTTTCTTGAAAAAAACTTTTTAAAAACACATACAAACTTTTCAGTTTTATAACATTAGTATAGATTTACTGCCTTATTAATAAAAAATAATTTTAAAGGTTTATAAAACAAATTTTGTATCAAAAACTTTATAAACTTAACTTATAACTTTTATAAGAATTATTTTTTTATGCATAAGCAAGTTAAAGTTACTGTTTTTTAAAAATTCATAAAAAATATAAAAATACAGCACTGAGCCCATTTTTAAACAAAAGCTAAATGTATTCCAGAGAAAATGAAATTTGTGGACAAATTTTGATTTAGAAAGTTGCATGTTGTTGTTATTAAATATGTAAATAGTACATAAATATACACAATAATATTCAAAGTTCCATAGTTTAATCTTAAAATATGAAACATTATTAAACTTCGAGGCCTGTGGTAAATCAAACATTGTGAATTGGAATCGAAGTACTGCAGGTCATAAATAAAACATGCCTGATATGAGAAAATGCTTGAGTGCTTTATTGCTTCGGTGAATTTATCACCCTTAAAAATAATATATTATTGTTGCACAGAATACAGGTATGGGTAATATAGATCTCAATGTGATATACACAGATAATATATTTAAAAAAAAAATTCAAAAACTTGTATTGTAGAATATTGAAAAATAAGTCGATAAAATTCTGTATTTGATGCAAACACATTGCTTATCAAAATTGCAAGCAAGCATAAAACTGTATATAGGTATATGTATCAAACAATAACAATTATGACTGAAAATAAAATTTTACTCAACAATTTTTTTCTTTGGTTCTTTAAATTTCTTTATTAACTAAAAAAAAATTATTTTCAATAAACGTTCATACGTACAAATTTGTTTATCAAATATGCAAAAAAATACCAAAAATTATAATTACCAAAATTATATTTATATGGAAATTATTTATATTAAGCATGTGCAATAAGAGCTTATATCTATTAAATTATTTCATGCATATACATACATATAGTCAAAAAAAAACTAAACAAAAAAAGGAAAATTACATTGAATAAATAGGCTTGAGGGCCAACTTGAGGGTCGAACGCACCCCCTAAAACACAAATTATCGCTACTAAATTTTTTTGTATTTTTTTTACATAAAATTGCACCTATTTAGGGGGAGAGAATATAAGAAATCAAAAAAAATCTCCATACAACTAACGGCTACTCTAATGTCTGTACATGGGTTTCAAAAGCGACTTGTGTGTTAACTGCTGTATTCAGAAAAAATGATTTTGGTTTACAAACCAATTTTATATGGATAAAATTTTTTTGTAAGTCAAACAAAAAATATTTTGGTATCTTGTACATTAGAAAACACATTCTGAAAACAGTGCCATAATATTAAATTTTCCATCTCTGCTAATATACATATGTATGTAGGTGTGCAGATGTGTATTAAAATACTACAACAATATACGAGCATTCAATGTAACGATATGGGATTTACCTGCATTTATTTACCCATACGAGTAAATGCTTAACTGTAGTTTAAAGAGTAAAAGCAACAGATTGTTTACATAATAATACGAGTAAAAAAACGTTTAACAACTGGAATAATCAAACAGTAGCAATTGCAAATAGACATTTTATTTGTTGTCACAACAAACAAATGAACGAGGAGCAGAAAAGCGAGTTTGAAAATAAACAAACACAGATGCAATTTTATTGATTGAAAGTATGCATATTCATACCCAGCAGGAAATGAGAATAGTGAAATTCTAGTGATTTACTAGTGACATTGTCAGTAGTACTACTGACCAGGTGTACCCCAGCCAATGTAATCGCCTATTGACATATAACATAGGGTTATGTCATTGAAAATCTAGCAGTAGACTTCAGCACTATTGACGAGGTAGTTCTTTTACGACCATATGGAGACATTTCAGCCAACGTTTCACCAGTAAATTTTAGTGACCCTCATCTACAATTTTATAAGGGTTGGTGCAACAAACTGAAACACACACATATATTTCTTTAATATTATTTTTATATTAAAAATTAAATAAATTACTAAAAAATTTATTATTCGACATATTGTCATAAGTTTATTTCAATTGAAACTTATTTGCTGGTAGTGTGACTGATCAAAATGTGGTTGAAGTCTATTGATGATTTGGCTAAGCACCAATGAAATATATTGACAATGCCTAACCACCAGCAAATAAATTTCAATTATAATATATAAATTATTTTTAGATTATTCATATCAATATTTTATTTTTATTAAAAATTAAGGGCCCAATTTTGTAGAACACAACGCCAAGCGTTGACAAATTTTATATGGACAAAATGGAATATATCGAGGTGTTCAATGCAAATTTTTGCAGTATAATAAAATTTGGTGATTATTTTACTCAAATAACACGCAATTTAAAAAAAAAATTTATTTAAATTTTTTCTTAGACAGGTAGTCTTGCATTTAAGGTGACGATATACATATGTATGTTTATATTTTTTAACAAGATCTGCTCTGGGGGTCCATTCTTCCAGATCAAAATCTAATAAATTCAAATATTTTTTAACAAGATCTGCTCTGGGGGTCCATTCTTCCAGATCAAAATCTAATAAATTCAAATATCAAAGCATTGGCTTGAAAGCATTTATCTTCGACCTATTTGTTAACTTGTTTTTCATTAGCTAACTTTGAAAAACTACGTTCAACAGATGCACCACTGTAATGTAAAGTAAATATGCAAGCGGAAAATGTGTATATGTAGGTTTGAAAATAAATACTCACCAAAGCCATTCTTTAAACTTCCTACTTCATGCCAAAATTGTTCTTCATTAGAAATTTTAATTATGTGACAATAGTTTTGGTCATTTACTTTGGACTCTAACAACTTTAGTTCAGTAACACACGCTTCTAGATCAGTTATAACATATGTAAGCAAACACTGAAACAAGCTCGAAATAATGTATGTCTTCATTGGACTTTAAAGATACTGGATCCAAATACGTTAGTACAACTAAACTTTTTATTCATAATGTCAACTCTTGATGTATTTATCCAAACAGTTTTTGATAAAAAGTTAAAAGTTTGCTTTTAATAAAAATTATACAATTTTCAGAAAACCCTTCATCACATACATATGTATGTACATATAAATGTATGAATGTATCTCACTTTCGGCTTCATAGGCAATATACAATACTTAAATTCTTCAACGACATCTTTAATGTATAAAATGTTAATAAAATCTTTATTTTCTATTTTATTTTTTTTTTTGTAAAAGGGGTAAAATATCACAAAAAGTAGCAGATTCAGCTCATAAAAAAGGGGGACAAAAGTAGCAAGGCAGTAGAAAAAGTGTCAATTTGCCACTTTAGTCGGTCAAACGGTCACTTTGCCTGTACCGTGATAGTCCTGAAAAGGTATCATTCTCTCAACCAGTATGATTTAACTTTTCTGTTCGTGCACTTATTATGTTATTAGCTTTTTTATGAAGTGAAGTAGTGTACTAGGTGTACATATGTATGTATGTAGATAAATACACATTAACCCAGAAATCGTATTTACTTTTAATTTTTGAGAATATACGAAATGAAAATCTTTTCAAAACACTGACTATTTTCTTAACAAACGCTAATCTATGTAAATGCCAAACTGAAAAACAGCAGTCGTTATCTACTTAAATTTTTAACATTATGTTATTTAACCACTGCAGACCGGTTGACAGTTGCCCTTGCTACAGCTACTGCAATTACACATAATAGACTTGGTGATACTGATAAGGATTAAGTCATATGCAAACACAAATACATACGAGTATAATTGTAAATAGACAATCATTTCAACTTGCACTACATCTATAGGTAATAATGAGTAAGTGATTTATAGAAACTTACATTTGATAAGTACATATCTATAATACATAAATTTTTGTATGTATGTACATACATGCAAGCATTGTGTGTCGACTTTTATGCGAGAAATCTCCTCATGTCAAAATCGACGCGGCCATTCGGCGGCGCCAATGTTGGCGCAGGGCGCCAGTGATATCTTGTTGTATTAGTTTTAACAGCTTACAAACTGTTAATTGTATTGGTCTACCCCTACAAACCCTCTTTTTGTTAATGAAAGAAATGTAATGTTTATTTCACAACACATTTTCGTGTTAACTCTACCGCGATTATCATTCCAACTCCAATTAGGGAGAGAAAAGCTTTTCAACATTCGTAAGCACGATTGGCACCAGTTCACTACATATGTACATACATACATATGTACATAAGTATGTATGTACGTTTTGCAAAGAAAGAAAGGCAGCCTGACACAACCGATATACTATATATTCATGTTTCAAAATTGCTCAGATAATAAAATGGTTTGGTTATTAAACCATATTAAACTTTAATAAATTAAATATTTCTATGTCGAGCTGAGTGACCACTTTCCATACGGGAGGGAAAGAGAGAGCTTGCTTGTAGTATTTTGAATATGTAGGTACATACATATGTACATGTGTATGTATGTAGCAATGAAGCTGTCAAAAACAATTACAGGTGTTTTTTATTTGTTTTGATAATTGATAAATCCATGAAATTCATACTGAAACTGATAAACGAAAACGGTAAACATTATGCTTATTATTGCATTTAATGGAACAACTCTTAAAAATCACAAGAACATTTTCATCAGAGCAGTATAAATTTTTTAATCCAGTAGAGACAGGTGGTTAGATGGAGAAAACACGTTAAAGAAGATGAGCTTATCATAAAAACAAGAAACAGTTCCCACAATGACAGATCCCCGAAGTACTGTAGGGATATTGAAAGTTGGCAAGTATTCGGGGTAGAGATGAGAGAATTTGATTTCGCGTGTGTTGTGTCGTGTTCATCATCGCGCTCATCTCTACTTCGGGGTGGGATTTCCAACAGAATGAATGCTTCAGAGCGGAACCTGAGATGAAGCGTTTACTCCTTCAATGAATATTAAGATTTGCATGGTTAAACGAAACTTTGCCAATTAAATAAAAAAAATCTATAATAGTAAATCTTACAAAAAAAAAGGTGACGGTCGAAAATTTTGTAATGGGAAAGGTAAGTATATCAGGTTACTAAGTGTGTGTCCAACCGGATTTCGAGCCAATAAGTCATGCATGGATCATATCAACACATAATAATGCTCATTTTGTACATGGCATATGGAGCAAACTCTCATCCACTGGTGTTCCTGAAGAGATTGTCAGCATTTTAAGAAACCCCTTCTACTCTCGTAGTAGCCTAAACCAAAGATGTTGACTATCACTGTTGTTATTAAATGCAGTTCTTGGGGTCATTCTAGCTGAATCGAACCAAAGACATATTGGCAAAAACTGAAACCTCAACAAATCCTAAGTGAAGTATCGTATGCCGGCATAGTGATATGCAGGCAACAATTATCCACATTGCAGATGCTGCACTGAAGGCAGGTATTTACATTAATATGTATAAGCAGCAAAACAAAAGTAATGAGATTAAACGCCAATAATAGCACGAGAGGAGTGCTTTAAAGATCACGGACCTGGAGGATGCATAGAATTTCGAATACCATCGTAACTAAAAGAAGGGGTAGCATTTGCTACTTCAAACCGTATATGGCGATCAAGGAAAATTCACTTGAGTACCAAAATCAGAATTTTCAGTAGCTGTATACGGATGGAGAACATTGCCAGCCAATACAATGATAGCAGGAAGCATACAAATATTTATAAATAGATTTATTCGACGTATAGCAGAAATATCGCACCCTCGCCATTTGTTTAATTTAGTCAAAATTTCCAATGAAATATTGCTGTACAGTACTAACCAAACTATTATTGAAATCGATATACTAAGACGCAAGTACGATTAGATTGGGCTCACAGTAAGCACTGAGAAAAAAACATGTTGCAAAATCATCAACGATTGTGGTCAATAAAACACCCTACTCGTCTGTTGCCACTTCTTTTAACACAGTTAGTTGTCAACTTTTGGTTATTGATAAAGCAGGTGAGTCAACTTGAACACATGCCTTCACAATACTTCGTTGTCAAATTTACAACGGTGTGTACCATTTTAAAACAGACGTTATTGATACACTTCAACACACATGATGTGATATTTTCTCTGGATGATGAAACTAACTGCTAAAATATCCCCTAAAATATTAAAGTGGAATACCTAAGGATCTAGAAGACGTGGACGACCCCCGACCAGATGAAGAATGATCGTACTGAAAGAATTGAACAAATCTTTTAATGAGCTAAGAGCACTAGCAAGAAACCGGGAAACAGTTCATTAATAAGCAATGTGAAAACCTTAATTTTCAAAAATATACTCTACACATGGGCAGAAATTTCTCGAATCCGCGTGTATGAAAGAGATTTGGCGTTGGTATAACTTTGAATGGTTGATTCCAAGTACTGAAATATGCTAGATTTTTCTAATATATATTAAAATGTACTTATCGTCACGTGAAATCCAAAAAGTCGTAACTGATTAAAAATTTAAAATATACTCTATTATTGATAATGATGTAAATAACAAAAATACATCTCCTTCAAATTTTACATGAATATATTACAAAATAACGATTTTATTAAGGGAATACAAAAGGCCATTACTGCATTGGCAAAAAATGCGTAAGCTAAATCGGCGATCATAAAAGACCGTAAGTACCTTTACAAAAAACGACTATTGTTTTTTCACTTTCCTATAGAATTACATTCGGATTCTAACCTTAATTCTTAAGTTTGGCTACTAAAGGCCATTATTACAACTTAAAGTTAGTTAAAAGCACGTACGTAATTTTACTTTAACCTAAAGTGAGCAATAATTTAAAAGCAAGTGTATCCTATCTGATAAGTGAAATTAAATTTGCAATAATGAAAAAAATTTTATACGTCGGGTAAAATCTTAATTTTAACTAACTTTAAGTTGTAATAATAGTCCTAGGAGACCCAATTGGGTCCATTGTGATAATAATGGTCCTAAGACCTGTAAAAAATTAAAAGTACAGTTACTTCTTTTTGGATTTTGGGTGACGATATGTACATAAATTTAAGAAATAATTTCCTTAATTTTCATAAATTTTTGCGAGATTTTTCATGAACGAAATAATTTTTTCTTCACAATAGCTATCATGAGGCTGAGTCAAACCCGACAGAGGCGTGCATAAGCGGAGAAACTTTTCTTGCTACTCACGGTCCCGTCGTTACCCTACTAAAATTAAAAACTTTTTTTATACTGAAATAAGCTTTGATCAAATATTGAATGTTTTAATTATTAGTAGACCAACTTATTTTTTTTTGTATTTTAAAAATTCAATGCTTACTTTAATAAAATTTCAAATGTCAAAATCGGCAAAAAAAAAGACAAAATGATTTATTAGAAAAGTATTATCTATAGTAAACATAAAGTCAATATTCATGAAAACAAGTTAATACCATTCACTTTTAAATTCAATACATAAAAACTCTTAAAGCAAGTACGAGTGTGGAAGCAAAACGAAAAAGTTTTCAGTCTTGTTAATTTGTCTAATGAAATTTTAAATTTGCTTCGTCACATTTAAGAAAAAAAACCTCACCCATTGGAAATTAAAATACGCCTAATAAAATAATTTTCGACAACAAAAATTGGCAACAGAAGCCGTTATGAAATTCATAAAATATATGTGTGAGACACTTGTGTTAAGGCTGTCAGAATACCGAATATAAAAATAAAATAGCATTACATACATACATATATACGTATAAAAATATACGTACGTAGTACCCACCAAACCAAATGCTCCGAATTCGTAAAGAATTCGTAATCGATAAAATCTTCGTAGTCGATCAAATCTTCCGTTTTCGAACCGAAATATTACCGAAAACGTAACGAATTTTCTATGAAATGGTTGACACGACTTCGCAACGATATGTAGTTACGAAATCGTAACGACATGTCGGTACAAATTCGCAACTACATGCAGGTTCGGTTCCTTTTTGTTTATACACCATAGTACCGCTTCACCGATGTGTTGCTGCTTTTGTCGAAATAATTTGCATATAAATATGAACATATTTATTACATACTTACATTTTTAATATATATTACAATATTTATTTAATACATTTATTTAAAACAAAACTTATAAGTCAAAGATTAAATGATTTAAAATTTTTTTGTTTAATAGTTCAGAGAAACTACCGAAATGTCTTAACGAATTCGTTACGAAAAGTCTGAGTTTAGACAAACTACCGAAATGTCTTAACGAATTCGGTACGACAAGTCTGACTTCAGAAAAAGTCGAAGCATTTGGTTTGGAGGGTATGTATAAACATACATAAATAAATATGTATGTATGTACTGATATATGTACATATGTACACAAGTTTAATATAATAATTGTATTTTTGTATTTTGGAAGACATTTTTGCTAATTTTTTTTTCGACTTAAGATTGATGATGACATTAGCATCATTGTCAGGAGAAAAAAAAATACAAAACCCAACAACTAAGAGTATACAAAAACAAAATTAACAATAAAACAGTGTAACCGACTTTGAAAGAAAATTAATGCAATATCGGAGAAAGAGACAAGTTATTTGATAAGCCATTAAGTGGATGCCGCTTATATTTTTGTACGTTAAATGTTTTAAATTTGTTATATTGACATTTTAATTTTGATGTTAAAAGGAAGATGCAGACTCTAAAAACATTGTTATAACTCACACACAGGCACTTAAGGGATTAAGTAAAACAAATAAACCATACAACTATTAATATGGAGTGACTTCTTTTTAAACCCTACAATATTTACAACAAATTCATGGTAGAAGATCTACATACTTATATACATATCTACATGTACTCCAAGTGAGAAAAACTCTTTAATTAATTTAATATAACTTTTACATACGTTTACAATATTAACGGCATTCAAAAGCACCATTTTCCCTCCATTTTGTATTCGCTAGTTTTTATCAAAGAGGATTCCTTCTTTCACGCAAACACACCCAAACATAAATACGTACTCATTCATTTATTCATTGAAATTGAAAGCTTGTTGATTGTTATTCGTGCAAAATTCTTTACCGTTTCACACGCACACCCATGTGTACATTTTACATACATATGAATGTATGTACATGCATGCATACATAGAGGATATAAAAAGCACCCTTAAAATCTCAGGCGGAAATTGCTGAATTATGTTTATGTTTTTTATTCTTAGGAGATTCATATGAATATAACATACCGGATGCTACTTTGCAGAGGTGGATGATTATATGAAGAGAAAATAATAAAAATATGAAAGAGAGAAAAATGTTTTCAAGAATTTTTATACAAATTTTGACTAGAGCAACCAAAAAAATATTTTTTTTGCTCAAAAATTTTTGTTTTGTTTTTAATAATATACTTTATAAATGTAAGAGCATTTTTAATTTTTAAAATTTTTTGATCGAAATATGCGACTGTAAACAAATTTGTTTCTGCTGTGCCTTTTTTTAGCGATTATTTAAAGTAATAGGTATTATTTTTTTTTGTAATATACAAATTTTGTACCAACAATAACATTACGCATTAGCACAAAAGAAGGAGAACGGGGTTATGATAACGGAAGTTTTTTTGAGTTGGCTTTCAGTTATATCTTAATGTCGCATCCGTAGCATAAAATCAATATTTATTAATTTTAGTCAGCAGTAAATAAGCATTTGTTATTGTTTAATTTCTTTGGAATTAAAGTTCAATCAATATTAACAAATTTATGGGGCATAGTTCTTTTTGAAAAAAATAGGAGTATTTGGGCCAAAAAGCTGGTCATTACTTTCTTTGGTTTATATTGCTTGTGAAAAGTTATTGAGTGCCCCTAAATCAATAAAACTTGGCAGAAATGTGTCTTATAGTCCTAGGTTGTTAAACCTTGAAAATAAGACAAATCGGACAAAGGGGAAAAAATTTTCCTCAGAGCAACTTGTACTACCTCTGAAAAATGGAATTTTTTTCTTAATTTTTCCCATACTTTTGTTTGGCAAATGCAACTTTTAACGTTGGCGAAAGTTCAAAACCCTAAATTTGGACCCATGAGACCGTAAGATGTAATTTTCGTCCCCACTTCCTTTTGTGGGTGGTGAGAAAAATGTTATTTGTAAAAATAATGTAAATGAGACAATTTTTAAATTTTTGGTTGAGCTATATTGAATTTTAATCACAAATAATTTCTTAGTCGGGCTTAAGTTCAGTAATTTCAATTCTTGTTGAATGAAATATTTTTATTAAGAAGAGAAGAAAAATTAAATTAAACCAATATTTTTCTGTGCAGCCACGCACTTCATAAGCACCAAAGTATATCTACTTGGGTAGAGATTGTTATTAACATCAGCTATTTAACGCAAAATTTTTATGAAATGGAATATGAGAAATGATTATATTTTGTATACAATTATTGATTTATCTTTGGTAAATACATTTGTAAGTAACACTATTCATTTTCTGTTTATCCGTTTTTTCATTTTCTATTCAGGTTAGCACGAAGTTATATCACTCTACCTAAGTATTATTTCTGATTAAAATAATGTAAATTTTAAAAAAAATTACTACTTATGCCTGAATATCATAAAATTTTTAATTTTTAACCGAATTGTTCCAACATTAATATTTAAGATAATTTTTTAGTTTTAATAATAAAAATAGCTTTTGATCAAATCATTCACTGAAAAAAAATCAACCTAATACGTTTAGCCACAAAAAATATCATATAAACATGTTGAAACCGAAAAAAACATTAAAAAACTCATGTAATTTTCTTCACTTTCCTGACTTTAGCAGTATATGAGAGTTACAAATCACAACTTAAATTCTTAAAAATTTCCAATATGATGTTAAGTCTCATTAGTTTTTATGATTTCTTTAAATTAATTTTTGCCTGTTTGGCCAACTTTTTGGCTCAAATATTCCTCTGTGCGACCGCCTTGTCGCGTCATAAAATTTCGCTGAACTATGTATATTTCTATAAGTGCACAAAAATGAGCTCTATTTTTCTCGCATCCGTGTTTCGCTGACATTTGCTTATATCTTTTTACTATATTATTAATATTACCCAAAATTTTTTCTTAAATATACTACTCTTTCATTGATTTGAAGCACTTAAAATACATATTGGATCTTTCCATTCCTTTTGTGGTTTTTGTTCAACTAAAAGTGTACGAATATCGCCTCCGTCGCCTGGGAATTGCCCCTATGTACAAATAATTTTTTTATAATACATTCTTAATTGAAAGTGACAGATATTGTCAATATCTATAATATGATTCAAAGGATATTATTATGTTAATTTTAATTATTATTATTCGAACTTTCATTTTATTTATATATTTATGATTTAATCAGGCTAAAGTTCGTATCGCTTTGTAAGCCAAATTACATGTGATAATTATTAATGAACAAATAACATCAAAGTTAGTTGTAAATATTCTGACAACACATAGTTGAACGGAACAGCTAGCCGCAGCGGAACGGCTAGCAAATAACATCAAAGTTAGTTGTAAATATTCTGACAACACATAGTTGAACGGAACAGCTAGCCGTTCCGCTGCGGCTAGCTGTTCCGTTCAACTATGTGTTGTCAGAATATTTACAACTAACTTTGATGTTATTTGTTCATTAATAATTATCACATGTAATTTGGCTTACAAAGCGATACGAACTTTAGCCTGATTAAATCATAGATATTATTATGATTAGTCTAGCAAATGGGCGACACAATCGTCCGTATTTTAGATTTAATTTAATTTAATTTTAATAATAATCAGGGATCGGATTTTCATGCAACTAAAAATTGATTTCAAGTGCTTAACAAATGCAAAAAATTTTATATTTTCAAAAGTAAAACTAACTTTGCTAGGACATAGTTAAGAAACCATCTTCATCATTTTGATATTTTTTACAATGTAAACTTTTCTAGTACTTTCTTCAGTGGAATTTACTTGCTCACTAAGAGGTTGAATTCTTGCAGAAGTGTAAAAGTTCCACTAAAAAAAATATTGCTTCAGTATCAATTTAAAAACGTCAACTCATTCTTTATAGTATTTAATTGAACCTTTTTAATTTTTAAATTTAACAATTTTTCAAAAATATGCATTCATTGCCATATTAAATCAAAATGTATAAAATATGATGATTTGGATAGGTTACATGGGTCAGCAAAGTAAACATGAAAACTCGGAAGGTTGACAGAGCCGTACAGTTACTCTCACAAATTTCTCGAAGTTCTTAAACTGACTGTCTGTTTGTAAATGTATTTTGAGGGCGATAAGATGCATAATTTTGGATGGTTTGTAGAGCTGCAAAACTATCGATAGTCGCCCCACTCGATAGTTTCGATAGTTTGATGTAAAACTATCGATACTATCGATAGTATCGAATGGTTTTATATACATATGTATGTTGCCACATAAACGACATTTGGCATAGTTAATATCTTTCACTGGCTAGAAAAAAATTCAGATTCCTCAACATTTTCATTAGTATATAAAAATATATGTATGTAGGTATGTAAGTATAATAAAAAAATATGTGTAGAGAAACATGCTTGGGTATGTTAACCGGAGATTAAAATAAATCGAAGACGATTGGCTGTCGTCGCGATGTCAGTACCACTGAAATTTATGAAGATACTTTTTGTCGAATATAACACTTCGAGTTATAAATACATATGTGTATATACATATACATACATGCGTATATATTTAAGTACATATACTGAAGACGTAAAGCAACTGTAGATAATTTGCGTCAAAGCTGCCGTCGATAGTATCGATAGTGAAAAAAACTATCGATCTTTCATTTAAAACAAAACTATCGATAATACTATCGATAGATTTGCAGCTCTAATGGTTTGATGTTTGAGCAAAGCAAGAGAGTAATGTTAACGGTAATCTGTGAAAAAACTGGTTTTGTAAAAATTTTCTTTTACAACGCTATTCACGGGTACGCCTTAGTAGGGATGAAAATAACCCCGATTATGTAATGGAATCTGACTATGACGACTAAGAAATGTACTAAAAAAGGTTTCTCAATAAAATGTTTTTTTTTTAATTTCGTGTATCTGTTTTTAATTTTAGGTAGTACTAGGACTTCTGGGGTACACTTTTATTTAGTTACATAAAAAAAGTAATAAAACACAAGGGGTTAAGTGCGACCTTCCTGACTTCAAATGTTATTTGTAGAAATCTTTATATGAATAATTTATATTATTTTAACATGTTTAGATTACAATATGTATATCTCAGAATTTTTATTTCTAAAAAAGTTAGATTTTACAAAGTATCTAACAGTTTTTATTGCATTATATCTTAAAGCCAATTTTTCTAATTATTTAATTTTAGTCACTTGGATCCCTCGTGCTCTAACCTCATCATATCATATACATATTAGGCACAATGTGAACGCGGTATTTTTTAATGTAAAAACTAAAAATGTATAAAAAATCAAAAATTAATATTATTATTTATTTTATATAAAACAATTTCCTTCTTTTTTTTTTTTTTTGCATGATTAATCCAAAAATCATGAAATAAACTTAAGGACAAATAACGTAAAAAAGTCTGTAGTGTCGTGTAATTAGTCAATACTTTCTTATCTATTACCCAACCAAAAAAAAATAAATCACGCATTGGCATGAAAGCCCGAGCCCTCGTATTTATATAGTTAAGGCTGAAATCTTACCAAGTACTAGAGCACTGGTGATAAAAGTGTAGCATGTTGTTCCATTCTGCTATTGTTTGCTAGAATAATTACGCACACTTGCATTGACATTAGTTGTGTGCGCTTGATTTAAAAAACCACTCTTAAACACATGCATAATAGCTTACCATCTACAATGTACAATGTGCAAAATAACAAGCATACACGAATCAACACTACTTCTTTTGAGTGTTTGTTACGAAGAAGAAGTTTTCGCGACATCGCTTGTAAACACCCTGCAGTAGGCGTACATAACGAATGTCTAGCTATTTCGTTAACTACTAATCGTTACCACTAACTACCAGCAATGCAAACGACTGATATTGCCACGATATGCATGATCCTTCGTCAGTGATTTCGCTAATGAATACAACTAATTTTTCTATTGATAAAACAATTAATTATTCACCAATATAGGGAATAAAAGGCGAACATTTTGTTCATATGAAATATTTTCCGTGAACTAAAAATGGTGAACAAAATCAAAGAATAATAACGCAAACATTGGCGATCACAATTTTAATTGATCTTTTTCTTTTTTATGCAACGTTTTAATTGACTTCTGCTCATTTTAACTTTCTAAAAGAAAAGCGCTTCTTTCACTTCTTACACGTTCACTGACAACGAACTTCAAATTGTAACTGACGCCATCACAAAATCAAAATAATTGTGTACTTAAAATAATTTTTTTCTTGTTGATTTTCTTTGGAATAAGAGTACAGTTTTTTTCCACTCGCAAAAAAATTAATTTGATGTTTAAGGCGAACTCTTGCATTACTTGTTGCTAGTATAGTAGCTAGTCGATTTTTCGTTAGGGAAATACCTAACGATTTGGATTCAATTTCTACTTTTAAAACTGAAACAACTAATGTCAATGTATTTGCGTAGAAAAATATCATACACACAACGTGTGTGCGTATGTACATGCATGACGTTTGTATACGCCCCCATGCGTGTGAAGAAGCAAGCATCACAGATTCTTCCGTCACGAAGTATTTTCTTCTTTACTCCTATACCTGCAATAACTGAAACAAATTTTTTGTCAACAGTGTTTTTTAGCGTTTGTTTTAGAAAACTTCACTGTATTAAAGCATTTGAAAAATCCCTCATGTCTTAAAAGTTTTTGTAAGTGGTCTTTTGCAGGGGTCTAATACATAAATTATGTGAAAATTACATTTGTAATTACAAACTTTTTTTGGTGAAAGGTACAATAACTAATTATTTTAGTGCCAATACAATAGAAATATTTGGGGTTTTTTTCTTCTTGAAGAGCAACCTTAAAGTATAATTTAGCAAATGCCAATTAAAGTTTTAGTAATGGAAGTCAAACTAATATGGCAGCATTGTACAAAAATGAAATTCTTTGTAACTTCTGTTACACAAGCATGCATACATATGCACATATATGTAGATATGTGTGTATGCATATACAAAGATGTGTTTTTCCTTTTTGCATGGGTACATTTTATATAAGTGGGTATTTCACTTTGCCCAACAAACAATAGTTTTTCTAATTTCGTGATGCAATAACTAATATTTATATGTACATATCGTCGCTGATTTAACTAACAGACCTAACTGAATTTTTTTTTGAAAAATTAGTTAAGTGCACTACTAGACTTTATAAGTCATAATACAGCTTGTCTACAATTTTCATGACTGTAAGCATTACTGTTGTATCCATATAAGTAAAAAGATTTCAGACGCAGCCATAAGAATGATTTTTGACAAATTTCTCTTTATTAAATTGATACAAAGCTGTATTTTTAAGTTACAAGTTAAATTAAAACATCTACAAATGTTTCACGTTGTAATATTTTGTAAATTTTTTTTTTTGAGATTCTTTAACAAACTTGAAAACTTTTCGATCCAAGACTGTATTAAAATAAAGTCAAATACTAAAAAGTTGATTACTTATATTTTTCTTACAATGGAAAAGTAGATGTGAGACGTTGCGTAGTCGAAAAAGGCTATTAAAACTGTCCGATATCCTAAAACTTGGCTCTAATCGTTGCTTTCGATAACGACCTGATTCGATCACGTATTTTCAGTTTGAGATTATGGCATTCGATATCGAACCATATTATTACATTGTTCGATAGCGAATGCCATAATCTCAAACAGAAAAACGTGATCGAATCAGCTCGACGACGATTTGACCCCTGATTTGCATTATCTTCCATCTACCCGGCTTTTGGGGTTTCTTTAATGGCCGAAATTCACTAACTTACTTATATATGTAATTGCGTTTTTAAGTAATTAGAAAAACTTTTGATTACTCTGAAAAAAACTGAACCCATCAAAGTGCCCTAGAGGCGATAAAATAAACTCATCAATGAGTACATACATCGAATGACTGGTGCTTAAAAGGAGGCGTACAAACAAAAGTATCCATCATAATTTGTATTTTGGCTTCATAACGTTCGTATCAAAGCATGTTCGTCCTCAAACTTCTCCCACATAAACAAAAATCACACAGAAACTGATGTTTCTTCTTTGACAACCAGAGTTGAAGGCGATGAAATAATCAGCCTTCAAACAAAAAAATAAAAACTTTTGATTTTCGTATATCATGCCTGCAACTATGTGATTGATAAGTTTACTTGATCGTCCCCAGGGCACCATACACTACATTAAATATAGTAATAGTAACAAATTAAAAAAAAAAATTGTCTTTTGATGAAAATTGACAACATGCACCTAAAATTTTTCGTATCTTGAAAGTATGTTTAATTTGACCAAGAACTTTAAACGCCTTATTTAGAAAAAAAAAAATTATTTAGGTTTACAAAACATTTAACAAACAAATTTCCATACAAAGTTTGTTTTGTGAACTTTCTGTAAACCAAACCAATATTTTCCGAATACAGCAGTAAGAATATACTTAGGGTTATGTGAAGAAATTTTTTTTAGAATAGCGAATATTATTAATTTAATCAGCATATAGAAACAATATTTTTTGAGTACAAGAGATTAAATAAATCAAAAGTAAGAAATACCTTTAATTTTAATAAATAGTGTTTGGGAGGGATTACTAAGAGCCATTTCACACTACGCCTTTTTAGCCAGCCTTGTTTTGACAATTTTCTTTTAAGCCCCCTTTACATTAAGCCGTTTTTCCTCATGTCGTTTTGGCATTTATATACACGCTTAATGCTGAGATTGCAAAAAAGGCAAAGAGAAATGTCATAAGTCCGCTCGAATTTTCATTTCGTTCCTTTTATTTTAGCCCGCAAGCTTCATACCCCCGCTCGCCAACATACAAAAAAAAACTGCCTGCCGTGATACACTATCATACAAGGTCGTGCGATATATGAAAAAATACAACCCTGGTATGATGGAGTTTATGAAAATTTTCAAAAGACAATAACAATTCATCACACCAGGGTTATACTTTTTCGTAGATCGCACGACTTTGTATGATAGTGAGTCATGGCCTCAAGTAATACATGTATGATATAAAAGACGATCAACATTACATTCAAAACAAAAACAAATTTTCATATTTTGTTGTTGTTTCAAATGTGAGTGTGCGACAAGTCGAACGTTGCCGACATCGTGTAATTGCCCCTAAGTTTTTGTTTGTTGGGTATGTACTAAATGAATTCCATTTATGTATTTCGACTGTTTCCTCTAGTGCGTTTACTTTTGCATTTTTATTTTTATTTTTTTTTGGTGATCCGTCATGTTGTCAAAAAGTATTACCCGAATTAAGATTTCCATTTTTTCTTCTTTTCTTGACATTGAATTAACACGTACTGCATACGGAATATATTTTCGAACAACATCCACTGAAAAAAAAAAAAAATAACAACATGAAGGTAGCAGCAAAAAATGAGGAAACTGTTCAAACGCAGATGTAGTATGTATGTACATAAGTACATTGGAACGAACAACTATTGTTAGGAAAACAATGGCTTCTATTAAGTGTGGAAATATTCTTATAAAAGTTTTATTCCTCTTTTTTCGATTCTTCTAGTAACACTAAAATTTACATACATAGTACATATATGAATGTATGTACATAAATACATAGTATATAGCATATGCATAGATAAGTACGAATATGTACAACATAGTTATGTATATAAATATATTTGTACATACATATGTATGTAAGTACATGTAAGTCTACATTTGTGTGTATGTACTTCTGTACAAGGGGAGTTTAGTTTTTGAATTAAAAAAAAAACTTACAATATTTACATTTTCGGTTGATCACCCATGAAAAACTTTTTGGACATACATATGTATGTACATAAATTTTAAAGAAACGTCAGCTTTCTAAAAGCAAAACAAAATATTTCTTAAATAGGCAAAAGTGTGTTCGATAATAATGGGTTTTTCCTGTTTTGAAAAGTGGCCGTGACTGCACCCATAAAATCTTATCTTTCATATACTTCGGCTTTAGTAGATTTTAATCTATGAGTCCGCCGGATAACTTTTTTTTTTTGAAAACAGGGCGCAAAACATCGGGTGTGGCTTCGGCTGTGTGGCACGTAGTGCCGTCCTGATGAAACCAAATGTTGCCAATATCCTAATCTTCAACGATCGCCATTGACTGTAACGGTCACTCCTTGCTCATTGGCCCAATTATGCCTCTGGACCAAAATCCGCACCAAACAGTGACTCGTTTTGGGTGCGTCGGCTTTTCAATGTATGCGTGCGAGTTTTCTGTGCCCCAAATGCGACAATTTTGCTTGTTTACATACCCGCCAAGATCAAAATGAGCTTATTCTGAAAACATGATTTTTTTTTGGCAAAATCGGCATCTGTAAGTCGATCGCAGGCAATATTTCCCAGCGTTGTTCAAGCGTATACACAACCATATTCGTTCAGCGGAAGGATAAAACCAATTACCTGTCAAATCAGACATGAGCTAAGTGATACCATTAACGAAATAAGCACTAGTTGAAAAAAAACGTTAGATGGCGGACCCTTTATATATATATAAACATACGTACATACATAAATATGTAAATTTTTTCCTATGTACATATCGTCACCCAAGACGAAAAATCATATCACTACGTTTTTTGTAATTTTTTGGAGAGAAAGACAAAACTTGATGAAATTGTTTCAAGCGGCAGTAGTTTTCGTTTATAAAATCACCATTTTTAATATACAACTTTACAATAAAAGAAAACCTAAGATCTGATCTTATGTCAATTGCACGGTTTTTCAAATAAGCTCGAGATGCAACGTACTTGAAGTATGAAACTTTTTCATTTTTTTCAATTGGTTCTGAAATCTAGCTTGTATTTATATTGACAGTTTTTTTTTCGTTAATTTGTATGTATGTACGTACTTATAAAGGCGTCCTCAATGAACTTTACTGTATTTTTTATTTTATTATTTGTGCTACCTGATAAAATAGGTTAACGTTTTATTCAATATTACTGTGTACAATATTTGATAATGCAATAATATTGCATTACTTCATGATGACTAAGCACATCAATACAAAATCAGTGCATTTTTCGCCATGCAATTAGCTGCTAATGCAATATTAATACATTACTTTTAAGAGATTTTATTGAAGTGAAAAAATAGTGTACTACAGCAAATTTAAAATTTAAATTTGCACCAAAATTTTTGTTTTTCAATCAGCGCTTATGCAAAAGTAATGCAAGTTGCACAGGTCTGGTTGTATTCATCTGTTTTTGACATTCATCCATTATTCTTACACAAACAAATCGCCTGTTGTTTTTGTACTTTCTTAGTTGTTGTAGACTTGCATATACTTTATATAAATATGCTTTGATTGGGATATAGTGACAACACGAAAGCCATTCTCTGCGTGCACAAATATCCATTCAGTGCTTAATTTTTTTTAGTATAAAATTTCATTAATTTTGTAAATATAAATATATTATTCGACAGCATTCAACTACACTCCCCATCTAGTTACTCTAGGCTGTGGAGGAATTCGTATCCCTGAATATTTTTCTTTAAAGGCTGCAACACTTTCTATCCACATGAAATTAATACGGAACCGGTAAGGAGCGCCCAAAAAAATTATACAAACATTTTTGGGTTTAAAATGGCTTTTATTCCATGCTTTTAAATTTCTTTTTTTTATATTTAATTTTTCAAATAAATTTAGTTTTCATCCCAGTTGAAATTGTTTTCGTTTTCCTCTTTTTTGTTCTTACACAGTCGTAAGAATTGCAAAAATATATACTTTGCAACTAATCAAAAAGCACCAAAATTTGTTTTATAGCATGAAAAAATTATAAAATTTAAAAATTTATTAAAAATATACATTTATAGTGAAATATGCAAAAATAAATATGTATTTATTTAAAAATATACAATATTGTGCACTAACAAATCGATGCCATTTTGTCGCAAATTTGTTGATTCGCAAATATATATTATTTACGTTGAACTACGACCAACGACAGAAAACACGTATTTACATGAAAATCCTTTCCCTACTCATAAGCCTTTTCCTTTAAAACTTTACATGAACCATAACAGTACGACCACACGGCCAATTTGTTGTGTCTTAACACAAGCAATAACGCCGGCAGAATGATGACATCAAACTGCTTGTGTTCAACAATGTATCTAGAAGTGGCGAACACGCTCATCTAAATATAATTGGTTTTTATGCACATAAGAGGTGTGTTCAAAACGTATTGCGAATTTTGAATTTTCGCGGGTTACGTATATTCGAGTTCTAATTATTTTTGTAGCGTTATGTTGGTATTCATGTCTCTCATGTGTTTTGGTTCGTCTTCGATTTTTACCTTGGTTCGTGCGGCAGCTTCCATTGAGATGATTGAGCTTTAGAGCAAATTTGGGTCGTCGTGGACAGAGTCCAACAGCTCATTAGCAATGTTCATGCGACGCTGTTTTTGGTCGAAATTAAGCAATTTTGGTACGAATTTCGCGGCGACCAGTCTCATGCCCAAATCATTGATAAAAATCGAATGGCACGAGCCAATCGATATGTCTAGTTCCTCAGCAACTTCTCTGATGGTGATTCGACAATTGGCCAATACCATTTTCTTTACTTCATCAATTTGTTCGTCTGTTGTTGAAGTGCTCGGGCGTCCGGCACGCTCTTCGTCGTTCACATCTTCTCGGCCTTCTGAGAACATTTTTTATCACCGATAAAGTTTGCTTCAGTATGCCGCAGTCAACATTCGGAATGCATCCGGGCACTAAATTTCTTTTTTCACAAAAAAAGAACCTGTATCAAGGTTCTTTGTTCCATTTTTTTAATAGGTAAAAATGGAAGACGAGCCAAAACACGTGCAAGCAAAGCAGCTGTCAACAATTAAAGGCAGAATTAGTTTTTACTTTCTTTTCTGTTACGAATCAGCTGACTTTTTTTTTTTGTTTATAGAAATATCTGTTTATTTCTGTTCTGTTTCGGTTCAACCTGTGAAAATAAAAAAATTGTTAAGTAAATGTAAGTGGCAGCTTAAATTAAATAAAAACATTTTTAAATAAATTGTGATTGTGCGTTTAGAATTTAAAAAGTTTAATTTTGAAAAGAAAAACATAAAATTGAAACATAACATAACAATGAACGATGCAAAATTCATAATTTTAGTGGAAAACTGCGACCCTTCTGGTCAGAAACAGTTGATAAGTTACTACAGAAAAAGTAAGTACGCAAATTTAGAAGCAGAACGGCACAGCACAGATCAGCAACAGAAAGTAAAGACTAATGAAGCCTTAACTGAACATTCAAAATTACCGTACATACCCAAATTAGCAATAATTAGGGGGTTTGCCTAATTATAAATTAAGCTTCTGTTTATTTGATGTTGTTTAAACTTTTATTTTTGTATTTTTCGTTAAAAAAAAATTATATTAGTTAATTTTAATTATTGTTTTTGAACTTCATTTGTTTCTATATTTATGATTTGATCAGGCTAAAGTTCGTATCGCTTTGTAACCCAAATTACATGTGATAATTATTAATGAACAAATAACACCAAAGTTAGTTGTAAATATTCTTAAGCGTTCTTTTGTGTTTGGTCCACTGTGTGTGGTGTCAGTAGATATAGATTTCTGCTTTATATACTCAGCCATTAATGCAAATGGAATATGTGAATTGTTTTGATTCGTCGTATTACAATTTGCTGAAAGCTTTTTTGTAATGAAAGCTCATTTTTACCATCTCTAAATTTACAACAGTCTTGCCATTGTCGTTTGTTCTTTACTAACTATGCACATACGCATGTGGCTTTTTAAATGCCGTGTAATATAGGCTTTAGTAAATCTGCTCATCAGCAAAGGATTTACTCATTTAATGATATGGGAAGTATGTACGAAAAGTCCAAGATGGCGTACCATTTTACGAGTTTTCGCCCTTCTCAGTGCCTTAACACGTTTGAATTTCCAAAAAATTTCGAGTTTCAATTCCAACCGTAGTCGTTTGGGCTGCGCTATGATGATTAAAGTGCGTCAGGACTTGTATTTTTATAGATGCATACATATGTATATAGTAGATTTTAGAATGATATAAGCTACGTCATTTCTAAATCAATATTTTTTATATAAAAAAAATACTTAAATACTTTTTAGCATGTTAAAAAAATTTGTAAACATATGTATATAAGGGTTACAATATGGCAACACTTCCACAAAGAATATTTTTCATAAGAGAAAAAGAATGAATGGACTTGAGGAACGTTTTTTATTTTATTCACAACATCATAAACTCAATTACTTTATTAATTGATCGATGAGTTGCGTTTAAATAACGCATATTTAACAAACTTATTTATTATGGGTGTTAATTTATGATTATTTCTTTATTTTTAGGTGCATATATTCACATATTTTAAAACGATAAATGATATACATACATAAATTCTCTTTATTAGCAACTATTATATTAATACACATTATATTATTTTTGTTACGACTAAGAACAACACGCAAACCTTAAACACTTCAAGTCCGCCAGTTTTGTTGTAATATTAAAGAAGAAAAGAGAAACACATAAAATATACTATTAATTCTTTTAATTTTTTTCTGCTAAGTTAAAGTGAAAATTAATAAAGTAACCTCAATAAACAACACACGACACAGGTCAAATACATGTCATAACTGCAGATAGAAGACGCTGAAAAGTAAATACGATACACAAGCGTCAAAAACGAATAGCAGGAAACATTTATTGGACACTAAAAACTAGAACAAACTAAAAAAGTGATTAAAATATCTCTATACATACATATGTATGTGTACGTACAAGGTAGTGCAAAAGTAATGTCATAATTTGAACTGGCTGCCATTTTGTTGTAAATGGAAAAAAAATATATCATCTCTTTCATACAAAATTTACTTGAGAGCACGATACAATCATAAATGTCAAAGAAGAATGATATTTGGCGCATTCTGCACAAATAGCAGCAAAATCAAATTATGACACAACTTTTGCGCCACCTTGTATAAGTATACATATGACATATGTATGTGCGAGTACCGCTACCTGCTGCTATGATTATTCTCTCTTGTTACTGAAGGGTCAGTAATAGTAGTAGACACCAGCCAACAAGTCTAAACTGTCAGTCAGCAAAATTTACATCTAAACCCTGCTGCCATAAGCATACGAGTATCTTCACAATAGTTAAACACTAACCCGAAACACAAAAGTTTCTTTTTCAGCATGAACTGGTGTCTTTGGGTGGACTCTCCCTCAAGCGCCTGCCATTATAATTATTATTGTTGGTAATTTCGTTGAATGCTTGAATGTTTCTAATCATAATCTACACTCATACTTTTTTTTTGTTACTTTTACTATTTAGTAATTAATTCTTTTATGAATATTTCGTTTTTTTACATTTCGCTTTTATATCTTTTTTTTATATACAATTTTAGTTTTTCATAATTTAACATTTATTTGATGTGATGTTGTGATATTTTTTGACACTTGCACGCAATGTCATTCTTGGCACTTCGAACACAGCAACAAACACGAACTTTAATGTGCGCTGTCGAAAATATTTAAAAGTGCCAAAGAATTGTAAAAAAAAACTAAAACGGAATTAATTATAACATTTTGGTAAAAGTGGTTAAATGAAAAGCAAAAACTTTAAAATATACATACATACATACATGCATATGTACATAACTATGAACATCAGAGCAATGAGATTTAAATTTATTAAGACACTCGTTAATATACATCTTTAGACAATTGCATTGGAGTCAAAATGTTTTTGAACAATGCAACAATACACACTGGCCGAAATCACTGATCTAGCGGCATTTAATTCAAATTTTGAAACTTTCAAATCGATTAATGTTTTGCATTGCATCGATTACCGATACTCCACTGACCAAATTGACGTTTTTTACTGTTGTTTTGCGTTCAATATTCACACAGCTGTTAGCTATCAAATATACCATATCGTCGGTTTAGAGTGCAAACCTGCTAAATCCACTTTTTATAAAATATGATATTTTAATGCCGTTCGAAGGAAAAATAGACGCCTCATCGACCTGCTAATATATTTATTTTAATTTGAAGCTCTATATGTCGAAGAAACTTAATGTATTAGGCTAATTTCTTAAGCTTTCTATATAAACCGTTAACAGTATTTTGTCTCTCCTGTAAAATTTTGCTGGAAGCGAGTTAGCAGGTTTACACTCTAAGCCGACGATATGTTGCAGCAGGTGCATTGAAGGAATTAGGCGTCAAATTATACAATGCGTGGTTTGTGTCAATATTAAATAAGTTACTTAATAAATTTGTAATTTAAATTTTTTTTAAGTTTAAAATTTTTTTTAACGCACTAGTAATCCCAAATTATTATTTTACTTATTAATACCCTAATTCAGTAAGAAGATTTAGGACGTTTATGTTTGAAAATACTTTTGAATTCTTGTCTTTGAATTCTCTAAATTATTTTCTTCAAAAATGGTTGTTGTCTTTGATAATGAACAATAAAAATAATATTACCATGTTTTTAAAACATAAAAATAAATTTAAAGTATTACTGCCTTATTCATAAAAAATAATTCAGGTTTATTAAGCGCTTATTTGACATATTGCTATGGGAAATTTGTCAAATAAACCTGTAATAAACCTAAAATATTTTTTATGAATTAGACCGTTATACAATAGATTGAAAAATATTTGAAAAAATATGTGTTGGATATAATGTTTAGAACAAAATCATAAAGCAAATACACGAACCTTCTAGCATGGACAATAAATAATACTTGTTTTAAAGAATCACAACTGCGGCTTTTTTTCGTACATACACAAGACGATACAATCGTCGAACAGAATTAGGGCATAAGTAATATATTTTTAATAAAAATACATTGAAATTGATTATTGAGGGGTTTAGCTGGATCCTATGCGCATTTCACTGTTGCTAATGCAGATCATCAGGGAAGCTTTACCCAAAAATTTCTTAGAACAACTAGAGTTAATATGTTAAACTTTCATTTAAGCAAATGAGAAGCTCAACAAATAACAAAGTTGAAACAAGAACTTAATAATCAACATGTTTTTTATTTTCTTACTTTATCATTACTACATTGGCTGACTTTTTTTCAGCTTCAAATTGTAGTTGTAAGAGTATGTAAAGAAAATAAATGTAAATAACAACAACAGCTATTCAAGAATAGAGTGTTGCCACACAAGTATTGTTTTGAACGGGTGCTGTCAAGTTAATAATTAGTGTTTATTGTTAAGTTAAAGGTAGGTATTTTCTAAAAAAAATGTGTTACTGTAGTTTAATAGAAATAGAATGTACTAGTTAACACATGTGATAGCATATTTGAAGTACACACTGTGATCTGAGTTACCGAGAGGTACCTTCACTTCAAACTTGGGCTGCAAATAACTCAACATATTGGCCTTCCATAATTGTTGTTCTGTATTGAGCAGTGAGAAGCATTAAAGGCAACATTAAAGAATGTTGGTTTTTTATATTTTAGTGTTACAAGTTTTTTTTAATCTTTATTTTTTTTAAATACATAATTTTTATTGTGAAATAAGTTCCGTGGAATTATTTTGGATTTAATCGTAAGCGGCAAAAAATTATTTTTTCAGGAGCAGGTTTTTTTAAAATATTCATATACATATGTAAATTGTCGCTTACGATAAAATTTTACAGCCCATATCAATTTTGGCATTTTGATAATTCTAAACTATGGGCAGGCTCATATAATTTTAATTTCAATAAAAAAGTCTATTTTTGATAACATGTCGCTTACGATACAATCGAGAAAAAAAGCTCGATATTTTATACGGAAATATCTTTTCTATCGCTAGAAACAGCAAAAATTTCGTGCAACAAACTTCACGAAGTTTCTTGTACAGAAACATTTTTTTTTGAAAAACTAAATTTTTTTACAATGGGTCTCCTTAGAATAAAAGATTAGTGGAAAAGGTACTTAAAAAAACTCAAGTTAAGAAAAATATTAAGCACTTTTTGAAAAAAATTGCCATTTTAGGCTCGGCGCTAAGTCGGTACTCATTTAGTGGTAAATATTAATGTCAACATGTTATCGATAATTTTGGAAAAAATAATATTAACTCCATATATTTTGACATTAATTTACTTTGGTTGTGAAATTTTCATAATTTTTTTTATTAATGTTTAAATCTATTAAAAATAGTGATGAAGAAAATAAAGAAATGCTTGAACGTCATTCTTGTTCTGGTTTATTTTTCTTTTATCGCAAATTTCTCTTGTACGTAAATTATAGTTGCTGCGATTGATTGCACATTTGTCTCATCCTCGTCATCGTTCGTCTCACTAAGATTTTCCGTATCAACTACATCTTTACTTCCAACTGTATTTTCAAACTGTACAAAAATAGCTGCAGCCTCTTCCAGAGGTTAAGTCGGCATTAACTTCCTGCAACCACCCGTTGCATTTATTTTCGGCTTATTGTTACTTAGTTTTCTTAAATTTTTATTTAAAGTCTTTCCATACCTAAAAATTCACTAATTTGTGGACCAATTGAATTTAATTTTAAATTTATTTCCTCCCATCTTGTTTGGAGGATTGTGAGAATTTGGGTTTCTATGAAAACCTTCTGCTAAACTGAGTTTGTTTTCCAATTCAGCAACAAGGGTTTAAAATTTTTGAAAATTTGTTATTTTTAACTTGTTATCCATACCACTAAAATTACTTAACATATATTTAGTTTGTGAATAAACAATTCAATTTTATCTAGTCGACGCTAAAAGTATTTTTGACAAAAACAAATTCAATTTAAGTCAACGCCGGCCTAAAGTCGCCTTTATAAATGTGATGCCGATTACTGTCGATTACACTGTCAATGTTTTTTTTTTTTTTTTGGGGCAACAGAAGGGAATCACAATGGACCCCAATTGGGTCTCCGAGTGGAGGTGCGGTTAGCACCACCCTTCATAACCTAACCTAACCTACACTCAGTTCAATGAGTGTGCCTTCGACGTCACTTGTGCCGTTGACATTCGCAGAAAGATTGATACAGTGCCTGATGCAAAAATATAATGGTATGCAATACGTTAATATAACAATTTTTGTTTATATAAAAATTGGGATCATTGATCCATAATTCTAGTAAAACAAGAAGAGTGAATATCAATAATAATTTCAAAATATTGTTGAGGATGACAGGTTGTTATGTTTATAATTCGCAAAGATAAAAACTTTATACTAAACTCTGATTGTGTTATCAAAAATCTTTACGAGCAAAATTTGGCGAAAAAGTTTTCGCTTCGAGAACATTTTAAAAACAAACTTTTACTTTAGTGTAAAAGCATTTAATCAACTCGAAACACTTTCAACTATATATGTAAATCACCTTTAACATTAAGTTTTTCTTTAACACAAGGTATACACTGCATGCAGGAAATTACTGGCTTGCATAAATGCTGGGTCATTTTCAACCTACAATTTAGTATCGCCCCACACAACTCAACCTTTTTAAGTGTTTCAGAATTTCGTGACAGAAATGTTCGTTAACTAGAATATAAAGAATCCTTCCAACAAATTTCCAGCGATGAAAATGTAACAACATTTACTATTGTGATAAGTGGTAAAAGTTTAACTGGAAATCTAAAAAAAAAACATATGGACAAACCTGGTGGTAATTATTTCTTGACATTTTTCATTTAAATAGTCGTACAAGAACAGCGAAGGAAAATTAGGTTGAAATTAATTACATCGATATAACGATCTTATGTTTATGATTATTCTCTTTCATTTCCAAAAAAGTTTTACTATTAAATGATTTTATCGTAAGCTGCTTTGTAGTGACAGATAAAGTAAAGTGGTTAAATTAATAAAAACACTTGCATATCATGGAAGATAAATAATACTTGTGTGGATACTGGAGATGAGAATCGTTTATGAAATTTACTTACATAGATAAGGCCTCATCAGACATGACTCTACATTAATTTTTCCTTTCATTAGATGAGGTTGTTTGCAAGATACTTTTGAAATGCACTATCGGTATCAACTCATTGGAAAAGTGAGTTTAATAAATTTTATTATCAGAAGCGAAATAATATTTCGCTTGGTTTTCTCATGTTAGCAAATCATGGATATAAATTTTTTGGATTGTGGTTAAGTCTTTCTACGTTCACCAGATTGCACATCGTTTGTGAGTGAAAAAAATATTCACGATCACATCTCCTAGAAAGATGGTTTTATAATTGGAAAAGTAAAAGTAATTATCATAAGCATATTTTTTATTTTAGAAAGAAAAAAATTGGTATAACAAATCAGCAAAATTAAAACGACGGCTGCAGTCCCCATATTCTGTAACTCGCTAAAGCTAATTCTCAATCGCTTAAAATCATTCAGTTCAGCATTCTAGCGATCGAATTTAGTTTTAGCGAGTTACAGAATGCGGGCTCAGGGTTGCTAAATTTTAGCTTTTTATCGGTATATAGAAGTAACTAACTAAACCTATTTCTTTATTTTAGAAAGATCTTTACACAAGAGTTTTTTATATTCGCTAAATTTGTATATACATACAAAAAGATTTTGTTGGTCATGTGTAAGTTATGATAAATAAATTAACAAAACGTAACTAAATAGTAAATAAACGGATATCTTTGATTTATTTTCCCTGAAACTTTTGCTTTCTGTTGACTAAAATCGAAAAATTCTGTTGGAATAAAATGCTTACCCTAATATCGCGATATAAAGTGCAATATTTTCAAGGGGATGTTCAAATTGAGGTAGTAAAATGTTTTTTAAAATTAAATTTTATTAAATAATAGAAAATATGAAATAAGTAAGCTTATTTAGTATGTAGGTACAGTACTAAAATTATTTTAATAGTATCAAATACAATCACAAAAAAATTAACTAAAATTTGGGAAAATTTTCTAAATTTGAGTAAAAGAAGTTGTATGGCGCCAAAGTCGTTTTTTACTTCAGACCAGTAAAGTATTTACTAAGTTTCTAGGTCATTAACGAACTAGTATATATAACATGTAAAAAGGTAAATACATTTTTATATTTAAGTAAAATTTTTTAAAAATTAAGTAAAATTTTTACATAAAAATCGGAGTTTTGCAAAAAAATCTTTCTCATCATTGACCTTAAATTTAGTAAACTTTCCAAAGTCTTTTTGTGCCTCTAATTCAAGTACTTATTTTTACTTTTAATTAAAATCTTAACCACATGACAATATTTGTTATTTATTATATATTCATATTATCCCTGTAGGAAATGTCACTAGTACCGATTCACTATTGACTTTGTCGCAAGTACTACTGACTAATTATACCCCAGACAATACTTTTTGCTATAAACATTTAACATGTGCGTGTCATTGAAAAGCAACTACTGACATTGGTACTACTGATTAGATAGTTGTTCTTAAGGGACCATATGAACACATTGGAAACAGATCAATAGTACATTTAAGTAATTCCAGTATATACTTTTGATAATGAAATTGCATATTTTGTTCATATTTTTGGTGTTTTGTTAAAGAAATACTTATAAAAAACGGAACTTATGCATAAAAAAATAAAATAACAGAAGAAGTAATTCATTCGTTCGTTCAGCATATTACTAGCAAGTAGGGGTTTTGTTTGTCATTTCTATTAAATACATATATATACATATGTACATATGTACATACTCGTATGTAAAATAAAAACTGTATGTTTCGCTGAGTTAGTAATATTAAACGCTTACGTATGGATTTGAAAGTGACACATCTTTAACTGATGGCACAAAACCTTCCACAGGGTCAAAAAATTTCCAGAATTGGCACTTTCACTTATAATTATTTAATTTTCAATTTTTATACAAATGGATTTTTATTTGATTAGTTTTTTAGAATTTCTTTTTGTGTATTTTTTTTAATTGTTGTTCAATACACCTAAATTAACTATTTAATTTGATTTCTTAAACTAATTTTTATAGAAACTTAAATTTTGCTTGACTCCACTTTTATTTTCAGCAAACCAATAAAACATTAAGAAGAAGCATAGTTGTGTGTATCTGAAAAAATGTTTTCTACGCATCAAAACAATTAGGGAGTTCACAATAGCATTTTAAAATGTGTCTTAATATTGCAACGTTTCAATTTTAATACTTTAATATGGTCCGGCAAGTTTGTTGTTTTTGTTTCTGTGTAAATCACCAGGTGGCAAATTGAAAAGTATAAAAAGCATGTAATTTTCGATATGGAAATATGGTAATGTTAAACTAAACATGTTAAAACTGTCAGCGCAGCTGTAGTTGATGAAAAAATATTTGTATTTTTCGCAGAACAAAAGTTATTTTGAAAAATTTATCCAACAATACTTTCTAATTTAAAAAATTTTGTTATTTTAATACGTACGGAAGAAAATAATTCAGTCTCTCATGAGCATTCGTACAAACATGCATTTTACTCTCCCTCTCTCATATTATACATTAATATATAAATAATATAAAGATGTATGTGTGTTTGCCTGACTTTGATATACACAGTATGTGTATTTATATCGTTGCCTGCTCACAATAAATAAATTAAGATGGCACAATGTTGCCACATTAAAACTTTAATATACTCATTGTGAATTCCGTAAATATTAATATTTAGACACTCCGCTGACAATGTCACAAAAATAGTATACAAAAGTGGTGACTTGGGGACACTTAACCCCACGTTTCCTTCAGATATATTCTATTCTTTGTTAATTCACCATAGATACATATTTATTCCTTGAGACGAGACATGTATTGAACACCAACAACCTTCTGACTGATAGGCAAGCACTCTAACCAATTGTCTAACAGGGCAGCCTGAATAATCAACGAAATTATTGAGTTTTAAAATCTTATTTTATTTACAAAAAAATTAACATATTTCAAGTTCAAATATTCCTCATAAACATGAAAAATTTTCTCCAATTTTTTACTAAATGCAAATAAGTAATATATTAAAGAATTAAATGAAAAAATACTAAAAACTGGTAAATATTTTTCTATAATTTTGAATGTTTTTTTACATCTTTTAAGTAAGTCAAATTTCATGAACTAGTCAGGAGTAAGTCATTTTCTAAAATTTATTTTTTGATTTAAAAGGTAATAGACTAGTTCTTAGGATACAATTTCCCTGCGCTTAAACACTTTTCCTACTTTTAGTAAATATTTGTTTTTAGTCAGTAAACATATCCCCAAATGTAAAAAATTTTTGTGTATTTTTATGAACTATTATTAAGGATATGAACTATTTGTTTTTTAATCATATTAAGTAATATTTACTAGATTTGTGTAAAAATTTACTTGGACATAGAAACATTTACTTAAACATAGAAATTTTGTTTACTTAAATTTTAATTTTTTTTTCCTTTTCTGAGTGTATAATATACATATATTATATGAATGTACATATGTATGTATATAATCCATACGTACGTACGAATATGTAAAGGCCCAGGCATATAAAATCCGTCATACGTTATAGATCAGCTTTTTCAACTGACATTAACGCAACAACGGAGATCGTTGGCACAATGAGTACTTTATTGACGGAAGGAAGCATTTGAACAGCTTCAACAGGTTGGTTCATCATTTTATTTATTAAACTAAACTTTTTTCATTTATTTCGTGTATTTCTTTTTTTTTTTTTTGATGCCGTAAAACACAAAAACCTAAATCAAAATATACCATAAAACCAACCAATATCTGTCAAACTACTCAACGCTAAAAGTTAAAAATGTATTTCAACTTAGCTGTCAGTTAAAAAAGGCGTTTTCACACCGAATGTTAACACCTGGTTTTAACGTTAAAACCATAAACAGCTGATTTTGCGTTCCCACTGCAAGTTTGATAAATTCAGGTTTTAAACAACAGGCTGTCTTATAAATTTTTCCAAAATAAAATAAATGTACTGTAGAAATGCGTGTAGTTGTTGCTGTATTTTTTCACATTTTTTAATACTTATCTGACACCCTGTGCAACGGTTGCTTTTATTTCCATGAAAAACTCAGAAATTTTACAATGCACCCTAAAATTTTAATTATTTTATATTTTGTAAATAAACATTTTAAAATTATAGAACTACTTTTAAAAAGTGAGGAAGTGCTTGGAAATCAAGTTATTATATACAAAATATGCCCAAATACATTATAAGCTAAACCTTTTTTTCCGCAGATGAATGTCAGTCATATCGTCTATTTTCACTGGCATAAACATTATCAGCTGCTTCCGGCCATTTTAACTTGGGAGCACTGAATTTAGCACAGCGAAAACAAGGTTGCATTTCATAAAACCAACTTAAAACCAATTCAAAAGTTTTAACAAAAGCAATTTGTATGGTAAAACCAGGTTTTAAGAGTTGGTTTTAACGTTAAAATCTACTTTTATTAAAATCATGTCAGTGTGAAAACACTATTAAGTTAACAGTAAAGGAATTTGCTTCAGATAGTGTAATAGATAATAAAGTTTTTAATTTATATTGGCGCATGTTGAAAATTCTCAAACAACTTTTTCAAATTTGTAGGATTCATTCACAACAATGTCAAGAGTGAATACATGCATATTGTCTATCTTTTTACCTCATGTATGATATTTGTTGTCTAGAAAATGATATTTACTTAGTTGAACAAAGAAGTGTTCAGTCGTGAGTTACTAAAATTGTCTGCGTTTGTTTTTATTTGAAGGACTGACTGACACACGGCCAGCATATATTAACGCATTTACTATTAAATTCTTCTGTCAAATATTGACAATATTATGTAATGTACACATCTTATTTTCGGCCTCTTTCGATGTATGAATTTTCTGCAATTATGTGACTTTTGGTTTGCGCATTTGGCTGTTTGTTGCATAAATACATGTTTAGAATGTCATGGATATCTTGTATTTTATTTGCACATTCAGAAATACTCGTATAATTTCTTAATGGGATTTAAAAAAAAATGTATTTGTATGACTTGGGAGATTCTTTTTGGAGGGTGAAATTTTTTGTTATGTTTTGTTTAGTGAAGATCAAATTTCAAAATATGTGTATAAAAACTTTTAATGCCACTCGTTCTAGAGTAGTTTGTATTATATTGAAATTGGTAATAACTAAAAATAGTTAATCAATAATTTCATAGTTGCACTTTAACTTCTAAATGTAAAGAGGCAAATAGAGTAACCATGGCTTGGCGAACAGACACCAATTTTTAGACTTTTGCATGGCAGTTGTATAATCTATGGGGTTGAATTAGTTTTATTTCTTTAACAGGTATTCAGATAGTACAGGCAAAAAATTGATTAATGGATAAAGAGTAGTTACTACATACTTTCAGACATGTATTTTCTAAGTGAAGTTGAATGAAAGACATAAGGTATAAAATACAACTCTGTTTACAGATACAGATCAACGTCACAGATTTTTTCATAACTGGCCCTTCATAGATGCTTCGCAATTGGTTTTTAATGGTCCATAATAATTTATATTTTCACTTGTTACATTTAACACAACCACAAACGATTGATATTTAACAATTTATCAGAAATGCTTTGAGTCTGGCAACGCATAACAACAGATCTGACAATTTTTCGACTGACGATTTTGTCAGATAAATTTATTGTCATACAACCGTCTGGCAATAAATTGTAAGATATTCTGACAGATTTGATACAACCGTGTGAACTGACAATCTAACTTTTGCTGGCAATTTTTGATTGCCAGTACATTGTCAGCACGTTTGCCAGATCTGACAATATTGTAAGACCTTACAATCGTGTGTATATAGATATATCATGAGTAAAATTCCACATGGAAATTTCTGAACGTGTGAACAGTTTGTTTCAAAAAACATCATACGATTGTGAAATATTTTGACAATTTATGTGGAAATATGTAAGTTTTTAATTATAATAGAATTGATGATACGAAATTAAAATCCGAAATTTTCACATGTCATTTTGTGACAGTGTAGCAAACATGATATTTTTTTTTATAATTTTTAACCCCCGAACAAAAAAAGGAGTGTTATAAGTTTGTAGTGTGTGTCTATGTATCTGTGTGTCTGTACGAGTCCATGTATAGACCAATCCGTGGACCGATATTGATTTATTTTTTTATATATATATATATTTTTTTTTTTTTTGAAAGGTGACTTGTTCGAGAGTGTTCTTAGATATGTTTGAAGAAAATCGGACCAGCCGTTTCAAAGATATCACATCTTTTCTAGATGTATTCTGTTGAATCTGTGTGTATTTAACACCTTAGCTCCCAAAAGGCTAGATCGATTTTAATTTAGTAAACTTTCTTTGAAAGGTGACTTGTTGCAAAATCGTTTAGTCTATTTTTAAAATTTTTAATTTAATGTTATTCCGATATTGTGGGGCATTGTGTTGCAAACAAAAAATATGATATGAACGGCGAGGCACTGATTTTGAAAACGACACCACAAAATGACAACAGTTCCATACATAACTAATTGACAACTTTGTAGAATCCAACACGATTGGAAACTGTTTAAATCAATAAATAAATGTCTGAATCAATCAGTTTTTCATGAGTAATTAGTGGTTACTCTTTTTTGGGCACATGTGTGCCAGATGTGTACTCAGCATTACAACCGAAGTCCACTATATATACCCTGAAGGAAACGTGGGGGAATTAAGTGTCCTCAAGTCACCACTTTTGTGAGTATTTTTGTGACATTGTCAACGTAGCGTCTACATATTAGTATTGTTTTTGATGCGTAGAAAACATTTTTTCGGATACACACAACAATGCTTCTTCTTAATGTTTTATTGGTTTGCTGAAAATAAAAGTGGAGTCAAGCAAAATTTAAGTTTTTATAAAAATTAGTTTAAGAAATCAAATTAAATAGTTAATTCAGGTGTATTGAACAACAATTTAAAAAAATACATAAAAAGAAATTACAAAAAACAAATAAAATAGAAATCCATATTGTATAAAATTTTAAAATTAAATAATTATAAGTGAAAGTGCCAATTCTGGAAATTTTTTGACCCTATGGAAGGTTTTGTGCCAAGATGTGTCACACTTTCAAATCCATACGTAAGTGTTTGAATTTACTAACTCAGCGAAACATACAATTTTTGTTTTACATATGTACTCGTATGTACATACATATATGTATGTATTTAATAGAAATGACGAAGAAAATCCCTACTTGCTAGTAATATGCTGAACAAATGAATGAATAACTTCCTCTGTTATTTTATGTTTTTCATGCATAAGTTCCGTTTTTTATATATGTATTTCTTTAATAAAATACCAGAAATGTGAACAAAATATGCAATTTCATCATCGAAAGTATATACTGGAATTACCAAAATGTACTATTGACTATCTGTTTCCTATGTGTTCATATCGTCCCTTAAGAACTATCTAATCAGTAGTACCAATGTCAGTAGTTTCTTTTCAATGACACGCACATGTTAAATGTTTATAGCAAAAAGTATTATCTGGGGTATAATTAGTCAGTAGTACTGGCGACGAAGTCAGTAGTGAATCAGTACTGATTCACTAGTGACATTTCCTACAGGGTACATATTATATATGTACATACACACACATATGTAATTGGCTGCGTGCAGAGATTTTTTGTCTTCTTTCATCCAAATTTTGAGAACCAGCCGGATTCGAATGAAACAAAAATAGTGCTTGGACCGTTATTTTTTATTCAATTAAACTTTTTTTCTTTTATGAAAAAAAAACGAAACATTTCAAGACAAAAGAAAATTGTCTACGGTTTCATTTCAATTCACATTTAACAAGAAAAGCATTTTTAGATGTTTTGTAGTTAAGAAATTACAAGACAAAAATTTACACCAATCTATTTAAATGACATAAACTTTAGGTATGGCTATCGGTTATCCAAAAAAAAAAAAAAATAAGAAAAAATTTAAACAGAAACAACAGAAAGTAAAAAAGAGAAAACAAAAACACGGAATATTTAAGAAAAATTTTGTAAATGATCATTATTAATTTTCATGCAACGTATTTATCTTTTACCTTTGTTCATTTAATGATAAAATAAATAAAAAATCTAAGCAACTCCGCGCCGGCGGCATAAGAAATAGCCACACTGTAAGCAATTGTTTCCTTGAATTTCACACCAATATACACTTACAAGTATTTGCTCGCACTTGCCTCTGACATATTTTCTATTATCAAATGATTACTGGTAGCTGCTGGTGACTCTTTGTTCACCTCAAAAGCCCTTGGGGTCTGTTAATCGGCAGCTTTGAACCCGCTAATAGAATTCGTACAACTGCTTCAAAGTGTCGAGTTTTTTTAATTTTTTTTTCAGATTTATTTTTAATTAATTAACTGTATAAAACGTTAACAATAAGTAATCCGTTATCAACAAATTAGATTTTAGTTGTTTATTGCGTAAAAATATTTAGTTTTTGGTTCAAATTCCTTCAAAGATTGATTTTTACAGAGGAATATTTTAAGATTTGGGAGCATTAGTGTAATATAATAAAATTTTCGGAAAACGGACTACAGTGCAACAGTTGCAACATGCGGTATTTGAAGTCGTGTAGTCTGCTGTGGTCAATGTGTTTAATACATAATAATTAAGATATACACTTATAATAAGGGAAAAGGATTTCATGTACTTAAAATAGGTATTTTAGGCGCCTAAAATGTGATCTTAAAAACGCGAAATATGCACTAAAAGCTATTAAAAATGCGTATGTTTTATAAATTTATTATTCAAATTAAAAACAACATGCAAAAGCACATATCCAGCAGAAATTACTGCCATCCAAAAGCGTTCTTGTAAGTCCCGGTTCACACACTTCAACTTTTGTTGATAAACTCTTACTTCAGCTGTAAAAAAGACGGAGAAGGAAATACAAATATCTCTTTTTTCTTACAGCTGATATACGAGTTGATCAACAAAAGTTGAAGTGTGTGAAACGGGACTAAGGGAGACCATGTTACAGAAATCTCTGTTGCGCGTGAATAAGGGATTTTTTTACCCAACTGCGCGACGCAAAGAAGTTTATTGTGTTATCAGCCTATGTATGTATGCATGTATGTATGGATGTGTTTTACTTTGCGGCACTATATAAACCGAACGCGTGGACCGATTTTGATGATTCTTACGTAAATCGATTTGTCTTAATCCAGTGAGTGTCACTTAAGTCATATCAAGTAAAAAACAATATGCTGGCCACCAGACACCATTTTGTAAATACGAACAAAATAAAAAGTCTGCGAATTATATCAAAATGGGTATCATTCGACAGGTATTTGAAAAAAAATTTAATGGAATAAATGGTCTTTCGATACTTAACGGTTCAAATTCGAGATCAACCAGCTAGAAGCAATACATTCAGCTTTCAAAAATCCACGAATTTTTTTGCCTTACTAAAGTGCTTCACAGGAATAATAATATATAATTTTTGTGTACCCAGATGTAAAAGTTACTGGTTTGAAAAATTGTTTGTGATAATTTTCTATTTTGTTAGAGAGCCCGCCAAACGATAGTGCTTTTCAGAAGCATTTTTCGAGGCTTTTGTTGTCAAGTAAGCAATACACTGCTTCCCTCAGTTGTTAGTGCTTCCAAATCATATTTTTTTTCAGGGTACATACAGTGGCACAGAAAACTCTACATACCCACAAATACTTTAAAATTTTTATCAACAAAATTCATAGCGTATCGTTCCTTGTGAATTAAAAATTAAAAATTAAAAAAAAAATAAGTTTTTATACACAGAAAAGTACACATACTCCATAGTTTATTGTTCTAGTTCGTTGTAACTCCTTTGCTCTCTAATACGACATTTAATTGAATTTTCACAGAATATACTAGTTTACCGGTGGCTTTCGAATAAATGTTGTACCATTCTTTGATAAGAGCATTTTGTACGAGTAGGTCTGTTGGTTCTTTTCTTATCCTGCAGTCCATTTCGTCCCATAAATTTTCAACGGGGTATAAATAAAGGTTTACTGCCACCTTAAAATTATCATTTAATAGGTTCAAATACATAAATCGATCCATTGTTGTCTCAATAAAAACTAAATTTCTAACCCCATCCGCCGACATACAACCAAAAATCATAACAGAGCCGAGTCAGTGTTTTATTATGGCATCAGGTTTTTGTGTTCCAGGTCTTCATTCTTTTTGAGCCAAACGTTTCTTTTCCCCTATATACGAATAAGTAAAATTTGTTTTCTGTATAATTTTCCAAATGTTTTCATCTTTATTTAAATGCTTTTAAGCAAATTCCATTTAGTCTTATTAACAGCGCCGCTTATGAATGGTTTTTTCTGAGGTGCTCGGCTGTGATAGCCTCCACTTCTCAATACACTGCGTAGTGTTTCTGGATGAACAGTGACCAGTCAATATGTGTCATTTTATACGTTGAGTAATTTTTGGCGAACGGCCACTTCTTGGCCTACTATGAACACTGTTGTTCTTTGTAAATATAACTTCTTACAACTGTTTGTATACTCGACTTTCAATGCCCACCAATTTTTCATGCTGTACAATCATATTTTTTGCAAAAATTTCTTGTTGTTTTATTTTTACAAGAAATGATTTAATGTAGTCTTGTTGATAAAAAATTTAAAGTTTTGCCTAAAATGTTTTATTTTTTTTCTGGAGTTTTCTGTGCAACTGTATGTAAGTATTTATGTATTATATCTTAGAGACTATCAGCCGTATTCATACAAATTTTAAACAGCATTTCAAATGTTGTTTAATCGTTTTTTAAAGCTTGTGTAAATCAGCAAATTTTAAAATTGACTGCACCCATGTTTAAACCAATTAAGATGACGTAGTTGTAATTTTGCTTAGTGTTTGTTTACATTTTTAACTTTGCCTGTATATACATATGTATACATATGTGTGTACTTATGTACATATGTATATGTCAGTGTTATTTGAAAAAAATATATTTTTTGTAAAGAAACTATTGCCGAAATATCAAATGGACTGCAAAAGAATATTTAAAAGAAAAGGAGCCATCCACATTCCATTCCCAGTAATTGTTTTCTCACTTTATATGTTAACAATAATAATAATAATTGTAGAAAATTAACTAGTGATGTATAAAGACTCAAAATAAATAAAATAAAACTCGTTATTCTAGTGCTTCTTAATCTGCAATAAAAAAAATCATATAAAAAGCACCTTTAACAACGATTCGCTGTGAACTCTTTTTATTTTTTTTATTAAATACGAGTTGGAACACATTTTTTATTTTATAAAAACAAAATTTTTCCGAAAATGGACAAAAAACAAATACATATACGAGTACTTTGTGAATTAACAATAGTTGTTTTGCAGAACTAAAATGCAAGTGACAAATAGATAATACAGCGTTGCCACGATATTTTTAAAAAAGCAAGTTAATTGATTTTTACTTAAAATACTGATTATGAATATCAATATGTATTTAAAAACCCTTTTTTAGCTTTTAAATGTTTTTTAACAAATATGATTTTTAAACCCCAATTAACTTTTTTTTATAAATACGGCTGTATATATGTAAATAAAAATTAAACAGTTAAACATACGGACATATAATGAAAGTTTAATTTTTAAATGACCAAGAAAAGTTTTTAATTTATATTTACATAACAATTCTATGTACACTATCAGAAGGTTAATCGAAACAAAAAGTTCTGTCAGTCACCTCCTAGAATAAAAGACGAGTCAGTGAAGTTTCTAGATACCGTAAATTTTTCTATACAGCGCTGCACTTTAAAGTCGTATTATTAATGGATATAGCAGCGATACCCAACCACTGTGCCGTGAAACTTTTGTACGCCGCGAAATTCTAGGAGTGTGCCGCTAAATTTTAAATATATAATTATGTTACGAAAATGTGCACGAACAATCCTAACATAATGTTTTCTATGAAAACATAAATAATCCATTTCTCATAACGGATGCTTCTGTATTTGACTTAACAACTTTGAATGAAGAGGAAAAGCTCATTTTATTTTCCAATAAAGAGATTTAATTTTAAAAAATTTAGAAGAATCAATTAATTCATTTTGGTTTAACATTAGATGCGAGTATTCAATGATTCCCAAAAAAGCTTTAAACATATTGGGTCTCATGCATAAAAACGAGTAAAAGCGCTGAGTTGAGTCAGGTGAGCAATTGCTCGTAAGTCGAGTTCTATCAAACAGCAACAGCTTTTGCTCAATTTCGTATGCATAAAAATGAGATCAAACCAATTGCAATTACTTGAGCAAAGGAAGATCAAACGTCTAATGGTTATTGAAGTGCAAACATGTCGTCGCACAGTGGCGCCCGTAGAGCAAACGAGGTTGCAAAAATCAAAATTTTCATGTGCGCCTGCGAAATTTTAAATGAATCCATCTTATAGTAAACTTTTCAACGATCTCAAATATGCTACTCTTAACAATATCAGATTTTTAGTTTAGAAGACATAACTGTTCAAAGTTAACCAATTTTCGGATTTAAAAAAACACACAATTTTTAGGTAGTTTGATCCGATTTCAGGTGTAATATCACGAAAACTAGGCAACGAATAGTATTTTTTTTTGTTTTTAGTGATTGATGTGCTTATTAAATGTATAACAATAAAAAAAATTGTGCTGTTTGCTTTGTGTTTCTCTAGGTAAATCAGTATTTAAAAACTATCCATTTTTTCACTATTCTTCAACTTTGACGGAAAATAAAAAAAATTTACCTTTTTTTACCTCCGCCATATTTTCAAAATATGTTCTTTAACTAGTCTTTTACATAACTCAAAAGGTTTTATCTGCCTTTACGTGCCTATTTGGCTTCTACAGGTAAAAAACGTTAAAAAGACATGGTTGCAGAAATTGTATGGCGGGCATCCCTTACATGCCTTGACTGACAGTTACTTTGATGTAATAGTTTGAAAATTGCATTTTGAGTCAGTTGTCTACCTGAGAGCCTCTGGCGAAAAATTTGATCCTAATATTCCGTTACAGACACAAGATGCACAAAAAACTACTCATTGAAATAAGCAGGTACGCACCTCACTTAAAAATTATTTTTGGCGTACATATGGTGAAGAACAATACTGACTTATGGTACAGGTAGGCACAAATCTCATTTGGCTACGTGCATAATATCAAAACTGTATAATTCAGCCCAAATGCATATGTATGCATGTAACAGGTACATTTGTAGACATGGTAGCATAGGCCTATATATTGCAAAACAAGCTTAATGCCTGCATTAGTCTACGACTGAAAGTTGGCGAAACAAGTATTGAAAACATGGCGTTGAACAATTTAAAACTATTTGAACTGTTTAGAAAGTCAATTACACCAACGTGTTTCGCGGAAGCTGCTTTAGAAGAACTCGATAGCTTATACGGAAATATTGAGAGAAGCAAAACTATAAAAAATAATCTTTGTATGATACATGCCAAAATTAAGACAAAATGGGTGAAATGCAATCGAACCATTAACATCTTCAACTCCAAATACGAGGACTGGCTTAATGAAGACACCATCCTGGATATATTGGCAGTAGATAAACCCTCCACATCAACCAGAGGAGAAAAAGGAAGGCCAAAAAAAAGTATGGAGGAGTGTTCAATTTTCACAAGAAAGAGGAAACTTGCCGATGCCACCAATGACTTGACCACGAAGGATTTATCGGATGCGCTGTCTATTAAATACATAAAGGATAGTGAACGAGTTAGGTCGCAGATTACAAAATCTGTTGCTGATGCAAGCCCACTGCGACTAAAAAGGATTAAGGAAAGCATTCCCACTCCCACAAACGCACATATTAAAAAGTATAGTTCCGAAGAAGCCTTGGCTCTGTTTTTGGACTTAGAACTTTCCAAAGAGAAATATGAGATACTACGGGCATCTTTAATGCGACACGGGGCTGACCTTTTCCCCGGATACAAGCATATTACGCAAGCCAAAATAAATTCACGACCATTGCGTACGGAGTTTACGGAAGTCTCTGCGAAAGCCAATCTGCAGGATCTTATGGACCATACAGCAAAACGGTTGTTGGAAAGTCTTCCTGAAAATGAGGTGGAAATTCTTCCTCAGAAACTAACATTGATCAGCAAATGGGGCTGCGATGGATCATCCGGACAAAGCGTTTATAAGCAAAGGATATCTTCCGATGACACTACAATATCTGACGGAAATATGTTTATGGCATCTGTTGTTCCATTGCGGCTAAAATCTGATGTTTCCCTACACTGGAAAAATCATCGACCGTCATCAGTGCATTATTGCCGACCAATAATGTTTCAGTTTGCAAAGGAATCGGCAGAACTCATAAGGACCACGGTGAAGGACATTGAAGAACAAATAAGCAAGATTAAGCATACAAAATTGCAAATTGGAGAAGGAAAATATATTGAATGTAGTTACGAGTTCCACCTGACCATGGTTGACGGAAAAGTCGTAAACGAACTGACAGGAACAACCTCAACATTGACATGCCCGATTTGCAAAAAGAGTCAGAAGAACTTCGGTAATTTAAACGATTCTACAAACGAGGAGAATTACGAATATGGAATGTCACCATTGCACGCAAGGATAAGGTGTATGGAGTTCTTGCTAAAACTGGCGTATACCCTACCACAACAAGATGAAAACATCGATGAAAATACATCAATTAAGGATAAGGAAAAGATCAGAAAGAAGCAAATACAGAATGCTTTTTGGAAACAACTTGGACTAAAAGTAGACTGCCCCAAGTGTGGATACGGTAACTCAAACGATGGAAACACTTCAAGGAGATTTTTTGCAAATGATGAGGCAGTAACTAGAATCACTGGAATTGACAATGAAATCGTCAAAAGATTGGGAACGATCTTGAATGTTTTAAACTGCCAAGAAAGTGTTAATTCTACAAAATTTGGAGAATATGCATCGGAAACTGCATCTCTTTTAGCAAAAATTTATCCACAGAAGAAGTTGACCCCGACCGTCCATAAAATATTGGCGCATGGCAAAGATATAATTGAGTACCAGTCTTTGCCAATTGGAGAGCTTTCTGAAGAAGCGCAGGAGTCTCTTAACAAATTTTACAAAAAATATAGATTGCAGAACACGTTCAAAGCATCAAGGGTGAGGCAAAATGAGGACCTCTTCAACATGTTAGCAGCATCTTCCGATCCACTTATTTCTTCCCTGCGGCATGTGAAGTCACGAAAAGAACTACAATGGAATTATACTTTAGAAATGATTAGTCTTTTAAATATACCTTCTGTTACGAATTGTGATGAATATTTTACAGAAAATTCAAAAAATTAATTGAAAAAAAATTTGTTTAATTTGTTGGCTAATAACTTTAAAACAGAAAAAGCTTTCAAAAGAACTAAGAAATATAAGATTGGTAAAAATAATTTGATTTTGTTACCATAAAATAGATGAGTTAGAAAAAAATTAGAGTTTAGAAATGATTTGTATTTTAGACATACTTTGTCTTACCAAGAAAATGAATATTTTACAGAAAATTGAAAAAATCATTTAAAAAAAAACTCTTTTGTTGTAATTTTTTAGGTAATATCTTAAAACATGAAAAGCTTACAAAAGAACTACAAAAAAATATAAAATTCTTAAAAAAAATTTTTTTGTTACCAAAACTTGGATTTTTTCACAAATTTTAACTTTGAAAACCCATAAGTAAGCACCTATAAGGTGTAGCGTCCACTCCAACCGCTCATTTTATAGGTTGAACAATTATCTATGACATGCAATTTAAATTATTCGATTATCTTGTTCGGTTCAAAAGATATGATTTTTGCAACGAAAAAAGGCAAATGGCGCCACTGTGCGTCGTACAGTCGAATTTTATCAATTGCTGAGGGCACCACCACGTGTTCTTCTGACACGTCAAAAAAATAATTAGCCAACCAGCAGATGCTACTATCATCAAACCTATGTATTTATCATTTTATTATTAATTATATAAAAAAATTAATAATTAAGAATACAAACTTGTATAATTTTTTATCCTCACTTGCTAAATTTATTTTACGCTGTTGATAACATTTTGTATTTCTTTGTGGCACAAAATATTCAGCCATGATTCCTTTTTGTGTACGAGAGTCGACTTTAAGGCAGGCTCAACAAAATTTGAGCAAGAGCTCACAAAAGAAAGCAAAAGCTTGTTTTTATGCATATGAAAATGAGCACAAGCTCATCTAATTTAGTTCAAACTGAGCAAGACGAGATCAAACGTGAGCAGTGAGTTTAAGCAAATACATAAAATTTTATTATGCATACGACAAGCACCTTTTACTCAAACAATCGAGTCCGAGCTCAAGCTCACGTTTTATGCATGAGACCCATTTAGTTCAAACTGAGCAAGATGAGATCAAACGTGAGCAGTGAGTATAAGCAAATACATATAATTTTATTATGCATACGACAAGCACCTTTTACTCAAACAATCGAGTCCGAGTTCAAGCTCACGTTTTATGCATGAGACCCATTATTAACATTTTTCACATCTTATTTGTGTGAATTCGGATTTTCAGTATTAACAAACCAATATTAAAACTAAAAATGATTGAGATTGTTAAATGGAGAAGACGATATGAGTAGCATTGATCGAAAAACATCAATATCAGGAAAGGAAACTTCAAGTGATGAAGGCATAGACACTGGTCGCTGAACTACACCGGATTCAGCGGGTACTAATCATAATGTAACACCAGAGCTCCCTTCTTCGTCGGTATTGTGCAGTAGAATCATCGTCGACACAAAATAACTAATAAAATGGCTACTAAACACAGCTTCGAAAATTTAATATGCCTCAATGATATCACAGGCGCTGCAACTCCGTATTATTAAAAAAGTGCAAAAGGCAGAGTTGTAAAAGAATAAATCTTTCCTCCATCCCTTCTTTCACCACGTTTTCCTAAAGAAGGCAACACCTAGTAATAGTAGTAAGCATTCATTGCCTGAGTGTTACTTTTCTTCATTAAAAAAAACTTAACTTTTTGAATTTATATTTTTCTGTGTGCTGCAGCAAAAAAACAAGCTTGAGAATCAGTGGGCTTAAGTATGGCTTACTTTTTGCCTCGTTTTTGTATTCTTCCCTATTATTGTTAAATTTTTCATAAATGGAAAATAAATCATTTTAAAAACAGACTTTTTAGACACCGTCGAGCTCACGAAGGGACATCGCTATACCACTCAAATATTTTGGTAATACTCATTAAAAACACCGAACATTAAACTGATATAGGTAACAAAAACCTTTTCTTTTTGTTTGAGTCATACATATACATACATATGTATACATATATACATATGTATGTATGTATATACATAGTACATTTGTATGGATATACATATATTTGGCATGATTATTCTAAACTGCAATTCTGACTTTCACTTTTGATGGAAGTTTGAAGTTTTTCCATATTATTGCGATTCAGTTTTTTTGCTTTTTCTTTTACATTTGGATCATTTTAAAATTTAAATATGGTAATTACAACTCTTTCCGAACAATGTTTTATTGTTGTAATTGTAATTTTTAACTCGAAAGTGTCATTACTATATTACCCATATCATATGATATTATCCTACTGATATTTCAATATATTAAACCAACAACAAAACCATTCAAGCAAGCAACTAACCAAACCGACGCCATACAACACAAAAAAAAACTAACGGAGATACAGCAGAGATATGGAGTTGCACACTGAATCCTCGTTATACGATGAATATGACTGATAGATACAGCGTATTAATAGAGTTTTTAATAATGCTAATGAATAACATAATAATAATTATTCTTAATAGCGTTCCTTTCATCTGAATAGCCAGCCGGCTTTAAAATAGTGATTTATATTTAAAAAATTTAGTGCGAGCTCGATTTGCGCAACCACTTGTTATTAAAATACACCGATTGGCGCAACAGGTAATTTTTTTTTACATTACAGCCGTTATAAGTGCAAGTTTTTCCAAAAAACAGGAACAATCTTTACTTTATTATCTAATTATATTTCTCATTATTTTTCTCCAATTTTTTCTTTATTTTTATCTTTATTAGTTTGAATATGTATTCCAACGTTTATTAAAATATTTTCTTTTAATTTACTTTTGTTATTTTTTCTTTGTTGCACTAGATTAGGAGTATATACAGTAAATTTAAACGCTTTTCGCTCTGAATTTACTGAATTTAAAATGTAGTTTTAATAAGTACTTTCAGTTTCACAAACACACATCCAAAAATGTTTTTTTGCACGTAGGTGCTAACACTTTATTTATTTTTTAACTATTAATTCGTCCGTATTTTTTTTTTTGACATTGTAACTTCATAACTTGTTACATTTTAGACCGATTGTAAAGATTCCTTTTTTTTGAAAGGGTATAGCTTCCCATTGGTCCCCTTTAAAAACAGTAGGCGGGTACACTCCCACAATTTTTTATTTGATTTTATGATATTATTTGAATGCTGCCAAACCTAATGAACACCTTTGGTTCTTGAAATTACACAATTTTAAAGTTGAAAAAATGGGCGGATCTACCCCTATTAAAATTTATTAGAATATTTCACGTGGTTCTACTTAACCGATTCTTACGAAACTTACCACACAACTTGATCTCTCAAATGGCACAATCTTCCATTTAAAAAAATGGGCCCACGCCCATTTAAATTTAATATTTTATTTTAAGTTTTTCGACTGTACCCATTTTTACAAAATTTAACATACAATCTTGCATTTAACAAATAGGCGGAGGCACGCCCATTAAAATTTAATTTTATATTTCACGTCATTCTTAACCAACAGATTTTCCTTTTTTTTCGTTTGAAGGAGTTTACTTCCAAATCGGTGCCATAAATTTCTTTTCGAAAATTTTCCATAAGATCTTTGCATTGAAGTCGGTTTTTTTTTGGCAATTCAGCATTTCTCTTTACTCTTCGTACATGACTGTAAAAATTTGTATTGGTAGAAAAGAAATTTGATTATTTACACTGAACGAATGGATCAGAGAAGACTATTCAGATGAAAGCGAGCCTAAAGATTTTTCCGACGTAGGTAAATACTTCAGAGAATATACAAATTAAAACACACAAAAGGTTAAAATAGATGATGCCATTAGCGCACAAAATTTTTGCATGGAGTGAGAAACAGAAAATTATATTCCTTATGAAAAATTAGTTGCCATTCAAGAAATTAAGAATCCAAAAATTCAAACCAAAATTTCATTATTCTCAAACATGATTGTGTTAATAAAAAAAAATAAAAATTAGTAGAAAATATGAAGGCTGGTTTTAAGTTTTAATTCAATTTGGGAGAGTTTTGCTTAGGGTTTACACGTGCAAGTGCAAGTTCGAAAAACTCAATACATTCAAACTCTTTTACTAACACAACTACACTTTCGGCACTTGCAGTCTATCTATTTCCAACTCAACTGCCAAAGAATTTTACACGACAGGGACGTCCAGCAAGTAAATGAAAAGTTAGTTAACAGTGTTGTCCTATTAATACTTTAGTACAAATTAACTGGATTGGAGTAGAATGTTGTTTAAGTTTTTACTTATTTTAAATAAATTTAAAATTTATATATTTTTTCTTAAATATTCATAAATCAAGCAGTTAAAGATTTTTTGAGACTAAATATCATTGAAAAAAATACGAATAAAGTTCAATACTATCTGGTTCCCTTAAAACTAAACTTTTTAATGTTATGGACAACTCTGCACTAAAAAGTAAACATGCAAGTTGCAAGACAGTCGGGCTTTTTTGCGAAATTTTCGTTGATACTACGTGCACAGAACTTCATTGCAAGTACTTGCACGTCTAAACGCAGGGTTAAAATTTGATTCTGAAACAATAAATCTAGGGAAGAAATTGAAAAATAAATCCGTAGATGAAGGACTTAATGTAATCTCACACAATCTGGTAAATTATTAAGTGCTCGTATCTATGTACAGTGAAACTTCGTTATAACGAAAAATTCACTCAAGCGAATCTTTTTCTCGGTCGCCTGCAAAGTTATTCATATAAAAATACCCTAAAAATGCTCCATAGCTATAACGAAAGAATTTCCACTGTAAAGGCTCTATATACCCTGTATGCAACGGCGTGCGAATAAAGTAAAAAATAAATTTTAAACAAAGTTCCGTTATAAAAGCGATGAAGTGAATATATAATTTGTTACAAACGTATTCAGTTTTGTTTTGATTCTTTCCAAAATGAGTGGATTAAAGCATAAACTTCTACTAAAGTATTCAGAGTACGTCAAGGCTGCCTCACTTCGCCCTTACTATTCCACATAGTTCTGGACGATGTTTTAACAAGGGCTATTGACGACAACGAATAAAGAGGAATCCAGTGGAATTTCCAACAACATCTGGAAGATCAGGCATATGCTGACGATATTTGTGAGTTATCTTCAAGGCCAGCATTGCCGTTGAAAATTTTCAAAGAGGGACACAAAAAGGGGATTTAAAAAAAAAGTGGCAAAAAGGGGGTTTCTAAGAAAAAAAGGGGCAACTTCAAAATCAAGAAAAATCAAAGAAACGAATATATTTTTTAAGTTATTTTTATTTAAACCAACAAACACAAACAATAAAAACAAATTTCTCATGCATAAGAAGTACAAAAACATTCATTTTATGAGAACTCATATACTACGTTTATACGCACGTGTTATTTGCAAGTACAAATTTTAACTTCCTAGCTCACGAGAACAATTCTGATTACTGGGGACGAGATGAATGTATTTATACAGAAAAATGAATTTCTTATTTGACGACTGTGAATATATTTCTATAATACCCACCTGTTTAAGCGGCGATAGTTGAGTATTTGCAAATACAGTTTTTATTTGCAAATAAGATGAGTATAAACGTAGTATAGATATGTAGTTAGTAAATATAAAAAAACATAAAATTTATGATATTAATACAGTGGCCAAATTGCGGCATTTAATATCGACCGAAATTCCAATAGAAAATAATTAGAAATTGCGTTCGATAATTTGCTGGGGCAAGATAATAGAACGAAATTTCTTAAGACTTACAAAATTAAAGAATACATAAATAAATTTTATGGGACATGGTTCATATCACTTATTTACTTAAAAACCTGCATAAAATTTTAAAATTCGATTCTGAAGAGGATAATATAGTTATGATATTCTTTTTAGGCATTATATATAGTTATTAAATACCTTAAATAGTTATTCTTTGAAAGCATTCTTCCAAATTATTTTCAAATAAATTTAAAGCAGACAGCATGGACTGATAAGTGTCTACTTTCCGTCTATTTGATAGTTTTTAGTAATGCTAATGTATGCTTATGCTTTATGTTTTTTTTTGTTGTAAATGTTGTAACTGCTAAATCTGGATATATTTTTTCCTTTTAATTTGGCAAATTTGTCCATTGTCTCAAACGAGTGGTTGCAACTTATAATCCTTAAACAAGCTCCATTCAGCAATAGCCACTTTCCTCCGAAAATCGGTATTTTTTGTGGTAAGAACTCGGATATTTTTACATCATTTGTTTTTGAGAATTTGCCATGTCTTTGGCTGTTTTAGCATGGCGTTCCAAATGATTGAATTGGTAGATGAGCAACTGATTGCAGAAAACACAAATTCGTTTGGTCTCTCCTAATCTTTGGAATACTTTCATATTACATCTTTTACTGATTTTCCCGAGATAATAGGCTCACCTGATGAACTAATTTCATTGGAACTTAAATCAAAAACATTACTTAATCATGGCAATTCAGTGTGTTATTTTCCCTTAACTATAAACCTAGAGATACAATAAAAACGATATAAATACACGTACACCCTTAAATAAAAACATCTTAAAATTTCATTACTTACGGGCCTGTTCTGAAAATCATGGTGATTTCAAAAGTAAACTACTAATAGGTGACTTGATAGTGGGTTTTTACTGTATTTTAAGTTTTTGTCATTTAAAATAGAATATTTTCTTGTAACTTCCAACGCTATAAATCGTGCAATTTAAAAAAGCAATTATTTAGCTTTCATTATTTTTTTAAAATCACCGTAATTTCACATTTCCTGATTTAATTTTATTTTATTTAATTTTTCATATTTTAAAACTATATACATATTTATATTAAATTTGGCTTTCACAATTGCTGTGGGAAATAAAGTTAGAATTACCAAATATGCTTGTATGTAATTTAATGTTTTCAAATCTTTCGCAAATGAAAAGATTCATACCAAGGCGGTTTAGCACCATGTACTCCCACAGAAAAATTATATTGCGCCATACTATCAATTTCTCCAAAAAAAAAATAAAAAATAATAATATTTTTGTATGTTTTTATATGAAGTTTGACAAATAGGAAATAAAATTTTGTTGCGGAATGGGGTAGAATCTGTACGAATCTGCGTACATTTGTTGTAAAAATAAAAGCGAAAGTTGACTGTCAACAAAAAGGGGCAGAAATTTATTCAAATGATACAAAAAGGGATTTAAAACTAAGGGGCATAAAAAGTGGCATGGCAGTCGAAAAAGGGGCAAAATGCGACTTAACGCAGAACGGTAACGCTGTTCAAGGCACAGTGCAAGGCAAAATCGGTTTCATCATTACCGAGTCACAAGCAGTTGGTTTAAAGATAAACCCTGAGAAGACGAAAGCTGTGAAGCTAAATCCGCTTGATTCAAATATCAATTTTAAAGCCGGCGATGATTTAATTGAAAATCTCAACTCTTTCAATTACGTGGGAAGTGTAATCTCAGCAGGCGGTGGTACATTCAGCGACATTCTGAGCAGGATATCTAAAGCCCAAGGTGTCTTCATACAGCTGTGGAAAATCTGGAGATCATCTTCTACGAGTATATCTACTCATACAAAAATGCGTTTATTCAACTCTAACGTGAAATCAGTTTTGTAGTACGCCTGCGAAACTTGGTTAATGACGATGGAAGGAAGCTTCAAACGTTTGTGAACAAGTGTCTCAGAAAAATCGTGATGAAATGGTGGCCTAACAAAATTTCCAACAAAGAACTATGGGATAGAAGTAAACAAATACCGATACAGCTAGAGATAAAAAAGAGAAGGTGCAAATGGATAGGAAATCGGTGGACAGGCCTTCCAGTGGAATCCATAATGTACCAGAGCACCAAGAAGACCAAAACACACATGGAAGCGAACATTAGATAAAGATATACAAACACTAGGATATTATTTCAACGAAGTGAAAAATATTGCAAAGGATCGGAATAGATGGCGAAGTTTTGTTGAGGGCCTATGCTTCACCGGGAGCCAGAGGACATAAGAAGCAGCAGAAAGTATTCAAGGTAATATTTCTTAAAAAATATTATGATTACATTTGTCTAAATGACTTTCTTTGAGTAAATGAACGATATGTAATACGAGTCCATAACTATAAAGAAATATTGTTCGATGCCCTTCGGATTCGTCATACCGAAGTTTCACTGTATATGTATATATATAAATATATGGATGAAGGTATGTAAATTATGTATAGTCATGAGTCAAACAAACCAGTCAAACAAAACAAATAAACAATTTAAAATTGTTACTGATCTGGAAGTCAAGTTGCCTGTCATAAGATATTATTATTGAAATGCCAGTACAAAAGAATGTTACGAGTTAAAAACTCTTTTTTTTTCATCGTCTTTTTGGGATCGTTGGTTGTTGGTTGGCTCGTTCGTTGGATGGTTGGCGGGATGGTTGAATGGTTCGATGGTTTGTTGGACAAGTACACTCATGTACAGATTATGCGTAAGATGCAATTTATGTTCTTCATTTAGAGCTGATCGTATTAAGTATGTAAAGGAGCATGATATTGATGAAGTTAGTGTCTGGCTGTGAGCATGCTTGTTTGCTTCATCTGTCATGTCATCCATTGGAAAGTATGTATGTATGTACATACACATGTATAAATGGTCGTATTCCCTCGTTCAACTAAATGTACCAGCATTATTGGGTTCTTGAAAATAAAAGTTTCTTTTTATAATTTTTGTACCAAATTATCAGTAACCATGATCATAAATGTTAGTAGTAAGTAGCATTGAGTGTTTTAGTTTTTGCTTTATTTTTATTATGTATGTATAGGGTGTTTTTTTAGAGGTATAGAACTTCGAATTGAAATAAAACACAAGAAAATCGTTTTAATGTCCATCAATTTGGCTTTATTGGAAGGATAATTTTATGCCATTAACGTTTAACTATGATTTCGGGCATGTGGCCGCCGCGGCTGGCTCGAATAAAGCCAATTCTACAGGTCCAATTTTCAACCACTTTTTCGAGCATATGGGGCCGTATGTTGGCAATAACGCCACGAATGTTGGCTTCCAAGTCCCCTAACGTTTCTGGTTTGTTGGCGTAGACGAGCGACTTCAGCGGATGCGTATTATCACATAGAGTAAACGTAGTGCGAAAACGATCCATGGTTAACCGAATTAATTGCTCTGATGGACGATTATGTCGACCATAAAATGGACGGAGCTTGCGGTAAACTTCGCGAACTGAACCATTATTTTCGAAATAAATTTGCACGATTTGCAAGCGTTGTTCTTTTGTCAACCTGTTCATGATGAAATGGCAAACCAAACTAAATATTAATCACTTGACAGCTGACAAAATGGCCGCCAGTTAAAAAAGTGATGCCAACTTAAAGTTCTATACCTCAATAAAAAACACCCTTTAGTATATCTGTGTGTATGTACTTATGATCGCAAATGTTCTGCTGTACATGTATGGCATGGTGTTGGTGAGACATAAACTCATTTCACTTGACTGACTTTTCAGTTACTTAATCATTACATGTCCGCCCGACTTGGCCATCGAACATTGAGTACTTGTAGAGTATCTGGATTTGTGTGAGTGTTCAAGTACTTGATACTCATAGTATGAGGTGGTTGAGGCAGCAGCAGCAGTTAATAAAATGTATAAGTATATCTTGTAATTAATTAAACTTGTTGCTTGGTAGGAAGTTTTACCTGCAAAACAACTGAAAATCAGTCAATAATTTGTTGATACGGTAAATGGAATGTCGTAAATGTGCTCTAAAATATTTTTTTCTTTGGGTGTGAAATAGCTTACAGATATTTCTATGGAACAATGAATCCATAAGGGAGTTCACTTCATAAAGAGTAGAAAAAATAAAGTTTAGATATTGTCAGCTAAAATGCAAGATTACGTACATATGTATGTACATCTTACGAGTATCAATACCTATATTTGATACTAATTTTTATGTATTACGATTAACTGCAAGGAATATGAATTCCTGTGTGGGTGTGTGTACATTTATTTACCAAAGTGTTAAGCGAGCGTTGGAACAATTGTGAACAAAGTTAATTCAAAAGTTAATTTTTTCATTTGTAGGATCTTTCGTAAGATTTCTGAGTTTCCCAGAAGTAAATTTTAATTTTATTTTCTTAAATGGCCAGCCATGGTATTTAGTACATAAATACTCGTATATAACTGCAAACTTTCATTCAAAAATATCTAAAAGCAAAAATTTTATAGGATACTCGAATGTATCACATTAAATCATAAAAAGTCACAACTCAAAATTATCAAAATGGTTTTTTTTCTCATAAAGCAGTTCACGTTCTTTTGCAATACGTTATGCTGTTTTTATGTTATATGCTTGCGTCATATTCTACAGTATCAACAGCTTCTTGCCACTCCTGAACATTTCCCCACTATAATTAAAAAAATTACGTACATGAAAAACTAGATATAAATGGCCGTTTATAAGGAATATTTTACATACATATATCTATGCGAAATTTGTCAAGTAAACCTGTAATAAACCTAAAATATTTTTTTATGAATACGACAGTAAGTACATATACGCCACGCTGTTCATTACACTGTGTGACTAAAATTAATGAAATCTAAATACCTGTGACGTATGTATTAATATTTTTCTGATAGACGTCGACAACGTTCGACTTGTCGCACACTTACATGCAAAACAAAAACAAATTTTAAGACTTGGTTGTTGTTTCAAATGTAAGTGTGCGACAAGTCGAACGTTGTCGATATCGTGGGTCAGGCCCTGAGCTTTCGTTAAATGTTTTCGCCAGAAAATAAAATTTATAACCACTTATCTTATCCGAACATTTCATTGCATTCTTTGTTTTTGACGAACATTAATTGGACACGACTTTATAATAAGACAAACACTTGCATCAACTACACTTTCTTTGCGAATTTTTGCCGCAGGCATGAACGCATTTGAAGCAATTATGCAAATACTTTTTGTTTGTATATATCGCGTAGATTATACCGGAAATGTCTTAATTATAGATTCTTATAACAACTGCCAATTGAAATTTTATACTGTCTGCCATTAATAAATTAATAGCTTCGACATTAATTAAGAAGTACAAAGCTGCTGGAACCATAGGATAAATAAATGCCATCGGACGCCCTAAGAAAACTTCACCTGGAACAGATAGGAAAGTCTTGCATTTAATTAAATAAAAACTCTTTATTATTTCCAATGATGTTGAGAATGTGCTTAATCTTAATACTACTTCGAGCAACTGTGAGGAGGTGATTATTGGAAAATAATCTAAGAAGTTTCATTCGATTTAAAAAATAGGTTTAAGCAAATGATTGTAATGTGTCAATACCTGTCATTAATTTTAGTAACGGTGCGGGAATGTGCAGAAATGGCACACAGGGGGCAAATTACAACATTCGATATCGAACAAATTTTTATAAAATTTTTATTTTGTTTGTATGGAGATTTCGCTCGATATCGAATGCCGTAACTTGGCCCCAGTTTTATTAAGCAATATTCCATATTTAACTTGTTAAATTCATATGGAGTATACCAATGTCGAAAACTGAAGAGTAAGCGAATACATCCAGATTATTGTAAACACACAAGAAAGTATAGGAAATTTAATTTCAAAGACCTGCTTTTTGGGGAATGAATTTTAATCTTTTGCTGAAATACAGGGAAAATAGGAGTATTTTAGGAACGACAATGATCCCAAGCACTTGTCAAAGTTGGTCAAAGAATAGTTATCTGCTAATGAAGACTCAAGTCTTGGAGTGGCCAGCAAAATTTTCAGAAGTGAATGCCACCTTTTTGAGTGCACCGTTTTAGTAATAAGCCTGACAAATCTGAAAGAATCTATATCAAAAGCAGCCATCAGCAGTAAATGGTATCATACAAAGTACTGAAAGTAGCTAAGGTTACGAAGTTAAGTAATTTTATTTATTTTGTATCTTTTACTTGCAAGAAAATTTTAGCATTTTATATACTCGTATATTTAAAAAAAAATATATATACTTAAGAATTTGATTACTTTATCAAAAAAATATGTTTAGGTTTCGAACAATGCTGTATGTATGTTAGAGGGCATATCAATTTTCTGATTGTTAATTCCCCTTTATTAAGCAAAAATGTACATATCGCTCATTTACTTTAATAGTGTCACAACCAGGGATGCCAATCCCGAAATCCCGATCCCAAAAATCCCGGGATTTTCGGGATTCAGCGAATCCCGAATTCCGATACTTAAATTTTTTAATCCCGGGATTTTCGGGATTCAGTCAATCCCGAAATTTTTTACTAAGTTTTGTTTGTTTTTTTAAAATAAATTCACCATAACCTAGGGCAAGGTCATGATAGTAACTGTGTCAACACAATATTGATCTTTTATAATTGAAATTATTTGCCGGTGTTTAAGCATTGTCCATATATGTTCATATTTCATTGATGCTTTGCCAAACCATTAGTAGACTTCAACCACATATTTTGAACAGTCACAAACTTCTTATCTTATGTAGACTTTGAGAATTCACAAATAATAATGGCGCATATTCAGAAATCGTAACCAAAGTCGAAACTAATAAAACAGAAACTAAAAAATAGTTCATAGGTAGTTATAGCTCTTATTCACAATTCATAACTAGCGCAGCAACTGCTTTCAGCTGGTAAACAAAATGCAACCTTGCATATTGGTATGTAGAGAACATAAAATGTCGATAATATTTTTAACGATAAGTTATGTAATTAATTAAAAAGCTTATGAAGCTATTAAAAAATAGTTTTTTCCCTAAAAAATTTAATACAAATTCTAAGAAAGTAATTTGTTGGTTCACAGAAAAAAGTATTCACCAATTAATATTTTCAATTAATAATTTAATTGATTCAATTAAATTTTTAATTGTATTAATTAATTTGAGTGGAAAACTTAATTGATATTATCAAATTGTTTATAGGTGAAAATTTAATTAATTTTTTAATTAATATTACAAATATTTTAATTAATATTACAAACTCATTCATATTACTTTTTTGTGTGTTATAGTCTGTATATAAATCAATTAAAACAAGAGCCCGTAAAAATAAAGTTATTCAATGGAATTTTGTTGACCAAAAACACATCTCTAAATTATTTTGATTGCTTTATATGAATGTTTTTTTGGACGCAAGAGAAATCAATGCAAGAAAAAAGATAATAAGGTAAGATTATTATATAGGAAATTGTTAGGATATAAATAGTATTTGTTGTTTTGTGCATTTTAGAGAGCCACAAATTGATTTTACTTTTAAAATAAATTGTAAATGAAATCAATCAGCTGTTCTTTGAATGTATTAGTTAGTTGGCATTTGGTTACAGCTTCACTGATAATTAAGTGCAAACTCTTACTGCTGAAAGTAATCAACTATGAATAACTTAACTAGGTATTTAAAAAAGTTAACACTTACTGATAATTTCTGAATATGCGCCAATACTTTTGAAAATCACAAAAGAAAAATAAGCGTAGTAAGCTTAGAAACTTTAACAAAACCCAGCAAATAATTTATATTCGATATGAAACTGGGATTTGTAAAAATTTCTAAGCTTACTACGCTTAGTTTTCGTTTTTGATTTGCAAAAATATTATCTGTGAGTTCTCAAATAGTTTTTGACTATGTACTCGTAATATGAAATAATTATAAAAGTTTTGCTTGTGAACCTCTTTCAAAGACGTTTTTTTAAGTAAATACCTATAAAAACTATGTGTCTTTTAATATTCAAAAAACCCAGAGTCCCGAATAATTGCTGAATCTCAAGAAATTTCGGGATCACGAAAAATCACGGGAATTGAATTTTTGAAATGCTGAATCCCGGGATTGTAAAATCCAGTCCCGATTGGCATCCCTAGTCATAACTCAACAAAACTAGTTTTGAAGAAAACGCATTTAAAATTTTAAATTTTGCATACAAATCAATGAAGAAATTACAAAATATTCTTCTCTTACGAAGTGGTAGTAGTAACAGCTATTTGTATGAAATTTTTACACAAGATAAAATACGAAATGCCGAATTATTTTGCATTATTAACTCAAAAAATGCATGACACTATTGAAGTAAATAAGCAATATGTACTTACATATCGCTCGTTTACTTAAACAACGTCAAAACTAAAAAACAGTTCGTGAGAAAACGAGTTTAAAGTTTTCAATTTACATACAACGTGAAGGAAAACAAATTAATTTTTTCGATAAGAGTATTAATTCTGCATCATTAACTCAAAAATTCAATTTGTTGAGTTATGACGTTGTTTGAGTAAATGAGCGATAAGTTAGACCAAAATCGATTACTTGCGATCGTAAGTAGTAGTGTTGTCATTCGAAAAAAAAATTCTGCTTTTTCTTTTATTAAAAGCAAAAAATAATCGTCTAGAAGCTAAAAAGTGACTATTTTAAGAGAAATCAATGACATATTAAAAAATCTTTGTAAATGTGAAGAAATATGTATACTTTTTAACTAATTTCTTTTCGGATTTTAATAATATTTTCTTTTGTAATTAATTATTTTTTATTTGTTAATAAAAAAATTAAACTAATACACATGCGTGTAGTTTTTTGCAATTTTTTTTTAAATTATTCGAATACATTTTTTTATTCTTTGTTCGTTCGAATCTTCGAACAAAAGTTCAAAATTATTCGCCTGGCCGAACAAGAAACACGAATAATTAACAACATTAGTAAATAGTAGATTTTCGTAAAAAAAAAGTAATTCCAAAAATGTGTTGCTTAAGCTATTTTAGCGGTTATGGCTCGATATGTGTTACACATTTGCACATTGAGAATTTATGTCAGACATCGCAGAAGCACCTCACACTCTCTTACTAGTTCCCAATTTTACGTACAAATTGTCTGATGTAAGTACTGATCTTGAATTTTATTTTGTATTGCATGAATATTTCTATCAAGTTTGTACACCATTCATATCCATACATGTAGACGAAATCACGCCAAATTACATACAAGACATAATTATTTAAATGTCACTTTGAATTGATTCAAAAATATTTACAAATTCTTCATTTGATTTTTTTTTCATTTAATGTTTAAAATATTTCCTTTTTAGATATTTATCAAATTTGCAAAAATATGCACGTTTTAAGTTGGCTGGCGTATTTGCTTTTATTCTTATTTTCTTTTTGTTTTTGTTTAGATTTCAATTTTAGTTTAGTTTATTTTTAGTGAGTCAAGCCAATTCATTGTATTTTACGCGCACACTTGACAAGTGACAACTTGACTGCACAAAATTGACAAAATTATCTGAAAAAAGTTTTCAAAAGTAAAAAAAAAATCAGAGTGTATGAGCACAAAAACAACGAGTTCAAAATGCTAAAAAGATGCTTCTACAAGAAGAAAGAAATTATGAAAATGTCATAATCACACAGTCATGCTTGCACACACACAAATACTTCAGCTCAAATGTTTGTGTAGATACTACATACACTCTTAAGTAAAGTATAGTATATGTAAATATGATTTTCTGTATTAGGGTGGTAACGATTAACCAGGACAGATGGAGTCAGGACAAATTAGCTGTTGTATAGACATTACAAACTGGCGCTGCTAATGATGTATTAAACACGCTTTGAATGCACTCATCATTTCCCAAGAAAATAGAAGTTAAAAGTTAATTCTTGATTTTCTTTTTTCTTACCATAAATTAAATTATATATCACAATGGACCCAATTGGGTCTCCGAGTGGGGGTGCGATGTAGCACCACCCTTCCACATACGTTGTTGATTTCACAACTTAGTTTCATATCGCTCATTTACTCAAAGATGCTCATAACTCAAAAAATGGAATTTTCGAGATAGTGATGCAGAATTAATTCTCATATCGTTCTTCAAATTGTGTAAAAATTTCAAACAAATATCTTGTCTACTCAACTCTTGAGAGAAAAATAAAATTTTATTTTTCCATTAAGTTGTGTCAATTGAAAACTTTAAAATCGTTTTCTGTCAAATTAGTTTTTTTTTGAGTTATGACGTTTTATGAGCAAATGAGCGATATGTATCATTTTTATCAAATTCCAGATTATATTTCATAAATTTTAGCATATTTTATCTTGTAAGAGTTTTATAGGTTGAATTTGTGTTTTGTGGCTAAAATTACTCATTTTGAAATAAGATTTTTATAAATATTCGGACACCTTTAGTTGAGCAAAAAACAAATAAGGAATGTAAAAATCTAATATATGTCCACTATATTTAAGAAAAAGATAGTGGGATGGCGGGATCAGCAATATAATAAAAAGTTGTAAGAAAATATCAGCGTGAAACGGACGGACTGTGCTCTTTTAGCGCAATTTGTGAAGAATTTTTTTTGTGAGTTTGGAAATAAATCTTTTTTGTGTAGAATTATGAATAATGCAAATTTTCTTTTAATTTCTTCAAATTGGCTAAAGTGCAAACATGGGTGCGACAATTTCTTCCAAGAGAACAATTGAAATTTAAATTTAAAAAAAATTAAGCAATAACAAATTTTTATTTACTGATGAAATAAAATTATATATAATGATATTGGACGAAGGATGCGACATTAAGATATGTATGTATGTATGTACATATGTAAGTGGAACGTAACACAAAAACTTCCGTTATTTGAACTTCCATATTTTTCTTTTGAGTTAAAGCGTATGGCAATTCTTAAGGCACATAGAATCCGTCATATGTTAAACTTTGTCTTTTTCAACTGACAGCTAAGTTGAAATACGTGGTTTTTTATGAAGTCTGTCACATTCAGTACGTGTCCGCCAACGCAAAGTACAAAAATTAAGCAACTTTTAACTTTTTGCGTACGTTGAGCAGTTTGATAGATATTGGTTGGTTTTTTTGGTATGTTTTGATAGATATAAATGAAATAAATAAAGAAAGTTGAATCTAATAAATAAAATAGAGAACCTACCTACTGAAGCTGTTCCAATGCTTCCGTCAATAAAGTACTCATTGTGCCAACTTTTTCCGTTGTTGCGTTAATGTCAGTTGAAAAACGCCAAATTTAACGTATGACGGATTCTATGTGCATGAGCCTTTAGTAGAAGATTTCTTTGGACATTTGACAAAACGTCTTCTTTCGAAATCAAAAACTTTTCAGCAGAGCGAAAGAGCTGTTAACGTGACCCACCAAAGTTATTGTTTTGAAAATGAATATACGAATGCTTAGTGAACAATTTTCGAACTTTTTTTCATTCTCATTCATTTTCTAAGCAATAGTTTTTCTTAAAACTACACAGAAAAAAAGATTTGTAAATACAATTAAATTCTTTTTTAAAAAGTCCCCTACAACAATTTGATGTCTCGAGAGAACCCACTTTGTTAAATATCCACAGATTTGTAAAAAGCAAAAAAAAAAATAATAATAATATTACTTTAAATAGTCGCAGAAAGGCTCAGTAGAAATTTTTTCATTTGTATATTTTGGTAAAAAAAATTATAAAATGAATGCTTTTTTATTTATAAAGACCTGTAAGATTTTTTATTGAAAACAAAACAAAACATTTGAGTAGTTTCCAATTTTCACGCATGGTTGACAATTTTCTGCGATTTCCCATATTTATACTCGTATTCGGTAAACATTTCAGTTCAAGTGTTAATTCTCGGGTAAAATTCTGAATTTCGCTGTAATATTCTTTTAAAACGCTTGAAAATCTAATGCGTATGTATGTATATCAATGTAGAGAGCTCTTCTGCATGAACTTGGACTTCCCCAAGTATCTCTGCTACACGTATTGTGTTTGTGTAGTAACAAAAAAAAAAAATAATAATAATAAGGATAAAAGGAAATTTTTATAAAAATTTAGAATGGTAATATTTCTTACATATTTTAGAAATTATTTTTTTTTTATAAAATTTAACTGATTTCAAAAATTAAATCACTTTTAATTAAAATAATTAAGAACACTTTTTTTTTTAAGTTCAGCGGAAAAATAATTATGCATATAATACAAAATTTGCAACACCCTAATGTTAGAAACTCATCTAAGACAGACATTTGGGTTCAAAACGACAAGCATTTATATTTTTAGGTGACATACCCTCTGTTGGACGTCTCATGGTTAGTTGAAATATCTTGGCTTGTCAATCAATATTTTATTTATTTCATATTTTTTTTCATTTCACATTCGAAATCATCATCTTCGCTTTTTACCTCTTCCATATCTTGTAGTTCATGCCTTTGGCTTGAAGGTACAAAAAAGCTGTTTCTTTAAAATTAACTGGTTATTAGATGTTTGTATGATGATTTTTTAAATTGATAGAAAACTTAAATTGGAATTAAAGAATTTGTTTAAAGCTCAATTCATTTCTCTTTCTCTTCGCAGGTTAAAATTAAAATTAATTTTAACAACAACTTTGATTGCCCAACAAATACAATTAATCTTCTACCAGCATTTTAAGTTAAAGTTCATTATTTGTTCATACTCGTATATATTTTCTTTTTATTTATTTCATTTGTGAATTTTTTTCTCTTTGATAACTGATTACTGATTCACTGTATTACAAGTTAAATCTGTTTTTGTTTGGTATTGTATTAAATTAAGCTGATTTAAGCTCTTCTTATCTAGATTATATGCTTTTATTACTTCTTTGCTGCAATATGGAGGATTTTTTTGCCACATAAGGTGGGACACGAGTCAAGTATTTTTGAGAAAAAGTTGTAGGAAAGAAGGTAAATTGCATGTTCTCAAATATGAGCAACGCGCAAGAAAACATGGCTGTTAAACTGACCATATACAACAATTAATTTAATCATGCAACGCGTTTATAATTTTAGTTTGATGTTTTAATAACACATCAATGAGTTTGTTAGAAAAACAAACAAAAACAACTACAAGTTTGAAATAATGGGACATCACTGTCAAGGTTAATAAAAATATAATTTTTGAAGTTCTATTTTGCAAAAATATAATCATTATTTTGTGTTCTTCTCTACTAGTCGAATTTCAAAAAGTTTAAGATTTAGGAATGTTTTAAGTTCTTAATAATATTTAATACTCATGGTATACACAGAAAAAATAATATTCCAATTCAAACAAAAAAATTGTCAGACACAAATATTTATTTGTTCAATTTATGGACTAAACAGAAACTTGTATGTAAATTCAAATGGAGCATTTCACTGTCACGTACACGAGTCAACCAACTTTTGAAATGAATATGGTTAAGTGCAAATTCCAGCGAAGCTCTGATACATGGAAAAAGGTGTCTAAGAAGCAAGTTATAATTAAGAAGCAAGCTTGATGTTGGCGACAAAAAATTAATTAAAATACATATTAATAATAAAAAATTTATTATTACATTATATTTTGTCACATACAGACAAATAGCGTCACGTACGGAACATAGTTCAAGGTTTATGTATAAATTAAAAAGATATAAATTTTCACTCAACATTGTGGTAGTTTTACAACACAACGGTTCTTAAGCTCTGATGAAGGACCATCGCTGCAAGTAATGTATTTGCCCTGATCTGAAAGACTGTCTTTCATAAGCAAACGCGTTTTTCGCCTCGGACTACAAAACTTTGAAAGTGTTATCGCGTAATAGGGTGGGGAACGCATTACGACTGGTGATTTTCATGAGTAATATTAAAATACATACAAATTACAGCCAATTTTTAATGGTTCGAGGGGGGGGGGGGAGGCAAAAGCAAATCTTTGGGTGGCAATGCCCCCGCCCAGAAAGCCTTCCTACGACTATGTTACATATATTTTATCTTCTTCTCTTACATATTGTTTTAGTTTCATTACTGGTGATGTTCAGATCTTCTTCCTTACGCTACTTGCGAAAAAAAAATTATTATGCCGTTTAACACTGCTCCACTACGCACTTGAACTTACAAAAGAAATTTTGTTTTTATCTTACAAACAATAGTGAAAGAAACGAAGCAAAATATGTTGTATAGGTAAATTAAAAAGTGAGTCGAAAAAATTTACGATTTTTCGAAAACATATAATATTTGTATGTATGTACATATGTATTCGTTATAATTTATAGAAATTATTTTAGATGAGAATATAATACCACTATGTAGTTGCAAAAATATTTTAAAAATTCACGTTAGTGAAATCGTTCAGACTTCCACTTTCTCATGGAATGCTCTAAATGCAAAAATGTTTAATAATTTGTTTGAAAAAGCAGCTCTGATTTTTTCAATCAATAAATTGTTTGCTTCAAATTTTTCTTTTAATAATATTAATAACAAAAATTAAAAATTTTGAGAACCCCCGAAGTACAGACGAAACGACTGTACCGATTATCTTCAACTACAGACGAGAAGATATGAGATCCAATCACCTTTCAAACGAAAAAAAAAACCAAATCCAAATCGGTCTAGCCGTTTGGGAACTACGGCGTCAAGGACACATATATTTAACTTAATATATCTAGAAAAGATGTGATATCTTCTAAGCGGCTGGACCTATTTTCTTCCAACTAAGCTAAGAACACTCTCGATCAAGCCACCTTTCAAAAAAAAACAAAAAAAAAATTTCATCAAAATCGGTCTAGCCGTTTGGTCTGTCCGTGGACTCGTACAGACACACAGATACACAGACAAACAGTACAAACTTATAAAATTAATAAATTGTTTGCTTCAAAAAATGATCTGAACTACTGTTCAGATGACATCCATATTTGAACAAATATTTTCTCTAAGCAATCTTGTTACAAATGTTACTTTATATTAATTGTATGAGTTATAATTTTTACACATGAAATACCGAAGCATATTTATTTAAAAAGTCTTTATTTATGGACAATGCTTAACCATAAAAACAAGCAAAATTTTCAAATTAAAATGTTTTACTTAATGATGCTATTTCTTGTAAGTATATGTATGACAGCGCCATCTAGCGTCAGTTTTAGGTAAAACTAAATATCGATAATGAATACCTTGATACCAAAAACAGTAAGATACCACAACTTTCCAGAATAAAGGAATTTAATAAGCATTATTTTTTAAAATTTTCAATGATCTTTCCTTGTTAGACAGCCTTCCAAAATCAACAACTTCAAATGCGTGTAAAAAAATTTCACCACTGAACAAAAACAACCCTTCAAGGTTTTTTTGTGGATAATGTCAACTTTCAATTGCAATTGGTCTCATCCCATTCCGAAAGTTCGATTTTAGATTACAGTGTTATTTCTGTGTATTTAACTTTGACAAATTTCACTGTGAGCTGTGAATGAACTCTACCACTTCTGAAGCTGTATTCTGAATCAATGCTGGCCACCGAGAGACCACAGAGAGAAATGTATTCGCGTATTAGAAGCCGATTGATGTTCGGCACTCTGGTGCCAGTTTGGACAGCCGTGTTTTGAATAGAAGCAACATTTTTGTTGATATTTTAAATAGAGATGTGCACGTGAGCGGTTTTTGACTCACGACACGTACGCTCACGCAGAAAAATATTTTACTCACGCACTTGTAGGCACGCTCACGTATAAAATAGTATAAAATATTTTTAATCACGCACGAGGGGTGTACAACTTATCACCATCACGCACGCTTACGAAAAATATATAATTAATTTTTTATGTTCGTTGGTTGAAAAATAGGTTCTTACACATACGAGTACATATGTACATACATACGTATGTATGTATGCATTATTCTACATACATATGTATGTATGTACTTAGATCATAGCTGGCCACCGAGAGAAACACGATAGTAATGTATTCGCGTATGTGTATTTATTTGTATAAGAAGCCGATTGATGTTCGGCACTCTGGTGCTACTTTGGACAGCTCAGACATAGATTGTAGTATTTATTATAAGAAAATTTAAGATTTTCAATACAGTTATGTATGTATGTATGATCGTGCGTGATTTTTTTAAGTCACGATCACGCACTCACGCGTGATTAATTATAAATTTGATCACGCCATTTGCACATCTCTAATTTTAACCTTCAAATAAATCTATTGATTGGCAAAAGCTTTGTGAGGGAAGTAAAACAAATATTTATTTGAAAAGTATTTTGTATAGTAAAAAACTGCAATATTTTAAAAGTTACATATGAGTATATAGACATATTCTTCACACTTTAATTTCAGGTTTTCTCTCACCAGAAAATCAACTACTAAAACTGCTTTTTAATTAAATTTTTTTTTTTTTCATTTTGGGAAATTATAAAAACGACGAAATAATTATTTTTAATTAAGTGACTTAGGTGTGCCACTTTCAAAATAAACGTCCCAAATAACGTTTGCAAGATCGAAAACAAATTTGGCTATTATGATATCGATACGTTGTCAATTATTTTTAACAACGCTCTTTACAATTTGCTGTAGATTCGATGCAATTTAACAACATTACGTTGTCAAAACATAAGTGAGTGTCAAAAGTTTTTAGTTCGACTTGGTATTTTACATATTCTAAGTTTTGCTGCCAATTTGACAATAATAGTTAATTTTGGGTGCATAATTTTATTATTTTATTAGATAGTCTTCAAATTAGTTTAGTCCACCATAAAATTAGGATAATTTTACAGGCTGCCTTTAAAAACATTCGTACAAGGGCTGCTTATTCCCTCAGCCAAGACGGTTATCCATAATCGAGAGGGTATGAAGTTGTAAATTTATTCATGTGTGAAAAAAGTAGTTTTAGTACAGAAACAGAGTTATCTATTATAATTTCTTATTAATTTCGTTAAAATTATGTAAGTAAAATAATGAATAATTAATTAATTTATAACATGTTAAAAAAAAGGAGGGTGGCATTGGCTGAGCCTTGGATTCAAGCCCGGGCACCGACAGTCAACAACAACGCCAGCATTTTTCTGTACCTTTAAATCAGTTGTTGTGGGAAAGTTCAAATGATGAAGGCATATTAACTGGTCACTGAAATGCAGCGGGTTCAGCGGATACTAATCCTAATGTAACATCCGAGCGCCCTCCTTCGTGGGTACTGTGTAGCAGAATCATCCGAGAAGTAAAATAACCAATAAAATGGCTACTAAACACAGCTTCAAAAACTTTGATATGCCTCATTCACACCAGAGGCGCTGCAACACTGCATTATTAGAGTTGTAAAAGAATGAAGCTTTCCTCTATCTCTTCCTTCACCACCTGTCCTCTCTATCACTATCCCTTTCCAAAAGAAGGTAACACCTAGTAATAAAAGTAGGCAGTCATTGCCTGAGTGTTAATTTAAAAAAATATATATGTATGGGGAATTACTTAATTTTAACTGGATTTCGACTGAAATCACGAAATTAATTAATTTGGCGTCAGGCTGAATTGTATATTACATTCAATAATAAAATAACAATAATATAATTTGTCTACTGAATAACTGTAACATAAATATGCACATAGCTTTTGATCTTTTTTTGTTCTAACATATTTTGCTTTTTGCTGCTTCCGTCTACTCAGGACTTATCAAATTAAAGGTTCTTTCTAAAGATGGAATTTTGTCTGTTCTCTCTATCAGGGGGATTCGGGGCTCCCTCCACCACGAGTCTTCTGTAGTTGGTACTAATTATGATGACACCTTTGTGTTATCTTAAAGCGAATAACTGAAAAGGCGTCAAATTATCTATAATGAAACTATCAACAACATTTTAATATACAGATAGTATATACTATAGTTCTATATTTTCAAAGCTGAGAAAAACTATCGATATATGGGCGATACTAAATGAAGTTATACATACTATCACTCAGGTAAAATGTTAAATAATGATGCAAAAACTAAATAAAAAATGTAAATAAATAACTGAGTTCGATGGCCAGTTATTCGGAAATATTTTTTGTAAACAGCAAAATACATATTTAGGTTTTTTTTCTTTAATATGGTGCATCCCGGTCAAAAGTCCATATAATTCGATTGATGCATTCAAAACACGCAAATACTTTAATGTAAATGAACCAATTTAAAAATATGTAATAAAACCGTGCATACTTCCACTTTGTTGCTCAAGTTTTATATAGGTTAGGTTAGGTTAGGTTAGCAGGCTGCTGGTAAGGAAAGGTGAAACTTAGAGTCCAGCTCACTTGGGTCCAATACAATGATGCCTTTGTGTTTCCTGTTAGTTGAAGAGAAGATAGTCAGAGAGGGTGATAGGGAAGGGATAGTGATAGAGAAGACAAGTGGTGAAGGAAGAGATGGAGGAAATCTTCATTCTTTTACAACTCTGTTTTTTTGCACGCTTTTTTGATAATACAGTGTTGCAGCGCCTTCTGGTGGTAAATGAGGCGTATTAAATTTTGAAGCTGTAGCTGTATTTAGTAGCTATTTTATTAGTTATTTTACTTCGCCAATGATTATGCTACACAACGAAGGAGGGCGCTCTGATGTTACATTAGTATTAGTATCTGATGATGTCGGTGTAGTTTTTAGTGATCAGTGCCTTATGCCTGCATCACTAGAACTTTTCCCACAACTGATACAAAGGACACTAATGCACATCAGAAAAATGCGTGGTGTTATTATTTTTAATGACTGTCGGAGACCGGGCTCGAACCCAGGTTTTGTAGTCAACGTTATTTGTATCGTGGTTTTGTATTTCAGGAAGTTATAGCACTATGACTTGCGACTTATCTTTTTCAGACTTCTAATCTCAATTTTAATAATTGCTTAATTTAGGTTATACTTTGGTATATTTCAACTTAAATGTTTACTTATAGCGTGTAGAACGGTGGTGGCTTCAAAAAATAACGGTTGACAGAGAATTTGCTAATTTAACTGTAAAAGAAATAAATTTCTGAAAATCGACTTGAAAGTTTGAAAGTGCTCTCCTGCAAAACAGTAAAATATGACTTAAGCACTTTTTCCTTATTGCCACAGATATATTTTCAAGATATACTTTGTTATTTTATACATTTATGTATAATATGTATGTATGTTTATTGGCAACATTTATTGCACTTTTCAATGACAATTTGTTTTTTGAAATAGTGAGTTTATTGGGAATTATTTTAGCATCCCTTAAGACAGTAAATTTTGGCTTTAAGCAAACGATACATTGAATTTTTTCTTAATAAGAAACCAATATCCATGAAACCCGATCATGTAAAAATATTTGAATTAAACATGAAATGAAACCATAAACATGACTACACACTATGCAACCAGCAATGAGACATGCCGGGTTGTATAAACAAAGTGTGTAATTACGATAAGGAGCGGTGGATGTAAAAATATATCTCTCGAATTCACTGGGAATACAAAACGCACTTAAAAATTGTCATATGCAAAAATTATTCTAGGGGAACACATCAAGACCTTTCTTACAACTCTCATCAAAAGTAGTATTCCCAGTCCACAAAATGATTACACCAGCAGATAACTCTAATGTTCCAATGTATCAAATGACGTAGGTCTTTATATTCTGTTATTGACTTTTACAAATTTCTTAATTTTGCAATATGTTTTAAGATAGAAAATAATTTTTTTATTTAAAATAAAAACAGTCAATACGGATTAGTTTGTTCGTTGACATTGACTAGGAACAATCTGACAACATCCTAGCAAAGAAGTAAAGCCCATGAACTTACCTTGTGGTTTTGGCACATTTCTCTTTAATTGCATCCATTTGTAGGTGGGCAAATTATTGCCATGTGTTGGTGATTTGGCTTGGGATGTGTTATTACTGTTGGTGCTGCCACCAACATTCGAGCCTGATGTACTTGCCACAGAAGACGAAGACGCCGTCGAAGTGGTAGTGCCACCAGGCGATACCACATTCTGCGATCGTGAATGCTGATTAACACAAGCAGTGGTGGGGGAGGATGGATGTTGAAGCAATGGGTGTTGTTGTTGGTGCCTCATCTGTGGACTGCCTGAATTGTGGACAGGTAAATGTGGCACGCCACCATGCCCATGCAAATGGGGATTCATATTGTAGGAGTCCATAGGCATACCGCTGGGCTCTAATGAGCTGCCATATGTAGCGTTCATATGATGTTGATGGCACCATAACTGAGGAGAGTGTTGCTGATTTTGCGTGTTGTTTGCACTTGTCGACAAATGCATCATAGTGTCATCCATATTGTATTGAGTATGCAACACTGAAGCATATTTTTCTTCAGCAGGCAAGTAAGTACTTGGGTTAGAATGTTGATGAGGAGAGTTTTGATTATACAGACAATCCAGGTTGGTGTAACTTAAACCGTTTTCGGAACTAATTATTGCTGGATCCACAGGAACATTTTGTGCAGCATGAGCTGCGGCATTAGCACCAGTAGAGGGAGAGTTTGTAGTGGCCGGCGTTACAGTAGCAACAGCTGCTGTAGCGTAATATGCCTGAACCGACTCATTTTCATAATAAGCAGCTTCGGTGGGCGAGTGACTGGTATTGGAGGGATGTGAAGGCGTTGTAGCTACCAAGGTATTTGAAGTAGTAATGCCGTACTCTGCGGCGGTAGGACTGAAAAGATGAGAATGGGAGTGAGAATATAACGGTTGCCCCTGTAACGATGTTTGACTGGGTGGAGGAGTCAATTGCTGGGACTGTTGTTGCTGCTGCTGTTGGTAATAGTTTCCCGGGGATCCATCATATGCATTGTAACCGCTAGAGAGATTGTGATTTTGCTGATGATGCATTGAATGCGTTGCATTGGGAAAATATGCACTGGGATACGTATTCGCAGCAGCCACACTGGTCAAGTCCGGCACGCCAGCTGCGCCACTATGGTAGGTATTCGGATGGTGATGATGATGATTGCCGTACATGCTGCTAATGTCCATCATTTTATTCCCGGGTTAAAATTTTTTTCTTATTTTATACACTTTTTGCACAAAATCACTTTTTCTTGATTCTTGTTATTATTATCATTCTCTACTTATGTATACAAATAAATATGTATGTATACTCGTACATTTTTCTCACAAATTCACTTCTTTATTTTTTATTTTTTGATATTTTCACAAAATATTTCAGACTTTGATTTGAAATTTACATATCAATAGAAAATGTATATTTTTGTAGGTATCTGGACAGAAAAACTTATTTCAGCCTTGTAACTAAAATATCCACAGTTACATAATACCCAAATACAATTTAAGTGTGATAAAACTTTTATATTTGAAATTTCTGTTAAACACCGTCGCTTCTAACGGTTTTGCTTGTGTTAATATTTCTTCGTATTATTTTTCTAACGTTGATTGTAAGTTTCTGATCATGGTAAATATAAAACAAGAATTATTTGTTTATTATAATTTTTGTTTGTTTTCAAACGAAAAATTCTAACGTGTGCGCACAAAAACAAATCATCCTCGCGTGAAATCTACTCACAACTGATTCACATATACAACTACTCATTTATGGCACTAACAATACTCAAAGTCTGTCTGCCCCTGCCAAAGTGTCAGAAAGTAAGCAACCACCACAGCAACAACAACTCGTTCGCATACAACATTATCTTGTGGACATAATGATTGCAAACCCCGCCCTTTATGTGCTTCACACTGGTTGTTTCATTTGCTTAAATTATTGTAGTGCAGAGTTAGTTGAGTTTTGGTCTCTTTCTAGTCTTATGTTCCTTCATTTTATCTTTTCCAGATGGTTTTTTTCGCATACGCCACAGGTATTAGTCATGAATTCCCAAAAACTCGTGTGGTCATGGCCGTAGCATAAAAAAACGAGAGGGTGTTGTATTGGCTAATATCACGATTCCACGCAATACGAGTACTCGTATACAAAGTTAAGAATCTTAAGGATGCGGGTTCCTTTGAGCTTAAGTAATACAATGTCTTATTGATTTGCGTTGTTAAAATCGATAATAATATCCATTATAACCAGCTCCGGTTAAACATAGGCTGACTTTTTCAAACTCTAAATATAGTTATAAGAGAATTGATGCAACTAAGTTTGCTCTATTAATATTTTACTTTTTAGTAAAATATTTGTATATAATCATTTAAATGAAAGTTTAACATAATAGCTCTAGTTGTACCGATAAATGTTTGGCGCAAAGTTTCCAAATGATTGACATTATTAACAGTGATATGCCCATAGGAACTGGCTGTACTCCTCAACAACTAATTTCAATGTATCTTTAATAAAATTTATTTCACTTTATACAGTTAGTCTTATTCATAAAAATCGCCAAATATAACTCATGGAAAAATTTCCGAAAGTCCATTGATAGTACCAGTGACTTTGCAAGACTTGCTAAGGTTGTGGCTACGAATCACTCTTTTCGAACTTTTTTAAAAAGGGCGGACGACTCCTGGTCAGTAGCACCATGCTGTTAATAATGAGATACTATTTCTAGATAAAATCTCATGGGAAATTGACAGTTTTTCATTGCTTAAATCGCCAGGTCCAGATGGCATCATGCGAAAGATGCTAGAAGGCAAGAAGAGCTCCATCATTCCCTAACTTCTTAAATTCTATCAATTTTGTCTCTCAATCTTGGCTATATTACAACTACGTTCCGAGTAGAAAGGTCAGAGTTATTTTCTTTCCAAATAACAAGACGTTGGAAAAGACTATAAGAAAGGCATATAAGGCAAGAGCTGTTAGGGTATTCAAGACTCTCAAATAGCTAGCATGCCTAACTTAAGAAACGCTCTACAGAAAAAGCACTACATGAAGTATTAAGATTCACAGAAAGATACCTTCTTGCTTCCTTCCTAGATATAGAAGGTGACAAGCCATCCAAAATGCTTTTCGGCATGCTGATGTTGAGGATTATACCATCAACTGGATAATAACGGTTTTGGGGGCAAAAATATTCCCGCAAAATTAGGCAAAAGTAAGAGGTCAAAATGGGTATGCATAGCGACACCCCATGGTGGCGTGCTCTCACCTTTGCTTTGTCTTTTTGTGCTTAACTCAATACTTTTCAGATTAGATGCCGTGGGAATTAAAGTTATAGCGTACGCGAATAATGTAGTAATAATGGTATGAGGTCCAACGCTTTGAGCAAACTTAGCAACTGTGGTATAGACTGTGGTCTAAAAGTGAATCCAGGCAAAATGGAACTGGTACCATTTAGCACAAAGACCAAGGTACAGAACCTTAGACTTTCTCGGATGAGAAATCACGAATTGTTTCTATCGGACAGCGCAAAATATCTATACTGAACGAAAAACTATCATTTAAACTAAATATTCAACACAGCAATCGTTGCCCGCTACTCCTGCCATATGATGTTCCAAATGGGGTATTAACCCTAAAATGCTTAAATAAAAATATACAGCAATTGTGCGTTTAATACTAACTTATGGCTCTATGGTGATCTGCCACACATAAGAAATACGTGGTAGATCAACTTTACAGAATACAGAAATCCGCTTTCGTCGATATTGCAAGTTACGATCAGGAAATCTTATTATTGCATGGTACTCATCTGGACTTTGATAAAGTACTTATACCAGGCGGGAATGGGTCGTTAGAGAATACGACGTTAGAGTATACCCTGATGGATCAAGAATGGTCAGCGGTGTCAGGCTTGCAGTCTTGTGAGCCAAAGCCGCAATACGTCAGGCTGAAATTTTGGCTGTAAGCGAAGCGGCTTGAATGATGATCGACAGAAAGATACAGAGTTAAGCCGGTATATTTGTCTACAGCAAGCAGCTCTTCTATCCCTTATATCATGTGCCACTTCCTCTATTCTAGTTAGGCTGTATAAGAATGTGCTATGTAGACTGGATGATCAAACTTACCCCACAACTCATCTAGCTTCCAGCACATAGCAACTTCACATTCAACGAACGGGTGGACGACCTGGCTATAGCTGGCTCTGCTATGAATTCCTCCAACACCGAACTAGTAGCTATGCGGTTTGGTACTATTAGATGCTGCATCTTCGACATTATCTCTATAAGGCTACAGGGCACTGGAAGATCGGCAGACATGCTACTAGGATAGACCTGCCCTTTAATGAGTTCTACAGAAGTTGCCGTGAAAGAAGCAAGGAAGCGACAGTCTTCTACTTTCTTTGGAAGTGTCAAGACATAAGTTTTTAGGCAGTCATGTACTAGCAGTATTTTCAGAGTTATAAGAGATTGGTTTGAGCGACCTTATCAGGTATCGCAATGGAATGGGTTGGATTTAGTACCAACCACCGTATCCGAGTACTTGGATGCGGTTCTACATCGGTTGAAACCGACTAGTGGAGTTGTCTTTCAAGAAGGAATCATCTTTATTATATTTGAATGCCTGCGTGAAGCGGGCAACCACGTAAACCAATCAATCCACGATGTGGATCGACAACTCAAGTCACTGACGACAAGTCACTCATTCGAGTTCGAGTGAGTTTTATTCGAATTGCAGAAAGCCTAATTATATACACAACTTAAAAAGTAATTGCACTATTCAAAATAATAATACGATTTCATGAGATCTTTTTGGTGATTCTTTTTGAGAGAGCAAAAGAGATTGAACTGAAATAACAAACTAGTTCATTTATTAACTATGACGTAGAATAAACAATTTGGCACAGCTCTCAGTACGACCAACGCTCACATTTGCATCACTAGTATAGAGCTGCGATTCAATGAGTACCACGTCAACAGGGCGATGGAAAATATTTTATCAACATTATCAGAGAATGGCAAAGGTAGTGTTTTAAGTACTATTTGAGTACTGGCCATCTGACATTTCATATACAAATATTCGCATTAATTTTAAACCGAATACTTATAACTACATATAAACAACCAACAACTATGTTCATACACAATTTCTTCAACTACACCGCACACACGACTACAACCAAAATTTATAGACTGTATGAGTTACTATCATTTGCATAAGTACAAAAATACTCCAAGTACTAATCGGCTACACATGCTATTTTGTTTACACACACATAAAGAATGTTCTCAAACAACCAAAACACATTTTCGATTCCATTTTATATACAAAAATGTATGTAAGTGGTAGCAAACGAAGAATAAAAATCCAGAGTATCATGCGCATATTTTTTTTTGCCTGATTAAATATCCCTACTCTGACTATAAGGATGACAGAGAGTAAATACTCTTGATACGCATGTCATTTTATTTACAGTTGTAGCATATTTTATATTTTCGCATAAGCGAAGTAGAGATGATTTTGTATGTTGGAATCGGCTGAAGTCATAGTTGCTTGAGAGAAAATATGGGAGCGTACGAACTGTTTGAGAAACAATTACGATTATAAGCAGTTAGTGAAATTAAGACTTAAGTATATTTTTTTGTAATTCTCTGGTGTATATGTTAGATAGAAGGTACCTCAGCCTGTTAGATATACCAATACCGATTTTTATACCAAGGGTAAAAAATTATGTCATAGCTGGTAGCGGATTCTATGACATGAGTCGAAAAATTAATTTATGTATAATTTATATAATTTCTCTTTCCTTTCCCATGTGGTCTACGCCTCTGCTATACAGACTAATATAATACGCCCTCTTGCATGCAACTTATTCATACACACATATCTACATATATGAGGATATGTGAAAGAGGGTGTGTGCGTGTGTGAATGCTTGTCAGTTTAGCTTGCAAATCTATTCCAACGTTCACAATAAAAGCGACAAATACCACATGCTCTCTGTAGTATCTGCTTGTTAAAATGTCAGTAGTTTTTTATATTTTCGTATTAATGAATATTTTTGTTGGATTTTTATGTCTTTTCACTATTTAGTATTACACTGCATACCTCCTTAAATGAACGTTTTGTGGTCACGAATTAAAAATTCCTTACAAGTTTTATTCCCTACGGAGAAAGTTTACATAAAAAAAAAAAAATAAAATGTAAGCAGGAATTCATATACACCTTTATTCAGCTGTTGTCTGTCTGTCTGTCTGTTTTTCCATCCATTCCTTTGTATGTCCATTTCAGTGTAAAGACTGCTTGTAGTTTATGTTGTCATATGCAGTTTACTCATGTGACAGCTTTACTTACAATTTTCAAATGTAAATGTACATACATATTTACTTGTAAAGAGTGCCAGTAAGAGAATGGATGAATGCAATCGTCAGTCTTTTGCACAAATAAATGATACACAGTGGGTAGCATTGTTGGATACGTAAGTACATATGTATGTATGTACATCCATTCATTATGGGCATGTATCGTACTCGTATCAAGCTAAGAAGATTGTGTGACACTTCGATCGTATGAAATGAAAAGGAATGTTGTATGTAGGTGCAGTCCTAGAGCATAAAGATGTCATAAAATTGACAGTTGTCTTAAAGCCATGCATATCTGCACTTAAATACCGGCTTATTTATACACTTAGAATATGTATGTACATAAAAGCATACACAATATTCATGTAAACATAGTATACATGTACATATTGGCATATAAATGTGTACATAACTATGTGGTTTAACGAGGACAACTGGGAAGTTTCGGTTAACGATTAAGTGCTAATAAATCAGTGCAAGTTAATCCCTATTTTTGGTTTAAAATGTGTTTAAACCACAAAGTAGACCAGAGGTGACACAGGACGGAAGATAATTGTGTTTTTAGAGGTCTCGCTCAGTCATCAAATCCTCTTTACTTTTTCTTTCGCGTGGTATTATTTTAAAGTAATTACATTTTATTCCTTGTGGTCTCATTCGCAGCCTAGTTTTTGTAAATAAATGGTAAAAATTAATATTTGCGAACGAAAATGCTTAAAACGAAGTCTCTAATCATTCGAAAACAAATTTTAATCACTTTATTAATACTAATAATCCTTTTCGCATTGTGTTTTTTAATTCAATACCACAAATTCCACCATTTAATTTTGTGCAAATGTTCATGTGCTCAAGTGTATTATTTTCAATTTATGCTTTGTGGTCTCATTCGTTGTTTCCTTTTTGCAAGTTGAAGTTAAAAATTAATATTTTTGAAGGTAAATGTTTAAAATTGAGTTTGTAAGCATTTGGAAACTAATTTTAATCACTTTTATAATAATAATAATATTTAACACATTGTTTTATTTAGTTCAACACTGCAAAATCTTTCATTTAATTCACTAAGTACACATTTTCTGTAGTTTGTTTTGATTATTTTACTAAAAATATTCAATAACAAACACACTATATTTGTCCCTTTTTAACAGTGATCAAATCAGCGGATTTTAGTTTTTTTTCATAAGTCACTTTCTACAACTCTGGTCTACTTTGTGGTTTAAACCATCAAACCTATAAATCAGTGTAGTATTTAAACGATCTGTAAACGCATAAAATTGAGCGTTTAAACTATTAATGCAGGCCATATGATTTTGTTTTTTTTCAAGCCTCAACTTTTTTTTCAGATCTTGTTCGATCTGTTTTCTTACACTCATAAATATAATTTCTTTCTCAGTAAAATTTGGCGACCTTTCATTAAAATTTATTTAATTTTTTGCCTATTTGATTGTGCAGAGAATTGATAGCCCGCTGCACAGCTGTTTTTTGACATTTATTCTAGTGTTGTCACAATAATATTTTTTAAACTACACATAAGGTATGGTTCACTGATTTACTCCTGTTGAGTTTGAACCTCATATAAATTAGAGTTAAGTTCAAGTAAACCAGGGTTTAAACTTTAACTGATTTATTAGTCCTAAGTATGTTAATTTCTGTTGACTGATTCACTAAATATATATTCGTTCTTATCTTCTGTTTTAATAAAAAATATTGCCAAGCAGGTTGCCTCGAAATGATAAAACAACCTGACGATTGCAAATTTATATAATGCAAAGCAGATTGTAGTGATACGTATTGTGCCAAACAAGAACTTGGTCAACATTTTTATCTCATTACTTTTGATGGCTTTTTTCACATTTATGTTTTTGTGAGGATCTGACTCCTTTTTGAAAGGTTTTCTTTAGTTAATTTTTTTTTGACATGCTTATATTTATTTATTGTATCTTCAAAAAAAATGAACTAACAATAAGTATTCAAATCTTAAATCTAGATATAATAATTAGCCACAACTAGTGTCAGGCATATAGTAATCAATAATACATAAATGTCGTATTAAGCACAAAAATATTTTCAAGCTGTTTCATCTGGAGTGTTGAGTATTAGAGCAATAGTGTCCCTCTCTTTTAAGCGGATGTGTCCAGTAAAATTCAAGATGTTACGAGCAAGGGGATTAGGATGGGACCCGAGTTTTATTAAGAATTTGCCTGCGTATTTTTGCAATTTCTTCAGTCAGTAGTGGCATATTTAAATCACAATGTAAATTTGAATTTTTGATGTACCATGGAGCCGACGTTATTACTCTTAAAATCTTGTTTTGCTTTCGTTGGATTCTCTCTATATTGAAAGCTGAAGCAGTGCCCCATAGCTGTATTCCGTAGCCCCATATTGGTTTCAAAAGCAAATTGTATATTAAAAGTTTACAATCTAGACTGTGTGTTGAATTTCTACCAATCAGCCAATGTATCTGAGTTAATTTAAGATTCATTTGTGTTAGCTTGGAGTCAATATGGTGTTTCCATGTAAGGCGTCGATCAAGGTGTATACCAAAGTATTTTACATGTGAATGTTGAGGAACAACTTGATTGTTGATTCGAATTGGGGAACAAGTATGTCTTCGCAGGGCAAATGTTACCTGAACACACTTTTGTTCGTTTACTTTAATTCTCCATAAGTTTAAACATAGTTCGTTCCAATATGTTCCTGAAGATATCGAGATGCCTCGTTAGGGGTTTTTGCATACTAAGGCAGGTTGTATCATCGACAAATGTAGATGTATGGATATTGCTGGTCAAAGGCATATCACAAGTATAAATCAATTACAAAACTGGCCCCAGTATGCTCCCCTGCGGTACACCGGATGATATGGATTCGGGCACACTCATGAAGTCTCAACAACCGTGAACTTCCGGGTAGTAATGAACTTTCCAATAGCTTCAGAAAATTTTAGTTTATTAAACTTAAAATTTCTGGTCATACATGATGAGTGTAGACTTGCATGCCTTGAAAATTTATTATTGTGTCGTTACAAAAGGCCTAAGTATGCAGAAAGTTTGGTAAGAATCGTTTGGGTAGAAATATGTCAAATATAACTTAAATTTTTGGTGGGCCTGACCCCGTCTACTTTTCTTAATATATGCACATATTATACATAAAACAAAAGGATAGAATTTTATCGAAGTTTATATGCCCACTTTTGAAAACGCAAAATCATAACCTTGCTTAGGTGCAATGTGCATGTAGCTTGTAGGTTGTGTTTTAATTTTTTGGGTTTTCTGACTTCTTAAGTTGGTAGCTCACCTAAGCCTATTTGTCTATCAAATTTCAGCCCTCTGGGGCAAAATGTAACATAAAATTTTTATTGATGTGACACCGCCCACTTTTCTATCTCAGCATTATGATATGCCCAGGCCTTATGTTTCATCTAAATTTTCCTTTCAAATGGCTTATTAGAAACACATAAGTAATAGATTACAATATGCTAAGCAGATGTGCATGAAAGAGAATCTTAAGATTTAATGTGTGTTGTCATGACCACTTTTCAAAACAGGAATTGTTGCTTTAGATAAAATCAATGTCTATGAAAAGTTTCAATATTTATTTTTGTATTAAATTTCAGCTCTCTAGTGCGAATTTGAGCTTTAAGGGTGTGGCCCTGCCCACCGAATAAAACTTTAAGATTTTTTAATCGGTCCACTCATCGACACCTACTTCAGTATACAGTTTCAGCTCTCTAGCTCCAATTCTAGCTTTAAATTTTATGGGCGTTACCCAGCCCACTATTTCAAACCACTTTTGAGCTGATCGATATTATTATGTGAAAAGTAATGGAAATGGTTATAGAGATGTAATGTAACGTAACCTACTTTTCATATAAAAAAAATCGATCAGCTGTTTCCTACATTACAGTTACATTGCATTACAGTCGGCTAACTGAGCCTTAAGGCTTTGCAAACGTGAAACGTTTTTATTTTCGAGCAATATTAGCGTGGCCCCGCCCACCCTAATAAACATTTTTGAGCTTACAAATTTTTCTAGTTGGCTTTTCATCAAGGCCTAATTGTGTATTCAATTTCAGCTCATTACCAATAATTAGAATTTTAATAGCCCACTGGCTAGCATTTCTGTGATTTTAGATTTTTCTAGTTGGTTTCTCACCTAGACCTATTTGTGTATAAAATTTCAACTCATTTGCAAAAATTTTAATTTTTATGGGCGTAATCCCGCCCACTTTTTTAAGCTCAAGTTTTTTTTATCCAGTGCTAATCATAGTGCTAATTAGTGTCAAGTTTTGTTGTATGTACTCGTATATAGTATATTTAAATGTGCTGAGCCGAAGTACATGAAATAGGAGGATTAAATTTTATGGACGTCTTTTAGACAGCTGGAGAAGGTTGTGTGCAAGATTCCTAAGTTTTATACAGTTGCCACAAGTAAGTGCAACATTGGGAATGTTGCACTACAGCAATATTGTGTGTTTTCGTGCACAAATAACTGAAAGGCGTGTTTTCATTGCAATTTTTACCTAAGTGGATGTTGGAACTATGGAATTGTCTGTGAAAAGGTATATATTCAGATGTGTGCTTCCGTGGATCTTTTCAGATTAACCTCGTTTACAGTAAACATGTATATTTTTTTACAAATATGCGTGATGCCTATAACTTTGTTATCCTGTGGATACAAAATTTGTGCTTGACACTTTCACAATAGTTTTTGTTATTGACCCATTCCTTATAATAAATGCCATCAATTTAGACCCTTCAGTTTTTCCTTTTAACTACATATACGAGCATATGAATGTGTATATTTCTCAAAATAAACGTTCAACAATATATATGTATGTATGAATGTATGTACGTGCAAATGAATGTGTTTGGAGTTTTCATCCTTTTCATTTGTTTGCATTGAACTCAAACCTTGTTTAATTTTTTGTCATACTTACATACATACATACATATGAGTACATCTGTAAATAGAGATACAGTATATTTGTGTACGTTAGTATATCCTTGCAGCTCTTATTTATTTATCTTCAAAATTATTTCGTTTCCATTAAAAACTAAATTAATTTTCTTTTACATACTTTTTGCTGCTGTTGCCGAAGGTCGGTTTTTCTCTCGTTTCTATTGCGTTTGTATGGTTGGTGATCTATTACTTTTTTGGACAGCACCAATTAATAGCAACATAATATTTTTTGTGCAAATGTATACTCGTACATACAAATATACATACACATGTATGTATGTATGTATGTAGAAAAGCGTATGTGTCTGTATGTGTGCACGTATTTTGGATACAACTTACAGATAAGGATAGTAATATAAAATTCAATATTTTTCTCATATGTTGGAGTTGAATGCTCTTAAGATAATTTTAATTTAATTTGGAGATTCTTCACTTTTGTCTGGTCGGGGGGGTGAATAGGACATTTGTTTTTTGAAAGCCATTGCATGAATAAATTCAAAATTAAGAAATGATTTTAATAATTTTGGCTAACCTTATTTGTAACGTACCCATGACGTTGTTGTTCGGAGGTCTATGGAAAAGTGATGCGAATACAATTGACTTATCGATTTGTGTATACAGCCTACCATTACCCACTGTTAATAAATGACTTGGTGTCTCCTATTTTCAATAACGAGGCTCTGGCAACCGATCTTAGGCGGTATAACTGCACAGAGGAAATTCTGTCGCAAACCCCAAGTCAGCACGTTTGGGTGCTCAGATAACAGCCCTCTCACCAAACTTAAGAATGAAGGTTAGCTACCTACGTTATCGGAAATAAAATTGCTATCAAATCGCTAACAAAAATAGTGATAATAATAAACTTAACTGCTCGTTGACGACCTTTGGCTATAGTAGGCGTGCTATGCTTCAGTGAAATTTAAAGGAACAGATATATGTATATACTCGTATATAACGTTGTCACAATTAAGAATACAATTCATAATTTTAATGAGTCTTTAAAAACAGTTTTATTTATTTGTTTAAATTTATTTTGTTTTTGATAAAACTTTTTGAATATCTCAGAAAATGCAAATTATGTGATGCAGCATCCTCTTTTTTCTATATAACGTTAAATCTTGACATACAGATTCAATTAAAAAAAGTGTATACATACAAATTAACTACGAAACCTCAGGCGTTATATAAAAAATTTAATTTTTTTGGCCTGTGTAATTGGGTGCATTCATAAGACGTAGCTGTTGCGCAACCGTTGAGTGATTGTCTTAGAAACGCATAGGTGAGTAGTTCCGCTCCACTCAACAGTTTAGTAATTTTTCATAATAAGCTCTATTCGCTGCCTATAGTAAACATGTTGTGCTCAGCCTGAACAGCTGATCGAATAGTGTTATGCCTTTTATATGCTTTGTTAGGTTGCAGGGGCAAATATTTCTTAAATTTTACATTACAAATGCGATAAAATAACGAAATAAAGATATCAAATTAATTTATATCCATCAAGCCGTTTTTAAGACGTAACTATTTGGGGCCAACAGCTGCCAATAGTTTCACAACTGTTGAGCTCAATGGTTTTTGCAAAAAGCGGGATATTATCGATCAAAAGGCGGGATTTTGAAACATATACCGCCAGAAAGCTGGATTTAAAAATAAATAACTTTTAGAAAGCGAGATGTGTAATCTGCACATACACAGTTTCGTATGTACTTAGGAAACAGTTTTCACAGTTTCTAATGCTAGATAATGTTAATATAGAAGGGCAAATTTAAAGTTTTTCGAACAACTCCTGAAAAATTCGAACTTCAAGAAATTCTGAGTATGTACGTTTTAGAGGATTACTTAGACATTAATCTATGACCAATATAGTAATCCCGCATTGGCTCTTTTCAAACAAAGACCCTCAGAAAATGCCATATTGAATTGTCAATATCTGACTCAAGTTAATGCTTATCAGAAATAAGTTCTCATAGGCAATAAATTTGCATTACTTTTTCCCGTCTTATTTACTGGAAAAGTCCTTTCCAAATGCATTAATGGATTATTTATAGCTTAACACTCTAACAGAGATCTGCTAAAGCACAAGATTTCTGTCAAGGGTTATACATTTTAAAATGTAACTTCACACACATTAATTTTTTTATATATATTTTGGTATGTGCTACAAACACAAAGTTGATTCTGCCGATGATAGAAAATAATCGGGAGTGCACAAGTGAAGCGTGACTTCTCTCAAATAGAGAAAATGCAGTGATAATTTTGAAAATCTTCATGCCTATCCATGTTAATAATGAAAATTATATTCCACAAAATAGTGAAGGTTGAACCGCAAGCGTGGCGCTGCTAACAGCCAGGGTTGTCAGATTTTTCAACTTGTTTGGCGTCTAAATTTTTGCTTTGGCAACATGGCGATTTTTCTGGCGATAAATAAATTTGTTTTATATTTTTAAGCCTTTTTTGCAACAAAGTTGAACTTAAAAATTTTTGTATTTCATGAAAATTACATAATTTGTTGAAGGCGTAGTTTCAAAAACAAAAACACTCGTCTGTAAGAAATTAAAACAATTTAATTTTAATGATTTTTTTTTATAATTATAATGCGGTTTAAATTTGGATGAGATAAATATACAAGAAGTAATTTTTGGCAATTTTATTTCTAATTTTTGTGATTTTTTGCAAAATTTTTATACGATTATTTTATTAAAATTTATATTTAAAAAATTGTTCTATAAAAATAAATTTATTATCAAATATATATTAAGAAAGACTACATAAATAATTTAGGCGACTTTTAAAATCAATTTGGCGAAATAGGTCATACAAAATCTGAAAACCCTGAGTGTAGCGAAGCATGCAGAATTTTGGCTAGTTCAGCAATAAATGGACTTAAAAAATATTTTGAATGAATTTTTATCAGTCACATATTAATAATATATTGACAATTTCAAAACTCTAAAAAGCGGGATAGAAATTCTAGGTGGGATCGACCTATGAAAAACGGGATAATCCCGCCTAAAGCGGGATGTCTTGTCAGGTTAATTATAATAGATAATGCGCCTAAAAGTATGCTGCCCCTGTAGAAGTTGCTTTAAAAAATTTTATGAATTTATCTGTAAACATTTGTGTTTACAGTAGAATATTTATTATTATAAAATTACGACTGCTTTACATCAATTAATATAATCATTTTTGTAATTTCAATCACAAAAATTATTTCGATTTAATTATATATGTGCCCTAACTCATGTGCATTTTTACTTCGAAATATCAAATAAATCTTTGAAAAACTTCAACAAATATTAATAAAAATATTCAATAAGTTTATATAAATCGAGACCAGTATAACTGTAAATTAAAATGTAGCATAATATAAGAATACTTTTTAATTTATTCAAACCCATTTAGTTTATTCAAGTCATCGCAAACCGTAAATAATGCTATAGTTTTTGAAGTCATTAAAAACGCATGCGATATTACTGGGTAATAATTAAAATAAATATACAGCGAAAAAGGCATGCAAAAACCGAATTAAATCATCACATTTTCATAAAACAAGTTTTAACTAAAACAAATAATGCGAATTCAATAGATCAGTGGTAGAGAGTATGCCTTGAAAATGAGAACAGCATAGTTCGTGTTCTGGTTGCGACAAAAGTTTTTTTTTTTGTAATTACGTGAAAAACATTATCGAATCAGGGAACTTGCATTGGTTTAAATTCATTCATTTTAATGGAGATCAAAGTACTTAAATTCTCGCACAAACACATGATCTCCAATGACAAGCTAATGTAAAAATCATGCATGTTTCACCTAAAAGGAACCAATGCGTCATCACTTGAACCCATGATTCAAAACATGATATGTTATGTCTTTTTTTTTCTGGGAATGTAATCTACTAAATATCTCGACCAAAGAAATTTATGACTTAGAGCACTTTCATAATTAAGGGTATGCGTTGTATGTGTGTTTGTAATTGAAATTTCGTTTTGAAAATGTTTTTAAACATATACTCGTATGTACGTCTATTTTCTACCTTCCACATCGTTTTCACATGTCTTCTCGTGAGTTCGGATGTTAAAACACATGCTACACCTGCTCAAGTTGAAATTTAGAAAACACAAATTCATAGTATGTGTTCTAGCATCCGAATTTAGAAGAAAACAATTTGGAAATGGACGATTTAAAATATTTTGATTTCTTGTTTCGTTTTGCTTTCAAAAGACTGTTAAGAAGTGAAAAGAATACCAGTCTTTTGCTCAAAAGTGACAACGGAAAAATCTATCGTGCATTTCCAAATTTTTTTCTTCTAAATTCGGTTGATAGAACACATACAATTAACTTGTATTTACTAAATTTCAACTTAAACAGATGTTTCAATACCCGAGCTCACAAGAAAACATGTGAAAACGATGTGGAAACCTCTGCTTTTTTTGCACTTTTTTTTAATAACGCAGTGTTGCAGCCACTCTGGTGTCAATTAGGCGTATTAAATTTTCATTTTATTGATTATTTTACTTCGCCGATGATTCTGCTATGCAATACCGACGAAGGAGATCGCTCAGATGTTAACATTAGGATTAGTATTCGCTGAAGCCGGTGTAGTTTAGCGACCAGTGTCTATGCCTTCACCACTTGAACTTTCCTACAATAACTGATACAAAGGGACACAAATGCACACCAGAAAAATGCGTGGTGTTTAATTGGTATTATTTAATCACTGTCGGAGACAGGGCTCGAACCCGAGACCTGCGGTTTTGTAGACAACGTGCCAACTACTTCAGCCAATGCCTGTGCATCGGTGAAGTGTATATAAGATTCGGCACATGCGAACTGTACAAACTGGAGGATGAGGAAAGTTTCCTCTAAGAAGTTAAGATAAGATAACAGTTTGAATGCACCAATGAGCCAAATGCTGAATTGATGTGTACATGTCAATAACAGTGCATGCCTTTTAGGAAAGGTCATTAATACAATAAATATGCTGCTGCAGGAAAATGTTTTCCCCTTACAGTTCTTAATGCTCCACCAGCTACTCCAACTATAGTTGGACAAGTATTTAATGTGTTAAACTGACCCATTTTACATAAAGATATTTATTCCCTTGATGATTTTGATCAAATGTTGAAGGTCATACCATTGTATACCACCGACCAGGATGTGCTCATGTTCTTATTTTTCTTTTATCAAAATTTTAATTTTGATTTGTACATTTATACATCACAAGTCAATAATTTCTAAATTAAAGAAGCAAGACAATTGATACTTATCAAGTTTAATAAGTTGGTCATGGATACATATCTAAATCTGAATTTTATTTTTCCATTAGCGTTTTTACAGCAGATATGATGGCTTAAAATTACTATGAAACAATTAAACAATTTGAGTTAGTACCCCATTACCTGGGCACATCGTAGTGTCCCAAGATTAAATATATACATGTATCAATAAATATTTGAAATACCGAAGTATATTTATTTGACATAAAGTCTTTATTTATTTAATTTGAAGATTTGGCTTGTTTTTATGGTTAAGCAATTGTTCATATGCATTTCGTTCCTGCTTTTGGAACTCATCAGTAGACTTCAATAATGTTCCTAAAGAAAAAAAAAGACTGAAAAATATATAAATAAATTTCGTAAAATGAGATTTGAGACAAGGTATAAATTTTTATATATTAGATGGTGAAAGAAAAATTTTGTACTGATTACAAAAACCGATATTAGGCCAGTTTGAAACAAAAACCTTCCGCACCGAATGAATTTCTAAAACCTTCCAAATTTTTTTAATAACAATAAAAATTCAATAAATTACCAGCGAAAATTTTTAAATGTTATTAAGTGACATAGATTTCAATACCTTCCTAGATATTAAAGTAGAAATTGCATTCACGTTATGAATTCTATTAGCCGATGTTGAAACAATGAGTAAATACAATATGAAAAATTATTTTAAATACTGCCATAAAAAAAATTCTTACTCCAAACTTCATGGCATTTGGTGCGGAACCTTTTTTTACCGACTGCGTGAAAGTTAAAAGGCAATTATTATTATTATTTTTATTATTATTTTTCCATGGACTATTCAGCCCTATCTGTCAAATTTTGATATTTGCAAAAAATTAGAAAAGTTATCACCCTAATGTACACATATTAAACTTAAACAGAAATAATTTTTCTAACTTAAAGCTACTTTTTTGTACAAATCAAAATTAAAATTTTTATGAAAAAATATGAACATAAGCATATCCTGGTAGGTCGGGTACAAGAGTATGCCCTTTAATATTTGATCAAAATCATCAAGGGATTATAATATCTTGTACAGGGTGTTTTTTTAGAGCTTCGAATTGAAATAAAACACAAGAAAATCGTTTTAATGTCCATCAATTTGGCTTTATTGGAAGGATAATTTTATGCCATTAACGTTTAAATATGATTTCGGGCATGTGGCCGCCGCGGCTGGCTCGAATAAAGCCAATTCTACAGGTCCAATTTTCAACCACTTTTTCGAGCATATGGGGCCGTATGTTGGCTGTGCACGGTGGCGAATCGATTCATTCGGGTCCTCTTCAACACTTTGCTCTACAGCGGCAATTGTTTGTTCGGTGCGCACTGTTCGACGTCTCTGCGGATGCGTATTATCACATAGAGTAAACGTAGTGCGAAAACGATCCATTGTTAACCGAATTAATTGCTCTGATGGACGATTATGTCGACCATAAAATGGACGGAGCTTGCGGTAAACTTCGCGAACTGAACCATTATTTTCGAAATAAATTTGCACGATTTGCAAGCGTTGTTCTTTTGTCAACCTGTTCATGATGAAATGGCAAACCAAACTAAATATTAATCACTTGACAGCTGACAAAATGGCCGCCAGTTAAAAAAGTGATGCCAACTTAAAGTTCTATACCTCAATAAAAAACACCCAATATATCATCTATATATAAGATGGGTCAGTTAAACACATTAAATACTTGTCCAACTATAGTTGGAGTAGCTGAAGGAGCATTGAGAGCTGTTGTTGTTTTAATGACCTTGCTTAAAAGGCATGCACTGTTGCATGCCTCATGTACAGTGAGCGTCGAAAGATACTGTACACCTGGTTCTCTTACATAAACAGTTTTATTTCGGTATTGAAAAAGCATGAATCTTCCAATAAAAATGAAATAACTAGACTATCTCCCACAGTCGCCAAACCTAAGCATAATTGAACATTTCTGAAAGAATTTGAACAGCCACTTCAGAAAAAGAAACAACCCGCAAAATTTGTCTGAAGGAAATTTTGCAGGTGTAGTGGTCAAAAATGTCAATGGAAGTAATAAATAAATTGATGGAATTGATGCCTAGAAGACTACAAGCAGTTCTTAAAAATTAATCTACATATTTTTGTGCATATTGTGAAACTGTACAATTTCTTTTGACGCATTAAAAATTAAGTGTTTTTGGTTTTGTTGCATCTGTTATTGTTGGTGTTTAAGTATATTGAATTTTTATTCATTTCTTATAAGTAATGTTTTGTAGATTACAATGAAGATACAAAAACTTTAATTTTTTAATACCGAAATAAAATTTTTGATATAAGAGAATCAAGTGTAAAGTTTCTTTTGAATCTCACAGTATATGTGTACATATTTAAGTTACTTATGTCGTTTCTATTCACAACACTTTGTAATACTATACTAATGCACGTACTTAAGATAAATATGACTGCAATGCTCCGGCTCCTTTGAGTGATTTTATTGCAAAATAAATGTCTGCATTATTGTTTATCTTTTCCACGTATTTGTCGGTAGTAAAAAGTGCAAAAGTTTTCTGTAATTAATCTTCCTCGAAAACTTCTCAAGTACGTTCGATATTATCAAAAACTTGTATGTATGTACATATATACATATATTTATTTGTACAATTCGAATCCAATCTAATTTGTTTGTCTAGTCTATAAAAAAGAATGACATAAACGGCGGTGTAGTTTGATGATATGGACGGACACATTTCATCAAAGCTGATAAAGTCAATCATGAGTGTAGATTGGGAAGTACACTACCACTACAAATAAATGTGTTAGTTTTAAAACGGCAGACGTGGACAGTAGCGATTATTTAAACGTGAAATTCCACCGTAAAATTATAACAGAGATAACTCATCAATTCCATTCGAACATAAAGCCGTCGAATGGCTAACCTTCTGGATCTGCTACAGAGTTTATATTTTACTCTTCGTACCTTTGGCGTTGTGCGACTAAAGTGTCATTTAACCTATCGACTGACTGTTTTGCCACTTTTTCTGTCCGTTTCTTTTTAATTCCCCTTTTGTATTATCTTCTGCCTCTTATAATTTTTTTCTTAATTAAGGGAAAAAAGAGTACGTTATGCAAACAAACATATAAATGTGTGGACTTTTGATGTTTCACATTTTACTTGGGAGTTGTCCTCCTCAATTCTGCTTTCAATTTAGAATTTAGTTTGCAATACACTCATACTTTTTTCCTAACGGAATTATATTTTTTGAACTTGATTCTCAACTTTATGCTTGTTTATTCCTGCAAGTTGTCTTTTAATATGAAATCCGAGTTATTATACATGTATTTGTAATTGAGGATGCCCAATTCTGATCAGCAACAAAAATTTTCATTATGAACACGTTTGTAAATTCATAGAATGTGCAGAGCACATGGAGTGGCTAAACTATGTACTACATGTTGTCGCGCCTAATGGCGCAGTAAATGATGCACAAAATCATTTACATGTCTCTTAAATAGTTGAGTTCAGTTTTTTTGTTGTTTCATTTTGAATTTATGCAACCAGTATATCCAGCATATATGACACATTTTAGACGAAATAAAGAGATGCCAATAAAGGTTTTTAAGTGTAGTGCGAGTAATGCATTATTACGTGGGCTGTATAGAAAGTTTTTAAGTTTCTTTGTTAAAATATGATATATATGTATAACCATTGACTCATAATCTTTCATCGAATTCGTATATTAACAAAAAATTATACCGACAAAAGTTTTATAACAATCACAGAGAGAAAACTGCCTACTAGAATCAAAAAGATTTTCTCTATGAAACGTTTTTCGGCTAAGGGGTATCCCAGCAGAGAGAAGCGAAGATTTTTCCATAGAAATTTCTTATTATTTTTATGTGGTAAATCTTATTAATTTTATCAATAAGAAAACCACATAAAATCAAGAAGAAATCTTGTTATTCACAATTTTTTTTACTCAATTTCCGTTACTTTTGGTACCAAAAAAAACAATCCATAGAGAAAAACTTCTTGATTCTATTAGGTTTTTTTTTATAAATTATCAAATTCACTTTCGTTCCATCCTCGTATAAACAAAACATTCCGAATATACTGAAGATTGTAAGTTGGTAACTAGTGCATGAATTCGAACTGTTTAAGCTTCTGGGGAATCTTAATATCAATGTCGTCTCTAAAGCTTTAATAATGATTGACAGATACGTCAAATTGTCATTTGAAGTGTTTCGGTGTGTACACATGCCTAAAAAAATGAATTAACAATGTTCTTACATCAAACATGGCCATCGCTTTCATTTAGCTGTCCAACGTTAGAGTTTTACAAAATTCTATTGCGTTACACTTTTCATGATTTACAATGGGAGTTTATGTAAAATAATTGATGGATTTGTGTACGTGGCGCCTCAACGTTATCTCTGCGGCAAAACAAAAACTCTTAAGCCATCAGTTTCAAAAACTTGGTTATTAATTTTAGATTTAAATACAAATTTCTCACTTACTCGTGGAGATATTTGGTGACAAATTGAATAATGCTTTGCTGCATGAGTAGCAGTGGTGTATTTAAAAAATTTTTTGTGGTGGTGAAATAATTTTTTCAATCAATATACACAAATATACTCTATGAAAATTTAATTGATAAAGGTAATGAATGGTGAAATAATTTCAGCTCCAACTGATAGTCCATCTACGCCTGTGGTAAATATTATTTTGGTATTGTTGTGTATTTTCGCCTTTCACCTTGATTTGAAGGACGACATTAAAATTAGCTTAATTTTGTTGAAGTGTTACTATTAGCCAGGTTTAGTTGAAATGAAAAGATATGAAGCCAAGGCCACGAAGCTTAGTTCAATGTTAACCAGAAGAAAACAGAAAATAACTAGAAGCTAAAGGGAAAACTTTTGTTAAATGTGTCTATTTTCAAGAGCAACATTTAAGATCATGGGTTTGTGTCAAAAACGAACTAGTTGACGAATTCGACCCAAGTCTTGTCAAATTATATGGATGAAATCGTTAACACTTAGTTCAATTTAGCTAGTATAAGACTAACTTCATGCCAGTTTTTTGTTAAACATACGGCTGTAAATGTTTGTATTATGTGTCAGATTTCATATTTGCGTTTATTGATGAGGAGTAGAGTTGTGCATAATAGTTCATTTTACTGAATCGTTCAGATTGATCCGAACGATGATATGAACTAGTTCGTCCATTTCGTTCATAGTTCATCGTTCCTTATTTATTCTGAACGAACGGTGATTGAACGAAATATCGCTCTTGCTTTGATATTTTGTTTATTTGTAAATAATAATGCAAATTAAAATTGAATTCCGGCAAGATTTGTGGAAAATATTGTGAGAAACAAAAGTAAATTTCAAGTCGTTTTTTTTTTCAAGCAAGCCATGGAAAAAATTTTGCCACTGAATAGCTAATTTTACTGGTATATTACTAGAATGGAATATGGAATACAAAACTAGAAAACATACTTTAAAATACTTCCCAATATCAATGAAATTAAATCTAAGACATAAAAACATAAATCTTGCGTATTAAATTGGTAAAAATATATAAAATCAACAATGTATTTAAAAAATCAACAATGTATGTTTAATTGCATTCCTGAAAATAACGAACTGAACGACAAAAAGTTCTATGATGTAAACAATGAACGATTAATATTTTTCCTGTTTTACATGTCAGACGTCATACTAAAATTTGGTTTATTCATTGGTGTAAATTTTAATATCGTTTCTGACTTTTACCAAACATATGCAAAGAACTATGAACGATGAACTATAAAAAAGACAACAATCTTAAAGTCAGAATCGTTCAATTTACTGAATCGTTCAACTGAACTAGTTCGTTCATGAACTACACAACCCTAACGAGAAGTTCTGTTCCTGCAAACAACTCGACTAGTCCATATATGCATAGTAAAGTCTACTTCATAAAGAAGCAGGACAAGTCCAAATATAATCCAAATGTATGAATAAAACATGGTCGATCCAACATTACGATGTCCTAGGGCTAGACCATATGGTCCAACTTTGTTGTATAACCCCATATAGAATAGTTATAGACCACTCGCATACAATTTAAAAGTCTCTTAGAAGAACGATCATAGCATTGAATTATCATGTGAAAACGACATGATCCTTAACTGGGACCATGATGTTAGTAGTCTGTTTCACCTACATTAATCCGCACAGACACATTCCAAAAAAAATGCCATTTGTTAACGACGTAAATAAAAAATGGCGGAATATATTTTTGAGAAATATAGACAAAAGGTTTCGAGAAAACCTAATACAGCAATGGCAATTCAAGATCTGTAAAGCACAGGGGAGGCAGTCAGCTGGTGTGGTAGGAAACCTAGTCTTTATTGATACTTCCTTGGATAGCGATCCGAAAAACACCTCTCATATTGCTAAGGAGTGGCTACTTTATCATTTTCGCAAACATGTGCATACTCCTCCCCAAACACTGGCCATAAATCCGATTGAGAGCCTATACACAAAAAATTAATATGAATAATTTTGTAATATCAATTAAAATATTTGTAATACCAATTATATAAAATTATTATTAAATTATATAAAATTAATTAAATTTTCACCTATAAGCAATTTGATAATATTAATTAAGTTTTTCCACTCAAATTAATTAATGCAAGTAAAAATTTAATTGAATCCACTAAATTCTTAATTGAAAACATTAATTGGTGAGTACTTTTTTCTGTGTATGGAATAAATTATACTGGCTTCATACATTTTTCTGAAAAAATTATAAGGAGTGGTCCTATATCTTCAAAGATTATCATAAAACATTATATGAAAAGAAAATAAATGAACTTTCATCAAAATCGGCCGCACCAACCTCCCATGCAATCCAAATCGCATTGAATTTTTCCTATAAAACTTGAAGGTACATACACTTTCTAGAAGAACAAAAAGCCGCATGCCCACTTTCATAAAAATTGGTATGGCCGACTGCCCATAAAACTTATACAAAATATAGATAAAATTTTTTAATATTTTATGTTATTGGATAAGAACCTTTATTTATTCTTCATTTACTATCTAAATTTTTTTTGGGTCAAGATTTTCAAGATTTTGTAATGGGCAGTACTTTTTTAATGGCTCACAAAGTAATGAGTGGTACTTATTTATCTAATTATTTTATTTATCTAATTATTGACTGTTCCATAATTAATAAAACAACAATTTATTTATATCATTAAGTGAAAGGACTTATCATAGTGCATACTTTCCAGTTAATAATGCAATATATGTAGAGAAAAAATTATTGATCGTGAAAATGAGCTTCGAAAACAATTTAATAACTTGGTTTACTATAATTTCTATTGCAAAATCTAATTATTTTCGCATATTCTTCTTATTATTATTATGATCGTGAAAATGAGCTTCGAAAACAATTTAATAACTTGGTTTACTATAATTTCTATTGCTAAATCTAATTCTTCAATATACATATGCACATATTTTCTTTGTAAAATTATAATTTTTAACAATCCCAAAAAAAGATACAAGTTTTATAATTTTGTTAGAAAATTGTATTTATTTTGATAAGAAAAAATTGCCAATTTACTTTTGAATAATATTAGACAAAAAGTAATCTAAAAACATTTGCATATTTGTAAGCAAAAAATAACCCATTAAATTTTGCATACTTTTAGGCAATCAGTACTCTAGGCAAAAAGTATATGATACCGCATACTTTTTGAACTTCTCAAACAAAAATAGTGGGTTATTCAGTCAAATTGCAAGTACTTACGAGTGGAGAGTACATACACTGTTTTGCATTTTAGTAGGCAAACTTTTTATCTGGGTATTGTAGTTAAATTGGAAAATTCGCTGAACACTTTTTTTATTTAGGAAAACATAGTGCTCAACATCGTTCTATATAATATTCCATATGAGTTTATAAGTAAAAAAAAAACATATGTAAGCATCAAGTCATTGCGCTATAATTTCCTGAAAAATTGCACAAACTAATTGAGATTTCCCGAGAGATACTTTTGAATATGTATGAAGATTACAGAGGTGGCATTAGCTCAAAAGGAGCTTATTTCGACTTAAACCGCTTTTTCCCTTTTTCCGCAGAAATTGTTATTATATTCAATATTCAATAAATCTCTTGCGTAAGGGTATGCAAAATTTTATTGAAAATTTGTTTTGCAAATTTTCTTGATTTTTGCCAGAAACTTATGGTCTTCTTCTTGTTCCGAAAATTTACGAGAACTATTATTATTTATATTCTAAAGAATTAAAGATCCACTGTGCGGCATGTCCGAAAAAGAAAATATATACATAGGTAGGAAGGAAGATTTAAAAAGAGTGTTGCTAGACAAATGATATGAAATTGATGCAGGTGTGACCGAAAACTTGATTTCTTCACAGAAAAAAATTATTTTGATATTTGAATACGAAAATTGCTGAATCAATAAAAAGAATCCTTTGAATTTTCTGTGATGATGGTTTTTGCATTATTGATAAATAAAATTGTATGCACGTTTATTGAAAATATTTTTTTTCACTGAATAAAGAAATTTAATGAATCAAAGAAAAAAGTTGTTGACTGAAATTTTATTTTCAGTGATAATTACTATTGTGTGTGGATGAATGTTTTATTTTTCAACTACTTTTTGTTAGTTTTTGCTTGCCTGCGATTAAAACTAAATGTGTTTGGGATGACTAATAGACCAACGTACTTACCACTCAGCTAAAGGTAGAATTAGCCGAACGTCTCCGTCCCCTAACGAAACAGCTGATGGTTTTTGTTGATTTAAAACAATGCAAATGCTTACCGAAATTTACTGTAACGCTGACGGTACCTCTCAATCTGCATAAAATAGAATTTCCTAAAGTTGTTAAGTGACGTTTGTATACAAGTGATGGTACTATTAAATGTTAAATGGAATGGGGTATTTTGGCTCTGTTTTTCGGTACTTTTGTTAATAATGTTATTTGCATGAAAACGACTTAAAAAAATACATTAATATTTGCGTACATAAATATATACAGATTTATATGAATGATTTATGATTTATACGAGTAATTATATCATAAAGAAATATCCTTACTAATATTATAAATGCGAAAGTGAGTTGTTTGCTACGCTTTCACGTCCTAACTGTTAAACCAATTTTGAAAATTCTTTTACCAATACAGTTCAAGAAGCATTTAAATATTTTAGGTACTTTTTCTTTGCTACAGCCACTATTTGAGCGTTTTTAATTCCCATCACTGCTTTGTGAACAACTGTTTCTTTTTCATATTAAAACAACAAAATAAAGCAAAGCGTACGCCCGATTTTAAATGTTCTATAAGTGCTGTACGGTACGGTACAGCACGTGCAACAACAACATTCGGCTAACCCAACCTTTAAAAGCAAATCGTTATTGGATACGCAAATAATGAATACACGCAAAACATGATTTTTATGTTTCTTCTAGTACATGTGCGCATCCCGTTATGATATAATTCAACAAATAATTTTGTTGAGTAATTCAATTGACTAAGGAAATTTAAATTTGTTATATCAACAATGATGATTGTTAATTTTAAATATTAACAATTGGTTTTGTTGGTTCTATTTCGATGAAAAATTTTTCTGTGAATACGGAACATACCCGATTGTGTAAAAATTTCATACAAATATCATGTTTACTCAACTCTATCTAGAAAAATAAAATGTTGTTTCCTTTAAGTTGTGTGTAAATTGAAAACTTCAAACTCCTTTTCTGTCAAACTGGTTCTTTGACATATGACGTTGTGTGAGTAAATGAGCGATATGTACCTACATATAGGTATGCAAGAAGAAATTATAATTTTTAGTTAGGTATGAAGACTTTATTGAACTACTGTATCTATAAATAAAAATGTGTGTATGTTTAAGGAACACAGGTAAAAAACCATAATATAAACCCGTTATATGAGGTAGAAATTTGGAATGGAATATATGTAGGTACACACACATCTGTTTGTATGCAAACGTACATCCAAACATTTCAATTCAACCAATTGTAGCCAAGCAAACGATGCGCCATTACAATTGGTTGTAGTTTGCTCACTCTTTCATACACTCTTTGAGACGGTTTTTGCCAGTTCCAAGTTTTGCTTGTTCATAAAATTGTTAGATTTATTTCTACCCTTCCTTATTACACTCATGAATGCACAAATTTTAACAATTTACTTACATTAGCACAGTTACACACGCATCACTGGATTGTTTTATCTTTGATTATTTGGTATTAAGATGTCTTTTCGAAATCAGTTTGTTGTGTCTAGTTGATATGTGATCTTAAGCAAATAAAAAATTTGAGATACCTACAATGTAGTAGGTCCTACATACATATATATGTATGTATGTACATATGTAAATATAAATATTTTTATATATAGGTATGTACCTATTAGAAAATTTTTCGGAAGAAACCCGAACGTGTTAAAATGAAAGTATTGAGTTTAGATTAAAAATTATCTCAAAATGGTTCATCTTACCCATGAATTGGCAGATACATATTAATCTTAATCAAAGTTTGAGTGGCAAATTCATCCCGTCAAGTGACACATTCTCGACTTTAGTTACAACTGGGAGGAAAACTGAAGTGATATTCGAAAAAAAGATCGTAGGTATATTTTTTTCTCATAAATATGTCAAATTGTTTAAATAAAGCCCTCTGATGAGATAAATATCCTTAAAAGGACTAATTATAAGCAAAACGGTTAATACCTACTGCCCTGATTTTATCTTTACTCATCAAAAAACCGAATATTAATTACGCTACATTTTTTGAAGTACTTCAAATAATCTGTCAGATTTTACCTACTGATAAAAATTTTTCGATTATTTTTTATGAATTCATATTCGTATTCAATTGCTAACTAAAATAATGAAAACTGAATATTAGTGACACTGACTGTACATATCGTCGTTGCTCTGACTTGATCGGCTATGTGTAGATTTTTCAAAATTTTTTTATTTCACCATTATAAAACTTGATGTGTCAGGCATTCACCCACCAAATCGTTGAAAGATATATTAATTGGTTCAGATTAGTTCAGAATTAGCAAAAGTGGACTTTACATATTTATCAAAAAATATTAAACACAACAGCTATGTGTTAAACTAAAAAAATAATTTGAATACTTATCTGGTTTTTATGGTTAAGCAATTGTCGATATGCATTTCGTTCCTGCTTTTGGAACTCATCAATAGACTTCAACCCAAAAGCAGGAACGAAATGCATATCGACAATTGCTTAACCATAAAAACAAGCCAAATATTCAAATTAAATAAATATAGACTTTATGTCAAATAAATATAATTCGGTATTTCAAATATCTAAAAAAATAATTTTATTAGAAATGTTCATTAATTTTTTATAAGAATAAATTTACACGATGACATTGTTTAGGTTCATTTTCAGAGTTGATACGTTTTTCATCGTGTGTTTAATCGATAATACCCTAATTATAAAATTTTGTTTTTGTTTCAAATGTAACTGTTGGAAAGAAATAATTCTTTCGACACCGATAAACAAACAGTAGAATTTTCATTCAATTCTTTTTCTTATATAAAATACAATTGTGAGCTGTTCAAATTTATACGGAAATTTCATAAAAATTCCATAAAACTGAAGTCATACAATTTCTCCTAATTCGTCTACGAGAAAAATTATTGCTCTATTCGAAAACTACATGCAAGTTGCATTAGTTGCATAGTAAATACCGCTTCAGACTATCAGGCCTGTCACAGAAATCGATCGAAATTGTTTTCATTACGAATTTTTAATTCGATCGATTTTGTTTTACCTTCTCCAGATTTCGATCGATTTTGCTCAATACGAAAAAGCAGCAATTCGATTGTTTTCAATTTAAATGTGGCAATATTGGGCAACGAAAAACAAAAAACACATGGTTATTAGAAAAGAAAAACAAATGGTTATTAGAAAAGAAAAACAAAATAGGAAAGGCACAAAATTTTTTTTTTTAACTTGAAGTGAACAAAATTTAAAAATTAATACACGAAATGTCTGCAATAACTGCAGTTTGTGGTGCGCAGGGACATCAAGACTTTACAGGAAAATTACGGGGAAGACGATTGAGGGATGCTTCAGGTTCACTTTCATATCCAAACGCAGTGTACATACCTATATGTTAAAGTTTTATTTATTTTTATTTGACTGAACAGAATATTTCACTTTTTACGATGCTGCATTTTTCCTTAAGACTTAAGGAAATTTTATAATTTGTTAAAAAAAATTAAATAATACAAAATAAATTTTAAATAAATTGTTGAAAAACATTTTTCTTGATTGAAATAATTTTTTTCAAACAGATTTTTGTACTTTCACATAAGGAAAATTACAATTCCGAGCATTAAATTTAAAGTGGTTTAATTTCGAGCATATTCTTCGTTTTTCGTTTTCTGAAGAACCTAATTACGGAATTGAAATCATTTCGATCGAATTTGGATTCTGTAACAGGCCTGTATAATATAAATGTTAATACTTTTCTGGAAAATTTAACTCTGACATGCTGAGTAAGGCCAGCAAGAAAGTGGAATAGATTGTACTATAAGTATCAATGATTGCAATGATATAATCGTTTCCTAAAGTAAATAATTCGATGTTAAGCGAACTTGAAATGATTTTTCGCCTAATTAATGAGCTCATGGAAGCTGTAAAATCCTAAATAAGTCGGCCCTATAATTGAAAACCTGTAGGATATATTTTAGAAGAAATAAAAGAAAAAATTGAAGACATTTAGACAGACTGTGGCTCAGGCTATGTAAAATTTTACGCTGCTGAGTATACTAATGTAACTTGCTTGTACTCGTACTTAACGATAAGAATCCTCCTGGAAATTTTTCAAGCTATGCAAATTCTTAATATAATGACTTGGAAGCTTGATTATAAAATTGTTTGCTAATTGCGGTAACAGTCGTCAATTAGTCTCTATCAAAATATATGTATATGATCCCTTACTAACTAATAGCTATATTTAATTAGCTTCAATTCACTTAAAAATTTGTCTTAGAACTGCTTTTGTTATTTGTATTAACTTAAAAATATACACAAGAATTATTTTCAACAAAACCATGTTATTGAAAACAAATTTTAATTTCAAATTTAAAATATCATTTAATTTAATTTGTTTGTGTTGGTGTTTGTCTTGCTTGTTGATTGACTCAACGCGGTGATGTGCTATTGTTGTTGTTTTTTAAAAAATGTCGTGGCTTGTTTTTTACACAAAAGTTATTTTTAAATTATATCAACGCAATTCGCACATGTAGAAGAAACATAAGAAATCATAGTTAATTTTAATTATTATTGTTCGAACTTCATTTGTTTATATAGGTATTTTATGATTTTATCAGGCTAAAGTTCGTATCGCTTTTTAATAATGAACAAATAACACCAAAGTTAGTTGTAAATATTCTGACAAACACGTAGTTGAACGGAACAACCGGCTGTTTTCGAAGGCCACTAAACCTTCCTCATCAGTGTTTTTTGTGTTTGGTCCACTGTGTGTGGTGTCAGTTGATGTAGAAGTCATGTTTTGCGTGTATTCATTATTTGCGTTTCCAATAACGATTTGCTCTTTAGTTGAGTGGTAAGAGGTTGCCGGTTCGACTCATCCCAAACACATTTAGTTTTAATCGCAGCCAAGCAAAAAAGAAAAAAAAGCGGGTTGAAATATTAATAATGCAAAAAAGATTTTTTTATTAAATCAAAAAAATCAAAATCATTTTTTCTGTGTAAGTGTGTTTAACTATTTTTGCTTATCTTTTACGATTCGTTTCCAAATTTGTGCCATTTCTGATGTGAAAATAATACTACGATGATACTTACTAATTATGATTCTGTTATAGGTATTGGTTTATCTTAATTTAACTGTTTTCCAAAACAAAATATATACTAAATGCATAGTGGTTACTTTTGAAAAATAAATGGTAATAAATCTGGAACTTCTAAATTATTAATTGTATATGTCTGAAACTTCTAACATCTTATGCTTTATAACAAATGTCTTGACAGCCTTCTGGCTAAGTCCTGCTTAAGTAGTTTAAGTGGAACAAAATTGACCACCTGGTACTCAAAAAAATTCAGAGGCTTGTAACTTTTTTAAAACTTATCGGATTTTGATGGGATAAAGCATTTTCGGCTAAACTAAGAATTCTTAAGAAGTAATCTCCCGACTTGTGTTTCCGTATATCTCATTGCTTAGAAGAAATTTGACTTAATACAAAATACAAATTATATTTTCTTGACTTTTTCTTAGCATTTCATCCATAACTTTTTAGTTTATAGTTGGATTTTAAATAAAAAGTCTGCATTAGATTTTTGACAAAATTTTAGAGAAAATTTAGAAAATTTTTTTCAAACGACAGAAAATCGAAATTTTAAAATTTCCCTGAAAAAGGCTTGTTTTCTTCAAAAAAATTATCTTCATTATTTAAAATTTTGTAAAAACTTTGTTAAACACATCACAATACCGCAAAGTATATACAAAAGATCAATCTAATCAATAGGATAAATTGAACTTAAACACCAAGATCAAAATTAGTATGTAAATCTTGTGATTTAACTGAATTAATGTTTAGTTAAATATGTATTAAAGTACACATATCATATCCTGGAAGCGGTAAGTACCAGCAGTATCATCGTAATCATACATTTATCCGAGAACTCGTGCAGGCTTTTTGGTGCTTCATTATCAAAAAGGAAGTTTTCCCCACTGTGGTTCATAAAAACCAAATGAGATTTTGAATTTCATAAAATTTTGTTTCAGATGAAGAGTTACAGCATTTAGAATCTTTTGCACGAAATATTATCCTTATTTTAACGTCGCCACAAATGATGTGGACGGCGCAATGCTATTGTTGTTGACAATTTTGTCGAATTTCGATAACAATTGACTTGATAACAACATTGTGTTATATTGGCTATGTTTTTGGCAACGACGCAGTAGGAATTTTTAAATTTTCACGGTTAAAGCCCAGTACGGAGTTCTTACGGAAATTCTGGTTCCCATATGAACTGCATGAAAAAAAAACTTACAGAAATTCAGGTTAGAAAATTTCATAGAGAAATTTCCATTTGCTTTCAAAAAAAAAAGTACACGGAATCTTTGAAATTTATTGCCTGTCTTAGGCATGTTATAAATATAAGTGGAGACTTTTATCAGTCAAATGAAACAAAAAGTAAATGTTCATACGACTGTTTTGTCACAAAATTTTTAACATTTCTAATTTTCATCAAATTGAAATCCGTTTTTAGTGTTTTTGTGTGTTGTAGATTCAAAAGTAATCCAATTTGTGGGTATGCAGACATAATTCTATACAAAAGGCAACACGATTATTTTTCCCTGTAGAAATAAAATGTAAGTTTACAAACGTGAAATTCTGTAAGAACTCCGTGCTGGGCTTTAGGTGTTTAAAAAAAAATATTTAAAATGGAAAAAATTAAAATTAAAACCAACAAAAAATTTAATTAATAAGAGAGAAAAACAGATTTGTAAATACAATTAATTGTTTTGTTATATTAATTAAATAATTAATGGATTTTGAACCTGCAACCTGTAAGTTCAAGGAAAATCTGAAAAATATTTTCAATTAAATTCCAATAAGCACTCAAAAAATTAAAATTCAAGCACTTGAAGTTTAACTGGAAATAAAGTTGAATTCTAGCATATTTTTAAGTAATTTTAAAATTTGAAAATATTTTGAATTAAAAAATCAAACAACATACATATATTTGTATTAAAACTGAAATTATGGTGAAAATATCAAAAATAAATAAATATAAAAGTGAATTTGGAAAACAAAGGTGAGTAAATTCGTGAAAACAAAAGCGAAGTCAGAGGTGCAGAATATTATTATTAGAAAACAAAGGTATTGCATTTTGCTTTATATTTTAAAAGCATTATTTTTGAAGCTTAAAATACACCTGAATTCAATTATAATACAAGGCTTCATTGTAGTAAAATTCAAGGCTTGAATTACACTGTACTACAACTGAATTGTTCGAATTGAATTCAAGATCCCTTTTCGCTGTAGAATGCTATTGAAGTAAAGTGTAATTCAAGCATAATGCAACCCTTGACAAGTGAATGAGTGGCTTGAAAAACAGTTGTTTTACACTTGATTTCAAGCAAAATTGCTTATTGGGATACATCAACAAATAGTTTTTTAGAATTTATTTTTTTTTACATTTATATTTGTTAGATTTCAAAGTTATTTCAACTAAAGTTATTGTTATATTAACAATGAGAATTGTTGAATTATGCAAAATTAACAATATTTTTTTATACACAATCACAACCCTCGAAACGGTTTTTTGCTTATCTGCGAAAAACACTAAATGTCTTTGGGCGGATTCGAACCGGCAACCTCTGGACTAATAAACTAACTTACTTACCTCTTAGTCAAACACTTTTTAGATACGCCTCGTAGCCAGCTACTTACTTATTTTGGAGACGGCAGCAGCACCATCTGCACGTCATATTTAAGTATAAGTGCATAGTTCAGTATTGCCACCTTCAAATATTTCGCATTCATAAAAATTAAATTACTCTTTCAAAATGAACTTATATGACGTAAAAGTATAAAAGTGAATCAATTTATGCTTTACATAAATTTTTGGATATTGTTTCTGTTAAATAATATGAAATAATTGTATGTTAACATTCATTCAACATTTTTTATTATACTTGCAACACTGAATTTTCTGATTGTAGCCAAAGAAATAGAAATTAGTTTAATTGGACTACAACGACAAAATCAGCATAGACAACAACCTGCCGCCATTTTGCCTTGCTGTCTTCAAAAGAATCACTCCCATATAAACATTTGTATTCTATCCTTGACATTTTGTAGTCGGTAGCCTGCTGTGGTGAATGTGTTTAATGCATAAGGAATAATTTCTTAATCGGGCTTAAGTTCAGTATTAATTAAGAAATTATTCCTGAAAATTCACTCTAGTTCAATTAAATTTAATATGTATCACTTGCTGAAATATATTTACTGCCATATTCATAAAAAATATTTAATGTTTATTAAGCGCTTATTTGACGTATTTTTATGAGAAATTTGGCAAATAAACCTGTAATGAACTTAAAATATTTTTTATGAACAAGGCCGTTAACATTTAAGTATTTCTTTCCTAGAGAATGTTGATTTAAAATAACTCAACGGCAGCATTGTTAGCGCTTGAATTTTAACAGAGAACTGTTAACTAAACAGCGAATTTGATAACATATCATTAGTATACTTTTAGGCATAATAATAAAATAAAGTGTTTAACAGACACACTTCAAAAATTTATTTAAGTTATATAGTTGTATGACTGTAGCGCATCATGTGCAATAAAGCAAGGATGGAAGCTTCAAGCAAGTTTCGGTTATTGACACCTCAAATTCTAATTGTAGCGACTGTAGAGAAAGGAACTGGTTCGTTGCCGTTGCTGAGTGTTAATAGTAAGCTTGTGCAGAAGTAAACCGAAATAAAATCCAATGTAAACGGTGAAGACAACAATTGATGGTTTTCGTTTGGTTGAACGGTTGCATCAACGCATCATCGCTCTTAAGGTCAAATAAATAATATTGGTTGGTGTAGTGATAATGATGATTTGTGTTTTAAGCAGAATCAATGAATAAATTGTGACCTTGCCGCAAACTGAAGTACCTGTTCCTTCTGTAGATGCAGACATTTTGCATGGGCAGTGAGTGGAGTGCTTACGTACAGTAGGTCATTGATGAAGATATTTTCAGAAAGCAACAAAACAACTGGGAGATGACCTTTGAAAGAGTGACTTTGCAATAATTGTATTTTCATTTTATTGATATAAAAATGGTGTGTTGCAGGACTCATAGTCACAGTTCACTTGTAAAGCTTATTCCTCAAACATCTCTAAGACTTAAAATATATTGAAAAATGCAAATTAAAGTAAAACAAAATTTGTTACATGCTTAGATAAAATAAAATAATAATGTGGTGCATTTGTTATGTTTTTCTTTAAGGTTATATCATTTCTGGCTTGTATTGTTGCTGTTACAGCAGGTCTTTTACCTGAATCTTTGACGGAAAGCTACGATGCTCATCCCAGTTACAATTTTAAGTACAGTGTCGATGATTCCATAACAGGGGATGTAAAAACTCAAACTGAGACTCGAGATGGAGACAATTTGCAGGGACAATACACTCTTAATGAAGCTGATGGATACAAGCGAATTGTTGATTACAGCTCAGATGCTGTTAATGGCTTAAAGGTAGTGGTTCGTCGAGAACGTTTAAATAATGAGCCAACTAAGAAAACTGCAGAAAAGAAAAGTGTATCTAAGCCGGTTGCAGTAATTCCTGTAAAAGCAAAGATTATTGCACCCAAGTCTACTACAACTGTGGTACATCACCATCAGCCCACAGTTTATCATCACGCCCCGCAAACTGTGCATGTCCTACACACTTCGCCTTCAGCTGCTGTCGTTAAGTCGGCTCCAACTTTAATTGCCACCACTCATCATCACACACCAGCTATACTACATCATGGTCCAACTGTTGTACATCATGCACCAGCCGCTGTCGTCCATCACGCTCCCGCTCTTGTCAAGACATCCATAAGCACACCTCATCATGTTGCCTACGTTCATTATCACTAAATTAAATCTTTGCTTATTGTTTTGTGTTAAAAGTTGTTACATGAATAAAAAAATTTAAAAGAAATTGTAAACGTTCAAGACTTTTGATTTTTCCTTAAATACCAACAGAGATAAGCATTTTTTTACGGGGTTTGCTTCCAATGTTGCTTGCAGCTCCTCAAGTTCATTTCTTTTTTGTGAGTTTTTATTTCTTAATAATAAACAATCATTAAGATACATGACTTCAAGTTTCAGCACACTTCATTAATATTGTGCATTTTGAATGATTGTAGGAAATTGTTTTCTTATGTAACACAAATTCAATAATTATTTTAAAAGGGATAAAAGTGCCTTGTAAATATATTAAGCCCATTAATAAAAATTTTACTTTGCTTTTCTGTTAATAATTTCTTAAATGTGAATAAATGCAAGTGCATATTTTTTAAATTAAATTTTACACATTTATAATTACACTGTGCTACAGAGAAAAAACTCACGGGCTTGACAGTATAGATTCGATTCTAAAGGGTAATTTTTTAGCAAGTTTCTTTTTGGCAAAAAGTGCATCCGTGCATTTCTGAGGCGGCTATTCGATATCCTGTGATCAAATTTCGCACAAAAATCACATTATTGAACATTAAACCACCAACACGCATACGCAGATTCTATTCTTTTTTTTTTTGCCCAAAATAGAAGAGCTTGAGTTGGATGACATGTGGTTTTAGCAAGATGATGCCACATGCCACACATCGCGCGAAACCACAAAGTAGACCAGAGGTGACACAGGACGGAAGATAATTGTGTTTTTGTGGTGTTTTTAGAGGTCTCGCTCACACAGTCATCAAATCCTCTTTACTTTTTCTTTCGCGTGGTATTATTTTAAAGTAATTACATTTTATTCCTTGTGGTCTCATTCGCAGCCTAGTTTTTGTAAATAAATGGTAAAAATTAATATTTCCGAACGAAAATACTTAAAACAAAGTCTCTAATCATTTGAAAACAAATTTTAGTCACTTATTAATACTAATAATCCTTTTCGCATTGTGTTTTTTAATTAATTCAATACCACAAATTCCTCCATTTAATGTTGTGCAAATGTTCATGTGATCAAGTGCATTTTCAATTTATGCTTTGTGGTCTCATTCGTTGTTTGCTTTTTGCAAGTTGAAGTTAAAAATTAATATTTTTGAAGGAAAATGTTTAAAATTGAGTTTGTAAGCATTTGGAAACTAATTTTAATCACTTTTATAATACTAATAATATTTTACACATTGTTTTATTTAGTTCAACATTGCAAAATCTTTCATTTAATTTTGTAAAAATGTTCAATTGTTCATTTCACTAAGTATACATTTCTACTGTTTGTTTTGATTATTGTACTAAAAATATTCAATAACAACAACAATAACACACTATATTTGTCCCTTTTTAACAGTGATCAAATCAGCGGATTTCATACAAATTTCTATAAAAAATTTAATGAATTAGTACACAGTACCACAAGTTTTAATTTTGTAATTTCTTTTTTTGCCGAAAAGTCACTTTATGCCAAACAATCTAGGGACAAATTGTAATCAAACTGTACAAACGGTTTTCATTTCCTCATCTCTCTTCCCACTACATTTTTAAATGTTTGTAATACATTATCAATAAAGGTAACAAACACATAGAAGGAAATGGTATTGCAGAGCTTTATGAAAATATTTCTTCGAATTATCATAGACAAAAAAGGATCCTTTCAAAAAATATATTCATACATAGATATGAAAATATCAAATTATAAGTTTTAAAATTGTTGTTGTTCCACTTGAGGCTACCTCCTTTAAGTTTTGACAGAAACTTTCATACATAGACGTATTTTCAAAAGGGATATTATTTTAATTTTTATGTAACCGAGTTAAGCAAAATATTTTCATAAAACAGCAGTTATCTAGGAACTAGATCGTTTGCTCCTACAATGTACATATTTAAATAATGATTTATTATATTTTAATATGAAAAAATAATTTTGGGACATTTATTATTTATCTAGAATAGTAATTTAACTTTTTTAATGTAAATTGTAAAAGAAATTTGTTTTATTTGTTTTTTAGTTGGGTACAAAAATTTAATTGAAATATTTTTCTTAAATTATTACAAACTAGTATTTTAAACTATTTTTTAAATTTCGTTTAGGATTTTTGCATTTATTTATTTAATTTTTTTGGAAAAATATTCGTATTAGTATTCGCCTGAATCTGGCGAATATGAATACCAACATCTAAAAATGGCCGAATATTCGGCAATTCGAATACGAATATTCGTGCATCACAGTATGAGCTATCAGGGTGCCTAGATACGTTCAGATTATATTGATATGTCGACAAATATTGTTGAACTTTACCGTAGATATAACTTCGTCAAATTTGTTAAAAAAAATTAGGAGTTAGTTAAAAAAAACTTATTTTCCTGTACTTTTGCAAAAAAAAGTGCACGCAGAAATTATGTCGATTTATTGCCTTAAGCACTATCACCAAGTCTGTAATAACTGTTGGCCAAAAGTGATGGCACAATTTTTTTATTTTCGGAACTTTTGGAGGCCCATAAAAAAATTGGTCACCAAAAAAAAAACACTACGAAGTTGGTCGGCTGTTTATACTTAAATTTTAAAAGTTTTTATAATGCATCCTCTCTCGCTTACCTGGATACAAGTTTGGGTGCGAATGAAATTTTTACTTCGAGTTTTGATTTTTCATTTTTTATTTGAATTGTGCACAAAAATAAATACGTGATTCGGTAGTTCAGTGGGTAGTGTTCAAGCATAACATACGGAGGTCCTGTTATCCACTTCTGATTCAACACACGAACAAAAAGTATTTGATTTGATATTGCATTTAATATATAATAAATATAAAAAACAAAAAAAGTTAATCTGAGAGTGGATATAAAATTGTGATCTCAAGAGAAAATTTTTTAATTATTTACATATGAAAAATGCATGAAATATGAGCTTCTTTCTGCACATCTTATATGCGTTCAGAAGCTCATACCTGGAAAGATACCAACTGGGACATCACGAACAAAAATCATGTGATACCGAAGTAGATTGGTAAGTGAGAGTTGTACTCTCTCTCCCTTACCAACCTGTTTCTAGAAAGACGAATAGTTTTTGCTGGAATACTGTCAAGTCCGTATGTTTTTTTCACTGTGTAATGAGTGACGTCAGCATGGAGTCGCATATGAGCAATCTCATATATTACTAATAACTCGGATTAAGATGTAAAAAGGTGTAAATTTCTAAGATCAAGCCAATTGTTAGCGAGACTTGCGAGTGATCCAGTAGACGTTAGCCTAACCTTTCGCGAAAAGACTCCCCTTTAAATCAAAAACAGCCCGTTCTAAGGTTGTTCCCTATAACTTATGCACTGCACAAAATTTAAAACGAGTTTTTGTATTAGTTTTGAATGGGCAGGACTACGATAATTTTTCCAATCACTTTTTATTTTCTGTAGAGCAGAACGCACTATAAACTAAACAATTGATACAAAATTTCAAAGTTGTCACTATTGTGATGAAAAAAAATTTCAGAAAAGGTAATTGGGTTTAGAATTAAGCATTTTTAATGATTTTAATGAGGCATGGGACTAAGTTAACTGATTTTTAAGAACTACCTTGTTTATTTACCAATATCTGCATGTAATCTATTAAAACTAAAGGAACCATTCTTCTCATCAATCAACTTCTACATATTTTTTTTGGAATTTTATGTAATGTGATTTGTAAGCGAGTAATGAAATTTGGCGATCACAAAATTAAGTCATTATATTGCAAGTAGTTACGATGAGAGGTTCCAGCCAATTTTTTGAGCCAATTTATTATTACTAATTAATGTATTAATAATCACAATGGACCCAATTGGGTCTACGAGTGAAGGTGTCGCACCTAACTTCCTAACCTAAGGTATTAATATTTTGCCCTAAAAACTTGCCATTTATTAACACGTATCTAATGTAAACCAATGACATAAGACACGTTAAGACATCCAGCTGTTTGGAAGATACCAAATTTACAAACAGACATACACGGTACGCTCCAAATACATAACATTCCCTGGCAGTCAGTCAATTTAAAAGGGTTGTAGTATTTTTGTTTTCATTAAATTTCAAACATTTAGATATTCACGTGTAACCCACCCTGTCTTCCTAATTTAAAAGATATTTAAAAAAATTACTTGGGAAGTATTAAAGGTAACATAAAAGTAATGGATTAGTGATTGGTATTATTGTTTCAATACCGCGTGCTTAACAATTTCATAGATAAAAAAATATATAATAAAACACTCGTTAGTATTTGTTGCATTTATTTAATTAAATTATTTTAATATACATACATACACTTTTTTGGTGCTGAGTTGTCTTAAACACAAACTGATTGATACCACTCATACAATTGGTATTACGATTTTGTCACATTCACACATTCTATTGACGGAATGTTAACAACACAAGCAAAACCTTATAACAAAACCTTATTTATACATACATACAGTCATACATACATACTTAGATATGTATGTACATATGTATGTACAAAAAACAACAATTTTGACTGATTATTTTAATTGGCATAAAGCAAAATTAGTTCAATGATTTCGGGTCTTGGCAAGCTTTATTAGCCACTCACATTGGCATTCAGATATTCTATAAAAATATTCAAAACTCAAGCCAAAAATATGCATGAATATACAATGTGTGCATACTCGTATGTAGGGTGTTTTTTATTGAGGTATAGAACTTTAAGTTTTCATCACTTTTTTAACTGGCGGCCATTTTGTCAGCTGTCAAGTGATTAATATTTAGTTTGGTTTGCCATTTCATCATGAACAGGTTGACAAAAGAACAACGCTTGCAAATCGTGCAGATTTATTTCGAAAATAATGGTTCAGTTCGCGAAGTTTACCGCAAGCTCCGTCCATTTTATGGTCGACATAATCGTCCATCAGAGCAATTAATTCGGTTAACCGGTCAATTGGCCACCAAGATCGTGTGATTTGACACCATTGGATTATTTTCTTTGGGGATATATGAAGTCGCTCGTCTACGCCAACAAACCAGAAACGTTAGGGGACTTGGAAGCCAACATTCGTGGCGTTATTGCCAACATACGGCCCCATATGCTCGAAAAAGTGGTTGAAAATTGGACCTGTAGAATTGGCTTTATTCGAGCCAGCCGCGGTGGCCACATGCCCGAAATCATATTTAAACGTTAATGGCATAAAATTATCCTTCCAATAAAGCCAAATTGATGGACATTAAAACGATTTTCTTGTGTTTTATTTCAATTCGAAGTTCTATACCTCTAAAAAAACACCCTATATATGTGAACGTGTATCTTTGAGTATGTTTGTAAATATATGTACATATGTATGCATGTGAACACTTGTTTTTTATTCAGAACAAAAACAATGATTGGCAAAATTAACAAAGTGAGAAAAGGAAATATTCAAAACTCGACCATAATTATGTCTAATTGTGAAAAAAGGAAGTATTTATATTGTCCACATAAATTAAAATAAAAATCAAACAACTAATAAAAATTTTTTTTTACAAAAAATAATTGAAAACACATATTTGTAGTTCAGTTTAAAAATTTTTGAATTTGCAGTCATGCTACACTGAGAAAAATACTTATGTCATAAGCAATTTTAAATAGAGAGAAAACAAACTGAAAACCGACTACAGCGGCATGGCCACACATGAAACTGACGCGTCAAACTCTAATTTTCTCTGAAAGTTTCATAAAAAAACTCAGACATATGGTTTGATGTGAGTTTAACGAAAATCAAAACAATTTAGATTTTCACTACCATCGCTGCAGACATTTTAAGCTATTTTGATGCGTGTGTGAGAAATTATTTAAAATTTTACTTTTCGCAGCGACAATATTATCGTTTTCTGGTGACGCAGTGCGAAATATGAATGGATGAAAAAATTTTGTTTTGAATTTAGTGAAACTTATCGTAGTTTACCTGCTTTATGGCAAGTTAAACTAAACAATATAGTAATTGGAATAGAATAAAAAAGGAAGAACGACATTTTAATTGAAAAATATCATAATGCGGAAAAAGTATATCACAAAAAAATATATTAAAGATGGTATGAATCAGAGAATGACAGAATTATCGTTTAAAGTACTCCTTGAGTGTTGGCAGTCAAACAACTATGAATGAATGCAAACACACGCATTAAACTTAAACCGAATACGTATAACTATTAATATCAAACAACTATGTTTATAAACATTTTTTAAATTACGCTGCACAAACGACTGTGTGTGCTCAATCACAAGCACATATGTATATAAAAAAATATTCTGAATATTAAATCGACTATTTACACACACAGCCACACATTTTCCATTCCATTTTATGTACACACATGATTGCAGACGGGGGCGAATGATGAATAAATATTCCGAGTATGGCTCAATTTTCTTTTTTCACCAGTGTTGCCAGAAAATGATGATGAGAAAATGCTAAGTCGGTCAAAAAAGTCTGCTAAAATGTTCTACAGAAGAAAAGTATAATGCCAGATTTAAATGTAGAAAAAATTATTGAAATGGCTTTGAATTTCATGTTTATACAAACGTGTTAGTATTTACAGGTATTTTTACAGCACATACAATTATAAAATAGTTAATAATTGGTGTTTTTTTTGGAAATGTTACAATTACGTTTAAAATTTTTTTTATTCCAAAATATTATTTTACATATGCTAGGTCGATAAGAGTTCGCTGTGTAAATTCGTCGTGTGAAGCACAATAACGACGAATTTACTCAGCGAATTCTGCTCTCATAATTGATAAAGTTGGTTATTGTGTGTGAACAAGAGAGAGAGAGAGAGAGAAAATTGTTTTTTCGTCGCTCGTCGGCGCAAAAAATATAAATATATCTATCTCAGACTTCGTCACGCACGACGAATTTCGTTCTACGTCGGTGTTGTGTTCATTTTCATATGCACAAATGTGTTTTATTTTTTATGACGAAAGTTTGCACCGAAAAATTCGTCCTTCGTCCCAGTTTTTAATTACAAATACATTGAAATTGATTATGGAGGGAGCTAGTGCCGATTATCAGGGAACTTTTAGCCTGCAATACATTTACATTTATGAGAAAAATCCTCTATATATAAGAATTTTTTTAAAAAATTACAATTTTTATTTTCAACAAATTCTGCCAGAAAGCATCTAGCAGAATTTTTTGAAAGTTTAATGCTTTTTAACTAATGAACAACTTAAAACAGCAATTGGCAACACGGACATTGCAAAGAAAATATGGCAAATGTTGGCAGTACTGAAATGTCAAAATATGTAAAAAAACGACATTTAAAAAAACGAAATTTGAGTTGAAAGTAAAGTGATGAATTCTGTAGCGTTATGGTTTTATGAAAAAAACGACCATGTAGAACGATTTGCAAGACGAGTCTTAAGAGATTGTTCCGATATACTTTCCTTAAATGACCGCAGGTAAGAAAAAATCTGTAGCGGAATACATTGTTAAATACATATTGCTTTATTTTAGCTTTGTACAAAATTTTCGTTTCAGTTAGGAAACGTTTCTGTATGTTCTAAACGCTATTTAACAACTATTATAAAACTAGCCGCTGCCTTAAAATTACTTGTCCAAGATGGATACCAACATCAAATTGGCCAGCAATGTCCCGTTGCTTAAAGGAGGTCTGCATAGCAATTGAGAAAATACTATGTCCTAAGCAAATAAAATTTGATTTAGCTGCAGAAGAGGAACAAGAATCCAAAAAAGCTTTTTACAATACGTGCGGCATTCCCGGTGTGATTGTAGCAGTAGATGGTACTCACTTACAAACGGTTAGATCGGCCAAAAACAAGCACTTGCACCTCAACACAAAATTGCAGCGCAGTATGAATGCTATGGCTTGGTTAATAATATTTCACCTTGATTTTATATTTTTAGATACATATGCATGTGATCACAAAATTAAATGTAATTTTTTTGATTTTTCTCTAAAAATAACAATTTCAATATCAAACATACAAACATATTTTTTTCAACGTACTCACATGTTTTTCTCCCTTTGCGTTTGATATTTACCTATCGCAAGATATTTGCGATAATCGAACGATTTGGACAGACGCTTTCGCATTACATAGTGCGGTGATACCAGGCTTGCGAAAGAAAACTAAAATAGATGCGAAAAGCAAATGCGCAAACGCATTAGAGAGTACCATTCGTTCGATTTCGTAGCATTTTTCTTTCGCATCGCAATAGAGAGTAACCCTCCAGCTCTCTATCTATAGCGGAAGTGCTTCATAACAGTGATGCATTTTGAGTTTTTTGGTTAAGGGCCAAATTAACGATTTAAAAGTGCCAAAATACCTTTGATAGGGCCAAAAAATATTTTTGATGTATTTGATTACAATCTTGTTATTTGAATAAGAACAAAAGTATGTAATATTAATATAATACATGTGTTTTATTTTATTTAGAACACAAACAAAATTTTTTGAATTTCTTCTCAAGTTTCCTCAAACTCAACAATTTATAGGTGCATGGAAAGTAAGAAATTTGGCTTACAAAGCGATATGAACTTTAGCCTGATCAAATCATAAATATAAAAAAACATGAAGTTCGAACAATAACAATTAAAATTAACTAAAATTTATAGCCATGGGCCTGTGGCAAAAACTAAATAAAAAAATATACTTAATAGTGTCAAACCAAAAAAGTTTGTCTTAAGTAGAACAAATTAACTAACATTTGCATAATTAGTAAAAAACAAACGACAATGGTAAGACTGTTGTAAATTTAGAGATGGTAAAATTTAGCTTTCATTACAAAAAAGCTTTCAGCAAATTGTAATACGATGAATCAAAACAATTCATATATTCCATTTGCAATAAAAGTTGCGTATACATCAACTGACACCACACAGAGTGAACCAAACACAAAGAACGCTGATGATGAAGGTGTAGTGGCCTTCGAAAACAGCTAGTTGTTCCGTTCTACTACGTATTTGGCAGAATATTTGCAACTAACTTTGGTGTTATTTGTTCATTAATAATTATCACATGTAATTTGGCTGACAAAGCGATACGAACTTTAGCCTCATCAAATCACAAATATAGAATGAAATTTTTTCTTTGGCAATCATAACATTGTTCTAAATAACAGTAGTGTTTGAAACACGGTGAAACTACAAAATTTCAAAACATTTTGAAATTTTGTTGTTTCAAATGTAAGTGTGCGACAAATCGAACGTTTCCGATATCGTGGGACAGTCCCTTTGAGTTGAAAAGTGCCACAAATGGCCCAATTGTGCCACATTTTGCATCACTGCTTCATAATATTTATGAGTGAGCGAGTCAGTGAGTATTTCTTAAAATATGCACTTTTTGTGCCTCCATTTCTCAGGAAACTTTAATTATATACCTTTCAAATTTCGCATATGAGGTTTTATGAATTAATTCTAATTATGGTTTAAATTTCATAAATTTACGGTTGAGGGAATTTCTAATAATTTTTACAGGGGGATCTCATTGGCAGAAGTTCTCTTTTATGATACCTATTCAGTGCATCCAAAGTCATTTTCATGATGTTAAGTAAAAATGATTTGTAGTGTGTTCTCTTTTATTTTCCTAAATTTCTTTTAAATGAATATATTTTTTATAAATAAAAATCTTAAAATCATATTTGCTAAAACTACAAATGATCTCCATAAGTGAATGACTTCTTAATTAATTATCTTGATGTTGTTAATAATCGATTCCTGAAAAGTCAAAAATACACACTTATTAATACTTCCGAAGTAGAGAAAGAGTAGTTTCTGAATAATTACTTCCAATTTTGTTTACTGGGTATATTTAGATTTGTAAGCTATTTGACACCTCTTTCGAGTTACAAACGTATTGACGATGCTAATTTTAAAAGGTTGCTTTACCAAATAATTTTGACAACTGACAAGGTAATTTATAGCACAAAAAATACATATAATTTTGATTATTATAGCATTGCGGTAGAGCTGGGCGTACCAGATTGAACTGCCTTGCTGAAGATCGAACAAAATTTAATATATATATAATAGGATTGATTTCTTCAAGTGTATGATAATTCAAACTGCATTGCGATTTCTGTGTACGCCAACGCATGTGCAGTACTGACATATTAAAAAAAAATTATAACAGAATTGCGGCAGTGAGGTTGGTTATACGCCTAAAATTGCTTAAATTAACACCAATTGCGTGCTTTGACTTTGATTAAACAAATTTCAGCTGCCGAATGCATGAATTTCGCTTACTACAGTCCGTCTTTCTGTTGCTTGGGCAATCAGTCAGCCAGTGAGCATTGAGTAAGAGTTAAAAAATTAAAACATTTTGACGTGGATGAATAATTTTGTGTAAAAATTTCGATGAATGAAATCGAAATTTAATAAAAGTTTCTTTAATTTTGCATTAATTAATACTCACAGGAAATTTTGTCACATACATACATACATACATATGTACGAGTATGTATGTATCTGATGTAAACCATATGATGAGTTCGTGCTGTTATAAGATTCAACTGGGCTTTAGCCTTGATTTGTTCATGAGCGCGAAATGTTGTTGTTAATAGTGTGCTTGTTGCGAGACGCCGAATGGAAGTACAAGTGCGAGCGAATAATGCAATCGAATTTAAAATTTGCAGACATTTACCAGCACTTCTTGCCTTTCGGGAAAACCATCAAAATTTTAAGACATGCTTTTATTTTCATATACATACATATGTACGATATATACAAATGAATACTTACCCTGCAGGAAATGCGAATAGTAAATTGTAGTGATTTGCTAGTGATATTGTCAATAGTATTACTGACCAGGTGTACCCCAGCTAATGTAATCATATTGGTTGCATTTTTTAAAATTTCTAGTAGTGGCTGCATGATGTAAAATTTTTATAGTATTTTTGTTTCAAAATACAAATATGGCACATGTAGCCGAATCGAAGACATTTTCTGATCCAGCACATCTGTAAGCATGCGAATATCTACATGTACCAATGATGTCACTAGTAAATTTTAGAGAATCTAGTCTACAGTATCGATATTTCACCGCTCGATGTCAATAATAAAATTGTAGTGATTTACTAGTGACATTGTCAATAGTACTACTGACCACTACCTGCATTCAGTAACTTTTTGCGAACCGAAAATCGTAATATTTGTCGATGTATTTATTCGTTTGCGGTAACGATAATGTGATTCTTTAATTTATTTTTTACGATAGTGTTCATCTGTGTTTCACACGCCATTTAATTTTATATCATGTGGCATTCCTGCATACAAAATGGCAAAATAAGCGAAAAACTCAAAGAAGAATTAAAGAAAAACTTAACGAATTTGAGCTTGATGTTTTAATTTTTTTACTTCAACCGACAGCGAATAGCGTTAAAATATGATACTAAATAGCAAAGTCGATAGATTTTCGTTATATTTATTATAGTGATACGGTTATCGCAATAAAAGTTACTCAAGCCAGCTAGAGGTGTACCCCAGCCAATGTCATCGCCTATTGACATATAACATAAGGTTGTCCTTGAAAATCTACCAGTAGAGTTTAGCACTATTGACGAGGTAGTTCTTTTAAGACCATGTGTAGACATTTGAACCAAAGATTCACTCTTACATTATAGTGACCTTAGTCTAAAATTTTACAAGGATTAGGCAACAATTATTTTTAAATCATTCATATTAATATTATTTTTTTATTAAAAAGTAAATAAATTATTTAGACCGAGATATTTTTTATATTGACTATGTTACCAGAAATACACTAGAACTGTTGTATTTAACGTATCTCTACTTTCGCATAAAAGGAAAGTTGTCGACATTTTAACTAGTGCAATTGTCGCAAGAGAAAAGAGTGTTGACATATAGACATATGGTTTTATAGTATGTTTCAACCGGCATGATTTAGACAAATCAATGCTAAATCAATCAATGTGTAAATCATGTTAATTTATAAATGATTTACCATACATTTTGCATATGGATAAATCACCTTAAAGTAGTTGATTTATTTTAAATAATGTCGAAAATACTATTTTTCGAACTCAATTTAAAAATTACAAACTAAATCCCTGGGTCATCCATCAATAGTGACTGAAAATTTCGAAAAAATGGCATTAAGCAGTATTTAATCAATTTTAAGTGTCAACTACATGTGAATAAAATTCACATTACAGATGCTGCGTCCACCTTATGAAGCACGTGCGTAAATTGAATACGAAAATTCGAACAAGAAATCACTCACAAGTTCGGTGGAAATACTTTGAAGTGGTTTACTTAAACCTACTTGATTTAAAGTCGGTGGAAACTAGAAGTGTGCGTAAGCAGGTACAAGTTCAAGAGCGAATATTGTTTGTAGTGGAGATCGTAATTGAGTGTAAAGCAAAAATAGAGAAAAAGGAAACAAAAAACACACAAAACCATTGTACAACAGTTATTGTACACTTCATAGTGCACCATACTTCATTTCACAAACTCAAAATTTCATAAAATATTAAGTGATAATAAAACTTTTTACTTTTATATCCATTGTATTTATAGATATTTTATTTTTGAGAATCTTAAATCAATAAATTATAAAACTTAGACCAGTATCGCATGCGAACTAATACGCTCAAACAATCTACGTTGTTTGTTTTTGCTTTTACACATACACATTTTTTACACTTGTGTGCTCATTTTACAATTGTCATTCGGTGTGCACTAGTGAAATATGCTTCGACACTACAATAACTAATGCCCTCGCTTGGCATCAGTGATGCCATTAGGATACGAAAGATACATTTTTCGTATCTTTTGATGACTTCAGGTACCATGTGTAATCCCGACATTTTTCGTATCTTTTGAATCTGTACGCAAAATATACATAAAATATGTGAATTTTTTTTTTTTTTACGAAATATGAACATCTTTTCTTATTTTCAGGAAATTTATATGCACTTTTCGATATAATCGCCTTAGTATAAGCGCCTTAACTCGTATATTAATTTTTACAAAAATTAATTTGTTTTGATAACAAATTGCTTACTGTATTTTAAAAATTACATTCCCAATATATATGACTTAAATAAATATAAAAATGAATTTATATCATATAATTTTCTTTACAATATTCATCAAATATGAAATAATGTATGTTAATAAATGTTAAACGTTAAAAGTGGACTTACAATTTTTTTATAAAATGTATCTATTTGGGAACAAATGTATCTTTTTGGAAACTAAAATGTATCTTTCTCGAAATTTCACTGGCAACACTGCTTGGCATATAAACAAATGCTGCATGCTTTTGATAAAAATGAGCACCAGTTTCAGTGTTCTCATAAAATCAAGAGCAAAAGAGAGAACAATTCAATAATGAACACCATGAAGATCAAGCAAGCAAACATCTTGTGCTCAGCTCTAGTGGAAACATACTATTAGTCTGACTAGAGGGTACATACCCTGCAGAAAATGGGAATAGTGAAATTGTAGTGATTTACTAGTGACTTTGTCACCAGTACTACTGACGAATTGTACCCCAGACAATGCTTTTTGCTATAGACATTTAGCATGTACGTGTCATTGAAAAGCAACTACTGACGTTGGTACTACTGAGTAGGTATTTCTTTTGGGACCATATCGAGACATTGGAAAGAGATAGTCACTAGTACATTTTAGTAATTCTAATGATAATAAAACTGAATATTTTATTAAAAATTTTTCTTTAAAAAAAAAAATACATAAAAAAAGGGAACATTCGTTCAGCAAGTAAGGATTTAGTTTGCTGTCAGTCGAATTATTGAAATGAAACACTTACGTATGAATCTGGACTTACTGGACTGGAGTTTTTAACTGATCCCACAAAATCTTCTACAGGCTCATAAAAATTTCCACAATTATTTCATTTTAAAATATTTTTATTTGTATAATTAGAAAATGGATTGCTTTTTATTTGTCTTTTGCAATTTCTTTTTATTTGATTTTTTGAATTATTTTTTAATACATTTTTTTATTTGCCTTTTATTTCGTAAACTAATTTTCATAAAAACTTGAATTTTGCTTGAAGCCACTTGTATTTTCAACAAACCAATAAAACATTAGAAGAAGCATAGTTGTGTGTATCTGACAAAATATTTTCTACGCATCAAAAACAATGTTAACATGTAGACGCTCGTTTGACAATGTCACCAATATAGTCGACAAAAGTGGTGACTTGTGGACAATTAACCCCAAGTTTTCTGCAGGGTATCTACTACATTCATATGCATATGTACATACATATGTATGTATGCATGTATGTTATTCAATTAAAATAGGCAAATAAACAAATTGATTTTTATTTCAATTTTACATTAATACGAGTTTGTTTTTGGAATTATGTGTCGTCATATCGCTCATATTTTTCAATATTGTCATATCTCAAAAATGCGTTTTTTTTAGTTGATAATGCAGAATACTCGTATATCGGAATTTCGTATTTTATCTTGTGCAAAAATTTCACATAAATAACTTGTACTACCACTTCCTGATCGAAGAATATTTTTCATGTCTTCTACGTTTTCTGCAAAACTAGTTTTGTTCAGTTGTGACATACATATGTAGGTATTTAAAGTTACGTATTCAAAACAATCCACTAAACTATGGAATTAGTTAAAATTCAAAATGCGTTTCTTAGTTTAAGAAGGCAGTAGTGGGTTGTGTGTATTATGTCGTATTATTTTAATTTATTCGCATTTATTTAGACAATTTGTTGAAAATAAATATGTAATTTTTGCCAATTTCATATAAAAAGCCAAAGTAAACAAATAAACTATACAGTTTATAAACACGTTTGGTATTTAGAGCACTAAAAAATTAACAGCAAACTCTACAAAAATGGCATTCAAAGTAAGAATTATTGTTAAAACATAACATAAGTTCTTTAAATGGAGTAGAAAATTAACAAGTAATGGACTATTATAAAAATTATTTTTCTTATGCTTTTTGCAGTTCATCACTTTTTTTGCTGCTTACCTTGCTGTTGCCAGCGCCGCCGTCATTCCAGCTCTTGCTCCTTTGGCCGGCGTTGCCCAAGTTGAAGAATACGATCCTCATCCCCAGTACTCTTACGGTTATGATGTTAAAGATGCCCTCTCCGGTGACTCCAAGTCCGCTGTGGAGACTCGTGATGGTGGTTTCGTTCAAGGTCAATATTCTCTCAATGATGCTGATGGTTACAGACGCATTGTTGACTACACCTCTGACCCAGTCAATGGCTTCAATGCAGTTGTCCGTCGTGAACCTTTGGTAGCTGCTGTCGCTGCTCCGGCAGTTGCTGCTCCAGCACATTTCGCTTACGCCTCTGCTCCCCTTATCAAACCCGCCGCTCCCCTGGTTGCTGGCCCAGCTGTAGTTAAGAATACTTTCGCGTCTCCTTTTATCTCTTACGCTTACTAGATAAAAATTTTGGTTTGATCGCGACTGGTAGTTCTTAAGGTGTAATAAAGATGTGCTTAGTGTTAAATTTTATTTAAAAATTATGTGTTTAATTTTTAAAATTACGAAAATGAGCTAGAATTTTAGAATATCTGTAAGTAATTTGAGGTTTGCTATAAAGTTATTCAAGTTATTAGTTTCACGAACAGTTTTTTGAGACCAACGATAATATTCTGCTCTGAAGGTCAAATTGTTTCTTGGTGGACAACATTTATAAAAAATTTATTATAATTTCAATCTGTGAATGGTAAATAATTGTCATCATTTGTTTAATTTTGTAAATCGAGTATACGAAGCATATTAAGATTAATTTGAAACTTTGTCCGTAAAACTTTTCTTAACTTTCCTTTGTGCTCGGGTATATGAAAGTCAACCATAACGATTTTATATTTATGATTTGATCAGGCTAAGGTTCATACCGCTTTGTAAGCCAAATTACATGTGATAATTATTAATGAACAAATAAAACCAAAGTTAATTGTAAATATTCTGACGAACACGTAGTGGAACGGAGCAACCGACTGTTTTCGAAGGCCACTACACCTTCATCATCAGCGTTCTTTGTGTTTGGTCCACTGGGTGTGGTGTCAGTTGATGTAGATTTCTGCTTTATATACGCAACTTTTATTGCAAGTGGAATATGTGAATTGTTTTGATTCATCGTATTACAATTTGCTGAAAGCTTTTTTGTAATGAAAGCTGATTTTTACCATCTCTAAGTTTAAAACAGTCTTCCCATTGTCGCTTGTTCTTTCTTTATGCACATGTTACTTAATTAGCTTATTTTTGTTCTACTTAAGACAAACTTTTTTGGTTTGATACTATTTGACCGATGGGAAATCTGTAGAAACATCGGAATCAAACGCTCTGTTCGTCGACAAACACACTACTTTTTATTACCTACAGTAAAAAAGAAAACTGATTTCCTTCATACATATTATTATGAATTAATACAAGCATTTTGGACCTACTTGTATAATACTACTTCAGTACGAGGGCCAACCGCTTATCCGATCGCGATAAAACTTTTTAAGCCAATGGATTGCACCTCCTTGAAGGTTATCGGCTATGTTTCTCTTGAATTTTTCGAGAGTGTGTGGCACCTCCACACAGACCTAATTGAAAAGTTTATTAATGCTTGTCTGAAAGTCTTGCAATGGACTGACAATGCTGCAACGATGTCAAACAAAAATTGCCAAATCACACGGTTGTAAGAAATGTTTAGCACATTTTACTAACAATATTGTAAGATCTGACAACCGTCTGTACACAGCTTAAAGCTTACCATCACCGAAACCCCACCATGCTGCACGACAGATATACCATTGTTTTGGATCAGTTCCTTATATGTATTTGCTTCTCCAAATTCAGTAACTTTGTTCTTCCCGAGCTCATCAAATTTTCTTTGGTATGTAGAAATTGCGAATGAGTTTTTTTCTTATATTTTTCGCGAATTCTAGGCATCGCTTCTTGTTTGAATTTTTCCACATAAAAACTTTAGATACATCGCTCGGTGGACCGTTTTGACACTAACTTTCAATCCAGATGGTACTAACAGATTAAATTGAACTTAGATCGAGCGTGAATCTAACAACAGGACAACTAGGCACAACGTCAAAATTGTTAAAGAGTGATTGTTGTATCACACAACAAAATAAATAAACATCGTCGTCGAATTGAAACTCAATTGAACATCTCTGAACGCATTTGCACAGACAATTCAGAAAAAGAAATATAACCAGCAAGAACTGTCTGAAGGAAATCTTACAGGAGGAGGTAATTTCTAAATTAATGAAATTAATGCCTAGGAGACTGCAAGCACTTTTGTCCCAAAATCCATATGTGATACATGTAGCGGAATCGGACACATTTCTAGAAGCAGACATGTGTAAACATGTGAATGTCACACTTTTAATGATTTAAAACTTTGGCAGCATACAAATAAAAACATAAATATAAAAATGATTTACTAACCTTTACCACAATGCTTAAAATATTTTATGATAATACACACTAAACAGTAATATGAATGAGTTTGTAATATTAATTAAAATATTCGTAATATTAATTAAAAAATTAATTAAATTTTCTCCTATAAACAATTTGATAATATCAATTAAGTTTTTCCACTCAAATTAATTAATACAATTAAAAATTTAATTGAATCAATTAAATTATTAATTGAAAACATTAATTGGTGAATACTTTTTTCTGTGCAGTGTTAAGTCTCCGAAAAAATATGTACTACAAAAATAACAGAACGTTTATTAATAATTTTAATACGAAATTAGAGCTTGATGTTTTTTGAAAAATTCATATCGTCTACTTCATTTAACAATTGATATTTTTATAGTTTTAAAGTTGATTTATGTAGAAAATCTGAATTCACACAAATAAGATGTTGAAAGTTGTAATAATGTGTTTAAAGCTTTGTTGGATATCATTGGATAATGTTAATCCAAAATTAATTAATTGATTCTTCTGAATGTTTTAAAATTATATATCGATTATTGGAAAGTAAAATGAGTTCATCCTTTTCATTCAAAGTCAAGTCTAATAGAGAAGTATCAATTATGAAAAATTGATTACGAATTTCGCGGCAAAGTGGTTGAAAATCGCTGGTCTACAAGTACACGGCATGTAACCATGTACACAGCTTCACGATAACGTCAAAATTACGTCAGAGTCGCATATCCATGTGGGTGTTCTACATGTGGTATACTACAGGCTTAAAAAGGAACAATTTAACTAAATGAAAGAACTAGCTCATTTCTGAATTATGAACTTAAATAGCCTGAATCCGCGAACTAGATAGCACAAGTCTATCCAAGAACATTATTCTTGAAACTAAATTCAATAAATAAAAGAGAGACAATCAAACGTCATTATGATGAATACGGACCAATAATACATATTTTTTAGTCAGACTAAATCTTCTATTAAGTTCACAAATTTTTGTGCTAAAAGTTTGTATTTTTATGTGTTATTATTGTGTTCCATAATAATAATAATAATAATAAATTAAATGTCCCTGAATATTTGTTCAAATCAGTAAAAGCATGTGTTAATTAAAAACAAAATTTTATTTTTATTTATTTATTAAATGTTACAAATACAATTGCAAATTATATCGTAACTTAATTTAAACGAGAATAGTAACAAAGACCTTCCACTCGTTGTAGTGAAACAGACCAGAGTCTATGGTGGGAATCGAACCCAAAACCTCCACACTGATAGGCTAGCACACTACTCACTAGCCTACCGAGGCACGAAAAAACAATTATTATTATTTATTTATTTATTTATAAAAAATAAAAAATAAAGAAAAAGCTAATTTTGCCGAAAAACTTTTTTTAAATAAGTCTTAAGCAAGTTTCTCTCAGAAAAAAAACAGTTTTGATTTCCTTCAGTGAACTTTAAATTTATAGCTGACAATGCAATTGAAATTTCCCGATTACTATGGTAATTTTAAAAATGAAACAAATTGCTTTTAAATAGAGTTTAACAACAATAACATCTTTATTACACACCTTAAGAACTACCAGTCGCTAGCAATCCAAAAATATTTATCTAGTAAGCGTAAGAGATAAGAGGAGATGCGAAAGTGGTCTTAACTACAGCTGGGCCAGCAACCAAGGGAGCAGTGGCTTTGACAATGGGAGCAGAGGCGTAACTGAAAGGTGCAGGAGCAGCAACAACTGGCGCAGCGATAGCAGCTACTAAAGGTTCACGACGGACAACTGCGTTGAAGCCATTGACTGAGTCAGAGGTGTAGTCAACAATGCGTCTGTAACCATCAGCATCATTGAGGGAATATTGACCTTGAACGAAACCTCCATCACGAATCTCTACAGCTGACTTGGAATCACCGGTGAGGGCATCTTTGACATCATAACCGTAAGAGTACTGGGGATGAGGATCGTATTCTTCAACTTGGGCAACAGTGGTCAAAGGAGCAACAGCCGGGATGACGGCGGCGCTGGCAACAGCAAGGCAAGCAACAAAGAAAGTGATGAACTAAAATTTTAAACAGATGATAGTTGAATTAATTACAAGCTCTTAGAGTAAAGTCGATACTAGAGTTAAGGTATAAAATGTAGATATTAGGATAATAATAATACTTACTTGGAAAGCCATTTTAATTTTTTGTTTTGAAGTGCTCTAAAAACCGAAATCGGATTAAAACTGTGTGGTTTAAGTGTGCAGTTAACCCTTTTATACAAAATTGTATAGGTAACCTTAAAACAAAACATTTAAATTTGGACATTTACTGTATGTGTAACAAACACTTTAAAATGTACATTAATGCAGAAAAGCTATTCGGACATTAATTGAATTTTAATATATTATACGCAAAAGAGTAAAGAGCGTATTGTAAGACTGCAAATGCATAATTAAATAATATATGTTAAGAAAGTGACCACAGAGGCATGTTCTGAAAATCACATTTCATCAAAGCGATTTGAAACCGCATAAAGGTATTCTTTACATATGTACAAATTATTAATTTTGTGATTCCAAAATGTTCAAATATGTCTCCAACTTTCTTAAATAACTATTTTTTCCAGTATTATATCGAGCCATAACTGCCTAAAAAGCTTAAGCGACATATATATTTTTTCAACCTTGTTTTTCGACAAAAATCGAGTACACAGGTCAACATGGATTTTGAGTCTGAGTTCTGTACTTCTGATTTTGATTACTTATGCATAACTTAAGAAAGAACAAATATTTTTATGTAATAAAGTTTGCTTTTGTAGCTACCAGAACAAACATTCAAATTAAAAACAAAAACAAGTTACAAATTATATATAGGGTCCGCCATCTAGCGTTTTTTTTTCAACTAGTGCTTATTTCGTGAATGGTAACACTTAGCTCATGTCTGATTTGACAAATAATTAGTTTTATCCTTCCACTGAACGAATATGGTTGTGTATACGCTTGAACAACGCTGGGAAATATTGCATACAGAGGCATAATTGGGCTAATGAGCAAGGAGTGGCCGTTACAGTCAATGGCGAGCGTTATAGGGCCATGTTGAACGAATTTTTGTTCACAAAAATTGAAGGGGAGGATATTGGCAACATTTGGTTTCAACAGGACGGCGCTACGTGCCACACAGCCGAAGCTACACTCGATGTTTTGCGCCCTGTTTTCAAAAAAAAAAGTTATCTGGCGGACCCTATATTTTTATTAATTTTAATTATAAATACGACATAAATAAACACAAAAATACAAAAAAAATAATAGTATGAGCCCCCAAATGTCGTCACCTGTTATGTTCTCCTTATATTGTCCTTAATACCGTTGTTCATAGTTTATTATATCCTGGTGAAAGCGTTCTCTCCTTGGTCTTTTGAATATTCATCCAAGTAATCTTTGAATTTATCCAAGGGCGAATGTAGCATGTGCACTTAAAGAGACATTCTGCAACCCATTATTTGAAACTGTCAAGCTTATTTGAAATAAGTTCTTTGTAATTCTCAGCCTTCTTGTTTCCAAGGAAGCCATGGATGACTATTTAATGGCTGAGCAGCGTTTGTTTTTTATGGGTACTCAGGAGCTGTAGAAATTCCTCACTCACCATTATTTTCTTTATTTGTGGACGGACAAAAATACAAGCTTTATAAGCCTCTGACAGTTTCGTTAAAAATGATTTTAAGTATTGAAAGGCCTTAGGTTCTTGAGGAAGAACCTTTACTCACTACATCATGAGACCTAATTTTATGTGCGGTGAAGGCATTAAAATACGATCAGGCTCCACAATTGGTTTATTTTTTACACAATGTTGTCCGATTTGAAACTCGCTCCGTTGAGGCCGTGAATGCTGCTGGTAGTGAGGTGCATCGCCTCTGTTATCCCATAAACAAAGGTAAAACGGATATTTAGTTTACCCGCCTTACATTTTACGTCGTTTTTACACTTTTTGGATGACATTTTTAGGCCTCGCGACACATAAAATAAGTTCAATTTACCAAAACACCATAATATAAAGTACAAAAGCAAACTTTATTTATTTTTAATGGAGTCTTTCTTTACTTTTCGATGTTCACTAAATTTTCACTAAATAACAGACTAAAAAAATATATATTTTTTGTTGACCTGTGTTATTTATGATCACATATAATCGATTTTCATCAAAAAATTAAGTTCGAAAATTATGTCGCTTAAGCTTTTTTTTAGCGGTTATGGCACGATATGGCATATTATTCAATGTGTTCTTTCATTTAAATAAATATAAACACTTAAAAATAAGGATAAATCTAGAGATACCATTTCTGCTGTTAAAAATATTATTTGCTTTTGTGTTTTCAAAAGCACACAAAAGCAATAAAAAATTTCAGTTATTTTTGTGTGTTCTCGACAAATTAGGTCTGTTCGAGCACTTTTCCAGTAAAATCCATTAACTGAGTAAATACTGAGTAATGTAAGAAAATTACTCTAAATAAAAACGATTGTGTATAAAAGTAAGCGAACAGGAAAATTTTAAAATCCAGTAAAATACATGCAACAGCTAATTGTCTATAATTTTTGAAGCTAAAAAATTATGAAAAAATATATACAAATTTATACATACGGGTAGTTCCAGAAAAATATCAACCAAAAAAAAATAATTTTTTGCTTTAAATAATAAAGCTGAAAGGTCTATACTTTATAAATGTAAATGCATTTTTTAATTTTTGAAATTTTTTGACCGAAATATGCGACTTTAAAAAACAATTTTTTTTTGCTGACCCTCTTTTTAGCGTTGATTTAAAGTAATTGGTATTATTTTTATTTTTTTGTAATTTACAAATTTTCTACTGACAATGACCTTACGCATTAGCACAAGAGAAGCAGAATGGAGTTCTAATAAGGGAATGTTTTTGAGTTTGCTTTCACTTATACCTTAATATCGCATCCGTCGCATAAAATCAATATTTAACAATTTTTTCCAGCAGTAAATAAGCATTTGTTATTGTTTAATTTCCTTTCAATTAAAGTTCAATAAATATTAGCAAAGTAACTGCGTTTAGTTCTCTTGGAAAAAAATTGTCGCGTCCGCCTTGTCGCGTCCGTATTTGTACTTTAGCCATTAAAAAAAAACTTAAAATTAAAAAAAAATTTAATATTTCATAAATCTACTCATAAGCGATCATCTTTCACTTTCATTATCACATTCACAAAAAAAAATTATACATAAAATTTCGTTGAATTATGTATGTTTCTATAAGTACACGAAAATAACTTCTATTTTTGTCGCGACCGTTTCTCGGTGACATTTGCTTATATCTTTTTACTATATTATTGATATTGCCTAAAATTTTTTCTTAAATATATATATTACTCTTTCATTGATTTGAAGCACTTAAGATATATATTGGATCTTTCAATTCCATTCTTTGTTTTTGCTCAACTAAAAATGAACGAATGTAGCGTCCGTCGCCTGGGAATTGCCCATGTGTATGCATATGAAGGCCAATTTATTTACACGCATAAATAAAAATTTCGCTATAGTAATCTATTCACTTTATTATATATTTTAGGTGACATTAAATCGTTCGGAATTGCCATAGCATTATTTTTTTAGATACATATTTCCAGCAACAATTATTTGACAAATCCGCGTGTTTTAATTTCAGGTGGAATGTACACTAATATATTTCTGGCATCCAACTTATAAATGTTATATTACGAGCATTTATACCTTATGCCCGTAATTTCTTTATACAGGTAATTTACCTAAGGTTCTTAACTACGAATTTGATTTATAAAATTAAGCTTAGACGATAGAAAGCTGTATAATAATAGGTATCTATGGAGTAGAAATAACGGACATTAAACATTAAAATAAATACTAAAAAGCAAACTTTGTTTTTTTTTTTATATTGAAAATGTCATCAAAAACTAAAAATTTTTGTTTCCCTTTGCTTTAGCTATTTTATATTTACAAACATGTGGTTCCCTTTCACTGTACTTTACTGGCAAAAATGTGTGCAGTAAGAATTTGCATTTACCAAGTAATTTTTATCTATCAATTCCCCCTCTCATTTACTGAATTATATGAATGCGAACAAAATCCTTTAAAATACAGAAAAAGAATAGTAATTAAATTGTAAACATTTTTGAGTTCTCGAACTTAGCTATTAAAATCACATTGTGATTTACAGACATATAAAATCACATGTGGGACTTTAAAACGGCCGAATAATAGGTTTTTTACTCGACTGAGCGACTCAAAGAAGGGTATTGTGTTTATCAGCCTATGTATGTATGTATGTATGTATGTATATATATATGTATGTATGTATGTATGTATGTATGTATGTATGTATGTATGTATGTATGTATGTATGTGTGTTCCTTTGCAGCCTTATTTAAACCGAACGCGTGGACAGATCTTAATGATTCTTGCGTCAATCGATTAGTCTTAATCCCGGGAGTGTCACTTAAGATATGACAGTGTTAAAAATTCAATATGGCGGCCAACAGACGCCGTTTTGTAATAACGAAAAGAAAAATTCGGCGAACTATATCAAAATGGTATTTTAAAATCATCATCATAGGTTTCTCTTATGACTTTTCATTTCGAATGACCGTTTAGGATATTGAATGGTTCAAAGTTGCTCGCAGTCGGGTTTTTTGATTTTTTTTTAATTAAGACTTGAAAACATTAATTGATGAAAATTTATGAATTTGAAGTTCTTTGAGGGATATGGTTCGCCCTTCCTCCACAGAAAATCAAACATATTGGCAAATAAGGAACACATATATTATTATTGGTTTGTGTTCACGGTAATAAAGAAAAGATGCGTTTTCTATTTTGTTAAACTTTTATGAATTTTGTTACGAAGGTCTTATTTAGGTAAAAACATTATCTCATTTCTTTCAATTTAGTAACTGAATACAACATAAAATTTTTTTCTGTGTACCGTAAACACGAACTACATACATACATAGACGCGTCATTTGTTTTTTCTCTCAAGGAACTAATGAGGCATGAATTTTCACTAATTCGTATTTTCAAAACATCGTGACAAATTCCAAAAACATAGTAGTTCTGATATAATTTTTTATTTTTTCATATTGGAAGTTGTTTGATTAGCTGAAAGAGAAGGGTTTGATTACGGGTGACAGTTTTGTTAAGAAAATGTCTGAGACTTAATACGAAATGCTTCAATATATTCGAAAACAAAAAATATCACATGCAATATTTTCTTAAAATGTTTTATTTTATTAAAACTTATCCTCACACATGGGCGCTCTTGAGTTCCGGAAACTTTCGGACGTTGTCAGCGTTGAACTGCAATGTACTAGTAGCTGTATATTGAGGTCGGGTTGGTTCCACGGTGGGTACTCCGTATAAGCAAAGTATGCGTGGTATCACAATGGACCAGAATTGTATAAATGAGTCTGAGATTCAGACTGCCGTCCTTGCCTAACATAACCTAACCTTACACACATATTGAACTCAATATCAAAGTTAGGTGGTAAATTGAGATTGTGACCACAAATGTATTGAAGTACAATTTGCGCTGCTGCATAAATTTTTGTGTAAAAACTATAAAGATTGGTCCTAAATCATTGAAAGTTTTAAGCGAGCAAATCAAATCAAGAAAAAATTTAATTTCATCAAAATTTGATAGACCCAATTCTTTATTTAACAAATATTTTGCAAAAACTTTATGTAATCTTTATCTTTAATTACATCGTCTCATTTCAAATTCTGTTTGGATGCCTCATATCTTAAGCTGGAAAAAAGGATATGACGAAACCAGTAAGCAACGAAAAATTTTATCGTTTGGTCAAGGGTAAATGATCAAACAGAATAAGTCTGCAGCCGCCATTTTGTAAATACGAAAAAAAAAATTAAAAGTCGGTGAACTATTTATATCAATGTGGGTATCATTCGAAAGGTTTTTAAGATCATCTACAGATTTTTCTTGTGAATTTTCATTTCGAATGACCATTTAAGATATTTAACGGTTAAGGTTGGTCGCAGTTATGTTCTTAATTTTTTTAATTACTACTTGTTTGTAGTTTTGTTTTCAAAATCTATGACATTTATTGGAAAAATATATTCTATTTCTCGACTACTTTCTGCGACTGCTTTTTTATGTCAATTTGTTGGAAAACGTGTTAATGACGCAGTTCTGTTTGATCATTAAATAAAAACAAATTGAGCAAAACACAAGCGTAAAAAGTGAAAAAACTATTTTGGTACTTTTTTTTTTACAAAATGTGTGAAATTCATTGAGTACTTATATGTATGTGAGAGCATAAGAAAAAATGCTGCCAAAATAAAATTCAAGATGTTCAGGAGTGGAAAAAATGCTGAAGGCGGGGGCACATACAATCTGTTATACGTTAAACTTCGCCTTTTCAAATACATAAATAAAAAAAGCTGAATCTAATAAATAAAATGGAGAAAGTACTGTTCAAATGCTTCCGTCAATAACGTATTTCTTGTGATAACCTTTTCCGTAGTTGCGTTAATGTCAGATAAAAAAAACGAAGTTTAACGTATGACGGATTCCGTGTGTCTGAGCCCTGCTACTGAACAAATAACACATGTAATAGACACACAGAATTCGTCATTTGTTAAACTTTGCCTTTTTCAACTGACAGCTACGTTGAAATATAATTAAATCAAAATATACAAAAAATCAACCAATATCTGTCAAACTATTAAACGTACGCAAAAAGTTAAAAGTTACCCAATTTTTTTACTTTGCGTTGACGAACAAGTAATGAATGTAACAGACGTCAGTAGAAACCATTTGTTTGAACTTAGCTGTCAGTTGGAAGCAAGCAAGGTTTAACGTATGACGGATTCTATGTTCCTTGGTCTTAACTTTTTGCGCACGTTGAGTAGTTTCACAAAAGAAATAAACTAGATAAATGAAAAGAAGTTGAATCTAATAAATAAAATGCAGAACCAACCTTCTTATTGTGCCAACCTTCTCCGTTGTTGCCTTAATATCAGTTGAAAAAGGCCAAGTTTAACGTATGATGGCCTAAAAGGGATAACGGTATTTTAAAATAAAATAAATATAAATTTTTGCGGTATTTTTGGACTTGTTCAGTGAATTGGTTTATGAAAAAACTAAACCATTTTGTTAATTTTGATTTATGATTTAGTATACGATAAGTATTGTTATTCGACTTATGTTATTTTATGTGAGTTTACGCAGAACCAATGACACTTTAAGGAAGATTGTATTTGTTTTGTCAAACACTAGCAAAACGGAAAACCATTTCTGTTTTTGGAGGCGTTTACAAATTTGGGTCACCGTACGTTATGTCGGTTAATGTGAATACGATTGAAAGTATGCATAAAATTTTAAGTGGAAATATAATACGTGAATTGTTTTGATGCATAGTATCAATTTGTAAGCAAACATCAAAGTAGTATTCCTTAATATTTGTTCTATATTGATAATGCAGATGCCTATTTATTCGCTTATTCTGTATACTCGATGGTTCACAGCACTAAAAATTTCGATTAATTTTTCTGTTTCTTGCTAGAATGCAAGAAAAATATTTTTAATAAAAAAACTCTTCTTAAAATACAATAACTATCACAATTTCAGTAATACTCAAAACCTATAATTTAATAAGCATAAGAGGTAATGGGAGAAGCGAAATTAGTCTTAACTAAAGCAGGATTTGCAACCAAGGGAGCGGCTTTGAGTTTCTACAGCGGACTTGGAGTCACCGGAAAGGGCATCTTTAACATCATAACCGTAAGAGTACTGGGGATGATAAAGCAAGCAGCGAAGAAGGTGATGAACTGAAATTAAAAAAATTAGTTGCGTAATGCAATAATCTACGATAAGTTTTATTTTAAAAATACCTTAAAAGCCATTTTAAAGTTGTATGTTTCTTTTTGTAAAAAATACGTATACAAGTAGATTTGAAATATGTCAATCTTATTTGTGTGCTCTCGTCTTTTACATGTCATACATATAATAAAACATATAACGACAGACTGAATTACAACTATAAGTATAAATGCCACAAAAACTAAATCAACTCGTGCTTGAACTTCAAAACATTGTTTGCATACTAAAATATGTATATTTTTAACGGATAAAAATTAAAAATGTTGATTGGTTTGAATATAAATCTTCCCTTTCGTTCATAACTAGAGTTTGTAAAACAGAGCTTACCGGGAAAAGTGGGAATGTTTTACAAAAACTCCTGGGGAAATGGAAAATTTAAAATATTCAATATCTTAGATATCACATAACCAAAGCATTACAGTGATGTTTTTGTCAAGAGAAATTAGCACCCTACAAACCACTTCTGTTAAATAATGACCCTTATTATGAGCAACTTTCGAATTTCTACTGTATTCGAAAGTGCTAATCGAACGAATTTTCATTTGGTATTATGACGCGAATTTGAAAAAGAATGTCGATATTGTGATTCTTAAAATTTGTAACGATTTGAAGATTTTTAGCTCCAGAATCGTACCGAGTAATGGAAATTAAAATACTCTGAGTCCTGCCCAGAAAATCGGGAATTTCCCTCCATAAGTGAAACCTTTCGAATTGATTGTGTTTGGTGGTTTAAAAATTAAAAAATCTATCGTTTAATATAAATAGAAAATATAAATGGAAAAATTTTGTTCGCAAGAAAATTCGTTGTTCAATAAAATTTTCGATGCTCATAATGTGAATTTAACACTAAACTTTCCATGTTCTATAGCCAAAGAAGATCGAAAATCAAATACAACTCATACTAATGGCTAATCTTTTAAATAGCATCATTTTTTCACTAATTCCTTATATTTGCTGTAGCAAAACTTCGCCATTTGCTTTGGAAAACTCAGAGATTTTACAACAGTCGAAAAATTAGGTGGTAGCGCAATCATATAAATTTGCGGCTCGGTTATGGAAATCAATCGAAGTTTAGTTGCGTTTTTCAGACTATAACTGACAAGTAACAGCTGTGCAGTTACCGTTTCAAGTGTCAAATTGCAATCGAGTACCAAAGTAAAAATGTGATAAAATTAAAAAAAATTCAATTAAATTAACTACTTAAGAAATTTATTATTTGATAGAAATATCATCATAAGTTTATTTTAATTGAAGTTTATTTGCCGGTGGTTAAGCATTGTCTATATATATTTCATTGGTGCTTTGCCTTCAACCACATACTCATGTGTATCTACTCCTTATTAAGAAAGGAAAAAATATGCTTTAAAGCTAAAAATATTTGGGGTATTCAAACGGTAGTCTAAAGTGTCTTAAGTGTCATAAGGAACTAAAATTTTAAACTACTTTAATTTTTTTATTTTCTTTCATATAAAAGGTGTACAGTATTAATACAATTATTCACCCTATGTTTGTGTTATTGTCAGAACTAATTATTTTTCTTTTTTACTTTTCTTTTGCGACAAAATGTCCAATTATGTTTAAATACGCGGCAGTTTTCTTTAGCAAAATTCTACTAAAAACGTTATGTATTGCAAAAATTATTCAAATTCGCAAGGAATTAAAAAACAAAGAAAAAATTCGCCAAGAGCACCAAAGAGCAATAAATAAAATAACCTTACAGCATTTGAATCGCAAAAACTTGAAAAAATACGAATATCTCTAAAAAAAATTCCAAAACCGAAAAAATGTAAACGAAAAAACTCAGTAGATTTAAAGAATCAAATAAAATCTCATGTACAAAAAATTGCGAAAATTCGCGAATGAAGAATAATTTCTTAATTAAAAAAGCCTTGAAATTTATTTAAAAAAATGCTAAAATTATAAAAGATGCCAAAAACTTGGAAAAATTCGCAATAACTTGGTAACATCAAAAAGATATCAAAGTCCGATATTGATTAGAAATTGTTAAAACTGCAAAAAAAAAAAGGAATTGGGAACAGTCCCTTTTATTGCGAAAATAGAGAAAATTTTAGATAAATTGCAAAATTATAAACAAGCCCTACAATTACTTACAAATACCTAAACATCTAAGGAAAGCCAAAAAATCGAGGAAAATTGTCAAAATGACGAAAGTTCGCACAAATTTGCTAACATCAAATAGATAGATGGATTAAAAATCTGTAAAATGGTAAAAAAAAGACCCCAAGATTTTATTAAAAACAAATCACTTTCTCGCGAAAATTGGCGACAAAGTGCAATATTGCAAACCAGCCCTAAAACTGCTAACAAATAGCTAAAATTGTAAGGAACATCGAAAACTCGGAAACATTCGCCTAAATGACGAAAACTTGCAAAAACTTGCTATAATCAAAAAGAAAGGAAAGTGTGATATTATTTAAAAGTGGGCACAACTGTTAAAGGCCTAAACATTACAAAAAAAAATACTTCTATCATATCAGAAATGGCTGGAGTCGGACATAATTTGATAAAATTATGCAAAAGAGCAATAAGTTTTATTAGAACTTTCCTATTTCGCAAAACTTACTAAAACTTGCATATGAATTCTAAAGCCATAAATTTTTAAAAGGATAAATGTTCGAAAAAATTTGGTTTTACATACGAGAGCGGATCATGCAACACTGTTCCCATCAAGTATCCCCTGTTAATAGACTACTGTCAAATTTTGAGCAAGTGCCGTCATTTACTTTGCGTTTAACAGCTGTTCAAAACATACAAAAAAAGCTCGATAAATACTATGGGGACTCTGCACCATCGATTTTAATGGTAAAAAAGTGGTTTACTGACTTTCGTTGTGGTCGCACAAGTAAAAGTGACACTGGACGTTCTGCACGGCCGATTGAGGTTAGTACACCCGAAAAGGTCGAAAAAATCCACGATATGGTGTTGGCCGATCGAAGAGTAAAAGTGCGTGAGATTTTTGATGCCATAGGCATTTCATATGGCAGTGTGGTTTCGATGGCAACGATGAAATTATTGACCAAACAAATGCCTATTTTAAGGACCTCGAAAATCCTATTTTTTGGAAGGGATAAAAAAACTGGAGAAACGTTGGACTAAGTGTGTTGAGTTAAAAGGAGATTATGTGGAAAAATTAATTTTTGTTTTGCAAAAAAAAAACTGTGTTTCATTCAAAAAGTCACGGACTTATTGATCCGCCCTCGTTTTGCAAAAATTACAAAAATTCGTGAATAATTTTCGGATACAGATAGAAGCCGTTAAATTATTTTTACATAATTTTGCATTGTCATACCAAATATTCTCATTTGTTTTGTATCATCTTGTTTATGTTTCAAATAGTACACTAAAATATGAGGGGTTGTTCACAACAGTCATATACATATTTTTTTTTTTAATTTATGACACATGATTTTATGATACCTTGTGAATACCCCAATTGCTATTTAGCAAGTATTTTAGGAAATAACAATAGGGGCGGCAATTTTAAAGGATTTGAATTTTTCCTTGGTTGCAATACAATAGATGCTACATATTGTATATACTTCCTTCGCTTCATCGAAAAATAATTCCACTGAAGTAACCATCTTTATGATACGATTAAGTATTAAAAGGTTAGCGCTAGAATGAAGTCCTCAAGGCTCAAGAATCGGACAGAAGATCACCTGATGATGCTCGATACTCCAAGAACTAGATCAGCGCAATCTTACATGGGAAGATGCGTAAATAACTGCAAACGTTTTAGACTGATATGCTTTTTGGAAACCATACGCTCTCAAGATGTGTAATGGATAAAAAAGTATGTATGTACTTATGTATTTTCCTTTTTTATACCTTTTGGTAAACAAACTGATGATATCGCTATATTTTCTACCAAAGTTTTCTGCTAAGTAAGCGGCGTATGCCGCGTGCTAACCAACACAGCATTAGATAATTTTCTGTTAAAAGTAAAATAATTCGACATTATGGGAATGTCCGGACACATTTTTCTAATAACATTGTGTTACAAATTTTTTTGGAGGTGTTTGTCACACCGTGTAAAAGATTGTTTAATATACAAATACATACATAATATGAGATAGTAATAAGCGTTTATATTTTAGATTGAAAATATTAATAGTAAATTCAAAAAAGTTAACACTAAATTTAACCACATATTTATATATTTATATACACGAGTACTGCAGAGGTAAAGTCAAAATACTCTTTATTCGCACAATAAGTTGGCTTAAATTACAATTCAGATAAATATTTTGAAAGTTATCTGGCAGCTTCTTCAAGTTTTTGTCCTTAACTAAATCCTGAGAATATGTGAATCTTAATCATACTCGTATTTAGTTATTAACTTACAATTCTTACAACGCTTAAATGCCCCTGAAATATATAATGAAACGTTTAAAATTTTTTAGTTAAAGGTTAAAAATACATAATCAAACTAACAGAAAACAATCCACAAAACTATTGAATGAGTTAAAATTCCATTAGCGTTTACATGTTCGCCGTTTAATTTGAATTTATTAGCATTTGGTCATTTATTTTATTTTCTGCATTTAATTAGGTTATTTTTTGTAGCAGAATTATATATTTTGATTTTGTTATAAAAGATAACACGAAATAATTTATTAACACAGTTTAAAATAACTTTTGGTTTTGGAGCATTTCAAAAATATAACATACATACATCAAATGGCTTTCCAGGTAAGGATTGTTCTTAAAGTGTAAAGTTTTTCTATTGATCACGCAAAACCTAGTTTAATTTCAATAAAAATATCATATATCATTACCATGAATACATAACTTTTCCCTTATCAGTTCATCACTTTCTTTGCTGCTTGCCTTGCTGTTGCCAGCGCTGCTGTCCTTCCGGCTGTTGCTCCTTTGGCGGCTGTTGCCCAAGTTGAAGAATACGATCCTCATCCCCAGTACTCTTACGGTTATGATGTCAAAGATGCCCTCTCCGGTGATTCAAAGTCCGCGGTAGAGACTCGTGATGGTGGTTTCGTTCAAGGACAATATTCCCTCAATGATGCTGATGGTTACAGACGCATTGTTGACTACACCTCTGACCCCATCAATGGCTTCAACGCTGTTGTCCGTCGTGAGCCTTTGGTAGCTGCTCCAGTTGTGGCTGCTCCAGCACATTTTACTTATTCCTCTGCTCCCCTTATCAAAGCCTCCGCTCCCTTGGTCGCTAGCCCAGCTGTAGTTAGGACTACTTTTGCATCTCCTGCTCTATCCTATGCTTACTAGTTAATTACTAAGTTGCTTGTTGTAGATAGAATAAATTTTGTATTAAATTCTTAATTGAAAATATTAATTAGTGAATAATTTTTTCTGTGTAATAAGTCCTTTTTGTTATATGTATACATTTACTGCCAGTTTATACAAGACATGTGAAAATTCTCGTCTGTCCATTTATATTGAAAACAAATACAAATTTGAGTGCTTTGTTTTTGTTTTCAATGTAAATAGACAGACGAGAATTTTTATTCAGTTGTATAAACACTAAATTAACGAGCACAAAATATCTGCCAGTAATATAAATTGTGTACAATAATCAATAATAATATGAATTTTTTCAACCTGCAATTATTTGAGTGAAAAGAATTCAATTATGTTTTTGCAAATTGAATTAAATAAGAGCCAATAAAACAGCAGACAGATTGATATATAAAACGTAAAGTTTTAAAATTCATGCGCAGGATGATTTATTTTGAAGACTTCAATTGTAACCAAAATTTTGCCAAATAACAACAACAGCTCAACAGCATTTAAGCCTTAATTTTTAAGGTTGCATTCACACAATGATCTTGCGCCACCACAACGATGTTGAAGATAAAAATCAACATGTTTTGTAATTGAAAGATTGTTTAGTGACAGACACCAAGATAAATTTTGTTTTCATTCAGGGAATTCAACCAAAGTAAAAGGAAGAGAGTTTGTGGAAATGAGATTTGAAGTGACGGACGCGAGGCTTTCAGACTTGTTATGTTCCAGCATTGAGACCAACTGACATGCATGTTTTCATCAAAGCTTTTATTACGATAATCGTATCGCTATAATAAATATAACGAAAACTTATCGACTTTGCTATTCAGTATGATATTTTAACGATATTCCCTGTCGGATGAATTTAAAAAATTAAGATAACAATTTTTCTTCGTGCTTTTCGTTTTTTTTTTGACATTTTGTATGCAGGGATGCCACATGATATACAATTAAATGACGAGTAAAACACAGATGTACACTATCGTAAAAAAGAAATTACAGAATCACATTATCGTTACCGTAAACAAATAAATATGTATGTATATCGATAAATATTACCATTTTCGGTTTTGTTTTTACTGAATCCAGGTGCAGGAATATACCTTTGTTTATTTATCTTTAGTTAACTTTTATTTCATTATAAATTAAATTTCAAATTAGTATATTATAAAATTGCTAACATTGAGCATACAAAGACAGCGATTTAAAAATCGTTATTCCTTGTGGATATAGATAATAGGCTAGTTTCTTAGTCGGAAGGATAAGGGTTCAAATCCAAGAAGACATTGTGGCTTTTATTACTACAAGGTGTGCAATGTTATTGATATACATAAATATAACAGCAAAGAATTATTTAAAATATGCATAAAGTATAGTAAAAACGGTCTACTCCTAGAAGTTTTTGAAATATAAAGATTTTTTATAAAAATTATACAGTTAGCAGTAAGCGATATTTTTGTACTAAAATAAATGAATACTCCTCTTCGCTAAAGATTACAAAAACTTAAAGATCTGCCAAAATCACATCCACATGTTCTCAAAACTTATAAACGAGGCGTTTAAGTATGCGTTTGCTTGTTGTCGATATTTTACATGTATTTATCTGACTTTCGTAATTGAGTGTTAAGGTCAAAGTCAACCTTCATTTTAATGTTGTTTTTGATTGCGATTAACTTGTTACTGCTGCTGGACGTTGCATGTTGGTAGTAATTACCGTTGAATTATTAATCATTTGGCACTAAAACAGCAACGGCAAACTAAACGAAAGAAAAGTCGGTCTTAAAAGTACACTACACCACTACTTTTTATATAATCGACAGAAATATATCAAGTCTTAAAAAGAGCAGCTACATAATCTCTCCATTAAATTTCATTTGAGCTTTCTTAAAATCTAAAATATAAAAATAAAGTCATACAAAATTGTTTTAGGCACTTTATTGTTACTTTAATTAATGACTCTTTTATACATAGAGCGCAATCTTACTTCAGTTCAGTTGCCGCTCGGTAACCAAAATTTCTCGATTGGTGGAAAATGAATAATTACTAATAAAATAAATACAGATAATCCGCATTTGTTTGTCGCCATCCGCACAATGAGTTTTGCTATTGCGAACTTCTGCAGTAATAATTTTTTATATAATATTAACAAATTCGCATTAGCTTTTACATTTTTAGTGATTTTTGGAATTGGTGAATTATATAAAAATTTCTATATTTCTATTTCTATTTCAGTTATATCCGAGATTTTTCTTTAACATGTAATCAATTTATTTCTTTTATTGCTGTCTAAATAAAAGGAATCTTTTAAAGTACACGATTTTTATGATTAACGGGACCGTTAAGCTTTAACAAGTAGGGAATTAAAAAAAATTTTAACATGTATTAAATGACTTGAAAAATAATTTTATTAAAATAACAATTCGTTCCATAAACAACTAACTTAATCGGTCGATAAATGTCGAAGTTATGGTTTAGTCAAACTCACCACTTCCCAATTTCTAAAAAAAGTTATAGACCTTTTCATATGTATAAAAAAATTTTTTTTTTAAATTGGTTCAGTTATGCTGTTTAATATTATAAAATCTGTTAAATACTATGTGGAAGGAGTAACATAATTTAAAAAAGTGAGTGAAAAAGTGGGCGTGGTTTTAATTTTTGTTAATTTTGTGTTTTTTTTTTGCGTATTTAAAAGTTCCATACACTTTTATACGTGTTCTTTTAACAATCTAATGACTGTTCGTGGCAAATTGTTTGCAAATTAACAACAAAAATAAAAATTAACTACTTTCTGACGATTATTTTCATCAGGGGTGCTACAATGAACAACTAAGAATTATTTTGCAAGCAAAAAGCAGTATATGAGCATTGAAAGAAAAATCATATTTGGAAAATTCATTATTTTGAAAAATGCATTCCCTCTTATTTTGTATGATAAGGAACCGGGGTTTCATGCAAATGCTTGGCAAGAACGAAATATCTTAACGAAACAATGAATTTGCATTTGTTAGTGCATGGCATCGATTTGTTAGTGCATATTTTTGCATATTTTGTCAAAAATTAATATTTCAAAAAATATTATTGTTGACGAACTATTAATGCAAAACTGTTTTTTGGCAAATTTATACGCTTGCATTGTAGAATTGAGCAGCTGGCGAATAAAGCTAGACTAGTCCCATTAACCGTGTTGTACAGGAGAAACAAATAAATGAAATACCTAGATGGAGACTAACAAGGAAAAGTCAGTTTTCGTTATTTTTTAAGTTAGGATGAAACTGGGTTTGAATGGAAAAATTTCGTGACTTCATAGGAGTGTACTTGGAGAGTCCGAAAAAAATAAACAAAAATCATTTACTGAGGACATATCAAGTTTTGTTGGCCAGCTCCTCAATTGTAAAACGATTGCACAATCACACATATACCAAATTTAATGGAAATTGTCATTTTGATGATTTCAAGAGGAAATTGTCTGCTATTAAAGCCGAAAGTAGTGAAACAATTCTGCGGAAGCTTGATATTGTTTTTGAAAATGATAAAGGACTTAAAAAATAAATCTTATAGCTAGTATTCAATTCATTGTGATGTTTGAGTTAAATAAATATACTAGATTATATAAAAAGAATCATTTAAATTTGAGCCGATTACATCCACGGACATTACAAAACCTTTTTCAGTGCACAAAAAAAAGCTTTCTTAGAGCAAATTGATTGGACTTCATATTCAAAAACACAAAAAAATATAATTTTTTTAAATGAAAATCAAGAGCAACACTTTTCTTTTTCTATTTACGTACAGCTCCCTTTACTGCAATATAAAAATATCTCGAAAAATGCATGTTTCGAGTTAATAATGCAGAAAACATCGTTAATATAAAAGGCTTGTACACGCACCTTTGGAGAGAAGAAAATATTTTCATATCTTTATTTAATTGTATGCAAATTTATAACTTTTCTTTTGAATAAACATTTTTTAAAATATGTGCATATTTTATTGTTTTAAGTGCATATTTTGAGTTTTTGATGTCATATATTAGGCGCCTAAAACACCTTTTTTAAATGCATGAAGTCCTTGTCCCTGATTATAAGTAGCCTTACGACGATTTTCCTCAAGCCTTCATACTAAAATTGGTTGTCAGTAACAATTAAATACTATTAACAATTCCTTACAATTCAAGTGCAATGCAATACAAGACAAGTGCAAACCTTTTGTTGTCGTGTTGACGAGAAAGCCAGAGGAATTTGTTTAAAAAACTATTCGGGGTTGTACTCGTATGTTGTTTACATTCCAGTTCAAAACTGTTTTGTTTTATTCGAGTTACATAGTAACAGTACTTACTTCCATTAGCGAAAGTAGGAATACATATCTGTCGCTCTCTTAGAAAACAACTTACTTTGTATCATATTAAATTTTTTCAGCCTAACTTTGTATGTATGTTCGTATAAAAATGTGATAATTAGACGTAATTAATTGCACTTAATTAGAATTGTGTATATATGTTTTGATTTTTTGATGTCCAAAATACAAAATAATTGGCTCTTAGCACGTTTTGAATAGATTGTAAATATTTAGCGCTAGTGGTTTAACGGTGCATGTGTTAAACAAAGTTTTTCACAAAATTGAAGATACTTTTTCTTAAAAAACATGTCTTTTCCAGGAAAATTTTAAAATTTTGAATTCTTAGCCTTTTCCCGATTTCACGAAGGCAGATATTAATAAGTTTTTTATGTCTAAAATTTAATGCTGTCTTTTAATTTAAAATTCAACAATATACTAAAAAGTTATAGGAGAAAGAGTCAAATATCTTCTAAGTTATGAGAGCTACGAAAACACATCTTAGGACATTATTTCTTAAAAATTTCGAGTTTAGCTCGAAACGCTTTATCCCATAAAAATAAGATAATTTTTCTAAAAGTTACAAGCCTCAGAAGTTTTTTTGAGTTCCATCTGGTCGACCTTAGGCCCACTGTAACTCCTGTCCAGATTAAACCAGAAGGCTGCCAATACATGTTTTATAAAGTTTAAGTCCTCTTCTACGGATGTTCGAAGCTTCATATAAATCCAATCAGTAGTTTAGAAGTTCCAGATTTATTACCATTTATTTTGCAAAAGTCCCCACTGTGATACATCACTTCGAACAGCCTGCTGCATTAAATCAGATATTCTACCTAATGCTTTTATAAACTTTTCAGTGTCGCTCTTCTTGAAACATTCTTTCATTATTGTTTGCTCTTTCTAGGATATATTGTAAATTGATGGCTTACGTTTTCGAAATTTACTTGGGTGTTGGGAGTCTTAAATACTCGTAAGTACAACATTATCTTTTTCATTAAAGTGTTATAAATTAAACAAGTTTTCAATTTAATAATAATTTAAATAAATTGAATTAATGCTGCAAAAAAGTTAGTGTAATTATGACTCTAATCATAGAAAACTCCTCATCAAATGAGCATTGAGTGTATAGAAAACAAATATAAAATGACAAAACTTTTAAATTTAAGTTTTTCATAAAAAATCTCCACCGAAGAAACGCATTGGAATGCTTTGATTTTATATTTTTTAAAACTTTCATGAAAAACATAAAGAAATGCTTTTTGATGAGGGTGTTTATGCTGTTATTGCTCAACTGTTCAAAAAACTGCGAAAAAGAGATAAATCTGCACATTTGGCAACGCTGCTCGTAACCTTAATAGGCTAATGTAGCTATAACATATTTTTTTACTATATTGACAAATTCCGAAGTAATTTCTATTGCGACTGTCCTGAACCGTTAAAAGTTTTCTACAAAAAATATACTGTTGATCTTCGGATTTATATTGCCTTTAAATATTTTGCTTTCTAAGCAGGGCTGGGCAGTATTTGACATACATGTATTTGAAATACGACTTAAAAAACAAATACGTTTTTTGTATTTGTATTTTAAATGCATGACGTTGAAGTATTTTGAATTTAAAATAAATAATTTACAAAATAAATTTCAAAATAAAAAAATTAATTACAAAAAACAAAAAAGAAGCACCAGTAAAGAAGCCTATGGTTTTGTTTTTTTTTTGTTTTCGTGGATAGGAATGATTATGAATATAGGCAATCAAATTTGTAGTTGGAATTCGTCAGCTTCCTAAGTAACAAGAGCAAATACATTATAACTAAGGATGCCAATCCACAAATCCCGATACCGGGATTTAAACTTTTTAATCCCGGGACTTTCGGGATTCAGTCAATCCCGAAATTGTTTACTTAGTTTTGTTTGTTTTTTTTTAATAAATTCTGCACAAACTTTCAAAAACTATTTGAGAATTCATAAAAAATAATATTTTTTAAAATTAAAAAAAAAAATAAAAAGCGTAGTAAGTTAGAAACTTTAAAAAACCCACCAAATAAATTATATTCGATATGAAGCTGGGTTTTGTTAAACTTCGCTTATTTTTCTTTTGTGATTTTCAAAAATATTATTTGTGAATTCTAAAATAGTTTTTGACCATGTAATACGAAATAATTATAAAACTTTTGTTTGTGATCCTCTTTCAAAGACGTTTCTTTAATTAAATACCTGTAAAAACCATGTGTCTTTTAATGTTTAAAAAACACAGAGTCGCAAAAAGTTCCTGAATCTCAAGAAATTTCTGGATCCCGAAAAATCCCGAAATGCCGGGATTTTAATTTTTGAAACCAGTCTCGATTGGCATCCCTAGTTATAACTCTTGAAAGGTTATCCAAATATAAAAAGAGTATTTCCAGAATTTAATACTAGTTTGTGCTCATCAGGACCTGTAGAAAGATTATTTCCTTTTTTTATCTATTCCCCAACAAGAAGCTGTTTGTCTGACGCTGCATTCGAAAATCTGATAGTCATAAAAGAAAAGAATTGTTTTGTTCATTCGTTTTTTCTAATACATTTTGTGTTTGGAACAAAAATAGTGTAGGTATTTTGTATTTTGAATACATATTCTGAAAGTATTTTGTATTAGTTATTGAATTGTTTTGTTCAGCTTGAGGTCTGGTTATAAATTAGACTCCAATATAATAAGACAGGATAATACACTGAAATTAGATTGGTATCAAAAGCCAATGTATTCTGGTAGAATCATAAACTTTTATACCAAACATCCACGAAGAATTATTATAAATGCTGCCATTAATTTTATTAGTAGAGTTTTATCCATTTGTGACCAGTGGTTTCATCCAAAAAACGAAAACAAAATTATAAAATATGGCTATGACTGTAAGCAAAATAATTCGAGAGGAAGCGGTACCAAACAAACCTTATTTCAGAGAAACTGATAGACATTTCTTATAAGCTCTTATACGCAAAGATAGCAAATTTTATTTTTCCAGCTTGATTGTACTGATGTATATCAAAAACTCTTAAAAAAACTAAATAAAAAACAACAAAAAAAGGAGAATTCTCAAAAGAAAAACAAAGTGTAAATGGTTTAATTATATGAATGAACAGGTGCTGCAACGGGCTTCTCAATTAGTTTCACATGTTGATCTAAAGGAATGCGATTCACTGCAGCATTAAAACCACTATGGCCATCAACTGAGTATTGAACGATGCGTTTGAAACCATCTGCTTCGATTAGCGAGTATTCACCATGTACAACATCACCTTCACGCTCTTCCTGATGATTATGAGTATCACCACTATGCTCATCGTTGACTTCATAGGCAAACTTGTAGTGCAGATGTGGATCGTAATGGTCTGTATGATGTTTGTCCAGTCCAATGTGTGGATGATCATAAGCACCGTGATTAACAGATTTTACTACAGGAGTAGGTGCAACAGCTTCATAATAATTTTGAGCAACAGGAACTATACCAGCACCGACGATAGCGATATAAGCTAATAGGGAAATATACTAGGAAAGGAAAAAAAAAGTGTAAAAGCTAGTGTGTGATAAAAGACTTTTCTGTGTTTCTACCTTTAAAGTCATGTTTAAAAAATTTAAGTAAACACGAAGAAACTTAGATAAGTTATGAAATGTTTAGGATGTTTAATTTGAATGATAAATATTTGAATTTCATTTGATATTTATAGCAGTTAATCCACATAAGTTGCATAAAGCAACAAAGGCGTTTTTTCTTCTGCTGCTCTGTTGCTGAAATTTGAACAATGAATGAATTTATTTGTTTGAAATGACATTGGCCAATATTACAAAAAAAAAATCAGAAAGTTCGGAATAAAAGCAACTTGTGCTATTGTAAAGGGTGTTTTTTAGCTTATCTGATCTTTAATTAAATATGCATAAGAATTACATGTCAAACTCAAAATGTCAATATAGTTTTAACACTTCTCTCTATTGATAAGAGTCATCTTAGTATTTTCTTCAAACTGTTGATTTTGATTCTTTTTTTCTTTTTTGAAAATCAGTGCTCCTTATATATGTATATGATAGATATAATCGCCTGATTTATTGTACATTTTTAGTAGAAAGCTTAAGCCGTAAAAGAAAGACATTTCATTTAATTCATTACATGCCTTTTGCATTTGATAATATTTAAGGAACAAATAACACCTAACTTAGTTGTAAATATTAATATATTCCATTTGCCCTGAAAAATATGTATGTATATAAAACTAAAATTTGCATCAACTGAAACCACACACAGTGGACCGAGCACAGTAACGCTGATGATGAAGATGCCACTTCCTTCGAAGATATTATGTTGTTCCGTTCTGCTAGTGTTTGTGAAAATATTTACCTTCAAAATTATCATGTATAATTTGACTTACTAAAAATAAGAGTTTTATGTTTTAGCCTTATAAAAACCAAACATAGAAGAAAATAAAACTCGAAAAAAATATGTTACATATTAGCGGCCTTATGTAAAATCAAAAACTGGCATGAAGTTAGCATAAGTGACAAAATTGAACTGAGTGTTGACGAGTTCCTCCATACAATTTGACATTAAAAATCGCCGCATAATGTAGTTTTTACACACGATTACATCCTAGCATGGCCTTAGGAATTTAATCGGGCTAAATTTGAATTGTTTGGAAATTCAGCTAAACATTTCAAGAAAATTTATATAACCAGCGCTATAAACTATTCAGGCACTTATTTATACCCAACAAACATGACGTGAAAGACTTCAAGTTTGGATAATGACACCAAATGTTCGACGTCCGCAGAAAAACTTTATTTTGTATTCAATTGTATGCACTACCTAGTTTGCGTATGTACATATTTTATTTACAAATACAGAGTACGATTGTTTTTCAGAAGCTACAGGATTTAAAAGTTCTTAACGAAAAGGAATATTGCTGGTGCGTGGTTTCATCAGCTCTCAGAGACGGCTGTACTGTATTATTCGCATTATAAAATTTCCCGCATGAAGCGAGCAAAATCAAACTGGTTTTTCTCAAGCAAGTGTTTCCATATTTTTTTTTTACGAGAATAGCCTGACAGTTAAAGAATTTTGCAGCAATTCTTGGAAGGGTGTAAGAAAAAATATGTCTATAACGACATTTTCAGTTTATTTTTTTATGTTTATAAAACTTTTGATTTTTATATATGTATTTTCGACAATATATAAATTCCACATTTTTTATTTATGTAAAACCATTTAAAAAATATGAATGGAGCATATATGATATATGTATATATGATTCGAATCCAAAAAACGAGATTATATGGTCATACATATGTGATAATCTTTATAAATATAATTCTACTGTACATGTGTATGTCACTGAACTCCTCCCAAAAGGCTGGACCGATTTGAATGGATTTTATTATACGTGCTTGAGAGGTGCCCTGGATGGTTTTGATTCACAAAACAAGGCCTAGGAAGGTGATAAGGGGGAAATTTCTGTACCTCCGAAACAATGAAACCAATTTTCATGAAATTTAGATTATAGATAGATCTGCATCTAAAAAGTCACCAAATTACCACAGCCATTTTATATCTACTCAGTTTCTTTAGGGAACGAAGTCGCAGCAGCCTCACTGGGACTTCCAAGAGCTGTTATTCATGGTATTTAAAAAAGGATCTGAAGTTTCATCCTTTTAAAATTCAAGTCGTGCAAGAACTGAAAGAAAGTGTCTTTGATTTGCGCAAAAATGTTTGTGAAACGATGTTGGAGCGTTTTCGCACTGTAAATCCCATTTTTTTGGAGCGAAAGGATAATTTTCACAACAAACAAAACTGCCGTTACTCGTCTCCAAGAGCGCGCAACCCTCGATTGAAACATCAAAAACCATTGCATTGCCCTAGGGTAACTGTTTGGTGTGCCTTATCCACGCATGAAATAATTGGACCATTTTTTTTTTCGAATTCTCGAGGCCAGGCGACGAATGTCAACGGTGAAACCTATCGACGCATGATTACGGACTTCTTTTTGCCAAACCTCCGAACTCATCCATCGTACTCTTCACACATGTGGTTTCAACAGGATGGGGCTATTGCACACCAGCCAGAGCTTCGATGAATTTGCTTCGGGAAACTGATCAGTAGCTTTGGGGACATCCCATGGCCACCGAGGTTGCCCGATCTAACTCCCATGGATTTTTTTTATGGGGTTACTTCAAAGAAAGTGTTTATAATGACAATCCCCAATCTCTTGTGGCTTTAAAGGAAAATATTCGTCGAGAAATCAGCTCAATTGAACCAAGTTTACAGTGTGTTCAACTCGACCGAAGACATCTTTAAAAAATTAAATCCGCATTTCCATTCTATAGTTCCCTTTTTCATTTAAGTTTGAAAATATGAATCTGCTAGCCTGTATATTTGCATATGAGTATGGTTTTTATTTCTGACTGTACGCATTTACAAAGAATACTTAAAACAATGCTTTTTGTTATTCTCTGGTACATACATTTTGATATATATGGCTCCATATATTACATAGTATTTCTATATACATATGTATGTATAGACGGACCATACAAGAAGAGCTTCACAGTTAAATTTCCATCTATGAGCTCATATATTAGAATACATTTTATATATTAGTTCATATATCAATTCATATATAATACTTTTCCCAATGTATAATATACGAGTATATACACTTCCATGCATGAATTCATATATATATATATATATATATATATATATATATATATGTATATATATTTATTTATGTATTTTTTTAGCTGGTAGGTTCTAATTTTTTTATTCTATATCATTTTTAATTTAAATAAAAGATTATAATTATTGATTCATTCTTAAATCCTACGTTTATTTCATATTTTCAACTTCTTCAGGGATTATTTATTAAAATATATGAATTATCTTTTTATAAAACAATTTTACATTTTCCAAAATATCACAGAGTTGTATAGTAATGGGGACCAATTACAAATACAAAATTTTATATATTAAAAATTATTTTTTAAATCGTCATTATTAAAAACAGTTTCTCCCAAAGCTTCTTGCAAGAAATGTCGAAACAAGTCGCATTTGAAATCGGTGAAAACCTGCTGAAAAGTCAGATATTTAACGAATTGTGGGAGTAAGATCATTATTAATTATATATTCGTTCCTTTTAACTCCTACAAGGGGTATAGGGCCGTTAGATCATTATTAATTAGCAAGCATATATGTTTACTGGGTATATAAATATGTAGGTATGATATGTAAGAAAAAAATATGGTTTTCTTTATATGTTATTAGGCACGAGTACATTTACTCTCATTTGCAAATTTTACCTTTTTTACTTTCAAATGTTTGCATGTTTTTTTTTTCATTGTCACTTTCATATTTTTGCTTGAAGCTTATTAAAAGTAAGTATGTATGTAATTGTTTCTCATTCATTCATGACGCGGATTAAGGTCAATAACAAATGAAATAACATAGAATGCAAAATACCAATATCTTGCAACCTGTTTTCTGGCTGCAGATTAAAGTGATTCGGTGTTTTGTTGTGTTCCTGTTTTCGATTTTGCCCAATTGCGCTTAATCAGCATAAAACATTTAGTTACATGTCGCTAATTATGCGTGTCCATTAGTTTTTTTTTTATTAAGCTGATGGAATAAATTTTGGTGCGGTTGCAAGTACAGGCTACAGAGATTGAAAGTGAGTTATTGTTACAATCACTTACACCGATGACTTTAATCTGAAGTAAACAATTTATTGTTCTTGTCTTGATTGGATTTCTGGTCTGCTTGAAAATTATTTAAATTGCACGAGCTCAATTAAGTAATGCGCCCTGGGAGCTTGACTAAAATCTACAAAATGCATAAGTAATAAAACGTATAATTTTTGAAATATGTATTAAATTTTTTTTAAATATGTTTTAATTGTACTTACGAAGTCACTTTTATACAGTCTTATATAGTAATTAATTAAAGTCGCCATAAATTAATATATAAAACAAATAAATTTAAATTTGTATGCATTTTGGCAGTCGTTAAATAAAAGTAAAATATTAAAATAAGTATTTCCAAGGCAAAACCATATCAGCAGGTGGTCTCAATCAAGGCAAATTGTAAATAATATGTTATATCTGTGGCAATAAATAATAATGTCTTAAGTTGACATAAGTGCTTTTTCATTTTATTACATATTCTTATTCTCTTCTTCAAGATCTATCACTCAGCTAAATTTCAATTCTAAAATGTTATTATTCATAAAACTGTACGCATTTATATTTTAACTCAAGTCTTCTTGGAAAATAATACATTAGCCATAACATCTTAACTCAACTTAATCTTCTTTTAAGGTAGCTACATCAATATTAAAATGTTTGAGCATTAAAACTTGTATACACTTAAGTTCAATAACTAACAACCCATTCAAATTATTCCTCATAAAAAGAAAACCTTATATTTAACTAAGTTTTTAAAAAATTATCTTATCTCAGGTTTTCCGCATTTTTCAATTTAACCTAAGGACCAAGTTTGCACTATGCAAGTTTTATTGAAAAGCTTATTATTTTGAGGGAGAGAGGGACGAAGGGAGAGAACCCCCGTCTCTCTCTCCTAAGAAACTGATCAGCTTAGCAATAAGACTTACATAGTGTAAACTAGGACAAAGCACTTATCTCGACTTACTACCAATAAAAATTATTTTGCCTTACAATATAGTAGCTTAAGTTCACTTAGCTTCTATTTTTCTAATTTTTTTTTTTAGAAAATTAACAGTTTTGTTCTAAATAAATGTGCATCTTTTTCGGCGGCTACAAATTTTATATAAAAACCAAACACAATTTATTTTAGATAAAACCCTTAATATCTCAAAACAAGAAATTTCGACTTAAGCTATTATTACCTATTACCACAGATATTATAACGCATACTCGGCTCAATTCGCTATGAAAAATGTATACTTTATTGTCAAAAACAATCCACTGAAAATGTGTATTGTTTGCTATCAAACAGATATTCAAATTACAAACGGCGAAAAAATCACCTGAGCTGTTGAGACCACTTAAGATGAATTCGACTTTCTTTTTGACATTCGAAGTACGAATTTTTCAAAGCTAATTTAGATTAGTATGCCATTTCCTTGGGCCTTATTTCATGCCGCCGTATTTCAGTATCTCTCATAGCTTTGAAGATATTTTACTTAAGACATAAATAACAATTTATTTTGCTTCTACTTTTTTCAGTATTTCGTTTATAAATTTTTACTTTATTGTTGGATTTTGAAGGCAAGGATTTTTTTTATAAAATTAAAAAAAAAATTTAATGAAAAAATTTTTAAATATCTGCATTCGTGAAACCGAGAAAATACTTAGATATCATATAAAATGTAAATGTTTAAATTTTTCAAAAAATTTAATATAATAAAATTTCTTAAAAAAAACTTTTTATTTTTCAGGAAAATTTTAAAGTTTTGACATCTAAGTATTTTCTCGATTTCACGAATGCAGATATTTAAAAATTTGTTCATTAAAATTTTTTTTTTAATTTTATCAAAAAAAAATCCTTGCCTTCAAAAAAAAAAACAAATATATGTATATATATATATATATATATATATATATATATATATATATATATATATATGTATATACTACCAAAAGCAATTTAAGAGTTCGTATTAAGACATGTACCCTACATTCACCAACTACCACAAGTCGTCAATTTTAAAAATATTTTTTGTGTTTAAGCGCCAATAAAAAATTGTAACGATATATTTTGAAAATTTAACTTTAACATTAAGTTTTGTGGATAGTTTGAAATATTTTGACTGAAATTTAAAAGAGCCTTTTTATCGATGCGGATACATGCGCAGATTTTCTGAAAAAGTAAAAATTTGAAGAAAATAGAGTTTTGTATCATAAAAAATCTATGTATATTAAATTAATTGTGTTTTCTTAAGTTGACTTTTTTGACATCCATATGAGTCTATTTACTCCGCTTGAAAAAATAATTCATATATATTCAAGTGATATCGAGACATTCCGATATTGATTCAACATATACAGCGAAACCTCTCATAACGAACACCTCCTATAACCGGACACGTTTTGTAGATCCAACACGTTCATTAGTTTTTCCATTGATTCATTCATGCATTCCCATAACCGAACACTCTAATATTCGGATGCGGACACTAAATTTTTAAAAATATTGTTCTAAATACCTCTCATAAGCGGTCAGAAGTAGTGAAATATGGCAACAAGAGTTGCATTTAAATAGTGGGACTTTCTTTATTCAACTTTCAAGGCACATCAATGTGGTATTCGCATTTCTATTATAAATATCACAGCAGAAATAACCACATGTACTTTGTTGGTATAAGTTACCATCTTACTTTTCAAAACAGGGTAGCATCGTCAGAGTGTATGTTTCTTATAGGAAATGTCAAACACCATACAAAACTGAATATTCGCAAGGTGTTTGAGGATACACAAATAAAAGTACGTTTTTAAGATTGTACGTACCTACACAATCCAAATTTGACATTTGGCTTGGTATAATGACATAAGTCACCTGATGTAGTGCTGCCACCTAATAAATGCGCCTTGTTCAACTCTGATTGATATTTGTATTAGTGTCAATGATATTGGTGATTCCCCGGTTAACGCAAATGTAAATACATACTGATGCGTTGATGACGGCAAAGAAATTGCTGTTTATTTGAAGAAGTAGTATACTTAGCTCGTGTCCCAAAATGGCAGAGAAAAATAATTGTTTTTATAAATTAAAAAAAAAAATGGAAATTTTAAATGAGTTTGAAAAAGAAAATATTTCGGTACATGAAATTGCGAAGATGTAAAGTTTCTTGTGTATTTAAACATTTCATGTTGCTGCATTCCTTATATAAATTGCCCGTTCGAAGCATTTTTCTAGACACAACTTTGTTGCATTCCAACAAATAAAAGCATGGAAAGTAATTTTGAAACCCAACAGCTGAAATTATACCAATCTAAGTTGAAGCAGTCAACTGTAAATATATTTATTCAATCACTATAAACTACAAAATGCCACGACGCACAGTGGTTCAGAATCGGTTTTCATCGGCCAAAACTCTGTAACATTTCAACTAATGAAGATTTTTTCTTAATTTTTTTTCGTGGATATATAACATCTTAAGCTTTCTTTAAAGTTTTAGTTTTATTAAAATCAGTACAGTGGATGTGGAGAAATTTAAGGTTAAAGTTGAACTTTGAAAAATTTTTTAATTTGCTTAGAAATGCGCGCTTTTTATTTTTGTTGAAAAAAGGCCTTATAATGAAACTAAAATCATTTTTATAAAAACCACAAATTAAGTTTTTGAAAATTGAATACATAAGCCTAGTTTTTTCAATCATAAAAAGCTTATAGACTCTTGGTTATTTGACTATATATATATATACATAAGTATATATACATAACTGAACCGTTTCTACTAGATGAATATCTACAAGACACTGTATTGAAAAAATTACTTAAACACTACTTATGAGAATCATAAAACTTGTTTAAAATAATTAAGTATCACTTAAAGCACAAATTACCTGTTAATATTTAAAATATAATTGGGTATCATAAAGCCCTTACGCTAAGTATTATATAATGAGGAATTTTTACAAAATCTGGCTTTTAGATTTTTTTTATGATGGGCTAATGAGAAACTTTAACCATAATTCAAAACTAAATATTAGTACCTGAAGAAATGTTAATCTATGGATATATCATAGATATTTATATTTGATCTCTTTTTATACAATGCACAAAACACGTTAGAAACACGTTATTTTAATATCATTCATTAAATATTAATATTTATATACTTTATTTCACTCAAATAATAGTAAATGCAAGTTATAATTCTTATTCATTTGGCTGGAATATTGCTTGTAAATATTCATTATTCAGTTCTGTATTACTTCTGTCGTGTAGCAGTCCCTTAGCTTCGGCTTCCATTTTCGTTAGTTGTTTTTTGATCGCAATTGGCAAAGTAATCTATCTTTAATGTTTTCACATCCGATTTCTTCATTTATATTTTTAATTTTCGCCTCTTATATCTATCGCTACACTTATCTAGCGATTTTTGTGGTCTTCCTCCACTATTTTTACCTGTAGTTGCAGAAGTTATCTGGATAGTAAGTTTACCTTGTAACCATTTTGCAAAGCACATATTGAATTTATTTTTACTCCAATCAGCTTCCTGTAGCTTTTTTTTTTTAAATTTTTGACAAAAGCAGATAAATTTTTTTTAAGTCCAATTCTATTTCACCGCTGAATAATTTAAGTTTATTATTCTATGAAAGTATCGTGTTTCTAAAATGCTATAAAGTAAAACATGCAAAAATTTATCAATCTTTTAGAATCAAATATTTGAATGAAACTTATTTTTATTTCCAAATTATTGTCCTCATACTCAATATAAAATTTTTAAAGCTAACAATCTAGGTTAAATTCTCAATTTTCAATGATGTAAGTGTTTATATTAGTAGAGGACAGGTAACTTAAGAAACATTTCTATTGGTTTAAATGCAATTGAGCATACTTTTTACATTAAACTAATAATTTACCCAAGCTCGAGTCACATGCATATTATTGTCACCAATAGAAGTCTCTATCTTCTTGATAAAAATGGTATGCATGAGTACTAGATTGTCTATACTATTTTCATTGTTAGTATTTAAGGTAACATATTTTTTTATAAAAGCTAATGTATCACAAACATGTAGATGAAATTTTTTTTTCTTTGCAATTTACGTTTAACAGCACTCGTTTAAATCATTGTGCTATTTTCCATGATGAGACAACAGGACATTTAAAATTTTGATTCAAATATTTATCACATTTATTAAGTACGTTAAAAAAACTAGTCAACAACAAAATTTACAAATTTAACAAATGCCTGGACTTAAAAGCGTCTGACGGCGTAGGCAGGAGCAGCTGCAACGATGGGAGCACTTCTAACAACGGGGGAGGCAACGACTCGTGCGGCTCTTACAACTGGAGCGGGAGCAGTAACGAGGGGGGCAGCCTTTACAATGGGGGCAGCAACCACGAGTGGTTCACGGCGAACAACAGCGTTGAAACCGTTGACTGGATCGGCAGTGTAAGTAACGGTACGCTTAAGACCATCAGCATCAATTAATGTGTATTCACCACGAACAACATCGCCGTCGCGTTCTTCCACGTGACCCTTAGAGTCACCGGAAAGACTGTCTTCAACATTGTAACCGTATTGGTATTGAGGATGAGCATCGTATTCTTCGAGTTCGACGGTTTTGGCTAAAACGGGACCGGCTGGTACTACAACAGCGGCATTGGCGACAGCAATTAAAGCAAGGGCAATCACAAACTGCACAAAGAAATACACAAATGTTAACACAATTTTTATATTAAAATTTTATTTGCTTGATTAGTTTCATAAAGTTTGTTTTTGTGGAATCACTTTTTTTTATTTTTTTTTCAAATCAATCTCATTTTGATTTTATTACTTTCTGTTTTTAAACACTGTTTATTTTTTCTTATTCCAATTTATTTGAGTTAAGGTTTTTTCCTTTCTGTATTTTTTTTACCTTGTAGGCCATTGTGTTTTGTTTAGATTGGTTTTCTTGTTTATTTCAAAATATTTTGTTCTTAACACTTGGTGCTCAAAACACTGAATGTCTTCCCTCTGCTAGTTGCCCACAATTTATAGTTGATAATTTGTCATTGAGGCTTCTTCATTGAAATTCATTTTTGTTTATGGTTTGCATTTTCAATAATATTCAAAATTAATATTCTGCGCATACATTGCAGATAACAACACATGCATACCAATTTTGATATTTTTTCGTTTTACTCCACTTCATTTCGTCATAACTGGGTTCTTTTGCATTTTCAATAATCGTACATATAACTTTATTTTCGAACTTTATCAAAACTTATGTAAATAAAAAATTTCCAAAACAGCAAATATTATTCAGCAAAATTTAGTACTCTTGTGGTATCAAAACGTGCTCAAAAGTTTTTGTTGAATTTGACTTTAGGAAGTATTTCTTATGTGTTGGAATATGATAAATAATATTGTAAATGCAAACAGTAAATTAACAAAAAAAAATTAGATTGTATAAGAACGATATAATCCTCTCAATATCAATACCAAAAGAATTTTTAACGACTTCTAAATAGAAGATGATTTACAATTGATTGCAACATTCATTAAAAGAATTTGAATTTTTTTTTTCATAGCTGAGTTTCTACATTCATCGTCAGCCTTATGTATGTATATGAAAAAACTGGCAGGAAGTTAGCAAAAGTGACCAAATTGAACCTGGTATTAACGAGTTCCTCCATATAGTTGATAGTGTAGTTTTAACTAGGGATGCAACCGATACCGATACCGATATATCGGCGATACTGCTGGTTTTCCGATATATCGATATCGGCGATATTTTACTGTCGATACGCCGATACTTCTTATATTTTTCCTTAGAGTTTTTTGAACAAAATATTCAATTTTCAACTCTTTTTTTTGCATGACAACTATGAGAAATAACATATTAAAAGCAGAACATAAAATCAAAACAGAATACATAATGAAATTGTTTCTTCTATTTTTTTTTTTTTTTGCACCATAGTAATGAAATGTTCTCTCAATGCTAAATCTTGTATGTGTTTGTATGTTTTAAGATTTTTTTCAAGGCGCATTAATACAAGTGGTGGTAATTCTACAACAATTACAACTTAAAATAACAACTGACATCTCAGCCCCTATGTCAACATGTACAAATTTTGACATACGAACCTCTAATTTGCGCAAAAAAGAATAAAAACTGTGCTTATAACATCACCACTTTGAATACGTCTTGATTTTCTTTTATTTATTTATGCATGCGATGATTTAGTTCAGCGATGTAAAAGATGGTACAATTGTCCTTCTTTTACAATTGTACTTTTGAGTACATTTTGTAATGAAACTAATATTAATTGTTGAGTTTATCTACATATCGTCACAGAAAATGCAAAAAGCCCTGTCTAACGTTTTAAAAGTTTTACAGGGGAGCATAAAACTTGTTTCAATGAAATATAAATTGACAATTAGTGTAAAATGTTATAATTCAAGTTAAAAGGGCCAACAAATTTATAGATGTATTTATTGTAAATTTTTTTACTTATTGTCAATATATTAACTCATTCAAACAAGTTTTATGCTTTTCCTGTAAAACTTTTAGAAAGGACTTTTTGCATTTTCTGTGATGATATACCTACATACTCAAGTACATACTCAATAAAAATGTGCCTGTATGTAAATTAATCTTTTTTTTTAATATTACCGCTATTTTTGTTCGAATAAGATGAATTTTTATAGTATCTCTGTATGTTCGGGAAATAAATCGGAATATACAAAAATTGGATTAGACTTTTTTAGATAGAGCTTCTGGCGTTTTGTTTAACGACATACATGTTTATATGAATACAAATGAATTTTTATGTGAAATCGTCTATCTCCGCCAAATTTGAGAACACTTTGTTTTTTAAACAAAAATCTTATTAATATCAATTTTAAATATTAATATTTTGCAATGTTTTTATAATTTTAATTTAATTTTAACATGATTTCAAATTTAATTCTTTTTTTTAAAGTCTTATTAATTAATATCGAATGCCCACGTTTATTTTGTAAAATCATAAATATTGCAGACGTTTTGTAGTTTGAAAATTTGAATTTTATAAACTGAAATGTACTGAAAATTTTGATGATTTGAATGGCTCATTAATAAACACTGTTATTTTGTATAATAGAAGAATTACTCTACTTGAGTTTTGTTAATTTTTACTTGAGCTCAATTTAAATATGCGTATCGGTATCGGAATCGGTATCGGCGATATTTATTTTTGAGTATCGGTATCGGTATCGGATCGGCGAAATGGCGTATCGTTACATCCCTAGTTTTAACCCACTATGAAATCATAACGTGATTGTTAAAGTGGAATTTTATGAAAAAACTTGTAAAGATCATGTTCAATTTTGCCACTTATGCTAACTTCATGGGAGTTTTTTGTTATACATAAAGCTGCGTGTAGTTGTAGCTTTGTTAAGGGCCAATCTCACGATGTCGACAAGTCGAGCACTTTAACAAAACTCAGATTCGTATCGAATTTAAATTATTTGCTGTGTTTTTATAAGTTTATAAGCTTATAAGCTTACTACGCTTATTTTTCTTTTGTGATTTTCAAAATTATTATTACATATTTGTGAATTCTCAAATAGGTTTTGAAAGTCTGTGCATAAAATAAAAAGTTTGTGACTGTTCAAAATATGTGGTTGAAGTCTACTAAAAATTTGCCAAGCAACAATGAAATACATATATAGACAACGCTTATCCACCGGCAAATAAATTTCAATTATAAAAGATCAATATTTTGTTGTCACAATTACTATAAAACTTATTAAACAATTTCGGGATTAATTGAATCCCGAATATCCCGGGATTAAAAAATTCAAATCCCGGGATTTGATAAAAAATTTATTTTGTCCATATATACATATATGTATATTGGCTAAATCTTACACTGTGCAGTATATTTAGCACTAATATTATCATTTGTGTGAATACTTTTGTCCACTTAATATGGTACTTTAATTTATAAATTCATATATTTCTTATAATTTAACAAACGAATGACTAGTTTATTTCTGTATTTTAGTAAGTAGTAAGTTAACAAACAATTTATAGAACATCAGATTTCGCTAGGTCTTTTCGCCTGAAAAATATTAATGTTCAAAATTAAAGTGAATATTTTTGACCGGCTGTGTATATTGGCTAAATCTTACACTGTGCAGTGTAAGTAAATTTATGGTCGAACAGACTAAAATCTGAAAATAATTACATAATTTATTTACTTGTAATACAGCCCTTGTAGATATAACACAAACATTCACACTCTCATTCAGATACACGAAGTCAAAGAGGGTCGCGCTTAAAACTTACCCATATTATTTGGAGTTCTCTACATGCTGTGTTTTTTCAATTTTAATAAATTTATTTTTGTCCAAATAATTTAATGTTAAATATTCTATCTACTTAATAATTAGTCACAATATAAAATTCAAAAAGGCATTTAGTGATGGGAAACGTAGTGAGCTGGAGCGGAATAGGTAGCATAAGCTGGTGCAGCATAATGTGCTACAGGGCCAACCGTCTTAAAAGGCGCAGCATAGTGAGCACCAGGGGCAATAGTTTTGACAACTTCGGGTGCAGCATGGTGAATAGCAGGAGCATAGGTCTTGACATGGTTGGCCTGAGGTTCACGTTCCACCACAGCATTGAAGCCACTATGATCGTCAGCAGTGTATTTAACAGTACGTTTGTAACCATCAGCATCAATCAAAGAGTATTCACCACGTACTGCATCGCCATCACGTTCTTCTACTTGGCTCTTGGAGTCACCAGACGCAGAGTCTTGCACATGGTAACCGTATTTGTATTGAGGATGGGGATCAAATTCGTCATCAGCTTTAACCAAAACATGTTGAGCAGCATAATGCGTCTTAAGAGCAGCAGCAGGGGCAGCATGATAAGCATGAACTTCTGGGGAAGCATGATAAACATAAGCTTCTGGAGCAGCATGATACACATGAGCTTCTGGAGCAGCATGATAGATATGAGCTCTTGGGGCAGCATGGTAGATATGTGCTTCGGGGGCAGCAACACTTTTCACAACAGTAGCTGGAGCATCATGATAAACATGAGCTTCTGGGCGCGCATGATACACTTGAGCAGATGAAAGATGACCGGCGTTGGCTAAAGCCAGCATTGCCAAGAAGGCGACAAACTGAAATGTATGTTAATAAATAATAGAAATTTTATAAATATTCATACATATGTAATTACGTGTGTACGTATGTATGTATTCATACATACATATGTAGGTATGTTATTTGAAGTGTAGTGCCATACCTTAAAAGCCATTTTGATAAAATAAAAAGTGACTATGAATTCGGATGTTCAATTAGCGTGTTACTTGCTTAACTTGCAAATGATTTCTGTTGTTTCAAATTGTGTTTATCGTAGTTTTTATAGAGCAACTCTTTTCAAGTTTAATTTCTTTGGAAGTGTTTTTGTGTGTGAAATTTACCAAACAAACAAAAAAGGAGTGGAATATATACATACATACAAATATAAATGTGAGGACCAAAACTGGTTTAGAAAATATTAAATTGTCTTAGGCAATATTTTTGATTAATCTGACGTTCTAATACATGACCATGAAATAAAACAACAAAAATGTTTCGTTAAGATATCGAGCCTTATTTTCGATTTAATCGTAAGCGACAAAAATTAAATTTTTCAGGAGAAGTTTTTTTTTTTTAATATTCAAATATGTTTTTGTACGTAAATGGTCGCTTACGATAAAATTTTACAGCCCGTATCTTAAAAGTTATCAACAATTTTGGCATTTGGATAATTTCAAACTATGGTTAGGCCCATAAAATTTTAATTTCAATAAAAAAGTCAATTTTCGATAACATGCCGCTTACGATAAAATCGAAAAATCATGCATAAGAATACTAAATGGTGTTTTTTTTATAGAGGTATAGAACTTTGAAATGGAATAAAACCAAGATGAATTTTTTAAATTGACACGAAACTTACTTTATTCGAAAGATAATCTTCTGGCATTATAATATAAATATGACTTCTTGCATATGACCGCCATGGCTGGATCGGCCGTAGTCTAATCTGGAGGTCTAATTTTCGATTACATTTTCCAACATTTCTGGCCGTATATTGGCAATAACGCGTTGAATGTTGTTCTTCAAGTAGTCAATTATTTCGCGGTTATCGGCGTACACTAGCGACTTCATATATCCCCTCAGAAAATAGTCTAGCGACATTAAATCGCATGATCCTGGACGCTAATTCTCGGTTCTGAAACGTGAAACTATGCGGTTTCCAAACGTTTCCTTCAATAAATCAATCGTGGCACGAGCTGTGTGACATCTTGCGCCGTCTTGTTGAAACTACAGCTTCTGAAGATCAATGTTGTTTTATTGATGAACGAAGCAGTCAGTAATTATGGCTATATAGCGGTCACCATTTACTGTAACGCTACGATCTACAGCAGCAATTACTTCTTTGGTACGCACTTTCGAGTAAACGTAGTGTGAAAAAACATCATAGTTAATCGAATTAATTGCTCTGATAGACGATTATGTCGACCGTAACATGGACGTAGTGCGCAATACGTATTTCGAAGAGTACTATGATTTTCAAAATAAATTTCCCCAATTTGGAAGCGTTGTTGAGGCATCAGTCTATTCATGTCTATTTTGTTGAAATGCCAAACCAAACTAAACATAAATCAATTGACAGCTGGCGAAATGGGCACCAGTTAAAAAAGTGTTGCCAACTTAAAGTTTTATAAATCTATAAAAAACACCCTTTACATTATAAATTACATTAACTATTTTACTGATTAAGCACAGTAGTCAATAACTTTTTTCTGGAAATGAAAATTAAATTTGATTATCAGAAACAAATTGCTAAAATTTATTTCAATAAAGGAAACTCCCACTTTTGAATAGCAAAAAATTACTGGTAGTACAAGCTAAATTTCATTATCAGTGAAAATGTACTTTATATTTTAAACATATTCATTCAAAAGTAAAACCATACTTTTTTTACTTCAATTATCGATTTTCCTCTTGCTTTTTTGCTTCAATATATGCATACATTTATTGTAAGTTGAAAAGAAAAAGGTGTTTAAAAACTAGTACTCACTATCCGACACAGTCAAACGATTTTTGAAAAAATGCAACCCTGATCTAATACTGCTTATGAAAATTTCCAAACAAAAAATAAAACAATTTTTACGGTTAATAACATCGGCTCCATGGTACATAAGAAACTCAAATTTACATCGTGATTTCAATATGCCACAAGTTGCTGAAGAAATTGCAAAATACGCAGGCAAATATTTAACAAAACTCGAGTCGCGCCCTAATCCGCTTGCTCGTAATATCTTGAACTTTACTGGACACTTCCGCTTAAAAAAGAGTGGCACATGGGCTCTAATACTTAACACTCCATATGAAACTGCTTGAAAATACTTAAATTTTTTTGCTTTGCACGACTCTTATGTATTATTAACTACTATCATTAGTTTATTTTGAAGATTTGGCTTGTTTTTATGGTTAAGCAATTGTCTATATGCATTTCGTTCCTGCTTTTGGAACTTGTCAGTAGACTTCAACCCAAAAAATTTTTGAATTTAGTTAACAAACTTCGTATGTTTATAGTAAGACTCTTAATATTATATTGAGAATCACAGTATAGAAACATAATAAGTTTGAAAGCCTCAAACAAAAATCTTTACAAAACAAGCATCCTTATTCAATTGTCTATTTATTTTATCACTAGTTTATGTTTGAAACTGGTCGGGCCTAGTAATAATATTTAGATTTAAGATTTGAATACTTATTCTTAGTTAATTTTTGAAGAATAAATATACGTATTAAAAAAAATAAGAAAAATAGCTGTTTATGTTACAGTTGCATTTTCAGAGTACCAGCCTTAATATGCACCTTGATTGGGGTGCACGTATTTGAGTTTGCAATGAGGTGGTTTTTAAAATTGATACCACGACTGGCAAAAACGACAGATATTAATCACTGTTTTGTGATCTATTGTAATTGACTGTATCGTGCAAGATAAATTTGCCTGTCAAATAGTGCTTAACTAGTCGCTTTAATTAAATAAATAATTTACTACACAAAAACCGTAAGAACTCAGATTTGTTAGCAATTTTAAAATATATGGCGTACTTTATAAATTGAAGGTTGACACTGAGGCCACTTTGTGAGCACCAAAAGTTCACCACGTTTGGGGCCGCTTCCATTTGTTATATCGCCAGTGTTAAAACAACCAAAAGGTAATTGGTACTCTCTTCTAGGAGATACTAAGTGTGCCTTCAACCACCTAAAGCTAAAGGACATTACCATAACCCTCTCAGATAGCAGTACGCTCTCTGGGGGAAAATTTTCACGTCTGTAGAAAGGCAATTGGCTTTACTTGGTCCATAAGCTCTAAAGGAGTCATTTTGATACCAGAAGCGTTCATAAAACCGATATGATTGTACGGAATATTAGTTTGTTGAAAAAAACTACACTCAGCGAGCAATCACTTCGTGCGATAACCGGTGCTTTTAGATCCACGTCGACAAAGGCATTTTTTGTTCTGTTATGCTGGTTTTTCAGTAGAAGTAAGTAGGAAGTTACCACTACGTGCTGCTGTCAGAATAAATACAATAGGCGCATAACTCTATAGACCATGGGGACATGCTAGCAGTCTCGATACAGTAAACAACATAACTGATCTTAAAGACTACTGCATTCCAAACCCCTACCTGTATAAAAGTTTTCGAATTTTATTGACAGAAGGTTTTCTCCACTTCGTAGATCCGTACAGGTGCTCATGGACGGCTCAAGATGGCGAGACAGTTGGGGCTATATATTCGACAATTTGAAATTTAAATTTGCTTCATACTCCCGGACATACATATGTAGTATATTACCATTAGAAGAGCAACATACTGATTAAGTTTTTATCGGATATCATATAGACTGACAAGTAAGTCGCTTACATGCGAATTTCTTGTTCAAGAATGTTGAAAAGAGCTAGCTAAGCTTACACAGCGCAGTAATCACATTAAATTGGTTGCGTGGGTATGGCACCATATTAGGCAACGTAGTTGCGGATGACCTGGCAAAGAGTTGAACCCTACTCAGGGTAGTCGATATCGATAATCTCTGTAGGCTCCCACTCTCATCATGACCCTTCGACGTTGCTTTTCTTGAAATAGCTCAGGACGGATGGCACAATAAGCTCAGCCTCTGGCTTCCGTAAAATCCTCACATAACTCAGAACCTCATGAACTTTAAGCACCTAAAAAATTCTTGGTATTATCGACGAGCCTCTGCGCTTTCGAACGCCATGCTTAACGTTTGTGGCTCCCGTGCAAGGAATACTCCTTCACTTCTAATGATGAAGAGATGGTGAAAAGCCTTATGCATTTCTTCTGCTTCTGTCCCATTCTCTATACACACGCATTACCAATTCTCTACTTTCCTCTACCGTCTGTAGTCTCTGACAATATAATACACTTCAAATCTATCTATTTCATCACTCCACCTCCTACTCCTTTCTTTTTTTTCTACTCACAAGTAGAACAAGGGGATTATTATATTGGACTAGAGTTGTCTCATTTTCCTTATTACCAGCGACCTGCTAGCATAACCTTACACATAAGTTACAAGATAAACATCACAGCGCCAAAAAAAACTTGGTAGAGTTAATGGAAAAAATCTATATTTGGACAGAGGTTTCAAAAAAGTATTGCTAAAAGTGAACATCGCAGTTGAATGGAACAAAACTGGCAAAGAACTTTATACATCGGCGCCTCCCGTACGTGATAATGAAATGCGAATTAAAGAAAACATTAATCCAAAACAAGTCTGAATGTTGATTATAAAATAATGTGAAATATGTACATATCGCTCACTTTGATGTACGCCATAGCTCAGATAAACAAGTTTTTGAGAAAACTAGCTTAAAACTTTCATTTTAGATATACACAGCTTAATGGAAAGGGAACAGTTTTTTTCTCAAGGGTATACGAAGATATTTGTCTGAAATTTCTGAACAATATGAACAACGATTTAAGAACTAATTTTTCATTATTAACACAAATTTCCCTTTTTTTTACTTATGACGTCTTGGCAATAAGAATGCCAAGACGTCCATAAATTCGGCGGCAATTTTAATCCAGTTCGATATTATTCACAACTTCGTTAATAACACTATAAAATTCTTAGTGTGTATATATTTTCATCATCTGTCGAAAATGAGGATACAGTAAGATGAACTTGATTGTTTTGTGTCGGAAGTTGCGACAACAACCTCATTTTTACTTATGACGTCTTGGCATTCTTATTGTCATAAGTAAAAATGACAGATGATGAAAATATATACACACTCAGAATTTTAAAGTTTTATTAACGAAGTTGTGAATAATATCGAACTAGATTAAAATTGCCGCCGAAGTTATGGAGGCAAATTACAACATTCGAAATTCTATCGAAATTTCCATACACACACAATTAAAACTCTATAAATTTTTTTCCATATTCAAGAAAGTAAATTGCCCCCTGCTTTTATTTGTCATTTGCCAAAATTTTTCTTGAGTTTTTCTTTTAGGTTGAGTTAGGTTTGGTAGAAAAATCAATATTGACCCAATCCATTTCGGATTGCACTTATAATTTTGTAGCATGTTGTGTGCTCTTAATAAGAGATACTGGAGAAACTACCCAAAAAAAAGCCAGTTGCCTAATATACTTTCTTAGGTTTTTTTTAGTCTGAATCCCTAAAATATTTCATATCTCGTATATTTTCCCGATGAAAAACTTGTCTTTTGAATTGACTGAATGCTGGACACTAACACAAGTAGTATTCAAAAGTTTCATCATCCCCCTGGCGAGCTCTACATGTTGAAGAGGCAAGACCACCCATGCGATCCAGGTGACTTTTAACTCTGTGTGTCCTGTTATTATGTTAACCAAATTCCGAAGTATTGGCGCTTTTAAATTTAGGATCTCTATTGTCTCTTAACTATTTGGGTTTCCTCAGAGAATTTCGGTCACTCTTCTAACAGTAGAGTTCCGCCAATCTCTAATGTGTGTTTTATAGCCCATTATTTCAATTAATTTTTAAATTCTTAAAAAGGTTTCTGTGTGATTTTCTTTTGTAATGATGCCCTGAAAGCCACATTATCTCGATTTCTCTACAATATATGTATGAGTTTATCTCATTTTTACATTGCAGGACGCTTCAAGATTGAACTTTATGATTTCTTAAGGCAGTTCGTTGTCAATTACCTTTAGATTTTTAATGCCTTCCGTTATAGCTGTGATCTAAGTCTAAAAGACTGTATTATGATTCAGCAAAGAGAAAGAATTTACGAATATTACGACTCATGTTGTAAAACACATTACCCGAATCATTCGTGTGAAGAATAGTTTGGGAGCTATTCATTATTATTGTTGCTCTCTCCCATTCCATTGTTTATGGAGTTATGGTGATGCAGTTACTTTGTACATATCTAATTGAGATATTATAACACATGCGGGTCGTAATATTGTATACTTTTCTATTTGGTTGTATGTTCTCATGTTAGCCATTCACCCATTAGTATCAATTTTATAGCGGTCAAAGATCCCTAATTTTTAACTTGTATATCAATTAGCACGATTGTAAGAATGTTTTTCATCGACTTAGTTGATGTGGTTTTAATTGCGCCACAAATGCTAATACAGCACTGTCTCTGTCTCTGTCTGTGTCACTACCGATGCGTATGTTATGATTGGTCGTACCAAACTCATGAAAAGCCAGTGTATCATTTTCGGACTTAATTCCCATTTGGATGCAATAGCGCTCCTGTTCAAATTATTTGAGCCAATTAGGGCTCTGTTTTCTATATGGTATTTCCAGGATAATCTCCAATCAGGTATTACTCTTAGATATTTAAACTTTTTGGTAATTTGTATTATTTCGTCTTGAAATAGGGGAGATTTAAATGTTGGAATTCCCGCTCCCTCGTGAAGAAACATTTTCTTTTTTCCGAGTTAACACTTAGATCTCGCTTTTTGGCTCAATTGTAAAATAAGTTAAGGCCTTTGTAAACCTTTCAATTAATATTTTAGGATGGGTGTACACTTATTAAAATCGCCATGTCGTCTGCACAATATACGGGCTTGAATCCTTCTTCGGATAGAAGTTTTGTTAGGCTGTATATGGTGGTAAATCAGAAAAAAGGATATAATATACCTCCCTGTGGTGTTCGCGACATACGTGACCTCTTAGTTTTTTGTATCGCTTACCCCGCAACTTATGCACTTATCCAAGCGGTTATTCCTTGATCTAAGTTAAATATGCTTGAGATTGAAACAATGAATCAAAAGGTCTTTTAATGTGATATACAACTTCCTGTAGGGCTGTCTCAGAAGAGCTTCCTCTAATAAAGGCGTGTTGTCTAACTTTGATTACATCATTTGCTATTTTTTCATTCAATATTGGGTCCAAAATTCGTTCCAATATTTGCAGTAAGGATGAGGTTAAGCATATTGGTCTGTACGTTTTTGGATTTGAATAGCTTTCCTTGGATGGTTTTGGTATGAAGACAACTCTTGCTTCTCTCCATGGCATTGATGTGTATGCATATGTTAGACAGTTGGTAAAGATGTGAGCTAACCCATCTTCTATTAGGTCTATGATTTTCTGAAGGAGAGCCCGGAAACTACCATCAGGTCCAGCTGTTTCAAATGGCGAAAAGCTTCTAATTGCATTATTTATTATTTAAGTGGTAATAGTTATTTTTGTTGGGTACACAACTCTTACGGCCGAGTCACATAGAATCCGTCATACGGAGAAGGTGGACACAATGACCATATTGTTGACGGAAGTATTTGAATTGTTTGAGTAGTTTTGTACTCGATTTTATTTATTAAATTTAAGTTTTTTTAATTCATATTACTTATGTCTTTTATTTTGCCACAAAACACCAAAACCTAAATCAAAACATCTCAAAAAAACCAACTTATAGCCATCAAACTACTAAACGTTCGCTGTCACTAGTTTAAAAAGGCATCGTACAGATTATGACGGATTCTATGTGCATCAGCCTTAATTCTAAATAAAGCCGTTTTAAGCCAAACTTGAATTAAAGATTTGTGTATACTTTATCGTGAGAGTGTGTGATCGTAAAAAATTTTATTTTCGTGAGTATGCGTGTGGTCAATCAAACAATTTTATTCTCGGGTACATCTCTGCTTACAATGACATGATAATGCTTTTAGCATTATGGCGGCATCATTGGACAAAAATGAAACAATTGAACTAGGTTGACATGTGGTTTCAACAACGCTTTGCAACATGATACCATGAACTTATTTAGAGGCGAGTTTGATTAGCAACGTTTTGCAGAGATAATTTCAGTCCTGAAAGACAATCGAAATAGTGGAAAAAGTAAAATTAGAGCCCACGGATACACCACCTACGGCATATAGCCGCGGGCAATATTTAAATCAAATAATCCTTAAAAAGTAAATGGCAAATTTTTTGTTTAATTTAAATTTTAAAAACCCACACGGTTAAAAAATCATCCGTTATTTTATTTTTAGCACAATAATTAATTATATTTTTTTAGGTAAAGTAACAAGAAATTATTTTATTAAAATATACAAATATATTTCTTCCAGCAAACAAGAAAAAAGTTAAATAACAATTTGATGCTGTAACATTTATCTGTACATTTAGCTGAAATTTAATAAAATGTATACAAACGAAATCATCAATGTCAAATAAAATTTTATACAATACGAATAAATACTATGCAATTAAATTCGATAAAAAAAAATGTTAATAAACTATATCGAACAAAAAACTTGACAACGCACTTCTGGCTCATGAACCGAAAAACAGGAATAGAAAAAATAAATCATAAATATAAAAGTAATTTGCTTCAAAGACGATTAACCCCAAAATAAACTTTTATTAAAACGAAACTACAATTGTACAATAATGATTTTTTAAACACATACTTGTTTATATACATATTTATGTACTATTTATGTACACGTGTATGTATGTACTTATGTTTATGTATGTATATACATACATTCATATGGCAAACACTTTTCGTGATCAAATAAAAGTAACAGACATTGGCAGCAAAATTATCAAAGTTTGCTCTCAGCTCAGAGAAGCCAGACACACTTAAGTTATCTTCGTAATTAGTCACATTATTCACTAAATCTAATTAAAATGGCATTCAAAGTAAGAAAATTTTATATAACTTGAAAAAAGAAATCAACTAAAACGTTCCTTAATCCGTTACAGTTTGTTGCTGCTTTAGCTTTGATCGCTGTAGCCAACGCCGGTCTACTTCCAGCTGCTCAAGTTTATCATTCTGGCCCAGTAGCTCATGTTTATCATTCTGGCCCAGAAGCTCATGTTTATCATGCTACGCCAGAAGCTCATGTTTATCATGCTGTCCCAACTGCTGCTGTTAAGACTGTTGTTCCCGTAACACATTATGCTGCTCAACCTGCGTCAGCTAAAGCTGATAATGAATTTGATCCTCATCCTCAGTACAAATACAGTTACCATGTAGAAGATGCCGTGTCTGGTGACTCCAAGAGTCAAGTGGAAGAACGTGATGGCGATGCAGTACGTGGTGAATACTCTTTGATCGATGCTGATGGCTTCAAGCGTACCGTTCACTATACTGCTGACGATCACAATGGTTTTAATGCTGTAGTTCATCGCGAACCTCTTGTAAAAGCTGTTGCACCTGTGGGGCATTATTCTGGCCCAGCTGCTGTTGTTAAAACTGTAGAACCCGTAGCTCACTATGCATCTCCAGCTGTCGTCAAACATGTAGCTCCAGCTTCCCACTATTCCGCTCCCGCTTACACCACCTACACTGTGCCTTCTCATCATTAAATTTAATGCCATTTTAAGAAAAATATTTGTGTCTGATAACGCTTATTAATTTATATTTAAAGCTAATTTTTTATAAACTAAATTGATATACAACATGTCTTTCAATATTCAAGTCAGTCAAGAAATAAGAAAGCAATTGGTTTCTTATGAAATCCATTTCAGCAATGTACAGTGAGAGGTAAAGTATGAACTCAGTTTTTATAACGCAGGTGAGGTTGCCTGGTTTCTAAGAAAGAAAATTAATTTTTAGCTCACTTGAGTCTAATAATACGCCCCTTTCTGTTGGCTGGGTATAGCATAATATGTAGTGACATAAAAAAAGTTTTTAAATTATTTTAATGCTCTGATATGGTACGCCTTGTTAATTTTTAAGGCATTGCTGCTGATCAGCTGGTGCTGAGTAAGCACATTACTTTACTTTACATACTAGAGATGCTAATCAGGACAGGTTTTTGAAATACCGTGCTTTGGTATTTAGTGATGGAGTCTCGATATTCCGAGCCAGGGCCCGGGTTTTTTTGAAAATATTGTGAACAAATATATGTCTTTATATTAAAAATAATACTTTTATTTAACAATTAATTTTTATTGCACATTTTAAAGGTACACACAGAGGAACATATGTATGTACTTATATAATTCAGACATTTAACAAAATATTCAGTGCAATTATGAATAAAATTCCGAGAGAAATTTCTCCCTTTTCCAATTAGAATTTTTTGTTTTTCACTATACTTGCTATTAGTTGGAATTTTTTCCCGGAAAAATTTCTCGCGGAATTTTATTCATAATTGTTTTAGTGCAAAATATGAAAAGAAGCTTGATATTAATAAAAACACGATACTTTATAATAAAAATTGAGAGTAATAATCTCTGCTTTATTTAACCTTTTGTATGGGAAAAAGATATATTTAAATATGTATTTATAATCTTAGGTAGATCTTGATCGCTCGAAATTCACAGGCAAAATTGATATAATTGGTAAAAGTTGAAGATGGCGAAGACAAAGTTTAATCACACCGTTAGCGGTTTACTCGTTAGAACCAAGTGAGTACTTCATTTTCGTTTCTAGCAAAAGTGTCAGATTTTTTAACTTTTTATTAAGAAACATGAAATTTGGTGTTCGTTCGTCTTAAGCAAAAATTTATGTTCGTTAGGTGTGATACAATAATTTCTAATAAACTCTCTATTTCAAAAAACCATTTTATTGCGAATTTTGATTGAAAAGTGCAATATATGCAAAAAATTTCCTAGAAAAGAAAACGCCATTTGATACTATATATATATATATATGTATATCATACTACATACTAAAATATTTACTCAAAGAAAATTTTTTATTTTAACTTGTTAGAACAAGGTGTTTCTGATATTTTTAATATAGAAGATGACAGTGAAACAAAGATTAAAAAAAGATAGTCCCGAAGATCTCGGACTGTAAGATTAAAAAATCCCGGGCTCCAGGATTTGCATAGTCCTGAAATTTCTGGAATTTCCGGGAATACAATACACAAAGTCGTCAAACTTTGTTTACAACCCTGCAAAAGAGTAGGCGACAATTGTCTGAAAGCTACTAGTATAATTACTAGTATAGCAAGAACTAGTGCAAAAAGGGTTAAAGTTGTTATGTAAAGTTATTAGTGCTGATGAGTACCAGTATATGAAATAGTTCCAAGGCACCGCATTGCAAAATAAATTTTTACTGTCTAACAGAGCCCTTGCACTGTATGGTTCATCTAAAAATAATTATAACTAAATAATTATAATTATAATTACCCTTTTATATTTTTGAACTGACAAAAATCCATTCCAAATATTTGTTCCATTTTAGTTATTGCTTAACTAGCCAAAACCCTGTGCGCTGTGCTACATCCTTTCTACGTTTTGAGATGAAAAGAAAAAATTTTTATATTAGAAGTGCCGCACTTGCGGTTCAACCTTCACTATTAACATAAATATTCATAATGACTTTCAAAATTATCAATGCATTACTTTGCAAGAAACATTTTCTGTATTTGCGGGGAGCCACGCTCACTCATCCAATCCCTATTGTTTTCTATCATCGGCACAATCAACAGAAAATTAATATTTAATTTACTTAGGAGGTGAGACACTTTATGCTACGTTATCCATCCTTTTTATAATACTATTTTCGTTATTGGCGTTACTTCTTACGAAGAAAATGCAAAATTTTGATTGTTTTGGATTCCATGATATTGAGAAGGCATCACGCCTACTTGTTAAATTTTGAAATTGTTTCCAAGGACAATGCTCAATACAATATCAAAAATATCTTCACAAAATTTCATTGTTCTCCCTATATTAGTTTTCTAGATATCTCAGAGAGGGGGGTTTAAGACAACGCACATTATAAAAATCGTTACACAAAATTTCACGTTTCTTTGCTGCATTAGATGCAAAGATATTTCCAAAATAAAAAAATTTATATGGGAAGTGCCACATTAATAAAAACTGCGAAATCGATGTAGCCACTCTTAATTGATGCGCTTATCCACGAACGACAATTACTTTTTATTTATGTATATTAGGGTTGTTATCGCGTAATTTATAAAAAGGAGGACAGCAAAGGAAAAAAATATGGACAGTTCCTTGAAAAAGTAGGAGTTACAAATAAACGGAAATAGGTTTTTTCCAAAATATATTACCACCAATAAAATCTTAAATACATATCGATTGTATTGCGTAAAAAGGGTCAATCTCGCACAATTTTACACAGAATATTGATCGTTTTACCCAACACTATGTTTACATTAAATCGTACCTACATAAGTATACACACATTTGAGAATATTTGAGTACATAAAGGCAGAAAAATATCACTTCAAATATCGTTTAAAATGTTGGAAACATTTTTTAAACTTTTTCGTTTATACTTCTCAAAAAACGTTTATAGTACAAGAATTCATGAAAAAGTAGTTCTTCGCCAGCTCAGAGCCCAAAATCACTTAAAGTTTTACCGATCAAATATCTCTAACGATAAGACTACATTAAAAAACTTCCATTGTTTGCTTAAAGCTGTGCTGTATTATGTTGGCAATTTTTACACAACTCCATCGATATTTTAAATACATGTTAATAATTCTATGTCTTAAAATAACATACCACAACCCTTATGAGCAGAGACATCCAATACTAATTATTTCCTTTTTAGCTTGGTTTTAATAAATACCATTTGTAGGACTTTCCCGGACGCTAGTTTTTTCGGGGACGGAGATCCCAAAAAGAGGACATTGTCGGGGAAAAAGAGGACGAATAACAACCCTAATGTATATATATACATAAATATTTTTGTTTTGAGTTGAAGTTGAGTTTCTTAAGTATAGGGTCCGCCATCTAACGTTTTTTTTCAACTAGTGCTTATTTCGTGAATGGTAACACTTAGCTCATGTCTGATTTGACAGATAATTAGTTTTATCCTTCCGCTGAACGAATATGTTGTGTTTTCGCTTCGCTAAGTGGGCCTGCGATCGACTTACAGAAGATGCCGATTTTGCCAAAAATATCATCTTTTCAGATGAAGCTCATTTTGATCTTGACGGGTATGTAAACAAGCAAAATTGTCGCATACATTGAAAAGCCGACGCACCCAAAACGAGTCACTGTTCGGTGCGGATTTTGGTCCAGAGGCATAATTGGGCCATTTTTCGAAAATGAGCAAGGAGTGGCCGTTACAGTCAATGGCGATCGTTATCGGGCCATGTTGAACGAATTTTTGTTCACAAAAATTGAAGAGGAGGATATTGGCAAAATTTGGTTTCAACAGGACGGCGCTACGTGCCACAAAACCGAAGCTACACTCGATGTTTTGCGCCCTGTTTTCAAAAAAAGTTATCTGGCGGACCCTTTACATACGAAACTGTGTGAGTGCATACACAGGAAAAATTATTGTTTTTTACAGTTGGGAACTAGTGGTGGTGATTGCTGTACTATTAAAATACTAGTTGGACACTAGTTCGATCTCCTGCAAAGAAACTACAAAAATGTTAGTGTATGTGTTGTGAATAAAATGCTTACAGTGTTGCCAATGAAACTACATAAGGTTGTGTCTCCAATCGCACATTGAAGAAAATTACACTACAATTTTTTTGTGTAGGTTAAAATTACCTGAAGGAAGCGTGGGGTTAAGTGTCCCCAAGTCGACTATTTTGTGTCATTGTCAATGGACCGTCTACATATTAACACTGTTTTTGATGCGTAGAAAACATTTTGTCAGATACACACAACTATGCTTTTTCTTAATGTTTTACTGGTTTGTCGAAAATCCACTCGTCAACCAAAATTCAAGTTTTTGGAAAAATTAGTTTACGAAATCAATTTAAAAGGTATAAAAATATCAAATTTTAAAATCAAATACTTGTAAAAAATTTTTGTGAGCCTGTAGAATATCTTGTGGGATCAGTTAAAAATTTACAAGTTCACATACACTACACAAGCTCACTGTACAGTTTTACAAACTTGAGCAAATATCAAAATCGTTTAATATTTACTCAGTTCACTAATACTAATACAACTAATACAACCACCCCCATACACTACACAAACGCACTGTACAGTGTAAGACTTGTGCGGCATTAAATAAGGCAGTAACGCTAACTTATTTTTTTTTGACTTATTCAGAAGTTATTGGCGAAAAAAATTTTTTAATGCAAAATAAAATTTTTCTTTTGTCTTCAAAAATTTATAAAAAATCAAAACGGCAAATATTTTACATTTTTGTAATGTATCGAAAAGCTGGGCATGCTGGAAATAAAACAAGCTGTAAGTAATGAAAGTCTGTGCAAAGATTTTTACCAACATTGTGCAATACATACATGTGTATATTCGTAACACACTTGCACTTTGTGGTTCAATTGCAAAGTCATATCAACCCAGCAAAAAACTTAAGAAAAGGTAATCAGGTTTGTAATTAAGAATATTTTATGGAATCTCTTCCCTACTAAATTACCAACTTAATGCTTTTAATAAGGCGTGAAACTTGAGAAGTGTTTCCTTTTTTTGTTCAAGTAATCTATTAAATCTAAAAAATTGCACATTCTTAAATTTTATGTACTGCGATTTGTAAGCGAGTAATGAAATTTGGCAATCAGAAAAGTAAGTAATTATATGGCAAGTAGTTCAAATTGTAATGTGTAATTTTTTGCTGGGAAGTAGAGGAGTTATTTTTTTATTGTTTCTGGAATTCAAAAATATAGAAAGAATAAGAATATATAGTGTGCCTATGGAAATCAATTTTCGTCACAATTTTCTTAGAAATAAAAGAGCTGCAAATTACGAAGAACTGATACAAGAACTCCCTATTTCATATCAACAACTCCGATGTGACGTGTCATAAACAATACGCTTTTCTGTGTAGCAACGCATTCATCAGCACCTACGTCTATCTACTTGGGCAGAGATTGTTACTAACATCAGCTATTTAACGTAAATTTACAATGAAGTGGAATATGAGAAAGAATTATTGTGTATATACTTGTTGATTTCTCTTTGGTAAATACATAAATTTTTTACGATCATCGCATTAATTATTTCTACTTGTGCAATGTACCGTTATTACATACATGTAAGTATTATTGTAGTGGATATTATTTTACATTTTTTTTTCTTTTTTGATTATTAGTAAACGAAAAATCAAGGAGAAAGGGAGATAACAACTTCGCTTAATCAAATGCAGCTCTGGTGCGGCAATCGTGTGAACGGTTGATAGACAGCCATGCCCCAATAAAAATGCTAAAACTGCACCAATATTTATTGTGTTCTCGAGCGGCAATCAAAGAAACCAATACGCGACAATTTCTTAAATGTTTTTGTAAGTACTGTAAACTTCAACTTACTTTATATGTAATTACAACTTATTTTAAACGTTAACATAGAACTGTGATCCAATCTTTAATCCATATATTTAGCTTTTATTAGTTTAAAAGAACGAAAATCGCCTCTGCTTTGTATATTTAATGAGCACAAAATATACAAAAGAGACGCAATTTTCTTTCTTTTAAATGAATAAAACATTTTCCCTTACAAAATAAAACAGAAAAAAAATACTTCTTTTTAAAAGAAAACTATTTGCAAGTAAAACTAAACAAACTAAAAACTTCCACGATATCTATTTGTTTGTGTTGCCGCAAGTTAGAAAAATCGTATGACTAGGATGCGGCAATTATTGCCACAAATTCATTCTTTGGAAATCAAATTTTTATAAAATGGGGCAATCATGTGACTGCAACGTATTTGATTGGTGCAATTTTATTATTGTGCACCAATTCACCACAATAAAAATTGGGTCAGATTGGTGTATTTGCTGCAGTCGTGTGATCCTACCTTTAGTTACAAACTTCAAACAAAAACATTTAAGTACAAACATTTGTATTCGATTCTGAATCCTTTTTCGATTTTCGCAACTGGCTGGACACATAAATTATTTAATTAATAATTTTTACACTTTTAATCAGGAATAATTTCTTAATTAATTTTTACATTTATTTTTACAAAGAATAATTAACTAATTAAAAATATAAAGCCATAAACAATTATTTTATAAAATAATAAAAGAGTATAAACAAGAAAAAAAAAATGAAATGGTAAAAACTCATCGAATGAAAAATGGCCGAAAGGATTACTTCTTCAACTTCAAAAATTTAGCTGCTTTTATTACTGGTGATAGTGGGACTCATGGGATTGCTGTTGGGGAGCTTCGTAGGTGGCATAAGTATGCTTGTTTTGTTCAGGATGGGCATGATGGTTAACCGGAGCAGCATAATTGGGTGTGGCAAAAGTAACTGGACTCTTTACAACATTTGTAGGGGCGACGTAAGCGGCAGGAGTATGATGATAATGGCTAGTCTCTACAGGAGTAAAGTGCGCAGAAGAAGAGTGAGCAGTAGTAATTGTTTTATGGCCACTGAGGGGTTCACGATGCACAACAGCATTGAAACCATTGACATCATCAGCAGTGTATTTTACAGTGCGACGAAAGCCATCAGCATCATCCAAGGAATATTCACCATGTACTACATCACCATCACGTGTTTCCACTTGACTCTTGGAATCCCCCGAGACAGCATCTTCTACTTTATATTCAAATGTATATTTGGGATGGGGATCATCGGGATATACTTCATGAGAGGATGGACTCTTTTGCAGCGCCACATGATGTTGTTGTGGATCGTTATGTTCGTAAAATCTGGGTTGGTGCTCCAAGTTGAGATGTTGTGGAACTTGAATAACACCAGCACTGGCGGCAGCAACAAAAGATAAGATAGCGATGAACTGTAAGTGCAAAAGAATTGAAAAAATAACCGAAGGTCAAGACTTTGTATATTGTAAAAGTTAATTTCTTGCTCATGGAATTATGCCAGCTCGTATTTCGCCTTTAGGTATGGCTTTAAATTTTTTATTGAGAAACAAAAGTATTGTTTTTTCGTTGGGAAAAATTTTAATCAATGAATTGCATTTTTAAATAAGGCCAATATCACTGGCATTAATATTTAGTTAATTCGTAGTCTGTTGCCATGTGCAAGTTTTTCAGTAACATCCCAATTCATTTGTTTTTGTTTTCTGATATTGAAAGCAAGTCACAGCAAACCTAAATGCCGCAATATGCAGACCCACTCACCTTGAAGGCCATTTTTGCAAACTAATCGATTTATTTTATCCAAAAGTTAAAGAAATATATCAAAGTATTTGTCCTAACACTTGGAACTACGTGATTTGAATAATGATTTAAACCATAAATGCATTTGTATTTATACTCCCAAACTTTGTTTGAGAGTGGTTGGTAATTTCTTTATGAAGTTACTTGAATATAAAAGATTGAAGGGAATAGCTGGATATTTCAATGATTACATATCAAAATCTATGTCTTTTGCTCATTTTTTAATTATAAATTTCGGCATTTCACTTTTTTATACTATTGTTTAACTCAAAATCATCATACAAAGAGGTACAATTTATATTTTAAAATTCACCGCAGGCAAAGTAGTGAATATGCAAAAAGAAACAAAATCACAAATCAAAATGAAAATGAAAACATGTATTAAACAGGCAGACACCCACAGGTCAGGCACCCATGTCAATGTCTACATTAACTAATCAATCGTTTCGCATAAACGTTCACTATTTATCACGCACAACCGCACATTCTTACGCACACATACATACATACGAGTATGTATGTACATACATACGAGTATGTATGTATGTGTGCATTATTTTTTATGGTAAGCAATATATTAGGTAACATGATTACTTAGATATTCATGTATTATGGGTACGTGCTACAGAAATGTGTAAATAAAAAAGTGTGTTTGTGTGTGTGTGCGTGTGTGTATTATCAAAAACAAAAGACTTAGGCGAGTAACTTGGTTTAATTAATCAAAATAGTTCTCATGCGATTCCATTTCAGTCAAGTAAAAAAAATCTAATTATAGTTTGTTATGATTATTTATATCCACTCATTTAAAGTATGCTTATATTTTTATTACGATAACACATGAACATATTTTAAATACAAGTGCAAATTGAGCGATAACGTAAAGTAACACGTGTGTTGCTATTAAAAATCGATGTAAAGCCTTCATTACATGCCATGTAAAATTCCACATGCACTAGCGGCTCTAGCGTAATTTTGACGTCATCATGAAACTGCCACGTACTTCCACTTTTTGTGAAAATCACATATATATGGCATGTAGCTCTCTGAACACATGAACTCATGTGTATTATTGACGTGCCGTTTACCACTCCCGTATACATACTCGTATATAAATTTTGACGTTTGAAATATTTTTAGGTTTACATATAGTTGGACGAGAACTTTTGATATAGCATTTGGAGATCGTATGTATTAGTGAAATGCCAAATGTCAAATTTTTGATATTCGCAAATACGAATATTAATATTTCGTCACCTTAAATGCAAACGGACATAACTACACAAAAATTCGAAATCTAGGTTTTGATTGATTATGGTTTATTTTATCAAACTACATGTTCACGCAAATATTTAGACCTCTGTGAACAAAAATTACGACTTTTTAAAGAAATTTAAACGGACGTTAATAATAATATTTGCAACTAACTTTGGTGTTATTTGTTCATTAATAATTATCACATGTAATTTGGCTTACAAAGCGATGCGAACTTTAGCCTGATCAAATCATAAAAATTTCTATAATAAATTAAATGGATTTCTGCATCGCAAGACAAGTTTCCATTGTTAATTTTTTTTTTTGTATAAAACCAAGCAATCTAGAGACAAATTGTAATCAAACTGTTTACATGGGTTTCCTTCCTTCATCTCTTCTTTTAAATTTTTAAAGATTCTTAATATAAATAAAAAATTTATTTCCATATCAAACTACAATATATACATACATATTACCAATAAAAGTACCAAAGATAGTATATATATAAGGAAATGGTTTTGCAGAAGTTTATGAAAATATGTACTACAATTATTTTAGACAAAAAAGTGTCCGTTTAAAGAATATATTCTTCTATGGATATGACAATATCAAATAATTAAGTTTTTAAATTGGCCTACTTGAGGCGACAACTTATAAGTTTTGAGAGATGTGTTAATGGAAACTTTCATACATAGACGTTTTTATTATTTTAATATTAATAAAAGAAAAATCAGATAGTGGCTTTATGCCACACAATTTTGACAGTATTTTTGTTCAAAAATCCAAATGTGACAATGAAGCCAAAGCGGACACATTTCCTGAGGCAGCACATGTGTAAACATGTGAATATTTACATGTAGATATGGTACTAGTAAATCTGATGTAGCAAATGTAAGTTCGTGGTGACATAAAAACTAAGTCCGAGTCATATGTGCATGCGGCTTTTTACATGATGTGTACTGCAGGCTTTGTGCTAGAATTACTGAAATCGTATCGTGCTGTCGCGTATTAGCTGACAAAATCCGTAACATTTAATAAGTGTGTTTTCTACAAGACTAAAACGACATTTTTTCACTAATACATTTGCTACAATTTTGCATTGAATTTAAAAGTGCCAGGCAATTGACTAGTAGAGATGACCGACACATTTATCAATTATAGTTGCTCGTCTCTAACATGTATGTTAGAGTGAAACATTTAATGTGCATATACCAAAACTTTTATTGCAAAATATACAATTCGTTCGGTCTGTGAAATTAAAATTTATACAAGTGCTAAGAAAATTAACAATAATACTGCATAAAAGAAATTGAAAAGTTTAATTTAATTTATACATTTATGTACGTTATTTTGTATTTTGGATTGTACATACTCGTATAAATGTATATTACTTATGTATTTCTTATTTTCTTATAATAAAAAATATTAAAATAAGACAAAAATTATATTTATTTATTTAAAACTTACATTTTACCAGTTTCTATGTAAACATTGAGTAATCATAGTTTACCAATGCTTATGTAATCAGTGACTTGCAAAAAAAAGAAGAAGAGTGAGCATTTCAGATATATGTGTTTTAATAAAGAGAAATTAATAAGTTAGAGAGAGATAAAAAATCGCACGTACACAAATGTTTTGGTAATTTTTTTCACCCTCTAATAAACTAACTGGGGACTGTGACCGAAGTGTCGATTATCGCTGCTAGTTAAATGACTAGTCAATGACTAGTTATTTGACTAGTAGTCTTCTTGTAAGGTTGATGCTTATTGAAAATATTTTGACAACGTTTGCTGCGTAAAAATCTTTTTTCTGTAGATTCTTACGTAGCAAACGTCAGCTTCTGGCTTACATACATACACGCACATCTGACACATTCGCTAACAGCCTCATGTTTTTGCTAACTAGCATACAGACTTAAACGGTACGACAACTTCAAAAGTAAGACTATACGATTTGACTAACGAAGCCATTAGTGAAAAGTTTACGTTTACTGCGTAACCCTAATTTAAACATTTCAAATATACATACATACGTATATATATGGCGTCATATTAGTGTCTATTAACTTATGACTGCAAAGCTATTCTGACATACTCTATGTTAAATTCTGAAAACTAAAGATAAAAAGGAACCCTATTGTTTTCGGTACGCTGTCCGTCTGTCTGTCTGTCTGCCACAGGCTGTTTTCTGGAGAACCGTAAGAGCTGCGGACCTCAAACTGTGGCCGCTACAACAACAAATATATGACGGTTAAAAATTAAAAGGGTGTTCTAAAACGAGCAAAGAAAGATTTTAAAATCCTATCTAATATACAAAAAATATTATATAAACATTTCAAGTTTGCAAAATTAGTGTATTTTTATACAGGCTACAACAACTAACACTAAATTTAAATCATTAAAATTAAAGGGTTTTCTACCAGTTTGCTGTATTGCTGTAAGTTTTCAAAAACGCTAACACTAAAACATCCCAAAATTAAAAAATCGCCAAACCGGAAAAAATTTGCCAAAAATCGAAAATATCGCCAAAACGAAAAAAAGTGCCAAACTAAAACATCTCTAAAACTAAAATAAATCGCCAAAAACTGAAACAAACGTCGAAAAAAATGGCAAAAAATAAAAAAACCTGAAAAAACCCAAAAACGTAAAAAATCGCCAAAAATAAGAAAAACCGCCAAAACTAGAAAAATCGACAAAAACCAAAAAAGAGATATTTAAATATGTTTTAAAAATGTCTACACCAGGTAAAATATTCCATTATATACGCTAAAATTTTTATAGTATAGTGTTCGTACGGAACCCTTTGTGTGAGAGTCACAGACGCACTTTACTGAATTCACTTTCAATGATCCCTTAAGAGAAATTTTTCGCGACTGTAGTAATTTACGATTAGCTTGCCTGCAGAAAACACCCAGGCTCTATGGCGGGTGTTCATCGCTACCAATCAGCCACAAGGGCACCAAAGAGCACCTTGCCGTGAATGATATGCTACTCTTAGTCCCATCTCTGACACAAAACCATTCATTCACTACTCACTGGTTCAAAAACATGCACTGTTTATTTGAATAGACATATATTGACAGATTAAATTTATGACAGACGTTCACATCCATATGTTTGTGATGAAAAAAGCTTATTATTGACTTCTTCTTATTATTGAAGTAAAAAATTTCTGCTATATAATTATAAATAAGAAATAATGCTCCAGACAAATGATTTACATTTTCTATGACCGTATTACATAACTGGGTATTACGCTAAATCTACAATATCAAGACTTTATCTCTAATATACTGTGGGATGTAGGCTTATGGAAATAGAAGTCTTACTTTTTATAACTCCATAAAAGGCATTTTAATACAACACGCTGGACAAATTAGAAGCGCTTCGCTAACGGAGAAAGAAACGATTATCAAGTCAAAATATTAAATTATAAATTTAAACTGGTTCTTATTAGAAATAGACAGAACTGATAAATAAATTTCATATTTTTTTGCTTTCGTCAAAGTAAGCTGACGTTGGAATAAACAAAAGTTTGCTACTATTAAAAATCCTACTCACTAATCCGAAAAAATAATTATTTCTTATGTGAAAGAAATTTAAATGTAACCTTTGTTCTGAAAAGTTATTTTAATAAACTATTATTAAATTTAATTTAAACTATATGCTGGATGTTCACTTACTAACTGACAAAATAAAGAATAAATTCAGTAAAATGCGACTGTGACTTGCACACGAAAGGTTCCGTATGGCAACTATTAATAAATTAATTAACGAATTTAGCCTATATAATCAAATATCTTACCTGATGTAGACATTAAAAAAACTTTAAGTACCCGGTAAATTTTTTCGGTTTTTGGCGATTTCTCTAGTGTGTCGGTTTTTTCTTAATTTTAACGCTTTTGGAATTTTTTCGTTTTTTGTATTTTTTTAATTTTGGTGAAGTTCTTCTGTTTGGCGATTTTTTACATTAACTGATAGAATACCATTTAATTTTGATTTTTTTAAATTTTAGTATTAATTGTTGTAGTCTGTTTAAAAATACACTAACTTTGCAAATTCCAAGTGTCTATATCTAGACAAATTTTAATGAAATCAATCGATCATAAAAATAATCTGTATTTTAAACACCCCCAAAATCTTGAGTTACTGCTAAAACACCGGTTTTTCGTACCCGTAGGCACTTATGAACCTTTAACTAAGTTAAGTGATCTTAAAAAGTTATACGCTACTAAACTTAAATTTTTACGAAAATATGGGGGATTAAAATTTCTTACATCGCACTCTAACTACAAATTATACAGGATGTGCACATATCATTTCTTAAAAACAACAGCTGACCCAACATAACAAAAAAAGCCGCAGCCCTTTATCGATAATAATTTTCGAGGAATTGTAATTTATTTCAGATAAAACATGAGAAATTTTTGTTCTTTTTTTTTAAATTAACATAAATTTGTTGTTTTTCACAGCATGCCACGCCCACTATTGAGAATATTTTGACCAAATTTTTGGGTACCTTAGTTTTGATATGTTTCCTTTCTCATGGCGTAAAAATTTTAAGAATCTGTGTCAAGAAAAAATTTAGGTTTTGGCCGATGAAAATTGATTTTGAGCCACCGTGAGGCGCTAAAATGCATAATATTGGGATGGTTTGACGTTTAAACAGTTAACAGTAATCTGTAAGAAATCGGGTTTTGCAAAGTTTGACTTTTACAACGTTATTCGCGACGTTGCTTCAATTGTAGGTGTTCTGATATTTTGTTTATTTTTGTTATTACTTAAGCCTAGATCCCACTAGCGGCGCAATGTGCCGATTTTAGTCGGCTCACTGCAATAAAGTCATAAGTACTAAACTAAATTGGCTTTTCTCTTCAATTAATTCCGGAATATGTCTATATGGGTGTATTACATCTGCAGTGTAGTGCAGTCACTTCCCTACTTTTGAATTAGTAGAGAAATAAAGCCATTTTTGTTGTTACTCATGACTTTATTGCAGTACGAGTAAGCCGACGAACATCGGCACATTGCGCCGATAGTGGGATCTGGGCTTAAAGCCATGAATATATTTTTTCATTTTGCTACTTCGCAATATTTTTATTTTTTTTTTGTTATTACAAAACAGCAAAAACTATTAAATGAAATATTGGGAAATGGACCTAAAAGTGATATATTTTTATTAAGAACTTCCAAAAATTTTAACATTTTACATCCAATAGTGATTATGTATATTTTAGGTTACACTTATAAAATTTTTTGTTTAACTCAATCTAAATTATTTATAAATTCTTATTGCTTATTTTTGAAGACGGCTAAATTTTTTTTTTAATTTTATATTTAAATTTTGAATGTCAACTTTATGTTTTTATGTTCTTGTCACGTCCAACTGTGCAAACATTAGTTTCCGCCCACTTTTTTAAGCTCAAAATCGCTCCTCTTTCAGAGTTCAAGGTGAGTGCCAAGTTTCGTAAAATCTGCCAAGCAGAAACAAGTGAAGTGTAATTAATATTAAGCTTTAATGAGCACACAGCCCCGCCCACTCTTTAAAAAGAAAAAGAAAGATTGTGTCTTCCTTAAAGCTCAGTGTGTATTCCAAGATTCATACAAATTTATAAAATAAAAATAATATTAAGTTTTAAAGGGCGTGGATCCCCCAACTTCTTTAACTTCGAGATTGTGGGATTACGAGAGCCTTTTGCGTTTTCAAGCCCTTACAGCAATCTGATAAGTAAAAGATCATAAAATCCAAAAAAAATTAGTGAGCGTGTCGCTGCCCATTTTTTTTGACAATAGAACCAAACAGAAGATTTACCTTCTCAGAAAAAAGAGGAATTTTTAAAAAAAGTCTGAAAGGTACCGGGTAATGAAGTAACAAACTTGAACAAGTAGTAATTAAAAAAAAATTAAATAAATCTGACTGCGACCAACTTTGAACCGTTAAATATCTTAAATGGTCATTCGAAATGAAAAATTATAAGAGAAACTTAAAGCTGATTTTAAAATACCTGCCGAATGATACGCATTTGAATAAAGTTCGCCAAGTTTTTATTTTTTCGTATTTACAAAATAGCGTCTATTGGCCGCCATATGAGTTTTGACTATCGTCAGTTAGTGACACTCTCAGGATTAAGACAAATCGATTGATGAAAAAATCATCAAAATCGGTCCACATGTTGGGTTTATACAGTGCCGCAAAGGAACACACAATCATACATACATACAAACATACATAGGCTGATAAAAACAATAATCTTCTCTGTGTCGCGCAATCGGGTAAAAATACAGAAGAATTGATAACTTCCTCCTTTAAGAATCTAAACCAATCGATAACAATTATAAAAAACAATTAATAGAATTTATTGCTTTTCTTTTTGAACAATCTTTAAACAAGCAACAAGGCTAAAATTTATAATAAAAGCTTTAAGGGGATATCACATATTTAAACTTAAATCTAGAAAATACTCCTGTTCGTGTTAATCAAATACTGCAGCTTAGTCCTACAAACTCAAAGGGCCATTTCAAGCCATCCAATTCCGTTTGCAACTTCAATGATGATGATTATAATGAGAATGAGCATCATTATGATAGCTGTCCTTTTCGGGATTATGAGCGTAATGTGACTTCACTAATGGTTCACGGTGAACAACAGCATTAAAGCCATTATGATTATCAGCAGTGTAGGTAACGGTGCGCTTGAAGCCATCAGCATCAATCAAGGAATATTGACCATGAACAACATCACCATCACGTTCCTCATGTTGACTTTTAGAGTCCCCAGTCTTCTTATCATCAACACCGTAAGAAAATTTATATTGAGGATGTGGATCATATTCGTTGTCAGTTTTGGTGTAAACCTCGTGAGCTACAGATGTTTGAATGTGTTTCACGGAATCAACATAATAAACAGGTTCATGTTGATAAACGTGTTTGAGAGGAACGTATCCAGCAGTCACTGTGGCAACAAATGCTAAAGCAATTACGAGCTGAAATATAAAGGCAAATAGTTAAGATCTGTTTTTCAATTTTAAGAAAAATATATATAAAATAAATCACTTTGAATGACATTATGCAGCTAAATGTTTTCTGGCTCTTAACACTTGAATCAACTAAAGTTAAATGATATATTTTGAATTTAGTTAACCGCTATATATATGAAAATTAAATTTTTATCTTGCAAATTATATTTCTCGTTTAATATTTTTAATTTTTAATGTTAATATAAACAAAGCTTCTTTGTTGGTTTGTTTGTAGCGCATTTGCACTAGTTTAGTTAGTTTTATTATGTATGCGTGTATGTATACCAAATAATTAATTAAAAAAAAACAATAATAAAACACCTAAAAACAAACCAAATAATTACTAACAATAGGTGTGCTTGTTTCTTCACTCTACATTGAGATCCGAATTTGAACGAAAAGCGTTCCCATACTCGAAAATGGGGTAAATGAGAGAGCTTTTGTGAGAGTAATGTTCTTCTTCTTCTTGCATGGAATAGGCTTTACTTTTTCTTCGTGCTAGTTTGGGCACATGGAAAATCAATCAGCTGTTAAAATATGATTATGCAACAAAGTTATGTTTTTATTTCAATAATATTACTGTTAAGAATGACTTTGTGTCTTTAGTTATACTCGAAGATATACTTTGCCTACACCCATATAATTCAATCATAATATGACATTTTAGGTTGTTGGTTTCTCAAGCATGTTGTCTCTTTGCATGTAGCAATAAAAATGTATGTTAGTCCCCGTCCATACAGTGAAACATTTGCTGCAAAACATTTGAGTTTGTTTGAGGGTACTCTGTTTCATGTACTTGCAGTTCATGTTGAGTAAGTCATTCTCGCCTCATTCTCATGAGAAATATATGAGAAAATGTATTACGCTGCAAAACAAAAACTTCACAGTGTGGACAGGAATGCAGTTTCAAAAGAGAAATCAAAAATTGTTCCGTAGCAAATGTTTCACTGTATGGACGGGGAATTAGTAAAATAACTGTTGACATATTTTAAGTGATATAATGATAATTATATTTTTTAATATTGTTAACCACAATGAGTGATTGTATCTCGAATATTTTTGCTACTTATCATACGAGTACATACACGCATTGTATTAGGTACACTCAAAGAAAAAACATAGTTGAGTCAATCACAATCAAAAAGTTGTATCCGGGCGGACATACATTTGCTTTATATAACTAAAAAAATTATTTAGGAAATAAACTTTAATATTTATATTATGGCCCCTTTTATAATTTACAACTAAATTGATAGTTGAGTTATAGTTGCCAAGTTTTTATTATGGATTACAACTTTTTTCAACATGCGACAACTGCTTTTTATCAGTTGTGTTTTGGTTTTTATTTCGACTATTCTATAAGTTTTGCTTCATTACTCCAAATGGCTACCAATATTATTGCCATATTGATAAAACATAGATTCTCAAAAAAAAATAGTATGGACAAAATTAAAAATGTTTTTTGTAATGGCTACAACACAATTAGTTTTAATGCAGAATACCAAAAAACAGTTAAGTTGTTTTTAAGTTAAGTCGGTTTAGTTTCAATTCAACTTAGTTTAGTTGTAAACCGTAATAGAGGCATATATCAATTCACAAGCCTTGTTGCATTGCTCAAAGTTTAATTCAAAAGAAATCAATCAAAAGGTCTCTAAAGAAAATCAAGTTATTTAAAAAATACCGAAGTATATTTATTTGAAGTAAAGTCTTTTAGGGCCAAATTTACATTAGTTAATTATTAGTAAACTAAAATGATAACTATTATTTAACTAAGATTTCACATTCACAGTGTATTGTTGAAATAAAGTTCTTAATATGAGCAAACAATGGCAGCTCTATCAAACTATTATGTTTCAGTATTGCCAGCTCTCCTATAGCATATGATTTTTGTTTGCATTTGTTGCATTAATTCTTAAAAATTTATAAAATAAGTGCTCTATCGTCTAATTTTACCGTGCTGATATTGGATCGGGAAAACAAAAATATAACAGAAAATAAAAAACCACGTATGTATGTGTGAAATCTGTCTAAAATTTTTAACAATACAACAATACTAATAAAGTTTAAAACGAATCAGCTGCTGTGTAACATTTGGCGGTTTAAATAATGGTAAACAAAAAGCTGTGAATCATATATTATTGGTTAAGCTGTTGCCATAAGCTATGAATTTGGGCCTTAAGTTTTAATATGACAAATTTTTTTTGTTGTTGGTCAAACAATGGCTATATATGTACATCTCGTTTCTGCTTAAGAAACTCGTCAGTAGACTTTAACCAAATAATTCTCAAAATTTCATTAAAAATTACGTAAATATTAGGGATGCCAATCGGGACTGGTTCTTACGATCCCGGGATTCGGGATTTCAAAAAATCAAATCCAGGGATTTCGGGATTTTTCGGGATCCCGAAATTTTTTGAGATTCAGGAATTGTTCGGGACTCTGGGTTTTTTGAACATTAAAAACCTCATGCTTTTTATAGGTATTTACTAAAGAAACGTCTTTGAAAGGGGTTCACAAGCAAAAGTTTTATAATTATTTCATATTACATAGTCAAAAACTATTTGAGAACTCACAAAACCCAGCTTCATATCGAATATAATTTATTTGGTGGGTTTTTTAAAGTTTCTAACTTACTACGCTTTTTATTTTTTTTTTTTAATTTTCAAAAATATTATTATTTGTGAATTCTCAAATAGTTTTTGAAAGTCTGTGCATAAGATAAGAAGTTTGTGACTGTTCAAAATATGTGGTTAAAGTATACTAATGGTTTGCAAAGCATCAATGAAATACATATATAGACAATTCTTAAACACCGGCAAATAAATTTCAATTATAAAATATCAATATTGTATTGCCACACGGTTACTATCATGACCTTCCCCCGAGTTATGATGAATTTATTAAAAAAAAAACAAAACTTAGTAAACAATTTCGGGATTGACTTAATCCCGAAAATCCGGGGATTAAAAAGTTTAAATCCCGAGATTCGCGATTCGCTGATTCCCGAAAATTCCGATCGGAATTTCGGGATTGGCATCCTTAGTAAATATAGATGGCTTGTGAATCGATTAATTATTATTAACCATTGCGCTGATTTACATGGGCATAGTTGTGCTGGCATAACATGCCAGTTTGTAGGTGAGAGAGGCAAAGAGAGTGGTTTTGTAGTTGGCATAATTTTTCAACCAGCTACAACCTCGCATTATCAGCACAAAACCACACACACAACTTAAAAAAACCGCAAATGTTAAATGAATACGAAAAATACTAACACACACAAAGTTGTGTCTCGTGTAATTTGGAAAAGAACAAAAATTGTGCGGATTAAGAATTGTTCTCGTGTAAACCCTCATTGGAATAATAAGATTACAAATAACTACATAATTGTTGTAGTTTGAAAAGGATTGCTTTATTTAACCATACTTTAACAAAACACAGTAACAGAAGTTAAAAATGTATGTACATCTGGAGGTTAAATAAAAAATACGATAACAATTTCAATTATTTAACTGGTATGTTTTGTGTTGAAGCTGAAACAAAAAAGCTAAATTTTTCGTTTCGTACATATAGCACACTAAATCATAAACAGTCACAACTCAAAAATCCCACATGCTCCAGAATATTGATACTATACAAATGACTCAAGTATGTAACATAGAAACAGCCATCGCTGTATTTTATATTGTTCAAGAAGAATCGGTTGCAAAAGAATTTTTTGCGGTCGTTAGAGATTTGTTCAATCAACTGTCTTATAAAAAAACAAAACCATTTTGATGATACTGAATTGTGACCGTTTATGATTTATTGTGCGATATGTATGCATCTGCTTACAAAAAATAACAGAAAGCTTGGAATAAAAATATTTTCTTTCGTAAGCATGTAAGTGTTGTTTTTTAAGAACTTGTTTCCCCCAAACTATATATCGTCGGGTGGTTACTGGTTTGCCGCACAGATATTAAGAATACATTATTGATGCGGCAAACCAGTAACCAACCGACGATATTACTGCAGAAAGCATAATGTTCTTTTCGCAACAATTCATCAAACATGTAATTTTTCTCTAAGTGTATGATCATTGTTTAAACCACTTTCGACGACTTCAATGAATGAAACAATTTTTTTCTTTGATCTCTATCTGCTTCATTTTTTATTATTTCTTTTCATCTAATTGATTATACCAAAACAGTTTTACACAAAAAAGGTTGTAGTTTATACAAATCGAAAAAAAACCATTTCAGTATTAACTTCTGGGATTTGTTTTAATGGATTAAAAAAGCGAAAATTCAAAAAAATAAAAGCAGCAAAATACAAAAGTCAAGGTTGCTATAAATTCAAAAATATTTTTTGTGGAAACATAACTTGTTTATTAACTGCCAGTCAAATGCAAATAAAAACTGTTACACATTTAAATTACAACTAATAAAATAACTAAGTGAGCAAATTTACACATTTTTTTGCTTAAAGTATTTTCTCTTTCATAAAATAAATAATAATTTGAGTTAAACAATTTTGATGCAACGTAATACTTGTCAGCAAGGTTTCAATTTAGTTATTTCAAATATTCCCACAATTAAATATATTAAACTAGTTGTAGTTACAAACGTTTTCAACTTAGTTATACAAGTTTCTTTTGCAGCGTACTTATGACAATTTCTTCCAAATATTATCACCAATTGAAGAAACTCTAGCGCATGGCAATAATATTTTTAGCACAACAATGTGACATGTTAAAGTTAATATCATAATTAAAAAAATTATTATTTTTTTACTGGAATATAAATGATTGAGAGGTTCTTTCAGAAAAACAAAACATTGATTTGGTTCCATATAACGTAGTAACTAATTTGTTGTATAGATCCTACTTTGACACGCTCTTCTCAATAATGTAGCACGGACAAGAACCTGTAGCATGTTGCCTTCAAAGTAATCATTCTCATATAAACATGACATTTTGTAGCCGGTAGCTTGCTGTGGTGAATGTGTTTAATGCTTAATTGTGCAATTGCTTTTGGTTTATCGATTTTAAGTCTAACTTAATTTTTTTTGTGATCCATGGGGCATTTAAATGTACTAGATGAAATTAATATAGCATCAGGTATACATTTGCGTGAATGGCGAAAGTGGTCGGGTATTTATGATTACCTATCGTGTATATCAAAACAGATCTGTTGTAAGGGAAACATTTTTTCTACCAATTTTTTTTAAATATTTTCCTGCGTAAATTGCAAAATACCCAGGCAAGTACATCTTGAATTTCACTGGACACATTCACTTAAAAAAGAGAGACACTACGGCTCTAATACTCAACACTCCAGATGAAACTGCTTGAAAATACTTTTTTTATTTTTTTATTATTTTTTTTTTTAATTTTTTGCTTAGCACAACTTTTATGCATTATTAATTTACTATCACTAAATTTATGTCCGACACTGGTCGGGCCTAATAATTATATTTAGATTTACGATTTGAGCACTTATTGGAAGTTCATATTTGAAGATATAATAAATAAATATATTTATTAAAAAAGAGATTTTTTAATATTTTTTTTAACTTTGGACTAGGTCTACACTGAAAAGAAATCACTCAAATAGTTAATTTTTACATTGAGACAATGACATATTTTACCGAAAGATACTCAATGAATTACATTTAATTGAATCACTGAAAGTTTTTCTATTGTATTTATAACATCATTACGTGGAGTAATGGTAGGATTAGTAGATTCGTATCGTGAGTTGACGGATCAGCTGACAAAATCTGTAACACAAATAAAGCATGTTCATTTAATATTTATTGTAACGTAAAAATAGATTATTACGTCAACTTCTCGCTTACAAATAGACACACCCGTGTAAAGCAAAGAGAAACACAATAACAGCTGACACATTCTCTGGCAGCCTCTCGGTTTTACCAACTAACATCCAGATTTAAATGATAAGACAACTTCAAAAGTACAATGATATGAATCGACTAATTCTATCATAAGTCATAAATAGCTTGAAACAGTTACATTAATCCAAAGAAAGAGAGAATGAAAAATTTAACTATTTCATTGATTTGATGATATTGTTGCACGTCATCAAATACTCATTAAGACAATTAATTTTTTTCAATTTGCATTCATATATGCAACATCACAATTATTTTCCCTTTTTGATATCACAATATTTTGCATATTTGACGTGAAAAATAATAGTGTGTATAAATGACAATCTTGCATTGAATTTATGACCACATTTGGTAAATGTTAAAAAGTAGGAGATAGAAAACACTTTAAATAAAATTATTATTGTTAATAAAATTAACTATAGAAAACTTACAATTGGAAGATTTTAAGAAAGTGATGCCATTTCTAATTGTATGGAAGAAAATCATCATTGTTGAAATTAATGATTTTTCTTTCAGTGTCATTCCTCTTGCAATTTATTACAAGCAATCCATTCAATAAACATATATTCATAAATAAATCATTGACCTTTTCATTTTCAATCCTTAAAAGGTAAAAATTTTTTCAATAGAAGCATCTCCATATTTTATTATTAAAGCATGTTAACACTGTGTTAATCCTATTACCAGAACTAGAGTCAATTTCCAAAACGGAACCACGTGTATTGTACTTAAATAAAATACACATATGGATGAACGTATGTATGAATTATAGACAATAACAATTTCGGCAGACATGTTTGCGCGAATTTCATTTAATTTTTTCATTTCCTTGAACAAGACAATCAAAATAAATTTAATACTACACCCTCGTAAGAACATGATTTTTTTAGCAAATCAAAAATATAACTAAAATAATAATAATAGTGGTCTTTAGTTGAAGGTACGCTACTATAGGTAACCTTTATATCGAACATAATTTCGGCTCTGTGAAAACCGCGGTCGTATTCCACAAAAAAGTCGCTCACCATTATGTGAAAAGTGTTCCTGGTGAAGCAAACTAATCGCAAAGCATATGTCATATATATTTTGTGAGGTACACGCCTAAGACATGCTGTCTCAAACGAAAATATAAATTACATACAAAAGTTTAAGCAATTACTAATGGAATTTAAATTCATTTGATCAGTTTAAACAAAAATTGTTAAAGACTTATTTTAAATAGACTATAACATGCACTGCTGTGGGTCTTGTCCGAAAAATTTAATATTTCAAAAACTGGTTGAAGTAACATAACTAATTCTAATCGTGTCCGCAAGAGATCTCATTAGAAATTAAGAGTTGTTATGAATTAAAATCAAGATAAAACGAAAATGATTAAATAAATACGCCAAGTTTATTTGACAGCAGTAGCCACACATAATTCTTATTAGAAGCAAAGAGAAATTACAAAAAAAATTAAATTGAAATCAAAATGATTTGTAATGCTTTTCAAATACATTAAAAAAAGGTAAACGAATTGACTTATGTACGTAATTCAAATGATCGAATTTTAAATTATTAAGCTATAGATATGTGCAGTCAATAATGTGTTTCCACATTAAAACTAAAGGGAGTTTTTTTAAAGCTTCAGAAGCAGTAAATTTCTACTTTTTATATTATAACACTTATTTTTTAGATTTATTATAAGTATTTGACATATTAACAAGTATCTCTAAAAAAACAATTTAAAAAAATTTAGTACTAAAAAAATAAAAAGTTAAACAAAAACAATTATAAAGTTTTAATATTTTATCGCACTTTTTCCCAAAATTAATATTCATTGAAATATTAATTGTTACTTAAAAATAAAATGAAAAAATCCCAATGAAATGGAAATGAAAAACAAATATTAATAAAATATTAAAAAAAATATTAAAAATGTGCGCCTATATTATGTGTGGTGATTAAAAAATTATTTGATTTTCCTCTTAATATTTTGTTTGGCAGCCCTTTGAAGTCTACGACACATTGTAGTTGCTTCTGCATAAAGTTAACCAGATTTTTATGGTTACAATTGGTTCTTGTTACAATTCCAATATATCTGGTTCCACCATTACTCTGCTTTTTGTTGACGCTTAGCTACTCTTTTCTTCATTTAGTACCACACATTCTCAAGAGGGCTAAGATCAGGACTTTTCATACATTTATAAAGAAGCGACATACTGCTATATGCTATTTATGTTTAGGATCGTTGTCCTGGTACAATTGAAACTGCGGCCTATGAACCCGAATTACTCAGCGTTGCTTGGCGAAATAATTGTTAAAAATTTCTAAATATTGTTGTGCATCCATCGTTGATTCAGATTTTAAGTCTACATTAATATTAATACAGAAAAGCGACCATTTGGGACTAGTTTAGAAACCAAGGCACTTAAATCGTCTTTCTTGTTAGAATATTTGACAATGTTGTCTGGTTTTTTACAAAAAGATTTTTATTTTATAATTTTTTCACATAAATTGTATTTTATTTTCATTTCTTTTTTAAAATTATTCACAGAATTATTGCACCATCTCATTCATAAAATTAATAACGGCACTCATCAAAAAGAATGTGGTTAGTTGGTGCTATAGTACACCTCCACTCTGAGACCCGGTTGGGTCCATTGTGATTTCCTTGTTTTAATACCTGTTAATAAAAATTTAAAGGTCAATTGTACCCAGAAGAACCCCAGTTATCTGCCTTTAAGCCACTAAACTCCCTTGATGAAGCCCCTAATACCCTCAAATTTACACTTTGCGATATCACTTACTACGTTTATACGCAGGGCTTATTTGCAAATAAAACTGTTAATTACTGTTAATAAGAAGCAAAAAATTGATAAATATTGCACAAAAAACATTGATGGAAGAAAATAATGGCAATAAAAGCAAATTATTATTTGTTACTTTATACATTTACACAATTTTTTTGTAAATATAAGTAACTTTTCTATAGAAGTGCTACCAAGTTTTTATACATTCACAATGCCGTATAAACAGTGAGTTAATTTATAAATAAAAATATTTGCAAATAGTGCGCCTATAAACGTAGTAACTAATGCTCTCATGGAAACGTCTGCTCAGCCATCTAAGCCTATGGTGTTTGCAGCTTCGGGCAATGGCAGATAATATGTTCAATGGTTTCTGGTTCTTCTTCATCCTCGCACATCCCACAGAAATCTGAAAAGCCAGTTTCCCAAATGCTGATCCTTACTCTGACCGAGCAGTGACCAGTCAACGCGCCTATCAAGACTCACATTGCTTTCCTATTAATATCGAGTGACAGTTTGGATCTTCCTGAGTTTCGGCCACAAAGCCTTCGAGACTCTGCAATCCTCCCCATTAATTTTTTTAAAATAGGTCAGGTATTTTATTAGCTGCATTTACCTACATGTTGCTCATATTATACCATAAAAGGGTACAATTGCGAACAGGGTCAAGGTTACTTGTAATTTTATTACACATACGAATGTCAGATATTTTTAAAACAAGATTCTAATAAAATTAAATATTAAGACTTAACTTTTTATCTGCACTACCGTGAGTAAGAACACACGTGACATAAAAATGAGGTCGGTTAAGAGCGTCACTGAGCAATTGTTTAGTCGAGAGTTAATAGTTACTCACCATATACTTACTACACCATGCACAGTCTTCACACTTGGCACAATTTTTAGATCAGTGCAGCCAATATTTTTTCTAACAAACTTATTCAATAGCTTTCACAAATGTATTTTCAATTACAGTAGGTTAGTTAAAAAAAACAATATAACAACTCTTTTTCTTTAATAAAAAATATGCCGGGATCCCAATTACGTGCAGCGTATTTTCATTTTGTTCGATTTATAATGTGTTAAAATAATAACGTAACCATTTGTATAAAAGTTAACCCAAAACTGCAGCAGGCATCAGTAAATTTTTGTGTCTACTTATGTATAAAAGAATCAATCAACTAATTCAAAACCAACAATTCGTAACAATATGACCTCCAATGTAATTTTTTTAAACCTTTGACTGCTAATAAAGACATTATGTACCTGCATTTGTGTGTATGTATGTGCTGAGTCACCGTCAACATTACAAGCGTATTTAAGTGTTACAGTTTAAACTTTAATAATGATTTTATTTTATTTTGTTCGTACAGATCATTTTTGCATTTGCTTTGGTAGCAGCAGCCAGCGCTGGTTACGCTCCGAACTACTACTCTTACCACTCAGCACCAGCTTCTGTGCACACTGCACCGGTAGCGGTTGGTCATAAAGTTATTTTGGAACACGATCCCCATCCTCAATACAAATATTCTTATGGTGTTGAAGATAAGTTGACAGGGGATTCCAAGAGCCAAGTTGAAGAACGTGATGGCGATGTAGTACGTGGTGAATACTCCTTGATTGATGCTGATGGTTATAAGCGTACCGTAAAATATACTGCCGATGATCACAATGGTTTTAATGCTGTGGTAGAACGTGAGACTCTTGCCAAAAGAATTGCTCACTATGCTGCTCCTATTGTCGTTAAGACTTCGGATTATGCTGCTCCCACCACTATAAAGAACGTTGCTCATGCTGCTCAATTTCCTTCACTATCTGAAGTCAAAAGTCATTATGACTCACCTGTGAAATACACCTCATATGACGTTCCCACTTATTACAATTATAATCATTAAATTACTTAGTTAAATTTAATTTATTCGCAACCTTTAATTTATTTGTTTAATTTGTTTATTAAATTATTTTAAAAACTTGTTTAACTTGTGATATGAAAACGAAACGATGTGTTATTTATATTTACAGCTTGTAAAATTTATAATTTGGGAATAGCGATTGAAATATTTAATAATTTATCGCGTTTTTATTCAATCGCACTGGGTTTAGTCGGTTTAGCGATGCCGGTGGCGTTGGCTGAAGTAGTTAGCACGTTGACTACAAGACCGAAGATCCTGGGTTCGAACCCGGTCCCAACAGTCATTCAAACAACAACACAACGCATTTTTCTGACATGCATTTGTATCCGTTGTTGTAGGAAAGTTCAAGTGGTGAAGGCATAGACACTGCTCACTGAACTTAAGCCGGCTTCAGCGGATATTAATCCTGACGTGACTTGCCCTCCTTGTCAAGAGCGTAAGAAGAAGAAAATACCACACTCTATCAAATATATATCAATATATTCGGACGTTCTATAATTGCTAAAGAAATTTGTCAAAACAAGAGCAGGCTCTTCTCAAAGAAAAAGGAAAATAAATCGACTGTGGTCAAAATGAGAACAATGTGTTTTCCATATATGAAATGTTGTTGGTAAAAGATGAACAAAGTGGTCTTGGAATCTTAACACCGTCCGTTATGTTCATCTCCATTTTGCAAATTTTGTTGTTTTTTTACTTGTATTATTCGCTTTATATTTCATGAATAGTTCTGCAAAATCGGAATCGATTAGCAATCGATTTTACATCTGGGAATTTATACTGAAATCGATTATTGGGCTATTGAAACAAATTCAAATCTCAATTCTTAACAAGAGGCGAAATGAGATGCTATTTTTAGCCTGTTGTGAATTTATAGCGATAAATACACATTAGACCAATTCACAATCTTGTGCAAAAAGTCTTGCATCATTGCATATTCAAAATGGTATAGTAAATGGTATATTGATACTCACCACTAAGAATTGTTAATTCCAGCACTGCTCTTGAAGCAGTGCTCCTCGACGCTAGCACGTCCATTAGCTAACCTCTTCAGCACGTTGTACCATGTTGGTAAGCTTCCAGTGTGTTGGAAGATTGATAATGTTACGCCAATCCCTAAAAAAGGAGAAGCTACTAACTCTGAAAATTATCGTCCAATCGCAATATGCTCTGCACTTTCCAAAGTGATGGAAAGTATGGTGAATTTCCATCTTGTAAGGTATCTGGAGTCCAACAGCAACTAAACGACCGGCAGTATGGATTTCGCAGAGGCCGCCCTACGGGAGACCTACTTGCCCTCCTCTCGGAGAAATGGTGTAATTTAATCCACCATTTTGGCGAAAGTAAGGTGGTGGCTCTAGATATCTCCAAGGCGTTTGATGGAGTGTGGCATGGTGCACTTTTGTCAAAATGTATTGCCCTTGGTATCGGTGATAACTTCTCTCGATTCTTATCGAGTTTTCTCAGGGATCGCACTATAAGAGTTGTTATAGATGGGATCTCATCAAATGAGTTCAAGTTAAAGTCAGGGGTACCGCAAGGTTCCGTTCTTTCACCAACTCTATTCCTTATCTTTATAAATGACCTTCTATGCAAAACCTTCAACACTATCTATTCTTTCACGGACGACAGCAGCATTTGCTATTCTTTATCATTCAGACCTAGCCTGCCACAGGTTGAGGGTATGCGACAAACAATGAATGAATGGGTCGACTTTAACTCCCGTAAGACCCAATGTTGTATGGTTACTCATAGACGCATAACAGAAAATGCTGCTGCCTCTGTAACTATGGGGGTATAAATATTAAGAAATCAGATGCTCTTGATGTTCTTGGCATGAAAATACAGTGTGATGTTCGATGGACTGAACACATTTTTCAAGTTGCGAAAGAAGCATTCAAGTGTCTCGGGTTTCTGAAACGGTGCAAACGATATTTTACCCTATCGGATCTCCTTACTATTTATACCACTTATATGCGACCGAATATGGAATATAACTCTCATGTATGGGCCAGCGCTTTAAAGTCTATTTTGGGGCTGCTCGACCGCGTACAGGAGAGGGCGAAGAGGATCATCAGTGACAGTAGGGCAACCAGCTCTATTAATTCATTGGAGCATCGACGCAATGTGGGGTGCATTTGCTTGTTCTAACGTTACTACAACGGAATGTGTGCTAATGAAATTAGGGAACTTGTTCCTGAAACCCGCACATTTATACGCACAACACGTGTCTCATTCAGAGTACATATTTTTGTGGTCGATTGGCCAACAAATCGCACTACGCATTACAGAGAGAATTCCTTTTTTAGCCGCATTGTTCGTATGTGGAACCAACTACCTGCGGAGGTCTTTCCTGTCACTACTAGCCTGAGAAATTTTAAATCAAACGTCCACAGACTCCTCCTTCCCTATAACCTATTTTCCTAGTTCTAGCACAATGCATTGCAGGGATTATCCCCTGAGTGCTGGTCCTATTAAAAAAAAATAAAAAAAATTCCCAGCCTTGTGCAAATGGTCTTGAATCGTAACATGTGCAAAATGGTATAGTATATTGATACTCACCACTAAGAATTGTTAATTGGTGAGTATCGATATACTATACCATTTTGCACATGCTACGATGCAAGACCATTTGCACAAGATTGTGAATGGGGCTATTGTGAAAATGAAAGCGGATATTAAATCTTGATTTATTATTTTAATTTGTGCCTTCCCGCCACTAAAGAAAATACCCAATATTGTCGAAAGAACCAGTGATTAAACAAATTAATTTCTATTATCTACGATCACCCTTTTCGATCCACATCTGAGAGTACGCAGTTAAAGACAATGTTAAAAAACAATGATACAAAAAAAATTAAAAAACATATTTCGCAGGTGTTAAAACAACACCAATTACTTAAAATACCCCCAAATATTAGAAACGAGTTGAACATGTTAATTTTGAATTAAATGCAGCAAGCAAAGAAAAAACAACATACACATATGTAGTGATAATATGACAGAAGCTGTTACGGTATAAAACAATTATATTGCTGGTATTTATAAAATATATTAAGAGACTGTAATATTAAAAGGAGCACAACAACACACGAACTGTTTATCAATGATTTTGTATAAAAGTTGATAAAAAACTACAGTAGACATCATTCACTGTTCGTGTCTACTTCTGAAAAGAACTCAATCAACCGTCATGGCCTTCAAGGTGAGTTGTTACAACGTTTGTTGATAAAACAATAAAAGTCTGCATTACAAGCAACAATTATGTAATCATTTAGCTGGTAAACCATAACATTGAAATCGATTTATTTTTTTACAGTTCGTTCTTACCTTTGCTCTTGTAGCTGTCGCCAGTGCTGGTTACATTCCAACAGGTCAAGTTTATCATGCTGCTCCAGTTTCTGTACACGCTGCTCCTGTTTCTCTGGCTCATAAGGTAGTTGAGCAACACGAGGAATATGATCCTCATCCTCAATACAAATATTCTTATGGTGTTGAAGACAAGTTGACTGGTGATTCTAAGAGCCAAGTTGAAGAACGTGATGGTGATGTAGTACGCGGTGAATACTCCTTGATTGATGCTGATGGTTATAAGCGTACTGTTAAATATACTGCTGATGATCACAATGGTTTTAATGCTGTTGTAGAACGTGAGCCTCTTGTCAAAACTGTGGCTCACTATGCTGCTCCCGCTGTTGTTAAATCAGTAACTCCTGTAGCCCACTATACTGCTCCTACTTTTGTGAAAACCATTGCTCCAGTTTCTCACTATTCTGCACCTATTGCTAGGCTTTCAGCACCTGCTGTTATTAAAACGAGTTTCCCGGCTGTTCATCACCCTGCTGTTGTTCACTACACTTCATACGACACTCCTACTTACCATTATCATCATTGAGTTGTTTAAATTTCTGTTATTTATTTCATTACTTTAGCCAAAATTCTCATTAAAGAAGTCAATAAAATTTTATGTTAATCTAAGCAGTATTTGTAGTGTGTATGTATTTATGGATTTGCAATTTTTATAACTGTAAAATTTGGGGACATCTTAGGAACTTTCTGAAGCAATGATGTGTTGCCAGCCTTATTTCAATTCGTAAAGAGAAAAAATTCTTGTCTGTTTTGAAAGGAAGTAAGACGCAAAGGATACAGAGACAACACGAGACAGAAGAGATGTATATTTTTCTATTTGTCTCGCTTTTTCTAAAAATTTGCGGGTGGTTCTGTTTTAATTTTTCTTTCTAGTGCAGTGATGCCAAAAAAAATTATAGTTTATGTGTGAAAAATGTTGTCTCATTCGTCTCTGAAGTACATAGAAAAAAAATAAATATTTGGAACAAATGCATTTTAGTAAAGCAGCTAAAAATAAATACAAAGGAGCCTATGTGATAGAAAATTAAAAAATAAGAAGAAAAAATTAAATAAAAAAGTTGACGGCGACCCATATTTTCCGAGTTATGGGGCTCTGAACTTTTCATAGGAAACTGTGAAAAATCTTCAAAAAGAAATACATTTCCTTTTTGTTGTATGCACCATCTGGGACTATTGCATTAAATAGGCAAATGCATTGACCATTTTCCCACACTAAACGAAATCAATGCAAATGCAAATTTATTACATTAGCACTAACTTTGATAATATTAGTGCAATTTTTTTTTGCATTAAACTAAAATCCCTTCAAATATTGCATTGATAATTTTAGTGCACTATTTTTTGCACCACTACATACATTATGAAGAGTATTATTGCAGTATAGTGCAAAATACAATGTAAATATTTATATTTTTCCCCCAAGACGAAAAATCATATCACTACGTTTTTTATAATTTTTCGAGAGAAAGACGAAAAATCATATCACTACGTTTTTAATAATTTTTCGAGAGAAAGACAAAACTTGATGAAATTGTTCCAAGCGGTAGTATTTTTCGTTTATAAAATCACCATCTTTTAAGATATAACTTTACAATAAACGAAAACCTAAGTTCTGATCTTTTGTCAATTGCACGGTTTTTCATATAAGCTCGAGATGCAACGTACTTGAGGTATAGAACTTTTTAAATTTTTCAATTGGTTCTGAAATCTAGTTTGTATTTATATTGACAGTTTTTTTTCTTTGATTTGTATGTACGTACTTATAAAGGTGCCCTCAATGAACTTTACTGTATTTTTTATTTTATTATTTGTGTTATCTGAAAAAATAGGTTCACGTTTTGTTCAATATTACTGTGTACAATATTTGATAATGAAATAATAATGACGTCCTTAGTGGCAATACAAAATTAGTGCATTTTTCGCCATGCGATTAGCTGCGAATGCAATATTAATCCATTACTTTTAAAAGATTTTATTTAAGTAAAAAAAATAAAATGCACTATAAGCATGAAATCTAAATTTGCACTAAAATTTTTGTTTTTCAATCAGTGCTTATGCAAAAGTAGTGTAAGTTGCCCAGGGCTTATAAACAAAGTTTGAAAACTTTCTGCATTGTATACATTAACAGGCTAGGCTTGTAGATGTACCTTATATAATTTTGCCATGTTTCGTATGTAATAAATCAATTTAATAACACATACACTATAGTTGTCTCTTTTTTCCACGAATTAAAAAAACCTTTTTATCCGGCACTTTTTACACTTCTGTATGTTTTGTGATTACAGTTTGAACTAGACGTGCCATAACCATAACCATATACGACAGCTGTTTGAAGCAAACTTATAACTAAAAATTGCGTGATTATAAAAGACAATCAATGATCATAACCATTTATAGCAGAACCATAACAACCTATCACTGTCAGGTTGTTATGGTCCCTACCATGTCTAACTACCCAATATGCTAATGTGTTCTTTTCAGAAGAGTGCGAAGACCCGTCAACTGTGAATTTAAAGTCAGCGTATTCCTTAAAGTGTTATGCTTAAAATATTTTTTATTGAGTTATCTATCTCTTCCCTATAAATGAAGTGTGCATGAGCGGATTCTGAAATCAAATTAATAAATTACAACGTCAAATTTAGCTGATTATGGTTATGAGACTATTTTTTTTTGTAACAAGCCGGGGGCCCCATGGGCAAACCTAATTCGACTACACTGAATCCAATGGTGTTAACCTTTTTTTCTACCATTTATTAACCTTTATATCGATATACATATATTGACTGAAAAGACATGAATTGATGAACTTGCGTCCAGAGAAAACTTTTTGGAAAAAAAATTTAAAAATTGTTTTTTTTTTCATTTTATTTTTTGCTAATAGTTTTTTCAAAAATTTTTGTAACACGCATGTTCATCCATAATTTCGCTCATTTACTTCAACAGTGTCATAACTATAAAATGCGTTTTTTGAGTTAATAAAGTAAAATAATTCGCCATTTCGTATTTTATTTTGTGTAAAAATTTCATATAAATAGTTTTTACTACAACCTCGAGAAAGAAGAATATTTTTTCATTTCTTCATTGAGTTGTATGTAAATTTAAAACTTTAAACGCGTTTTCTGCAAAACTAGTTTTTTTGAGTTGTGACACTATTGAAGTAAATGAGCGATATGTTCTTTTAATTGATATAAAAATTATTGATGTCAGTCGTAAAGCAACTCTGGGCGAGTCAACATCAAGCATCGTTGGCAATTAACCCTTAAATATATACAACCAGGCCACTGTTGTTTATTGACCTTCGAGAGTTTTGCGTCTCGCTCGCACTGGTTGACTGATCTGCCACAGATAACCGTATATTCTTGCGGTTCTTTTATGGCATTTCTTTAACAACCACGTTGCTACTTCCTATGTGAAGGCATAGGTCGTGGTATAGTCAGTCACAAAAACTTTTTTTAAATACTGTTAATACCTTCTTAGGCATATGGTCTAGTTACCCCACCCATATTTTTGCAACAATACTTTGCAAATTTGCTTTGTAAAGTATTTATGAAATAAATATGTAAATAAAAATTAATGAATGGTAGAAAACGGGGAAAAATTGCGATTTTTATGTGCTTTTAACAAAGTTTTCAATCTTAATTATTTTTTAAACAAGAGGTAACCTAAAAAATGATAAGCACCATGGGATTCAGCCTACTCGAAGTAGGTTCCACTCATTACTTTGTAAGTCGTTAAGAAGAGAATATTACTCGTTACAAAATCTCGAAATATGTTTGTTGGGAATCGATGTTATGGGTCAATGTTATGGCTACAGTCTTGTGATGTTGCACATATACTTGAAGCTTAAACTTAAACAATTTCACGCAAGACATTAAAATGTGCTTAACACAAGCTGGGCCAATCAAAGGTTATCTTACCCTCAAATGTTTTATTTTCAATATGTGTGCACTTTTTGTTAATTTAAGAATTCATTCATTCATTATATTTATTTGACTAAAACTATGAATTTTTTTAAATTACTCAAGCTAGTGGTCACTTACTGTGTCAAAAACAAGACAAAAATCTAACACGATTCAATACGAACCTGTATTGCAAATTTCAACTAGACAGTTCTTACGGAGCTATAAGAGTACACACTGTGGAATTTTGTGACAAATATGGCAAAAATAGCAGTGGGAACTAGTGGCAACGTTTGTCATTTCCAATATTTTTCGTTGTGTGGCATTACCACACAAACTGTTTATGTATCTGATGTAGACAGTTCTGAGAATAAGTTGGCAGACACAAAACTAAAATGTCAGCGTGGTATGTAAATGTATGGAAAACGAAAAAGAAAGTGGAAGGTTCGTGAAGCTGTATGGAATCATCTATGTGGCATTTATAAGGATAGAAATGCAAAGGAAACTGCATGGACAGAAATTTTGGTGGAATTAGGCTTCATTCATACGAAATTTTTAAACTAACTTGAATCCTGCTTCCGTAAACTGGAATGCAAAGTACTATAAAATCCTTTGGTAGTGCGCATATTAAGCCAGCCCTGGTCTTTTCCACCACTTTTTTGCTGGTTTTTAGATTTTCTTAATTTTTTTTCATATTATTGATAAACACATGGTGGCACTAGCCAATTGAATAATTTTGCGATTATTCATTTGTATAAATATTAATTAAAAACAATATGAAAAACAAAGTCTCACAATGATAAAGCAAACGACACTAAATGCCATTATGTCAAAATTAGTTCTTGATGTAGGCAATGATACCGTATTGTCATTTTTTAGGGATGTAACAGGAAAAATGTCACAATCACACAACAAAATTGTGTGTCATCGAAAAATTTGATGGGAACGGCATTGCACACATATGAAAATGACACCACAAAATGACAACACATGAAATGCAAGATATAAACTCGGCCTAAGTCATATGTATTTTTGCTTCCAAATATGAGATAAGTCTTTGAATAACTTCAGTAAATATTATATAAATACTAAATAACTTTTTCTAAATCGGGACTAGTAGAACTGTTAATTAAAATGTTGCATAATATTAATTTACTTTTTAATTTCTTCAAATGTAATCTACAAAATATACCGACCAAAAAAAATATATGGATTTGACCACTTTCAGAATTAAGGGCACATAGATTATATAAAATTTCACAGCAGTTGTTCTGAAGATATTTTAGGCTCACTGATTTATAGTCCATCAAAAATTTCCATTGTGTCGGAAGTTAAATAACTAAGCCCAAAGTTATAATTGTGAACTTTGAAATCATTTTGAATTTCGCGTAAAATAAAGTTAGTCCCTTAGTGAAATTTTATATGACTCTTAAAAGTAACACACGCAGTGGGACCAAATCGATGACGGATCTATAAAAAAACAAAGAATTAATAATGTCCTCCTTTTTCCAAGTCGCTTAAAAAGGAAACTTATTACAAAAACAACCGTATGTAAGAATCACTAAAATTGATTAGAATCCGCACCACTAGCAGATCACAATAAATGAATTTTGTTCTGTGGGTGTTCCTATTATGTACAGTACATCAAAATATAATGTAGCATAGAAAAACCGTTTTTTGCAAGAACTTAGAGATTGAATTCAACCTACGTAAACTAAGCTAGTAAAAAAAAAACAATTATGTATTCTAAAAAAAAAACGAAATATCTATTAGCAAAGGCCATAGGTTCCCAGCCGTTTTTAAGGCACCTTCTAATATTTTTTTCGTGAAAAAAAGCTTAAGCTACATAATTTTCGAAATTCATTTTTTTACCAAAATCGGATATGTGCGATCGTAAATAGTTAATTTTCGTCAAAAAAACGAAGACCAAAACTGTGTCGGTTAAGCTATTTTATCGGTTATGGCTCGATATGTATATATAAAAGTATACAATTCTCATTTTTAGATTAAAATTATATTACAAACCAATTTAATCTTTCACTTTAGACAAATGAAAAAGAAACCGAAAACTACGTGATTGGATCAGTGTGTGTGAGGAAAAGACAATTTTAAACAGAATCTCTCAAAACAATATCTTTTAATGAATTGAGCAATAGAGTTTATTTTATACATATTATTTTTAAATTTCAGATTATTAGAAAATCAGGAACGTTTAACAAAAATAAATAGCTTTGCAGTTCATAACATATTTCAAGCAAAAAAACAAGATATTATCCCTTATATTTAGAATAACTAGGGGCTATGGTTGCAAATATTGAAAAGATACTGAATCAGCTTAAACATATGAATATTATAAGATGCAATAGTCCGTTGGATTCTACTTTTTTCCGGTTCGAAGTTTACATTTAAAAAAATTTCAATAAAAATTTTTACTAAAGCACACATGAAGAACAAATTGTTTTTTTTGCATAAGGGGTTTTGAGTATGAGGACTCTGCACACAAATAAAACGTGAAGAGTAGGCAGAGTTTTGTTCACAAATATAGGCGCTTATCCGGAATAAAAGGCGAAGTATGAGATTTGGACAAACATATGTGTATGCTTATGTATATTTTATAAAATTTCATTATGTTTTTTTTTACCAACGAACCATGAAAAAAGAAATAAATTGCTAATAAAAAACTCAGCGGTTTTATTAGCGTTTAATTTTACTCAGATAGCGGGCTTTAGCGGGTTTGCAGGGGCTATCTGGCGGGAAATGGCTACAACATTTTGGCAACATTGCTCTTGGGGTTCACAGGCTCTTATTTGAGAACTGTTGCATTAAGCATATGAAATTTAAAATAATTTGTTAATCATCATGAAAGTAATTAATTCTTAACCGGAATTAGCAACAATGGTCAAAGCACATGTGGGATTTATACAATTAAAGCGTTAAGAAATTTTTTTTATTTCTTACATTTGAATACCTACATGACATTGAAAAAGAAAAACAATGAATTCACACAACAACAACAAGTTGAGAAATTATTATAAATCAATCAATATTATTTGCTATAAAAGTTGACGAAAATTTACAAATTGTATCATTCACTTCTTGTATTCATTTCTGTAAAGAACCAAATACCTTGACATGGCTTTTAAGGTAAAAGAAACAAGCGTCACTCTTGAAACTTATAAAATGTTTCAATATAAAAACAAAAATAAATAAAGCTAAACTATTTCATTGCTACGAGTACACAATTGCTTAAAAGTTAACTGATTAATCTTTTCTTACAGATTGTTTTCGCACTTGCATTCGTAGCTGTTGCCAGCGCTGGTTACATTCCAGCCCCTGAAGTATATCATGCTGCTCCACTTTCCGTGCATTCAGCGCCAGTAGCTGTAGCTGAACAGGTTGCCGTAAGACACGAAGAATACGATAGTCATCCTCAGTATAGATATTCGTACGGTGTTGAAGATAGTTTGAGTGGCGACTACAAGAGCCAAGTTGAGGAACGTGATGGTGATGTAGTACGTGGCGAATATTCATTGATTGACGCGGACGGTTACAAACGTACTGTTAAATACACAGCTGATGCTCACAATGGCTTCAATGCTGTTGTTCATCGTGAACCTCTTGTTAAGGCTGTTGCTCCTGTAGCTCACTACAGCGCTCCAACTGTAGTTAAGACCGTGGCTCCTGTAGCTCATTATACCGCTACACCTGTTGCCTACTCTTCTCCCGCTGTTGTCAAAACTGTTGCACCTCTAGCACACTATACAGCTCCCACTATTGTTAAAAGCGTAGCTCCAGAGAGTCATTACGCTGCACCAACTTTTGCCCATTATTCTGCACCTTCTGTCGTCAAAACTGTTACTCCAGTTGGACACTATACCGCTCCAGCTGGCCACTACGCAGCTCCTACGCATTTTTCATCTTATGCTTCCCCAGCTGTTTCATACCATCATTAAATTGTTTTAAATAGCATTGCCAATAATTTCTTTGTACGAATATTTATTTAAATAACTTTAAAGAAAAATTATGTTTGAATAATAAAGAGCCTACTTTAAGCAAACGGAATTACTTTTGAACTTAATAATTACACAATGCAGACTTTTGGAAAAACACACGGACTAGACAGTATAGGTTCGATAGTACTACCACAGGGTAGTAAAACCCTATGGTGTTATCTGTTTTTGGCCAACAGCTGATCAAGATTCGGTGATTGCTCTAAACTAGAAATGACAATAATATAACTAAGAGTCAACCAAACAAATCTTGTTAACATCTTATGCCAAAAAAAAATTTCTTCCTGCACCTTTTTTTCAAAAATTAAGGAAAACCAATTTTTTAGCTTTTTTCAGAATAACTTACAGGGACTCCTAATTTTTTGCTAACAACATTTAGCAAAGTTGTAGCTACGGTATAGTTGGACAAATTCTGTTAATGTAACAATACAATCTTAACGTGTCTAGGTACCTTAAGTACCTCATTAAGACCACTTTGTATAATAAAAATTTCCGTTCTAGCATAACAACAACTGTTGTCGAAGGCCACCACACCTTCATCGTCGACGTTATTGTATTTGGACCATTGTGTGTGGTGTCAGTTGATGATTTCAGCTTTTTATACTCATTGATAAACATGGGCATAACTACGCCCATAAAATTTTAGCATTGGACACTTGAATAACAATGTTATTGTATTTTTCGAACTGGGCGGGCGACGCCCATTAAATTTGAAACTCGTACTTAAAATACTTCTTTCCAACAGATACCTTGGAAATTTTGCAAACACCTTCAACTCATGTAATAGCAAAATATGTCGTTTTGTACAAAACTTTGTAAATATCTCGTGCACCTGCAATGAGGGCAGGGCCACTCTCATTAACTTTTAAAGTAATACTGCACATGCTTCTAAATACGTAACAGATTCTTTTCACATATTTGTTGCTCTGAAGCCTATAGTAGACGATATGTAAAAAGCTACATGCGGATATAGCAAAGACGTCACGAGAATTTTCAGCATGTTGGTAGCGTGGCGTAAAATTTTTATATTTTTTTGTCCCAAACTCCAAATGTAGCCAAAGCGGACATATTTCCAGGGATTCAGTTGTGCAAACATATGAAAAGCCATCTAGCAAAAAGAAAATCTAAACAAAATTCTTAGAATATTATACTAAGAAACTAGAGCTTTAAAATCAAAACATATCTCCCGCCGAGAGGCATTAAAATTGAAGCTTTTCGTTGGGTAAAAACATTATAGCCAAATAAAAAAAGTAACCTTTTGAAAGTTTTCCCTTCCGATTTTGATGAAATTTTTTATGAATGATGCCGCTGAAATAATAAATAGTGCGAAATCTTGAATCATTACGTTCTAGTTTGCGAAAATTAAAAAAAATCACATAGGATTTTTTTTTTAATTATTCTAAATTACTCACGAACAATTTTGAGTTCAAAATTTAAACTTGGCCACAATAAAGATAAGAAGTTATTAATCAACATATATTTTTTTAAGAATTTAAAAATATAATTTTTAGAGAAAATTGCCCGAGAGCATAAGTTCAGTAAAGGTTGACCTCTGAATATCGTAAACTCAACTCATGAAGGTGCAATCAAACGTGCCACAATCATAACCATAGAATACAGCTGTTCGAACCAAACTAATGGGCAACACTGTATTTTATTATAGAAAACCAATCGAATTTTATTTTGTTTTTGGCTATACCATTATGGCTATGGCACGTCTAATTGCACCTTAACACATACCATTTGATATACTATTTTCTGGTCTTTAACATGACATCTGAGGTAAGTAGTTTTAAATATATACTCGTACATAATTTTGTAATATGGGTTTTTGGAAAATATCTCATTTTGAAGTCGCTATGTTTCGCAAACACGAACGTATAACGATTCAAGATTTCGCACTAACGATAGTTATGCCAGAGGCATCATTCGTACAAAATTTCATCAAAATGGGAAGCGAAAATTTTGAAAACGTTGCTTTTGTTATTTGGCTATAAATGTTTTATTAACCCATCAAAAAGCTTAAATTTAGATGCCTCTCTGCGGGAGCTAGATTTTGATTTTAGACCCCTAGTTTCTTAGCATAATATTCTAAGAATTTTGTGTAGATTTCGTTTTTCGCTAGACGCCTGTTGACAAAAACAATTGACCCACCTTAATGTACATATGATCACAGATCCTTTTTAATAAGTTTAAAGTACCTTTTTGTCTACAACATAGATTTAAACCGTTTCTCTTTAATTAACGAACTTCAAAAAAAGGAGGAAGTTATCAATTCGTCTCGGTTTTTTTTTTGCAGTGTTACTTCATAACTCGGTTGATATTAGACCGATTGTCCCATTGTTCCTATTGCAAAAAAATGGGCGGAGACACGCCCAAAAATTTTTTGATTTTATAATATTCTACTTATTTAATTGTTGCGAAAACTAGAAAACACCTTTGTTTCTTGTAATTACACACTTTTTAAGTTGAAAAAGTGGGCGAAGCAACGCCCATTAAAATCTATTATTATTTATATTTCACGTGGTTCTACTTAACCGATTTTTACGTAACTTACCAAACACCTTGGGCTCAAAAGTAGACATAATCTTAAATTTGAACAAATGGGCGGAGTCACACCCATTAAAATTTAATATTTTGTTTTAAGTGGTTCTACCGTACCGATTTTTGCAAAATTTAACACACACCTTGAGCTCTGAAAACACACAAAATCTTGCATTTAAAAAACGTGTAGAGCCATGCTCATTAAAATTTTATTTTATATCCCATAAATTTTTTTCGAAATGTTCTATCAGATCCTCGCATTGAAGTCGGTTTTTTGGAAGAATTATTTCATATATAAATTAACTAATAAATATGTATTGTGATTATTATTTTTAACTAAGTAACAATGAGCAAACTTCTAAAACTTAACTATTATTATTACAAGATGTTTTTGCAAATTCTCTCAATTCTTTACTGACAAAGTCTAAACAAAAATCGTTACAGCTTCGAAAGACAGCATGAACTCCATAAGCCATAAATTTAATGGTAGAGCTTTTTGATGTTGACGCCATATCGAGACATCATAACTGCACCTGAGCACAACTACCCAGCACAAAAATAAAAAATCTACGCTTGATTGGACTATAAATAGGATATTTGACTGATACTATAGAACCAGCAGGAACACAACACATTGTGAATATCGCCTGATAATAAATATAAACTGTTTTCTTCTCTTCCAAAAATTTGAATAGTTAAGTGGATTTTATTAATTTAATCAAAGAGAAAAAATTGAAATTAGAAACCAGGATATACAGTTACATACATATCAACACTTATGAAATACAAAAGAAAATTTCAAATATATACTTATTCATTTTAATGTTAATGAAGTGGTGAAAAGTGTCACAAAAATATAATTTTGGCAACACCCCTACAATTTTTCGCATAACGCACTTAAAGTAAATAAACTGCAAATATTTGTTGTATTTAAGGCTAAATTCAGTGCAAAATAAAAATCACTCCGCTACGAATATTTCTTTTTTATTTCATTATTATTTACAGATGGTTCCTTTCTTACTAGTCTGACTTTAGACTTTTGTATATTCTTATCACTGTTTCTAGATCATTGTCGGAAATTTTCATTGTGACCCTTTTTCTGCTGTACTTTGTTTTAAAGAAGTCCAAGCAACAATAAAAATGTCCAAATCCATTCATACTTGTATATATATATTTTTTTTTGCTAAAGACTACAAAATAAATTTAAATACTCGTACTTTGTTGAATGCAAGAACGTTGTTGAACCGATTTTGATTGTGTTCTTGGCAAATGATGAAAAGCACACAGTATAGCACAAAAATAATACTCTAAAGTTTCTTTGTATTTATTTGAGTTTTACACTATGCAAAACAAATGCGAAAAAAATCTAAAAGTTGGACTGAAAACAATAGACAATAAGGAAAAGATCTTTTGTGAAATTACTATTGTCGATTCGTATTGCATGCACCCCAACCAGTAGCACAACTCTGCACTCGCATGCAAAGAAAACCAACAAGCAAGCACACAAAATATTTCTTCCGTGAGTGCAGAAACTTGTTTTCATTTCGAATTAAAAAACATAAAAGTCCTTTCGGGCAGCGGAGAAAGAAGGAACCTTAAATGAAAATAATAAGAGTTCATAGATCTCTGTGAATGCAATTTTGTTTTGTTGTTGCAATTGATGCATTGGATGGTTGTTGTTGCAATAACATATTTTGTTTGATTCTTTATTAGATCGCATTATCCGTGTGATGTGTGTAATTTGTCCGAGAGATAAAAGATGAAATACCGACGTGCTAACTGACTGGCTGTTTGGCTGGCTGACAGTTTCATTCATTTAATTATTTTTATAATATATATAAAACTCTCGGGCGCAATAAAAGTCTTATCACAAAAAGCAAATCACGAAACTTTCATCGATGCCAAACAAAAACTAAATTTATTACTAAAAACAACATTTTTAAGAAAGGGAAAAATAAAAGAGGATAAAAAGCACCGGATTACAGTGGTTTGCAAAGGTAGCATTCTGAAACTCTATTTATTTATTTATGCATGCAGACATTTTTCTATAAAACACGTTTTACAGGCGGCAATGGGAAGCGTAATAAAAAAATTCTGTTAGTCCTTCTTGGAAATGAAGTTACGTGTAGCTATAGATGCATATATTTTGGACAAGTCTATTCCATTTGATCATCCAAACATCTGAAAAACTAGTTTTTTAAGAGAAAAACTAGAAAATTAGTTAGCAAAAAGTGAGTCCACTGTGAAAACTTTTCAAAAGCTCTGTATCTGGTAGAATAACTTTTCTACTGCGCTTTGTTTCCACTCAAAGAAGAATCGAATATGAAAGGCTACCGAGACTTGGCCAACATCGCTCATTTCTAATTAGTTTTATTAATTTTTTTTTTTGCCAAACTTATTTGTTTCTCTGTTTATTGTGTAGTTTCCAAGCGAATTGTCTAGAAAATTTGTATAGGAGTCACATAAAATATTAAGTGTTTTTCATACATATATTTTTTCTAGACAAGTCCCTTGCGTGCATTGTGGAAACTACACGTATGATCCGATTAAACTAAATCATTAAACCCATTCAGCGCAGCAAGCTACCGACTACAAAATTTCAAGGATAGAATACACATGTTTATATGAGAATGATTCTTTTGAAGACAGCAATTCAACAGGGCGAAAGGCGACATTACATAGTCTGACTTTGTCGTTGTAGCCCAATTAAACTAATTTCTATTTTTGAGGGCTACAAAATAAACACTGTGTTGACAATATAGAAAAAAATTTAAATCAAATTAGTGCAAAGAAATATTTTTATTGCAAAAAAAAGAAAGTTACAATTTTATTTAAATACAAAAGTAATTAATACTTTTATAAATCGAAAACTACCATAATTTGCGAAAAGTTGCACAATTTTGCACAAGCTTATAATATTGAATAAAAATCGCTAAAACTACAAGGAATGCAAAATATTATGTAAAATTTGCGAAAATTGTGAAAATTTGCAAAAACTTACTTACAGTGAGATGATAACAATGTTTTGTATTGTTTAAAATCGGCAAAACTGCCAGAATGCTGAAAACATGCAAAAGAAGTTTTTATCGCGAAGTTTGCAAAAGCCATTAAAAATACTTTGAAAAAAAACGCGAAAAAAGTCGCAAGTTAGCGAAAAATTACTAAATGTAATAAAAAAAATTACTAAATACGTAAATAGTAAAAAGATTGAGAAATAAATTATTAATTTTTATTTTTTACGTGATATAAGTAAATTTTAAATTTTAAAAATATTTTATTTCTGAAATAAAAATGAAATATTTGAAAGTGGCACCACTGAAATATATATTTATACTTTTTTGATTATGCTACTGCCGTCTCCACAAAAATTAAGTAGCTGGCTTCGAGGCGATAAATGCAGCCAGCGGTATTTGAAGTCGTATGTTCGTGTAGTCTGCTGTGGTGAATGGGCTTAATACATAAAGTACAAATTGCACCAAAGACAATCGTAAATTATTACGACCAACACTAGCAGAATGGAACAACATGCTATTCTCAAAGTCTGCCACACCTTCATCATCAGCTTTCTTGTGTTTTGTTTTGGTGCTCCATTTTATTTGTGAAATTTACCTTTTGTTATTTATTTCGTTTCTTTCTTCGGTTTTATTTTATTTTTGCTGCCATAAAACAACTTAAATTGTAACATACAAAAAAAAACCAACCAATATCGGTCAAACTACTTAATGTACGCAAAAATTTAAAGCTGAAGGTCCACGCCATCCGTTGCATGCGTTTGTTGAGTTTTATGCATGTGTTAAAAAAGTGGAATCAGCATTATTATATGTGGCAAGACACAGACCAACACGTATATAACGTATAGACGCATAAATTAGGTTTACCTTCTACTTTTGTATCCGTCGCATGCATCATGAAAGAAGGTCAGCTGTTTTTGATAGCCGATGATGGCAAATTATATTACATTTTTAATGATATCGATAAAAATTTTCGTGTGGTGGATTTAAATTTGTCTCTTTTTTTGCATTAATAAAGTTTTTAGTAGAAGAAACAGCTGTCGTAATAAAGTGTACAGCAATATTCAAAACTTGTCGATTAATTTTATCAACTGAGTGTCACGTCAGTTATGTTTGTTATTTTTTAAGAAAGTGCATTATTTTTATTACAAAATATTTTGTACATTAACTCAATTAATTCCACAAGTTCTCTTAAAGTTATAATTTCATTTTCCATTTTTTCCCAAAATTGTATTTATTTGATAAAAACAAAAAATACTTGGCACATAAAATTTATTGCACGTAACTTAAATTTAGAATCGCATTGGACGTACAGAAATGCATACAATGCATAAGCATAAAACGGATGGTATAGACTTTCAGCTTAAAAGTTGACCAATTCTTGTACTTTGAGTTCACGGACATGTACTGAATGAATAAGAAACAATGAATTTCAACTTAGCTGTCAGTTAAAAAAGACGAAATTTAACGTATAACGGATTCTATGTGCCGCAGCCTTTAGTGTTAACTTCAGCAATATACATATAAATATTTTTCAATGCTAATACAATATGTGAATTGGTTTAATTCAAACTACTCCAATTTGTTGAAAGCTCTTTATGTAATTAAATCTAGAATTTTCCATATTACTTCTGTGAGCTTTCCTAGAAAGCTGGTTTGCTCTGGTGCTTCTACGTACCATGGGAAAATTATACCAGGTACCGCCTAGCCAGTTAATTCTTCGCTACCTCGAAGGGCTTTGCATTAATTAGATTTGTAATTAAATTTTCGCCAGCCCATTAGCACGTTCATATCAGAATACGTCGTAGTGGGCCGGCACCCATACAAGACGAATGCTGTCATGCACTGAGTAATCGTGAATCATATTCTTGCAAACTAAAACTGTCCTTGAGTTTACTCTTTCGATTGTGAGTGCAATAATTTCCGACTTGGTCAGTTAAGGGGGTTTTCTATGAAGAAACCTAGGTCCGATCTTTCGACTAGCTTCGAGCCATCCGTGTAGCAGCAAACTCCCACAAGTGTTTGTTCTAGGGTTTGATTAACTCAGGAGTGTCTTTCTGGTATCAATGTCTCGCTTTCAGCTATAACAGTAGTCTCACGTACCTCGTCGGACATTTCCAAAGTCTGGTCCAGTGACTATATGTTCTGATGGTGTGGTATGTTGTCTTGTCCGATCCATTCCCCCATCACTTTTAGATGTCTTTAAGAGCTGCTTCGTATCTAATACGAATATCTGTAGGTTGGACATAAGAATGTTCTCCAATCCCCTGGTGAATGTAGTTTTCATGGCGCCACTTATATCTAGGCATCACATTCGTTGAACCTTCTCCAACATTTCAGAGTTACGCTTTCTACCTATTGACCTCCAACATACTACCGATGCGTGTGCTAGAATTGGTCTTATCCGATCTAGAATCACTCCTAAATATGTAATTCTATCCGATAAGGTGGTGGTTTTTCGCTAAAATCTAGGATCAATACACTGCATGATCTTTGTCTTCCTGGTAAAAAAAAACCTCTCTCTCTTTTTTCTGGGTTAATATTCAGTCCTCTTGGTCAAGCCCCAGTTAAGCGCAATGTTGAGAGTGCTTTCCGCCCCTCTGCAAAGTTGCCCCTCAGAAGTATCGTCCGCATAGCAGACAGGCTCATAGCCTTCATTAACCAGGACCCATAGCATGTAATATATAGTGGTTACCCAGAGAAGGGGTGTAATTATTCCTCCTTGAGACCCATCTTGCACCCTGTTCTCAATGTTTATATTGTGCATACCGCAGCTTATCCACCTGCTCCCAAGCATGAATTTTACCCAGTCAATTAGTAACTGTTCAACTTGAAGCTATACTAAGGATTGGATAAAAGTGACGGTATTAATATTGTTGAAAGCGCCTTCAATGCCAATACAAACGCAAAGCATATACAACTTGTCATTGAAAGCTTTCCTGATGTAGTTAACTACCCTGTGAAGAGCCAATTCCACTGACCTTTGACCTATGCATGTTGTCTAAGCCTCATCCCCTATCCATTCCATGGTCTTGAGCAGGAAAGACTTATTGGTCTGTAAGCCTTTGGAATTCGCCTTGTCAGGCTCAGGTATGAAAACTACTTTTGCCTCCTGCTTTTAGAAGTATAAGCGAATTTTAGCCAGGCATTAAAAATTATAACCATATGAGATGATGGCGTCCACCTCTTTCTGTAGAGTATCAAACATTGATATTCGCCATATCACTAGTATGTACTCGTACGTACGTACCACTGTCATATACATCTCTGAGTTGAATTAAGACAAAAAAACTTTCCAAACATTTTCGTCAGTGTTCATTTAAATATAAGTACGTTTGTGTATATAAACATATATTTGTATTTCTATGCACATACATACTTTCATACATATACATACATATGTATGCATGTATAGCCTTCCCACTTGACCTTAGATTAGATATAAACGAATGCTCACGAAAGCGAACAAATTTCGAAACAAAATTGTTCGATATTTATTCGCAAATCTAATAAAATTCTAATGTTCGAAAGCTTCGATCTTCGAACTTCTCTCGTCATTAACGAAAGTCTTGGTCAACTGGGTTTTACTTTTTTTGTTGGAATACAAATATTTCACGAGTGCAATGACCAGAAAGTGATATTTTACTTCCTTAATTGTTGTTGTTTTTGTTGTTTTGCATTTGCGTCTGGCCTGATTATTTTTCTCGTAAAAAAACTATTTAATGCGTAAAAAGTTCTTAAATGAAATCTGCTAAGCACTCAAAATATCAGACAAAATAATTCTCAAGAATTTCATAACATAATGAAAGTTTGATTTAAAGTAAAAATGAGATAAAATTACTAATAATATAGAATATCTGCTTAAAGGAATATAAAAAACATACATACATAAAAGCGCCTATAAATACTATTTTACAACTTTTTAAGCCAAGCACCAGCTGTTGTCAATAAATTTACAAAATTAATTTTTAGTTCAATGTTCATAAAGGATTTGTTTGTGGTACTAAAAAAACTACCATCATGTTTATATTCGTTCGTTTGTTCATGTTCTTCTGTTGGCAAATGTTACAAGTGTGTTCAAGGTCATTTACAAGAAATCACAGCCAACAGCTTTGGCAGTTCATTACTCTTTCGTCTAGTTACCCCAAAAAGCAAATTCAAGAAACACACGTAAACTGCAATTCGGTACACCTGGTATTTTAGTAGGTACAAGATCTCGAGTAGAAACGATAATGGAAATTGTTCTTTTCGTCTTTCTTCTCCTGATTCTTTCTATCTCGTTGTTATTTTTGTTTTCATTTTTAATTTAAAGTTAAACAATTCCTTGCATACAGATCAGGGATCGATGGATAGATGATGGTTGGCTGGTTGGTTGTCTCTTATTGTTGTTGACCAAGTAGTGTAAATACAAGTTGCTGACCTTTTTGAGTGCATCATTCTAAATGATGAAAACGGCAGCAGTAACAACAACAACGACGACATGATCAACAACTAATGCAATGAACAAACAAAAGTGTTCAACAATGAACATTCAATGACACTCCCTTGTGCCTTTAGTATATTTAATGTTTAAATTACTTAAAGGATCACAACAATGCAATCGCTGCGAGACAAACCCTTCTTTTATACTTCTTAGCATTCTGTGCGAGAGTGTATGCGCAAGTCTCTTCTGTCTTTTTAGACTTTTTATTCTAAAACTTGTACTATCAATTATCAGACAACCAGACAGCCACCACTATCATCCTTTATAGCTTTTTCTTGTGATTCTTTACGATACCATTTGATGTGCTGCTCTCTTAACTTGCCCAGTTGAAAGTAAAAAATGTAGTTGGCAAAATGCACTCCATATGATTTTAATTTTTACTCAATTCTAGTATGAAAGTTGGATTGCTTTTGTACTTCTTTGGTTTTCTACTCCTTTAAGTTTGTGTATAAATAGAAGTGGTCATCTCCTGGTATATCATTCAGTGTTTTGTGTTGAGACCGTTCAGAGTTTTATTATGTGGAGACTTCATTATATCTATTTGCCGGAGATTTGTTTTTTAAACGACATCATCACATCATCTTCGTTGACAAAGCAGCAGATTAATTGCCAATTATTCATGCCTCGTGATAGAAAAGTAATGAAAAAGATTATGGGATTAAATACACATATAAAATTTCCTTTTTATCTGTCTGGAGCAGAAAAAGGTACGATCAAACTTTAGCTTTAAAAAGCTATCGATCAGTATTGAAATAATATAAAAGTGTGTAGTGTTTAAAATCGTTAGAAATAATTTCATAAATTGTGTGACTTGAAAATAAAGTGGCAGAATAAATAACTTTATTCATCTATTAAAAAATCTAAAAGACATATTGCTATATAAAAATATTTTAATTTGTTGCAAATACCTTTCAATTCAAATACAAAATTTTCAGTACAAAAAATAGCAAAATGTGTAATAAAACATTAAGCCCAGTAGCGCATGGAAACCATTAATTGATCATACAAAAAAAAAATAAATACTCAAAGACAAGACTGATGGTACTAAAAAAGTTGTCAAACTAAACTCAATCTTCATTTATGCACAAATGTGTTCAAAACTTTTATATAAAATCTTAGTAGGATGGATATTTCCCTTTCTGAAAAAAGCGATCAAAGAGTACTCTTGAAACGGGATATGACGGCAAAAAGGAAAAAGTGCTTAAGTCGAAATAAGCTGATTTCGAGTTAATTGTACCTCCGTAATCTGCATATCCCTGGTGAAAATCTCAATTAACTTGTGTTATTTTTCAGGAAGTTATAGTACTATGACTTGGGACTTATCTCTTTTAGACTTATAATCTCATTTGGAATAATAGCTTAATTTAGGTTATACTTTCAACTTGAATGTATTACTTATCTTGTCTAGAACGATGTTTGCATAAAAAAATAAAGGTTAACAGAGAATTTCCCAATTTAACTGTAAAAGAAATAAATTTCTGAAAATCGACTTGAACGCTTAAAAGTGCTCTCCTGCAAAATAGTAAAATATCCTTATTGCCACAGATATGTTAACAAAAACCGAGTACTTGTCACTAAATTCTATTAAAAGTCTATGAATAAAATAATAACAACAACAAGGAAATAATTGAAATTGATTGAAAGATGCACCTCGAATTTTAATGGTATTTTGAACAGAATAGAAAAAGTACCATTTAACCATTTAAAAACATTTAAAAGCATTTTTGAAGAATTACTTTTATAAAAAGACAACCGTTCAATATTCATGCTTTGTGAAATAACTCTCGAAAAATGTAGGCCCTAATTGTCTAAATCACGCCAACAAAGTGGTTTTTATATAGAAACAAAAACAAAGTTTTAAAAATTCTGTTTTTTCAATTAAAACTACACCCTCTAATTACCAAATTTAATATTCATTCTTATTACTAATTAAATATAATTCACTAATTTAATAATTTTTGGGGAAAATAGTGCAAAAAAAAACTAAAAAATACATTCAAGTATCCTTAGTGCGATTTGCTCCTTAAATATTATCGACACGAACTTTAGCCTAATAGAATCACAACAGAGAAGCCAATAAATTTGAAAAAATAATTAAAAGCTAACACCCCTTCTAGACACACAAAGTTTACTTTGCAAAGTCTTAATTCAGCTGGGAGACAAAAAGAGAGAGAAAGTATTTCTCCCTTTTTCGTTAACACAGCTGAATTAAGACTTTGCAAAGTAAACTTTCGAAGACGAGGCAAAACACGTGCAAGCAAAGCAGCTGTCAACAAATAACAGAACATTCAAAATGGCCGAATTTGTCGGCATAAGTGAGAGACATGAGTACCAACATAACGCCACAAAAAAATCAAAATTCGAATACACGTAACCCGTGAAAATTCAAAATTCGCGATACTTTTTGAACACACCTCGTATAAACACAAATCATGTTGAAACAACTGTTTGAAATCAGTTTAAAGAAATATTAAAATATTAAATTCTGTCAAGTTCTAAGGGCAAAAGTGGACTTTGGCAATGAAATGTTAGTTTGGTTTAGTAAGTTTCCCCTGTAAATGTTTTACCTGCTTATACCACTTTTAATTAAAATGTTTCCCATCGAAAAGCAAAGTTTTTAAAATATTGACAACCAATATAGAGCACTGGCTGATATGGAAGAACTGAAGCCATTAACAACTGAAAATATCTGCAGATTCTGGTCTACAGTGGCTAAAACTAAAACCGCATTAAATGAATACATGTTTCCTGATATATCGAAGGTAGCTTACGTAATTTTGTCCATACGAGTACCTCACTCCTCTGCAAATGTCGAAAGGATTTTCTTTTACCAAAATCTTATGAAAACAAAACAAAGGAACAGTATGTATCAAATCATATCCAGGCCAAAGATTTATTGAAGTCTAAAAACTCTTCTTGTTATAACTTTAACATTTGTGTGTACTCGTATGTATGTATACTCGTATTCTTCGAATTCCTTTTTTTTATTTCTTTGTAAATGAATTTTATATAATATTTTGTTAATAAAATTTAAATTTAAAAAAATAATTTTTGGTACGCTCGGCATCAAAAAAGTACTCAAAAAATATTTTTTGGTACCGAAATGCAAATCTTATTTCCCATCACTGGTTTCCACTATACGTGCTTCGCTCTCTATTCATGCTTCACACCCCAATCTTGATCGTATCAACTTGCTTCGCCATACAATATTATGAGAGCGAATCAGTAGATTCAATATGAATCTACTTGTGAAGCATGTAACTAAAGCCTACATTACACGGCATGTAAAAAACCACATGAGCATGTGTCACTGACGTAATTTTGACATCATCACGAAGGTACATTTGCTACATGCCGTGTCCTACTAACACATGTACATGTAGATATTCACATGCTTACAGATGTGCTGCCTCAGAAAATGTGTTCGATTCGGTTGTAGTTTGGAAAAAAAGTACTATCAAAATTTTACGGCATGTAGCCACTTCTAGTCATTTAAAAAAATGCAACCAACATGCTGAAAATTCCCGTGACATCTTCGCCACATACGCATGTGGCTTTTGACATGCCGCGTACTGTAGGCTTAACAAATAATACAACCAAATGTGTACTTATGTATATTTATTATGTAGAGTTTCTTGCAAAGTGCAAAGCTAAATAGTTAAAATGGCAACTTAATGATTGAAATATAGAAAATTAATTGAAAAAAGAAATAAAACTTCGGACAAATGTGTGAATAATATTAAATATATTTACATATTTATTTGAATATTTTATTTTTATTTAACGGGTGTCAAAATTAACACGAATTTTAAAAAATGTATTTGTTGTTGGCTTAGCACGTCTAGATGCTGCATCTATGTAGACGTGCTAAACCAGAAATCCCTAAGAATATATAATAGTAATATCGTAAAATTAAGAGGTGTAATTTTGATAGAATTAAAGCTTTTTATTTATAAACTGACAGTTGCTCACACAATTTTCTTTTGTATTGCAGCCGCTACCCGATATCCAAAATATTCCGTGTGCCCACTTTGTGACCAATGGTGCTAGATAAAACTCTTAAGGAATGCTCAACTCTGAACACTGAATCACCCATCGATGCTGGGAAACTTCAAACGACGTTTCGATCATTAAACAAAATTTTAAATGTTGTTGCTAGTTTAGGTTAAATCAATAAAAAATTGCAATAGGCGTAAAAAATGTTTGCTGGCCCAGCAGCAAAGTGTGTCTGTGTTTCTCTAAATGTCTGACTGTAGGGAATTTCTTTACGACTTAAATTGAACCTTTTTTTTTTTGCAATGAACATTTGAAATCTTCTAAATGGCAAATGTCTAAACAAGACTTGTGCATAAATAAAGTTGGTTACAGGTACATATCGTTGGTCTCAACTAGAAAGGCCTTAACTCATATAATTGCAACTTTACAGGAGAAGGTAAAAACATAATAGAAACTGTACAACTGCTTGTGCGAATGCTTGTAAAAGCGTTATTTTTTACACTGATGTAATAAATTTTTGTGACGATTTGCATATGTGTGTAATGTATTGGAATCACTGAAAAACTCAATTTCGTAAAAAATACGAGTGGGGGCCTTTCTACTTGAGACAATCGATATGTATATTTTGAATCGAATATAGACGCATACTTATACATACACAGGTAGTATAAGTGCTACATGAATTAATCATAATGAAAACTAATTAAAATTTCTGTAATAAATCAAAAATTTCACACAAGTCAATTCATTCAAAAATAGAAACAACCATTACAAATCGTACACGGCTTGAAATAAAACTTTAAGTAGGGCTGAGTATTTTAGACGTACATACATACATACATAAATACATACGTGCATAAGTAGTACATATAAATTTAATTAGATTGCAAATTAAACTAAACAATATTTTTATAACTTTGGTAACTTGCTTTTGTATATAAGTATTTCTGTATGACTTTTTATTGGTTGTGACCAACTGCTGCTACACAATATTCCGTTATGCTGAAGTGTCTCGCCTGTCTGACCATGTGATAATCCCTGCATGTGTGAATTGACCTTCATACAAAAACATTTGCGCTAAGACGTGGAACTATTTTGGTATAATAAAATAATGAAACATGCAAATTAAATAAGAAAACTATTTAAAACTATTTTTAATACCTATTTTAACAACCAAAAATATTTCCGTTTATTGTTCACTTCTATAAAAAAAAATTTTAAGTTCCCGTCCATACACTGAAACATTTGCTGCGAAACATTTTTGATTTCCCTTTTGAAACAGCATTCGTGTCCACACTGTGAAGTTTTTGTTTTGCAGCTTAATTCATTTTCTCATATATTTCTCATGAGAATGAGACGAAAATTACGTACTCAACAAGAACTGCATGTATATGAAACAAAGTACTCTTTTCAATTCCTCTTTACCCCTTCATCAACAAACTCCAAAGTTTTGCAGCAAATGTTTCACTATATGGACGAGGACTAATTGAAAATGTACGTAAACACAATGTGAGCACAGTTTTGTTTGGAGTAAAAATGCTTCAGTGGTTCCCAATAAAGAGGTTACATCAAGTATGAAGCTTTTAAGCATTGCTGTCAGTTTCATAGCACAATTGTGAAAGCTAAAATCCCACACATTCTTAAAACCCAGGAACATAGAATCCGCCATACGTTAAACTTCGTCGTTTTTAACTGACATTAACGCAACAACGGATAAAGTTGGCAAAAGGAGTACTTTATTGACGCAAGCATTTGAACAGCTTCAATAGGTTGGTTCTCCATTTTATTTATTAAACCTAACTTTTTGTATTTATTTCGTTAAATTCTTTTGTTTAATTCTATTTTTGCTGCCACAAAACACAAAAACTTAAATCAAAACATACAAAAAAAAACCAATCAATATCTGCCAAACTACTCAACGTACGCAAAAAGTTGACTAATTTTTGTACTTTGCGTTGACCGACACGTACTGAATGTAACAGAACTCATAGAAAATCATGTACTATTTCAATTTAGCTGTCAGTTGAAAAAGACGAATTTTAAGGTATGACGGATTCTATGTGCCTGCGCCTTTAAGCTGAAAGTCCATAACATCCGTTCTATGCATATGTCTTGTATGCATTTCTGCACGTTCTAGGCAATTCTAAATTGAAGTCACATGCAATACGTTCTATGCACCAAATATTTTTGTTGTGATCAGCTGTAGTGTAAATATTTTTACCAAATAAACAAAATTTTGGGGGAAAATTCAAAGTGAAATTTCGACTTTAAAAGAACTTGTAGAATTAATTGAGTTAATATACATATGTAATAATATTAATAATAATATTTTTCTCATCTTAAATAAGATTCTGCTCCATTGCACTTTCTTAAAAAAATAACAAACACAACTGCGGTGACATAAAATTAATCGATAAGTAAATGCAAATTTGGTTCATTAAAGAACTGTGTTAAAAATTGATTTTAATGTAGTTTACGAGTATATCCCGTTCAGCGTGCCACGAAATCAAGTAATTTCATGATTTTGGGCCGAAATCAAGTTGAAATTAAATAATTCGTTAAACATTTTGACATATCCCAAATTAACTCATTTTAATTAATTTCAATTTCAAATTATAATGGACAACGCTGTTTTTTGTATAAAAAACTGCTTTTTCCAACCATGAAGATATTTAAAACCATTAGAAGCAACAAAATACTTGAATGCGTTAATAAGGTTAGAAATTGTTTGTTTTTATTCAATATGAAATAAAAATAAGAGTAAAAACCATTATATTGAAAAATATTGTCATGTGTAAAGCTTATTTAAATGTTAAAAAACCTTTATTCAAATGCAAAATTAACTCAAATGTCAACGCTATTAATATCGCTCGTAATTTTATCTTGAAATTACTTGATTTCGTGGCACGCTGAACGGGCTATTAGAAATAAAAAGTTTGACTATTTATTAATGTGGATTTCTGAGGAACAAAAAAAGTATAAATTAGACCCGTTGGCAGAATAGCTCATGCGCTTTATCAAGATCCATGTCTACTAGGGATGCCCATCGGGACTATGTTTTCCTCATCCCGGAATTGGGTATTTCAAAAAATCAAATACCGGGATTTTTCGGGATTCCGAAATTTTTTATATTCAGAGATTTTTCGGCACTCTGTTTTTTTAACATTAATAGATATATATAGTTTTTATAGGTATTTATAAAAAAATCGTCTTTGAAAGAGGTTCACAAACAAGAGTTTTATAATTAATTTTATGTTACATAGTTAAATATAATTATCTTATATATTTGAATAAGAGTATAATATATAGAAATATTTGCTTGCTATTCATAAAAAACAGTTACAAAATAAAATTATTTAAATATTAACCGCCGTTTTCATAAAAAATATTTAAGGTTTATTGCAAGTTTATTTAACAAATTTCCCATAGAAATATGTCAAATAAGCCCTTAATAAACCTATTCACCAGTATTCACATCAAAAGTTGCACTATTGTGGAAAAACAAAATTGCAAAATTTTCAAAAGAATATCACAACAACCACATTCAAAATTATTCTACACAAATGGTGCAAAATTATCAGAGGTATGTTAATCAGCGTAAACTTTGCAAAGTTGTGAAACTTTTAATGGCATTTCAAGCCAAAAAAAATGGACAAAGAGTACTTATAAAAACAGCTATACACAAAATCATAACGCAGAAATACATTTTTAAGGGATATGTTTCTGTTTTAAGTGAAAAAAAAACAAGTGGTTGAAGATGCGTTCTACACAACTAAATTAATTAAAAAATTATTAACTAGTGAAAATATAGAAACTATATAGTAATTTTCAAACTCGATTTTAGGACAACAAGCACATAATTTTATTTTATTTTTATAACCTGTGGCTAAATTATGTTATTAGAAATTTGTTAAAAAATTGGTTATTAATAGGGAAAGGATTTTCATGCATTTTAAATCGCGTTTTATGTACATAAAATATACACTAAAAATATAAAAATATATATTAAAAACTAATAAAATATGCATTTATTAACTCTTTTTGCAACATTTAATAACATTAAAAAATTGAAAAAAATTAGCTCCATTGCTTTCTTAACAAACATTTGTATTCCATATACAAAATACAGTTAAGAAGAACTTTTATTTACGTAAATGAATAAGTATGTTTGTAAATTGTCAAAGGTAAATCTTTGACTATTTTTTCTGAAAAAAACATATTTAAATATGCTGCTGCTAGTTCGTTTGTGGAATATTGAGTTTCTAAATTTTAGCTGTTTGAACTATAAAATATTTATGCAATTTGTTGCATTTTTTAAGTGCATAATTTTTTTGTATAACTTTATCTAATTTATTTTTAATTTCTTCACTTATTCTGTCTTTCAGAGCACACATTTTTTTACTTGAGCTTTTAAAGAATCAAAACGATCTAATTGGGATATAATGTCAACACGAAAGCCATTTTCTGGGTGCACAAATATCAATTCAGTGCTTAAGTTTTTTTTTTTAATTTAAAATTTATTTAACATTGTTAATATAAATTTAGTTTTCGACAGCATTCAACCACGCTCCCCATCTAGTTACTATAGGCTGTGGGGGAATTTGTTTCCCTGAATATTTTTCTTTAAGGCTGCAACACTCAAAATTAACACGGAACTATTAAAGAGCGCCAAAAAAAATGCACAACAATTTTTGGGTTTAAAAGGGATTTTATTTGATGCTTTTGTATTTTTTTTTTGTCTTCAATTTTTCAAATGAGTTGGGTTTTCATCCCACTTGAAATTGTTTTCGTTTTCCTCTTTTTTATTTTTACACAGTCATATGAATTCCAAAAATACTTTGCAAACTAATCAAAAAACACCAAAATTTGTTTTATAGCATGAAAAAAATATATTAAAAATATACATTTATAATGAAATATGCAAAAATATGTATTTATTTTAAAATATGCAAAAATATGCACTAACAAATCGATGCCATTTTGTCGCAAATTTGTTGATTCGCAAAGATATTTTATTTACGTTGAACTACGACCAACGACAGAAAACATGTATTTACATGAAAATCCTTTCCCTATTTATACTTTTATTACTGAATTGATTACAGATTTATTCAGCGAAGTTCTTACACTTTGTTTCATCATTTTAACAAAATCTTTTAATAATCAAGAAACATATGTATGAGTGTAGTATATGTACGAGTATGTGTTTGACTTTATCGACAACTAAACCAAATGTGTTGCTCACGTCAGAAAGAGCAATTATGCATTTTACACAGTTGCAAGAGACATGAATACCTTTATTATTTAATATATTATTACTAAAACTGTTAAAAATATTGCTTATTATCATCAACTAGATTTCAATTAATAAAGAAAAGCAGAAAAAACATGGTTTGGAAACACATTTTCATTGACAATATTGTGTTGCCACGGATACTTCAGAAGGGGGAAAGTCATGACTCATGACGAATTTATTATTATAAATATAACAAAAAAAAAACTTATAAACAATTTTGGGATTGACTGACTCCCGAAAATACCGGGATAAAAAAAATTAAATCCCGGGATTCAGGATTTGCGGTATTGGAATTCGGGATTGGCATCCCTAATGTCTACCTACTTGAGCGGAGGCTAAAGGCTCAGTTAGCCAACTGTAATGTAATGTAACTGCAACGGTAGAAAACAGTTGATCGATATTGTTATGTGAAAAGTAATGGAAATGGTTATAGAGATGTAATGTAACGTAACCTACTTTTCATATAAAAATATCGATCAGCTGTTTCCTACATTACAGTTACATTACAGTCGGCTAACTGAGCCTTAACTAAGGCCTACAGTACACGGCATGTAAAAAACCATATGTGCATGTGGTTCTGCCGTAATTTTGACGTCATCACTAAGCTACATTTGCTACATGCCTTGTACTAGTAACACATGTACATGTAGATATTCATATGTTTGCATGTGCCACACTTGTATTTTGGAGCAAAAATACTATCAAAATTTTAATGCCTGTAGCCACTACTAGTAATTTAAAAAAAATGCAACCCACATGCTGAAAATTCCCGTGACGTCATTGCAACATACACCTGTGGCTTTTTACATGCCGTGCACTGTAGGCTTAACTATGAACATCAGTTGTTAAACAAGAATTGTTAATAAAATGGAGAATACGATAAATCATCTTTATTGATTTACCGCGTGCAAATTCATTAACATATTCATTTCTAATAGAGACTAAGGGATTAGTCAATAAAAATTTCATACAACAAATCAAAAGTCACGTTACAAGTCCATTTATATTTATTACGGCTTTAAGTTGGGAATCACTGATATCAGTTTTATGAAGCACATTTAAAAATAACTAGAGTACTAAATACAATCTAATAGACAATCATTTTGCGTAAATGACGTCTGAGCAAGCGTATTCCCAAAACATTTTAATGGCTCTGAAAAATATTTTGTTTTTGGAATCTGAATGCTTCAGTTTTTACGTTTTTTTATTTTTCATTGATTTTATTACCTGAGACGGCTTTTTTAAACTTATAAAAAGCTTCACTTAAGGTTTGTTTTCAACAATTAATTTTAATGAAATAATTTGAATGCTTAATTCGAAACGATTTATTTTATTTTCAATCTTTTTTTCTTGCTACTGTGTGGTGTATGATTTAGTTGTCCGTCTGTTTGTCAATTTTGTGAGTAAGTATGCATAAAAGTATGAAAGGGTAGAGTGACAACTCGTTATTCAGATGTCTTACTATACATGTAGAATATACATACATACATATGTATGTACGTATGTATGTATTTCTTATTCACCTTCAATACAACTTAACAAGTGCGTACCAAATAGTTTTAACTGTATATTTTTTATTTGTTACAACTGAATGAATTTCATGATATTACACAAACAGATATCAGAAAAGCAAAATTTTTGAACTTGATATCAAGGACCAATTTTAAATTAGTTAATTGTCTGTAACTAAAATTAATTCATTAAGAATAAAAATTGAAAGACTAATTGTTTCAATATTTCATTGTAAGTACATTAATTTTTTATTTTAGTTCATTGACTGACTGAAATCTGTCTGGTTAAATTTTTGTAGAATGCATTTGCTATTGATAAAAAAAATTATCAATTAATTTGATTTCCTTGAGCGTTAAATTCCTCAACATTGCGGAACAAATGTATATTTACATATCACTCATTTAAAAAAACGTCATAACTCAATCAAACTAATTCGCCAGAAATCGAGTTAAATGTTTCCAATTTATACACAAAACTTAATGGAAGAAGAAATTTTCTTTTTGCTCTCAAGAGCTGATTATGAAATATATTTAAATGAAGTTTTTACACACTATGAATTACAATATTAGCATTAACTCTGCATTATATACTCAAAGAACCAATTTTCAGAGTCATGAAGTTGTTTTAGTATATGACCGATATGTTTATACCTTCCAGTTTTAAAAGTAGAAATTTACTCAAAATTGTTAAGTATTTCCCTAATGAATCATGGATATGATAATGCTTTTAACCTCAAAAATTTTGTTTGCGAGTGGAAAGAAAAACAACAAAAAAAAAATTATTTTAAGTACATAATTATTTTGATTTTGTGTTGGCTTTTAGAAAGTTAAAATAAGCAGCACACAGTTGCACAGCGTTGCATAAAAAAGAAAAAGAACAATTAATTGAAAAATGTATTAATCACCCTTATCGGGAATAAAAGTTCGCCTGAAATGTGTTCCCTTTCCCTATAATTGTGATCGCCAATGTTTGCGTCGTTGTTGTGCCAGTACAATATTCTTTAATTTTGTGCACCATTTTTTATTCACGGAAAATATTTCACGTGAACAAAATATTCGCCTTTTATTCCCGATAAGGGTGAATAATTAATTGTTTTATCAATAGAAAAATTAATTGTATTGACTAGCGAAATCAATGACGAAGGGTTATGCAGATGGTGGCAATTGACTACCGTCAATATCATCCCCATGTTAAAATCGTCAGTCGTTTGTAGTTCGGCTGATAGTTGGTGGTAACGATTGGTAGTTAATGAAATAGCTAGACATTCGCTAGCTGCGCCGACTGCAGGGTAAGTATATGTACATACATATGTATATTAAAATGAGACTAGACGTTGTCCACAGTATGAAACATATGCACAAAAGCTTTCTAGTTTGTTCATGTGATGGAAAAGAGTAATGAAAAAGGGAAATGGGAAATATATGAGAAAATTTATTAAACTGCAAAACAAAACTTCACAGTGTGTACACGACTACCGTTTCAAATAGTATTTAAAAATGTTTCGCAGCAAATATTTTACTGTATGAATCCGGACTTGGTAATAACATTATTTTTATTTTGGCTACCAACACTCAAGATATAATCATGATTAACATGCACAGAAAGAATTTTTCACCAATTAATATTTTCAATTAAGAATATAACCGAATCAATCAAATTTTTAATTACTTCAACTGATTCGAGTGAAAAAATTTAAACGATATTATTGAATTGTTTACTAGTGAAAATTTAATTAAATTTGTAACTTTTTTTATAAAGAGAAGTAACACTCAGGCAGTGAATGCCTATTATTAGGTGTTACCTTCTTTGAGGAAAGGGATAGTGGTATAGAAGACAAGTGCTGAAGAAAGCGATAGAGGAAAGCTTCATAATGGAGTGTTGCAGCGTCTCTGGTGTTAAAATTTAATTAATATTACATTTTTTTTTGGAATATAGAATTTTTAAAATTTTTGCAGCTTCAGTGCTACGCACACTGGGATGATTTCCTACATTTTTGTGCTAAACTATCAGGAGTGGTTCTACATTATTGAAAGTTGGCACTGACCATTATATTAAATAATTTCAGAAAACATTCAACGTCATCCAAATTGGCCATGCCCTAACGCTCAAAATTTCAATCCAAGGAGTCTTAAAATTTTAAACAGACACCTTTTATTCTTATTTGCTTCTAACAGCAAACACATACACTCAAAAAAGTTTTACATTAACTGTTTGTAGTTATTTCAGAAGTTTACCCTAAAGTTAAACTTAAATGAAAATTCAGTTGTCCTACGAAAAAATAAATATATTTTAACTTTCTAAGGATGTTGCTAAAAAAAACCACTACAACATTAGAATGATTTTCCATGCAGTCAAAATGTTCAGATATTTTCAACTGTTAATAAGTAAAACAAAAATATCTAACTTTTAATATTTTTAAAGAAAATAAAAGAATATATGAAATACCGAAGTATATTTATTTGACATAAAGTCTTTATTTATTTAATTTGAAGATTTGGCTTGTTTTTATGGCTAAGCAATTGGGTGGACACTACGGCTCTAATACTCAACACTCCAGATGAAACAGCTTGAAAATATTTTTGTGCTTTTACGACATTTATGTATTATTGATTACTATCACTAATTTTATGCCTGACACTGGTTGGGCCTAATTATTATATCTAGATTTAAGATTTGAATACTTATTGTTAGTTAATTTTTTTAAGATGCAGTAAATAAATATACGCATGAAAAAAAAATAAAAACAAGCTAAATCTTTAAAATAAAAGAATTTTTGTTCATTTTTACATAATGTGCTATTTATAAAATTAACATTAAAAAATAATTGAAAAACTCTCTTGATTCAAATGAAATGTAAGCGAAAGGGTTTTTAAATAAGATTTTACTTGTTATAAATGATTTTTCATTTGAATTTACTTACATAATATTTTGAGTGTATGTATGTAGTTGCAGTTGGCAAGACTATTGCAATCAATGGTAGCAAATTAACAATTTCATGACAAATGTACAACTGAAATTGCAATACTAATGTTTAGATTGTTAATATCAAAGGTTACGAATAATTGTATAGCTTACATACATATTTTCTGTTTTAAGGCTTGCTTAAAAAAGTGGAGTCTCTTGAGTGGACAACGAAGGTACCATTAAAATGTGTCCGTACAAGGGGGCTGTCCGGTCAAGAGAAAACTACCAATTTAAATGAGTAAAAGTTTTCTAAGATCGTTAGTTTTTATTTAAAAATAGTTTTATTAAAAACTAAACAATTCAATTGGGTGTAATAAAAAAAATTATTAATATGTAAATATGTAAAGTTTAAAATGTTTCATAAGTACATACTATATTATTTCAGTGGATATTCCTCTATTCTAGTTTAACGTGTTTGGACTTGGCAATAGCATCTTGAAAATGTAAGTCAAGCGATGAAAGTATATTCATAGATTCTGTATCACTTTGGCATTTCATTATGTGAGAGAGAAAATACTTACTATACACACGTTTAATTAAGTTATGTGATGTAGTAAATATGTAAAATCGAACCTTGTTGTCAATGCGAGCATATTAGAAATTTTGACAGCTTATTAGTACATAATCGAACAACCAGCTTTTAATGCTGGATGACGCTTTAAATAGAAGTGTACATCGTAAAACACAAACGTGCAGTTATCTGGAAGATGGTTAAAAAAAATTTTATTTTATTTCTTTGTGCTTAGCACATTACAAACTTCATACCTTTTGCAGGCAAATCAGTGTAGTTATAAGCCAAAAATATGTAAAACTCATGAGATTCTCTATTAATGTTATTTTCTACAATATCTATTTTCGGTTTTTCTCAAATATTATTTTGTACTTAATTATTTCTCTTTAAACAAATTTTAATGCAATAATTTATACTGTACAGTAATTTTCAACACATTTATACTCCAGGGATTTTTGTTTTATTGAAAATATTAACAATAAGAGTATGAAATGGAAGAACACCCATTTCGAATTTAAGATTTTTGTTAAATATTTTTTGACATTATTTAGGTTTTAACACGTTTGTGTTGTCCAATTTTTAGCTGTTGTATTACTTTGTGCTGTTCGCATCATCGTATCCTCTGTTTGGTGATCAATCTTAAATTTTCACCGTTGCTGTCAAAAATACTTTTCCTAAAAGTGAGCATGTGTTTGTGTGAGACTTGATGAGTATGAGTGTCATCATCGTCCTCTTGTATTCTCAGCTGGCCATCAGATTAACAACTTCAATACTTTGCCTACCCGTATGCTGGGATGGGATTCCTGTTGAGCGTTGCCATTTGTTGACACTTTACACTAGAAATTACAATGGCTTTTAGAGAACATACAAAATGTAATAAACATGCTTACACACATGCACACATCCGTGGAGATACATCGCTTGTGGCTTTTCAATTCTTGATACCTTGCTACCAGTAGTTTGAGTGCATACAATTATAGCCTAAAACAAAATAAAAAATTTAATCCACTGGGATACAAGTATACCTATTGTATTCTGTATTTCAAATAGAAAGATTCTTATTTATGAGGAAATTAACGCCATTTGATTTTTGGTGTAACAAACAAATTATCTCCATATTCCTTATTAATTTTAATTCTGATATATTTTTGCTTCAGACCACTTTTTTACAAGTTAAAAAGTGTTTGTTCAGTAATTGTTAGACAAGGCAAACATGGTGCACGAATTATGTACCTTGTCGCCTTATTTCTGCTAATTTACCGCACAAATGAATGTAAGGAAATCTTCCGTTTCGAAACAATCATCAATTCGTTTTTGTATGATTTTTTTCATTGGTTTAAATGTTTAAGCCTGCAGTGCACGTCATGTAAAAATTCACATGGATTTTAAACCTGCATTGGCTACATGCTGTGAACTAGTAACAAATATACCTTATTTTTTCCTTTTTTAGAAATGTAAAAATATTGCCAAGTTAGCAGATAGATTATGTAGAAATTATATGACACCCTTACGATTAGAAATTTAACATAACATATTTCAGTGATAGGTATTGTGCCAAACAAGAACTTGGTCAACATTTTTATCTCACTATTTTTGATGGCAGAAATTTTGGAAATTATCTTGGGCATTTTTCACATTTAGTTTTTTGTGAGGATCTGACTACTTTTTCGAAGGTTTTTTAATAAAGCTTTTTAAACTTAAAATTTCTAGTCTGGTATATTTGTATTCATAATGACTGCGCCATTTGAAAACTGCAGAGTTACATAAAATAATGGGTTAGAGTGCGATGGGTGTACTATTGAGTCATTACAATGACTTAATAATGTACGAAATTGTGTAAGAGTCATCTGAGGAGAAACTTGTAAAATATTGCGTAAGTTTTAGTGGGAGTGACCCCGTCTATTTTTCTAAAGTCTGCTTAGACGAAGTACTTTTGAAAACGCAAAATTAAAGGCTAGCATAAGTGCAATGTGCATGCAAAGTGTCAATAGAGTAGCTTGTGTTTAATTTTTGGGTTTTCCGATTTTTATAGTTGGTAACTCACCCTTAACTTAAAATCTTAATTTCCAGGATTTTAGATTTTTCTTGGTGATCTCTGATTTAGATTTATTTTTTTATCAAATTTAAGCTATCTAGTGCAAATTCCAGCTTTAAATGTTATGGGTGTTACCCTCTCCCCCTCCCCTCCTACGACACTTTTTTAAGCTCAAAATTTTCTTGTGAACAGCGCTTACTTATCATCGTCCACTTTTTAAGATCATAGTTTCAAGCCTTACATACGTGCATACAAGTTTCAATAAAATGTCTTCAGTTAAAATCTGTATATTTAGTTTTCAATTCAGTGCAATATTAACGTTGCCACGCCATTCCTGGTTAAAATGTTTTGGTTTTTAAATTTTTCTAGTTGACCTACTAGCGCAAGTTTAATTTTTTTCATAGGCGTATTCCCGCCCACTTTTTTAAAAGAAAAATTTTTTGGCCGGTGCTTGTCATTCGTGTCAAGCTTCGTTGGAAACGGATAATAATAAATATAAAAATAGTATATTTAAATGTGCTGAGCCGAAGTACATGAAATAGGAGGTTTAAATTTTATGGACGTGTAACGCTCACTTCTTTCAACGACAATTAATAGACTAGCATTATTGCAACATGTTTGCCGAATTTCAATAAAATCGCTTGAGTTAAACGCCTTAAATTTGATTTTTAAATTCTGAGCCTTAAGAGCGTAGCCCCGCCCCCATGGTATAATTTCCGGGTTTTGAGGTTTTTCTAGTTAGTTGCTAACCTAGACCTACTTATTTATCAAATTTCAGCTCTCTAGCGCAAATTTTAATTTTTTATTTTTATGGGCTCAATTCCGCCCACTTTTTTAAACTCAAGATTTTCTTTGGCCAGTTTTCATTTTTCGTGTTTAGTTTCGTTGGAAACAGATAGAGTTATACGCCTTAGATTTGATTTTTTAATTTTGAGCTTTATGGGCGTAGCCCCACCCCTCGGGTTTTCAGATTTCACCTAGGTCTACTTGTGCACCAAATTTCACTCTCTAGCTTTAGCCGAAGTGCTTCATAATATTGATGAGTGAGTCAGTGAGTCAGTCAGTCAGTCAGTCAGTGAGTCAGTGAGTATGTTTTAAAATATGCACTTTTTGCACCTCCATATCTCAGGAAGCTTTTATTGTACAACTTTTAAACTTCGCATGTGAGGTGAGATGAATTAATTCTAATTATGAATTAAATTTTAGAATTTTACGAGGGCGTGGAAAAAAGTTATTGGAGGGGCAAAAACACGACGAATGGCTTCCTGTAAATATGAACACTGCGTGTATTTTCCGGAACTTGGCCTGGCGCACTACTGTGCGCCTAGATCTCCAAGACAGAAGCTAAATTAAAAAAAAAAACTTAAAACTTGTAGCTGATGAACAGGCGAGCTCAATTTATAAAATTATATTATCTTTGTATTAAGTCATTGCAACTACGTTCAATTAACTTCTTTTCTTAATTTGTAATTTATATAAAAGATAAATATTAAATATTACTTTTTTAAATAATTTAGTTAATACATATGCTTCAATCGTTTAGAACATTTTTAAAACGTTGCGGGCATGATTAAATTGTCCAGTAAAAATCATTCATAACTTTTTTTCTCACACAGTGCTTACAGTTTTATATACTTGGGCACAAGACACATGTACAATCTATGAAACTATGTATCAAATAAAACAAAAAGAAAAAAATTTAAAAAGGGGAATAAAAGACCACGTGATGTCGAAGTGTTGACATTAAAACGATCCATCTTCTGGCTGTCAGTTTATATACATATTTGAAAAAAGGGACACATTTTAGTTACGGATTCCAGCTATTTTTCTAGTCTGCTGTTGAAATATGTATACATGCATATATGCATGTACATATTTACGAAATGTTGGCTTAAAAACAATTTTTGATTCACATTATTTTATTATTGTATGAAGTATTTAATTAAATTAATATTAACAATTTAAATTAGGAAATATTTGCTTTATATTTTCGTGGTTTTATAAAATTATTTTATTCCATTTCATTACAAGTTTCGATCGTTAAGCTCGAAAAAATATTGATACTTTTTAAAGGACTTCAAAAAAAGGAGTTGGTTATCAATTCGTCTCTATATATTTTTTTACTCGACAATACCTACCAGAAAAATAGTAACACATCCCAGCTATTACGATTTCATTAAAATTTGTCACACACACACTACCTTTTTTTTAACAAATACAACCCACGAAGCGATTAACTTGTCTGCAGAAATCACCCAGGGTCTGTGGCGGGAATCGAACCCACGACCTCTGAACTGAGAGGATAGCATCGCTACCACTCATCCACATTGTTATCAATAACCTTTAAATTTTGAGGAGTCAACAAAAATTAATTAAAAAAATCCAAATTGAACTAAATACTTTATTCCATCAAAATTAAGTTATTCATTAAAAAATGTTTACCAAAATCTTATCAGAAGCTATTTTTGTATTCCTAGTTACATATGGGCTCTTAGTAACTCTGATGTGTGTCCAAAAATTTAATTTTTCAGGAGAGCCAAAACGAGTTATTTTTGAAAGTCTCAGTGTCAAAATTTTCAAATTTTTTTATTACACTCATCGTGCAGATATACATACACATGTAGGTAATGAAAATATGCCAACTAATTTTTTGGAAACATTTTCTCAAGGATCAGATCCTAGAGAAATTTAAAAAATAATATTATAAACATCGAGATTTTGTTCTGATTTGGTTGCAAAAACGATCTTATGTAAGATATCATGTATGTATGCATAAATTTGTATACGACTCCATATATTACATCTCATTTCTATATATGGATTCACATATGAAGAGCTTCAAAATTATGTTTCCATAATAATACATTTCATATATTAGTCCATAAATCAATTCATATATAATACTTTTGCAATGTATAATACCATACATTTCCATACTTGAATTCGTATATGTGACCTGCTCCACGAAAATGGACCTCTGCGTTCGCTTCGTTTTTCCGTGTTTTGCGCATGGTTATGCAACTCTTCCTTCAACCTGATCATCTGGCGATGTATTTTGACTCTCTGGTACTGGTATTTTGTACCTTTGATATTGAACTTTTTTTAAATTTCAAATATTATATATATTATCTGTTTATATCACATTTTTAATTTTTTTCATTAATTATGTTCATCTTTACAGGTGATTTGTAAAAAAGCTAAAAGAAATAGAAACTTGCGGTTTGCGGCATTTGAAAGAGCATTTTTTTCCTATAGCAATCACTCAAAAAGTAAAAAAAAAATTTTTCGGCGCAGAGGTCCCTTTTCGTGGAGCAGGTCACATATAGTCTGGCTTTGTTCGCCAGCTCCTCAAATCTACAACAATACAAGCGAATAAATTTGCATTAATAATTTGTCAACAATAATATTTTTGAAATTTGAATTTTGACAATAATTGTAATCGAAATCGCGATTAGTCACAAGTTTTAATAGTAATCTTAACCGAAGCCATTGATTGCTCGATTTAAACTTTTACTCTTTTTCAAGCAAAGAATTCATGTCAAAGCCTTCGCCAATAAATTTTTTTGTAATCTAAGATTCATTTTAAATGCTTCAATTTTCATACAGGTCAAGTTTAACTCATAAAAATAGTAAATTTTAATTTTAAATATAAAATACGTTCAGAACATATTGCAATCAAATTAAACTGCTTATAGTCTAAGATCCCATGTAGCACTTATTATTAGATTATGTCTATCCTTAATTAAAGGTTCTATTTAAATAATAAATTTTCTAAAAGATACCTATAAGTACATAACGCTCATTTGCTGCAACGTCTGTACCTTGGGACGAAATCAAATATATCAAAAATGAAGGCACTTGCAGGACATTCGAGTATGTTATCATAACTTATATTATTTCTAAATCTGCATAGCAGTTTTGGCAATATTAAAAGTTTGAGCAAAAAAAAATTATTTTTTATGAATTTTTTTACATTTCTCTTTTAAAACTTCATAACAAAAGAAAGATACTACAACGGTCTATTTTTTGTTCAGTAGCATGTAGCAAATGCCGGTTTTACATCTGTGTGACATGTGCTACACATGCGTAAAAAACATGTTTATTCAGACACGTATTTATTAAGTGGAACAGTCTCATACATAACTAATAGAATCCAACATGATTGGAAACAGTTTAATACCCCTATTCTAATAAATTATGAAAAAAAATTTTGTCATACAATTTTGTCAAGTTTCTTGTTATACATTTTTAAACAAAATTGTCATGGTATTCTGTTGCACATATGACATGAAAAAGCTTAAAAAGCTCAAAAAGCTTTAAACATACTATGGTGAGATTTATTTCAAATTGACAACTATATTTATTTATTTAAAAAATACTAAAAAAAATGTATTATGAATGTAAAGAAAGGTATTTTTTTATTACATGAGCCGTAGTATCTTGCATTTACATGAGTAAATAGCAAACCATGTTTGCAGAAAAAGGGTTACACATCCCTTGATTGTGAAATCTGTAGAAGAAAAATTGTAATGGTATAATGGTACGAGGGTAGTAAAACCCTCTACCAAACAAATCTTGTTCGCATCTTATGCCAACAAAAAAATAATTTCCACTTGCAATTTTTTTTTTTTTTTTGCAAAATTAAGGAAAATTTTTTTTACTTTTTTTTAGTATAACTTGCATTGTATGGTAAAGCTGGAATAATTCTGTGAACGCATCAATATAATCTTAACGTATCTAGGTGCCCTATTTACCTCATTAAGACCACTTTGTACCTTAAAAAAGTTATTTTTTTAGTTTTATAGTACTTTTTTCCTTTCTTTGTTATTGTTGCATTTCTTGTGTTGCAGATTTTAGTATTTACTATTGTTGTTGTTGGTTTTGTTGCTGCTTTTGCCAAACATTGGTAGTGAAAAGTTATTAGTCCTTTTAAGTTATGCTGAAAAAAGTGAAAACAAAATCTTCTTTCTTTTATCCTCCTCAGTCCCAAGGAAAAACCTAGCATCAGAAGTCTTCAAAAAAATTGTTCAAGGACATTAAGGACTAAAGAATTCTTAGATATTGCAGGTGCAGCCGGCTGGACACTTGTAACTAAGTGAATCTAAATACTTTACTTTTTGTACAAAAATTTTTATTTTTAATTCATGAAAATAAGTATACCAAAAATATAGAAATAGTCATTCACCTCAGTTTTGTTATAGTTTGTCACTGTCACAGAGGTTAGAATAGGGGTATAAATCAATAAATACACGTTTGAATCAAACAGTTTTTCATTAGTAATTAGTGGTTACGCGTTTTTGGGCACATATCACACAAGAAATGCCAGCTGTAAACTCAGCCTAAATATATTCCAAAAGAATTGAGCCCTTTTCCATTGAAATTGGTGCACAACTTTTGATTTTATTCACAATTTAGTGACCGAATAAATTTAGAAATTTGAATTTCCATACAACATAAACTCAAAAGTTTTACAGATATTTTTTCTTCAAAGTGCTGTTGGTTTTCTTTCTAAATGGTTAATAATATCAAAAGTTATACAGCAATTTCAATGAAAAAGGGCTCCATTCCTTTGGAATACATTTAGCTACAAGATCGTTGTTGTATATTTATTTTTTATGCATTCTTAAAAACAAAAATATTAAAAATTTTTCTAAAATTTGTACATTTTCGGGTTAACTTTTTATCATATCTCTGAAAGTACTAAGTAAAATTAGGAACAATGTTTGCACTGCCTCAAGATTACTTTCTTATCGAATTTCGGTTTTTTTTCTTTACTGAATAGAGAAACCCCTTTTGAAGTTATGCTACTATCAGGTATGTTCTGACACTCGCATGGTTTTCAAATCGCATGTGAGTTGCAAATCGCCAAGCATGTTATGTAACTCATTCGTTTTGCTTGCGACTTGCCATATTGATTTAGGTTAGCTGTTTGTTGTAATCGTCAGTGTATAAGTAAATAATGCAAACGCAAAATTAACAAAACAAAATTTAAATTTTATAATAAAAATTTTACGAAAATATTACTATTTTTGACTAAAATCAAAAGAAAACATATTTAATATTATTTGTTAACCATTTTACTGTTTCATTAAAGTTTGGCTTAGGCTAAATTCATCAGTTCACTTCAGTATACTCTTGCGATTTGAACTCGCCAAGTGTCTTGCCATTGCGATTTGTAGAACAACTCTCTTGCGAGTTCAAGTCACAATCGCAAATGTTATGCGAGTGTCAGAATATCCCCGTATATGTAGTGAAAGTGCCTTTATTTTTTACTCGAAAACTAGAGCTGATACAAAAAAAAATGGAGTGCAGATTCGCGTTCAGCGTTCCAAATAAATAAAGAAACAACTTTCATTTCTAGCGAACGAAAATATTTTTTCGAAATTTGTAAGCATGTGCTAATAATAACGTCGAGCAATAAAAAAACACGCGTAAGCGCTTCTTAAAAACTTACAAAATCTCTACTGAATTTGCAATAAAATCTAACGGCCTGGTCTACAATGTCGACAAAAAACTTTCGATCGACAACTTGTATCGAAAACAACAATAAAATAAGAAAATTTTTTTAATTTTCAATATACTCGTATGTAAGTAATCGATAGAGAGCTTATTGTCGGCATCGTGGCCCAGGCGAAAAATAAAATAAGTCTTATTTACAACCCAGCTAATTTATAAAAACCATTTTTTTTAATTTACATCTTAGCGCTCATAACTATAATTAAAGTTTGATTTGTTTGGAAATAAAAATTTATTTTTTTTTCTTCAACTACAAACTTCTTTTTAACTCTTTTTAGTGCTAAGTACATATGCTTGTACATTGTTATGTAATCACTAAATATTTACATGCATTTCCTCCCCTTATAACTAAACATTATAAACTATTTTGATTTTTTTTGTATATAATTTGAAAATATTTACAATATTAAGATAAGCTTTGAAAATTTAAAATACACCACATTTCATTAAACTTATAATCATTATAATTAATGTTACATAAAGTATTTAAATTACATTTCTCTGAAATTTACATTGACTAACTTAATTGATAGTATTCCGGTACAAAATCATTTGCTAAGTTACTTAGAAAATTAAAATCAGATGAACTATTCGAATTATCTACTAGACCATTAATATTAGCGCCTGGTCCAGAGTGTGGAAAGTTTGTATTGTGGGCAGGTAAACTGGGCGGCTGGATATTGGCAGGATTAGCGAAATTGCTATTAGGACCACTGCTCGGTATGTGAATGTGTGGTGGAGGATCCGTATCTAAGAGTACATCGCCAGTCATGGGAGTGACAATATGATTATCTGAAAACGAATTATTTTAATTTATATCAAATTTAGTTTGTTGCGGAGAATCGTAATAGTAATTAAAGTAATAATAATATCAGCAGCATAATTAGATACTATATCTTGTAAAATAACGGTTTTATACGTTTTTCTTTCTGTATTAACATCAATTACCGCTTTTTAACATTAAATCGTGTTTTCTCAATTTTTATTGAAAATGGTGCAATAGTAAGACCAGGGATGGTAAATACCGATAATTTTTCCAATTTAAACTGAAAAAATCACACTAATAGAGAAGTGCTACGTGTACAAGGAATACACCAAGATGTAGGTGCATTTATTTTTATTTCTTTGATTTTTATTAAAAAACTCAACTTTACCGATTATTTTTTGATTTTTATTTATTCCTCAGAAAATAACAAATACTTCTTGATTTTTATTTATTCGTCACCAAATAAAACTTATTTTGTGAGTTTTATTTATTCCTCACAAAATAACAGTTACTTTTTGATTTTTTTGCTTAAAAAAATTGCACTTTTTAAACTCAATTAAATATAAAAAAGTAAATTTAGTATATAACATATAAAAGGTTTTTACAGACTTTGTCGATAAATTCATTTTCAAATCGGTTAATATTAATTTTAACGCAAAAAAAGGCTTTCTACAGTTTAAAAATTAAGCGAAAAAATCAAAATCAAAAACTAACTGTTATTTTGTGAAGAATAAATAAAACTCACAAAATAACTCATAAAATAACTTTTATTTTGTGAGGGATAAATAAATAAATAAATCAATAATTAATCATTAAAAAGTAATTTTTAAAATAAAACTTATAACCGTTACGGTAACTGAGTAAGACTAATGAACCTACCACCAATTGGTTGTTGACTTTGCTGGTGGTGAGAAAAAGATGTATGTTGATTATAGCCGTGGGGATTATAATGGTGGTCAACAGAGTGGTGTACGTTATGTTGATGGTTGTGGTGATGATGATGATTATTGTAGAATGATTGGTGCATTTGGTTATGATGAGCCGTTGGCAACGCTGGTGGTGGTGGGGGTGGCGGCGGTGGTGGTGCAGCCTCCATATGTATGCCTAAGGCTGTTGCTGTGGCTGAGTTTATATGTGGCATACTGTGCTGGTGCTGCTGTTGTGGTTGTGAGTGGGTATGGTATTCCGTTGCCTGCTGGAAATTAATTTGTTCATAATACGCGCTATTGGGGCCGTGAGTCTTAGCATCATAATAGTTGCCACTAGTATCGAAGTCTCCAGCTATTTGTTGCTGTTGATGACTTAATGGTGGGCCACCATAATTGCCACCATGATGAGTGTGGTGGTTGTTGTACGCGTTGTACTCTAACGTTTCACTGGTGTGGTGATTATAGAACGGTTGTTGCGTGTGCTGACTGCTGGTTGAGGTGGAAGGTGGTGGTGGTGGATGATGAAAGACATTTTGAATTATCTGATGTTTATTTACCACCTCGTTCCCCATTTTGATGTGCGGTGAACTTTGTGCCGCAGCTAAAAAGTCCGGTTTTGGGCTAAGGTATTCACCATTTAGTAGTTGAAGAGGTGCGTTTTGTAAATGTTGCTGCTGTTGGTGTTGAAGTCTGTGGGCAATGTGTTGTGGTGAACCTGCTGCAGCAAATTCAATATCGTATTTGCCATAATATTCTTGAGTTGTTGTTTGTGATGGCGCCTGCTGTTGTTGTGGTGATTGTAACTGCTGTTGTGGCTGTTTATTGTAATAATTGGCATAAAAAGACGAACTACTCTCAGCCATATTGACAGCATTAGCAGTAACATTTGCATTCTGATAACGACGTTTGCCGACGGCTCCACTGTTGCTATTTGCCGTCGCTTGACTATGTTGGGAAGATGTATCAGAGTCACGTCTGTAACCCGACCCAATACCAATTGAAATGGACGTATCATAACCACTGAATTGTGAGATCTTGGTAGACGTTGAAACTATAGATTCCTTTTTAATGTGCTGATCATCTTTTTTCTTGACTTTATTTATGGGACTTTCTTCTGTATCGTCATCTAAACTGCCGCTGCTAGCAACGCTGGAATCTGCACTAACCATATTGGAGCCAGACACTGCATTGCTGCCACAATTATTCGATGATATGCCAGACTCTAATGTTGAATTGGGAGTCACTGTGAAAAAGTATATGGTAACGAATTATCGAGCAGCATTATATTGTATAACAAAAACTTACAACTTCCCGCACTGGCATTGTTATTCGTAGCACTTGGTGTATTGTTGTTTTGTCCTCTTGAATTAGATGTTGAATCTGGTATATCATCGGAAGGAAGTTCACAGCCTTGACACGATTTCTTTGAGTTAGAATCTAAGCAGAAAAAATTAACTCATTAAAGACAATTTAATATTCACAAATAAATAGAACAAATATAATCAATAAAATATATGAGCAACATGTGTTCATTGCGGTTCTTGGTCGACTTTTTACATTATACAGTCGTGGTAAATTTACTGACTTTTAAAAAACCTTTGCCAGTCTATTTCCTTTGGGAGAATTTGAAAGCCACACAAAAGCCTTTGCATATTTCTTTTTTTTTGAATACATATCTAAAATATGTACCCAGTAGATGCTTTTAATTTGGGGTAAAAGAGAAGTAATGATTCGGTTTATGCGAGTTCCAAAAATACACGCATATGATAACAACAAAAAAAAACATCAAAGATCTACTTTTTTGAACTGACAGTGATTGATACGCTTATGTATCATTTGCTCTTTTTCCTTTAAATAAATTTGTTAAATTAAAGGTGGTAACTTTAAGTTTAGTGGTTTAAAATCATTTTTTCTTGGATCATTTACAAATTGTTTCTAAAAAATAAAATTAGTAATACACAAACAGTTTTGTCCACAATTATTTCTTGTTAAGAGTAGATTGTTCAATATGACCAAATAGTAGCTAAAAATGTATATGTATGTATATGTATGTCTGTTTTATAATTTTTAGGAATGAGTTTTACAAAAAAAATTTGTTATCAGGGAAACCAGAAATAAAAATTTCAATTTATTTTTGTATGAGACGCATGGAAGCAAGCAAAAGATATTAAGTTTCTGAACTGATAACAAAACTAAGAATTGTCACAATTGATCTTGTTTGTGCATTCTTTTCTTTGATAGGTAAGTTGCCTTAAAATTTTAGGTGCCTTCAAAAAATGTCGATTAAAGAGAAAATATTTAGTAGAATCACTTGAAATTAAATTTCCATCTGCATATTTCAAATGAACTTTTGTCTTGTTACTTCGATTCGGAGTTTTATTCAGAAACGTTATAGATATAATACTTTTTCATAGAATCATTATATGTATGCTGTTTATATGATTTTATTTATTCTTTTTAATCTCCCAGCAAAAATAAATTTGGTACATGTAAGCACTAAGCCAAAAAAGTGCTTCGAAAGCGCAGAAAAGCTCTGCCTTACGAGGATGCAATAACTTAAGCGAATGACGAAATTTAACACAAACACTACCCACAACTCTCCCTAACCAACATGCTTCGGTATCACATGATTTTTTTTCGTGATGTCCCACTTGGGAGCTCTCCAAGTATGAGCTACTTCATGCCTTTTTCATTTGTATATAATTAAAAAATTTGCTCTTTATATTAGAATTTTATATCTACTCTTAGATTAACTTCCTATATTTACTTCCTTACTTTATTTTGTTTTTTATTTATTATATATTTAATAAATCAAATACTTTTTGTTCATGCGTTGAATCAGGAGTCGATCCCAGGATCTCGGCATGTTTTCGTACACAATTCAATTAAAAAATAAAAAATCAAAACTCGAAGTTAAAATTTCATTAGCATCTAAATTTGTATCTAGATATGCACTATAAAAAGACTTTGAAAATTTGAGCCGACCAAATTCATAGTGTTTGTGTTAAATTTCGTCACTCGCTTACGTTATTGCATCCTCGTAAAGTAGAGGGGATGCACTGTGTGCTTTTCCGTGCTCCTTTTTGTCTTAGTGCTTACTTGTACTAAATTTATTTTTGCTGAGAACTACATTATGTTTTGATTTTTAATTTCAAATTGTATGGCAAAACTTGTTAAGGCCAAGTTCAATTTTAGCACTTATGCTAACTTCATGCTAGATTTTCATTATGCATAGGGCCGTAAAAAAATGACATACATATAAATAAGAAATACCGCAGTATATTTATTTGACATAAAGTCTTTATTTTATTTAAAAATTTTGTGTGTTTTTGGGTTAACTATAGATGTTACTTAACAAAAAAAAAAAAACAAGCAAAATTTCCAAATAAATAACTATAGTTCCAGAAAAATACTGCTAAGCGCATGTAACTTGACACATAACAGATCATCAGTTATATATTGTTAAAGCTCAAGCAATAGTCTATTCTAGTGTTTACTATTTTCAGTTTAATTTTAAATCGATTGAAGTGCAATTGGAGCAAGAGTTGGCCATTTAACTCAAGCTATTGATATTATTTATACTCATAGGCGCATAACCATAGTCAAACCAAAGTGCACTTTTAAGTATTTAAAACCAGTATTACCATACAAAATACTGGTTTTAAATTCTTAAATTATACTTTGTTTTGACTATGGTTATGCGCCATAGTATATACAACAGTGTTGAAGTAAGAGCAAGCATATCATGAAACTTTTTAAACAGTCAGTTGAAGCAAAATTCTATGCAAGGAAGCTTGCAAATAATTTTTCTTACACTTTGTGATCCATTCATTCTGTGTTAGGAGTAGGAAAGTCGCAACATTTGTTTTATTGTTAAATTGTTCATAAAAATATATTTCTTTTCACTTACTACTATCAGACTGATCATCATCACCTTTTGGGCTGTCCTTGTTGTCTTCATCGTCAGTTTTCGAAAGAGTTTGACGTTTGTGCTTCATACGGCGGTTCTGAAACCAAACTTTTACCTGCAAAACGCAAACAGCAAGAATTAACAAAAACAATTAACTCAAGCAAAAAATTAAGTTAATTAAAAAATTGGACAGTATGTAATAAGAAAATTGAAAGGCAAATACTCGTAGAAAGAAGTTGAAGTCTCTGCAAAGTAATTTTCATTCCTCTCGTTTAATTTAAATTTCCTTATACTGAATGAGAATCATTATTTAATAAACACTTTAACAAATAAAAGCAACAAGATCTTAAAAGATGTTTAAATGAAAAGGGAACTCACCTGTCGTTCGGTTAAATCTAAACTGGCAGCAATTTCAATTCTTCGTGGCCGGCATAAATATTTATTGAAATGAAATTCTTTTTCCAATTCCAGCAGCTGTGTGTTTGTATAAGCAGTTCGCAAACGTCTTGGCAAGCCATTCTCTGGAACGAATTCAGCTGCAATTGAAAATTGCATTTTCTTGATACTTGAATAAATGAGATTTTGAGCCAACACATAAACACACACTAAATCTCACGCACACACAGCAGCAGTTAATGGACAATTGCCACTATATAGTATATTTTGTTTTAACTTGATTTTTTTCTCATTTTGTGTATAAATTATTTATGCAACATGCCACATTTTAAATAAGAAGTCGTACCACTAGAAACTTTAATAAAAACTACTTTCTATTTAATCGAAACTTTGTTTGTTGGCAGGACTGTTGTGGTCCGTTGCCACTTGAGGCATTGAAAGGTGGCATTTATAAGTTGTGGCTCTGTATTGGTGGTGGTTTTAATGGTGCTCATGTTGCTAAGAAATATTGCATTCATTTTGTACTTTTTTCATACATTTTATGGAAGAAATAGGGTGGAATTATATTAACATTTTAAATTAAAATTAAAGGAAATAACAAAAAAAAAATTAAATAATCTTATAAGAATTAATCCAAGCGGAAAAGACGCAACTGGAAGTTACTTTGAATATTTTGCTCAAAACTTTAAAACAAGTTCTTAATGTATCTTATTTCTAGATGTACTCATAAACACAAATAACCATCCATCAGCATGTCACTAAGCATAACTAATTTTTAGCATAAGCGAAACTATACAATTCTATAAACACTAATCCCTCGTTCTTCAAGCAAACATGTGTAGCTAAGAATTCAAAGAAGAGACAATGAAATTTTTATTTGAAAGATTTTGCTAATTTTTTTTTTCTAAAAGCTTAGAAAGTATTCGTCAAATCGATTTAAGATATTCAATAATTTTCATAGACCGATTAAAAAAAGGGCTTCCAAGAAAGTCAATATGATCCTGAACTTGTGATCCAAAAGTAGTGCAAATTTGGATAATTTCTAATGATTTTTACATAAGATTGTCATTGCAAAAACTTTTTTTTTAGCCACATTCAGTGAATCCGAAGTAATTTTTTTTAACAAACACATCCCGCGAAGCGATTAGCGTGTCTGCAGAAAACACCCAGGTTCTATTGCGGGAATCGAACCCATGACCTCAGGACTGAGAGGATATCATCGCTACCACTCAGCCACAGAGGGACCCATGTTCATGATGTTGATTCTTCGTTTGTTTTTTTGGTACAAGCACAGCTTTGGGTCGATGTTCCAGTTATTCCAATTTAGTTGAGTAAGATCAAGAAGATATTGACAAAGTTTGTGGTTTTCGTTATAAGTTATGAAAAACTATACTTTCATTTCCAATTAAACCCAAACAGCAAACTCAAAGCAGTTTACAACCAGTGCTAAGATTGCTTATGAAAATTGTGTCTAGTATAGCGAAAATTCTTAGAATTCAATTTGCGTTATCGAGAGTTACCAGCTAACTTGATGATTAACTAATATTTAATTCATTAAATAGATACAGACAAGTTTTTAATACAAATAGAAATAAAACTTACAATGGCTGTCTCGGAATTGAGTACTAAGAAAACTGAGAAGATGTTAGTCGTGACGTGTATAAGTTTTAATTTGAAGTTATTTAGCGGTACGCTGAGTGAGATGTTGTTTAAAATTAAGTAATTAACAAAACAAAACCCAAAAAAAATCTAATCAATCAATCAACTATCATCTAAAAACAAAAGGAAAAATTGTAATTTCGTCTGAACGTTCACGTGTGGCGTTATTATTCTTCTGGTGATTGCTTGCAAATCTTTGTTCAAACTGCTACTGTTTAGGACAAGTTTTTCTTGCATACGAAGCATTGTTGGTTTTACTCAATAAATAAAAATATGCACATTTTTAATTTAACTCTCCACAAAACATGATAATCAAAACTTAATAAGTTCTGCTAAATAGCAAAATGTTTAAAAAAATATTTGATTGTGTGCTTGTTTTTATTTTATTTATCTATTCGTGTTCTTTTTGTGAAGACTAACGACTAAACCACTATTTTGAACACCAAGTATTCATTAATTAATGCTTGTCTCGACAACTATTTACAATAGTCATACTCTCTAAGTTTGTTTGTATGTATGTAGTTAACCTTGAAATTAAAATGTATATATAGGGTGAAGATCAGCACATAACACACTTTTTGACCTCCCAGGAAATGTTGCATTTTTGAGATTCCTGAAAATAATAATAAGTTTGAACTTGTAGTTCTATTGTAACATGATCAAGAAAACTAGCAATTTAAATCGAGGTATTACCAGCTCACCTGAGACTCTACTTTAAGATGTCCCTCTTATCATGAACTTGCTCAGGCGTTGTTTTATTGAGCCGTAATTTCTTTTTTCGGACAAATTAGATCTTGGTAATAGAAATAGTTCAGTAATAGCCTTTGAAATTCACAAAATCGTATGTAAGACTGCTCAGAGTTCTTATTTCTCGCCGCTTTTTAGAACTTGTGTAGGAAACTTTAAGTTCCAAAAAAAGAATTACTGTCTTTCATATCTACGTTTAAAAACATTTCGATTTATCAAATGTAGTCATTTATTGTATACATATATTAACATTTATCTTAGCAAAAGTACCTTCAAACCTTCGCAATTCTAGCGTCTATATAATACCACAATAACAAACAACTCATAAAGCTTTGACTTGCAACACCATAACTGAATCGCATCACAAAAAAAGCATTCCATACTTTTCCAACAAATGCTAAACCAAACTAAGCAGTAGCGAAAACAGCTGACTACAGTAAACCGCGTCTAATTATCCATCGGTTAAATACCTTTATTGCTTATTCACCCCGAATATTGAATCCCCATTTTTTTACACTACTTTTTACACCATATTCCACGCTTAATTAAAATTCGTTTAACTACCCATTTAGGGTAGTAACTCAAATATATTTTACCCCAAAATAAACTTTCCCTTAAAATCTTCTCGTTTATTTGGCTCAAAACTTCCTACATAAAAACATATGTACCTATTTACGCAACTTTGCAACCAAATTTATTTTGTAGTACAGGCATTCAAATTATATATATACAGACATAACTCCAAAATGCTAGTTTTTCAGAAAATAAGCTTAAGTGTTCAATTTACATTTGATATGAAATTTTTACACAAGATTATCTCCAAAAACGCAGTTTTTGATATGTCTATGTCGTAGTAAGAGAGCAATATATAATTACGATATACAATCTTGTTCCTTATTAATGTTTTGTGATATAAATTTATTTTGGTATTCAATAAAATATTCTAGTTGGGAAAGACACACATTTTATTTCGACTAATTATGTATGTGCATATCACAGTGAGTTCGGATAAATGCATTTTTAAACTTATTTAAATATATTCTTATAATTACTTATGAATATCGCTATGGAAAGCATCATAATGCCTTTTAATAGCATATTCCTTTTTTCCTTAAATCTTTGGTAAAATAAAAGGCATTGTATGTTACCAAATGCGTTATTTATAATAAAATATTTTTCGCATATCATAAATTTGAAAGGCAAGACGTATGTTTGCTGGACAAATATTCTAGAAAAAAATATGTAAGCATCCGCCTCATGCACATTCGTCGCTGTCTTATCGACGACTAACGCCAAACGTTCGCGTTCTTTGAATGCAGATCACTTTATGCCAACTACGTCCAAATACATACATATACTCGGAAATTTGCATTTGCGTTATACAGATTTGAAAGCTCATAGAATTTGATACTTTTTCTTTGGTCCCCGTCCACACTATGAAACATTAGCTGAGTTTGATAATGAAGGGGGATGAGGGAAGAACGGGGACTTGTAAAGTAAACAGCAAGCTGGATTTCGCCAAAATCTGATTGGCGTTTGTAAAAGCTCAAACACTGTGCATATGGCTAGGACGTAGCTGCTTTATTCCATTATCAAGTTATTAATGTTAACAAGCAAGTGCACAAGAAAGCAGTATGTGACTTGCAAATAATGCAAAAGTTGCAGTATTTAAGTACGAATAGTTATCTCTGGGAGGCTAATGGAAATTACCCTAGTGTGGGATATTAATCAAGCAAGATGAATTATACAATACGGTAAAACACTCTGACAGGCATCCCTCAATGTCTGGACCATCTGCCGTTGAATGGCAACATAATCCAAGAAGTTCTCTGATTGTCACGCTATGACTTCTCCCAAAGAAGACCTCACCAATAACCGGAAGTATCGTCAGTCATCTTACAGATGTTGTAACGAAGTTCGCAAGACGACACTATTCTAGATTCACTTTCCAATGGCAAGAATCATATGTTAGGTATCATGGGGGTAGAACGAACTACCCTAAAACGATGTTCGCAATAGCCATGGTGACAGATATATCAGCTGTGGGGTTAATAGTAGGGATGAACATTGGAAAAACTATCGATGTTTTTTTCGATGCGATGCATAACAAACTTACATCGCTGTTGCATCGATACTTCATAAAAAAATCGATGTTTTTTATATATTGATTGTTTTTTTTAATAATTTATTATATTTTCTTAAGTTTTTTTACATATTTTTTCAATACCGTTTAGAAATAAAAGTTTACCAAGTCTTTTACCACTCAATCTTTTTCTGTTTTTAAGTCATCACGTGCGCCGCTTTGGAAAATAATCTTTCAAACGGAACCGATGTTCCATTTTCCATTTTAAGGTATGTAAAAGCGATCTTGTAAAGTTTGGGAAACTGCGATTTATAAATTTTCCAATTCTCTAACGGATTTTCGTCCAGTCTTCCAATAAACTGAAAGACAATATATCTTCAGTCTTAATTCTTTTCCGATTTCTATGAACCAGCTTAAAATTGTTAGTCCATAGTGAAAGAGTATCCTCACTTTTGTCGGATTTTTCAGAGTCAGATTCAATATCATTAAAGTGAATTTTTTTGAATCGAGGGTCTAAAATGTTTGTTAAAGTTTGTCATATCGATGCATCGAAAGAAAACATCAATGTTTTCCGTTTGTTTAGAACATCGATGTTTTTTGTCCATCCCTAGTTTACCAGTGCCAGTAGTATTTGTATTAAGCCACTGATCAGACCTCGAAGTTTCACCGCTAAAAGTTTCTGCTTTTGGACTTAGGGCAAATAAATGTGACTTTGCACCCTTACCAAGGACGTGGAAACCCTACCTTCTTTAATAAATATGTCCACATCTATTAGTGTACGGATTTATCTTGTAAGTTAAATTTTAGGTCAAACTCGTAAGAACAAATCTAAGTTAAGTTATCTTTATGAAATGGAATTCAACAAAGAGGTATTCTCATAGTTGCATGCGAAGGTTAGAACCATTGTAAATTATCAGCATTCGCATTTTATTCGACAAAAAGAACGTGAATTTTGTTAATAATGAAAAAATGATTTTGTGATATCGTATTATATTTTTTCTGGAGTATTTTAATACCACGAATTTTCATGAAAGTGTGATGTAGTTTTTGCATGGGGTCCCGCAACAAGAGTTACTTCTTGTTCTCAAGAGAGTCAGCGATCTCTAATGAAAAAATAATCCTTTTTTTGGAAGCAGTAAATACTTTTTCTGCCTTAAGAACGGAATTGACAGTAAGCACATATGTAAAGGGTCCGCCAGATAACTTTTTTTTTGAAAATTCTATTAAAAAAAAACTACTGAATATTTTCTCAAATTTCTTTTTTTATTTGAAAGTAAAATCTTTCCGGTTAATAATGAAAAATAATTTCATTCAAATGGCTGCCTCGGCTGGCCATGCAGAAGCCTACACGACCGGTCCATTTTTTAAGCACATTATCGATTGTGTGCAGCTGTATTTCACCAATGTCTTCACGAATATTGTCCTTTAAAGCGTCAATTGTCTCTGGCTTGTCGGCTTAACACTTATAATAGTCCAACGGTGTCAAATCTCAGCTCCGAGGTGGCCAAACGACATCAGCTCTGCGCCTGATAATGCCATCTTCAAAAACAGGGCGCAAAACATCGATTGTAGCTTTGGCTATGTGGCACGTAGCGCCGTCCTGTTGAAACCAAATGTTGTCAATATCCTCCTCTTCAATTTTTGTGAACAAAAATTCATTAAACATGGCCCGATAACGATCGCCATTGACTGTAACGGCCACTCCTTGCTCATTTTCGAAAAAAAATGGCCCAATTATGCCTCTGGACCAAAATCCGCACCAAACAATGACTCGTTTTGGGTGCGTCGGCTTTTCAATGTATGCGTGCGGGTTTTCTAATTATCTGTCAAATCAGACATGAGCTAAGTATTACCATTCACGAAATAAGCACTAGTTTAAAAAAAAACGTTAGATGGCGGGCCCTTTACTTCAGTATTTCATGTAATAATAATTTTTAATATATTTTTTTATGTCATACAAATTTTATCAAACTAAATAATGCAATTGTTGAAAATGTTCTTATTTCCAATTGTATCTTTTATTGATTTAAATAAAATTTAGAGCGAATTTCAACAACATTTTTTATTGAATGAAATAAATTTTATGTCAAAATTACTTAAATTTTAAATAAAGTTTATTGATAAGATGTGTTATTCATTCAAATATTTATATTATTGAAAAAAAAAAAATATTATTCTTATACAATTTTTTACATTTTTGTTTCTTTACCAGAGGAAATTCGAAAAAAAGTAATTGAATACCAGGATTTTTGTTATCAAAAATAAAACTTATTTTTTTCTGTGTATACACTAATTGCACCGAAATAAGCACTTAAAATGCTCTAGTGGAACAAATAGCATGCCACGGTTAAGCAGGTTTGTAAGCCAAAGCAGCTTGACATTACCTTACAAATCTGCTTACGACGAAGCAAAAATTTTTTTACTTTTCTTCGAGTGCAACCATACAAAATAGAATTTCAATACACAAAAACCTTTTTCCTTGCAGTACAAATATCTAATGCAAATTTATCCATATGCAAGTAAAAATATTGAGTACAAAAGAGAAAAATATGATTTCCCTTTTGAGTTGCCAAAGAACAAAATGAGAAAATAGAATGGATAAGCTGCTGCATACTGACTGGTAAAACAAGGAAATATTGAGAAAAATAGGAAATCCCATTGAATTTGAAGGCAGCACAAATGCTTATTTGCATTAATGTATGCAGCTTCGAAAATTCCTACAGAACTCAAAACGTGCAATACAATGTTATCATGCATGCAGTTAGAAATTTGGAGCACATACATACATACATGGAAATGTTTACATTTGCTTACAAAAGATGTTTGGAAACATTTTCTTTTTTCCTCTTGTAATATGTGGAATCACAAGGAAATCATCAGCATGCAGAAAAGTAAACAAGTATTGACAATGCAAATTGCAATCATGGGCAACGGCAGTAGTCATATGACATGCATTGAAACGAACTTACGGATGTACAGCATACATTTGCATGGATGGAAATGACTGTTTCAAACAAACAAACAACTTTCGAATTTTATCAGGCTTGGAGTTGTTTTGTCAACAACACCAACCGAACAACGAACTTTCGCATGAACGGGAATGCAAATGGTTGGTTCAATGTAATATAATCAGCATTATTGACATCATCGTAGAAGAAATACCGGAATATCCGAAGTCAAACTTATCTAAACTTGCAAATGCTTTATTTAACTTGTTTTTTTATATTCATTTCTTGTTACCAATATCTACAAACTACAGAGAAAATTTCCATATGTGACTTTACTAAGAATGAAAATTGTATTGAATGTTTTATTTTATTCAAATGTTGCAAGTGAATTTTGCAAAAACTTTGCACTTTGTACTAACAGCTATATATGGGTATATGTGTGTGTGTGAGTGTGCGTGTGTATTTGTCTAACATTTTCCAAACGAATTGCAATCTAATGGTCTCATATTTCCGTTATTCTCAGGAAAATTGATTTAAAGTTTTAAGGTTGACTTTATGATTATTTATGAGTTGGTTCTCCACTTGCCTTCGGTCTTTTTGTAGAGAAGTGTCCTTTTTTGTGGTTAAGGACTTTCAAAAACACATTCGTGCACTTGCAGATGCAAACATAAATATTTAACATTATAATTTACTTGTTAACACTTAAAAACACTTGTGTACTCTGTCTTGCGGCCGTTTTAATAAGTAGGAATAGTTTGTTAAACATGTTCGCTTCCTCCCTGAAGTTTTGCTTAAAATATCTCTTGTCCTTTTACAGACGTATCCCAGCAAGCTGTTTTTGGAATTTGAGGCCAGCATTTGCTTGCAACATTTTTAAGCATATACTTATATAAGATCTTGGCGCATATAGCTTTTTAAAATCTTGAAGAAGCCGTAGGATAAAATAATAGTCTTTTTTTAAATCAATTAAAACTCATCTATTTTAAATCTGAAGTGATCTATTTTTATTGTTGTATTCAGTACACTGTTGTATGAAATGAAGCTTTGCTTTAACGGTTTAAAAATTATTCTTGATATTTGTATGCTAAATTTTTTTTAAGAATGTGCCTGCTTGACAACAACTTCTTTTCAATTCAGAAATATTCGCTGGGACTGTATGTGTGTAAATGAAAAAATGAATTATTGCATTATTTTATAAAATTTTAACCTTTTTTGTTATTCGAATTGGTCAACAGCATTTGGAATGATGTGTAAAATTAAAACAAGCGTAAATTTCGCAACAACTGCAAATTGTTTTATATTTTTGTCCTTTCCTGATAATTATCTTCATTATAAATTTTTTTTTTTGCATTCCAAAAGTAATTTGGGACACTGGAAATGGGAAGAGATGTTTCTATACACGTATGTAGATTAAAAACCTTAATATAATTTTTAATAATTCACGCAGCAAAAATTTTGCTTTAGTGGAAACAGCTTAATAAATACTGCTTTAAAATATTTTCAACGCAGTTTCCAAAAAGCGAATATATAATTTTTTAGATATTAAAATGCAGACTTAAACATCAAGGATAAAATGAAATACACGACTGAGAAATATGAGAATAGCTCTACATCACGGAAATACCCCTCCCTGTCCCCATTAAACAACAGCTGGTCTATATTTCAAGATCACGATTGTTCGAGATTTAGCGGCAATGCTTGTCAAAATTTAGCCACACATTCAGGCAACTGTATTGCTGTTGAGGTACATAATGATACAATATCTTGCACATGTAATGCACTCTTGGACCATGTAGTTTTCACACAAACGTACAATGCTGCACGGTCAGTGTTCGTGCTCAAAGGAGACAATTGCAAAACGTATGCGAATCGTCTATAACTATTCCATAGCGAGTATTTTCCATCTGGAGTGGTCCATCGCGTTGTTAAATCGGTGCTTGGACTAGTGATATTCCTGTTTAGAATATATTTTACATTTGGGTGTTTCCACAGTAAATGACGTCTTATAGCTCAAAAATAGAATGCATTTCGTAAATACATTTGTAAGTATTACTATTCATTTTCTGTTTTTCCGTTTTTTCATTTTCTATTCAGATTAGCACGAAGTTATATCACTCTTCCTAAGTATGTTTAACTATTTTTGTTTATCTTTTTGCGATCATCACATTAACTATTTCTACTTATGCGATGTACCGTCGGTACATACATGTAAATGTTATTGTAGTAGAAAATATATATTTGTCACGTGTTCATAATGATTTAAGTGATACATATTAAATTTAATTGAACTAGAGTGAATTGATTTCATTCAATATGAATTGAAAAATATTGATTAAAGAAATTATTCCTGAATGAAATAAAATTATTATTTTTAATTTATTTTTCAGCCAAAATTACACAAAATAAATAATAATTTTTCGAAGGATTCCCATTAATTTTCGTTATACTAACAAAAATATGCTACTTTGAATTTAATACTCCTTGAAGTGCACGGGCTCTTTTTAACTCCTTTGGAAACACTGTTCTAAGGCTGGTTTGCAAACAAAACAAGCCAGCCGAAAGTTGAAAATTTTCTTCATGTTTAGAAGGCGACAAGTTAAAATTTAATATTTTGTGAACAAAAGCAACATCATCGACTGCAACGACCAAAAGCACAAAAGTTTTTTTTTCGTAATTCATTCAAACGATTTAATTTTATAGTAGCGGGTAATAAAATGAAGCATTTTGTAAGGCCAAATAAGCATCAAAATCTTTTAATTTTTTATAGTGTAACTACATTTATTTAAAAAAATATATTGGTAACTAATTTTCTTTGGTTGGAAAATAAACCCATTCCTTAAACAAAACATTTCAAAGAATTTAATAAGATTTTGTACTTGACACATCCTGTGCCAAATTTTATAATTTGTTTCCGAAATTTGAAAACAGCACATTTATAAAGTAACGACCGTTAGTTGTAATTTTATTATAAGAATCTCCGAAAATCGGTAACGAGCGTTACTTTGGAAACACCCATGTATGAATGGATAGTGTTGCCTTTACTCTATCCTCGCATATTCTACATAATAAATAAATTAATATACATATGTTCCATGTGTATGTCAGATATCAGTTGCATGATGAAAAAAAAAATTTATACATACATACATATATCTAGCAGAAAAAAACGTCAGCTATTTATTGCTTTCAAATCGTGTGTTATTGTTTTGTACAAATACAATTTAGAATACTGTTTTGATATTTATGCGAAAACCTTAAAAATTTAAATAGACTTCTTACGCGGCATGAACTTTATTCCTTACTCTTTCATTCCTTAAGGCTCAGTTAGCCGACTGTAACGTAATGTAACTGCAACAGTAGGAAACATCTGATTGATATTGTTATGTGAAAAGTAATGGAAATGGTTATAGGATGTAATGTAACGTAACCTACTTTTCATATTAAAATATCGATCAGCTGTTTCCTACATTACTGTTACATTGCATTACAGTCGGCTAACTAAGCCTTTAGTCTGTGTTCGAACTGCTACTTCACTGGTGTGAGAGACGATGGAAAATAAACAAGTACTCAGCTTCATAAACTGTCAATCCGTTTTGCTTTCTCATTCGCAATGTTAAAACATATATCGTCCAGAATAAGACTTGTATTTTGTGAACGCAGATGATAGCTCAAAGAAGAATAAATAAGAATCTTATCAATGAGAATCGCATTTTGGAAACAAAGGCTAAGCTTTTCTGACTAAAGGCTGGTACTCTGTTCACAATTTCGTGCGAAATGCTGTCAAACTACATATAAAAGTATTTGGTGTAAAATATTTGCGAAATAAATTCGCAAAAGTAGTACTCTGTTCTTGTTATGAAAAACACGTAAAATCATGTCTTAATAATCAATGGTGCTGAAAATTTTTCACAACTTTGAACAGAGTACCAGCCTTAATGGTGGAATTCATGTAACTGACTCAAAATTCTTTTGTGTCTTTAGTTTGAACCGTCTGTTGTTTGCAAATTGCTCAACTCAATTTTCAAAAAGGATCAGCTCCAGAATCATTACTGAAATCATTTGATTCAGTGTACATTTTTTGTAAAATCTCTATATTGTTAAACTGTATGGCGGTACCAAACATATCAAGAAAAAGTTGACTTATAAAAGGCTAAATACTTTATGATGGTCCAACAGTTAATGGGGAGTGGTATAGGGATAGGTTAGTTAGGAACGGTGGTGCTATAACGCACCTCCACTCGGAGACCCATTTGGGTCCACTGGCATTCCTTTCTTTTACCCGCTAAAAGCAATGTTTACCCCCATTTGTATCCATTAGTGACCCTATTGGTCATCATTAAGCTACTGAATTTCCACGAAGACTCCAGCTTACACTTCCCGATATCAGTAATGCTCTCATGGAATCGCCTGCTCAGTGATCCAAGCCTATGACGTTTTAGCTTCGGGCAGTGGATAATATGTTCAGTGGTTTCTGGTTCCTCTTCATACACGCACATCCTACCGAAATCTGGAGTACCAGTTTCCCAAATGCTGATTCTTCCTCTGACCGCGTAGTGACCAGTCAACGCGCCTTCCTATTCATATTCAGTAGCAGCATTACCACATAGCCCTCGAGACTCTACAATCTTCCCTACTTCGCCATAGGACTGTTGGTCCTGCTCTCTATCCAATTGCAGAGTTCCCTATAGTAATGCCCTATCGGTAATTTCATCGATCTGTCACACATTCCCTCATCTAACGCCGACCCTATTTTTGCCAACTCATCGGCATATTTATTTCCTTCAACACTGGCTAACGACCTAGCAGGTTACTTCCTCACCTTCAGATACATTTCTGGTCACCAGTTCCGTGACTCTGAAGATTGCCAAGATCTCGGCTTGGAAAACGATGCATTGATTCAGCAGTCTGAAAGAACTACGAATGTTCGTTCCCAAGATATAGACACCAGCCACCGTGCCTTCCCCCATTTTTAACCCGTCTGTAAAGACCGCACTACCCTCATAAAGCTTATCGTATTTCACCCAATAGTCCCTATCTGGAATTACCAGTGCGGGTGCTCTACTAAAATTACTTTCAGCGTCCTTATAGTCCGTGAACCCAGGGGTTACGGATCCCTGATCACGAAAACTGATCTCATTTAAGATTGATGTGTGACCTGTTATTCCTGTCCTCACCAAACCTGCTTCTGCGAGTCTAAGGAGACTTCTAGCCGCCATTTTTACCACAAAGTCCTCTATAGGAAGTAGGTGAAGAATGATGAATCAAGGCAGTCTGAGGTGTGCTCCTCTGAGCACCTATGATGCCAAGCGAAGCATCACACAGCCTCCTACTACCTTGACCTTAAATAGTGTGTCTGTGTTCTAGCACAATACGAAAGTAGGCATAACTATGCACCAGACACTTGTTGTAACTGTATAACCTTTAGTATGCATGCCTTTATAGTCAGTGCCATTATGACCCCTGAAGTAACGACAGTAACCACAGCTTGCACTTATGACATCACATCGCGAAAAAATAGTTATCCAGGTGGGGGTACAGGAAGAAGATCACTAATTTTTTCTTGCCTCAACTAGAAAGCATTTTCGGGACTCATCCGTATTTCAAGTGAAATTCGAAAAAAAAGTGCAACTCAAGTACTTCTTAACAAGACAAATTTAAGTAATGTTGGCATTTTAATATTAATTTATTGCTAAAAATACTTATAGTGCAAACGAAAGTGTTGAAATTTTGCACGCTGAGAAAAACATAAAACAATATGAACCCCACATTAAGGACATGTGTGGGATGTAAAGTTGTTGACCATTCGGTCCTTTGGTTAAATAGTGGTCGACCAAATGATAAACGACACTTACAACAAGCAACCCAGGAAAATAAAGAACGAAAAAGAAAACAGACAAGTTGTTGCAAAGTGATGTTGTAGAGCAACAAAATTACAAACTTCTAAAATCACCTTGAGTCAAAGCACCCAAGTACACACCCAGGCAAATGTAACCATTAAAATGACCCCAATTTATCTTTGATAAAAACATTTGAATACGGTAGCAGCTCTAACGTACGCACTCAAACACACATAAAATGCAAATATTTTCGTTTCCGGCAAAAACAAAAAAAAAATTAAGTTTTTTATTACAAACTTTATTTGTGTTTATTTTTTGTAATTTTTCATGAGAAAAAGTAAAAGACATAAAACGTTTAAGACATTTTTCAACTGCATTTCTTTAAAACTCATCATATTTTATTTCTGAATTTAAAAAAAATGGAAAACTGTGATTGCATCATGTTTGTGAAAAATTTTACTTCAACAACAAATTTTACAAGAATTCATTTTTATATTCAAATATAATCAATTCATTTCATGTTGTTTTTTAAGCAACAACTGATGCAGAAGGCGTGAATATAAATACATTCATTTATATTTATAATACACACAAGTGGCATAACGTGTACGAGTACGTATTTCAATAAAAAAGCAACGATCTTTGAAAAATGGCCAAAGAATATTTTATTCTATGCATTGATTGCAATTGGCAAGAGGACGAGAGGCAGCAAGATGTTAAAAAAAATATTTCAATAGAAAGAAAAGGAAAAAGTTTGAGTATCGATTTGGTTGCATGGTTGAAGTCTTTACGGTTGTTGCAACGGCTGCTGTTGTATTCAGTTCAGCCTACATTCTGCCATCTCAACTGCTGGTTGTTAATGGTTTCTTGTTGTTGGGTTGTAAGTTTATAGAAATACATAAATTCAATGCTACTGTATGTCAGAGATGGCACTTATCAATTAATATAAATATTGATCACTGGTTTCCATGAAAAACAGCGTAAAAATATATCGTTTGAAAGTATTAGCTCAATATACAACACGAATTTTTAATATGACATAAAAAAGATTGCGCTATAAATATCAAAAATTAAATATCCTGCAGCCGGTTTGAGATGTAAAACATTGTTTTAAAATAATTAAGTCCTCAGAATAACAATTTCATTTGAAAATCATTATGGAAAAATTAATCAACCTCGTAAAATTATATTCTTATTTTCACAATCATAAAACTTATAAGTCCAGTTTTTTTATCAGAAAAACCCACTTTCTAAATGAGAATTATATAAGTTTGTAAATTTTAAGAGTCTAGCTTTGGTTTTGAACCGTTATAAGGGTCCATTTTATATATTTCTGTTTTTTCTCTAATTTCGAGTTGCCAAGCTCATTACCAGGGAAAGTATATCCGTCTCAGAACTTTTTATGAATTTTGGCATCGATTTGTTAGTGCATATTTTTGCACATTTTACCCTTTAAAGCATATTTTTGCACATTTCAGTCTTACACGCATAGTTTTAGCATATTTTCGAATTTTCAGAGCATATTTTGATACTTTGTAGAATTTTTTTATTTTAATATGCTTGTAACATCTATCTTGTCTGTTAGTAAATTTTTTTCGCCATCTGAATCTCATTTCCAATGTTAAATGTAGTGTATACATTTTTCTTATATTTTACGGTATATATTTTAGGTATTACGGACTTTAGTTTCAATAAAAATTTGGTTTAGATTAGTTAGACGTTCAAGGAACATCGCCAATGCATAAAAGTTTATTTAGATGTGACAGGCAAGGATTTTTATTTTAAAATCTAGATGAATGTTTTGTTGTTTATTGTAATAAAAATTATAAATAAAAAGTTTGTGTTATTTATCCAAAATATAGTACCAAAGTTTTAATTCTGATATCGTGATCTCTTTTGGAGTTGAAGTTAAATTTTTACGTAAATATCAAAAAAAAATGGTTTTCTATTATTTGCTTTAGTCAAAACTTATATGGCAATTTCGTTTTCATGTGCGCTTCAAACCCAAATTATTTTTTTTAATACCGCAATTATTCATTGTTAATTTTTTTTATTGTTTCTTTTCTTTTCTTTTTGTTTATTTTATTTTTGTCTTATTTTATATGCAAATGTTGTTGAAGTTTTGAATTAAAAATATATGTATTTTCATTTACAAATAAACCAATCTGGTTTATTTTTAAGAGCATGTTGAGTGCGCATAAAACACTTTTTTAGAGCATATTTCTGGTTTCCCTGGTAATTACAAATGCTGCCACATTGCATGAGTCACAGTTGGCATTAATTATGACTCTTATATATACTCGTAAGTATATTTCTTGATATTGAGAAACTTTAATTGCGCATATTTGAAGAAACTAAAGAATGATTTTGTAAAGAAATCCTTGAAAAAATGTATATCTTTGTAAAGCTCTCCAATTGACAACAATAATTCTTCATTTGTTTTTCTCTTATAGAAGTCACTTTCAACAAAAGTGGGGGATTTTTTTTAATGTGAAAACCGGTTTTGCATTTGTTTTGTGTTTGTTCTGGATTTTGCTTTTTTGAAAAGGACATTTGGAACATTGCAATATCTACGCACCAGTCACTGTAGGTATCATGACCACACTGATTTCAATAACATGTGAAACCTTAGTCAGCTGTAAACTCGGTTTTGTCAAACCAAACAGTGTTGTCAACTCAATTAAAGAACGCGGACAATATGGGAATATAATTTTGGAATAGAAAAACTGATGGAGCTCCCTTGTAACTATCTTACTAACAGCCTGTTTATCTAAGACGTTGACGATGGAAATCTTGATGTTTCTGTAATAGAATAAAATAAACTTATACAAAATTTCTTACGTCAACGTCTTACACAAACAACGTGTAAGATAATCAATTTTTGTAATTGAGGGATTCACAAGATAGAACATCTTGTCATATTGTCATTATATACCAACATTTTAGTTTGAAAGCGAAAACATACTTATCTTTATAAGTAAGTATTAAATCAAAAGTTCTGAATATTAATTTGCTATTGTAAAATCAAATAAATATTTGTATATGAAGTGAAGCAGGAGCTCCCAGCGAACATTTATTGCCCACATGTCAAATTGTCTAAAACTTTTTCAGACATTTACCAATGCATTCAACACCTTTCCGAACTTATTCAAGTATTTGCTGAAGTGTTTCCACTCAAACCGAAAATTGCGGAAATCTGCTTCTAGAAGTACTTTGTAGAAGTTATAACGACGAACTTGCTCCAAGAAATTACAGACGTGCTTCCACACAGTGTGAGTACAGGTTGCAGTAGAGTTTGCTTTTCGAATGACAGTATAAAAAAAGTATGTACAAGTAAATATATAATATAATGGAATATATAATGTTGTATCAATGTTGTATTTTGTTATTATTACCAAATTATCATCAACATATACATCATCAGCCGCGTTGGCCACTTTTTTCCTTTCTTTTTTTACTTCTTGACCAAACTGTGTTCGGAGGTTGTGCAATTCCTTTTGAATACCACAAACTGTTTACCCGACTTCTTCTGCAAATCTTCAAAACACTTGCAGTTCATAGCAAGTCGTTCAAGTTACTTCCAGCAAGCAACAAACACGTGTTTCCACATAATTGCAGCACGTAAATTCTGCAAGCCGCTACTTCTGGAAGTCAACTTATAATACGTGTTTACATGACAAAAACTTCTGGAAGTCACTTCTGGAAGCAATTTGCGCAAGAAAAATTGCTAGTGGGCACTTGGCTTTAGAGTCTAAAGTTTCGACTAGTCAGCATATTGTCGGAAGCACATCTTATTTCTCTCATTCTCTATTTACTCAGTTTGCAATATAAGGAAATATTGTTCTAAGGCATCTACAGAGCGTTTCTGCAGCCAAACTTCACAAAATAAAAACTTACAAATAAAAAGTGACAATTGTTAGAAAAGACTTTTTACGAAGCTACTGGTGTCTTGTTAGAAATAGCAACGAAGAGTTAAACAGTTTTATACGACATTTATCACAGATTTAAAAAAGAAATCAGACATTGGTAATTAGCTGAAAGTTGGAAATTTTCCAGGTTTTTCCAGTTTTGAAGTTCAAAATTTAAGAAACACATAATCTAAATCAGCCTTGTATTTCTCCGTTGCATTCTGAGCTATTCTGAATTAACTCATGCATTATCCCTCGTGCGTAAAAGTTAATATATGTACTACTTCGCTGGACGGATAAGTTCAAAATTTTAATTTCAATACTCGTATGCATAGCGTAATGCTCTATTAATATTTCGTGTACGTCTTTAAACTTTAAACGCATCGTAAAAGCCACATTTTTCATGCAACCATGAGTAACATATTCTTATTTTTACTATACAAATTCAAAAGCTAAAAGGAACTCACGATCGCATCTCTATTGCAAACAGCAAAAAATTCAACATACAGATTGGAATATCGAAATGAAATGTATTATTTTTATATGAATTCATATCAAATTATAAAAACGAGTAGAAGAAGTCTGTTTGTATCTTTCATGTATGGATAACGAAACAATCATTAATCATTTTGGCTTTTGAGCAACAGAAGCAGCAACAACAAAAAAGTCAATTTCTCATAGCAATATGTACATAGATACATCTACATACATACATACATACATATGGATTTGTATATCTATAGGTTTTTGTTACTGATTTTTCAGTATGTGCAAGTTGTATTTGTATCTATTCATCTCTATGTATATACATGTGCTCGCATCTATTTATCAGTTTCAGTAACAACAAATTCGAATGATGTGCTACTGACAAAATTTATGGAAAAAAATCGACAACAAAGTAACGCATCAAATCCGAATCGATTGAAGGAAAAAAGCATAGTATGAAGAATAAAATATACAAAAATATCTAACTTTTTGTATCCAAGAGTCTGACAGTGTTTGTTTTGACAATAGAAATCAGAAATACTCTATGGTGTGATGCCAGCATAATCATTATAAATTATGAAAAAAAATTCTGTTGTCTTAATACCAACGATTCGCTAAAGGGTGCATGAATTTTACTTGGTTACTTATTCGAAGTGTTTTAAGTTAAAAACAATCACAAGTAGACCTTATGTTTAAAGTAATCTAATTTAAAACAGTTGGAGTGATCTTATAAATATATACATATGTATTCTCATCAACAGGAAAAAAATATGTTATCAAGTATAAAAAATTCATGTGAAATCAATCGCTTTAGAGCCCTGGAAAGTTAATGGCATGTTCCTACATTACAAGTATCTCAGAAATTTTGCTCATATGAGTACAAAAATTAGCGTTTTGGTTCCATAAAACAAGTGTCAGCTTTTTTGAGTAAAAATCCTTTAGTCAGCCTAGAACCATATGTCTGTATGTCAACACTCTTTTCTCTAGCGACAATTGCACTAGTTGAAATGTCAACAACTTCCCTTTTATGCGTAAGTAGGGGTACGTTAGAGACAACAGTTCTACTGTATTTCTGCGTTTTCTATTTTATTATGCTATCCAATAATTTTACAAAAATACATATGTATGTATGTATTTAAGTTTGTTGCCCCAACCCTTATAAAATTGTAGACGAGGGTCAGTATAATGTACTAGTGAATCTTTGGTTTAAATGTCTTCATATATGGTCGTAAAAAGTAGTGCTAAAGTCTACTGGTGGGTTTTCAATGACAACCCTATGTTATATGTCAATAGGCGATTACATTGCCTTCGGTTCACCTAGAAGCAGCACTGTTGACAATGTCACTAGTAAATCACTACAATTTTACTACTGACATCGAGCGAGGAAATATCGATATTGTAGACTAGACTAGAGCCTCTATTATGTAAAAGTGATGTCGATATCGATAACTGGAATAAGGATGATTAAAAAACCTAAGTATACATATATCGGTTTTATGTGTATTAAATATATTAAGTTTATATCTATAATAAATTTTTCGACATTTCGAATATATTGCAAGATATTAAGCAACAAAGTTTCCTCATATCCACAATTTTTAAGTTTACTAAAAATTATTTTGCACATTAGTGGATTGCTGTGCTTTGAAGCACATTTTCAATTCAAAATTTTTTACTCCTAATAATTATCTTACATCTAAATGTATTCGAAGAAAGAATATTGGGAGCATTTTCATTAAATGCTGGACATTAGTAACCATATAACGATATGCGTGTGATTTTTAATGGACGAAAGCCTTCTTTTTTATATTTATTTAATCAAATAGCACAAAAGATTTGTGAAAAAATTTATTATATATCGCAAATAAAACAAATGTCACTGTCGATGTTATTAATTCAAAATTTATGACGCAGCCTTTTATTTAATTTATCCAAACATTTTTTATTGCTTTTTTAGCAAAAAAATAAGTAAATAATGAGTATATTTACTTACAGCCTGGCCCACTATGTCAACAAGAAAATTTCGATCGACAAGTTGTATTGAAAACAACAATAAATTTAGAAAATTTGTTTTTGTTTTCAGTGTAATAAGCGAAAGAAAGTTTCTTGTCTACATCGTGGGCCAGGCTGTTAGTTATTCGATTTTGCTTGAAGAGTAAATGAACTGACCTAATATTGCATTGTAAATATAAAGCAGCTGTTTTTTTATTTTGTATAATTATCTACCAGGGCTGCCATTCATCAATGATTCTAGTATGAAAAAAATATTAACTCAAATACCAAATTGTATACCATGGCAATAATGAAATTAAAAATACAAAAAGTACTAGACGAGTGTACTATAAAAACTCATTTTGTTACGCACTCGCCTGTGTATCGATTGCTTGCCTGAGAACTGACTTGTTATGTAGAAACAGGCCATAAGTCTCTAGTTTTCCTATTACTTTGAGCTGAATAACAACATATTAAGCTTAAATTGTACTTTGAATGGAGTTAAAATGTATTATTATGGATGGTATCTATGCCAAGTACTGTACACAAAATTTTAATTCATGTAAGTGATGTTATCATACCCGTAGTAAGACCATTAAAAATTTCCTGTAATTATTTATTTTAAAATTACTAATTAAAATCATCAGTCATAATAGAAAGCACATTCCAGTCTGGTTTTCGGAAGAAGCGTTAGAAGCCATTCACAAAAATGTAAGAAAGATGCGGTTGTCGCATGCTAAAAATTCCTCTCGGATAAACACTCATAAGGATTTGAGGATTTTTTTCAAAATTTAAATTTTTCTTAACTAACGAATTTCAGAAGCCTAGGTTTACTTCTAATATTTTTTTGTCCCATCGTTATATGGGAACAAAGCACTGTACACAGCCCTCAGTATCACTCCATAAATACTTGCCCTAAAATCGTTCAAATGTCGAACTATCGAACGAATAGTGCTGATCTTTTTAGACGTTTTGATATTTGTGGCCTAAGAAATAGCCCCTGAGAGCAAGTTTGTTGTAATACTTTTAATGGGAAATAAATATACACAAAACTGGCACAAACGATGGCGGATTTATCTCCACTGTCAATTGTCTTCCTGGAGACGTATTAGCTACCCCAGATCCAAGATCTGATGCAGAAGCCCAATCAGCTACTTATCTTAAATGAAAAAAAAAATTAACGAAACCTTCACTGTGAAAGTAAAGAGTAAAACACAGTTCACTTAGATAATGAATTTCTTAATTTTTACACTGAATCGATTATTCATTGGAAATATTTCACTGTACTTTTTAAATTTATCCGAATTTTGTTATAATTGCAATAAAACTGTTTCCAATGAACTGTGTGCCCCAGACTGCAACGCCAGATGATGACAGATACTATCGAGCTAAATGTTTTTCATGGTAGATGAACTTTGTAGATAAGCAGAAATGTACAATTAAGTCAAAGAGTCTCCGAGAGCTAAAGATATATTGCCCTTAAAAACAATTAAGGGCAAATATTAAAATATATATATATATTACCAAAATTTTAGTAAATTTCTTAAAGGAAATTTTAAATTACTGTTTAAAGATTCTTCTAGTCAAATAAATAATAAGACCATACTCGAGAGAATACTTCTTCAATAGGTTATTGAAGGAAGCGGGCAGAAGCAGAGGAGATGCGAAATGCTTTCCTCCTCTTCTTTAATCATTGTACGGGAGACCCATACGTTTACCATGGGTTCCGAAAGTGTAGTGGCTGGTTAGTGTGGCCAAGAGATTCCTCAAGTGCTTCCTGGTAAAGCTAATGAGGTTTTAAGTTCTGTTGACATTTAGGCAAGGCCAAAAGATTCTCGATATAATGCATGTATGCTCATGTTGCCATCTGAATTGAGAAAGGCAGCATCGAAGCGTCTCCAGCAGGATGAGAGAGGGAGCTCACAGAGATTGTCGATATCGACTACTCCAGGTCATCCGCAACTATGTTGCCTGAATTATGCCCGTGTCCACGCCCCCAACACAGTGTGATGGCTGAGTGATGCGCAAGCTTATTTAGGACTGTGCGACATTCTTGGACGAGGAATGATGTGGATTACAAACCTGCGAGGGACTTGATTGCAGATTGGCTGTCCGTTATTATAGAAATATTTATATTATGTATCCGATAAAAACTTAGCCAGTGTGTTATCTTTTTAATAGCGGATATATCTGCCTGTACTGTGCTACATTTGTCCGTGAATCTGCAGAACATTTCAATTCCCAATTCTAGAATATATACTCCCCTCAATATTTTGTCCATACTTACACAGTACAACATTTTTGAAGTCATTGATTCGGGACTCAATTCTGACAATTTCACGTGAAAGTAGGCCCAAAATGAAGAACTTGTGCATCATTCGTTTTGTCTTCTTACCTGCTAAAATATTTTTAATATCGATTTGAAGTTAGTAACTATCGTATAGGGGAATTTTTTACGTTTTAGGCTCTTTTGTTTGACATAACTCGAGAACCACTAGTCCGATTTAGCTGAAACAAATTTAGAAAAATTAAGAATTACAATTCCTCTAATCTGTTCTTATACCGTTTTCGAAAGTGTTGCACACATAGGAAAACGGTATAAGAACATTTGTCATATTTCGTAATTTTATCATACCCACAAAGTCGGGATTACTGGAAATTACGATTTAGATTTCATATAATACTTCATATCAGAACAAAGGAATTTTTAACATGTTTGGAAAATAAAAATGTATCAAAAGATATCTTTCAAGCTTTTTAACAAATTTTGCTCATTTGTCATATTGAATTTTTTAAATTTTAAAATAAGTGAAATGCAATAAACTGCATAAATAATGTAAGAGAATTTAAAGTAATCTCTAAAAGTAATCGGACTATTTTTTGAATACTTTTGACTCTTTTTTAATGTTTTGTTATAATTTCAAGTAATTCGGATTACTTTTCCATTATTAGTAATCGTAATCAATTAGCAACCGTGCGAAACTGAATATAATCGTAATTTAATAATTAATTCACCTTTAAAAAAAGTAATCAAATTACTTATTACGACTACTAATCATTACTTAACTGAGTCGTAGATAAAACACTATTTTTGAGAACTTTGTAGACCGCGGTGACCAAGACACAATAAGGCCTACACTCCATTACACACATTATAGTTTTAACATTCGCTAAAGAACCAATTATATTACTTATCTATTCAGAAAATCAATATAGAAAAGAGCAGCTCTCGTTAACACTAAAACAAATTTCGTTAAAGGATATTTGAACTAATCTTATTTATGTACTTCTTACTTTGTCTAATTGGGGAAACTTATAACAATTCTATTGCAACCCTTTCTTTCGCTTACTTCTTTTCTTTATTTTGATTGTTTTCAACATTTTGTTCAAAACTCTAATTAAAACTAATCTGTCTGACAAAATGTGTTTTTGTAGTCTGATGTGATGTTATAATAAAACACTTTTTCAAATAAATGTCACAAAAAAGTCATCATCCCTCTGCTTTCATTCGAAAAGGACGTCCTGAAAAAATGGGAAAATGATTGAAGACATTTCGTTTTTGGTGAACAATTTTTCATGTTTCCTATCAATCTAATTTCCTAAATAACGCAAAAAATATAGAATGATACAAAAAGAATATTGTTTTGATGCAAAGTCTTTTGTTTGAGACAATGAATCAACAAATCCCATTATTAGAGATCAAATAATTGAAATATATTATCAATAGGTGGGAGGTTAATTTATTACCCCTTTCCTTCAAATCCAGCATTTTTAAATAATTTGATGTTGCTATTGAAGAGGCATTTTCATAAATAGGACTAAATAATAATTATATTTTGACATTTTTTTGGTTGTATGTCTTGTGGTTTATATATTTTAATGTATCTTTTAATCGCGTGGTTCAATTATAAAGTTTTATAAGCAAAATAAATATCGATAACTCTATAAAAAAAATTCAAGTCTACATACATCTATATTATGAATTGTAATGAACTGAAGTTATATTACAGAGGCTTTAACCGGTATTTCGCGCCACCACCACCTCAACTCATTTACACTCATCTCTATATAACTTACTTAAAAACCATCACTGTATAATGTCCTTTGAGCAATTAAGCTCAGAGCATACCAAACATTTATCGTGTTTTTAAGGAGTATATTTTTCTTCTAGTGGAACATAAAGGTTTCATTCTACCTCTACAGGTCTATGAGGTCGACTTTTTCATCGAACTCATTAAGAGATGATTGATAGTCGCAGTTATACTGCAAAAATCTGAAACCCACGTAACGAAATCCATTGCAATCTCTCCTATTGGGCTTTTTACTAACCAAAAGGATTTCATCTTTGATAATGGGTGCACAGCAGAAAAAGTTTGAAAATTACTACGATTAACAGTAGGTAATTTGACCTACTTTTGAGGCCAAAATTAATTTCAGGCAAAATTTTCGACCGATATGGCTGAAATTTGGTATACAAAACTGGATTCACCCATTGTTTCCAAACAAAATTTTTGTCCAGACAAAATTTTTTTATGTGTAGTTTGACGTCTCTCTTCTTGAGAGAGAGAACATATATTTTTACGAACAACTCTCAGCTTGAATTGGTTTAATTTTATATTTTGTCCGGACAAAATCGGACTGAACTGTCAACTGTTTTAATTTTTCACCCAAAGTTGAACTGACCTGCCACATCATTTTTTTTATTAATAAGAAAATTACAGAGTATACTTGTATTTATTAGAATATAAATAAGGAAAAAATTAAAAATAAAAAATATTCATATGAAGTGGAACGAAAAAATTACATTAAACAATTAAAAAGATGTGTGTGATACAGTAAATTGTAATCATTTGCCGCTCTGCTGCCACTTCTAAAATTAAAACGCATCAATGTTCGAAATGGATAAATTGTGCTGCAGAAAACTCTCAGTAAAAAAATTTTTGTCTGGACAAAAATTTTGTTGGGAAACAAGCTGGATCCAGCTTAAGTGTTTTTCATTAGCACGCATATATGGATTTTTAGGGTTGCCAACATTTAAAAAAAAATTAAAAAACTAATATCTGGAAAACGAACGGTTAAATTTGTTTGAAATTCGGCACGATGAAAAAATGTAAAGGGGCTAACAATATGGTGTGTATAAGCCATGTAGACCAAATTTTGCTTGGAAATGTCGATCATTTTCCTTGGGAGTGTGCCACCTTAACGATATATTTCTACAAAAAGTTTGTACCTTTGGGTCAGCGAAGACAAATTTCGTTCTGAAACATCATTTAAATCAATTTCACGGATAATAAAACAACATCAAGTTTTTCCATTTTATTCTTTTCATAAGTCTGAACATTAACACTTCACTATATTTCAAGCTGAGGCTGTCTGTAAGAGAATGATATAAATAAATTTTTCCACTTATGCTAACTTCTTGACAGTTTTTTCTTAAACATAAGGCTGAAAGAAGTTATTTGCAAAAACTACAGATGATCTCCAATTTTACATAACTGAAATCACTTCTTAAATAATTATCTGAATGTTACTAAAAATCGATTCCTGAAAAGTAAAAAATACACTCTTATTGATAATTACTTCCACTTTTTTTATTCGGGTTAAGCCGATCAGATTTTGTTACATTTTCTTTTAAAATTGCGTTTACGTTTATACACAAATTCTTTCTTTAAGTTTGTTTCATCAATTTGTATTTTCGTAGAGTATTATGGATGGCAAAACAAAAAAGAACACAAACTTGAGAAGTATGGCAAAGTCTGGTCGCATCCATTATATTTTCTCCCTCCCCTGGAAGACTTAAAGAGCCAAACTTCATGTGTGCGAACAGGGACTAACATGTTCAAAATGGAAGGTTCAGAACAGCGACGATATGTACGCAGGTCCTAGCAATTTTATCCCCAAAAAACTCTCATAATATTTTTAATGTATTCAAAACACTGCTTCTGCCCTGCCCAAACAAAATGGTTTGTCCCCAAAAGATTTAAAAATCCCCAACTTTGGGGAAAAATCTTAAATACTGGCAGTCTGGTTAAAGTAAAACAATTATTTTCAGAAATTATTCGTATTATTATCATTTGGTGCTTTTATTGCATTTAATTTAATTGTTTATATGTATATTTTCTTACTGGTTTATTGGTAAAAAAAACATTAGGTTTATGAAAGGTTTATAAATTTTCTTTTCTTTGTAAATTTTGTTTCATAAACTTGGCAGAATACAAATACATTTCTCCACGCATAAGTCCACACAAGAAATTTTCAAGCTGAATTGCATAACGGCTCAAAGCATTGAATCTCATCGTTTTCAACAGCCAACTTTTTTATTTCTACAAACAATATTCATTCATTGTGCAGCTGATGCAGTTAATTTGATTTCAGAACTCAACAATAAATCAAGCCAAGTAACCGTTTATTAAATTAAGCTATTGCATGTTTAAAGCCGTCAAAAGCGTAGCATGTAATTTTATGTAATTTAGTTGCAAATTTGAATTTTAAATTTAAATGCACGTAAACGCTCTAAAGCTGTATGCTTGCTTGCTTAAAAAGCAACCTACACTTTACGAGTATTCGTAGCCAGCCTATTAAAACATTTTATTTAATAAAATCCCACATTATGGTAATTGAGTTTTATTTTTTAATTTACTAGACATTATTGGAAAACTACGCAGATTTAAAATAGTTAAGCAACGCTTTTCATCATATAAAAAGTTATAAATAATTTCCCTTAAACCTATTTAAATTGAAAAACTTTAAAAAAAATCCCTCTTGTTTGCCTTCAACTACTTTGGCACATTGAAAATCCCTTTGAAAACTTAAAGAAGAATGTCAGGGTTTTTAAAAGTGTTTTCTATACGTTTTACGATATTTTTTCTTTCGTTCTATATACAACTGAGCAAATATCGTTATTTTATCATTTAAGCCTGATTTACTTTAAACGGATGTAAAAACAAACTTCGTAATTTGGTTTCTTTGCTGCTGTTTGTTTTTGTTTTATCCAATCATTTTCTAAACTTTTTCAGCCATATTGAATGTACATAAATGCTGTCAGTCAGTTTAGGATGACGCTCTTAAAAATTTCATACAAAAAAAAATCCATCAGGGATGGATGGAAAGCTGTCAATCAAAAACAAGGGAAACTTTTTCATAATTCAAAAATTTACATTTTATATGAAAAAGAAATGTACACTCACACATACACTGAACTGAATTTATTTATTGCGCGAAAGTGTTTGTTTGATGTGTTTGTAATAATGTTTTAGTTTGTTTTTCGTATTGTTGGTGGGGGATGGGTAACAAGTTTAAGTTTTATTTAAATTTAATACAATATGGCTGCTAAATTTAGACATTCAATTATTGAATAACGAAGTTAATTAGAAATATTTTTGAATGTCGTAATACTTTTTATTAACCCTAACTACCGACGTCAAATTATATGAACGTTACTACAGACCACCGATAATTTTTACCGGTTGTATTAAATTTATAGAATTTTTGTATAATAAATAGTTGAAAAATTAATTGAATATGCATTATATTTTTGTTGCAACTATATGTCTAGATCAGGGTTCCCAGATTTCTTTCGACTGAAATGCACAATTTTAAAATTTGTATCCCCAAAATTCCCCAAAAGTTAATTTCTACTAATTGTACCATTTCTCAAGATGGAACTAAAGTGTCACACCATATTCCATTATTTTTAAAATGTATGTTAATTCGTAACAGATATTTTAGCAATCGTACTGAATTTTATTTCTAATCTTATTTTTTTTTACTTCATTGCGAGAAAAACTCGTTCAATGCAAGCGTTGCTCGTTGATAGCAAAGTAAATTTAATACGAGTAGCCAACTTTTTGACTATACAAAGTTTAGTAACAGATTAATTTTCAATATAATAAAAAAAAGATGGCATCCAGCCTTAAAATAAGTAATATTATTTCCCACGTGGAATACGTATGAAATAAAATTTAAATGTATATAAACATGTGAAATAGATGACAAGATAAATATGTAATTACAAATTTTACTCCACCAAATCCACTGAATCTGAGGGTGAGTACAATTAATTAAGCTGAATTGAACATTATATGCAACTCACTGTATCAGCTGATGAGCAATCTCGCCAGTACCTTTTTTGTCTTGTAATAAACCTTATTTAAATTTTATCAACAACAAATGTTAACGACGACTTCAATTATCATTTTAAATTATTTATGAACTAAAAAAGAGCAATTGGAATATTTATTGAAATTAAAATATTCCCAAAAATAAATAAAAATATATAAAGTAAAATACAAATCCCCACAAAATCTCATAAAGTCCCCAAAACATAAAAGTTATCCCCAATTAATTCCTCAATCCCACAAACCAAAATTCTTATCCCCATTTCGAAAAAAAATATGATATGAGAAAAGATGTAAAACTCTTGCGGGCTTATGTATAAGAAAAAATTGGCATGAAGTTAACATAAGTGACGAAATTGAATTAGGTGCTAACGAGTTCCACCATAGATACAAATTAATATTAAAAATGGGTGTATTACGTAGTTTAAACCCACTAATAAGTCCTATTGTGATTTTTAATGGCAAAACTCTTTAAGATCATGTTTAATGTTGATACTTATGCTACTTCATGCCAGTTTTTTCATATACATAAGGCCCTTAATTTTAATAACAACGAGCAAGTTTTACAAGGCAGTTTGTACAAACAGTTGTACTGTTTCTATTATGTTTTTATCTTCTCCTGTATACAAGTTGCAATTAATTGAGTCAGGGCCTACTTGTAACCAACGACATGTGTCGTTGATTTTCGGTGTCTTCATCTGTTGGCTCTGATATTTTGTCAAGGGCGCTTTCCGCATAGTTGTGATCAGATCACAATCTAATCTAATTATTTATACAAGAACTAATTTCTTCCACCCACCTTTCCACAGCTTCTTCAAATTGTTTTTGCCCAATTTTAACTCTCTTCGAAGGCCCTTACTATTTCTTCCATCCATTACTATTTCATAAAATAAAAATATAAATAATATAAATATACAAAACAAATATATATATGTATAAACAAAATGTCAAAATTTTTGATAACTTGATGGCTGCAAAAATTTATAGTAAGCGACAATTTCCGTACATAAAATATGTTTGAATAGTATAAAAAATCTTCCCCTGAAAACTATAATTTTTGTCACTTAAGATTAAATAGAAAATAAGGCTCAACATAGTAAGTGTTTTTTAAGTCTGGTAGAACTTATGAAGGTGTCAAATGAACTGTCATACTGCGCTCATTTTTTGGTACTTACATATGACGCTTAAACAACACTACCAAATTATCCAGATTTACTTTGAAAATCAGTCATCAATTCGAGCTACTTATAGGTGGTGTCTTTCCGCAAAATTGTGCTAAGCGATTTGTTTTACGGAAAAACAAGCACTCAAATAAATGCTAGTCTTGATAAATACTATGGCGAATATTCACCATCTATTTCAATGATGAAAATGTTGTTTACTGAATTTTTTTATGACCGTACAATTACGAATTTTCTAGACTGCCAGTTGAGGCCTCCATACCCAAAAAAATTGGAAAAATTCTCAATATTAGGGTTTGGCCTATTGCGGAGTGAAAGTGATTGTTGAAGCACATATTCTGAAACCTTCGAACAAACACATATGCCTGGCCAGAAAATTATCAATTCTTGAGAACTCGTTTTTAGAGCTCCGTACACCAAAGGTGAAAAGGTTTTCGCTACAATGTCCGTCCGTCTGTCACAGGCTGTTTTCTGGAGAACCACAGGAGTTACGAACCAGAAATTTCTACAAAATACTCGTATGCATAACCTTGGCGGCTACAATAACAAATATATGACAGTTAAAGCGAGCAACAAAAAATGTTGAAATCCTAATGCAACATACAGACAATTGCATATAGACAGCTGAAATTTTCAAAAATATTGTATTTTGATACAGACTACACCAATTAACCCTAAAATTTAAAAAATTAAAAGTAAATGGTATTCTATCAGTAAATGTAATTTTGACAATTTGTTGTATCTTGGAAACCGTAATAAAAAATCCCAAAATTAAATGCCGAAGCGAAAAATTGCAAAAACGAAAAAAAGCGCTTAAATGAACAATATCACAAATCGCTAAAATGCCAAAAAAATCACCACAAGTACAAAGGTCATCAAAAAAACTTAAAAAATTGTCAAAACCCGAAAAAATCGCCCAAACGAGAAAGCGCCAAAACTCAAAAATCGTTAAAACTAAAATGTAAAAATTAAAAAAAATCGCCCAGCCGCACTTTACTGAATTTATTTATGTTTATGTCGGAAATAAATATTCATTGGACTTGACAATATTTAAATTTGACTTCCATTAATTAAGATTATTAAAAAATAAGAAATGATTTCAATTAGTATTTTCTTTTTTTATGTTTTTGTGTAATTTGTTTGGTAAACCAGAAAATAAATTAGGCAAATTTTGTGACCGGGTGAGTAATTAAAAAATGCAATCTCAAAAGTAATGCTGAGTACACATTATGGCATTTTGTGACATCACAATAGTGTATACTGGGGGCAACATTTGTCATATCCTACCTTTTTCGTTGTGTGGCATTGCTTTCCGTATAAAAAACATAATGGCAACCACGTTGCACACATTTTGAAAATGACACCACAAAATGACAACACACAAAATGTCAGACTTGTACTCGGCATAAGTCATTACATGGCAACTAGTTCTTTATTTATAGGGGAGTTCTGAGGAATAAATAAGCATAAAATAAATCAAAATATGGACGAGTTAACAACCTCTCATTTTTGAAGTCGGTTAATATATAAAAAGTTAAAAGAAATATATTATTATATAACATTATATATTATTCTACAACCGAGATGGTCGACTTTAGTAGAAATTTATACGAAAAGCCCTACATTTGTTGAGTGATTTTTAACACAATTTCTAGCCCAGTTGCCTGCCTGACTGCTGGAAACAGGGCAACATTAAATTAAAAATTTTAAAAACATCCGACTCAATTGACGCTGCAGAATTAGTGTAAGGGCTCTATGTTCAACTATTATTATGGAAATGGCACAATGGCATTATTTAAATAGACACGCAAATAGTTAATGATAATTTGCAAGCCGGCTGAACCGAGTTTCGACAAGCAGAGGTAAGAAGATTTAAGATGAAGTGATCTCTCAAACAAAATCAAGTCTAAATTAAAGTCAATCTACCTGTTTGGGAGCTATGGCGCCACAGACACACACATTCAAGAGGATGCAGCTAGAAAAGATGTGATGAACTCTAAACGGTTCGACCGATTTTTTTTAGCACAGCTTAAAACACATATAAAAACTAAATCAAAACCGGTCCAGCTCTTTTGGTTCTACGAGGTAACAGACATACTATTCTTTTTGGTTGGGGGGAAAAGCACTACTCACAAAAAATTAGATTAATCTAGTTTAATATAAAAAAGAACAAAGAATTAAATTTTTAGCAATTACATACCTGAATTAATTGTTATTTTTCACAAAATTACAGAAGCTTTTTAAGTCAACAGACAACAAATGAGCAAATAGATGAATATATTGATGATGGTATGAATGAATTAATAACTGACTGGATCTGTTGATGTATTCACAGTTGAAAAATAAAGCACATTCACCATAAAGCATATAATTTTTTTAACTACCTGTGGAAATAAATATGTATAAGCTATACATATGAATATGTATTTATGAATAAAAAGCTGTATTGTACATCCACAGAAATGATCATAAATAATAGCAGAAAAATCAATGCGATCGGCAGTAAGAAAGAAAAAAAAACAAAAATAAATAAAACTCAATGAGAAGGATCATTAATAATACTCAATATTACACAATATACAACACATTTACTACATGCAAAGGCATTGTTAGAGTTATGAACAACGTCAAACAAATTCCCGACCTGTCAACAAGACAAGAAGACATTGTCTTTCTGTCAAAGAAGCTTATTTTCACACTTGGACTTTGAATCACAAAAGAATATCTTGCTGAATAGACACGTTAAATGGATTGTAGTAGTGCGTCTGCATCCAAGACGAGTATCCAATTTATTGTTTTATTTATTTAGTAGTGGCCTCCAGATGTACGTTTGTTGCTTTGAAGTTGCAATGAAAAAGTACTGATATCAAAGAGATCATGTTAGTTCCTTTGCTGTCTATTGTTTCTACATACCGAAAGAGTTCAACCACAAATTGAACTGAGCTTCAGTTTTTAAACAATAATTGTGTTTTTTTTTTTTTTTTTTGTAATGCCATAAACCATTTAATCCAAGGGCAAATAATTTCATATTGCAACACTTTCCATTTATTAATTTGTGTGTCGGTTTTGCTACCAGAGCAAGTAACTCGGTCATGTCCGAGTTCTACTTACGGATGTATTTACAAACATCAACTTATAAGATTTTTATTTCTTTCTGTGCTCGACGTATAAAAAATTAGTCATTACAGATTCAATTCGAACTAAGGCCGAGGCCACGCAATGATCGTCAAAGCGGTGAGCGGCAAAAAATTAAAACATATGGAATACTACTGAAGTGGCCACGCAATGAGCAGCATTTCTGAGCGGCTAAGCGGCGCCGCTTAGGAATAGAACTTGTTCTAATTTTTAGTTGATTTTTGAGCGGCGAAGTATAAACATGGCAAAAGTGAATGCGGAGCTTATAATTTCATCTGTACAAAGCCGACCGCTTTTTTGGCAAGATAGATTTTTTTCTTAAACGCATTAAATTCTTGTATGTAAATATGAATACGATTTTCGCGTAAAAATATTAAACAAACATCTCTTGACAATGGCATTTTAACAACTAGCCGCTCAAACTCGCCGATCAGCCGCTCACCGCTTTGCCGCTCATTGCGTATAGAGACCACAAACGGGAAATCCCGAGACCATGCAAATCCCGGTGCCCGCGATTTTTTTATTTTAAAGCCCGTGATTTTCAGAATACCGATTTTGAATAAATAATGTTTTTCACTGTCATCTTCTATATTAAAGAAATTTATTATTCGACATATTGTCATAAGCTTATTTTAATTGAAATTTATTTGCTGGTGGTTACGCATTGTCTATATATTTCATAAGTGCTTTGCCAAATCATCAGTAGACTTCAACCGTATTTTAAACAGTCACAAACCTCTTATCTTATGCACAGACTTTCAAAAATGGATTTCGAATTGTATAAAGGTGTAGAACAATAAAATAGATTCATATCGAATATAACTTATTTGCTGGGTTTTGTTAAAGTTTCTAAGCCTACTACCCAGCAAAAAAAGTGAGGAAAAAGAAGTAGAAAAAGCACCACATCTTCTGAATCAAACCACTTAAAATTTAGGTAAAAAACAAATGAATTTTACATTAACGTGTCATTGGAAGGTAGTGGTTTCCTTTTGACATTTTTTACCTCAATAAAAATCATGTTTTTGGTGCTATAAAAATCTGAGACTTGGGTGTGAAAATAACTCACTTCACAAAAGTAGTTAAAGAAGTGCTTTTTATTCAGTGAGTAAAATGACTTGTATATGGTTTGAATAGAAAAAAAGGTTAAATAATTTAATTTTTTATTATTTTATTCCATTATTATTTTTAAGAATAAAAAATTTTTGATTTTTAATGAACTTGTTGCAAACAAAGTAGTGATTTAAAATTCCATTGGATATGTGGTTAAAAATAACTTCTTTACCATCCAAAAATATGCATTAGATACTTTCGAGGTAATTTAAAAGTGGTTCATAAGGAAAAACTCCTTTTATTTTTTGCTGGGTTCGCTTATGTTTCATTTGTGATTTTCAAAATTATTACTATTTGTGAATTCTCAAATACTTTTTGAAATTCTGCAAATAAATTTCAACTAAAACTTCTATATTAAATATTATTTGAAACACCCTATTATAAAAAGTTGGAATAACAACTTTGCTGCGCTTGCACACATTAGAGCTGTAACAAATCGTTCATTCAATTGCCCGCTCATTTTCGTTCATTTTCTAAAAGAGAACGAACGAGTTCTTTCATTCGCTCTTTTCAAGAAATAGAACGAAATAAAATTAAATTAAAAAATGTTAAATTTAAAAATATTAAATCAAATATTGTTCGTTATTGGCATGCTTGTGACGACTATAATATGGCCTCTGCAACAAATTTAAGGGTTTCTAAATACAATCTTTTGTCATCATTATATTAATACCATTCATAAAAGTTTTAATTTGGTTACCTTTAATATCGTATTTAAATTTGATTGCTAAAAAGAAAATGTTAGATTGTATCTCATTTATTCAGAGGTCGGTGATTCACTTAGAACTTTTAAATAAATTTTGTTATTAAAATACTTGCACCTACAATTATAGCTATAATTTGTTGTTTTTCAAAGTCATTTCCTAAAAGGGGTAGGTAGTCTATATCTTTGGAGCTCTTCATCATTACACAAACAGCTTCAACAGTTGTCCTTGAACAGTTTTACTTGAAAGTTCGTATAAATATACACACTAGTGTTGAGCGATACTGCGATTTTTTAATAATGTTGCTCCTTGTGAACGTGATTTCTAAATCGCTGTTCTTTTAAACTGTGACTGTGATCATAGTTTACCAGTATTTTGTTTGTTTTGTTATTTGGACAAAATCTAATAAGAAGAGCCAACAGTGAAATTAAACAGTCACTGTGATCACGGTTTAACACATTTCTGCTCTTCTGCTTTAAAAGTATTTATTAGCATTGGTATTTTGATAAATACTAATAAGAGCGACAAGAACAAACAATTAGCAATCAATCCCATCCAAATATTGATAATTGTCGTATAAGAGGCAGAGAGACAGTAAAATTGCAAATATAAAAATGTGAGAGCTATACACAGTCGCCAGAAAAGACGATTTGACACGATTTGACGAATTTTTCTCGACAAACGGTGAAGGTATAAAAAAAAATTCATGTGGTAGCTTTATTTACTGTAAAATAAGCATACAAGAACATTCACAGTTTGTATGAAAGAACTATATTTCCAAAACAGTCACAGTTGTGATTAGTGATTTTTCAATCGCTGTGAAAAAGTAACAGGTTTCGCAAAATCGCTCAACTCTAATACACACACATATATACATGTGTATGTATGTAAGTCTGTGGACTATAATAGAGCAAATACTTTATTTAATTATAACCTCATCGTTCGCCAGTTCAAAAAAAAAATATGTTGGAAGAAAAAGGTGATATAACAGTAGTGTTATCAACAAACGGTTCACATGTGTTAATCTTTTGGTTTTATATTGACATTACGTCGACAAATAGTTACGGAATAAAAATGATTATTATTTAATTTGATAAAATTGTGTACCATGCTTATTTTTTGAATATTGTCCTTAAATAAATAGACGTTTTCTAGTGGTACAAATGGTGCACTCTGTTACTACACTAATGGGATTATTCACCCTTATTCAAGTTGTCACCATTGACGTGTTAAAGTGACGTCTATGTTGACAACTGAAGTAAGGGTGATTGCTTCATATTAGTGCTTTTCATATGTGATTTCTATGGACGCCATTACTAGTCACAAATGAGGACTTTTCTGTATTACCAAAACTAAATTTCTTTTTTTATATCTAAGGCTCAGGAGTCATTATTTGTCAAAAGCGGAACACAAATTTCAAAATTTAGTTATAAGGCAATCCATGAAAGTTAAAACAGAAATATATAAAGAAATTAAATATATGTTTACTAGAAATAAAAAATGTTCCTACTTTATTCCAAAAAGTTGATGATTTCATATGCAGACAAACAGGCTGTTTGATTAGATTCTGAAAATGCAGTAAATACCATTGATGAAAGAGATGATAAGTAATGTAAAAAATTACCATTTGAAGAAATTTTGAATACAAGAATTAGTAAATGTTTTAATTTAAAAAAATGGTGATCGATTATACTATATTACGCTCTTTTGGCTACATCCGTAACACGTATGCGGCCAATTTTGAACCGTTAAATATCCCAAATTGTCATTCGAAGTGGAAAATCATAAGAGAAACCTGTTGAATGACACCCATTTTGATATAGTTCGCAGATTTTTTTTGGAGAAGTAACACTCAGGCAGCGAAAGCCTACTTCTAAATATTACTACACAGAGATAATAGATTGGTTCAAAATCTGTTGGAGCAACAAATATTTAATTATGTATGTATTTCAATATTCCATATTTGCTATCAATTACCAATCAATTACACGATTTTTTATATTTATAAACAAAAAACCATAATTACAATGTAGAATTCTCACAATAGTATTTTTAGTAATAACAATTGATTCCGTTTATTTCTAATAACCATTTTAAAGTACAACTGAATTAAATTCAAGTTAGAAAGCAACGTAACTGAATATTGGCTTTTGAAATGAAAAAAACTATTCCTGTAAACAATATTTAATTTGAAAAAAAAATTCGGCTATTGTAACTATCAAATCATTTGCCGTCGTGCTGAAATTCTATTGAAATAAAAGAAAAGAAAATTAAATACTTTATTGATGTTCTCAACCAGAGAAAGCCAATCGATACAAAAAAATTTGGATACTCCAGCACATATCGAAAATTTTTTATGCTAATGCGCATTGATACCCATTCATTCTCATACTTGCGTATACCTCTGCGCATTTTATTTCATACTTGTATGTATCGATGTGCATTCTTCGTTACAATCCGCATATCTATCGGCATACCCATGACTTGCAACACATTTGATTTTTTAAATATTTTTTGATAAGTGTTGCCAGAAATACTAGTTTGTAGTTGTTGAAGTGCTAATTTTTTTTCGAACTATGTATTTACATAAATACAAAATTCAATAAAAAGATACTTACTCATCTTCACCCCAATCGCAGTCGTTAAGCCTAAGCCCTACACTGCGGGAGGAATTAGAGATAAAATGCTCAATTTTGAAAAAATGTGACCTAAAAGCAGAATAAGTGGAAGAATGGCTTAATATTTGGAGAAAATCCAGCACAAAATATAGTCCACTCTCTTGTTAACAGACTTAAGGCAGTTAGTTATTTCCAAATTGTTTTCTTCTAAATTCGGTTGCTAGAACACATACTATTAATTTGTATTTTCTAAATTTCAATGTAAACAGGTGTAGCATATGTTTTAACATCCGAACTCAAAAGCAAACATGTGAAAACAATGTGGAAGACAGAACATAGACGATTATGTATTTTTTCATGAAATTAGTTGCATGAACATTTTTTTATTTGTCAATAGGATGGCTTGAGAAGCAAATCAGATCAAACAAATTTGTCAAAAATCCTTCAGAGATTCATGCTTTGTCATTTTTTCATAAAAAAATGCATAATATAAATTACGCATTTGTTAAATTTATACACAAGGATTTTTTTATATACATATGTACATATGTATGTTTATATTTGGTAACATTGTTCATATAGTCATAATCGTCATTACATGCTTATGCGCACCTATCGATATGCGCACTTATTTGAGTTGATAGCTATAGATATGTATGCCTGTATGTAAGCATGCTTGTTGATGCGAATGTGCTATCATTGTCATTGGAGTATCGATATGTAGAGCAGTCAAAAAGTAACTTTTTGGCTTTCTCTGTTCTCAACCGAATTTTTTATTCTAAATACAAAAGGAAAAACATATTTTGTTGTCGCAATGGAGTTATTCCTTATTTTTGAAAAAAAATTTGAATGTAATAAACAAAAAATAGAAATCATATAGAAATGCCAAAAAAAATAAATTTTGCAAAATAATTAATTAATAAATTAATTAGTCGTAACAAAAAAGGTAAGGACATTATTATATATATCGCAAAATATTCGAAGTGTTATTACTATTATTCTGAAGTGAAATTATTTGTGGAAATAATATGTAGTTTCTTGATAGGAAAATATCTCTGTGTAATAAGCCGAATATCGGCAACGGATGCTACAATGCACCACGCGAATCAAAAATTTGCACATTTCATTCAATTCAGAATATAAAAAAAAACTTAGAACAATATGCGGTAAATATAATAATGTACTTATATACCATTTTTATTCTGCACAAATTGTTTTGATGAATGTATGTATGTATGTATGTATTTATATGAGCCGTGTCTACCAATGATTCCTTTAGAAATACCAATTATATTGGTTGTATCAATTAATTATTTCGATAGTCACAATTAAAATTTCATTCTAAAAATTCGCATATCGCTACTGAAAAATTGGTGCTTACAAAAGCTATATTCGTTCATTACAACAGAATTGTATATTAGTTGTTGGAACCGACAAAATTCGATTGGCTACAAATTCGTTTATCACAACAAATCTGTTTTCTCTGTGTAGGTGCTACTTTCTTTAGGAAATTGATAGTTATAGGGAAGACAGGTGGTGGAGGAAAAAATAGAGGAAATCTTCATTCTTTTACAACTCTGCGTTTCGCACGTTTTTATTTATAATGCAGTGTTGCAGCGCCTCTGGTGTCAATGAGGCGTATTAAATTATTGAAGCTGTGTTTAGTATCCATTATGTTTGCTATTTTACTTCGCTGATGATTCTGATACATAGTACCGGCGACATTAGCAGTAGCCGGTGTAGTTCAGTGACCAGTGTCTATGCCTTCATCCCTTAACTTTCCTACAAGAAATCGATTGATGTAAGAATCATAAAAATCGGTCCTAGGGACATACATACATACACACTTAGGCTGATAAACACAATACCCTTCTTTGCGTCGCGCAGTCGTGAAAAAAGTGAGGATTGCGAGGATTTTAATAATCAGCTATTTTATTTAAGCAACAAGTAAATTGTTCCGTTGTGTTATATACACGTTTAAGTAGATTATCGAAAAAAATTTCTTTCTTTTCTATAAATATTTTGAACTAAAAATTAATTGATTTTCAAACTATAAGAAAAATGCCACCAAATGTAAATAAAATATCAGCTGTTTCCTTGTGTTTTAGAAATGCGAAAACGAGTGATTAACAAAACAGCATTAAATCATATTTGTGATTTTAAATAAAAAATTAATTGAGATTACGTGACTTCGAGAACATGCCTGCTTATCAAATATATCTGTAAAGAAATCTTTGATATGTAAAGCATTAAGATTTTTGCGGGATTTTTTGACATGTTATCAGAATTATATTTAAACCATCTATTACATCGGATGGGAGATGATACATCAACAACCATATGACGAAGCAGCCAGTCTGCCTCTCATTACTCTGCTCTCTCTAGTTGTCACTTGTGTTGTTTTTTTTTAATTCTTGCAAAATGTTTGTTCTATCACACATGAATGAGTGAATGATTGATTGTTTTAACGAATTTTTGTTTTTCTTTTTAAAGTTTTCAACGTATTCAGTAGATGCAGTGAGTCTTGATTGTTGAAAACTCTGAATCAAGAAGAATGAATATACATAAACACATATGGAAGTACGGAAATGTTTGTATGTGTATGTGTCTGTTTGTTCGGCTGTGGTTTGAATTTTCTATAATAATTTTATTTAAGGAAAAAGTATAGTTATTGTTAACTGTTTGAGTTTTTAAGCCATTTCAACAATATTTTAAGTCCCTTTTACAATTCGTTTTGCTTCTTTAAAATTTCATTTCTTGCGGCAGAGTCTTTTGTGCAAACATCAGTAGTAAAGCTCCATGAAATGAACCTCTTTTTTCACAAAGTGATTGCGTTTTTATTTAGAAAATTAATTTTGTATGTACAATGTATGTTCATTGTACATATGTATGTATTAGAGTGATCGACTCGGGTTTTCAACCGGTTTTAAAACCCGGTTTTTTCACAATACGGTTGTCGGTTTTTTCAAAATGTTGATTATTCCAATCTCGAATACTTCTTGATTTGTAGATTTTGCAATAAAATTAGTTTTCATTATATTAAAACTTAGACGAACGTTTTCGGTTGATTTTCCTAAGTATTTTTTTCACTGTAAAAGTTCTAGGCGTTTTTTTTTTGAGTATGACAACAATTACTGCCACATGAAATTAAAATGATTTTATGAATTGGATGTCAATAAAAAGTGTTCAGATGTTCAGAAGTGGCAAAAACTGATACTGTACAAATGACTCAATTTTTACGCAGTATGAAGAACATAATAATATAATAATAATATTATAATATAATAATAATATTATGTATTTATATGAATTTATTTTTTATGTTTTACCTTTAATTTTTATATTATTTTATAGTATTTACATGAACTGTTTATTCTTTTTTTTAAAGCAATTTAAACTCAAAACTTTTGTACAATAACTTTTCCACTATAAAACCGGTTGACCTGTTTTATTTGAATTTTAAAAACCGAAACTGGGTTTTTTATAATTTCATATATTCGAACTGTTCCTAAACCGGTTTCTGGAAAATGTCAAATAATTGATGACCCTAATATGTATGTAGTACATACCGCTCCACACGATGAAATGTTAAAGCTGCCATCCTTTGACATGCATGTTGAAGAAAATTGGGAAATTTTAACCATGGAACTTTACACTCTTGAACAAACAATTTTAATTGTTAAATTTGTGAGCTTTAATTTGAAAGACCGCTCTTACCTGAACAAACTAGAAACAACTGATATTTTGAAAGATTAAATTAGGCGCTGCATTGAGAAGATAAGCGAAGCTTTGTTGCAAAATGTGGTTTGAAATTTTGTGAAAAGAGCGGACGTCTGCCGACGTGCTAGAAAAAGACATATAACCGACATCATATTCCATTATTGATTCCCATATTTCTACTTTACATTGATATCAATAAAACTTAATTTGTCAAAAAAAGTGTATTTTGAAGCCAATTTATTTTCTAACCTTAAATTTTCCCACCTTTTATATATCTGGGGTTTTCATTAATAACAGCCCATGTCTAAAAATCAAATTTTCTCAGTAGAGCCAAAATAAAGTTCTTTTTGAAGTTTCTTTTAAAAAAGGCAGAAGTTTTGTTGTTATTTTAGAAAAAAAAACTATGTACAAAATATGTACATAAATGGGTTGCTATTAAAAAAAATACCACAGATATACACGTATGCGGGAGTATGGACGTACGTATGGAAGAAGAATAAGAATTTTCAGTTCAAATATTGAACCGAATATATTATAAAAGATCTTTATAATTTTATAATATACAATTTTAAAAGATCAATATTATACTTCAAACTTTCGTTTCGATCCCATGTGTACTATTTCTTACCACATTTTTATTAACATTTCTATGAGAAAATTTTTTATGTTGTTCAGTTTGCTCTTGGCTTTCAGACAGTACACTAGTCTAGTATTCGATTCCTGCCGGATACTTTAGCTGTTTTTGCACAGAAGCTAAAAAAGTAGCTTCATAGTTTTTGTTTCTTAAGAAATATAATAATTTCTTCTCCGGTATTCAGGTAAGCAGCCAGTACAGAGCATATGAGATTCTTACAAATGGCTTTTCTAAAACAAAAAACTTTTCGGATGGCCCAGCTAATGCTAATGAGTTAATGTTTGAGACGTTGTAGCCCTTTAAAGCACACAAGGAGCCATCAGGAATATTTCATATGGACACAAGAGTCTACAGAATAGTAATTTTGAGACTTGAATTGAAGCATTATTGCATTAGAGTTAGTTGCCCTTCAAATTAAATTTATTGGAAATTTCGTCAACTCTTTCCTATTTTGGAAAAAAATAACAATTTACAATTTTGTATAAGAGCAAATAGTTTCCCAAATAATTTTTTACTAGGAGTATGGAAACTTTTTTAATACAGTTCTATTTTTTTTTTGCAATTAAAGACAAAAACAAGAAGTGAATTAAAATAATTTTTTTAAGAAATAAATCAAATGTTTCAATATACTTTTATTTTAATTGCTTTGTAATTGATTGTTGCAGCAAAGAAACTCACACTCAAATAATCTTAATATAGATAAAGTAAATGTACTTTAACAGATTTTCATTCCAATTTGTCGTCAGCTTTGTTTCGCTTTTCACTAAACTTACATGAACAATGAAAAATAATTCAACAAAATAGTCGCACAGCAACAGCATGTTATTACTGTTTTGCTTTAGAACTACATTCGTTATGCTAGAAATGTGCGCGTACTATGTATAATGAATATAAAACAATAATCAAAACAAAAGGGTACAACAATATGTCGATGAATATTTTATGACTTTTGTCTACAAATAATAACTAAATTCAAGTAATTAGAATTTAAAAAAATAAAGTGATACAACAATATTTTCATAAATTTTATCGAATTGCTTGCAAATAAATTTTACTAGACGAAAGTAAAATAGCAAGTGCTTCATTTTGACAATGCGTTCGTACTGAAGTAAGATAAAGAAATGAAAACCAGGGGTCTAATCATCGCTTTCGATAACGAGCTTATTCGATCACGTTTTTCCAGTTTGAGATTATGGCATGGTGATCGAATCAGCTCGTTATCGAAAGCGATAATTAGACGCCACGGCTCAAATCGTCACATCCATGATCGTATCGACAATTGTACGAAAACAGATTAAGTGATACGTGAATCGTATAAGCTGAATGGGATTTCAGTACGTCGTACGTTCACAGATGTGACAATTCGACTCCAGTTTTCTTTCGCTTAGAGTTGCGCATGAAGACATTCTTTCGACATAGTGGAAGAGGCAGTAATCAGCATTCGCACTTTAAGATTACAATATTTTAATCTTATTGACTTCTTTGATTTTTTTTATTTCGTTGAAAACCAACGTATATATATATATACTTGTAAATGTGTTACAATTCCAATTAAAGTTTATTTTCACCTGGAAAAATTCAAGTTAAAATATTTGAAGAAATTTCATTGAAATTAATGCTCTAATTCTTCTTGAATAATTTGCCATGATAAATTCTTTAAACGGAATGCTTATTTCTCCGCTCGATTACGTTTCCATTAATAACTTTTTATTTTCATACATACTTTTCTTCAACCTGCAAGTAATACGCCACCAATGGGAAAAAATTAAATAAATAAAAATTGTTGGTAATTGTAAGAAAATACGAAAAAGTATGAAAGAAAAAATTCAGATTTTTATTACGGATAAAATAAAATGCAAAGTCACTAAACGTCTAAAGCCCAAAAAATAGGAATAAAATGTCATGTTCAAGCAACCACTAGATACTGTATTGCTTCCGACCTGTAGATAAAAACAAACGAATTTTCTAATACGAAGAAAAATGCAAAATGAAACAGCTAACCACAATTCAGGCGACATTACCTACAATAATTTTTAATTTATTTTAGTGATAAAAAAAAATAAACTCATGAACTCGAATATTTTCGGCTGCAGTAATCATAATAAGCATCCCACTAAAAGCCTTCAGGGCAGCAAGTATTCGAAACAAAAGTAACAAAATAAAATGCATAGTAGATTTTAGTGACAGGTATTGTATCATCCAAAATCTTGGTTAAAATTTTGATCGAACTAGTTCTGACGACCGGCATTTACGGATAGGATCTTGAACTTCTGCACATTTATGTTTTTGTAGCGAGTTTTTTCAATACTACCCAGCAAAAAAAAAGCAGTACTTCCTTACGAACCACTTTTAAATTACTTTGAAAGTATGTTATGCATATTTTTAGATGTTAAAGAATTTATTTTTAACCACATATCGAATGGAATGGAATCAAAAAAATTTATTTTTAAAAATAACAATGAAATAACAAAAATTTTAATTATTCAACCATCGTTTCTTTGCAAACCATATGCAAGTAACTTTACTCACTGAATAAAAAGCACTTCTTTAATTACTTACATATGTGAATTGAATTATTTTCACACCAAATTCAGATTTTCATAGCACCAAACACATGATTTTTATTCATTTAAAAAAAATATCAAATGCTAACAACTTCCTTCAAATGACACGTCAATGTTTTTTTTTTATCTAAATTTTAAGTGGTTTGATTCAGTAGATGTGGTACTTTTTCAAATTCTTTTTCCTTGCTTTTTTTTGGCTGGTTAAGGGCAAAATGTATTAACAAGGTGGCACCATCACCACGGCAGCTGATTATGGTTTGCTTTTCCTATATCGAGCCGTAACCACCAAAAAAGCTTAAGCGACATAATTTTCGAACTTAATTTTTTAACAAAAATCGATTATTCTTAAACAGTCGATTTTCGTCAATAAAAACGAAGTCCAAAAATATGTCAGTTGAGCTATTTCAGCGCTTATGGCTCGATATATAAGATTAAATATGTGAAATTTGTTTGTTGTTTTTTTCGTATCAGAAAAATATTTCTCTCCTTGGAAAAATTAAAAAAAATTAAAATTGTGATTGTTATAGTTAAACACTATATGTTCCATTCGCAAGCTAAGTCGTAAGGTTTACCGTTAAAAAGCAATATATGTATATGATTGCGCTTGTGAACGGATGAATTTGTTATATCGTTATTTTGTCGTATTTGTAAATTTCAGAAATTAAAAATTTCAATTCAATGCAGACAATTAACCGTGTATGGGAGTTTTAAGTTGATGTAAAATAAACAATTTAATTACATAATTGCTTTGTTTAATTATTTAATTAATTTAATATCCTTCACCAAAAATGGTAATAATATATATTATCGGACTAATTCATGAAAAATATTTGAGGTTTATTACAAGTTTATTTGACGAATTTCCCATAGAAATATGTCAAATAAGCGCTTAATAAACCAGAAATATTTTTTATGAATAAGGCTATATGTGATTATCATTTCATATAATTTCCACAACATTAGTGTGAGACTCCATAAAGTATTTATATTTTGTGTCCTTATGAATAGGGAAGTCGAATAAGCGATGTCCGTCCGCACATCTGTCTATCAGAAATAGTCCAAAATAGATTGGTATTGAAGATCAGCAAAATTAAAAGCACTGTTTCAGAGCTGGAACACTTAAACTTTATTTGGGAATACATATACATATATAAATTAATTTTTTTACTAATTAAACTTATTTTATAATTCAGTAAGAATTAAATTAGTACTAAAACTATATTGTTATTTTTTCTCTACATTAAGAATATTTAATATATTAGAAAGAAAAAGATTCATATAACTAATCAGTAAAATCTAAAAGAGTTATGATGGTATATAAAAGTAGCTAGGTCAAATTAATTTTTTCTTTTTCTTTATAAATTAAATATGTATTGTTTTGTTTTAGAAAGAAATAGTTTGGTATAAAAAATCAGAAAAATAAAAGACACAGATAATGTTTTCTTCGTTAATTATATATATTTAAAATTTTAGAAAAAATAAATTATTATTTTAATTGAAATTTATTTGCTGGTGGTTAAGCATTGTCTATATATTTCATTGGTACTTAGCCAATTCATCAGTAGACTTCAGCCACATTTTGAACAAATGAGGAGTCAGAACTTTAAACACCTTTTCAAAGTCCAGATGAGGCACCATGTAATCAGTAGATTTCCTCAGCGTAGGATATAGGATTCTGGCATGGCCATAGGACCTTGATATCCACCGCCCAGATGCCACTAATCTTGCCGTACTGCTGAGGATCATATTAGGAAAAACTAAAGACGGACGTCCTTATATTGCACACATCTTTATTTGGCATACAATTTTTTCCAGACCAGTGTAATATGTGATTTAAGTAGAGAAGAAGATTATTTTTCAGACAACATTACTCCCAGAAAACTCAAAGACTATTAAAATTTAAGCATATTGGACGAAAAGGGTCATTGCAATATTTTGAACTCAACACTTGACAATTGCGAGTTAAACTAGTTGTTTAAATCATAGAAACGATATGTTTAGCATTGTTCTTTGGCTTTTCAACGTCGGTAACTTAGCAGGAGCGAGTCCGCTTTCATATGAAGGAAATACACACGAATTACATCCATAACTTCTTAAGCAAAGGAAAATTATGTTTTTTTTTTGCAGATTTAATGCTGTTTAAGTAAGTGTTGAGATCCCATATAATTGAACTATATTCAAGGATATGTCGAACAATACATAGTACATATATGTACATATATGTACATATATGTGCAAGTGCTTTAAAAAGGGTAACACAGTTAACCTTTTTTCATTTTACTTTCTGAATACGTCAAAAAATTACTTTCTGGAAAATTTCCTTGAAATCTGAGAGCTATTTTCATGCAATTAGTTTCATGTGTAAATGGTAGGTAACGTATGTAATAATACAGGTGACTGCGTAAGGATTTGTTTTACATAAATACGGCAACCATAGCTGTGTAAAGAACCCAAGAATGTCAAAAGCACAAAAATAATGGTACTAAAACCAAATCGATGTTTTTGGCGTTCTTTAGCTACAAAGCACATAGAGCAAAAAATTATCAGCTGAAGTAGCGCTGTCACCTAGTTAGATACACCTTGGTTATGTATATTGAAAACAAACGAAAAAAATAATAATAAGAAAATTTGCTTTTGTTTTCAATATAAAAAAAATCATAAAATTTTTCAAAATTGGATTAAATAGTACCACGCATTAAAAATAAATGAACTGTGCCAGCCGGAAGGTGGAAAACCATCATCATAAGAGTTGAATTTTGACAAATAAACAAAAGCATAAATCATTTCAAAAGAGATTTTCCTTAAAACACCAACAAATCGCTTGAGAGACCACACAAAATTAAAAATGATATACATATATCTTGATTTTGACCTAATCTTTCGAATGTTAAAATTTTACTTACAGTGTAATCTTCTATCTGTATATGTACATATGTATGCATACAAAACGGAATGTGTGTTTTTTTTTGTACTTTAATTTGTTTGTTTGCACTTTATACGAGACCAGACCTCTGGACCGATCTTCCCGAAACTTTCACAACATTCAACTGGGACTATGAAATGAATTATAGGCCACTTTTTGTACAACCACGTCCACTTTTACGCCTACTTTTTAAAATTAGTTTACTCCTTCCAAATAGTTTTTAACCAATTTTATAATATAACAGTAACAGATTATCAAATAACTTCGTCATTTGCATACCTCGTCCATATGAAAATATTTTTTTCACTAGACGAGGTTCACTAATTTTTTTTTTCGTTGGGGGCGAAATGTACCAGCCAAAGAAAGTGATTATCCCATTGCTTTATCGTTTGTGGACAAATTTTCAAAATTATTTTTGCATATGGAAAAGGTCCGCCAATAGAATTTGTGAAGGGGGGAGCAAAGTTCCCACCCCAAAAATTGATTATTAAATATTTTTGTCATTTCTGGATCAATTCTCAAAAATTTTTTGCTTGTGGTGTTTTTTAAGCAAAGCGCACCGTGTTAAGGTAGTAATAATATAAAATATAATAATAATAATAATATGAAATATAAATAGAGATTTTAATGAAAATCAGTGATATATGCAAACAGTACACTCAACCGAATCCCAATAACAACCTGCATCTTTTGCAACAACAAGTTATCATTTCAGTAATTATTTAAAATTATTTATTTCAGCCAGAAAATTAGTCGCAGCAGCAATTACAGTCAAACGTACTCAAGTGCACTAGTAGGCCATTATATATTTTGACATATCAGCCGATTTTCTTTAATTATTTAGAAATATTGCATATTATTAGGAAATAAAACACTTTACTTTTAAATTAATAATAATATATGTACTCCTTTACTCCTTTAGAATTTTGAACTTTAGACTGCGGGTTTGAATGGGATCCACCCAGGTCTGGTGGAACTCTCTTTGGAATTTCGTTCCACGCATTTGTTAATCGGCTAATATGTCAAAATGCCTACTAGTGTATATCTGTGGCAATAAATAATAATGGCTTAAGTCGAAATTTCTTGTTTTAAGATATTAAGCGTTTTGTCTAAAATAAATTGTGTTTGGTTTTTATATAAAATTTTTAGACACCGAAAAAGATGCACATTTATTTAGAACAAAACTGTTTATTCAAAAAAAGTTTTATTAGTTAATATTCGTTGTTTTTTAGTTAAGATGTTATGAAAAAATCCATTTATAGAAAAATAAAAACTAAAGTGAACTTAAGCTACTATATTGTAAGACAAGATAATTTTTATTAGTAGTAAGTCGAGATAAGTGCTTTAGGTTAAATTGAAAAATGCGGAAAAACTGAGATAAGATAATTTTTTAAAAGCTTAGTTAAGTATAAGGTTTTCTTTTTACGAGGAATAAATTGAATGGGCTGTTAGTTATTGAAGTTAACTGTATACAAGTTTTAATGTTAAAACATTTTCATATTGATGTAGTTACCTTAAAAAAAATTAAGTTGAGTTAAGATGTTATGGCTTATGTATTATTTTCGAAGAAGACTTAAGTTAAAATATAAATGCGTGTAGTTTTATTAATAATAAAATTTTATAATTGAAATTTAGCTGAGTGATAGATCTTGAAGAAGAGAATAAGAATATGTAATAAATTGAAAAAGAACTTATGTCAACTTAAGCTATTATTATTTATCGCCACAGATATATAACCAAATCCAACTGGTTGACTTTGCTAGACAATATTTGGTTAATTGGTATGCACTGTAACCATGACAATTTAAATTGATTAGATTGACTCACGAGATCTGTTTCTGTGTAGTGAATAACTTAATTTTGAAACATTTTGTTTTAAGAGTAAGAAAATTGTAAAGAAACGGTTTTTAATTCTGTTACTGATCAGCTTCCTGCACAACTGTAACAAATATCAAGAGTAGTTCATTCCAAAAGTGAATAATAAACATTTCACCATTACTTGCTCAAATGTAAAAGAAAAAAACAAAAATAAATTACGTAATATAGAATAAATTCTTTTTCTCTGACATCAGACGTTGACAATTGTGGTTTACGCCGAACGCTTCAATTATGATTACGTTGGACAGCAACAAACTTATTTTTTTTAAGACAATGCAAAAAAAAATTAATTTTTCATCTTACATTTATTTCATCTTATCGCATGCACAATAATAAAGCGACACAAACAAAATAAATTTCTTAGTTTCATTTGTCTCTCGCACCAGAAAACTTGAAAAAATTGCCTTCAGACAAAACCGCCAAACAACTGCAAATGCTAAACAAAGGAAAGAATTACATTCATATATACAGCCATACTTACATACCTAAAAAAAAAAACAAAAAGTTCATGCAATGTCATTCAGCTTCAGCCTTCATACCAATAAAATACCGTGTTTATTGGTATAATGATTGTAAAGATACCAAATAGTAAAAACTTAGGTGAGGACGACCAAGACCATTTCGTTTCAGAGGGCTCTCATAATCGCCAAAGAGCAAAAAGCAAACGATGAAAAAGAAATACACCATGACCACCCAGTATTAATCATGACATCATGATACAAGACGGAGAAGTTTATTTAGTTATTGTTTGCATCTTCCACGCTTCCAAGTACATACTCGTACTATAATACATATGTATGTATGTATGTCTTCTTAAATAGACATCTCAAAGAAAATGAGAAGCTTTAAGAAGGCCCATTGAAATGAAATGAATAAACAAATGAATGAAAAACTAAGAACTTGTACATGCAGATACATTTGCATTGTACAAGAAAAAATGTCTTCCATGCAAGTACTCGTATATGTGAACTGTCGTCTAGTTTTTGCAGTAGTTTTTTGATGAGACTGCCTGCCGTTGCCGTTTTCAAAGTTTCTTATTTATGTAAGATTGTATTTGAAACTGCTGCTGTTGTCGTTGTTTTGCCAGCGGTCGAATTAGTTGCTGGCTTGGAAAACTAAATTTATCATTGCAAAAAACTAACAGTCACTTCCGGGCAATTCTTTTTTTCCAGTTTAATTTTAATAAAGAGAACATACAACTTTCTAACAAATAGTTTGATTTTTCTTTTCTTTTAGAGGCAATATAGTTTGTAACAGCACTCGCAAAATAATAATTCATAGGAAAACCTTTCAGCAAATAATCATACAAGTCATAACTGCCGAGAATATTATGGGCCTTCAGACAACAATCTTAACTTAAGCGTTAAAAATTTGACTACCACAGCTGGCATATAACGAGCCCATTCTAATAAGTAGCTCTCTCATTTGCATGAAGACACCTCCCAGCAAAAATATTCGTCTATTTGGAAGCAGGTTGGTAAGGGAGAGAGAGCACAAATCTTCGGTATCACATGATCTTTGCTCGTGATGTCCCACTTGGCAGTTCTCCAGGTATGAGCTCCTGAATGCATATAGGATGTGCTGAAAGGGGCTCATATTTCATGGCTTTTTCATATGTAAATAATTAAATTAAAATTTTATTTAGATCAGAATCTTATATCTACTCTTAGGTTAACTTTTTTTTTGTTTTTATATTTATTATACATTTGAAAAAATTTATTATTTGACATATATTCAGAAAAGTTTACAATACAATAATTGAAATTTATTTGCAGGTAGTTAAGCATTTTATACATGTATTCCATTGGCACTCCAATAAAAATATCATTATTTGTAAATTCTCAAATAGTTTTTGAAAGTGTGTGCATAAAATAAGAAGTTTGTGACTGTTCAAAATGTGTGCTTGAAGTCCACTGATGATTTGGTTGGAGCGCCAATGAAATGCTTGTATACCATTGATGTCAGTTTCATACCACAATTGTGCAAGCTAAAATCACACACATTCTTATTCTCTTTCATTTAGTCGTCAATGAGACAGCGACGATAACACATGCGTAGCGGGTGTGTCAAATTCTTTATAGGTACAGTGAGAGAAAAGAAGTGGTATGCGAAAAATATTCTATGGTCACCAATGCTTTTTTTACATTTAATGTGTTTTATGTTACAAAACTTTCAAGGAAAAAAATGAATATGTATTAAAAAGACATTTTGATTTTTTTGGAGCAGTTTCACTAATCTGCACTTTGTATTTAAACTTTTAATACCAATAACTCGGGAAATATCTGTTGCATAATTTTTTTCTTTCTTATTTTTAACGTTTCTATCAGATAAGCTATTTAAACATTTCTTTTTGGAGATTTTTCACAGTTTCCTATGAAAAGTTCAGAGCCTTATAACTCGGAATATAAAACATTTATTTTTTTCTATGTACTCCAGAGGCGAATGAGACAGCTTTTTTCACACATACAACTATAATTTTATATTTGAAAGGCCATAAACATAAACATAAAGTCTTTATTTATTTAATTTTAAGATTTGGCTTGTTTTTAGGGTTTAGCAATTGTCTATATAAATGTCGTTCCTGCTTTTGGAACTCATCAGTAGACTTCAAAAAAAAGTTTTTTGAATTTAGTTAACAAACTTCGTATATTTATAGTAAGACTCTTAATACTATATTGAGAATCACAGTATGCAAACATAATAATTTTGAAAGCTTCAAACAAAAATCTTTACAAAACAAGCATCTCTATTCGATTGTGCATCTATTTTATTTGAAGGAAATCGGTTCAGTCGCTTAGAATATATCACATCTTTTTCAAATGTATTCCAGTGAATATGTGTATCTTTGATGCCCTACTTCTCAAACGGATATTCCTATTTTAATTTAGTTTTTTTTCGTTTGAAAGGTGACTTGATCTTTTATATTCTCGCTTACACTTGAAGAAAATCGGAAGAGGAATATTTATCCAATAGAGACATAAGATAATTTTAATTGCAAAAATTATACTGTTTAAACCATTATAGACCTGTATTGTCTTTAAATTGTTTTTTTAATTCCAATCAGGGGCATATTTTTGGTCGCGAAATAACAAAGATTTTTGGGAAAAAAGTTTTAATATTTTTGACATATATTAATCCATTACTGGCCAATAATCCTACAAATATTTGAGTAAGTTTAGATGTTTTTTACACCTTAACGCAAAAAGGCATAATGTATTTGAATTAAATTCAGTAAAACGATATTATATGATCCAAATTAAAATACAGGATACCTTCTCATCCACATGGTACTTTTTCATATTTTAATAAATTTTATACAGTTTATAGAACCGTTCCAATTTTTTTCTGGATACGAACGAAGGCGCGGTAAGATGTTAGCTTGAAATAAATACGTCCATAAATAGATTTAAATTAAAAATAATTATTTGTACTCGTATATATTGGCAAAAACAATCAATTAGGTGTTGCGGTGTCGTTCTTTCGACCAGATATTCCCCTTTCCTATATATGGGCGCTCGTTGTTAATGATCTACAGGTTGATCTAAAAAATTAAGCTTACATAGGCTGCACATGGTGTTTTTCACATGAACACATATATGTTTATTGCACCTCGGGCCTTGAGAAAAACATCATGAAAATGACTTCAAGTTCATTGAATATGTATCAAAAAAGAATTTTTTGCAATGACAATCCTATACAAAAATCATTAGAAATTATCCAGATCATAAGTTTAGGATCTTGTTGACTTCATTGGAAGCTTTGTTTAATGGCTATCAATGAATACCGCGTAGTCATATAAATAATAACAACAACTTATTGCAAAACTTCCAAATATTTCTGTATTGTGATAAGAGCTGAGCTCCAAAAGAATGAATTTCAGTAAACTATTTTTGCAATAAAACAATTTTTCAATTGAAACAATCTGAGTTTTTCGTAACAAACTATTAAAAATTCTTATTACATTTGAATTTATAAATTTTTTTTTTGCTCCAAATTTAGTCCTAGTTTACACTAGTTACTGTTCCCCTCGTCTCTCTCTCCTTCAAACTAATCAGCTTAGCAATAAGACTTGCATAATGTAAATATGGAATTAGCAAACACAGAAAAAAGTATTCACCAATTAATGTTTTCAATTAATAATTTAATTGATTCAATTAAATTTTTAATTGTATTAATTAATTTGAGTGGAAAAACTTAATTGATATTATCAAATTGTTTATAGGTGAAAATTTAATTAATTTTTTAATTAATATTACAAATATTTTAATTAATATTACAAACTCATTCATATTACTTTTTTGTGTGAATATTTGATTCAGATAATTGGTGTTTTAAATGGAAAATTAATTTTTCTGGTGTGTATACCCTTCGTTTGATAAAATAAATAATTAAAAATAGAAAGCAAGATAGAAAAGCTTCCGCATAAAAATTTTTAAAATTCAGCAATCTACTTATACTGCGTAACTGTATCCCTTTTCGAATAGTTGAAAATAGCTTAAAACTTTTAGAATCAACGCAAATATGCAAAGTTTTAGCCCGGGCATCCCCCAAAGAACCTAACCTAACCTAAATACTACAAAGATCTCAATTTTACATACAAACTATGTACGTAAGAGTGATTCTCGTGTGCGGAAAATGCATGTTTTCCTCTTAAATATTAAAGAAAATAAATCATTTTAAACACCGACAACCAATAAAAGTATTTGTGACTTGAAATAAAAAGCAAATCTGGGCACATGTATGCCATCCCGTGCTGCAGTCAGGCCAAAACGTGGGCTCTCTTCTACGTGTTGTGTTTTGGCACATGTACACTTACACCAGATATTTAAAATCCATGTATGAATTTAAAATCTTTTAGTGACATATTGTTTCTACCACCTGTTTTAAGGCGCACAAATCATTTGAAGTATGGTGGTCGTTTTCAACACGAAAACAAAATTTTTAATAAAAAAAAAAATATAAATCCGTGAAAAGTTCAACACAATAAAGTCAAAATTTATCGTAGTTTTATGTTTTCAAATCTTTTAAAACACCCAGTGCATGTTTTGTTTTCCATTTTTTTCTCCTTGAATGTTTCTGTTCAGCCAGTAGGAAAACCCCCAACTCGCTTAGTTAAAGTGGGTTACTTCTAAATTTGATATGGTGTGATGTGGTGTGTAGTACTGTAGAATGTGGCCAACGTTCACATGAACATGTGTTTACATATTTCATTTGACAAACATACATACGAACATGATATGTTGTACAAACCAGGCCATAGTTAACAAAATTCATACATTCATACAAACACGGGTGTAGTGTTGAATTTACAAGTTTTGCGATATTTTTCTTATTTTTTTTTTTTGTTGATTTTGCTGTTAGTTTTCTTGTAAGTGCTTATTACACCTAACGTATGTCAGAACGTGTGTTTGTATTCAAATAAATACTGTTTGTACTGTAAATACTTTTGCCAAAGTTACATTGGCAACAACAAAGCGATTTATTTAATGTCTTAACGCGAGGCATATGCATGTTTAAGTGATTTAAATGATTTATGTCGAAAATAATATAAAAACTAAAGAAATCTTGCGACTTGAGGGGGTTTTATGTACTTGGTATGTATGTACATATCGTCACCTAAAATCCAAAAGGCCATAAGTACAATTTTTACTATTTTACAGGAGAAGCAAAAAAACCTGATAAATTTAAGATTATTTATTTCTTAGGTATTAGTATTTCGGTATTTTTGAACATATGTGAGTAAAATTTTAAGGCAAGATGTTTTTTTTTTGGTTAATCACTTCATAATCAATCAAAATGTTTTCGTTTTCAATGTTTTATTTGTTACAGCCTTTTGGATTTTAGCTGACGATATCTAAATGAAGTATGCAAGTTTTCAAATCTGCCACAATGTGATCGTAAGGCCGCGTGAGTGTGTTTGCTGTGCTTAAGGTTTTCTACAGTGACAACAAAAATGACGTCCAAAACATGACTTTCAAGTATTAAAAGTTTGCAGCAGTCTCGAACCAAAATTAGCATTACTAAGTATTCACTGCAAGTTCAGTCACAAGCACGTTTAGGAATGTATGCATGTATACCAGGAATGTGTATATATATTTGTTACATTACGTTGTAATTCAACTATGCAAACAATTGCAAATGTTTTATTAATACTTTTTAGCAAAATATTTGCTTATAAATTGACTATATATGCAATTGTTAATTATATAAGAAAAGTATAAAAAAAATTTATTAACTTATCCGGTATGTTTTTATTTGCATAAAAGTCCCATGTCGCCACATTTTAACTTAATATACCTACACTCGAACATATCTTTACACACCCTGCAGGAAATGCGAATAGTGAAATTATAGTGATTTACTAGTGAAATTGTCAGTATTACTACTGACCAGGTGTACCCCAGCCAATGTAATCAACTATTGACATTTAACATTAGCTTGTCATTGAAAATCCACCACTAGACTGTAGCACTATTGACTAAGTAGTTCTTTTGGGATCACATGGAGACATTGGCACCAAAGATTCACTAGTAAATTTTAGGTTCTCTAGTCTAAAATATCGATATTTCTTCGCTCTATATCAATAGTAAAATTGTAGTGATTTACTAGTGACATATTACTACTGGTGTACCCCAGCCAATGTAATCGTCTATTGACATATAAAAAGGGGTTGTCATTGAAAATTTACCAAAAGACTTTAGCACTATTCTTTTACGACAGTATGGAGACATTTGAACCAAAGATTCAGTAGTACAGTTTAGTGATCCTCATCTACAATTTCATAATGTTAGGGCAACAAAATTAAACACATACATAAATTTTTATTTATTTTAACATTATTGCACAGCATAATAAAAAGAAAACCAAATTATTGACACGTTCATTTACAATGTTATCAGAAATATACTAGAACTGTTGTCTCTAACGTATCTCTACTCGCACATAAAAGGAAAGTGGTCGACATTGCAACTAGTGCAATTGTCGCTATAGAAAAGAGTGTTGACATAGAGGCATATGGTTCTAGGCTGACTAGAGGGCATATACCGAAAGGAAGCGAGGATGTTACACATGGTAGTGTTGAGCGATACTGTGATTTCTAAATCGCGGTTCTTTTAAACTGTGACTGTGATCACAGTTTAGCAATATTTTTTTTTTTTAGCAGTTCTGTTATTTTGGCAAAATCTAATTAAACAGTGACTGTGATCACCGTTTAACACATTTAAGCTCTTCTGTTTAAAAGTATTTATTAGTTTTGGTATTTTGATAAATACTAATAAGAAGAGTGACAAAAACAAACAATTAGCAATGAACAGCGTTGTCAACTCGGTGCGTTTCGCACCATTTCAGGTGCTTTTTGAATTTTTTTTTTTGTGCAAAAAATTCCTTAGTTAGTGCGTGGTGCGCTTTTTTAAATTTCGGTGCATTTTTTAATTTTTGGTGGCACCAACGCTAATTTCTTGTTTTGAAACTTACCAACTTCCTGATTTTTTTTATTTTGCAACATCTTAATTTAGAGTTGTACTAGTCTCAATTAATATAAATTTATTTGTTATTTATTAAACGTTTATTAATTTTTTTTAAGATTTATTTACTATTTCGAATCAAAAATGCGTATGACTTAGACCACTTTCATAATTGAGGGCACATTTGTATGTATGTACTTATCGTCACCTTAAATGCAAACGGACGTAACTACACTTTTATATATTTTTTACAGGAGAAACAAAAAACGTTAGAAAATCAAAATTATAAAGAATTCTTGAAAATTTTCTTTGAAATTTAGTTGTAGTATGGATACTTATATGTTTTTTAACCATTTATTTCCTTTTTATATATATTTAAGCATTTATGCTAATTATGGTCTTTTAAATAAAAAAAAAAGTAGATGCAGTAGTAATTACGTCCGTTTGGATTTCTTTAATAAAGTCGTCAGTTTTTATCGCAGAGGTCTAAATATTTGCGTGAACATGTAGTTTGATGACATGAAGCATATCAATCAAAAACTCGATTTCGAATTTTTGTGTAGTTACGTCCGTTTGCATTAAAGGAGAATATATATAATATCTGCCTTATTCATTTGTACTGCACATTTGTTAAGATTTTTTTAGATTTTTTTTTCTAAAAACCCTGAGCTGTAAAAGCTTGTTTTATTGTTAAATTTTTAATACAAAAATATTATACTATTTATGCAAAATTAATTCAATAAACATTTTAAACTAAAAAATAAATTCTGAACTTGTGCGTTTTTTTGTAAATGTCGCGTTTTTTCTCCATTTTGGTGCGTTTTGAAATTTCAAAGTTGACAACGCTGGCAATCAACCCCATACAAATATTGAGAATTGTCGTATAAGAAGCAGAGAGACAGTAAAATTGCAAATACAAAAATGTGAGAGCTATACATAGTTTGCCACAAAAGACGATTTGACGATTTTTTCTCGACAAACGATGAAGGTATAAAAAAATGCATGTGGCAGCTTTATTTACTGTAAAGTAAGCATACAAGCACATTCACATTAATTTTTCAATCGCTGTGAAAAGTAACAGGTTTCGAAAGATTTTATTTTCAGAATCTTTTATAAATAGTGATTCTTAATTGCTGGAAATTTCAATTACTAAGGGTGCTAATATGTTAACGTCTGAGGTAGAGATGGGCGGGTGCCGAATTTTTCCAACACAACGAAAACAAACAAGATGTCCAGCACGTGTGAAACACGCAGGAGAAAAGTTTTCCCAACAAAACACAACGCAACACGCACGAAATCAAATTGAATAGCAAAAAAGCATTTCTTTGTATTAAAAAATTTACATATTTTTGTTTAATTTCAGAACTTTTAGCATATGAGACACTATACTTTCGGTGACCATTCGTCCTTTTAAATTGAAATTCATTCATACATATTTAATACTTCAAATCCTTTTGTGTTTATTAAAATTAGATTTTCTGTCACAGGATTCGGTATTTCAAAAAATCAAATCTCGGGATTTCGGGATTTTTCGGCATCCAGAAATTTTTTTTATTTTGGCAAATAAATTTAAATTATAAAAGATCAATATTGTGTTGCGCCGGTTACTATCATGACCTTCCCCCGAGTTATGATGAATTTATTTAAAACTTAGTAAACAATCTCGGGATTTAATGAATCCCGAAAATCCCGGGATTTTGGAATTGTCATCCCTAGCGTATACACATCGTTAACTTAATATAGAAAGATCCTAACTCATTATTTTTTTGAAATTGTGTTTTTTGCATATTTCCATAAAAGAACATCTAATGTATTAAAAAATGCAAAAATCTCGATTTAAAAAAATAATTAGTTAGGGCCTTTCTATATTGAGGTAACGATATATATATGTATGTATATATATAAGTATATATGTATGTATAGGAGTATATATATAAATTTTTTTAATTTTTCTGATTTCTTCCTCAGCAATATATGTGACGCGCAAAATATAAAGGGACCTAAGGGTAAAAACAGGTTTTGTTCAGGAGAGCCATTTTAAAGATTTAAATACGTGTATCTCTGGTGTACCATCACATCATAAAACGCGCATATCTCTGGAAGGGAACACTTTTGGGGCATGGGATCGGTATCATTCGATGCTCAGATGTTGTCTACATCAAAAAAAAAAAGTGAAAATTGATTATTTTACCCTTAGGTCCCTTTCTCTATGCGCTGTCACATATGTATATTTGCTATGAGATGTCGCTCATAAAAGACATGTACTTTCGTAACGTCTTGTATTTTGATTGACCATACTCCTTTAAAAAATTTATTTAAAAAACTTTTTTAACTACAATGAAATATATTGCATTTTCGTTAAATAAAAAGTTTTATCTTTCTGTAATACAGAAAAAAGTATTCAGCAAATAATATTGTTAATTACGAATTTAATTCATTCAATTAATTCAAGTTGCAAAACTTAATTGATATATGTATGTTATATAACTTGTTTACTGATACAAATTTATGCGCAGTTTCTTTCACTACTTCCAAGTTTTTTACTCCTAAGTTAAAACCCATTACTAGAAACGTTCTGTATTTAATTATTTTAATTCATGCTCTTTCAATAACTTGAAGATTCAATTTAAAAAAAAAATACAAAATGTGTATTTAATATGTAAATATTTCGATACTGTACACTAACTAGCGATATGTGGTTTTCATTTTAATTTCGATCTTATGATGTTAAATTGTTATATTTTAAATGCTTTTAAAAAAGGATAAATGGAAAAAATAATTTGGAAAAGTATGAGCGGATGTACTCGTACATCCTTTTTTTCAAAAACAACAACAGAACTTTCACCCATTTTTAAATAGTTATTTTGCTCTACTAAAAATTTTTTATTTTTGGACATGGGCTGTTATTCATGAAAACCACTGATATTTAAGAATACAGTTTGTACGATATTTGAAGTTAACTTTTAACTGCTCGAAGGTCAACTGAAAACACTTACATTTACATATATTTTGGATTCTTTTTTTTAAATAGCAAAAATAAAGTTGATACAAAATTTAAAGTAAAACTGGACTAAAGACAAAACTCTTTTCAATGTCCCCTGATATCTTCAGTATTTGTTTCACCGCCAAAAAAATGTAGTCTACAATTTAGGATTAATTTGTAATTTTGTTTTTCCTTTTTTATTTTTAACTAATGTTGTTTGTCCACTATTTTATCCATTTGTACGTATGTGCGCGTAAGTAGATATTGATGCTTCACTTATATTTGTTTACACTGACGGACAATGTTTTTAATACTTGTACTGGACTAAACGCTAAACACATCATTACACTGTCGTTTATTTGGATTTTTACTCTTATCGATGGTGTCTACTTAATTCACCTTCATGAAAACGACAAACGTTTCCTTTCCCATCACTTTTTTTTTCTTTTTTGACCTTATATATTGATGTTATTTTCTATCCCACTTTGTCTTCTGTTTGTCTGTAAAATAGCCCTCCCCTTCTTTTTTTTCTTCTATTTTTGTTAGAATTATTTTGCTTAAAGAAATATGTATAACCAACAAAAACTGCTGCGCCCCTAACTTACATAAACAGTTTCGTCTATATGTCCGTCTTCTTGTCTGTTTTTGTTCAGGCCCACATGTTTGCATCATTAATCATGACGTTTCAAAACTGACACATTCGGTCGATCAGCAGCGCATCACTGAAACTTGTTACAAAAAGAAAAAAAAAACTAGAATTGTATTAAATGCTTTAAATGTTTTGCTTTTCACAATTTTGTTTTACTTTAGATAATTTTCAAAAGGTATAAGAATAATTATACATACAATGGAAATTTCATCTTTTATGTTGGCTTGTAAGCAGATTTTAGCTTTCGATGGGACACTTCAAATACAAAACTACGTTGAGTCTCTCACAGTCATACGCCACATTTTAAAAATTAACGATAATGTTTCCATTGAGTTCAAGGTTTCTATCAAATAAATTAAAGATTCTTGAAAATTTTACTTGCAATAAAACTTTAAACCTTGCGAATATTCACTTTCAGGTTCTGTCATAACTAGTGTTTTTCATACGGGATGTTTTGATTTTATTATGGCAACTTTAGTTCATATGTACACATTCCTTTATGAGTGTCGTTATTCACTTATGAAGGTGATGGTGCAATAATAAGCACAAACAGGGGTCTTCTGCAAACCGCGCGATTTGAAATCGTTCGATTTCAAAAACAAAAAACAGTGATCTGCTGATCGGACGACTTAGTGCATTCGCAAGTCAGTTCGTATAAAATATTTGAAACATCTAAAATATTAAACCCAATTAAAAAGCTGCAACAAGTCACCGTTTTAATTAAGTTCTTTCCTGGAAATTAAGCGATTTCAAAACGTGCGGTTTACAGAACACCCCTGAATAGCTAAAATTTTACAACAACTTATATGTTTTGATTTCAAAGTAAATCATTTTCATTAAAAAAGTAATTGCAATTTTTTGAAGGAAGTGGTGAAAAAACTGAAAGTGTCCAGAGATTATATAATGCTCTTCTGACTATAAGGCCAACATCCGTAGAAAGTGAACGTATTTTTTCATTAACAGAAGTTTTTTTTCTTTAATAAAATTAGAAATAGACTGTCGAACGATTCTATTAATGCTTATTCTGTACTAAAGTGCTATTTTCAAAGCAAGATTTTGTAATATTTTTTTAATAATGTAATTTGTTTTTTTTTTTGTTTGCGTTATATCAATGCACTTGACTTTTCATTTACATATAATATTAGTATTTATGCATTACTATTATATAAAGAACTGAAATTATATTAGTTTTTCGACTAATGTGTTTATAAAACGTTATTGTTATTTGTTTTTTGTCGAATTAAATTAAATTAAAAAATATTTTGTATAGTTTTGCAGTGGGCGGGAATTCCCAGGAAACTGAAAAGTCGTTCCCGCTTTCCCGGGAAATGAAAAAGTCCGGGAAAAGAAAAACTCTAGTCATAACGTTACAAAACGTCAATATTTGAAGTAGAAATAACATTTTTTTGAGAAATACCTGTTTCAATAAGAAAATGTGCTTATGTGCTGATTTAAACTTTTAAGTCGATGTTCATAAAATGATTTAGCTCATTCTCCACACTAGTATAAGTTGAACAAATAAGGTTGCTATATTCGGCTATGCCAAATTTTACAAACCCTTCACCAACGTACGTATGGTGTATATACATACAAACATGAGTGCATGCATGCATACAATTTGTTTTCTGAAAAAATAGATCAGTAATTGTTTGCTCTAGTACAATTTATAGTAAGTGAACCATGGGTATTTTTCGGCTGAAGAATTTGATTCAAAGATTTTATTTTCGATATTAGCAATAATTGAATATTTTATTATGAACTCTGAATGTAAGAAGTTTTTAACATTATTTATATTTTCCCTTTTTAATATGAATGAGGAGAAATTAATTAGAGAGAAATTAACGAGACCAGTGCCTATGTTCTGTAACTTAGGTGAGAACTTTTCGAGACGAGAAGTTTGTTATCATTCTGTAAAACACAGGGTTAGTAACAAAAACCTTAGTTCTTGCTCATGTTTCTTGTAAGCTTATTTCAGGTTTTATATGATTCATTCGACGCGAAAACGTCTCGCAGGTTACAGCACAGAGGTACAGTGCCTTATAATGGAAATTAATTCACCCACATCTATTGCCAGCCTTTACTATATTGATACCCACACCGAAAACTTTATTAAACAAATATGCATAATGGTATTAAAACCCATTTCTATTTTGAAACATCTGCAAGCAACTCAAACTAATTAAACACTCAATTAAAGATTACTCTATATGTTTTGGCAGCACAATTTACGAAATCGGTTCATAGTCCACCATTTTGCATGCATTTCATTTTGATGTTTAAGCCTGGTACTCATTTCAACATTTCACGTGAAATACTGTCAAAGTACATATAACAATTGGCACGAATTTTTCATAAAAATTTTTTGCAGAAACAGTATATCTTGGGAAAAACATATCGCTAATTTCCTCAAAGAATGTCATAACTCAAAAAATGGAATTTTTGAGTTAATGATGCAGAATTAATCCTCATATCGTTCTTCATATTGTGTAAGTTTAATTTCATGCGAATATCTCGCTTACTAAACTTCTGAAAGCAAAATGAAATTTTTTTTCCATTAAGTTAAACTCGTTTTCTGGCAAATTATATAGTTTTTATGAGTTATGACGTAGTTTGAGTAAATGAGCGATATGAATTGTATCTTCAACATTTTAATGTCGAGTACGCATCAGGCATTTCTTGTGTTGTCATTTTGTGGTGGCATTTTCAGAATGTATGCAATGCCGATACTATTATAGACGGGAATGACAAACGTTGCCATTAGTATGCACTATTGCGATGTCACAAAATGCCACAGTGTGTACTCAGCATAAGTTTTCATGCGAAATAATATGAGTGGCACTTGCTTTGCATGGAATTTACAACAAACAAATGGGGTGCTATTAACATAACATAACATAAGAAATTTGTAGAATAGTTTTTAGGGCTAGTTAATATTGTTTGCATATAAAATTTTTCGTATGAAGTATTCAATGTTGCTCAACATTTTCCACCAATTCGAACAGAGTACTAGACTTAAACAACACAACAACTGCTGCATGTAAAATCTGACTAAATTCAACAATGGTTTTTAGAAAAAACAACACATATCGTATTTTTTTATAACATATGATGTTTGAAAACCGTGGCAATCCTAGTGTTGTTGTCTTACCAACTAAGCGAATTTATTTTATATTTTCCGGTATTTAATTATCATATTACAAAACTGTTTAGTGTCTCAATTCACACATCATATTGCCAATGTTGCACGTTCACTTATATCGCGGTATTGTGCAAACTATTTATTCCCAAAGAATTTTTCGATTTTGTTCTGCAGAAAGAAACAGTTTTAGGGAAATTAAATGGAGCATGTCTTTACGTTTATTTTGTAGTTATGACTGTTCTTTAGCGATATATTTTATGTTATCCCCGTTTACTAAAATTTAATAGGACCTCGTTAAAGGTGGTCAACGTTTGACCGATTTGAGAGCATAATAAGCAACATGTTCTTTTTTTTCACAAAAAAAAATTGAAGAAATATAAAAAACTCTTCAATAAAGGTCTTCCTAATATATAAAATATGTTTAATAAAGAAAATAAGTTTTATTATATATTTAATATAAAAAAAAAAATTAATTTCCCATTTTTTATTTTTGTGATTTCTAATACTAATTTATTTCTATCTACAATATAGAAGCTACTTAATTAACAAAGAAAAAAATTCAATTTAAATTTTTTTTTTATATGTATATCAAAAAAAAATAATAATGGTATTCCAGCTATGGATGTGGGTTTTAGTTTTCCTAATTATTCCAACTAATCTATTTTTTTATAAAATATATTTGATATAAATAGAAAAAGAAAAACGTTAATTTGACTTAGTTACTTTTATAAATATAAAAAAAAAAAGTTTGAGCTTTCCAACCCAGGAATCATCGTTTTATAATTTTCTGAGTTCTTATACGAATTTTTTCTTTCTTTCGTACTGAAATATAAAATAGGTTTATTAAAAAAAATCAAAGAAAAATTAGTTTTAGCTGGTTAATTTTACAAAAAAAAAAGTTTTAATTTATTAGCTCTGAAAGCATCTTCCGATTTTGCTGATTTTCATTACCAATATATTTCGGACAACTTCTGACATAGCAGTCTAAGACCGAAGCTCTTCTGCCAGCTTCGGCAAACCGATTTTATTTACATACAGACGGACGGACGGACAGACTGACATCGCTTATTCGTCTTCCCTATTCATGAGAACCCAGAATATACTCGTACATATGTATACTTTATGGGCCGCCTAAACCTATATATACCCTTTATCATTTTTGGTGAAGGGTATAAAAATAATCTGCATTTTCTTCGTCTATTCAAAAACTTTGCAGCAAACATAAAGCCAGTGAAATCAGATGATATTTATAAAACTTATGGGGCCAACTAGGTCTTTATGGCCGAGGTAGTCAACTTTGTTCAAAATTTCAAGATTCTTAAAGCTAAAGTCTTCCTCTATGATTTTTACATACATACATAATATTGTTATCGGATCGCACTGTGTGTGTGGTGAGTTGATTGCCTAACATTCATATTAATTATTATTGATATTTATTTTAATATTATTTCATATCTCTTTCTGTTTTAAGCATCTTTATTTGTAAAAAATTCATAAATATTGATGTTATACACATACGAGATAATGCTGTATATAGTGCGTCTATGTATCGATGGTCGCAAGTACAGGGTGTTTTTTTTAGAGGTATAGAGCTTCGAATTGAAATAAAACACAAGAAAATCGTTTTAATGTCCATCAATTTGGCTTTATTGGAAGGATAATTTTATGCCATTAACGTTTAAATATGATTTCGGGCATGTGGCCGCCGCGGCTGGCTCGAATAAAGCCAATTCTACAGGTCCAATTTTCAACCACTTTTTCGAGCATATGGGGCCGTATGTTGGCAATAACGCCACGAATGTTGGCTTCCAAGTCCCCTAACGTTTCTGGTTTGTTGGCGTAGACGAGCGACTTCACATATCCCCAAAGAAAATAATCCAATGGTGTCAAATCACACGATCTTGGTGGCCAATTGACAGGTCCATTCCGCGAAATTATGCGCTCATCGAATGTTTCCTTCAATAAATCGATTGTGACGTGCGCTGTGTGGCATGTAGCGCCGTCTTGTTGGAACCACAACTCATCCACATTCATGCCATCCAATTCGGGAACAAAATAGTCGGTTATCATGGCTCTATACCGGTCTCCATTAACGGTAACTGACTCTCCAGCATTATTTCGGAAGAAGTATGGCCCAATGACTCCACCAGCCCATAGAGCACACCAAACAGTCAGTTTTTGTGGATGTAATGGCGTCTCAAGGGTCTCATGTGGATTCTCTTCACTCCAAATGCGCAATTTTGCTTGTTGACGTAGCCATTCAACCAAAAATGAGCCTCATCACTGAACAAAATTTTGCGATGAAAATCAGCATCGAGATCAATCTCATTTTCGGCCCATACACCAAAATCACGACGCATTGCATGGTCTCGCGGCTTTAATTCTTGCACAAGCTGGATCTTGTAAGGTCGCAAGCCAAGATCTTTGCGCAAAATCTTCCATAAAGTTGATGGACAAAGCTCCAATTGCTGTGCACGGTGGCGAATCGATTCATTCGGGTCCTCTTCAACACTTTGCTCTACAGCGGCAATTGTTTCTTCGGTGCGCACTGTTCGACGTCTCTGCGGATGCGTATTATCACATAGAGTAAACGTAGTGCGAAAACGATCCATGGTTAACCGAATTAATTGCTCTGATGAACGATTATGTCGACCATAAAATGGACGGAGCTTGCGGTAAACTTCGCGAACTGAACCATTATTTTCGAAATAAATTTGCACGATTTGCAAGCGTTGTTCTTTTGTCAACCTGTTCATGATGAAATGGAAAACCAAACTAAATATTAATCACTTGACAGCTGACAAAATGGCCGCCAGTTAAAAAAGTGATGCCAACTTAAAGTTCTATACCTCAATAAAAAACACCCAATAGAAAGGCCCTTACTCGTATTTTCACGAAATTGAGTTTTTCAGTGAATACAATACATTTCATTTCTGTGAAATGTATGGTCTTCACTATCTCGTCAAAATTACTGAACTGTTTATTATTGTAAAGTTACAATTATTTGAGTTAGGGACTTTCTACTTTGTGACCAACGATATACAATACACCTTCATGTTCTCATACAAATTTATTTTCATATGATTTTTGAATGTATTTTAAGCAGTATTCACGTTCGCTTTCACATTTGCTTCCGCAAAAATTAAAATTTATTATTCGTTTTCGCATGGGGATTCGGTACATTCCTACTTTAGAAGTATTTGACATTATTTCATAAAATAAACATGTCAAATTACACAGTAAATTCTCGCTGTCGTTAGGGTCCTTAGCTCTCCCCCAGAAAATATTTAGGGCTTGTGCCAATGGTATTAAAAATAAAATGCCTGCCTAGATGTGGGGCAACCTTCTGGGAATGCAGTTTGCTTGAGGTTTTCGTTCTCGTTAAGGTCTCCTTCGAATATTGTTATTAGAATATTAGATCGGCTTAACCCATTAGCAAGAGCTATGCGTGCCTCGTAAGCCACATAGAGAAGAAAGTGTTCTAGTTGTTAAGACCAGCGAAATGCTTGAGCAGATGTAAATCTTGGAGAAAATTTATTCAGCAACGCTCCTTGTGTGTCTTGTTTCATAATAGAGCATTGACTCACTGAGATTATCATGGCCATTTAGTTAATATTTCCATAATACTGGTTGCTTGGAGAATCATGTACTGACTGTAGTTTCGTGATGAGGCATCTAAATTTTTTGATAAGACTTAATTTATACTGTGAGAATTGCCACCAACTTAGTTGTTGGGAGGCAAATAAGGTATGGTTCACATGTTTATATTATGCTACGAGTATGTATATATATATCACTCTGCAAGTAGATATTTTTACGCACAGAAAATTTTTTGTAATTTCTTAATGTATACTCGTTTAAGTAAATTAATAACATATTGAGTATATAAATTGATTTTTGTAGCGCAAAACATATATTGCCGACATTTAAACATAAGATGGCGTGTTGGAGGAATTAGATGTATTTTTGTTGTTTCTTCTTTGGCATAAATTGTTTTAATTTTTTTTTCTCAACACAAAAAACAGAAGTTAAAAATATTTTATGTATAACGGAAAAAACGAAAAACAAAAATTATGTGCAAAAGAAAAAAGTGGCATAACAAACTTTGAACATCCTGCGTGCATCCTGTGGGTGGTGGCAACAGACCTGTGTGGTTGTGTTTGTATATGCACAAATGTTTTATCTTGTAACAAAAGTCTAGCTCGCACACTTACAGCACAACATGAAACGCCTTCTTCCTTTTCCTGTTTCACCAGAAAAAGAATTATTTATATTAAAAATTCGAGGGGTGAGTATGCAACATATTTTTATTTTGTATTTATCACACCGTTAAAAAGCTTTCGGTTGCGTTACATGTGCGTTTGACTGCATGTGAGTGTGTGTACGACCTTACGAAAAACGTATTTCAAAATAATCGTATTCATGTATTTTAAGACTTTAATCTGCATGTCGAAAGTGATTAAACAGTTTGTATATGCCTGAGTTTCAAATTCCTCTAATTGTTTATTTTCACTTACTTTCGAACTTCTCTTACTTTGCTATTGTTTAAAAGTAAACTGAGTACGTTCTTTTTTAATTTCAGTTAAATTAGCTCAAGTGGAATCTTCATTTGTTTGCAATTAAGATGAAACAAATTTATGCAACATACAAAAAAAATTTAAACCAAAAAAAACCTAGAAGAACTTAGTGGTGAAAGAAATTTTATATTTTTTGGATTCTCCTTTTTGTATCTTTTTTTTAATTTATTTGTGACTTGCATATAAGTGGGAGTCTGGGAAGAAATATTGTAGAATTAGGTCCGGTTTCTCCTTTTGACAGTCAACTGCAAGCGCTTCGCTTGTGAAATAAGTTATGTAATTAATGGCATTTTAAATGGTTACAGATTGCACATAAGGAGGATTCTATAATTTTAATTTTGTTATTTTTATTAAAAGTGTTTGATTTACATGGGAACTTTTAAAAATATATAATATTAATAATACTGTAGAGGATTATAGCTTATAGAATGTTAATTTTAAACTGCTTTTTTTAGAATCATAGCCAACAAATTTCACTTCGTGCAGCTACGTTCAAAAGCACATAATTTGATATTTGCATTTGAGGTAAATAGTTGTGAAAGCTATTAAAATTTTTTCTTGTTTCTTTGCGAAGTGAAAGCAAGCATTGTTGTCGCCGAGATCTGAATGGCTTTTGTGCTCTCGTCGGTGTGAAAGCACAAAAGCTCTTTTGTAAAAGTTTGCACAATGTGCATATGGCAGCCTCCTTATTTGTTGCTATGCTCTTTTTATTAGGCTTTTTAAGCCAAATTACATAATAATAATTAATTTAATTATATTTTTAATGAACTAATGATACCAAAGCTAGTAAATATTTTAACAAATACACCTTCACCATCAGCATTCTTGTGTTTGCTCCATTGTGTGTGGGGTCAGCTGATGAAAATTTCAGATTTATGTACATCTTTTTCACTGCAAATGGGATATGTGAATTATTCTGATTCATCGTATTACAATTATTTGAAACTTTTTTTACTGAAAGCGCAATTTTACCATCTCAATTTTACTGAGTGATTTCTATACAATTGGGCAAAACGTGTTGTCAAAATAGTGATTGAATAACAAGGATTTAATTCCCATTGCCTTTTTTCAAATTTAGAAAACACGTCATTATAAAATATTAGCAAAGAACACTTCGAAATCGCATTTAATTTTATTTCCGTTTAACTTGCTCAAGATTTTTCTGTTTGGTTTATTATATTTCTTTTCATCAAAAGTAATAATTATTTCTACCATTAATAGTTCAACTCAGGTCATTCCTGTGAGTAAAACATGTACATGTGTCTGCCTTTATACACTCAATTGACAAAGAGGTAAAATGCTCAATAGAAAGTTTCAAAAATTATTATTAAATGGATATCAACAAACAGGAGAAAGGAGAATATACAAAGTACCCATGAAATAAAAACAAACAGTCAAAACAGGCTACAAGGATATATGCGATTAGAAATTCAGAAGATATGTATGTATGTATGTTATGTATACTTATATACATATGTATAAAAAACTCATGCGTTTATATAAATATATACTCATGTTCTCACATGTAACAAAATATTAATATTACCTCTCAATTTACCTTTAAAATAATTTTTGTATACATGCATATGTGTGTGTAGGTAGGTACTCCTACATAAGGAATAATTACCCTGCAGGAAATGGCACTGACATAAGACTAGTCACGTGACCGGTCCCCAAGTGCTAGGGACCAGCCCTATAAATTGGACCTAGGATGGGATTAATTAATGCATTGTATGCACCTTGTAACTTATCAGTGAACTATCTTATAGGGACCTAATCGGTGCAGAATAATATAAATTATAATACATGTAATTGCGATATTTCACTGTAATAATGAAAACTTATTTATTTTTTTATTTTTACAAATGCAATTATATTTTATTTTTAAGCAGAGATTTTTTGACAAACTCCGGCATGACAGGCTAGCATATTACACAATCGACCACCAGGGCACTCATATTTCAAAAGTATATATAACAGTATGCTAAGATTAATATCTAAATAAAAGTACGGGACTGAATCAAGAGTGATTTGGCGGTATCATTGGAGGGAACAATTAACACTATATTTATACTATTTGAATTTATTCACATAGAACTTATTCAGTTCCCTTTACTACAATGCTAGACCGAGTAACAATTAAATTGACTGAAAATTAAGATAACATATCACGAAAATGGTGAATAGTACTACCTAATTTTGGTTACATTCCCATTCTCTTTAGTCATAGAACGAGTACGTTTACATAAACATAAACAAATCAATTCAAGTCTTTTTGAAATATGGACAAATAAAAAAACTCCTTTTTAAGGTACTTTCAAACATCAGCCAGTATCCTAACACTTTTCAGCATTAAACACACTCACCACAGCAACGTACGGACTTCAATATTTAACAAATAGTAATGAAAAAAATCAAAAAACCCGACTGCGACCAAATTTCAACCGTTAAATATCCTAAGCGATCATTCGAAATGAAAAATCATGAGAGAAACCTAAAGATGATTTTAGGATACCTGTCGAATGATACCCATTTTAATTTATGTAGTTCGTCGACTTTTTATTTTTTACTTGAATTTTTACTACTGTCATATCCTTAGTGACACTCCCAGGATTAAGACAAATAGATTGATGTAATAATCATCAAAATCGGTTCACGCGTTCGGTTTATACAGTTCCGGAAAGGAAAACACATACCTACATACATCCATACATACAAAAATCCATACATACATAAGCTCATAAGCATATACACTTCTTTGCATGGCGCAGTTGGGTAAAAATAAAATACAAATGCAGCTTTCAAACGAAGAGAGAAATAATCCCAAACTTTCTCTGTCTTCTGGAGTTTACTTAAGGATATAACATTTAATTTTTAAATGTTTTTGTGTCACGGAACCTCTCAAAGATATAGAAGGATGCTTTTGAAAGGAAAATTTTTTAAATTTTTTGTTCAGAATGTGTAAAGCAAATTTTTTTTTCTGAATGACTTTTAATTTTTGGGATAGATAAATTTGTATTTGTTTAAAACCAGTATTTTGTATTGAAATACTAGTTTTAAAACTCTTAAAGTATACTTTTATTCGTTGTGAAAATGGTCCTTAGCTTTATTTAATACATATTTTTTAAATGACATTGTTAGCTTACTTTAGTATTTTTCATTTGAAAGTATACAAGAACTTGTATAAAGTGGTAGTGGCACCGCTGACGTGCAATGGGCAAAAAGGTATATACAAAAACGTTAATGATTTTCTGAAGAAGAAGAAATGTTTCGAACGACCTACCGCATGCGAAAGTACCTATTGTGAGTGTCGATGTATCGACCTATTTTGAAGGAAATGGCAAGATTATAAAGAATTTTGAAGAGACTGGAAGCGTTATAGATGTAGACTGGCCTGTGTCTCATCGCAATGCCGAAATGTCGCTTCTGGCGAATAATCTGGCTTTGCCGATTCCAGGGCGTTTTCAACAATTGGGCCTACCTTACGGCCTAAAGTTGACGATTATGAACGGTACAATATGTAGTATAAAAACAAACAGCATAACACGACCGATTTTGGCTTTATTGCGTGGGAAGCTTCCAGAGCGCGCGAGGTACCCCCAGAAGTCATAGTTTTAAGCTTAAATTAGACGTGCCATAGCCATAACCAAACCAAAATGCAATTGGTTTCTATGGTAATGGCTATGGCGTTATGGGGAGTCACCTTTAATCAAATACAGTGTTACCCATAAGTTTGGTTCGAACAGCTGTTTTCTATGGTTATGATACGTCTGATTGAACCTTTATGTGTGTTTTATTTAACTTTACTTTTGAAACCGAATAATGGATAACTCTTTAATCTAAAAGTCTTCTGGCATCACTGGTTGTTGTATGCATTCAAACTAAAAAAAAAATTTTAATATTTAATTTTTTTTACCTGAAGAAGAGTATCATTAAGTGTTTGAGTTCTTCATCATATTTAATTTGATGGTTAAAACAATATGTAATTATATACATACATACGTACATATATATGTGCACATGTCCATATTTCCTTTTTATGCATTTTTAATCTTAAAGTAACCATTTTTCTACACAGCCATTCAGGTATGAGTGGACCAAACCAAACACCAAAGAAAGGTAAGTTCTTCACATGTCAATACATATCCATATGTATGTATGTAAGTATGTATGCATAAATATGAATGTGTGTATAGCTCTTTATACACTCGAGGCATGTATAGGGCGTACAATGGACTAACACTTAAAATAAAAATTTATTAATAATAGAACCATGATAAATATAAACAGTAGCGTGTTTCCGTTGTATGTACAGAGTTTGATTTTTTTGTGTGGCGTCTACGGCACAGTCATGTGTTTCTGAATATTTTCTTCCTTAATTTTTTGAAACACGTCATTTTGTTTTGTTTTCTTTTTTCTAATGGCAGAAATATGTAGTATAAAGGTAATAGTCAGAATGAAAGACAACAACTAAAAATATCTACATGCATACAAATACTCGTGCATAATATTATAAATAATGTATTCACGAAAAGGAGCCACACAATAAAACATGGGAGCCATTCTATTAAAGCGCCAACAGCAACAATAAAAACCACCAAAAGTACACAAAGTATTCCTATAATCAAAATAAAACTTTCGTGTTTTGTTACTTAATTTAATTCAGGTAAAAATTAAGTTTTTTATCTCTATCCCAACCAACACAATACTTCAGCTGAATGTTTGATAGCGTCATACAACTTTTGGTCTTACAATGTCTTTCGGTGTGCTTTTGAATTTCGATTGGATTTAAAGTCAAATGGAGAATCAACATAACCACTTTTAATTTTCTGGAGAAAAAATGTTGCTGTTGTGAAAAGAATTAAAAAAAACTGAAAAGCACAAAAAGGAAATGAATTTAATGGTGGTTTAAATGAGATAAGTTTTATTTATACAAAATGGTTTTGAATTATAGCAATATAACATCTACTTAACCCATTACGAACTGCTGCTAAGTCCAAGTTCGCACTATGCTAGTCTTATTGCTAAGCTGATTAGTTGGTGGGAAAGAGAGACGAGTACTTAGCTTGATGTACTGTCAATACGTTTTGCTTTCTCATTCGTAATGTTAAAAAAGCATACATGCATACACAAAACTATGCATAAGAAATATGTGCTCAAAAATAAAACTTGCATTGTGAGGACGCCTATGAAAGTTCAGAGAAGAAAAAGTGATACGCTTAGCAATAACACTTGTGTAGTGTAAACTGGGTCCAAGTTGTGTTTTCAATTATTCGTCTTTTATATTTGTTCGAATTAAATTTCATGATTCTGTTTTTTTTTCGAATAGATAAATAATTTTGAACTTTTGTTCGAATATTCGAACGAATAAAAAATAAACAACAAACACTTTATGATCCTTAGTACAACACGCTAGCTTACCAAGTTGCACACAAACTATACAGCACTGTGTACAACATCTATACAAGTAAAAAATTAAATCTTTTTGATCTTTCGTACCACCGAGACAAAACTTCATAGAAAGACCCCACATACTTTACAATCTCAAATACAACCTCCTCATGTTGTATCAACAGTCGCAAAGTATGTAGCTTGCATTAGAAATATTATTAAAAATGAAACGTCATTAATTAAAAGATATACATAAAGACAGAATTAGTTTGTACGTGCTGTTTCGTTCTGAATCAGCTGTTCTGTTTCTGTTCAATTGAAAATCTGTATATGTGGTTTATTTTTCCTTTTTTGTTATATTCTGTGTCGGACAAATCTGTAGAAAAGAGAATTAAACGTTAAAGGCCGTGTCAGATACAAGTTCAACATGCATGCATGACACAATATAAACTTTGACAACACTCACTTTTTGTATTACTGCTTTGTTTAATGCATAAAATACTTCACAATTCGATTACTCTGATGCCACTAACTCGTTTTTTATGTAAATTTACCAAAAGTTTAATAAAAATTCATAATTACATACGACCAAACAAATTAAGATAATTATACCAACGGGCAAAAAGTTGAGAGTTGCCTAAAGGCCGGAGCACAATGAATCCGTCATATGTTAAACTTCACTTTTTTCAACTGACATTAACGCAACGATGGAGAAGTTTGGCACAATGAGTACTTTATTGACGGAAGCATTTGAACAGCTTCAATAGGTTGGGTCTCCATTTTTTTCATTAAATTAAAATTTTTTTTATTTATTTCTCTTGTTTTATTTTATCTTTGCTGCCGGAAAACACAAAAACCTAAATCAGAACATACCAAAAAACTGGCAAATTATTCATCATACTCAGCAAAAAGTTAAAAGTTGGCCAATTTTTGTACTTTGCGTTAACGGACACGTACTGAATGTAACAGACTTCATAAGAAACCATGTATTTCAACTTAGCTATCAGTTGAAAAAGGTGAAATTTAAAATATGACGGATTCATTGTGCTCCGGCCTTAACTTTTCGCTTCGCTTTGCTTTAAAAGTACTTTATGCGACATGTTTCATATAAGCATGTACATTTCACCTTAGATGTCAGAGCGAATCTTCAACCCAACGCGAAGCAAAAGTTTTATCTGACAGGGACTTAAGTGACAGCCAAAAGTGTGTATGTATTAGTTTGTTGTGATATTTTGTATACAAATGTAATCAGTTCTATAGGTTGCCAGGTGATTCCTTGCACAGAAAAAGTAATTGCAAAATATTTTATACAGAAAAGAACAGCACAGAACGGCAATGAATGAGGCCTTAAGTATTCATGCATATCGCTCCTTTATGGCAAAAGAGACTAGTTTTGTAGAAAATAAGTTGTAAGTTTTCAATTTAAAATTTATATATTTTCTCTACTTAAGAGGTGTATGTATGTAGAAGTCTTTTATATAAAGTTTTTACACAAAATTAATTAAGATTTAACGATTTTTTCTGCTTTTGTAATTTCAAAAACTAAATTTTTGAGATATCTCTATGTTACAATAAATGAGCGATATGTGCGTACTAAATTTTTTAAATATCTCATTAATTTCTTGTATTTGTAATTTTTAATAAAATATATAAAATAAAAAAAATGCAAGTAGGTAAATTTCTTTCACAAATAGTTGATGTTGGTGATAAGGTAAAAAAAATTAAAATAAAAATTACATATCCAGTTTGTATGTTAATTTCTTTGATGTTTCCAAATAATTTAAATCAACCAAAATATTGTTAACGATTTTTACGTTAGTAAAATTTTTTATCATATTATTACAGACTTTTTTACATCAGTTAATAAAAAATTATGAGTTACTTCAGAAACGTCGTCTAACTCTGCATCGTAGTTGAAGTCATTCTCAATATTTTCATCACAGAATAATCTTGAAAACAAACTGACCACGAGTCGTTATTTAATCATATAAATTTTAAAAAAATTATGATATGTAAAATATCTTGTATATAAAGTATTTAAAGAAATGATTCGAATTCTTTGTGCCAAATTAAAAAATTGTTGTTCATTAGAACAAAATTTAAATATTTGTTTTCGAATATTCGAATAATTATTGTTCGAATGACAGAACACACTACTGCTAAGTAGAGTTTGCTGAAAACCGATTAAATTAAAAACCGCGACTTCGGTTTAAAATTTACTTTAACCGACTGGTTTCATTTTCGGTTTTTTAAACCTGGAGGTTTATTGTGCAATTCGATTAGAAAGCAAACCTGTTTGAATTTGTATGCTTTTAATATAGAAATTCGAATTTCGAAAGCTTTTTATCTGGCCTATGAATGCTATTTTCATAAACCACATTCATCACCGCAAGATAGATTCCGTGAGGCCAACATAGCTACAGTTCTGTTCAGTTTTCTAATCCAAATTTAATATTTATGGCTGCAACATTGGCAGTACAAGTCACAATATCCGAATCCAATTGAAATGTCGAAATATCCAAATCCAATGAAATGTCTTAAGTTTTATTGGAATTACATGTTCTTAAAATTCTATTTAGACTCAGACTATAACGTTTGCTATTTCAATTGTCCAAAATGACATTTATATATCTCCTATTTCTAGCTTTCGAACTTGAGAAATTTGCTTTCGTTACGAATTACAGAGCAGACCCCTGTATTTTTGTTCATTCGATTTTTCGTAACTTAGACGTTGCGCTATAATTCCTTTCTGCTTTCAAAGTCATTTAGTATTAACTTCATTGCAATTATTCTAATTGAAAACCCATCAACCCATTACGAGCTCTGATACAATAATTCTAATGAATTAGTTTAAACAAATGCATCTATTCATAAGGAGCTTTGAACTATTTCCCTCCGAGAATTGCCTTTTTAAGCACCAATATTATGTACCGCTCTCAAATCATTAATAATGATTGATAAAATAAAAAAATGTTAAAATAACAATAAGTAAAAAATCGATAATCGACGGTTTTCGGTTTCGAATATTTCACCTAAAAAACGCATTTTCGAGTTCGGCTAACACCGAACAGCGAACCCTACTTCTAAGAGATTAAGAATTTTTCTTTTAAAAAAATATGAAATATGTGTCTGTAGTTGTCCCTCAAAAACTTTTCATAGCTCTTTTACATTTTACGACCCTCGATAAAGACAGATTTGGTTACAAAGCTTTTAAAAAACTTCTTTCGAAGGTAAGTGTTGACAAAATTTCGTTTCTTTGAGCAAAGAACAAGAGAGGAAAGTTTGCATGAAATCGCATATGCAAACCTGCCATGATGACGGGCTATTTATTGTACGCCCATGACCGATAGTTATTGTACGTAGCAGGCAAGGCCAGCAAGAAAGAATGAAAGACGATGTTAGATGTAAATTTTCTATTGAATCCGTTTTTATTTTAGCATATTATCATGGGTTAATATATAAGTTTATATAAATTTTTAAAACTTTACGCGATGATGAGAGAAAAGCTAAAAGGAAACTGGTCTCAAATACGGCATTGAGATTTGGACAAAGTTCTCACACTACAATTATTTTTTAATTTTTTCTTAAGAAATATATTTCTCATCTTATTATTTCTTTTTTTAACATAATTTTGTTTTCTTCGGCTTTTTTTTCATTCTCATTACTTTTGAACAACCCACAAAAAATTAATAGCAACTCTTTGGACCATGACCAAAACGCAGACAAAAAATAAATAAATTGCAATTTCCCGCCAAAGAAAAAAAACAGAAACAAAATATACACGCATTTCAGACCATAAAAAAATGTGAGGTTTATTTTTTGAAATCACACAAATGCCAAGCCCACGAAAGCAATACCAAATTTTTTTTACACCAATGCTTTTTAATTTCAAATAGTTTATAAGTTTTTTTGTGAAGTTGTTTTCTTCATGTTTCTTACCATAAATTAAAAAAATGTAAATTGAATGCAATATTTCTATTAAAAATTTTCTTTTAAGCCAATTTGTTTTTAAAATTTCAAATAATCCATACCAAGTTTACTTACTTATTGCGTTATCACCTGCAAAGAAAAAAAGAAAAGATATTTAATGTTTATTGTACTAACAAAAAACTTTAAGATAAAATATACAATAATAAGCTAAATAAATTTGTAGTAAGATAATATTTAAGCTCATATCGCTTCTTTACTGCATCATAGTCATATCATACAAAAAGGGCAGAGTTTGACAAAAATAATGAGTTCGAGATTGGTGGGTGGAGGCTAGCGTATCATGCCTACTTTTGAAAACAATGCAATGTGCACGCAAGGGTTATAGTCGCTTGTGTTGAAAACCTTTAATTTTTATTTATAATTCTGAGTTTCAAGGGCGTTGCCCTGAGCCCCTGGTTAAAATATTTGGATTTTCCAATTTTTCTAGCCGGTAAACTAGGCCTATTTGTGTAGCAAATTTTAAGGTGAAATTTCTGTCGGCGTGGCCGCAACTCCCTGATTTAACAATCTCTTTTTATGGATTTTTCTCTACCGCAAAGTACATTTTTAACTTTTTATAGATGTGACCCGGCCCACATTTTTCAACTCATGCTTATGCTATGCCCAAAAAAAAAGAAATGCACAAGCCAAAGTGTATGAAACAGAAGGTTAAGGGGTTATGGGCGTAGTCACGCCTTCTTTTAAAAACATAAAATTGTAGCCATGCATCAGTGCAATGTGCATAAAAATGTAAACAAAATCGCTCTAGTTTGAGCGCATTAACTTAAGTTTTAAATTTTGAGTTTCATGCGACTGGTTGAAATCTCCGTGTTTTCAGATTTTACAGTTTACAGCTCACACAACTATACTTAATTTTTTATCCAATTTTTGCTCTCTAGCGGTAGTTTTAATTCTTAATTTTTGTGAATGTGACCTAACCCACTTTTTCCTAAGAAAGGGGTAAAAAGAAATGCTTAAATAATAGCTTTAAGTCTGCTAAGCCGAAGTGCACGTATCAGAAGGCTAAATTTCCTTAGTCACGCCAACTTTTTAAAACGAAAATTGATATCGTTAGATAAGTGCTAAGTGCACGAAAAGTTTTAATAAAATCTCTTGAGTTAAACGCTTTAAATTTATTTTTTAGTTCTGAGCCTCATCAGTGTCTTCTTTTCAAGAAGCTTTCATTGTAAAAAATTGTAAATTTATCATGTGAGGTTACTTCGGTGAAGTGAAAATCGTAAAATCTATCGAAAATCACAAAGAATAATTAAAGAAAATACTGAATAGCAAAACTCTATAAATTTTCATTAAATTTATTATAGCAAACGAGTATCGTAGTAAAAGTTACTGAATCCAGGTACAGAACACATCGAAAATGAAATTGAGATACCTCTTTTTTATTATGCCATCGATATACTCCACTGGAATAGAAAAATTTATGGGTTCGAAATTAAATAAAAAAGATTTACACTTAGTTTTTGTTGGAATGACAACTCTAATATTTATACATCCGCAAAACTTATATCCCTTGTCCATGGTCCATTCAAATATATACACACACACATATATATAATTTTTTTTTTAAATAGAAGTAACACTCTGGCAATGAATGCATATTACTATTACTAGGTGTTACCTACTTTAGGAAAGATTTAGCGGTCGAGAAGACAGATTGCTGAAGGAAAAGATAGAGAAAATCCTCATTATTTTACAACTCTGCTTTTGGCACGTTATTTTTTTTAATAATGCATAGTTTCAGCGCCTCAGTGTCAATGAGGCATATTAAATTTCCAAGGCTGTGCTTAGTAGACATTTTATTGGTTAGTTTGCTTCGCCGATGACTTTGTTACACAATACCAACGAAGGAGGGCGCTCTGATACTGGAGATATCTAAAGAATTTTAGTGTCTGAAGGAAGAATGATTCAAAGTGTTAAAAGATACACAAGAAAGTACAAAAAATAAACAGTCGGAAATAATGCTACACCTGCTAAGACCCTGCTTATCGGTTAACCCAACATATCTCCATTAAGAAGAAATACATAGTTTTATTGGCTTTATGTATTTGGCATTTATTTTGTTGTTGTTTTGTGGTATCATATTCAAAACGTGTGCAATGCCGATCACATTGCGTCTTATGTTCGCAACGCAATGCCACACAAAGAAAAATATCGGAAATCTCAAACACTATTGCGATGTCACAAAATGCCATAATGTGTAGTCAGCATTAGTTAATAATTTTAAAAACTAATTATTAAGTCTTAGAAAAGTAGATTCAATAATTACTAAAATTTGCTTAAACAATATTGCAGCAGCTGGAGAAAATAAATTTAGGTAACGCTTGATATTAAATTAACGTTTTTGCTTAAAGCAAATAAATCGTATACATTTTTATATTGAAGTGAGTCAATATAAAAAGAGAAAAACCCCCACTATAACTGAACAAACAACCAACCATCAGCCATCCATTAACAGCTTATTTATTCACTCGTTTCGCCATTTATCTGCTTATTTAAAGTCAAATAACTTTTGCTAGAAAAAATTAGAAGTGAAGGCAGTTAAACGTAAACTGTTGAGAATCTATAAATTTCTCCAGACTTTATTACAAACGGTTGACTGCTTGATATAAAATTTCTTTGTACGTGTGTACGTGTGCAAAGGAATCTTTGTTTACAAGCAATCCATAAAATTTATTTTCGTTTTTTAAGTGTTTGAATTTCAACAAGGTGTGAATACCAGACATTAATGTGCCAAAATCAAGCGAATAAAAAAAATATTTGCATTTGATAATGTGTTTATTGCTTCAAGATTTATTTTGAAATATTTATGTGAAAATTTAAAAGAAGTTGAATTTAAGTTTGTGAATTTCATAAAATGGGCAATTGAATTTAAAACTAAATTTCGATATTTTATCAGTCTTTGGAAATCACGGCTCATCCACTTAACTTATGGAATGAGAATCTTAGTCGCCTAGAACTTGGCCCGAAGAGGTCTAACAATTGGACTCTGCAGGGAGATTTTGTTCATTATACTTTGGGAAGGTTAGAAATATTGAACTGTAGACTTGTTTATTTAAGATGTCTCAGATATTTTGAGGAATTTGCATATTTTAGCTTTTACTGTTTTAAATTTTAATGCACTCACTACATTTTTTTACAACAGTTTTGATGCATTTTACTTTTTTGTGTGGTTGTTTGGTGATTCAAAGACTCACATAAAAAAACCAAAAAAAATTTATGATTTGTTAATCAAGAACTTCTAGAAGACATGTAAAATTGTATCAAATAATTAAAAAATAATATTTTTTTTATGCAAAATAAAGATAAAAGCTTATCCTTTCAGTTGATATGTTATAATAAAAAAATAACATAAAGAATTTAAGGGTTTTCATGAGAACTCTTAAAATCGCCACTTGTGTAATTGGACAAACTTGCGAGACTTGATTCATGAAACCCCTTTTGAACTTTTGCGCAAACAGTTTATGTAAATTTGAAACAAACGTCAAAAAGTTTATTTAACAAAAATAAAATAAGAAAATTTCAAGCAATTTTTAATTTAAAAACATATTTACATATATATTTCTACAAAAATAAAAAAGTGTGTGTATGTGTCTAAAAATGCCTAAAGAAATCCAAAAAAGCAAGAAGTTGTTGTTTTAAAAATGCACAATGGGCAAACTTAACAGGTTTGTGTAAATAAATTTTTGACATTTTATTTACGAGAGTGTAAAAATGCACAATTGCACAGTTTGCGAGACTTTTGAACATTCTCATAAAACCCTTTTTACCTTTTTGGTTTTTGAGCTTAAGCAACGTCTATATGCATTTCGTTTCAGTTTGAGACAAATTCAAAATTTTTAAGAAAATCTCAGAAACTTCGTATGTTTATAGAAAAACTCTCAAAATATTATTGAGAATTATGAACACCAACATAAGTTTAAAAATTTTAAACAAAAAACTTCATAATAAATATTTTTATTTGAAATACAAATACAAAGCTGTTTTATTATTATTATTATATTTTTAATCAAGGCTTAATTTCTTAATCGGGATCAAGTTCAGTATTTTTCAATATATGATTAACTAATGTGATTTTTTAAAGAAGCCAAGAAAAAGATAAACTAAACTTTATTATTATACATTATATCAAAACACAATTATTCTCGAAAAGTTAAACTTTGTTTTACAAAATTATCGAAAAAAAAACATAAATCAATATACCAAACTACTTTTACTTGAAAATTTTTTATAAAACTATTTTATTTTTCCTGTAAAATTAAAGAAATTTTAGTAACAGGGTCTTTTTAACTAGTGAAATTTACTAGTTTATATATCTATTTCTCAGCCCGCTCTTCTCTATATTCTATCCCTCTCTCTCTCTCTCTCTCTTTATTTTTCACAGGTAACGCAAGAGAAGCTAAATTAAATGGACCCAACCTTATTCGTTCGCACAGTAGTGAGCCTATTTTCCCCCTATTATAAATTTGGTTCCCTTAATAATAAAAAGTAACTTTTTAAGGCATACAGACACCATTTAGAACTAGTCCCATAAAGTTGAAAGTTTTCTCATTAAAGCTTCTAGATATATGACGAACTCACTTATCAATATTGTGGAAGTATTACCCCATCTAGAATGCTGAAAGATGGAACACAGGTAGCTCTTGATGGATAATCAATCTAAAAATAGTAATAGTATTTTTTAATGGGAGGGAGTACGTCCATTAACATTTCCCCTAGTTAAACTCCTGCCGAACCAATTCATGCAAAATTAATAATACGCTTCGAAATATTGCAATGCATTTTCAAAAGTAGGCAATTCCATGCCTATTTCATTCTGACTTCCTCTTTAATAAACTTTTACAAAGTCAATTTCTATTTAACTTAGCACTTAAGTTTTGCCTTTACAATAATACAATCCTGCCCATTAAAATTTAACATACAATTTTGGTGGCCTCTATTTTACAGAACCAATGAAACCCTTTCGACATCTTGGACTCGCACAACAACATGGCAGATTTTCTTCACATTCCTTGGTCTCTTGTTGCAGCATAATGTATCCCATGCTGCAACCACGCCTTTTAAAATAAAGCTATGCACACATCACTCCACAATCTTGCGTTTCAAAAAGGGAACGGGAGAACACGCCAGTTTAATTTTAGCATAAAACACATATCTTATACTTCTGCCCAACAAAAATCTTTAGAAATTTGCGCACACATTGCTTTCTTGTTATGAAAAAATTTGTCTTCACATTTTGGATACTTCTTCCCACTGACTCCTAAGAGAGTTGCATGCAAAGTTTGTGCTATTTTAATTGCACAGTCATTTGCCAAAAAAAATTGGATACAGTTATCCCCATAAATTTCTACCAAAGGAATTTTGAGGTTACATATTTTGTACACGCCCTACAACAAAAATTTTGGATTCCAAAATTTTTTGGCATACAAACTTTGCCGTTTCTTAAAATTTATGCATTTGCGAGGATTGTATTGTAAGCAATTGCCTGTGTTCATATATGAATGATCACTTACCGGTAGAGATGGTAGCGTGTTGAATTTGTCTAACACGACATGAGCCGTATACCAAGATGCCCAACACTTACGAAACACATACGCAAAATACAACACAACACGCACGAAATCAAATTGAATTATTGTACTTGATTTGTTTCTATATTTATGATTTGATTAGGCTAAAGTTCGTATCGCTTTGTAAGCCAAATTATGTGTTTTTGTTCAATTTCAGAACCTTATGCTAAGTACACATCTGTCATTTCTAGTGATGTCATTTTGTAGTGTCATTTTCAAAATATAGTAAGCAATGACACACATCGAAAAATTTAGGAAATTACTAAAGTTGCCACTAGTACACACTATTGCGATGTCTCGGCATTCCTAATGATAAATATTTATCAAATTCGTTTCAATTTAGTTTTCAAACTATTTTAACAAAAATTGCTTATCGCGAAAAACTTATTAACTATATCGCATCATATTAGAATTCCAAAAAATGGTTTAATTTGACATTTTCCATTATGTCACAAATGTTAAAGTGCGATAAATTAATGATACGATACATTTGTCTGTTCACAAGCGCATAAGCAAATATCGTTTTTTACGACTGGGCTTCTGAATTGAAAAATTATATTTTAATATATTAATAGAGAACCTACATTGTAACTAAGGGTTATATACTTAGTTCATCATTTTCTTTAAATTTAAGACACAAAAGAAAATGTTTATGTTACACTAGTAACATGTTTCCTGAATGAAGTTGAAAAAATGCATACATTAGAATGGCTTTCAAAATAGAGTTTTTGTAGAAAATTTTTATATTTTATTAATGCAATAGCAAGGAAAAAACTTACAAGCGCATAATATCGAACCCACCTTCAGAGCATTCGATTACAAAGACAACACATCTTCCACACCCTCAAGAAAAAAGAAAACAAACTAAATCAAATATATTGCCACTCATCCAACGACTGACTACTACTGCGAGCTCTTCAACGATAGCATGAGCCAGGGCACAAGCACTCTCTTAAATACAAAAGTGTGCTGTTATTCAAGTTTCCTGTCATTTTAAGCGAAGACATCCTTGGCGGATATAAGAAATGCCATCCATGCTTTTGTGGTTAAAAAAAAGAAATGGCCATAAATTTTTGAAATTGTGTTAGAGATATGCAAAGTAAATGCGATAAAAGGCAACAACAGCTTTAATATGAGGGAGAGAAAAATTTTAGACAAAAAATTCAAAATATTTTAATTTTGTATACGCGTATACGAGTATATGTACATACATAAGTACTACGTATGTTAAAAAAAGTAAAATAAAACACACAGAATTAAAATTATTGGTAAAAAAAAACAATTACTAACCCTTAAGGTTTCCGTTTTAGAAAAATTTCTTCCAAACTTCGAGTTGACCAAAGTCAAATGCAGCATATGGGCTATAGTATCGGTCAACTAGGAATTTCCGTTGAATGTAAAAAAACATCCATAAGAAATAAATAAAGTTACTTACAAAACTTTTTGCAGATAAAAACTTTAACAAAATATTAACCTCAACTCTCCCATTTTAGAAAGTTTTTGCCAAAGACAAGTTTAGTAAATGGAGTCACCACTTGTGTGTTGCATGAGAAGTTTATTATTAAGTTGAATATGTTTGTTTTGTTTTAAAGTTTGTTAGTTGATTTTGAGTGCATAACTTCTTTGCTTCATCTTAGTTGAAGATTTATTGAACGCCAGCCTATGTGACATGGTAGATGGATTTTTTTTCAATTTAATATCTTATATTTAACAAATGCAAACGCATCGAAATAAATATAAAATATGACGTTGTAATTGAAATAAATTTTTAACTATACATTTCTCTCCATCGTGATTTTCGTATTTTAACTTTGACTAGGACGTTATTGTAATAGATTAAAGAACACTTCACAGTTTTTCTTTAATCTAGGACCAAAGTGTTGTAGTCGAAATACGACAACCACGACAAGGCAGATTATATCCTTTGGTTGAATAATTACTACCAAAATAATAGGTTCGCACAAATTAGACAACATAAAGTTGAATTTTATACATAGATGTAGCTTCAGTATTCAACGTGTTTGTTTGAAAGAAGTAGTATTAAAATATAGGAGAAAGGCAAAAAAAATTTTTATACCTGGTAATCGTTGATATTGCCAAATATTTTATCTCCTTTCTATCAGCTCACTTTGCACCTGGTATGCAAACGAACAGTGTTAAGATTTTAAGACCACATTATTCTTCCCTTAACAAAATTTGTCTTATTTGGAGATCACGATGCTCTTAAGTAGACAATGCATCGTTCTTAAATCCCTCTAGCACACGCTAAGTTTGCTTTGCAAAGTCTTGGGTTTGTATGTACACACAACTCTTTTTTTACACTATGTATACATTCCTGAGGAAATCGTGCAAAAAAAAAACGTGTAAAAAATACATGCGATATATGGAAAATTTAGTGGTACGTTCCATATCTTTAAAAAATCGTGCAAGTTGAAAAAAAAATCCAATCAGTTACTGAGTAAAACGTGCAAACAAGTGAATGTCAAAAAGTTTTTTTTTATTATTAAAAGACACATATTAAATAACAAAACAACTCATTTGCATAAGAAAAATAAAGTAGTTTATTCCAATTATGAAAGATTAAAATTAAAACTAAATTTTACAGGTATTACTACAGTTACAGTTTTGTATAACAGGATTTAAAATATCATCAGAAAGGTACACACTAGGGTTTGGGAAACGGGAATTCACGATAAATTTTTCAGATTTTTCCGTGAAAACGGGAAATTAAAAGTACACATTATTTCATAAATAATAGACTTTTGTGACACACATATTTATAAAATGGCGTAAGTGACAGCCAAGTTTGTTTAAGAAATATGTATGTATTATAATCTTGTTTTACTTCAATATCAAATCGTTTAAGTTCTCTTTTAAAGTTGATACGTTTTTTATCGTCTGTTTAAACACTAATACCCTGTTTATCGATGTCGAATAAAATTATTCATTCTAACAATTTCATTTACAACAAAAATAAATTTTAAAATTTTGCTTTTGTTTAGAATGTAACTGTAAAAAAGAAATAATTCTTTCGACGAGGATAAACATACAGTAAAATTTCCATAAAATATTTTTAGTGTAAACTAAAAATGTGGGCGTTCAAATTTATACGAAAAAAAGTTTTCCTTATTAAAATAGTAAGACTTCCTTCTTGAAAAAAAACCATAGAAATAGATATCTTATCAATTTTGTTCTATTTATCAGATATTTATTAGCGCTGTGTTCTCTGTGCAGAGTCTGTTTGTTAGACGATTGCGATTAATATACAACTGCTAAAATAATCTGCTGATGCTGATCTGAAGAATAACAATAACGTTTTTTTTTAATAAAATTTATTTTCCTAAACACTAGTGTCTCGCTTCTGCTTAAAGAACTCATCAACTGGATCCGGCTATCGGTTAATGAAACTATGTACATACATACTCGTATTTGCAAACTGGAACTTTTTGATATGATTTTTAAAGTAAATTGCACATGACAAAAATGATTTGCATTTATTTTCATAAAGCAATTATTGTTATTAATGCATTCCTTAGTCTTGATTAATTGCGTAAATATTTTTGTAGATCTTTTTCATTAAAAATTTCCTAGAATTGGTGATGCAGTCATTAACGGGACATTTCAGTAACATTTTGTCCACGCTCATAAAATCTTGTGTGAGCTTTAAATGGAAAGTTTTGTTAGTAATTTTTATATAAACATGTTACGAATAACAATTTACAATATAAAACTCATACGACGTTTCGTGAATCGGTCAAATATTTTTAACGTTGTAAGATAATCCATAGACAAAGTTGTAAGATAATGCATACACAAGTCTAATAAAACAGTGGATTGGTATAAAACAAATAAAAGTAGTATACATTTTGTTACAAAGGACTGCAACCCTCCAAATTGCACTGAGTTTCGCCCGATAGAAAAGTTTTGGGCAATATTGATACAAATACTGAGAAAACATACAAAGAAGCTAAAAACGCAAAAAAATTTATTTAAATTGATACAATGTTGCCAAATAAGTTGGAAGATTTAGTGTTCAGAAGTTGATGACTGGTTTAAAGGCGAGAATTCAAAAATTCGCTTTTTCTAAAATCGAATTGTAACCGTTTATAATTTGATACGTCTCTGAAGTAATTAAAATAATTTGTTGTATTTAATTTATTTTTTTTTTTAAATCAATAACTAAGTTATTAGCAAAATAAAATGTAAAATTTTATTCGTTTCCATACGATTGTTTATATGATTTATTCTCGTTAGATAATCTTTACAAACATCGCAAATGATTCCTTTGCGATTAATATAAGCGCATTTTGCTATGTACTGAAATAATCTCACAGAAGCATCAGCTCTTCTGCGATTAAAACATCATCGACGATCAAAAACGTCCCTCATGCGATTTCCAGTAGACTCTTCCACGATCGAAAGTGCTATCTGGGATGGAAACAGCATTCGGCATGTGCTTCAAATGTAAGTGAACCACAAGCAAAATTCCTTTTCTACGCTTTTGCTGTTTATTAAAACTTAACCGCCACCAATTCGTCAGCATTTCTAGCGTGTGATATGAGAAATTTTCACCCATAAAATTAGCAAAATTATTTCAATAATCTTACGTTTTTGCATACAACAATCGTACCAAAGTCTATTTATTTAATTCGTCTTGGAACAATCACTCTTTCTAGTCCTAGTTCTAGTATCATATACTACAGTGGTCGGTGTTATCCACAGAGAGCTGGCGAAATAACGAAAATGAATCATTTTCAGTGACCATTGAGGTCCTTTATCATATTTATTAAATTTTGTTTATATTTATTTTTAATTTAAAAACACTTTCCACCAGCCCATTTAGAAGTTTAAGCTGAAATTTTCGTAGACATTCTTTTGACTGACAAGTAGGTGTGGACATTTCTATCATTCATTCGTTACACAGACAGAGTGTGCTTTACACCCACCACTCCGTTCCATGGCATTTTCCCATCTTTCTGTCATTCTCCCATTGGGAACTTGTTTTGCTGTTTTTTTTTTGTGGTTCGGCTGTACTGCTGTTGTGTGCTGTTCTGAGGGTTCAAATGCATACAATTTGTCGATTGTAGGTTGTGCCCCCTAAAGCATGAAAGGTAAAAGTTACATGTCCGTTTTGTTGTTATTGTTGCTGTCATTCTACACCAACAAGGAAATGCCAAACCTGTATTCATTCGTATACATTTGGTATGCGCAAGTTTGCCAAAAATGTCCACTTCTCCAGCAAACATTTAAGCAACAGCCAACCACTTGATGAAAACAATGAATTTTCGGTTATTTGGTTTAAACTCTTTTGCGTTAGTTTGTGTCTGAGTTATATTGTGTGTATGTGAGTCACAGTTGTGAAGTGTTTACTAAAATTTTATTTATTTTTTATTTCAATCTTAAAAGCACAAGTTGCCAATTTTAAACGTTTAACAGTTGAAAATATTATTATAATATTTATTAATTTTTATTTTTTTTTTAATTAAAATTTTGCTAATCTTTTACTTATTCTTGAGATGTTTTATCTTATTGGTATTTTGTGCAATTTTCATATTTCAACCCGTTTTAGAAACATTTTAATTTTGTTGCTAATAAAACATACGAGTATGTGTGTATATCCCCATGTATACCTGCATTCAGTACTTGTGACTATTGATCCATCTTCGTTGAGATTTTTAAATTGTACCAAGTATGTCGCGGTAGTACCACGGTACGAACAAGATCGAAAATGTATGAAAGGAAACACAATTGAAACATTCCCGATAGATAAAATGATATCCACAATAATGTCTTCCCTTCGGCCGATAAAATTACCTTTGCATTTCGCCCTCCTAGAATTACCAACTTGTTTGCGATTGGACTTGAATTTTTAATGATTTGTATTATAGATGGTATTATGAGTAAATTTTCACTTATTATTATGAACGCTTACGGTGAGAATTTTAACTCATGCCATCTCAAGCCCTTGGAGGACCAATGGGAAAGTGATGCGAACACAAATTTTACATTTGTATATACAGTCTGTCCACCCGAGAATTGGTGTTCTCTGTCGCGCTAACGAAGCTCTGACGACCAATAGGGGGCGATATAATCCTATACCTGCAGCAACTCAGCACGCCTGGATGCCCGACCGATTATCGAAACCGTTACAAGAGAAATTACTAATAAACCCGATTTAAAGATGACCTTAAGCATGAAAACACGGACACGACTTGGTACGTGGATGTAAGAACACTAATGGAAACATGTCGCTTGGCTCAGCTCTTAAAAGTATTCAATTCGTACAAATTAACAATCCTCGGACTATGTGAAACATGTTGGTGCGATTCGGGTGAATTTAGAACTGCTACCCTACTTTATTCAAAATGCGCTAAGAAAGCTCTTATCACATGGAGGCCACACTCTGATAGAGTAATAACTGCAATGTTTCGCACCAAGGCTCGTAAACTAACATGCATACAATGCTATGCTCCAACAGATGCATCGGAAATAGCTGTAAAGGAATCACTTTATGAGTTTCTCGGTAGAATATTAACATCGGTGCCCAGGGGACACATTTTCATGCTAATGATGGATGATTTCGATACCAAAGTAAATGACTACGTTTGATTTTATGTAGTGGTACCAATTACCATATGTGAAAACTTTCAAGAACCAATTAACCGGCACTTTTGTTTGGGCTTTCTGAAACGGAATTTTACTTAAGAGTCAATTAAAAGGGTAACGCAATTATACGGAACTCATTTAAACGGGGATTTTTCCATGTGTATTATATGGAACATTTTCATTCAATGTTTTTATGCGGGGATCAATGAAGCGGAAACTACTGTATTTGTAAAATAACTTGCCTGCGCTCTTGTGTGATCACATGTAATTCACGCTAATCACTTACTCGTTCCCAATCTCTAATTTGAATGTTTTTAATTGTGATAAAAACCATCATTTTCTTGATTCAATACTTGACATACATACTAGTACGTATTAAGTCGCATAGTTCTCAACTATTTATGCACATGTAAAGTTATTAATTTTATAAATATATACTCAGATATCGAGAAAAATTTAATATGCATACATACATGCATATCTATGTATATTTTTAATTTCAATAATTCAACAGTAACATAATTATACTTATTTAATGTATGTAATACACTCATTTATAAATATTTATTAATTATATAAACATACTTAATTAAAGCAGTCATTGATTCGTTGACCGATTCGTTTCGCTGACGGTTTGGGCGGTAGATTGGAAAAACGAAATATTTAAAAGTTTATGTCTATATTGAAACACTAAAGCAGTAATAAGTAAAATCTCACAAATTATAAACACTTTGTGCACCGGACAGTTTGAATTTCTGAAAAGTTCGAATTTCTGGACATAAAATGATCATAAAAATAATAATAAATAAATAGTAAAATTGAAACGCGTTCTTTTTGAATTTTAAATCCTTGGGCACTTTTTTCCAAAGTAGTGACAAATGTTTTGTCTGGAAGGCAATCCGTCTTCATCAGCATTATAAATTTTTGTTTCTTATAAGCCTATTTCATCGACTTTTGCACGAAATCTGTGTAGAAATGGAGTGACCTCACCAACTCATCACTCATTTGAAAGTATTTCATCACCAATTTTTAAAAAGTGTATTCCATTACGGGTTTTACATTTGGAAAACCGTCCATAATTTGCAGTAAATGCGTTTTCATTTTTAACATTAAGTCTTTTTAATTTTTTAACCTTAGTATCCAAAGATAAGGTATTTTTTATGTTTGTTTGTCATTTTTAATTTTAATTTTTACACGTATGAACACTTCACTTTGACCTTCAGTCATCAACTGACCCAAATTTGTACAAGCATATCAAATTTCCTACGCATAGGACCGAATTGTACACAGCACGAATAACTCGGCTGTTCCCCGTTTTATTTTTACTTTACTGAGCGAAAAAGATAATATAGAATAAACTTCCAGAAATTAGAAATTGTTCTAATTTTAGAGCGTTTAATTTGGATTTTCTCCTATTTAATTCCAAATCATAGAAAAAATATATTCTCGTGCAAATAAAAACAAAAAAAAACACTTGCAGAAATTAGAACCTGTGTTCTAATTTCAGAGCGTCCAATACATTGAAATTGCCGGTTATAATTTTTACACGGTTCGAATTTGTGACGGTTCGAATTAGTGAGATTCTACTGTAATTATTATTACATATTTAATATTTTTAAATGAAAAATATAAATAACATTTGTTTATTATCTACAGTTGAATTATTCAAATATAATTATATTTGATTGATTTTGTTGGAAATGTATACATACACTTGCGAAAGGTAAATTGAACTGTTTACAATATCGAAGAATGGCTTTTATCTCACTCAAGGGTAATTATTTAATTTTCTAATATTTTGCAGGCTTATCTGAAAACAAAATCTGTTTGTTTGTGGACATGCATATTTAAAAGTTATAATGCCAGTCCTTGATATGCTATACATTTGCTTACATTAAGTCACATTACATTTCGTTGCAACATGAATTAGATTATCATAGATTTATAAATGGGTACGCACCCTGAAGGAAGCGTGGTTTGAAGTCACCACTTTACACGACTATATTATTATATCAGTTAAAATTTTTCGTCAGATACACACAACTATGCTTCTTCTTACAAATTCAAGTTAGTTTACGAAATCAATTTAAAATGTAAATATAAATGTATTAAAAAATAATGCAAAGAATCAAATAATAAGGAATCCATTTTGTAGGTATAAAAATAAAATATGTGAACATTTTTATGAGCCTATAGAACTTTTTCAATTAAAAATTTGCTACACGTCTAGATCCATATGTAAGTGATTGATTTTACTAATTCAACGAAACATTAAATTTCTCATTCACATTTAATAGAATCTTTATATGATTAACAAATGAATGAATTACACAGTCTTCTTTTTTATGTTTTTTTTTATACATTTGATCCCTTATTTATATATTGTTTTTAATAAAACACCAAATGTGAACAAACCGTGCAATTTCATTATTAGAATTATTAAAATGTACCACTGACAATTTGTTTCCTATGTCTCAAACTACCTAGTCAGTAGTACCAATGTCAGTAGTTGCTTTTCAATGACGCACACATGTTAAATGTCTGTAGCAAAAAGCATTAGATGAGGTATAATTTGTCAGTACTGCTTTACTACAGACATTTCCCACAGGCCACTTTTAATACATATGTTATGTAATAAGCGACACGGAGACATGATTAAAATCTGTTATTAAATAAAATTTAAAATAAATACTGCATTTATTGAGAAAATAATGTCGTCGTATTGCTTTGTAAATATTATTATGGTACATAGTTATATTGAAACTATTTCATGCTTGTTTGAATTTTATAATTAGCTGAATATTTTGTGGGGCAAAGTAATAATCCGTACATGCAAATTGTTTTTAGTGACATCAATAAGGTGGCTGCACACATTGGCAAAATAATATTACTATAAGCTGACTGGACTCTTTTTTCTAGAGTGCAATAAATTAATTAGGTAATCGTGAGCCGTTGCGGGCTATAACATTCGAAGCAATAAATCAAATGATAAGTAGCCCATAGATTTTGTAAAAAAAATTGCTCAAAATCACAGTACGAAAATTAATGTTATTGGTATATGAAAACCATTGTGCATTTACACCAGTTGTAATTTGCTTCTTGTAATAGGGAATGCATTAGTACGATAAAGGCATAACTTTTCTTTCGGGGTGAAATTCAGAATCATGTAACTTAAATGGGTTTGATATTCGGTTTGTGTCAAAAATTAACTATTGAGCGAGTTCGACCCAACTAAAGGTTTTTAACCGACTTCAAAATAAAGAGGAGGTTATCAATTCATCTCTAATTTTTTTTTTGCGGTGTTACTTCATAACTTGATACATTTTCGAGCGATTGTAAAATGTTTTTTTGCTGGACTTAGGTCGAACTCGTTCACTAGTTAATTTTTGCCACAAACCAATGATCAAACCCATTTAAATTACATGGGTTTGATCATTAGTTTGTGGCAAAAATAAACTAGTGAACGAGTTCGACCCAAGTCTATTTTTTATCCCATTGGTCCCATTGTAAAATTTTTTTTTTAATTTTACGATATTGTACTTATTGAATTGCTGCGAAACCTATCAAACTCCTTTAGTTATTGCAATAACACTATTTTAAAGTTGAAAAAATGGGCGGGATTACGCCCATTATTATTTATTATAATATTTCACTCGGTTCTACTTAACCGATTGTTACGAAACTTACCACACACCTTGAGCTCTAAAATAGACACAATCCTCCATTAAAAAAAATTGACGGAGTCACGCCCATTAAAATTCAATATTTTATTTTAAGTGATTCCACTTAACCGATTTTTACAAGACTTAACACGCACCCTGAGCGATGAAAAACACACAATTTTGTATTTAAAAAATGGACGAAGGCACGCCCATTAAAATTTAATTTTATATTTCGCGTAATTCTTTTTATTTTCTTCCACCAACATAAAATGGCTTTCATATAAATGCCAAAGCCAAAACTACATACCTTATATAAATTCCACGGTATTTTTTTATTATAATTTTTAATCTATTCGGAAAAGAATATGTATCGTATCTCTATGCTCTTGCAATGACCAATCCATGTTATGTACTGTTTATTCATTACTGTTTTTAAAGTGGTCATGACATTTGTATGTATAACACAGTGATACAAAATTGAACTTTCCGAATGAGAATAATAATATTATCCCAAAACTGACGCTAGATGATTCTGTCATACAAATGGTGCTTACAAAAACAACTTTTTTATTTAAAAGTATTATATTTTATTTGTATCTCAATTTGGATCCGCTTAATCATCATCACTATCACGGTCAATTTGCATGTTTGAAGTAGCAAAAACTCCAGAAGTAGTAGGCTGTGGATCTCTTTGTATATTTCTGGTTCTTGCTCTTCCTCAGTATCCTCTTCATCGCTTGTTCTCTTTAAGCACCCGCATAAATCACCTAACATAGAATATAGTTTCTTTCCTCTGTACTGAGTTTTATTGCCTTATTGTCTTGTTTTTTATAGAAATTCTTTAAGGGCTCGAATATTATGCCTAAAGCAGTAAAGCAGTAAATAACCATTTTTTTATTGACAATTTACAACCAATAGCACCATGTCATACAGCGCCATCTAGCGTCAATTTTATCGAAAATGAATTCCTTGACCCCAAAAACAGTGAGATACCACAACTTTCCAGGGTAATAAAAATAAATAAGCATTATTTGATCAAATTTTCAATGATCTTTCCTTGTTAGACACCGTTCCAAAGTCAACAACTTCAAATGCACTGAACGAAAACTAATGTCAACTTTCATTTGCAATTGGTCTCATCCCATTCCAATTTTGGTTGTTCCACTGTGTAATTCACACAGAAAATATTATTGGAGTATTAAGTATATCTGGCTAGCTTGATAAATTTATTGATGTATCAAAATTTAAAATAAGCTTAAAGTTTATTTTAAATTTTGCATGAACTCCCAATGAATTGATGATGGGTTATTAAACGACTATTGAATAAATATTACGAATTTTACAAAAACAAGTCACGTAAGTAAAAATAAATTTATATTGCTGAACAATTTTACATGATTATATTGGAATACACGTACAGATTTCTAGCAGTACCTATATGAAGTGTTGAAATTTCCAATATAAAATATTAAACATACGAGTATTGAACAGTCAGATTTCAGTAGCGTTGAAGCGCCAGTTGTTGGTCTTTAATATTTAGTGATTTGTTATATATACATACATGTACATACATACATACATATCGTACACTAAATCATAAATAGTCACAACTCAAAATGTTCAAAGTGGTTTTGATTTTTTATAAACCAGTTAATTGAACAAATCTCTCACGACCGCAATAATTTCTTTTCCCATACCATATTCTTGAAGAATATAAAATACCGTTATGCTTATTTTTATGTTACATACTTCCGTCATTTGTACAGTATCAACAGTTGTTTGCCACTACTCAGCATCTGAAATTTTTTGAGTTGTGACTGTTTTTGATTTAGTGTGCGATATGTATGTATATATTTACAAAAAAAATTCAAACGTTTTAAATCAATTTTAATTTTAATAATTTCATAAAATTATTTCTTCATTCCGCGCCCGTTTTCTCATTTAAGACACAAACAATTCAGGACAAACTGTTTGGCAAAAATAAAATTGCAAATTTGCATTGAAAAGTAATTTGTCAAACGCATTAAAGGCAAGGATGCCACACCGAACAACAACAATAGCAACTGTTCAATTGTTTGTTAAGTTTGTTGTGTGTGTGTGTGTGTGCTGTGTTGTGTTGTGCTGGAAGGGTGTTTGCAATGGTTGATTTTGAGGAAGTGAGTGGGTAACGGATATGCCTGCCGCCATTGACATGCTGCTGTCTTTCTTCTTGTTTTTTTATTAATTTTTTTCACTTTCAGTTCCATTTATATTTAATTTTTACTCTTGTCATTGCACTTTGTTCACTTTTGTTTCTGGCTTGTACTTTTTTTACTCATTTTTATTTTTTTGCTGCCTTTGAAAGCACAAATTTTTAGGCAGCAAAATAATGTGTAAAAAAATACAAGCAACTGCTGCGGTTAATGTCTTTTGAATGCAAATTCAATTTTATCGCACTTTTGTTTTTAATAAGATTTTTAAGTGAAATATATCGGTTGCCATAGTTTACTTTTGCACATACAAAAGTATGAATATTGCCGAATCATTTTACTTTACATACTTTTTCTTTTCTCTAAGTTGCCATTCTCTACGTTTGGTCTAGAATGGAACTAAGGTGTCTTGGCACTAGTAAAAGGAGGGGATTTGTGCAATTTCTTACAAGTGACACGATAAAACTTATTTAAAGAAACATTATTGGGGATTTGGAAAAGTTTCTTAAAACAATAAGTTTAGCAAAGCTGGAAAAATAAAATACAAATAAAGTGAATTTATTTATTTTGAGAATGGATGAGATTTTTTGTTAAGGGAAAGAATTTTGTTCGATAAAAATTTAATGTGCATTTCTAAATACAAAGTAAATAGAATCAAAGAATTAGCTTGAATAATAAAAAAATCATTTTGAAATTTATACGTACCCATAAGTTCTGGGGGCAATTTACGGCACTCGTTATCGAACGAAATTACGAAATATTTCAATAGAGTTTATATGGAAATATTTCTAAATTTCGCATCGTATCGAATGCTGTAATTCGCCCCCTGCAATTATACGTCCAAACGGTGTCGGCGGTTATAATAACATTTTCCAAGATAAAGGCTTTCATTTATTATTTTATAATATATTTATATACGAAATTTATTTTGTTAAGCGATGTCTATATGCATTTCATTGTTGCTTTAACAAATCGTCAGTAGACTTCAACCACATTTTAAACAATCACAAGCCTCTTATCCACAGACTTTCATAAACTATTTGAGAATTCACAAATATTAATATTTTTGAAAATCACAAAAGAAAAATATAATTTTTATTCGATATGAATCTGTTTTATAAGTTACTAAGCCTACTATGCTTATTTTTCTTTTGTGATTTTCAAAAATATTAATATTTGTGAATTCTCAAATAGTTTATGAAAGTCTGTGCAGAGGTTTGTGATTGTTCAAAATGTGTGGTTGAAGTCTACTGACGATTTGTTAAAGCAACAATGAAATGCATATAAATAAATTTTTGGCAGCCTGCAATCCCGGAAAAGAGAGGTAATTGTTCCCTTTTAAATTACGATGCTAGAACACATACTATTAATTTGTAATTTCTAAATTTCAACTGAAACAGGCGTAGCATGTGTTTTATTATCCGAACTCACAAGAAAACTCGTGAAAAGAAAATGGGGCTGGACCACTCTTTTATGAACGGATTGATATAAAGAATTATGGCTAATGATTTTTTATGAATGAAATCGGAAGATATTTTATTTCCAACAAGGCAATTTTATCAATCAATTCTCAAAAAGCGATCACAATGATCCGCCGAAATCTTGTGATTTAACAACTTTATATTTTTTTCTTCAGCTTACGTGAAAGATAAAGTCTATTGTAATGACCCACAGTCGACTCAAAACTTCAGAGATAGAATTCGTGAAGCTATCGGGGACATGCAGCCGCAAATATGAGAATTGGTCATGGAAAATTTCCTAAAAAGTATATGGTTTTGCAAGCGTAGCCGCGACGGCCATTTGGCTCATATTATTTTCCGTTATTTATTTCATCATACCCTTTTCTTTACAATTAAATGAAGATCTGATGTTTTCGCTTAAAAATAAAAATTTTTTTACAAATCAAAATATAACTTTTAATTGAAAGACCCTTAAAAAATTCAAAAACGCTCTTGATTTTTCATATGTTTAAGTTCGTGTATGCTGCGTTGTTAAGAAAAGTTTGACATCCGTAAGTTATTGTACTATTGGCTGCAATGTGTCCCAAACCACCCTCGTACTATGCATACATGTATATTAAAAATTAATCAAGTGTTCAATTTACCCATAAACCATTGCCAGACAGTAAACTTTAAATAAATTTGTAATCGATACTGTTGGTATTTTTTTAATGTTTTTCTTAAACTATTAAAATTTCATGCGATGATTTATTGACTTGCCTGATTAAAGAACCACTGCAAAAAAATGTATAATAAATGCCGTGAAATATAATTTCCTTTTTAAAATCCAAACAAAACCCTTGCAGTAGCAGCAAAATTTTTATTCGTATCAGTTTACAACGTCAGGACACACAAACGCTCATCCTCTCGTTAGTTAAGGTGTGAATTTACCACCACTTAAGGACTCATTTAAGGATTTCAAGCACAATGAGACAATAGTATTTCAGCAGATTTAGAACACACACACACTCACAACAAACACTCATACAAATAAATACATATTATTTTAAATTGTGATAAATGAATTGAAGATGAATATAGATGAGAGTGAAACTTGTAATAGAGAAAAAAGGGATGAATGTCCTTAGTATGTAAATCATACTCGCATGCACGCAGAAAAACACATTCGGCATTTAACACAATGTTTAAAAGAGCATAAAAAGTCAAATGGAAATTAGAATAGAATGGAATTAATATAGAAACAACAAATAAAAACCGTAAACCTTGTTATAAATGATGGTTAAAATGACTCTTGGTGTTTTTGTTCGTTGCTCCTCAGTTCACTTGTAATGCGGTTGCTGAATGTATGAATAGATGGATGTGTTTGTGCATTTTTATTAAAAAAAAAACAAACAAACTAAGGATTGCTTTGAAATCAAAGGTTGTTTTTCTGTTTGTCATCGTTAAACCCTGTGGCATAAAAGAAAACAAGAGGAATAAAGTTTTGTAACAAAATCTACTCATATGGAAGTAGTTGTATTATTTATTTACATACGTTCTGTTATTTAAGATTAACCCATTAAAGGCCAGCTAATTTCAATTTTCAATACAATAGAAAGCCGCAAACTAGAACCGCCTTCTTTTTGGAGCGATTTGAATTTCTAAATCGTTCGTATTTATGGAGTGTTATTTCAATTGAATAAAGATAAAGATAAAAATAATATAATTGCTTATTATTGCTTTTATACAATTTCATCATATACAAAGAAAAATAAGTTAATGTGTAGTGTCCATAAAGCAAGCAAGCGACTTGTCTAGAAAATTTGTATAGGAATCACTCAAGAACTTTAGTGTTTTTCATATATTTTATTAGGCAAGTCCAAGCAAGCGACTTGTGGAATTGTGGAAACTACACATTAAACTGAAAATTAAAAATTCCACTTTCAGAGCGTTCAATATATTTAAAAAAAAGTTATTCTCTTGTAATTTCTGGAAATTCAAATTACTGAGGATGCTAATTTATAAGTGAACAGTAGCGTGAAATGTTGGAAAAAGTCCAAGCAAGTTTTAAACTATTTGACCGAATTCGATCAAACCAACTGTTTTGAATAGAAGAAGTGTTGTATTTTTGAGGCGACGTACTTAAAGGCACCCTGTTCAAAAACAGTGTAGCTCCAAAAAGTGTCAAAGTCGGAAACTTCGGGTGTTGAATTTTTTTCGGAGCTTGTAACTTTTGTAAATATCAAGTGATCTGGACGATTGTTTTAGTGGTGCAATCAACGTTGAAATACCTGCATACACTACCATTTCTTCTTTGTAGTTTTAAAATTATTTGACTTGCAAAAATGTGTTTCGGTTTTTCAGCCATGACGTCTGTGTTCTCTTTGAGACAAAACTTCTTTATTATCTAACAAAAATTGTTTTATTTTAGTGTTTTCAAATTTTGATATAATAGTATTGATTAATTTTTTCATTTAGACTTTTGAAAAAGATTAGAAAAATTTTAACTTTTTGCGAAAATAGGAGAGATTTCTCAAAAATTGTCATGTATTAATAAGAAAAATTTCTGAATAAAAAAGGTTTTTAAAACATCGGGGTTTCATGAGAACTCTTAAAATTGCCATTTGTGTGATGGGGTAAATTTGCGAGACTTTTTTCATGTAGCCCCATTTAAACTTTTGGGCAAGCAGTTAATGTTAATTTGAAAAATTTTAAATAAAATATATTATATAAAAATGTAACTTGTGTATAAAAAAATAAAACTTATTGAGCTGCAAAATTTAACCAATTAAATATATTAACTAAATTACTTAATTATTAAAAAAGTGTTCCTTAATTACATTATTAATATAATTAAAATCAATGGTAGAGTTCTGGAGAAATAGTTTTTAAAAGTTATAAAAGACATTCCCTACAAATAGTTTTTCGAAAGCACAAATTTTCGAAAAACAAACTTTACAAAAAAAAAACAAATTTAAATATATTAAGCTTAATAGCACATTTGTTTTATTACTGAATGTATGTTGATTTGTAAATCATAAATCAAAACAAAGCCCTACTTGAAAAAAGCATGGTATGATTTGCGTTTGAAAAGTTTTCTACAAATCTCGAATTTTTGTAAAAACACAAATGCCAGAAACTACCAAAGTATCATGAAATTTCGTTTATAATATTTCATAAGACCTTATCTGTCAAAAGTAATAGAAAATCTTTACATTTTCAACAGATTAAAAAAATGCTGCAAGATATGAGATAATTTTTTCGCAAGAAACTAAAGTTTTTCTAACGTGTAGTTCAAAAAGCCAAATTGCTAAAAGAAAAATAGTCGTGGCAAATACACAATGAAGAAGAAATAATTAAATAAATAATAAGGCAAATATATTTAAGGGCCTATCGCACGATGTCGACAACAACAAAATATTAAAATTTGAACTTTAACTGCAAGCTCTTCATACAAAAAAACTGCCATTAAAGCCCCTGTTAGCTTTTAACTGTATACAATGAAAAGGGCCATATGAGAGATAATATTTTACGGTTAGCAAGTTCTATCTTTGATTTTTAACGTCTATTACTAGGCTTCAAAAATCATAAGAATGGGTTTTTATTTACAAAAATTACAATTTTCGAAAGTATTTTCAAATACGCAGTTGTCGCCTTTGAAGATATGTATTAGGAGCTGCCCTCCGTATCTTTATTAAAAATTTATTCATTATTCTCTTAATAACATTTGGTTTCTTGCAAAGAGGTAAAACAGTTAAGAGGTTGCGGACTTAATATTTTTTCTTATTTCACGCCAGTGTGGCATTTCAACCACTACTCAAGAAAAAACTAACAAAGCTTTAATGTTTATAGAAAAACTCACAACACTTAATTTAGAATTACAAAAACGTTATAAAAGAAAGCTGGAAACTTTTTCAAAAGCGCAACAACCAATAACTTAATAAACTTGTGCTGGTTTGTTATTTTTTTACCTTTATACATTTAGAAACGTATTGCGTATGTCGAGTCGAATATTCGTCTATGAAAATTTTGTTTTAGATTAAAGGAAATGGTCTAGGCAAAACTGTCTTAGACGAATATTCGACTCGTCAGACGTAATAATAAATTAAATTTATGAAATATTTAATTTTAACATTGAATTAGATTAGACGCTCACAATTTTGGTACCAAATAATTGTGTTCCAAACTACTTTTAGAATGCTGAGATCAACTATGTTTTCCATATTGTTTTAAACTGACTGCTGCTTCTATGAAATTCAATTTTGATATGTTGTTAAAAAGGTGACGGATTTTCCCTCACGTATAATCACTTAATTGCATTCTGGCATTCTATAAATCATTAACCATTAATTTATTACATAATATTACGGCAATACAATACCAAAATATTCGTTTTTGTCTAGCCGTTGCTGAAAACAACTGACTGATATTCACCCATATTGCGTAGGTCGAGTCGAATATTCGTCTACGAAAATCTTGTATTTAATTAAAGAAAACTTGTACAAGTTTTCTTTGTCCTATGACAAAATTTTCGTAGACGAATATTCGACTCGACGCACGTAATACGGGTGATTGACAGGCTCGTGCTATTTTCTAGACCTTAAGGAAAAACATAGACTGCCAATAGCACACAATTGTTCTCAAGTGCGAGTAGACAAAACCCGATTTTTGGTATTGTATTGACGTGACGTTGATGTTGACAACTGGAATAAGGGGTGAATATTTCATGAAAAGACTTACAAGCAATAACTCAGATCTTAACAAAAGCTTAGATGTCAAAATGAGCACAAAGAACTAACAAAAAATTTCGCCAACGAAAGGAAATTTCGCTGATATGTATTGTATGTACCCATCAATAAATCTTCCAATACTTTTCAATAGGACTATTAATATTTTTGGCAAAATCAAATTCTTCATGTAGTGGAATAACGTTATCACATCTTAGAGTTCCTTTTTAGTACTATAGGGCCCACAAAGATTAATAGTTTGTTATTCATAAGGATGAAAGAGAAAAATAGTTTAATCGTTTGTTACTGCTATTTGTTTTTGGTAAAAACATAAACAAACATACCTTGTGAATAACATGACTTCTGTTTAAACAAAAATAAATAAATATATTAAAGATTCTCATAAATGCAAGTCATGTTACCCTTACACATTTGGTATGTATGAATGAATGATTGTGTGTATGTACGTGCGAGTTCGGAATAAGCGCGGAAATAATAAACCGACAAAACCAAAGAGCTCGTGGTAGACACGTGATGCAAAAGACTATAAATTTCAACACAAATTTTAAGTGTTTAAACATTTAACACTCATTTTAAAGGGAAATCATATGAGATTTATACTCGTGAGAATGAGTTGCAGGATGTCAAAAAAGAAAAATTCTTAGATTTATAGGCCTTGATATCAGAACATATGTTTTACACCAAATTTTCTTCTTTCAAGATAACGAAAGGAAACGGAAAGTAGACATAAAAAGGTGACTTTAATTAGAAAATTTAAAAATGTGCTGACGAAGCTTATAGGATTTTTAAGAAAATATTCTTTTATTAACAATTTATTCAACATCAGTAGAGAACGGCGAAAAGTCTAACTTTATATAACAGACAAAATCGTATAATATTGATTTGCTATATCTCTGATAGTACCCAACCAACACTTAAGTTTGGTTTTAAACTGAAATTTTTCTAACCTTCACCGATGAGTTTACATGAGCAACAACGAAGTTCATTAAAAAAATAATTAGTAAAAGCTTGAGTAGCTTTTCGCAATAAAAAATTCTCGTATTAAAAAAACTTAAACCACAAGAAACAATAATGAGAGCTTCAGGCTTCAGCTTTTCACTAATTTATTAATGGAATTATTTTCAGCTTATATTCACATTAAACAAACATAGGAAGTACATGTGAAATTAATAGATTTTATTTTAGTTTCAATTTAATACATATACTTTTCTATAAAGAAACTTGTCTAGCTCAAATCATATACTCTAAACGTAGCAACCATACATTCTGCTAAATTGTGGCATCAAAATTTTGCAAAGAGAGCTTAACTCATGTAAAAATAATATAATTAATTATAATTTTTCGAAATATTAAGGTGGTTTATGTGAAAAATGTGGTTCTCAAGGAAAAAAGTTTTATACTTCGTGTCTATTAAATTGTACTTCCATCATGCTGGAAGCTAAAATACAATGGTATTCATTCGGTTAACCGGTTAATTACTACCCGATTAACTGATCCGTTAATCTAAAATTGAATTTTTTCGATTGACGGTTTCACCGGTTAATTTCAGTCAATTAACCGGAGTAACAAATTTTTAAATATTTTGTAGTATTATAGAGGTCTGATCAAAAATAACCGTTTTTTTTCAAATTTCGTGAGTTACGTTATCATGCCTCAACCACCGTATTCACCGGACTTGGCCCCCGCTGACTTTTTCCTCTTCCCAAAACTGAAGACACCGATGAAAGGAAAGCGGTTTGCTGCGATTGAGGAGATAAAAGAAAAATCGAAACGGGAGCTGTTGGCGATACAAAAAAGCGCGTTTCAGAAGTGTTTCGAGGCTTGGAAAAAACGCTGGCATAAGTGTATTATATCTGAGGGGGATTACTTTGAAGGGGACAAGATAGTTATTGATGAATAAATAAATACTTTTTGAAAAAAATTTAAAATAACGGTTATTTTTTGATCAGACCTCGTATGTCCGAAAATCTAATTTTTTTCAGTAGAGCAAAAAAAAATATCTTTTTAAGGCTGATTTAAAACAAGTAGTTATTCAAAAAAAATAATAAGCGCGACTGGTCGTTTGAAATGAAAAATCATAAGGGAAACCTAACCCCGGCTAGACCGACAGAATAGCGGAAAAATATTGCTGATTGCTTTACTTATGTCAAGGCTATGGGAAATCGTAGCCACAATATGGAAAACTTATAACAACACAAATTATTTCACTACACACGTTTCTACGAGACTATTTTCCTTTTTTAATATACTTATATGTATATTTTCTCATTTTCACTAATATTATCTAAATGTCAAACGCAATACAGAAAAGTCGAACATAAATTAACACCGACTTTGACGTTTCATGTTCGCAATAATTGTCAACGAAAAACTGTTGACAATTATTGCCGCAATTATTGCTAGCACCGGCAATGAGCTGTCTCCATTGGCAATATCAATATTTTGACATTTGCTGCAATATATGTTAACGAATTTATTGACAGTCTAGACGGGGGGTAAAGATACCTGTCGAATGATACTCATTTTGACTTTTTATTTTGAAAAGATCTAGTGCATGTTTCTACTTTCGTGTGATGCTTTCTTTCCATATGTAGCAAATTCCAACTGGAACATAATACAGTACAATAAAGCTAAATTTATTTAAGTCTACTTAAGCTACTATTCCATTTTATAAAACTCCGTATTGCAAACGTTTTGTGTTTTTGTTTGTTGGGTACATCCACATGTAACTTTGATTGTGTTTGTTTATATGGATGTATGTATGTGAATGTATTCTTTCTTCCTGGATTTTATAAATGTACATACATATGTGGTTGCTTTAGTTTTCAAAATACAAAATGCCTTAACAATGTCTCGTCAAGCGTTGACATAAAAGATCATCCATCATTTTGGACTTGACCTTTTTTCTTAAATATTTTAAACATCTAAAGCTTCATGGGGCATGAGGTGTCTGTCTTTTCGTTTTTAAATTTGTTTTAGAGATCATGTATGTATTGTAGAATTATTATTTTGAATATCTAAATGAGGAAATGGTATTTTAAAAAATTTTAAAAAATACAAGAACATATACTACGTATTATATACATATGTATGTATGTATGTACACATGCTGAAAAATAATGTTACTTCCATATTACAATAATGTTAATGAAAGTGTTGTAATTGAAAACAGTAGAACCCCGATTACAAAGACATTAAAATACGTGGTAATATTTAGCAAACGCTGTTATTAATAACTTAATGAAGAGTAAAATATGTAAGTCAAAGGTTGGGTCTATGGAACTAATTTTCATTTAATGAATTCAATGGCCTGCCCAAGCCGTTACCGTTACAATTTCAATTTATCGTATATATTGAGTATTTAACACTTCACTTTTAAATATAATTAAGATTATAGCTACGCAACATTTTTAGTAAGTCGCACTGAAAATGCAGCGAGGCGAAACTTCGCTGCAAAATTTTTATGTCCTATACTTATAATTTGTATTAATTCTTATAGACATATTGCCGCTTAATGCGATATGCAAATAATATTTTGTGGCATCGTATTGCAACACGTCGCCCAGTGCGGCGGACGTTTAGTGTTTAAAACATGAAAAGGAATATTTACTCTAAAGAGAGATATTTGGAACTGTAAAAAGTTTGTTTTGTTGTTTGTGTTAATTCTCAATAACATAATATTGAGAATTATAATTATGTTTATAATTCTTATAACAAAAATGATCAGCTGATGCAATTACATTTACTGGTTTTGCATTTACGGTCGCCTAAAGGTGCTTTAATACTTAAATTGTTTTCTTTCCAAGTATTTTTTAAAACTGAACTCCGTTTTTAATGCTTATATTATTTGACTTATAAATAATACAAATATTTGTATTGCTTGCAAATTGCTAATTCTTTAAATTGAATCTTGAGTCCTTGTTTTGCGAGCATCACTGAATACTCATATTTCATGGTATTTAGAGTGGCTTTCTAAATTACTTTAGGTACACAGACCGAAAAATCGGTAGCGAAAATACCCAAAATTGACATCATCAGTTAACGTAAATGAGCTAATCAAACAATTGTTTTTCCTCGTTCTTATTGAAACAGTAATCGTACTTATTTTCATTTTTGAGTTTTGTTTACTTGACAACAGAGCGTTTTTATTTTAAAAAAACTACGCTTTATAATCCGCACGTTCTAGATTTGAGAAAAATTAAGAATGGTTTTTTCGCAGCACTATCATCTGTTTTTCACATAGGACTTCCCATATCTACACTGAAAGAATTTTCTTCATAAATTCTATGAATTTCGATATTAATCCAAGGGAAAATTTCGTTAAAATTCGACCAGCATAAATTCGTTAAAATTATTTAAAGAAAACTTTGTCAAATATATTAAATATGTATGTTTGTAGTTTCATTAATGAAATTAAATAATTTCATTTATACAATAAAAATATTTCATTAATAGAATGGAATAATTTCAGTGATAAAGTGAAATAAATAAAATAATAAAATGCGTTTCATAAATATTATAAAACTGTACATTTTTAATTTTTAATTAATTTTCTTTTATAGCTATGTTGTTTATATCACGACACAGGAGCTAGGACGTAATTTTCGAAACAAAAATAATCGACACTAATACAGTTATAAATTTATTTTTGTTTTGATTTCTTTGTACGAAAATAAACGAAACAAATTGTGGATTTTGTTTTGTTCTTTGAAGTGAGTGAAACAAAAATAGAACAAAATCAATGAGAAGACATGAGCACAAACCAGAGAATACAGCTGAATGGTTAATAGTACATTAATTTAATCGTACGCCGCTGGGAAAGAAAATAATTGGAAGTAAACGTTATATAAACGTTAGATATTTGCGGCGAATTTGACATCATCATATAATATAATTTAATTGCGTTGTTACTTAACACATTAAGTTTTTTTATATAGCTAGGCAGCATAGCTATAACCGGGTGTCCTAAAACACCTTTCATCTTTTTATTTATTTATTTATTTATTTATTCACATTTTTACTTCCTGTACAACAAGACATAATCTTATATTTATAGCACAGAACGCATTACGTTAAAGATTTTCGTTGCATATAATATAACTAAGTATACAGCACAATAAATACATTAAAATTTAATAAAAATTATAAAGATTTAATATAAATAATAAAACTTTGGACTTGAGAAATTGTACTTGGATTTGCAAAAATAATCCAATGAAATTATATCTTGGAGCTATGAAGCTAAATAATTTCAGTGCAGGAAACTTACTATTCATCTTAAACGTGCAGTCTTGTACATGCATCCATTTATTTGAATATTTTCACAAATTCTTGCAAGAACTAGATGTATGTTCCGCTCCTAGCGCACATCTTTAATAAAAAATATTTCGATTATTAGTGGAATAAACTTTTTTTAATTCCTCCAAATCATCGATAAACTGCCAATCATTTCTTAGAATTATAAATTTGTATTGACCATACATGTTATCCACTGTAACAAGCGAATTTTCCGTTCCTTATCTTCCTGAATGGAAGTATCTAATGATCAAACTGACAGTTCGACGTCATGTTTATATTCTTGCACAAATATCATAGAAATCGATAAACCAAAAATATAAGAAGCAAATGCAACCCCCTGAACAAACACTTTAATATTTCAAAATGTAATTTGTCATTTCGTGCAAAGCATGTTGGCCATGTACGACAGTCTGCATGAACGTATTGAGTATTGAACCCATGTTGAAAAATCAAAACAATACATCAAATTATCTTAATACTTCGTCTCAGTGCTACTGATTGATTCATATTAAAAAATACAATACAAAAAAGTTAGGACACAGAAAATAAAACAAAAAATACTTTAGATAAATACTCATAAGCTGCCATTTGGCAAAATTGCCCTCTGGTGTCACTTTTTGATTTTTGCATTATTTAAACCAATAATTATGTCAAATGTGATTTTATTACTAGATGATCGATGATTGTATTTTAGAAGGAACGTTTTCGCTGAAATTTTTTATACTAAACAAAAAGATGAGGTCAAAGAAGTGGCTTTGGCATATGAAATAGTTTTATAAAACTTCAAAGGCTTATAAAATTACAATCACTCATGGTTTCTGTATTTCTTGTTAAATGAAAAAACGTTTCATGTAATTAAACTAAAATCGTGAATTAGGTATCGCACTACGCATTCTTTTGAATATTGCCTTTTAAATTTAATTTGCATCTGTACCATCTTAACAAACCAAAAATACTTTCTTACAACTAACTTTATGGCAAGTTTTTTAGTGTGAAATTAATGTATCAAAATGTGTTATGTACGCTCATGGAAACGATTTAATAACGAGAAACTGAAAATATAATTATTCAGTCATTTCTTTTTGAACATTTTAATTCATTGCTGGGCATTGAAAGTTTTTGCTTGATAAATTCAATAAGGCCAACAAATATTTGAGCGGTATAGTTCTGCTATTCACTGCACCAGAACGAAGATTGACATAGAGGCTTACAAACAATTATGTATAAGTGTACAAAAAGAAACATGGAGATTGCCACGCTTGACCTAATCAAATTTACTCCAAAGTTTTCCTTCCACTAAATTACTAATGTCTCTAATATTCAATCACTTAATTAGAACAGAGCACGATTGTATCAGTACTGGTGTCATGATTCCAAAATTCGAATTTTTTCTTACAGATACTGGGATATTTTTTTCGGTTGACATGAGTTCTGTAAGTTTTTTCACCCCTGATAACAACTTGTCTCTAATTCGTTTTCGTTAGAACAAATTGTTTTTGTTTCGCGGAAAAATAGATTATAAATATAAATAGTATGCAAAGTTTTGAAATAGTACAATATTAAAAGAAGTTAATCTTCGTTGCAAGCTGCTGGTGCAAATACTATTGCAGATATATATAGCAAGTATAATGGTAGAATTAATCGATTCGTATCGTGTTACTTTTGAAGTTGCCGTATGGTTTAAAGGCTCAGTTAGCCGACTGTAATGTAATGTAACTGCAACACTAGGAAACAGCTGATCGATATTGTTATGTGAAAAGTAATGGAAATGGTTATAGAGATATAATGTAACGTAACCTGTTTTTCATATAAAAATATCGATCAGCTGTTTCCTACATTACAGTTACATTGCATTACAGTCGTCTAACTGAGCCTTAAATCTTTATGTTAGTTAGTAAATATGTGTGGTTGCAAGCGAACGTGTTAGCTGTTATTGTATTTCTCTTTGCTTAATACATGTGTGTGTATATATGTGAGAGAGAAGTTAAAGTTTGCTCCGTAAAAATCTATTCTCTGTAGATTTCTACCTCACATACGTTACGATACATATTCAATAAACAGCGACATGTTTTGTTTATGTTACAGTTTTGTCAGCTGATTCGTAAACTCACGATACGAATCTACTAATTCTACCATAAGACATATGTTACACTCTGCAATACCAGAAATTTTTTCTAGGGATTTTCTGGGATAGAAAAAATAACTAAATCATTGTAAATATGTGAGGATGTGTTATATGAGTGACAGAGGCAAAGGGTGATGAGAACGATGACGGAATATAGAAATAATAAACACCAAACATTTATCGTTTTGAATTATATATTATAATTTATACTTATATTAATTGTTTTCAAATTAACTCATACCAAATTTGAAGACTTGCTTTTACAGCTTTCAAGATATAAGGTTCTTATAATTTTTTTGTATGGGGTGTCCCTTCCCCGATCTTATTGTACCAATATTTTTAATAACTTCGCCCCTCGATGTCAGCAGAGTCAAAAGAGCCAAGTGACATTTGAGGACTCTTGCTATTATAACGTTTAAGATATGTATATTATTATTAATTACTTTCTATAGGGGTGGTCCTTCAACAGGTCTTATAATACCAATGCTTTGTATTACTTCGCTTCTCTCTTTTGAGAGAAAGCTCCTGCTATTATAGCTTTCAAGATATGATATTATTATTAATTACTTTGTATGGGGGAGTTCCTTCCCACAATAGTTTAGCTAGAGCCGTTAAAAAACCTTTCCACAAAACATGCAAAAAAGCGCCGTTAAAGGACCATGACAGGCTATAGTTAGGGCAAAACTATGTACAAGAAAATTGTTGTGCTATTTATTATAAACAAACAAAAAAATTTCCGAAAAACTCGGCATTAAAAAGTTATGGTGCCAAAAGTGTTTATAAGTGAAGATGGGTTATTGTGTGCAATGCGCAGATTTCCACGCTAGCAGTGCAATTTTTACACACATGTGATTTTTAGGACCAGTATATATATTTATCTAATTTAAATGTGTTTGATCATAGGTTTCTGTCAAAAACGAGCTACTGAAAGAGTTTTATACAAGTCCAAGCGGTATACGCAAGTATGAGAATGAATGGGTATCAACACAATTTAGCATAAAAAATTTCCGATATGTGCGGGAGTATACAAAATTTTGTGTATTGATTGGCTTTCTCTGATTCAGAGCTGTAACTATTCTTGTCAAATACCGTACACATATTTTAAATTTTTTTAATTAGGTGTTTGGCAGAAAGCTCAAAAGAAAGTCGACGTTAATTCATTAAATGCTTCAGTGTTGACCATCCTTGGTATATTATTACCTCTCAAAACTTCGCTTCAAAAGCGAAAAAAAAATTATAAATTTTTTTAATACTTTTTGCTTTATCTTCTATTCCTTAAGTGCAAAATAATAATTGTAATTTTCCTCAACACGTTTTTGCCATAAAATGATGACTGCAATTAAAATGTTTGAATAAAAACTAAACTCAAACCGGAATATATTTTGCGTTTTGTTTTTTTAAATAAAAATGATGCAATTTATAATTAAGAACAACAAAAATGTTTATCAAATAATATTTCAATTGAAATTTTACTTTGAACTCTGAAAATAGTCGTGCACAGTGGACCAGTTTGGGGTATTTTGAAAAATAAATTATATAAAATTTCTTGATACATCGCTAGCTTGTGACAAAATCGGAGCTGCTTAGGTGAAAATTTTTAGGTAAATCAGTCAAAAAAAAATTAGTTCAATTGTAATGAACGACATGATAACTAGACTTGTATCGAAATCTTTCAGTAACTCGTTTTAGACACGAACCTTTTATCAAACCCAGTTAAATTACACGGGTTTGATCATCGGTTTGTGTCAAAAACGAGCTACTGAAAGAGTTCGATACAAGTCTAATGATAATTTATCATTTAGCAAAGTACTATATAAGCAAGTAAAAGCAATTTTAATGTCATACGCTAAACACAAGAACTATAGTATATATGACAGAATTCTCATTTAGTACATATTAAAGTTTATATTAGAATTTCCTGAAGGGCTAGTGATTATTTTAAGACGAAACGATTATAAACTAGTTTATATAAAACCAATCACTTTTTTAAGTAACATTTCCATTTTTTAATAGATTTATTATTAATACGAACAATAAAAGTGGTTACTTTCCTAAATAATAATAATAAGTAATAAAAAACAACATCAATATACTTAATTTCGGTTCAGTTCATATTTAGTGAACAAGCATTAAAATAAAGAATATCTTTCCAGAACAGGTCTTCGTTAAATTTGTGCATATGATATAAATTTGTTAGCCGAAAATCAGCAACGCAAAGTGACATAAATGTGATCGAATTTACCCAAATATGTTATGTTTTATATGTTAAGTTTTTGTAATCAAATATGCATGTAATATAAAACAGAACTTGTGATAAACTTAACACGGTTGCTAAAAAATTGTATTCCACATATTCGAAGCGAATAATTTTAATTCACTTGTACAAGAGGTATATCCGGCCCTGCCGATTCTTCTATATATAAAAACCCTTCTTCGTACATAAGTACAGACATATTAGTTTTGAATTTCATGACCTATGAGTATTTTTCGACAATAGTTAATTATTTTATTCTGCACTTTGTATTTAAGTAAATTTTTAATATTATTAAGAACTTTATTTGTTTTTTGTTTTCGTTCCTGCTTAAGGAAATCTTCGGTAGACTTTAACCCAAACTTTTCAAAATAGGCTAAAGGATTTCATATGAATCTTTCCGAAATACGAAATATGTATGTTTAATTAATAAAGAAAAAATCGTTTTAGTTAGCAACTTTTATATACAAAAATTGAAACTTCCAGCCCTGAAAACGTAATTTTTATTATTGTTTTTATTTTTAATACCAATCCATTTGTATCAAAAAATTAAAATGTTTTTAATGAAATAAAGAGAAAATTTTTTAAGTTACTTATTTTTATTTAAAAAAAAAAGTTAAAATCTCCAGCACTGGAATTTTTTTTTTATATTGCTGATTTGCAATATTAATCTAATTAGTACAAATTTTCTGGAGTCTTCTTAAAATCAATTTCACGCACAGTCAGACAGAAAACGAACAGACAGACACCGCTTATTCGACTCCCTTAGTTATACAGACCCAGAATATGTATACTTAATGGAGGAATGACACACCTATTTACACCCTTATCACTTATGATGAAGCGTATAAAACACAAAATTATTGAAATAAAATAATATATTACATATTTAGATAATTTATAGATGTATAAGGAAAATAGCATAAGATCATTTATCGAAAAATTTTAGACTAGTTTGACATTTTTATTGTGTTATCCCAATGTGATTTGTGCTTTATAAGAAATATTTGCATATACAGTCGACTCCCGATAATTTCAAATTCAAGGAATAAGAGAAAAGTTCAAAGAGTGGTGAGTTCATATTAACAAGAGTTTTTTGAACTAATTTTAATCATACTGGCTCAAAATTTTAAAATATTTTTTTTGATTGTTAATATCGAAACCAGCTTAAAATTCAATTACAAACCACAAAAAAAGCTAGATAATTCAAATTACCCAAGGGATGAACTTCCAATTATTTTTAAATATATTGAGTGTTTTTAAAGGTACCTGGGAAACAGTTCAAGTTATGGAAGGATTCAAACTGAGTTTAAAGTTTAAACTTATCAAGAGTCTACTGTGTTTGTTGGAATGCACTTTGTTTTAATTTTTAATCAAATCGGTTGAATTATTAAAATCTAAGAATAAATAGTTGCTATGAAATACGATACGAGTACAAAAGCTTCGACAACAGTGCGATAATAACAATTTAATGAGATGTCATTATTATGGCCACTTTTTAAATTTTTTTATTATAAAGTTTTTCTCTCGATCTCATAATGATTTGCAATTATTTATTTGTTTCGTAACAAAAAATTCTTGCGATAATAATATTTAATGCAAAACAAGTGTTGGCTGTTATTTTTCTAAAACATTAAAACTTTAATGCATTCAAATGTTTACAAATTATGCGTATTTATGGACTTAAATAAACTGTTTCGCACATTTCATTTCTTCATGTCCTCATCACTAATTTTTGTCTCTCTTTTTATTCTTCTTAACTAAAAAACATAAAAATAAATCGCGGACAAATTGAATATAATTTCAGCTTTGATTTTATTCTTTTCGTTGCTTTTTATATTTTTACGATTATTATGTAAAACGTTTGGCTTTAAACTAAAACCAAGTCCCTCTTTTTGTACATTTATGTAAATACAAACAAACATATACACGTTGCTTAACAATCTTACCTACAAGTTCCGTGACTTGCCATCTCATAATCCCAACTGGGTGAACATAAAATTTGTTGCCACCCTTAAGTCGCTGTTGTTCAGTTTAATTCAAGTCCGCTGAATAATTCAGTCATCATAATATGCTGGCCAGCAGTCGCTGCACGCACAACAACCACAAGAATGATTGTTAAAAATCTATTGAAGTCAGTTACAAAGTGGTTAGAGCATTTAACCGTTATTCAAATACAGGATAATATTTGCTTATTTAATCATACGAGGGTGGTACCAAAACTAAACAGAAAATAAATACTTGCTTCGAAGTTGTCCATAAATAACAAATCAGGGACTTTGAAGGCGACAGCAAATTACCTTTCATTTCAACAATATATTATTAGCAGACAGAGAATTTTTACACTTGTACGTAGAGATGGGCATATTTGTTCCTTTTGTGGATTGTTTTTTTTTGTTTTGTTTCCATCAACTAAAATTATTAATGGTTATCTCAACCATATTTTTTCTTTGCATGCACCCGAAACTTATTTGCTGGTGGTTAAGCATTGCCCATATATTTCATTGGTGCTTAGCCAAATCATCAGTAGACTTTAACCACATTCCGAATAGTCACAAACCTCTTATCTTATGCACAGACTTCCAAAAACTATTTGAGAATTCACAAATAACAATATTTTTGAAAATCTCAAATGAAAAATAAGCGTAGTAGGCTCAGAAACCCCAACAAACCCCAGCAATAATTTATATTCGATAGGAATCCATTTTATTTTTCTACACCTTTATAAAATTACAAATACATTTTGCCTTATAAATACTTTTATTATTATCCAATGGATTTCCAATTGTATAAAGGTCTAGAAAAATCTTTTTAGACAAAACTTTTTTGTTAGGACTTGGACTGATATACATTTATTTTCCAAGCTTCTAGATTAAAAAATGTTTCCCTTTTTTCTGTTAAATTTCTACTTGATATTTTTTGGCTAAGAATTAAGAAAAGTATATATAAAAGTGTAAGAAAACTATATTTGTTATTTATATATTTACTTACTTACTTTTACCCGCTGCTCCGTTCACGTTGTATTTTGGAGAATATACTTAAAATTGATGAATGTTTTGTTAATTGTTAGTCACTGATAAAGGTGATAAATAAAATTAAAAAAATGAATAAAAACCGTAAATACGACGATTAATCAATCCAGCCCGAATCGAAAATTACCCTAACCAGCCGAAAAATTTATATTTCGGAAAACAATCCGTACCATATATAAAAAACCCCGTTCCAGATACAAACAATTGGCTATGTTTGACGCTGGTAATGTAGCTTTCCATTGGTGAAAGTTACACACTTTTGAAAATTAATATTATATTAAATATTTGTTTTATAAACGATTTTTTTATTATTATCACATAAGCTGATAACACTTTGTTAACATGCAAAATTTCACGCACTTGCGATGGTCAGCGTAGAGATAATGAAAATAAATGCTACTTTTCCTGGCATTATGTTTTATTGATATCATTTTAAGAAACACTAATTTTACCATTAATTGATATATAATAGTTTTCTTGTCATTTGTCTATGATCAGTTGTTGTTGTAGCAATAGTTTTGCAATAAAAGTATAACTGTGCAATTGCTCCTAGAAGTATAAAAAGTAAAGAGAAAATTATCCTAAAATTAAGTAAAACTTATCAAAAGGACAAGCCTAACTTTGTAGCCCATTATTTCACCATCACAACTAAGGAAAGCTTCAAACTCTTCAATTTAGTTAATTTTAAATATTTATAATTTATAATACAAGAAAACAAATTTGTAGGTGAACTTGAATTTTTTCCGTCATGGTAGACTTTTCTCTGGAAGTGCCCATATGTATGCAGGGTACATACATATGTAAGGCCTATAGTACACGGCATGTAAAAAACCACATGCGCATGTGGTTCTGACGTAATTTTGATGTCATCACGAAGCTACATTTGCTACATGCCGTGTACTAGTAACATGCGTACATATAGATATTCACATAGCCGAATCGAAATTTGTCTTTGTGTCGAAGACGTCGAATCTATGAAGATACTTATGGCTACTATTTGTTGAATTACACTTCGAGTTATAAATACATTCATGTACATACATACATACATATGTATGTATTAAGTACATATACAGAAGGCGTAAAGCAACTGCGGATAATTTGCTTCAAAGCTGCCGTCGACTACTGTTTAAGACCATGACTCACTATCATACAAAGTCGTGCGATCTACGAAAAAGTACAACCCTGGTTATTGTCTTTTGAAAATTTTCATAAACTCCATCATACCAGGGTTTTATTTTTTCGTAGATCGCACGACTTTGTATGATAGTGTATCCTTACCGACTTTGATTTTTACACTTTTAATTGCTTGTTTTTTTTCGATATTATCGATAGTGGAAAAAACTGTCGATACCTATTTCATTTAAAACAAAACTATCGATAGGTTTGCAGCTCTAGTTAGTACTGCGCAAATGTTTCCTATCTTCTCCCCCAAATAACACAACCAAACCTAATGGTTTGTTAGCTAGTCTTTGCCAAACTGACGACCATAAAACCCTAAAACAACCATGCCCTTAGAAAAAGTTTGAGTTTCAGAGTTTTTGTACTCGCATTTCAAAGATTTCAACGTTTCTTACCGTCCTCGTACACGTTTTCATTCTAATTTTTTTTTTTTTTTACTTTTTTCCCACTTCTATTTAAGTTAGGAAAAAAAATATCGCGTTACTGAAATCTTCATCCTGAAGGAAGCTTTAAAAAACCCAGTTAAAACAACAACACGAACAAAAGCAAAGAAAAAATTTATCGCCGCGGTTTTAACGCCATGTGATCCGCCGCGATTAAATGTGGTTTTTGTGGCTTTCCTTAGCACACTTCTGTCTCCCACCATCATTGCTGGCACCCATTTGAAAAGTTTTTTTTTTTGTCAATGATTAAGTACTTGGAAGAGTAAATTTAAATGTTTATTTTTTTCACTTTTTTTTGTATTTTTTTTTCAAACCATTTCTCTAACTAAGGGTGACCCCAATGGCGTAATGTTGTGTAATTTCTTTTCTAAGGCGAGGCTGTGTATTTGTTGGTTTTTTTTATATACTTTTAAAAATTAATCCTGGACAAATATTTTCTTTATTAGAGTTTTTCTACTATGAATTTTCATTGTCATTGCTTTTAGTTAAATGAGTGCCATAAAATTTAATCGATTATTTTTTCATTCTATTAATTTTGCAAGCACACAATCACATTATCCTTGATAAACATGGACGTACTTACATACGAGTACATTTGAATATTCCAGTAAAAACTTTCTTATAAAAATATACTTAGAAAAGTAAAGTAATTCATAAACTACAATGAAAAACCGCGTAACTCAATTTTTTTAATTCTATAGTGGCAAGCAATAACTCCATAGTATGAGTAAGACCGTATTTGAGATTTTCTGCTTGCGTTTATATTATTGCTATTTAGAAGATAGGATATTTTCATGAATAATAACAATGAATAAGAGACTCCATTTTGAACTTATTTGCTAATTGTACGGTTTATTTAAGCTAACGAGATATAAAGGCAAAGCTTCATTTTTATTTAATTAATTAAGCTCCCCAAACTTCTCTTTTAAGTGTCATACTCAGTGTGACCGTTGAGAAATTGCGAAAAGTGGCACAAAAAGGAGATTTAGGAAATAAAAGTAGCACAAAAAGGGTATTTAAAAAAATGGGAAACTATTTTAGGAATAAAAATTCAAAGTCAAAATACTATTTTGAGTTAATTTCATTCATTTTACTATAGATTAAATTTTACTTACAAGCGATAATTTAAAAACATAACGAAACGATTAAAAGTTTATAAATAGAAAACTAAATAACAATTTATGAGTGAGAAATAATAACAAAGTACATATATTTGTTTGACATGGGATGACGAAAATCAGAAGAAACATCACTCATATTTATTTGAAATTTTCAGCCGGTTTAACGAAGACATAACTCTATTTACTCTTGTTTTGTTTGTAAGCAATAACGTTTAAAAATTGATAATTATTAACATTCTAAAGCTGTCATTTATTATATTTAGACATAAAACACATAGACTCAGAAAATTATTACAGTGACGGACTGTAGTTTATTCAAGAAGTATTGCGTACAGTCATTTTAAATTAATAAAATATCTAAGATGACAAATATTGCCACTAGTACACACTATTGCAATGTCACAAAATGCCACAGTTTGTACTCGGCTTAATTTGACTACAGTCCCGTGGGCGTATTGTCGCAAAAATTATTTTCAAATCAAAAATGCTGGCAGGAAATTATAATGGAAGAATGCTAAATCGGTCCAAGACTTCTCCTAAAATGTGCTACAGAAGAAATAAAAATACTAGGCTTTGAATTTACATATGTTCTTGAATGCGAAAGAATATGCTAAATCTAGCAGTGAAAATGCTAAAATGGCAACAATGGAATGTGCTTAATTTGTTATAATTCTTTATATTTACTTACGAGTACTAAAGCTACCTTATGCTTTCCAATATTTTGAAGGGTACCGCGTTCGCTTAAAACAACAAACATTAAAAATTGAAATGTTCATTCCTTTTCATAATTTATAAAAATTAACAAAATTAATTGTTTAAGTTTATAATAAATAGTGACAAATTGCTTTGCAGATAAGCCGTTTCTTCTTAAAAAAAATATAAGCACCATATAAAAATATATTTAACGGAGTAAAACGAAATAAAATAGAAAAAAATAATAGCACATACACACAAAAAATCCGTTGCTGTGTACCTCCTCCGTTTACTTTCTTAACCAGAACTAATTGTAACAGATTCTTACTTGTTTTTATCCTTTTTGCCTTTAAATATTTTTTTATTTTTTCACTGGCACTGACTGGGCTTAACTGCATTCACAAGGCGAAAAAAATTTAAAAATTATGAAGAAAATAAGGTTGAAATAACCCTTAAACCCATAAAACCGTTACTTTTTTCCTACTTCCTTCTTGTGATTTTTCTTTAACATTTTCCAAATGGCACAAACATTCGAACGATACGAACTCCATCCAGAATATGTTTGTGTGCATGTGAACCTAGCGTATGCCAATTAAAACAAACATATTCCAACTCAGTGTGCTTATTTATTTTCTTCTTTGCAGAGTTTAATTTTTCTAGGAAATTGGAAAAATATTGTTGAGAATTGTTGGTCTTGAATTTTCTAAAATGCTGTTATCGTCATAATGGAGTCATCACAAGAATTAATTTATTGTGGGCTGAAACAAAAAGAGGGCAACAGACACATAGACAAAACAGCCGCTGAAGTACAAGCTAAATGAGGGAACAGAGAAGAAGCTCATAACATATTTTTGCAGGCAAAATTTTTTTTGAGAGCACTTAATTTTTATTATTTTTGTTGGCAATTTAAGAACAAGACAGCCAAGGATAATAAAAATTTATCACCATTTTGCGCTTAATATCGCGATTAAGTAGTTGATCAAAAATTTGAATTGTGTTAACTCCTTTTGGAAATGGGGACTAGTGCAGCAATTTAATTTATTTACTTTAAAATTATCTACTTTATTTACTTTTAATTTTTCTTATTCAGGCCTTCCAGCTCTTATTTTCAATTCTCTTTTCATTAGAAATGAACCTTGATAGATATCACTTATTCACAAAAACTGCTTAGCATGAAGAGAAAACTAATAAATACGTGCTAATCAGAACAAAAAGTTAAAACGTAAGCACGAGGTCGATTCTCCTTATATATGAAAAAGAAAAATAAGAATTTTATTATTATTCTCGTTCATTGAAAAAGTGAAAGGTACTTACAAATATTTTCATATGTGAAAAGGTAAAACGGAACAAAATTTTTTTACAGTGTAACGATGTAGAATAAGCTCCAGTCCAGATCACAGTTATCAGATTTCTTCCGACTTATTTCGCCGAATTGGTTTTAAAATTCTCCAAAATCAATTTTATTTAGTTTTTCTTAATATACATTTGATAATAAATTTGTTTTTTTAAAAAATTTGTTTAATATAAATTTTTATAAAATAATCGTATACAAATTTAGCGGAAAATTGCCAAAAGTAGAAATAAAATCGTTAGATTTATTTATGAAACTTTTAATTTATTAAAAAATTTTGAAGTTTAATATTGTTTAAAATATATCCATAAAAACCGCCAGCAAATTTATTTATTGCCAGAAAAATCGCCATGTCGCCAAATCAAAAAATGTTGTCGCCAAAAAAGTTGAAAATCGCCTCCTTTGGCGAGAAATCGCCATATCTGACAACCCTGGTCCAGCTTTGCAATTTCTGTTGCAGCAATTCTTGAGTTTATTGGTGAGAGAGGTGGGAAAATTGGGGAGGGGTACACAGTTTCATGTGTTCTGCAATTCTGTTTTGTTTTGAAATTTTCACTTTTTAATTTAAAGTTGGCAGGTGTATTTAACGTTTTAATTTATTTCAGCTGTATGAAGAACACAAAATTAAGAAAATTCAGGTTTCTGTAGTAGATTAAAGAAAACTTTTACATGCTTCCTTTAATCTATTACAAAAACGGCAAGATTTCTAACGTCAACGTCTTACACAAACCGGCTGTAAATAGAATTGTTATTTTTTGATGGAAATTTTTGTTGTAATAGAACATTTTTATTTCATAATTGCGATACCAAAATTTCATAGTGTAGACACTAATGCAATTTCAAAGCAGAATTTAAAAAATTTGCAGCAACGAAAATCGCAAGTCTGGACGAGGACTTAGTTACAAAATATTTTCATATGAAAAAATATTTTACACAGAAAATATTTAAGTGAAAAATAGCCAAAACCATCGAAAATCATACTCTTTTTGTTTGATTGTAAATTACAAAGAGGATGTCGAAATTACAAGCGAAAAGTTAGAAATTTAATTAATATAAAAAATAAAATAACTAGTGTGTCTGCAGACAGTGAGTGTTTAGTTCCAAGAATAAAGGGAAAAAGTTAATGGACAGCTACACTGAAAGAAAAACACTTCGTAACGGGAATGAAATCATTACATTGAACTCATTTCATTATTACAACGAAAAATTTCATTATCAAAATGAAACATTATAATATGTTGATGCAAATTTCATTAATGGAATGAAATCTATCTAATGCTTCATATTTTACAATTCGTAGTATCATTAATGTTACTAAATTGTTTCCATTCGTGTAATGACAAACTTAAATACACGTTTTTATGAAGAATTCATACAAAAAAAGTTTAAATTGATTAGGTGACATAAAAGAAGATCAAAGTATCAAATCACAATTGCAATTAATATATAGTTGTGGAAATTATAGTTTCGTTGCAACTTTAATCAAATATTTCCGTAACTACAATGAAGAAGTGTGCTACCCTTGTAGTCGCAGGTTCGAATCCTGTAGACAAGTCAAAGTATTTTTTTTAGTATATTAAATATATAAATATACGAGTACATATATTTATTTATGAGCTATAACTTTTCAAATAAATTAAATAATGTTGAATTAATTAGATCAATTAAATAATGTTGAATTAAAATTTCAATAATGATGGTATATATTTAGTGTGTATCTTAATAATATTTGAGGTTGTTGTGGATGCAGCAGTAAGCGCGTTAACTCTCACACGATGAGTTACAAGATCAAATCTTGGTTTGAGAAGACAATTACAATACAAACAAAAAATTTTCTGATGTCTGTGCATAAGTTTAAACAATTAATAAAATACAATTACTACATTAAATTAATGAATCATAGTCATTAAAACAATGAATTATGTTGTTAACACAACGTATGATATCATTAAGAAATGATTTGTTATGTATCAGTATGCAATACTGTCATGATATACATGAAAAATTTTGTTAATTCTATGAAAAAGTTGGTTAAAAAACTGTAAGACTAACTTTACTTCATTATATAAACTAAAAAGTTTCATTGCAATAATTACATTTTTCATTTAAAATATGAAAATGTACGTTGTTTAGTAAAAAACATATGTCGTTATTTCGTTGTCTATATGCAATTTTTTCAGCTGATGAAACAATTTTCGTAAAGCGTTGCATTGGTTGAAAAGCAATGACAAAATCATATATATAATGTAAAAAATCATTGCATTTATGAAAGTTTTTCCCTCAGTTTACAAACATATATGACAGCGCATAGAGAAAGGGACCTAAGGGTAAAAAAATCAATTTTCACTTTATTTTTTTTTTTTTTTTGATGTGGACATCTGAGCATCGAATGAAACCGATCCCATGCCCCAAAAGTGTTCCCTCCCAGAGATATGCGCTTTTTATGATGTGATGGTACACCAAAGGTACACGTATTTAAATCTTTAAAATGACTCTCCTGAACAAAACCGGTTTTTACCCTTAGGTCCCTTTCTATTTTGCGCGTCACATATGTATTTCTACCAACTTAATTCATTAGTGGCTACTAGAGATGGGCACGTGTCGTGTTTTTTTCTTGACACAAACACGTAAGAGTCAACACGAAGTGTTTGTGGCAAAAAACCTGATGAAAGTTTACCATAATACAGTTGTATGAAAACACAACTATTCAGCAGTCTCATAAGATGTGTTGAGCTTTCAGAGTAACGTCCGCGAAGATATATAGAGACGTCGCAACTTCGCACAGTGGCGTGAAATAAAAAAAATGTGGTTAAATGTCCGTAACTTTTGAACTAGTCAACCGATTTCAATGAAACTGTTTTGAAAAGAAGAAGAGCTGAACTTTTGAGTTGAGTTGGAAACTTCGGAGCTTGTAACTTTTGTAAATATTGGCCGATCTTAATAATTTTTTTAGCGCAACAATCAGCGGTAAGAAACAAAAATAAAACATGCGTATCTCTTATCTTATCTCTTACAGTTTCCAAGTTATTTGACTTGAAATATTCTTTTTTTTAATTTATACCATGACCTTTTTTAATCCTTAGTACATAACTTCTTTATTATTTAGTAAAACTCGTTTGGGGTTGTTGTTTTCAAAAGAAATCTTCATTCAAATTCATATGAAAAAATTTTTTTTGATATCTCAAAATTGTAGCGAGGAATAATTTTTCAATTTGGATTTTTTAAAACTATGAGAAAATTTTATATATTTTGTGAATTTTTTGGGCTTTTATTATAAATAAACTTGTTGCAAATAACTTGCAATAAACTCTTGACATCCTACACATAAATGTAGGCAGGAGAGGAGATTTTCTAAAATTGTTAAAATTTTTCTAACACAGTTTTTTCCAATAAAAAAAGTTTTATAACATCATATATTAGAAAACATTTTAATTTAATTCAATAGTATACAATTAGCTTTGCAGACTGAAAGTTATGCCTTAATATTTACTTTTCGAAATATTTAAAATCGAATTTTGATAATAAAATTAAATTTTCCTCATTTTTTCTTTTGACTAAATTGTTAATATCATTTTCTTTCCTTCAAATATTTCTTAAGTTTTTCTATTTAATCACAATAGACGACATAATTGTCTATTCAACGGTGTACATTTTGCTATTATATCAGTCTTAAAATGTATACATAAATATAACACCTCAGGTGAAAATTTACGTATTTTATGTGAAATTCAAACAAACTCAAATTTATGACCTATTTAAGCTGTTATTAAATATTTTTTAATTAAATACATGTATATGGCTCAAACATATAAAAATGAATATATATACAACGTATACATACCCACAAGGACAAAGGCACTATTAAGGGAATGTTTTTACCTGATATTTGTAACGCTTTTGTATCCGTTGCTTGTAAAATACCTACATACATACATATGTATTTATTTAAGTGGCGATGCTTTCAGTGTCAGTATTTCATTTACTGCTATCATGGAGATAAGAATTAAAAATTAGTCGCTCTGCAAAATGATGTGGGAAAACCTCAATGATGGGAGTACTTGGTCGGACAAGGTTGACCAAATAATGTTCATAATAACTACTACATAAGGTTTATCAATAAGCACCGATTTATCAAAAAAAAATTAAATTGTTTAAATTATATGAAAAAAAAGATAAGTGAATGCAATAACTAAATTTCTAAGTGTCAGAATTGAAATAAGGATTGGATATATGTACATATATTGGACTATCTAACAAAATATACCAAAAGCAGCAGGTCGACCAAGTAACGATAACGTTTGATTTAGGAGCAAAAAAAAATTAAACAAGAAGCCTTGATAAATAAGTATTCAGAAAATGAAGTCATAGATTCATTCATTCTGTGCGTGGCTGCACAGAAAAATGAGCATTTCTCCCAATTTTTAAACAAAAACGCTATTGAAAACAAAATTTTTAATTGAACTTTTTAAACAAAAGTTTAATAAGCGCCAATTAAATTTTTAATTAATTATATAAATAATATATATTATTTTCAATAAAAAGTGTGAATAAGAAAAATCAATTTTCCTGTGTATGTACATAAATATATAAGCATGTATGTATGCATGTCATACAACGCCTTCACTTTGGATACTGAGCTTAAATCTAAATTTAAACAACTTTAAGACAAATGTGGACTATGCGGTCCAGTTCATGTATCTGGAATGAAGATTATGTCATTTTCCCAAAAGTCTTTGTGGCTACACGACAAGCGTATGGGCCTTTTTCCTTTCGAAGTATACCTTGCATGCATGAATAAACTAGTCTCGTTTTTTGCAGTTGCTGCAGTTATCAATAACTTATGGAATTTTTAAGGTCAGTAAATTGACTGTCCAGTCGAATCTCGATTCCACACTATTTTGAAAACTTTATCAAATAAACATTCAAGAGATTTATTATTCGACATATTGTCATAATTATATTGTAAGTGAAATTTATTTGCTGGTGGTTAAGCGATGTCTATATGCATTTCATTGTTGCTTTAACAAATCGTCAGTAGACTTCAACCACACATTTTGAACAGTCACAACCCTCTTATATTATGCACAAACTTCCAAAAACTATTTGAGAATTCTCAAATAATAATATTTTTGAAAATCACAAAAGCAAAATAAGCGTAGTAGGCTAAGAAACTCATACAAAACCCAGCAAATAATTTTTTTTTTATGAGTTTCTAAGCCTACTACGCTTATTTTGGTTTTGTGATTTTCAAAAATATTATTATTTGTGAATTCTCAAATAGTTTTTGGAAGTTTGTGCATAAGATAAGAGGGTTGTGACTGTTCAAAATGTGTGGTTGAAGTCTACTGACGATTTGTTAAAGCAACAATGAAATGCATATAGACATCGCTTAACCACCAGCAAATAAATTTCATTTATCAAATAAAGATAGTGATTACAAGAATGCATATACAAATAGTACTATTATCATTATATTTTTCTGTTGAATCGGACAGTTAGATGACTGAATAGTTGAAAAAACATTTCAACAAATACATATTTATATACGAGTAGATGTGTAAATTTCTCATGTTCATTGTGAAAAATTAACTTTCCAAAAACAAAATAATGAGAAAATAAACCAAAATTATATGAAACTAAACTATTAACACTGAATGGATTAAAAAACAACTTGTCATTGAAAAATTCTTACAAGTTTAAAGTTTTTTTGCAATGTTTCCAATCTTTTAATTGTGTTGTTTTTAAAAAAATTTTATTTCCAGCAGCAAACAAAAAACTTTTGCTGAATGAATTCATGTGTAAAAGGTTAAAATTGCTGTAAACGTGCAAATGACTCATCATAAATAAAAATTAATAAAAATGCAAAATAAAAAAAAGCCAAGAGTAACACAAAACAAACCGCAATGCATGCCACACCGCAGCAACCCATCAACTCTTGTTCAATTTCCAAGTATTAAAATCATTCAAACTCTTATTTTTGCATCCTTAACTGTTTGCGGAGGGGAGGATTGAAGGGAGAATATTAAAAACAAAATCAACCTTCATTGAGAAAAAGTACAAAACATCAACATCAACAGCGCACATAAATAAATACGAGAATTATGATAAATGATTTGTTTTATTTCTACGTTAAACAACCAAAATCATCATAAACTGCAGGGGGTAAGTTTAACTGTTGTCTTTATTTTTTTTTATTTTTTTTATTTTGTTCTTCATTCAAAAGTACTTTCTCCCTTTAATGTCTCGTTGCCGTTTTTCAGTCAGCCGACATCATATAAAAAGGAGGTTGGTTGATTTAAATTTTTTGGATTTTTCTTTTATTTTATTTATTTTCTGAAAAGCATATAAAGAGCAACATATGGTACGTGGGTGGATGAGGCAGATGGCGCTCAGTTCGGCTCTTTATCACTAGATAACAATTCAATAATTATTTATTGTCATATTCTTGGGGAAGATTTATTAAATAAATTATTATTTATTAAGCAACTTATTGGTACATACGAGTAAGAGTAGTATTAATTTATCTATGTGCATATGTACGAGTATGTATATTATTTCAAAAATAATTTAAATTTTGTTTAGTAGTCATGCTTATAATCAAAAGTGTATTTCTACAAAACTTTTTCAATTCATAAGATTTTGTACGACTTTAAACCAAATATGTACTCATGTATATTGAGGATAAATCATACGCACATTTTTATTAAATAAACACATTCATAATTTGGGCACGAGTATTACAAGGATAATTGTTTTCATATGAGTTTTATCGTATGTTCAGCGGCAATTTTATTGCCATATTCCGTGCGTATGTGTGGAGGAGGGTTCACTGTATGTAATTAATAGATAAGCAAGGTTTTATTGTTTTATTTCGCCAATTTGTCACTGTAATAAGTGAAGCGCATACACAAAATTGTTTTGTTAAATTCCTACAATAATCTATAGCAAACATGAACTACAATTTAAAATGATTTAAAATGCTATTGAGGTCTTTTGTGTGTACGTATTTTCTTGTCAATGTATTTGAAAGGACATGTGAAAGTAATTTGAAATTACTTCTATGCGTTTCATAATAAGATGACGTTATAGCCTTATATGCTTTTAGCTTGAGGACAACTTAAACATTATAAGAACACTACATGAAACAGACAATTTTCTTGGTACCGTGATTACTAATATGAATAATTTTAGCTTGTTGTTGGCTTAGCAACGGATATATTCTCTACTTTTCTGCTTAGGAAAAATAAATTGAGAAAAGCAAAACAAATTATTTTGTTTATAAAAAAACCCCTCAAAATATTATTGAGAATTATATAAACAAACATAATAAGTTAAAAAGCCTCAAACAAAAATTTACACAACGCGCATCTTTATTCGATTCTGAATCTTACTTATGCAGTACGGACCTAAGGTCAGATAAATATAGTTCGGTATTTTTTTAGCTACGTGGTTGATGATACAACATTAATCTTCACAACAAGCATATTTATTCGATATTCGATGTATACGGTTTTCATTTTACACAACTTTGGACAACAATAAGAGAATTAAAAAGGTAAAAAGCAAAACAAAATTTTAAATTTTACTTATATTTATCTATATGACGTTAAGTCTGTAATGTATGTAATAATATGAAGAATTACTTTTTGTTGTTGGTTAAATAACGCTTCTGCTTAAGAAACTCATCAATAGACTTTGTCAATATGGTAAAAGTACGAATTGTATTAGCTGAATTGAATCTGCCAACGTTTCTTACTATATGCAATCTTACTTGATTTGCATTTAAAGATTACAGCAAGTTACGACAGTCTATATCGAATGAAATTTCAAACTTTTCAAACCCAAAAATTTTTTCAATATCTCCCATGTTTACACAAAGGTTTGGATTAGGTTAGGTTGAAAAGAGGAGCCATTGCGCTCATGTCCGGAGACATACACATAAGCCAGCACAGGCCTGTTGTGCGCTCTCATGTGAATTTAAAAAAAACGAATCCCACCTTTATACGAACTCAGTATCGTTTACGTAGTCCCCCAAATTTTTCCAGTCAATACCTCTAAGGTGTGTAATGTCACGTAAGGTGTCATCCCCATAATAACGGGATCTCGACTGGGCAAAAGTTGGACAATGACAAAGGAAGTGATCCATTGTCTCGATGTCCTCTATGCATGACCTGCATTCATTCGTGGCTCCAATCCGGTAAAAATACGCTCGCAGATTAAAGTGTCCCGTTAATATGCCGATCAACTTTCCTAGCTCTGGCTGGTTTAGTTTCAACAGTCCCCTTGTTCTGTCTTCGTCCGTGTCGTCCCATAGAACCTTAGTTATATTAACCAAAGTATCACAATTCCATCATGTGGGCCATCTTCGCCCAATTTTGTAACTCAATCTTCGCTGCCTTGAAAAGTTTCGCATTAATTTGTACCAGAAGAATAATGCCATGTACTGCGTAATCGTTTATCATATTCTTGCAATCTAAAACGGTCCCAGAGTTAACTTTTTTGGTTGTGATTGACCTCTGTGGGCCTAATATTCACACTGATCCATTTTAAAACTTCCATGATCGCACGAACCTCCACCTGGAAGACTGTATTATGTTCAGGCAAGCGGAAGTTAATCTCGGTCTCCGGTTGGTCTATGAAGAACTCTAGGTCCCTTCTTTCCCCTAGCTTGGAGCCATCCGTGTAACAGCAAACTTCCACGGGTGTTTGTTCTAGGGTTCAATGTCTTGCATTCAGTTTTAACCCTAGTCTCACGTACCCGGTCGGACATTTCCAAAGTCTGTGACGTCCATATGTCCTGATGGTGTGGTATGTTGTCTTGTCCGATCCATTCCCTCATCACTTGTAGACGTTTACACAAAATAAATAATTAAGTATTACAAATACATACATACTCGTATACAAACATGGAAGGGTAAAAAACTATTCCACAGACTTGGATGAGTTTTTTTTCATTTTTTTAAAAAGGTTGAAGGTTTACTGTTTACTTGTCACACGCAGCAAATATATGTATTTATATGGACTAACTTAACCAACAACAAACAAACATATTTTCTACATAAAAATTTTTATTTCTATTTCACTTTTTAGCAAAACTCATGTTAATCCTTTTTCTAGCCTGAATTTGTACCGTAAGATTATAATGAGTGCAAAGTTTCGTAGTAATCGGTTGACGTTATGGACATAAAATATTATGTTATATACAATTGGAATCGATTGGATATACATACATGTAATGTAATATTTACAAAGAGAAATTTAAATGAGATCGTTTGGCCAAGTCCACTTTTTTATTCTTTGCAGTGAGTAAAAAATAATTATGAGAATGATAATAATAATTATGCTTTGCTTTTTTCCATGAGCAGAAATTATATTTTACTTTATACAATGAAAACAAAATTTAAGTGTTTAAAGACAAAACATTTCACAAACGTGTGCTGATGATGCGGGAATTGTAAATAATAACAAAAATTTTTAATGGCCTTTATTGTTTTTCGAAATATTCTTCTCGGTGATCGATAAATTTTTGCATTGGTTCAAACCATTTGCCACAGCATTTTTTCCATTTCTCTTGAGACATTTCCAAAACATGGTTTTTGAACGCTTCCACTGATTCTTCGGCGCTCATAAATCGTTGACCACGCAGTTTACTTTGCATATTCGGGAACAAGAAGAAGTCATTGTTTGCCAAGTCAGGACTGTATGGAGGATGAGGCATCAGTTCTATGTTTTGACTGCTCGAAAATTCACTTGTTTGACGAGATGTGTGAGAACTCGCATTGTAATGGTGAAGAATGATTCGTCTTCGGGGGTCAGTTTTACGGATTTCTTCGAAGACTTTAGGCAAACAAGAGGTCGTGTATCAGTCAGAATTGACAGTTCTACGTTACTCAAGCGGAACAGTGGCCACATGACCCATTCGGCCGAAGAAGTAGTCGACCATTTGCTTCGCTGTGCTTCTTCCAATGAACAAATTTTGTTGGACTTAGCTCGTCTTGGAATACACACACGGTCGATTACTGTTTTGTTTCCAGCTCATAAGCACATATCCATGATTCGTAACCTGTCACAATTTTGTCCACATCTTTTGAAGCATCATGGTTGAACTTTTTAATAATTTCCTTACACCATTTGACGCGAGCCTTTTTTTGAACGATTGATATATTATGGGTTATCCAACGAGAATACAACTTAGTGTTCATGCAAAATCGAATGTATTGAAGTGGAACTAATGTGCAAGGATTCCTCTATCTCACAATATGTCACATGACGATCTCTCATTATCTGTTCACGCACTGCATCGATGTTTTGTGGCACAACAACCGATTTTGGACGACCTTTAAGGAATTCGACGGCGACAGAACTACGACCATGATATACTGTGGTTTTTTATGATGCTTTATTGCCATAAAAAGAACTGCGTTCGTCACATCCTTGTTGAAAAATTATCCAACTAAAACCTTCTCTTGAAATTTATAATTTTTTTTTTCAAGTTGATTTTCTGAACTCACTGTAAAGAAAACAAGTAGCACTTGTACATCAAAACGTCGTGAGTACGTTTATGCTAAAAAAATATCAAACTTTATTATGGTGTTGTCAGATTTTAGCTATTGATATATCGTAAATGTTGCCAGTTCCCGAAATATAAATAGTAGCCCTCGTAAAAGGAAGGAACCGCTGAAGGGATTTTAATAAAATTCGGTACACATACTGGTTATTTGGTAATTTTTCCGTTTTTGTTAAATTGGGTATAGGACAATTTCAGTTCCTCTCTGGATGCGAACCAAGTCGCGAGAATTATATGCAATTATTTAAAACACTTGTCTTAATATTCATCCATTATAAATTGATGGCTTTTACATTCACGTTAGGAATAAGAAACTACTTATGAAGGATAAATATAAGTATAAACATATGCTTTATATATCTAATTCCATGAGAAAAAATATATTCACGTGTATTAAGCACTTGTTGTATTTAGTACTTAACACACGTTAAAATTTATTTACACGTATTTGAGTGTGTGTCAGTCAGTATGTTTATCCATAACAAATTTATTTGTGAAGGGTCAATAAATTCATGGCAGTAGAAAAGTACAAGTGTTTACCGATTACAGGCAAAAGAAAAATTTAGATTTATTTAGTGTGTTGTAACTCTCAAAATGAAGAATTGTATTTTGTCGATTATACCCACTCAAACTGAATCCAGCCGCCCTGCTGTGATGACGACAGAAGCTGCCGCCGACCCAAACCAAGTGTATTTTGTTGTACGGAATAGAAAAATTTATGAATGAATTAGTTCGGTTACTTGGAGGACAGATTACAAATGATGTTGGTTGCTTTAATGTATGAATATTGTTGGACTAGCAGAACATTATAAAGTTGTAACAACTTAACATTCTCACACACAGTACATACGAATAGTTTAGTATTAAAAACAACAACTGACACTGCTTGTATTTTGGTGGCATTTAACAGTTTAATTTGTTAATAGTGTCATATGAAACCCTTGGTTAGCTTAAGATTTATGACTTGGTTTCTCTTTTCTGGTTGCTGCTAAAACTTGAAGTGTAATTTTATTTTTTGTGCCCTTTTTTAAGATTATTTTACCATTTTTTCCTCAATGCTGCTATTATTGGTGGAAATGATTTCCGCATATCCGATGGTTGGAGATACATACTACTTACATTTATAAATTTGTATTATTTGGATAAATACATACATCCATATATATGTGAACATACATGTCTGCAACTTGTTGAACATTTTGTAAATTGGCCTCTTGTTCACATCCTGCATATTAATGCCGGCGAAATGACTGGTTGTTGTACTTAATTTTATATGGCGGATGTCGTGCCATTTGCCAATACGGTCATATTAAGTGGATGAATAAATTTCCTGTTGCTTTTGGGCAAAATCCATTTTACATACATTCATGACATTTATACATATAAGTTTTAGAAAAAATCTTTACATAAAAAAATGGGCTTGGAATTTAAAGATATACGAGTACTTAATATCTTAAGATGAAAAAACATTAATCTAAATCCTTGTACGGTACCAAAAAATTGCTTAACGCTAGTTCCAAAATATTTTAAAATTTATTAACTAAAATCAAAAACGTAAACTTCATTGAGTTCATAAAATATTTGTTTCAAATATTTGATATACCGCCAACTGTCTTTCAATCTGCCTTCTTCCGTATTGAAGAGCCAAACATATTTATCAGCAAGTGATGTATTATTTATTGTATTTTTTTGCGACTAAACGCAAGTAATCTCACTTTACATATGAGGAGCCAAAGAACAAAAAGTTGCTTTATCGCATTTTTTTATAAAATGGTTTTGGTATTTTTATAATAGTACCAGAAAAGAATGCATTGGCGATGCCATGTGGAACTTAATTCAGCAGAGGAAGGTCTCTAAGAGCGCTGTTAACACCATCAAACCACGCTCGAATAAGGCAAGTCAGCAGTAACTATACCACCGCCTAAATTATGAAATAAACCGCATTGCCCGGAGAGATAAACGCAATTGGATCAACAACATAGCGAAAGAACTTCAAGCAGCGGCTGAAACCCATCGCGTGAGGGACATGTATATATATGTTTGTGAACAATCCGGCAAACAAAAATTATAAGCCGGAAAGCCTTTAAAAAATTATGCGGGAGGTTACACTATGGGAGAGCTTTTACTTCGGCATGCTATCAACATCCGCTGCTCAATGTCGACCCATTAGCGGATGTGCCTCACATACACCAATTGCTGGCATCCCTACTGACTACCCTGAGATAAGTAAAATTAGCGAGTCGATGATATCTCAAAGCAAACAAATCTCCTAGTTTGGATAATGTCTCTCCAGAACTGCTAACAGCCGACCAAACAACCAATGCATGATTTGGGCGTTTTGAGCCCATGAATCTTTACCTGACGAGCTGTCTAATGGAGTCATTATAAATCTTCCCAAAAAAGGTGATTTGACCGACAGGAAAAATTGGAGAGCCATAACCTTGTTAAGCATGGCAAGTGAACATTCTAGATTATCGTTGAGCAATTAGTGGATTGAAGATTACCATTATACAATCACCATCACCATTTTGATAGACTTTGATAAGGCCTTTGACACACTCAACCATAACGCTATATGGAACTCGCTGGTACACAAGGGTGTACACGAAAAACTAAAACGATTAATCAAAGCCCTGTAGAAAAAGACCACCTGCAGTGTGTTGCATGAAAAACAACTGAGCAACACGATCACAGTGAAAACTGGAGTTAAAAAAAGTTGTGCCTTATCACCTTTATTCTTTAAATGCGTCATCGATGCTGTGATGCAGAAGGTAACAAGCCGTCATAAGAGAAGTATTACGTGGGGCTTACAAGGATGGTTGGAGGACCGGTATGCATACATACATAAATTTTGTGTACGTACTACGTTTGTAGCAGTAAAACTGATAAACCGTTATAAAAAACACCTTAAATATATATATATGCAAGTATCTGCTGAAGAAGGTCTCCTACCAGGCCTGTTAAGGAACAGAACGCAGAAGGCCTTGGCTGGTTAGGACATGTATCCCTGACAAATAAAGGATTCTAGAAGGCCTCTTTACCACTTCTTTTCGCCGCTGGGTCACTTTCGTATGTTTAGTTGTGGTGATGTGGCAGAATAGCGCATATGCTAGATTAGCTAGCTCTACAAGGCTTACATACAACCGCCACGTTAAATTCCTATGCTGTGATGAAGGGTACATAAATTTCGAAGAAGCCAGTCGAGTGCATCTTCGAGTTTTTTTTTTTTTTTTTTTGACAAAAATTTATAATGAAATGATGAGAAAACCTAAAAAATTCCATTTAAATTCTAAATAACTTATTAAAATCTATAAAACTGAGGATAAAGTCGACAGTCGGCTTTACTAAAAAATATTATTATATTTTTAAAATAAGATAATTTCACCAATGTATTTATAGCTTTTTTACTCGTTTTTTTTCAGAAATACGCTATGGTTTGAAATATTCAACAGAATGGTTGGTTCAGTATTTAATGCATTTTTTTTTAATTTTATTTGCGCAACAGCTGAAAATTCACAAGCTCTGCATTAACACTCGTACTCACACCCATATAGACTGTTGCAACATGTGTGCAAGAATATCCATATACACCACGAGTATCCGTATGATATATTTTCAGTCAAATACACAAGTAAAAATACGAAAGGGGATGGCACCACAAATAGTGATTAATTGATTTCACCTTTAGTGGTATACGGAAAAAAAGTACAGACAGATATGAAAAGGTGTTCTAAATGTAAGAAGAACATGTTAAAGCATAAAATGGACTGGCCTAAAAATTTGCAACAGAGAAGTGAAACAACAACAACAGGCACCATGAAAATTCCAGTTTTGACCAACTAAAAAGATGCATGTGTTGCTTAAATATAGTTTTTTATTTTAATTTTTTTCAAGTTTTGTCTTGAAACAGAAATATTTGTTAACTTTAGGATATGAAATGAAACAAATGATACAAACTACTGGCTGTCATTGTATCTCGTATGTAGCCATAGCTTATTTATGCAAAAGGAAGGAAAGGAAACACAGTCTTGGAGCAGTTTCTAAACTTTTAAGAAATTGCAAGACAAATAATATCTACACGCTCACACACAAACTCTGTCCAACTGTCATTGCAACATTGTAAGTAACTGCAGTCGGTCTGCCTGTCACTTGGTCTCTGGGTAAAAAAAAGGATTGAAATATTAAGAGATTGAGAGAGTGAGAGAGAGAGAGAGGCAGAAGGGAATAGATTTGAAATTGTAGAAATATTTTGACAAATGAACCTAAATAACAGGTTGCACTTTAACAGAACATTTGCTGTTTTATTCCTCTCTGTTCAGTCCCTATTCTTCCATTGTTTTTCCTGTCGGTTTCTTTGTACACTCGTATGCCTGCTTCATGTTGAAGAATTAAAAGTCTTTTTTAGTTTTTGTTAACAAAATTTCATTGAAAAATTCATGTAGAGCGAGTGAAGAAAAAGGTCCAATTAAAGGTTTTTCCATAAAACAAAAGAAGAATTTTAGAAACGACACCACAACTAGACAACCTTGATAACTAATTTATTATTAAAATTTACTTTAGAATATACATGCGAGTATACATCCATGCTTGTATATATTTGGCCTAAAGCCAAATAAAAATTTTAGTATACTTTAAATATTTTGAGGGATTTACCAACAAATTAACTTCGACATGCTTCCATCAAACTGATGATTTTCGTTATAAATGATCTTGTACATACATGTGAATATAAACATAAGTTTTCTTACTAATTTTTTCTTATTTTCAATAAATAAAGACGATATAAAACAAAATTCAAATATTATGCACATTAAAATACACTAGAACAAAGCCAAATGCACAGTGGTACAAAAAGTGACAACTGGGAAATGGAAGCTGCTGTTAATATGGCATCAAGCAAATTTTTAGTTCTAAATGACTGTTGCTTTAAAATTATTCAAGCTAGTTTCAAATATAAGCCATTTGTTCTATGAAGTATTATGTATGAAGTATTATGTCCTTTGACAGGAAAGCGTTAGAGCAGTATGAGTTCCGAAAAGGGCGACAGTTGCTCAGGTCGGCTCTTTAGACTCCCATTATGACAAGAAGCTGCTTCAGTCAATAAAAATGGATACTACACCCGGATCCAAAGCAGCATCATAATGAGTTGGGTCTTATTCGCCCTTTAAACATAAAATAATTACCACTGCATATACGGTGGAGCGTAAGTAGCCTTATGCTAGCAGATCTGTTATTATGTATGAAAAAGACAATCAGGGAGTTCACAATAGCGTTTTGAAATATGTCTTAAGCACCCCATACACGATTCAATTCAATTTTAAATTAGTTCGGTTATTGTCCAAATCAAAGCGTAAATTGATTAGTTTGGCCGTTGTCGAGTTGGTTAAAGAAAAATCAAAAGATTTTGTATTTAATGAATTGAACAGGCTAATGTTTGTCTTAAGTAGAACAAAAATAAGCAAATTAACTAACATGTGCACAACTAGTAATGAAAAAACGACAATGGTAAGACTGTTGTAAATTTAGAGATGGTAAATTTGGGCCTTCATTACAAAACACACTTCAGCAAATTGAAATACGATGAATCAAACAAATTCACATATTCTATTTGCGAGAAAGTTTCGTATATAAGGCAGAAATCTACATCAACTGACACCACACACAGTGGACCAAACACAGAAGAACGCTGATGATGAAGGTTTAGTGGCCTTCGAAAACGGCTGGCTGTTCCGTTCAACTATGTGTTGTCAGAATATTTACAACTAACTTTGATGTTATTTGTTCATTAATAATTATCACATGTAATTTGGCTGAAAAGGCGATACGAACATTAGCCTGTTCAATTCATTAAATATAGAAACAAATGCAGTTCGAATAATAATAATTAAATTAACTAAAGATTTTGATTTTTCATGTTGACTAGTAAATCTTTCAATTCGATTGTGCTGTGTGTGTTCGAGTCTCTTGATTAGCTGTCAAAATTTATGTTTGTAGCTTTATTTTATACAGAAAAAGTTATATATTTTTAAAATTGTATTTCATTTCATTGAACTTTAAATAAAAAATCTAAAAATTAATGAATGAATGCAATAGAAGCTTTAAATTTTTAAATTTGTAATTGTGAAAAAATATAAATTTGGCAGTTGAATGAAAATCTCTCCATTCAGTTTATGAAGTGTGTGGCCAAGAATCAATTCAATTGAAAGACTCAATTGTCAATTGAAACGTGTATGGGGTGCTTTAATATTGCAACGTTTCAATTTTAATACTCTAATATCGGCTGGGAAGTTTATTGTTTTTGTTTGTGTGTAAATCAAATTTATTACCAGGTGGTAAATTTAAAAATATAAAAAGCATGTAATTTTCAATGTGGCAACATGGTAATGTTAAACTAAACAAATTCAGACTGTGACCACAGCTGCAGTTGATGAAAAATATTTTGTATTTTTCGCTGTCTTTAGGCATTTTGCAGAACAAATATTATTTTGATAAATTTATCCAACAATAATTTCTAATTAGAAAATTTCATTCTTTTAATACTTCAATTTACTGTGTTTTATACCATTACCTGCTCACAATGAATATTTTCAGATGGCTCAATGTTGCCACATTAAGATTTTAAGATACTCATTAGGAATTTCCTAAATAGTTTTAAATTCTTTCATTTAATTTTTATAATCTTTTTATCTTTGGCAATACTGATTATGGAGATGTTCTTATACAAAAGTAAACTTCAAGAATTTAAAACCAGTATTTTGTATTGAAATACTAGTTTTAAAACTCTTAAAGTATACTTATATTCGTTGTGAAAATGGCCCTTATTCTGTTATTTTTGAGCTGTGTAGTAAAAAGAATTTGACATTAATAATAGGTTGTCGCATGGTACCATCGTGTCACTATATTTTGCCTATGAAGATATGCATAAATGGAGGGGACCATTTTGTACCAACCAAAGAAATTTTGAAAAAGAAATATTGGAATATTTAGTCATTAAAACTTTCTTTGCTATAATTTTTTAACCTAAAACAACTGATAATTATGTATTTGGTCCGTTAATTATTAATGTTATTTGTTTAGCCCCTCTAGTTTCAGAGATATTGTGCATTATATATTAAAAAAAAATACTTTAAATTTTTCTGTTCTTACGCCATATGACGTCGCTGATTTTAAATCAAGCCTCCATTTTTTGATACGTGTGATTACAATCTAATAATTTTTTTTTCAAAATTAAAATTTTCTTTTAAAATAGTTTTTCATAAAAGCTGCAAAATTTTTAAAATGCTAGAAGGTGGGGCAAAAGTACCGCTTTCTATGTGACGTTTAGCTCACTTTGGCTTTAATCAATTTGTTGTTTAGACGTCCAAATTTTATTATGCATAAATATACGCCACAAGAACCAGCAGATATAGTGACAATATTTATTGAAAATAATCGTTTCATTGTTGTCACTAAGCGGAAATTGCGTCAAAAATATAATATAATCGTGCAGTGGCTCACAAAGTCACAATTTATCGTTTACATGCCAATTTCAGATAGTACAGTCAGACCTCGTTCTGGAAGACAACGGACGTCTCGTAACGCTGAAAATGTGGTTCTGGTGCGCGATAGAAATATCAATTCGGAGACGTGGTTCCCAGTAACACATTTCAGTTTCAGCAGTTTAAGGCGAATTTTGATCACTGATTTGAAAATTTTCCCGTAAAAAATTCAATTAGTCCAAAAATTGCTACCGAGAGATCAACGAGTTGAGTACAGTAATACAATCCTAAGGCTCTCTAAAGTTTTCTTATAAAGTGGCCACTTTTCTTGATAGTTCAAAATCTCAAAGACAATATTCGTCTTGAAATTGAAGTAATTCAGCCTGAGATAATGCAGGATGTCATGAAAAATTCCTTAAAAAGAGCCGAAAGTTGCATACCAAATCGCGGTCCCCATTTAGCCGATATAATTCTCCAACCATAACGAAAAAAAATTTCAGGACCAAATAAACTTTTTATTTATTTTACTTATCTTTTCTTTGAACAAAGTTATAGTAGCGGAACTTTTGCCCAATCCATTATATAATAAACACAAATATACAACATTTTTTATACGAAATATATAATTGCATTAATTACTTGTAAATTGACAAATGTGAGAGAAACCCCAAATTTTATTGGATGGCGTGAGAAGACAAATTTTAAGTATTTTTTGTAATATATATCACAATATCTAGAGTCAGAGTCAGTTATTTCATAATCAAAAAATTTAGACTACTCCAAAAATTCATGAATTTTAAACTGCTTTTAATAGCAATAAGATATCCTGATAAACTCGTTAAAAATCCAAAAATTTAAATAAAAAAAATTAAGGACTAAAAAAGAACCAAAAATTCAGAAATTTTAACCTGCTTTTAATAACAATAAGATATCGTGATAAAGTCGTTAAATGAAAACGACTTCTACGTAGGTTTATAATCCAGAAAGTACTCGTATTATAAAGTTTTGAGGAACATTCGTGAAATACTAAGCGTTTAAACCGTTAAGCGACTTTTTTTTCGTATTTACAAAATGGTGTCTATTGGCCGCCATTTTGAGTTTTGACTGTCATATCTTTAGTGACACTCCCAGGAGTAAGACAAATCGATTGATGGAAGAATCATCAAAATCGGTCCAAGAATTAGGTTTATATAGTGACGTAAAGGAACACACATACAAACATACATACATACATAGGCTGATAAGCACAATACCCTTCTTTGCGTCGTGCAGTCGGGTAAAAAAGTGGTGTAAATTAAGGAAGTGCTAAATGTCACTATATCCTTAAAACCAGAGCAGTTGCAGAAAAACTGATAATGTCATCGAAGAAATACACAAGGATCGGCTATTTGTATTTAAACAACAAAACCACTGTTTCGCTTTATTATCAAACACAAAATTTTTTGTGTAATTTATAAAATTTTGTATAATTTTGAAGGTGATCTGTGTAAAATTAAATTTTGATTCCGGCAACACTGAACTGCAGTCAAAATCCACCGGAAGGTTGAGATGATATTCAAAACTAACTTGAAATAATCACATCGGTATGCACATTTTACCATACTGTTGGTAGAATTAGTCCCTTCGCATCGTGTTACTTTTGCAGTTGTCGTATCATTTAAATCTGGATGTTAGTTAGAAAAAACGTGAGGCTGCTAGATTATGTGTCAGCTGTTATTGTATTTCTCTTTGCTGTATACAAGTAAGCAACACGTTGACGTTTGCTCCGTAAAAATCTTATTTCTGTAGCTTTCTACCTCACATACATTACGTTACATATTTTATTTATGTTACAGATTCTGTCAGCTGATCCGTGAACTCACGATACGAATCGACTAATTTTGACATGAGTCACACATAGTTTTCACATAATAACGAAACTAGGTAAGAAATTACAGGAAGTTTTCTTAAAAGCAATAAAGTGAAGACCAAATAAAGCTTGCGTGGCCTTGCATTCATATGCGCAGCACAAATTGAAGTTATTGGAAACGCTGGTGCTTAATACCATCCATATGAGCAAAAGACTCCAGCAGACTCTTATGGCAGATAGCAGAACATGTCTATGTATTGGTGTCAGACGAAAAAGGGGTTGCTATTATCAAAGCAAAGTTTTCAGTGCAGTCCAAAGACGAGTTAAGGTCAAAGGTCATTTACATTGTCTCGAAATTTAGTAGATTAGATTTAAAATCCTTAGTGAAATCTATACTGTTTACAGTAAGCTTTTTCGTCATTTATCAAGATTTCGTATCTAAGACAATATCCCTTATCTAAAACTTTTAACTCAAAAAGTGACGACTGCAGTAGAAAATTTTGTAGAGCGTAGCTAATTTACTCACCTTTTACATATATAAAGTATGTTGTACAGTGTAGTAAAAAAAATTAAATGTGAGATTTTTTTATAAATCTACTGACAAAGTAGATTTCGGTTCTAGAAAAAATCACCTATATTTAACTTGAAATCGCGTAAGCAGTAGATTTCAAGACAATGTAAGTGCTCTATTACTGAATTAGGACATAAAACAATTTTTTCCAAAACTTTCCAAACGAAACAACTTTTTGTGCCATTTACACCAGTGTTAAGACGTGGATAAGTATAAGTTCCAGTTTTGATGGCTATTGATGGGATCATCTCCATGAAAATTATTACAAATGAACACAAATGAATACAAATAACAGATCTTAACGCTTCGGTTACAATGGCATACTCACTTTCACCAAACATTTTGTGGACCCAAATTTGTATTTTGATAAATGTTTCTCTTGGTTTATCAAAAGATACCGAAACTAACAGCCAGCCACTGACAGCCAACTACATTTTTGAATGATACACATACACATACTCGTACACATTCATTTAGACCTTCAATCAAATTGAGTTTCAAATTACAACAACAAATATGTAACGTTAAGAATCAGGCGCCGTCTAATCATGTGGTTCTTATTATAGTTTTACACATCATTCTACCTTTTTGTCTGTATGGACATATTCTTCTTTGGAGTGTAAATTTAAAGGAAAATTGCACTGATTTCTTTGATTAATGGCATTTTTGCAGTTGTTGTTCTTGTAACTCAACTAGTGAGTTTTTCTTCTTATTTTAAATTTTGTAAACCAAAAATGAGTTCCAAAAATGTTTTCTTGAGCTCTTACCTTGATTACTGTTATTATTGCTTTTACGTGATGTTTTCTTCTCCTTCATCCAGGGATATTCTGGTACCGAGTCCATACCATCTGGTGTCTGTGGTGGACAACCAACACCAACCGGATATCCGCCTACCACTGGAGTTGCTCCACCTCCACCTCCCATATTGCCACCAGCCGCTAAGCCACCACCTCCCATCAGTTTTGGACTTCCGGGGCTTAAATTATTGAGAAATTCAGCCATTGATGGCTGCGAATTGATAAAGCCCCCTTCGCTGGCTGTCATCCAGTAGGGAGTTTCGTTAGCATTGACTCGTTTATCACAGTTTGGTCCCATTTTATTTATAAGCATTGCCGTGGCTGTGGCTGTGGCAGCCGATACATTAGCGGTGGCCTGCTGCACCTGCTGTGGCGTAGCTGTCACTCCAGGCAAAACAGTTTGACCGGTTTGCACTTGCAGTGCACTCAGCGGTGATTCCGTTTTTATCTGGGCGCCCATTTGGCTCTCTAGTGTTGTGCAGACTTCTTGCATTTTTTGTGATTCGCTTATTACTTCTTTTAATTGCGTTTTCAATTCTAATATTTTTCTCTAAGTGTTTATTTCTGCAGCAACGTTTAATAGGCACATACATACATATATATGGACATCCATGTGATGTTTAGCAGAAGGACAGCATTGAATAGATTTTTTCTTTCGATTTCCTAAAAATAAAATGTACATATATAATTGTTTAGCAAATGTTTACTATTGACTGGTAAGTTTTATATAAAATTAATTAGAAAATAATACAAATTAATAGTAATTATTCAAGTAGTAAGCAATCCAAAATTACACTCAATATATTGTGAAATTACCGAAATTGATCGAGATAACTTCTTAAAATATAATAAATTTGTTCATTTATAGAATGAACTGTAACATGTTAACAACTGTGTCAAGTTAAATTTTCGTAGGTATGTACTACATACTCGTATATGTATAAAATAAAATATAAGAATATTTGCAAAGCATCTTCCAATTCAGACTTGGCAGTTGGACATGTCCTTCAGACATCTTGCAAGACGGATGTACGATTATGTTAAGGCTCCTACACGCCTGTTAGCGACAGCTCAAAGCGATCAAACAGCCTCTAAGTTCAAACAAGAAAACAAGAGCGACACTTTTGATCATATTTTCCTTGTTTCCAATTAGTTTACTTCAAGACCAGTTGAGCCGGTTTTCTTTTACCGTGTCTTTGAGTACGGTTTTCTCTTAGATTGTCGCCAAAGAAACTGTAACAAAAAAATTCATTGATGAAAGTGTCTTCTGAGACAAGTGGGCCAACTAGGAACTTAATAATGGCTTAACTGATCGGAACTATGGTATTCTAAAGGCATTAACCTCATTTAAATTTCGTGAACTTGTCCGGTTCGGTAGATTTTGAGCATTTTCAAAGAATATGTTGTTTTAGAAATAAAAATAAATTTTACAATAACATTGACTGAAGCAAATCTGATTAAAATCTATAGATTCGCTCGCGAGAAAAATTTTTAAAATAACACTTTATTTCAATGACTCCAAAAGTTCTTGTCAAATTGATTCACAGGTGCCCCTGTGGCTGAGTGGTAGCGATGCTATCCTCTCAGTCCAGAGTTCGTGAGTTCAATTCCCGCCATACATCTTGGGTGTTTTCTGTAGACAAGCTATAATCGCTTTGCGGATTGTGTTTGTTTATGTAAAAAAAATTTACTATTTTGCATTTCAGAAACTGCGTCGAAAATTGAAATATGACCAGATACCAGCGTCGAAAGTTAAAAGTGAAATTACTACAGCCGTTTGAGATTAAAATGTGCGTGAAGTTCCAGGGATGAACTGCTAGGTAAATATTTTCCCATATTTTTTTAGAAATTTATTTATTTTAACAACTTTTAAACTATTTCTAAGAGCTTATGTCCCATATTAATAGACGCAAATGAGGTACATACCTTCGCCAAATATCCTGTTAATACACAAACCAAAAATTCATTTCTAATTAATTGAAAAAAAAATACTAATAATCAATTACTCAATGAAAATTTGGATTAAAAATTAATTCAAATAAAGAGTTTAATTGACGTAATTAAATTTTTAGTTATTATTTTTTGTTTTTTTTAATAATGGCATAGGCTCGTGTAGGCAAAAACCAACACTGTGTCGCACCTATTGTGAAACATGAAGTAGAGGTGTGGTGGTTTGGGTGTGTATTATTTTTACCTTAAAAATATGGCATACGGTTTTATAAAATTTACGTCTTAATTCGCTAAATCTACAAAATTGCAAACAAAAAAGAGAAACAATTGCAAAAGTTAAAAGATCGGCAAAAAGCAAAAAAAAAATGTAGTAAAGACAACAAGACTCTTCAAACGAAAAATGACAAGACTAAAAAAACACACAAAAAAAATATCAAACACGAAACAAATTAACAAGAAGAAAGATAATTGTACCAGCAGAAAAATTTCTAAAAGGTCGAAAATCGCGAAAAAAAAAATCTATAACAAAAAACCGACAAAGATTTCGAAATATTATGAGAACGCCTGAACAAACTAGACGCCAACCCGAACTACATAACTTTCCGTAACTGCCGAAAAGAAGCTCAAGCGACATAATTTTCGAATTAAATTTTTTTGACAAAAATCTATTATTCGCGATCTGGAAATGGATTATATAATTTTCTTCAAAAAAAAACGAAGTCCAAAAATGGGTCGGTTAAGCTTTTTTATCGGCTCGATAATGCATAATGGAAAAAATCTTTAAAACAGGAAAACTTGCCAGAGTTATAACTCGATGCCATCGTTAATAACTGAACACAATGGAAAACGCGCCAATGGGAAAAATCGCCTTAAAAGCTTCAAACCGCCAAACGGAGAAAACTGCCAAAATAAAAAGATATTTTGAAAGGGACAAAAGAATCGTTAAATAAAAAAAATCCAAAATCTTAAAATATTGCTAAAAAATAGTTTAACGAAAAAAAAACGCAAACAAAATTAAAAATGAAAAAATCGAAAAAACAATCACAATATAAATCAAAATAAAACTTAAACACGCCAAAATGAAATTAAATTATCTGAATAGAAATATTATTGAAATAACAAAATTGCCAAACGGAGAAAATCGCCATAAAAGAACAAATTATCAAAACAGAAAAATTCAGCAAAATGGAATCATTAATCTAAAAAAAATTTAAGGAACGAATTGCACTAAAGGCAAATGGTAAATCATTACTAAAAACACTAGCACAACGGAAAACATGCTGTTTTCGAAGGTCGCCACGCCTTCTTGTTTTTGTTCCACTGTATCTGGTGTCAAGTGGTTACAAACTTCTCTTTGTCAATCAAAAATAACATTTTTTATAAATAAAGTTGGTTACTACTGCCTCAGAGTCCTTGATATGAGAAAACTAATTTAATTAATTAATTATTAATTAAATTAATATAGTTTTCCGTTGAATTTGGAAGTCTGCCAAATCAAAATTGAGCAACTCTTCGAAATATTCTTTGAATAGTGGACTTTTTTTTATAGATTTTGACATAATCATATTGTCAGTATTCCACAATGGTTTTAATTAGAGTTGTACCGCTTATGAACAAACTAGTTCAATTGAACGATTCACTTTACTGAGCGCTGTGAGCCGTTCAGTCTACTGAGGGCTTTCAGCTCAGTACTGAGTGCTTTCTTTGCAAATTTTTTATGCATCACACAAATAAATCAAGAAAAGTAATTAATATCCTATGATAATATAAAAATATCTGAAGTGCCTTTTAATTTTGAGAATTTAATATATTTATGTATTTCCTATATTTTCACACATTAAAACTATTTTATTTACTTCATTTGCCTTGTTTTATAATGTCTGACGATACATTCACACACACACTGTATAAATCGGTCACTTTTTATGCTTCTTTCCTTTGACATAATGATTCATTACAAATGAACTGAGCTACTGAGCTAACTGAATGAAATAATTCAGTAAAGTGAGCTGAGCTGAAAAGAGCGGCCACTAAAAAGAGCTGATAAGCACAACTCTAGTTTTAATATACAAATTTATTTTAAATTTGTTGAAATCGAGAAAGCTAGAAAATAACAAATTGCATTGAAATATTACTTATTGACGGATTCGTAGCTTTTCTTTAAAATCCAACAACAAAATACACACACAATCCCAAGAAATGCTACGATATTTTGTATTTGCACTAACGCACGAAAATTTGCATCAAACATCGAACACCGCCATTGTGTTTAAGCTGAAAAGTAAAGATATTCTAGAAAAATATCTACTGAACATGGTTATCGAAGAATGTGATAAGTAAAATGAGGGATCTAATACATAGTAACCTTAAATGTCGTCTACCATTTCGTAGGTCCTATTCTACCAATATTTTGAATTTCTTTCCACCTCGCTCTCAAAATAATCCATTGCAAATTTGAAGACTGACTCCTATAGCTTTCAAGATATAATATATTTCGTTCGTATGGACATGGCGTAGCCCACTTGGGGTGTGAAAAGCTGATTATTACCTATTTTCAGCCCTATCGAATACACATACACAATTTTATAAAAATCGGTAAAGCCGTTTCGGAAGAGTTCAAACAAAGACCGTGGATAAGATAACCTCATTCCATATACATCTTTAAGTGAACGTATATACATATCTATATAAAGGGTGATTTATTAACCATTTTTTTCGGCAACACTGTTTTTGCCAACTCAGCTGTTTTCATGTATCATGTTACTGTTAAACATGTTCAGTTTGGTCTATAATTTAACCATGAATCGACTTACAAATGAACAACGCTTGCAGATTATTATTAAATTCATGCTCGGTTAAGAGCATCGTGCACTTCTTCCATTTTACGGTCTGTTTTGGCAATCTTCTGAGGAGGCTATTCGGAATCTTGTAAATTTCGCACCAAACTTACATTATTGAAGATTGAACCACCAAAACACATACGTAGCGTGCGGACAGAGGAAAATATCGCAGCTGTATCTGCTAGAGTTGTTACTTTGTTTTGTCCAAAATGGAAGAGCTAGACTTGGCTGACATGTGGTTTCAGCAAGACAGTGACATATGCCACACACCACGCGAAACAATGGACCAATTGAAAGGCGAGTTCGGTGATCAGTTTATTTTAGGTTTGGGACCGGTCAATTGGTAGTCTAGATCGTCATATTTAACGCCTTTAGACTATCTATTGTGGGGCTATGGTAAGGCTCATGCTTATAGGGATAAACCCGCAACGGTTGACGCACTAGAAGACAATATTGAAGAATTTATTCGTGATATACCAGCCAATATGTTGGCGAGAGTATGCCAAAATTGGACCCAGCGTGTGAACCATTTCAACATTTACATGAAATCATCTTTAAACATTGAATTATATAGATCGTTCTACCGACTCAGATTAAGATTTTATACATTTTTTATAAATCAAATCCGAAAGTTCTTAGAAAGTATTACATATGAACGAATATATAAAATGTATATTATAAAATATTAGCTCATATATAAAAATACAACTATGAAGCTCTTCATAAGTATGTGGGTGCATATATGTATAGAAATAATATACATATGTATATGATATATCTCACATAACACCGTTTTTGCTATCAAAAAAGTTATTAACTTTTAATCACTGGTGAATTGGAAGTAGAGACAGGCGCGTATCGTGTTTTTTTTCGTGACACGAACACGCACGACTCAACACAACTCAACCAAAAATCTGATTTCATTCGTCTTCGGGTTGTTTCGTGTTGAGCAAAATTGACACGAAAAACATGAAACGATTTTAGATGTAAATAATGTATGAATGAGAGAAAAATTTAATCATTTGTATCAGCAGACATACAACACCAGCATATTTGCTGATATTGTATGAGCCTCTGAAGGTTAAAGTACTGTATGTAAACAGATAGCATCAGCTGTGGTGGCAGAGTGTATCAGCTGGCAGTGCCAACTCGTTGCCATATTTGAAAAGAAATAAATTAAATTTTCTTATCTTATATACATACTAGAGATGGGCGCGTGTCGTGTTTTTTTCGTGACACGCATTTATTTTTAAAATGAAATTATTTCTCCTTGATTTTAAAACGTTTTTTGGATGTACATATGTAGATATATCGTATTTATACTAATAATAAACATTTATAATAAAACAAACGATATTATTTAACAGCTTTTATTTGTGATACATATTTAAATTTAATTGAACTAGAAATTATTGTTGATTAAAGGTTTCATATGTTTATTTTTATTTGAGACAATATAGAGCAACCGCTTAAGCTGAATGAAGGAAATTCCCATTCAACATAAATTTGCTTTGATGTCAATGCAAAAGAAAATGCTTTACATATTTCCAAATTTCTAGAGACTACAGTGCAAAAGCAACGGCCAAGTTATAAACGATAATAGAATGGCTTTACTCCATTCACTCCCAACTATTTCAATTGGTGTTTCCTTTCTCTATTTATTCTATGTATATACTATATATATACAAGATTTTGTATACTATTTATCAACATACATACATACATATATGTACATATATATTATTAGTTAAAATTGCTAAATAATCAAAAACTAACTATACCGTAAGTAAATTTTAATTATCTGCATTTAAGCCGGCTTAGCGGTCTTTTTGTAAGAGCCGTACAAAAAGCTGCTAGCCGATGTATTTGTCGGCTGACAGCCGAATTTGAGCCGGCGCAGGTCTCTGATCACGATATAGGGCTTTCTAACCGTGCTATTGGCGGAAAACTTGGTCGAAGCCCAAAAGTTATAAACAATTATTTTAAGAATCCATCAGAGTATTCCAATTGGTACAAAGGAAAGACTTACAAGAAGTTTTCACCTCGAGATAGACTCAAAAATCTATAAATAGCTTCGAATTCATTTGTGAGTTTAAGTAGAATTAGAGCTGCTGCCGGAGTTACAGTCAGTTAAAAACAATTTACAATGTTATAAAAACCTCGGAGTACTTAAAGCGTCGAAAAACCACAATTGGAAGACGTACATAAGCAACAGATACTAAAATTTGGGAAAGACCACGTGATGTAGATGGTGCATCAAGGCCATCAAACGAACGATTTTAAAAAAAAATATTGTTTTCTGAAGAAAAGTGTTTTAACATCGCTAGTCCAGGTGGGTATAGATATTATTTCCATTATATCAGGAAGGAGGAAGGCTTTTCGGTTGTCGCTGAAACGTGACGAGTCTTTTGCCACCACCCAGCACAACTCCTCACCGCCCAGATAGCCCAATTGCCTTTCTGTGTTATGCATTCGTCATGTCGGTTCCACGTCAGGTTAACTTACAAGTATTTGACATCTGTCGAATTAGGAATATTGCACCCATTCAACGATACTGTTCCTCGACCACGTTTTCTTCTAAGAGAAAAAGGTACCAGAATAGTCTTGTCAAAGTTTACCGCCAGGCCATGTCTCTCACACCATGTCATTGCAGTGCACAAAGCATCGTTCATCACGTCTAAGAGAACGTTGCCGAATTTTCCAGTTGGCATCACAACCATGTTATCGGCGTACCCTATAACTTCATGTCCTGGTTCACTAAGAATGACGAGAGGTTCATCACTCATTACTGACCAAAGAAGTGGTGATAATACACCACCTTGGGGACACCCTTTAACTGCCTTAATAGTAACCATATCAGTACACATAGAAGCAGTTATGTCCCTGCTGTCTATCATAGACCTAATCCATCTCAGAGATGAATGATGAATTTTATATTATTAAATACGCCATTAATGTCTAAAAAATGATGCAATGGAGTTTCCCCGACCCATGAGAACTCTCAATTGATTTACAATCATGTGCATAGTCAAGCAGAAAACTACTGGAATAAGAGGGGGAATAAGAATACTCCCCAAAAAAAAATTTGTCATCCCATATCAGCATTAAGCTGCATTAGTTAGAGTCTTTAAAGTTGATATAGGACGGGATAGGAAGGGGAATATGGATACCCCTCATACAAAAAAAAAATAGTTAGCCTATATTTTGAGAGCTGTAATATTGACAGTCCTAAAATTTGTTGTATGTTACTTTGAAAATATTGTGCATAGGCAAGAATAACGCTGTAGGCCCAGGACTTTGGGTCATTTGAAGCAGAGGTTTCGACGGCCATTGTATCGTCTCCCTCTCTCTCTGAAATAAAAACAATTTAAAAGAAATAATGGGAAAATGTATCAGCGGAGACAACTAAGCATTTGGTTTCTTCGATGCCTAAAAATGTCAAAGAAGTTTTTGATGCAAAAGGAGGACACACAAGCTATTAAAATTTTACAAATTTTTTGCTCAACCATACAATGCATGTAAACTTCTGCTTCCCGAAATAATATTATATTTTATTTATTTGTTTGTTTAATATTGTTAACTGAAATTATGTGATGTATTTATTTAATTTAATTTATTTCTCTTTTAAAATAAAAAAATACAAATTTACTGATTTACTTTTAAAAACAACAACTTTTTGGAAATACTGAATCATATGTAGAGATTTGGTTTAAGTCTTATGCCGAGTACACATTATGGCATTCTATGACATCAAAATAGTGTGTACTAACGGCAACGTTTGTCATTTGCGATATTTTTCGTTATGTGGCATTGCTTTCCATATAAAAAACATTATGTGAACGGCGTTGCACACATTTCGAAAATGACATCACAAAATGACATTACATAAACTTTTTAAAACTTACAATATTTAGTCTATTTATTTTCCCATCATAAATGATAATCCAGCATTGTGAATCCGGCGTATATTACATTCACTTTTATTGTTTAAAAAACACACTTTCATATACATTTTTTTGTTTAATTCATTCTAGTATGTACACAATATGTACTTAAGCATAAATATGTATTTATCTGCTTATAATTTTTAGTAATTTACTTCTTAAGCTCTTAATTTACACTTAATGCAAATTTATTGATTGCAACGTTTATTACAAATTAAAGTAAGAGAAATACAATTATTGCAAATAACTAACAATTATCTTTTAAACTGAAATATCCTGACTTTTTTTTGTTTTGAGTTTTGACTGTAGTGTAGTGGTGACCAAATGGGAATTTTACAACAAATACAACACGACGCGCTATACAAGAATGGCGTTTCTGTTGTTTACTCAAGCGCGACAATTTGAAATGGTTGAGCCCACAATGCACCCATGGCGACGACGTCAAGTAAAGCGCCAAAACAATAAGACACGCAAATATTTACAAAAACAGAAACAAAACAGCAGCAACCGTAGACAAATTCTACACACAACAGTGCGTGTGAATGTCGTCGTTTAGCTACAAGTCAACTTGTTTTTTAAGAGTTTGTGTGCACCCAATATGTCGTTTCGTAAGTCTCGTGGAGAGTTTTAAAGCCAACTACAAAACCACAACATGCATTCACACAAACACATCTGTTTCCTTGCACCAACAATCTTGATCACTTGTGCTATTTCTTATTCTTCTTCTTTCTCACCATTCACTCACACAATGCCGTTAAGCACTTGTTTTGCTGGTGACGTATTGTTGTTGCCATTGCAATTTCTTGTTTCTTTTCTTTTTCTCTGTCTGACCAATTGTATGTGGGGCGAGTGTTTATTTTTTGTTATTTACTCATGTATTCTCTTAAGAATTTGGGAGTTCGCAAACAAGCCGGTTTACACAAACAAAAAGAATTATGGTGGACATGTTGTTGTTGGTTTAATTCAATTTTTAGTTTTTTGTACACACATACTATTTCATTTAGGCTGGTATTATTTTTATTTTTAGCTGCACTTCAATAAACGTTTAAATTATGAAAAATTTTATGTATTTCGTTATTAGGCATATTTTTATTTATTTTTTTTAATTAAGTTCATTTATTCAACATATGAGTACAGGTTAATATGATTCAATCTTATCTCACTACAAACATTAATTTACTTATCTGTTTTACATATATCGTTTAATCATATACATACACTCGTACATATATATTCATGTGTGTAGATGTGTATTTCTGTACTTATATAATTTTCTTTCCGTCTTTTTCTATTAACATTTAGTACATGTTAATGCATTACATACATTGCGTGTTTTCACATTTTACCAACTTGCTATAAAAACTTTGGCATTTTAAAATAAGTAAAAGTTTCGTAAACTTTATTTGCAAATTTTTCACGTAACGAGCACCAGAATTCACTACCAATCTAAACAGTTGTACCGATTGTACTGAATTGTGTAAACAATAAAAATTTAGCAGCAGCAATAAGCAACAGCCCTCGAAATAACTTGGCAACACAACAACAACAATACGAAACAAAATAATGGAGAGGAGTGGCTTTGTGACAGGGGCCATCCATCACTAATGCAATAAAATCTAATTGTGCGTGTGTAAAATGATGGACATGCGCAGTGCCAGGCCTTAAATTGTATGCTTGTGGTAAAGGTGGAGTTTAATGCATTTCTATTCTTTTCTGCATACTTACACAACCTGATCAAGGCATATACACAATTTAAGTACCAACACAGATACAAAATGTTTCTCTCCACTCTTTTGATTGGTGGATAGCAGTCAGGTAGTGCGGTAGTTGTGTGTAGTTTTGTAGTTCTTACTGTATGGAATTTATATTTGTTGCTTAGTCAAGCAACTGAAAGTTTACTATTGGGGTAGTATTGGTATTTATATCATTAAGTTTTGTTTGATGTGTTGGTATTTTTAAATTTTTTATTTCTCACTTTTGATTTTCCCTTTATTTTTCCGCTCTGTATTTGCTTGCTTTAACTTATTTGCTTTATTTATTGTATCTACATCTGGATATATTTTTATTCATTTTCTTGTTTTATTCGTTGTATTACTCCCTCCGTTCGTTGTTATTATTTTGCTTGTTAGTTTGTAGATATTTCTGTTTTTTTCATTTCGTTTCAATTAAGTTTTTTGCTGTCACATTTTGTTATTTTTTGACGTTTTACATTGTATCGTATTCTTTCAGTTTGTTATTGCTCTTAGTACCCTACTCTTTACATGACATGATAAATAACCAGTTCGACATCTACAAGTCAGGGCAGCACGGTAATCCAGACACTTATGTGATGTTTCACGATATCGAAAGAAAACTTTCGACTGAAAATTGATGCATATTGAAAAGAACAATAAGATATGAAATTTTGTTTTACTTTCAATATAAGTTGTAAATAGAAAGTGTTCTTTCGATATCGTAAAACGGGCACCTCATTTTTCAACACAACGGGCTCTATAATCTGTGCCCCGTTTCTGTAACTTGTCAGAAGTTCTCGCATCAAGAAAAACTAAACAATTATATTGGTTGTCCTATTTTAAACAGGGTTACTCACATAAAAACGTGTATAAACTTAGAAAATATATCAACAAATACAGTTTTTTTTCTTACTCAACCGGCGTTTCACAGGATGATAAAAATTCTCTTGACTCGAAAAGTTCTCACATTCCTTACAGAAATGAGGCACTGGACAACATACTAATTTTCTACCTCAATAATCATATATATATAATTAATAGCATTTATTAATATTTCTTTTGTACCACAACTTTAACTCTGTTTTTACTTATATCATATAGGGTTGTTATCCGTCCTCTTTTTCCCGGACACTGGCCTCTTTTTGGGATCTCTGTCCTCGGAAAAAAATTAGTGTCGGTGAAAGTCCTTTAATTTATTGTAATTTTAATTATAATGAATTTGTTAATAAATAAATAAACACCAAGTTAAAAAGGCAAATAATTGGTATTGGCTGTCCAGCATATCTTATAAATGGGTGGCGTTGGCTAAAGTAGATAGCACGTTCGACTAAAAAACCAAAGGTCCGGGGTTGGAGTCCGATTCCGACAGTAATTAAAAAATAGCAACACCACGCATTTTTCTGATGTGCATTAGTTTCCTTTGGTATCAGTTGTTGTAGGAACGTTCAAGTGATGAAGGAATAGACACTGGTCACTGAACTACACCGGCTTCAGCGGATACTAATCCTAATGTAACACCAGAGCGCCCTCATTCGTTGGTATTGTGTAGCAGAACCAATCAAATTACTACTAAACAAAGCTTCGTCTCATTGACACCAGAGGCGCTGCAACACAGCATTATTAAGAAAACGTGCAAAAAAACAGAGTTGTAAAAGAATGAAGCTTTCCTGTACCTCTTCCTTCACCACCTGTCTTCTCTATCACTATCCCTTTCCTAAAGAAGGCAACACCTGGTAAAAGTAGCACACATTCATTGCGTAAGTGTTACTTCTTTTTCAAACAAAAAAATATATATATATGGTATATTATTTTAAGAAGTCGAATTATTAAGATGTATTTAAAATATCGATGGAGTTGCGTAAAAGGGTTCAAAATAATATTGTACATAGCTCTAGGCGAAAGTTCAAAATCTTCCTTTTGTGAACAAATAAAATATTTTAACCAAAAATTTTAAGTTTATTTAAAGTCGGTAGCCCTACCGTTATAGATACTCGTATTTATTGTTTTTGAACTTTAAATTATTTTTTGTTCTCAGTTGATGAAGGACTACTTTTTATGAATTTTTGTGCTATAGACCTTTTTTGATAAATGTAAACGACAAAAATATAAGTTTAAAAAATAGTTTCCAACATTTTAAATGATATTTAAAGTGCTATTTTTTTCATTTTGGCGATTTTTTTATTTTGGCGATTTTTTTCGGATTTGCGATTTTATGATTTTGGGATTTTTTTAGACTTGAGGAATTAAAAATTTTAAAAAATTCGTTATCAGTAAACAGGTTTCAATATTTCGTATTAGTTTTCAGCTAAAGTTGGTGCCGTTGCCTGCTTTGTCTGAATTTCCAAACCTCCACTTCATTAATTATGTGTGTATTTAACTCTATAGTAACGTTACTTATGATCTCAATAGTTTCATATTATTTCCATTTTCCTTTAAATTACTTATCTCTTCCACAATTACAATGGAATTGATTCCACGTTCACGTAAATTAGGAGCTATTTGGATGATTATTGCAATAGCTATGTCAATATGTGATTCTTTAACTCTTTTTGATATGAATTCATTGTGATCTGGTCGGTGATCACAAATTCAATTGATTTTTGACACATTTTCAGGATTAAAAGGATATAATCAGCACTTTAAAAATCAATTTATAATGGTATCCTGCATATCTTTTATAGAGAGGACCGTGTGAAGAAGCGGACAAAATGTTTACTTTGCTATTATTTGCCATTCCCTAACCGTTCTCTTTCATTCAAGTTTCAATGGTTTAAATATACATACATAAGTCAGCAATATATGAGTAGTATTTGGGGGTAATGCATATAAAATGATGTCTTTCACCAATAATCGCTAAATGTGGCCAAAAAAATGGTTAAAACCAAAAATCATGACTATATAACAAAAATAAGAAGATAATTCATAGTAAAGTTTTTCAGTAAATCGGGAAAAGCTTTTAAAGCAAATAAAAGTAAAAATAATAAACTTAAGCAATAAATCAAATAATTTTTCTTCAGGTAGTCAATAAGCAAACAAAAAACTGAACACAAAAATTAAAAACGATATACAAATGTATGTATGTATGTACACACAAAAGAGTAATAAATCAATTAAAAAAATAATTAAATTTTCACCTGTAAACAATTTGATAATATCAATTAAGTTTTTTCACTCAAATTAATTGAATCAATTAAATTCTTAATTGAAAACATTAATTCGTAAATACTTGTTTCTGTGTAGGTAATTTTTTAATTAAAAAATCCGGTCATCCTCATTAACATCATTGTTGTTTCTTTCATAGCTGTCGTGTTTGTACCAATAAATTTTAAGAAACTCTCAGAAATTTTATAATCGTAGCAACAGCGTGATATTTTCAATCCAGTCCTATTTGGTCCACTTTCTATTTTTTAACTTTTATTTCAACTTTAATTTCTATTTTATTTTCATTTGGATAAAACAAGCATGACACATGTTTTACTGATATCATAACCCACCAACTAGACCCGTCAACTTTCAATGACATTACCACGATTATAAGAAAAGAGTAGCAAATGTTATTGCTACCAATTTAACTATCTCTTTCATATTATGGTGTTAATTGACAATTTTTTATCTAAAAATGCATAAAAAATGATTACACACTTTCCTAAACGCAATTTTTGTATATTCTGTTATTGATAATAATGCGAAAACAATAACATATTACTCTGTTGTATTTTCTTGGTAGTTCCTTTGTTATGTGTTAAAATTTGCTATGAAAAATCGCAAAAAAGTTCATGTATAGAAAAATTGCTAAAATTAAAATAAAAGTGGCAAAAAAATTACTAATAGCTAAATGGGTAAATGGCTAAATTGGCATCACTGCCCCTGGCAAGAAGTTAGCATACGTGGCAAAATTGAATATTATCTTAACTGGTTTTTCCATTAAATTTCACATTGAAAATTAAGCTACGATTTAGTAGTGAATTAAAATGATCAAATTGTACCTTAATACAGAAAGGCCCTAACTAAATTTTTTTCGATATCGAGATTTTTGCGTTTTTCGATACAATGATTATATCATTGATGTCAGTTTCATACCAAAATTGTGCTAGCTAACATCACACATATGTAATCGTATTCTCTTGCATTTAGTCGTCAATGAGACAGCGACGATAACACATGCGTAAGGTGTCTTTACATGGTAATACAAAGTATTACAACTTTGTAGAATCAAAATATTATGAAATTCTCTCCGTGTTTAAAAAAAGAGAACAAGAGTCTGATGTATTTTTTATGTTTACACTGATACTATAAGTAAAATGCAAGCAATGATATTAAACTGTTGAGTTAATAACAAAAATTGGAAAATTGTAAAAAAAAAGATGTGTAATAATAAAACTAAATATTGGACAAAACATTTTATAATTTCAATGCAATTTTACTACAAAATATAATTTTTTTTAAGTTTATTTATTCTTTATTTGGCTTTGCTGTAACTGTTAAGTAGCTGATGGTTGCAGTCGTAAAATATTTACAAAAACAACATGAAAACTTCCTGAGTTGATTTTGGTTGTTTTTGAAAAGTGTCAACACCTTCAATAAATATCATTAGTGCTGCCAATGTTTACTTTGAAATACACCTCTGGTGTGATGAGAATACTTAAGTTTCTAAAATGGTTTAGAAAATAAACATTTACCGACCGCTTGTCAAATTTTCTAGCCGTATTCTCTCCTACTCGATACATTTTGCTTTTACACGATAAGATTTTGTATAATCTACAGCATTTTTTGACATGTCGTAATACATTGTATTACCATGTAAATACACCTGTAGCGGGTGTATTAAATTCTTTATAGATACAGTGAAAGAAAAAAGTGGTATGCGGAAAATATTCTATGATCACAACTGCTTTTCGCTACATTCAATGTGTTTTATGTTACAAAACTTTTAGGAGAAATTAATATGTATTTAAAAGAAACTCGGGAAATATGAGTCGCAGCCAATTTTTTTATTTAAGTTTCTTCTTCTTATTTTTCACGTTTCTATCAGATAGGCTATTTAAAACTTCCTTTTTGGAGATTATTCACAATTTCTTACGAAAAGTTCAGAGCCCCATAACTCCGAAAATATGCGTCTCTGCCAACTTTTTGATATATTTTTTTCTTTTTTTTTTTGTTTCCTATCATATAGGCTTCTTTTAATTTCTTTTGAACTGCTTTATTAAACTGCATTTGTTTCAAATATTTATTTTTTCTATGTACTTAAGAGACGAATGAGACAACTTTTCTCACACACAACTATAGTTTTATTTTTGACATCACTGCATTAGATGTTCTTCTATCGAAATATGTATACAACAAATTCGAGTACTAAAAATATATCAAGCTAACGATATGTATTTCATATTTATGATTTTATCAGGCTAAAGTTCGTATCGCTTTGTAAGCCAAATTAATGAACAAATAACACCAAAGTTAGTTGTAAATATTCTGACAAACACATAGTTGAACGGAACAACCGGCTGTTTTCGAAGGCCACTAAACCTTCCTCATCAGCGTTCTTTTGTGTTTGGTCCAGTGTGTGTGGTGTCAGTTGATGTAGATTTCTGCTTTATATACGCAACTTTTTTGCAAATGGAATATGTGAATTGTTTTGATTCATCGTATTACAATTTGCTGAAAGCTTTATTTCAATTTCAATGCTAATTTTATGCCAGGTTTTTCTTATACATACTTACATAAGTCTGTCAGTATGTACATTGTGAAAAATTTAATACATAAAATTGTTTTAAACCTATTTTTAGCGTTTCATTTAGCCATTAATGCCGACTAAAAGTTTTCTACTTATTTTTCTTTGCACTGTTTCTTCGTCTGTCTTATTTGACTTCTGCTTTTACACACACTTGCTTTTTTTGTTGCTTCTGCCACTGTTGCTTATGCTGCTTGAATGAAGGTTTTTATTGCTGTTGCGGCAGCAGTCAATGTTGGTACGTCCATCATTGTGTCAAACTTGGTGGTATTGTCGTTACCGTTTTTTGTCTTCATCATTTCTTAGTCTCCGCCATCTCTGCGTCTTGACGTATGAATTCATGGTTTTATGCATTATATTTTATAACTTCCGTTGCACTTTTTTCTGTTCACTTTAGAGCGCTTTTCTTTTAAGTGCCAGTGTCTCATATTGCTGGAGGTTCAACCTTTCTTGCTACTGTTTCATTGGGATCGTCATAAGTTTTTTTTTTAATTTTATGTTGTTGTTTTTTTAGCGTTTCTTCATTCGTCCACATCAACTTTGTCAATAAATTGACACATTTCTGTATAAAACGAACGGCATTTAAATACTTAATAAGCGTTTCATTTTTAAACTTTCTTTTGTTTTTAATAACATACCTATTGGGTTTCTTTTCTTATTTTGTTTCGTTATAAAAATTCAAATCACTTTTTTAAGTCTAAGCATTTTCTTCATATATAATAAAAAATAAATCCATACATCTATACCAGAGAATGACAAAGAGTACTCAAAAACAAATATATGTACATACATACATAAGTAATAGTCTTAATTTTAGTAACTGCATATAATCGTAATTGTAGCGCAAACATATTGTCTCTCAAGCAACTGTGCCTATAGCCGCTTTCAACAAACAACATTAAGCACCTCTACTTCGTTTATGCGAAAAACTAAAATACGCTACAACTAAAAATAAAAAGGCACATGGGTATCAAGCGCATTGACTCTCTCTCTCATACTTGTAGTCTGAGTATGCTTATACTCAGGGTATGGATATTTAATCCGACAAAAAAATATACGCATGATACTCGGTATGCATTTATGTATATAAAATAGAATGGAATGGTGGGTGCATGTCTGGTTGTATAAAAACATGATTTATGTGTGTGTGTCTGTAATTAAAATAGCCATGTATATAGACAAGTGTAGCCGATTTATAGTCAGAGTATTTGTATGATCATGCTCGTGATTGTAGCTCACACAGTCTATAAACTTTAGTTAAACTTCTTTGTGATGCGTAATTTACAAAATGTGTATAAACACAGTTGGCTGCATGTTTATAGTTATACGTATTCGGTTTGAAATTAATGCGTGTATTTGCATATGAGGGTGTTGTTTTATTTTTAGCTGTACGCATTCATAGTTTGTTTGATGGCAAATACTCAAAGAATACTTAGAATTATATTTTTGTCAATCTCTGATCCATATATATTTATGCATTAATATACGAGGTGTGTTCAAAAAGTATCGCGAATTTTGAGTTTTCGCAAGATCTATATACTTTTGCAATAACATTAAGTTCAAAAAATAAAATATTTTTTTTTTGTAATATGTATATTGAATTTTCAACCTTTATGAAAGTAAATCAATGAAAATATAACAAAAAAAATTAATAAGTTCCTTTAACTCCCAAAATATCGCGATTCGTTAGCAAATTTGGGGTTTCGTGAGACGTTGGTTGCTAGCTCTCATCCCACGATGTAGTCACGCTTCAGCGGTTTATCGCCTACTTTTCTGAGACATCTCAGACACTCAGGGTATATAGTTGTGGCGCCTTCTAACTCTAGCTAAGCCTTAAAACGGTTGCCTTAAATCCATTGCCCGGGCATACTTGGTCAGAGACCAGAGACAGTTCAAATAAAGCAAATAAATTTCACTTATAGTATAATTATGACAATATGTCGGATGGTGGGTCTCTTGGGTGTTTGATTGGGATATTATTTTTCATTTTGCCTTATAAATACTTTTATTGTTATCCAATGGATTTCTAATTGTATAAAGATGTAGAAAAATAAAATAGATTCATATCGAATAAATATTATTTGCTGGGTTTTGTATGAGTTACTAAGCCTACTATGCTTATTTTTCTTTTGTGATTTTCAAAATATTAATATTTGTGAATTCTCAAATAGTTTATGAAAGTCTGTGCATAAGATAAGAGGCTTGTGACTGTTCAAAATGTGTGGTTGAAGTCTACTGACGATTTGTTAAAGCAACAATGAAATGCATATAGACATCGCTTAACTACCAGCAAATAAATTTCACTTATGATTTTATATTTTTGTTGAAAAAAATTTGTTTTTATCTTTTGTCTTACTTTTATATGGAAAAGGCCGGCTTTTTTCTTCTTGCAAATTAGAATATAACAAATGTAGTCTAACCTATTGTATTATTGTTGAAGAAATGCACTAAAACCTACTTGTTATATAATAAATATTATAATATATAATATAAATAATCTTCAATAAATTTATATTTATAAAACACAACAATTATTTTAATATGAATTTAAACAAAATCGTATTTATTAATATTCAGAAAAAAATAACTGAAAATTTGGCTTGTTTTTATAGTTAAGCAATTGTCTATATGCATTTAGTTCTCGCTTTTTGAACTCATCAGTAGACTTCAACCCAAAAATTTTTTAATTTAGCTAACAAAAATTTATTTGGGTTGAAGTCTCCTGATGAGTTCCAAAAGCGGGAACGAAATTCATATATACAATTGCTTAACCATAAAATCAAACCAAATTTTCAAATTAATCAAATAAATATAAGTACTTCGGTATTTCATGTACAAGAAATTAACTTAAACTATTACCTTGTTTTTTGAATATCTCCGAAATTACTTACATAATGTCTTTTAACTGTTTTACCCACAATACGTTTGTTAGCATATCTAGTTTTCGTGTGGTGTGCCAATTGTAAATCTTCTACGCGAATGTAATTGAATATTACTAAAACAAAAAGAAAAAGGATATTTTTAAATTCCTTGCGATGAAACTCACCTATCCATAAACAATCTATAAAAAATACACCAAAAAGAAAATTAAAAAATTTCTAGATTATGAATCTGCAATAATCTTGAAGAATTCACTAAATACGACATTTGGAATTTTTTCATAATTTTTAGACAAACTTCTTTTGATATAACTTCTTATCCCTACAAGAATGGTATTAGTCAATTGACCGGTCATTTTACGTCCAACGTATCTTCCTTTTTACAAATATCTAAAATTTTGAAAATAAATATATATGTATATTAAATTAAATTTTGTAAATTTATTTTATTCATTATTGTTTTTACTTACTTTTTTATCACTAATAAATTTAATTTTCACAGACTAACTGAATTGTATTTTTTTTTTATAAAACTCAATGTTTGAAAAGTTTTGGCATATGTGCATTATATGTTCCACTCTAACATATGTATATGCTAGAGTAGAGCAACTATAATTAATAAATAAATCCATCATCACTTCCGATCAAATGACTAGTCAGTTGACTGTCGCTATTGATTTCAATGTAAAATTGTTGCAAATGTGTTAGTGAAGAAATTTTGTTTGTTTAGTTTCGGTCATTCATTTCTTGTAGGGATACTATGAACATGTGTACATACATATATAGGAAGTGGAATAATAAATATGTAAATAAATAAATAATTTAAAAAAAAACTCAAAATATGTACTTGTCGGACCTTTTTCTAATTTCACAACCTTCATGTCATGTCAGTTAATGGTATCTATTTTGGAAAACGCGTCGTCTCGGTGAAAGTTACATGGAAAACAAAATTGTGTAAATGTAAAAAATTAGTTTTTGTTTCTCATGCAAAATCAACCGTTTTTAAAAGAGAGAGAAACGCGTTGAAATTCTCACGTTTATTTCATTTTAGAAATGTATTCCAAAAAAAAAACAATTTTTGAAAATTTGTTTGTGTTTTAATGTAAAGTTTCACTTCTTCGACGTTTTTTCCAGAATAGCCATAATGTATTGTTATTTAAAAATCAGTTTCATATTGACTGGAAGAAATTTCTTATACTTTAAAGAAATTTATTTACAAATTTATTATTTAAATATTAACAAAAGCATTGACGAAACAGAAATGCCTAGAGTCATATCAAAGAGTAGTAATTTTTAAAATAATATATCAGAAAGATATAGGAACATGATAAAAATGTTCAGCTATGTATGCAAACTGTTCGGGAATGGGAAAGGCAAAATATCGAATAGGAATTGCTTTCTTGAAAACCTCCAGATTTATTTAAAAATATAAGATATTGGTCAGTCGTTAAGCAGCTCTGGGTTGAAGAACACTCTCGCGTCATCGTAATTATTTCTTAAGTGCGGTTATGCTTGTGCGTGTTGTTTGGGCTTCGAGAGTTTTCCGTCTCGCTCGCTCTGGTTGACTGATCTGCCACGAATAACCATATAATCTTGCGGTTCTTTTGTGGAATTTCATTAACAACCGCATTCCTACTTCCTATGTGAAGCCATAGGTCGTGTACAGTCAGTCACAAAACTTTTTTAAAATACTGTTAATAACATCTTGGGCATATGGTCTAGTTACTCCGCCCATATTTGTGCAACCATATTATGCAAATTTACTTTGTATAATATGTATTAATAAATAAATAAATAAGATATTGCACATTATAAAACTATAAAATAAAATAGGATAGGATATAAAATTAGTTCATTTATAAGAAAACATGCAATAAAGTAAGATACATATGTATGTATGTATAAAATAAACTATTGCTTGGATGGTCCCTTGGGTATTAAGCCACTAAGAAGGTGCGAAAAATCTTAATTTAATAAACTCGTATGGGCTTTGCTTGGATTAGACGGCAATTATATAAATGATTAAGATGCTGCCCGTTGCATTTTTACGGTTGCCAGATTTGTCGGCCACGCTGGCATGCTGGCGTTCAGCTCCGGCTGAGCTCGCCGTCTTGCGGAGATTCTTGCCGACAGCTTCCGGCATTAAGCAACAGCAAACCACAAAAAAATCATGCCAGCTGCGCTTGGTATGGTGTTGAACCAAGAAAAATATAGTGTATTTATTTTTAATGGAGCCCGAAAGTGGAACAATAAACTAAAGAAAGAAAAATTAAATAATAAAAAAAAAAATTAAATCTTCCGCAAACCACCATACTTACAAGTTTTGCTCTCAATAGAACAAACTGGAGTTAGCTGGTGTTTTTGCTAACCGAGGCAAATCCCTCCCACTGAAATTCTGATGGATTTCACCTGGACAACCTCGCCTCTTGGTTCTAGGTTGTCCCCAAACCTTCATGGTGGTTACTTACAAGCATTTGGATTACATTGCTTTTTTATTGCGTCATATTAGTTTTACGAATTCCGTTGGTTGCTGAAATTTATCTATAACTTTTTCTCTGCCGGCATTAATATTTCTAAAAGGCTTAAGGATTTCTTTTAAAATTTATTTAAAAATATATATAATACAAGTAACATTTTCTAAGCTTTAATAAGTTTTAATTTAACAATTCACAACAGATCTCAAAACCGGCAACACCTGGCAAAACGAATTTTGTTGTTTTGTCCCAAATGAGAAAGCATCGCAGCATAAAAAGAATATTAACATACGAAAATGCTCAAACAAAACACGTAAGCAACAGCAAAACAATATAAATACAAAGATCTTTATTCACCGAAAATGAAAAATAAGGAAAATGTATTAAAACTAAAACAAACCTTCACTACCTTGGGCAAAAACAAATAAAAAAGGCAAATAGTAAATGACTAAAAATACTCCTAATATTTTTGGTATCCATGTCATTCATACGCACGCACACACATACATACATATGTACATGTACTAGAGAAACACCACAAACACCAAAATTCATATGGCACCTTTAACACATACTCGTACAACACGTTGCCCCAATATCTCTGGTATTGTTTTGTATTCTGCAAAGTGTTTACGAATTGAAAGCGTGAAAAAGTGTTATTTAAGCGCATGAATGCCAATTGGCAAAAACTTTAACCTTAAAAAATCTACAATACATACATACATATAAGGAAAGATGCAAAAACCTTTGCATTGGTATATTTATCTGTGGAATTTGAGGTGCTCATCACAGTGGGGCAAAAAAGTCACCAACTTTGAAACAGATGATTAGAACATTATGTAGCAATAATATACCGTTCAGCGTGCCATGAAATCAAGCAATTTTACGATTTCGGCCAAAATCAAGCTGAAATTAAATATTTTCCCATACACAGAGAAAACAGATTTGTTCTGATAAACGAATTTGTAGCCAATCGAATTTTGTCGGTTCCAGCAACTAATACACAATTCTGTTGTAATGAACAAATATAGCTTTTTTGAGCACCATTTTTTCAGTAGCGATATGTGAATTTTTAGAATGAAATTTTAATTGTGACTATAGAAATAATTAATTGATACAACCAATATAATTGGTATTTCTAAAGAAATCATTGGTACATAAATACTTACATACATACATAAAAACAATTTCTGTAGAATAAAAAAAGTAAGTACATTGTTATATTTAAATTATTCTAAGTTTTTGCTTATATTCTGAAGTGAATGAAATGTGCAAATTTTTGATCCGCGTGGTGCGTTGTAAAAGTAGGATCACACGATTTCCCCAAATACACCAACTGGCCCAATTTTTATTGTGTTGAATTGGTGTACAATAATAAAATTATCCCAATCAAATACGTTGCAGTCAACAGAAACAAACAGCTGTTTTGGTAGTTTTTAGTTTGTTTTGTTTTACTTGCAAATGGTTTTCTTTTAAAAATAAATATTTTATTTCTGTTTTATTTTGTACGTGAAAAGAAAAGAAATAAAATTGTTTCTGCTTTGTATATTTTGTGCTCAAAGCAGAGGCAATTTGCATTCTTTTAAACGAATAACAACTAATGGCCTTATGTATGTACATATAACCAAAAATTGGCATGAAGTTAGCATAAGTGGCAAAATTGAACATGGTTTTAAAAATCATGCTAGGATGTAATCGTGTGTTAAAAGTACAATATGCGGCGATTTTTAATTTCAAATTGTATATAGGAACTCGTCAACAAGTATGTAGTACAATTATGTCACTTGTGCTAACTTTATACCAGTTTTTGAATATACATAAGGCCATGTATATGGGTTAAGATTGGCTTACAGTTCTATGTTAAAGTTTCAAATAAGTTATAATTACATATAAAGTAAGTTTAAGTTTACGGTACTTATGAAAACACTTGGAACACACGAAAAATAAATTAATTTAAGAAATTGTCGCGAATTGGTTTCTCTGATTGACGCTCGAGAACACAATAAATATTGGTGCATTTTTAACATTTTTATTGGAACATGATTGCCTATCAACCGTTCACACGGTTGCCGCACCGGAGTTGCATTTGATTGCAGCAAATCAGCACAATTTGTTCTCGATTGTCGTATGAGGCAATAAACTGAACCAATAATTGGTGCACTGTGGCAATCGTGTGATCCTACCTTAACATCAGTTGCCAGTGTTCGGCTTTATTACACAGATATTTTCCTGTCAAGAAACTACGAATTATTTGCACAAATAATTTCACTTCAGAATAATAGTAATAACACTTAGAATATTTTTCGATATACATATATAATAATGTCCTTACCTTTTTTGTTAAATCGGTATTTTGTGTAATTACTCTGCAAAATATATTTTTTATGTGACATTTCTATCTAATTTTTATTTTTTGTTTATAAAACATTCACATTTTTCTACAAATAAGAAATAATTCAATAGCGACAACGAAATATGTCTTTTCTTTTATATTCAGAATTTCAGTACGACTGCAAATGATTTGATAGTTGCAATAGCCGATTTTTTTTTTCAAATTAAATATTGTTTAGAGGACTAGTTTTTTTCATTTCAAAAGCCAATATTCAGTTACTTGAATATTGTCTACTAATACTTTAAAATGGTTATAAGAAATAAACGGAATCAATTGTTATTACTAACAAAACTATTGCGAGAATTCTATTTACATTGTAATTATGAAAAAATTTAGTGATCAAAAAAGCAGTTCAAAAAAGGATGAGAGGACTAGTACTGGAGGTAAATGTGATAGACTAGGTCTAAGTAGAACTCAAAAATCTCAAGACCTTGTACGGCAAACATTAAATGAGTGGGACATTTCATTGCATTCGGATATTGTGGCTAGTACTGTCTATGGAGCAGCAGCGAATATTAAATTAAGAGAAAAAACTTTCGAGTTGCTATCTTAAAAGCATATAATTAAACAGTTTTGCTTTCGAATCGAATTTTCCAATAACCTCCGAAACCAAACCCGGAAGGTTTAAGTAAATTTAAAACCGAAATGGCGGTTTTTAGCAAATTCTAATGAAAGTTGATGTCCACCTTTAGTATAACGGCAAAAGTCCATTCTTTTCGCAAAATCAAATGCTTTGCTTATCGGCCTCTATAGAGCTGGCAAACTATCGATAGTTTGGTTTCTATTAGACTATCGATATTTTTTTTCTCGATAGCGATACTATCGTTGAAAAAAATTATTACCAAATCGGCAATAAACTCGATAAAATTTAACATATTAGTTTTCTTTTATTGAAAATCCAAGTAAGTACATATCGCTCAATTAGTAACTCCACTGAGTTGTATGTAAATTGAAAACTAAAGTAATTTTTTTCAAAACTAGTTTTTTGAGTTGTGACGTTGTTTAAATAAATGAGCCATATCGTCGGGTTACTGGTTTCCTGCACAGATATTGAGAATACATTATTGATGCGGCAAACCAGTAACCAACCGACGATATGTATTAAAAAAATGGAATTTAACATTCCTATAGCATGATCATACGGATAGCACATATCGAGGTTTGCTCTCTCATTCACTATTCGCGTGAATATTGATTAAACTATAAACAATTTTGTTTCATTCTGAATCTTGCTGAATCTTTTGATAACAAATTGCCGCTAATTTGTCTGAATTAGCTATCAAAACAAAAATATTACATACATAAACATGCAGTTGTAAACATAAAACAAAACAAAAAATAGATGCGTGCTTAAAATTTAAAAATTAGAATAAAATTAAACATAAAATTAAATATTTATAATTTTAACCTAATTTTTTTATCCATCTGTATAAATCAAAAGGAATTATCAAAACAAATCACGAATGCGTCGTGTGAACGGCATGATTTGCTATCGTGATTCAGAGACCGAACAAAGTGGTTACCGTGTCACAAAATATACAGAAGTGTCACGAGACGGAACATAAGGGTATTTTTCTGTTTGTCTCGTTTTCCCTCGAATTTTGTCGGCGATTTTGTTTTGATTCTTCTTTCTAGTGCAATAGAACTACATCGCTCTTTAGTAGCTGTGTTAACTGGTAAGTAGTAATAAACTATAATATCAAATACACTATATATTTCTCTTTTTTCCACGAATTTTAAAACACCTGATAGAAGCTTTTTTTACCTGTCACTTTCTTCACTTCTGTGTATTCTGTGACCGTGTGAACAAAATTATAAAAATAATAAAATAACTCGAAACTATCGATAGTATCGATAGTTTTCCAACAAACTATCGAAAATATCGAATGGCGTGACTATCGATAGTTTGCCAGCTCTAGGCCTCCATCTAAAGCCACAGATCACTGAAGTCAACATTACTAAATTGCAGCCACAGCTTTCGTATCGCATCATTTAATGATATCCTTGAAATTTCCAAAGAATAATTGAGATTTGCTTAATTTTTTGCTCAAATTTATGCATTTGCTTGACAACGATCTTGCTTCTTGCGCGTAATATTGAAAAAAACCATATTATCCAACCTCGAACAGTTATACTGTGCTGAAAAATTAATTTTGAGACTAATACAAAAAAGAAGCTAACTTTTATTTTATAACTTATACTTATGGTTGGTACATATTAGTCGCAAAAGAGTTATTACAATCAACAAATAAAATTTATGATATTGCTCTTCTTATTGGCTGAGTTTTTTTGCATGTACATATTTATTTAAATTAACTACGGGAATAGTAGATTTGATTGAAATTTGCATGAAAAAATGTGCAAAACTATTATAATTTATTTACAGAATTAACTGTTTGAACCAAAATAAGTTTTAAATGCAATATCATAATATACGATAACCCATAACAGTTTAATTTAAATTATTAATTCAGTAACTACTTGACAATTAAAATTATAAAGTTATCTATGAGATTTTTTTTGTGTAAACATAAAAAAGATCTTTAAGAATACTGGCATTGAATTTCGAGTTAATATTTTTGTCTTTATTTTCCTTTACAGCACATTTTGCTTATCTTCATTATTAGAGTGACCCACTGTACGTTTTTTTTAACAGACACATAGAGAAAGTTCTTACACAGATCCATAGGAATAATTTTTTCACGTTATTGTGGCATGAAGAGATTGTGCTTTTTTCATACATTTTTGATTTTTTCTTAAAAGTTTAAAATTAAACTCATGAGGGTTGCTCGTGATGTTGTTTCATGCATCTGTTGCTGCAAGGATATTTTTTTCTTTTGGTTGTTCCAAATACATATTTCTTTTTTTTTTTTGTTGGTATTGTGTTTGCATATGAAATAAAGGCTCAACTCATACAAACACTGAGTGAGGAAAAATGCTATATTTAATATTAAGTGAACTGATGGGCTTAAAGGTTAAAACGATGTGTGACACAAATTGAATATTTGATTTTTATGAAAATTTTTACCATGTCATGCCAAACAGGCAAAATAAGTGTATGATGATGATATGGAATATAAAACCGTTTTTTGTTTTTAATTTTGGGGTGGGGGTTATGTAAATAAGTGGGATTATTTGGAAAGAAAAACAGTTTGAAAATATAAAATAAAAACTGAGATATTGCTATGATGATGCTTGTTTGGCAATTGTCTCGTCTGTAAAGTTTCATTAATAGGAAATATCGTTGCCTTAGTATACTCTGCAGAATTTGATTTTTAATGAATCCAACAAATTAATAAGACCAGAAATAATGCCACTTGTAAATTTTTTCACTTGGTTGTAAAATAACTAACCAGCAATTAATTTACAAAGGAAAATGCATGTGTACATTTATAACAATTAGTCATTAAATAACTGAGAGGGATGCCGCCTTGCATTCACGTCATCTGGACGCAAACACACATACGCAGCCACATACGCTCCTGTATACGCATGAATGACATACAGAGACTCACACTGGTGGTGCAACCATAAACCCATAAAACTTTTTCACCTCCTTTGACTGACTGGTTACGAATGATTTCATCAACTAAAAAGAAACAGCAACACCAACAAATAAAATGAAATTAAAGGTAAAAAATACAACCAATAAAAGTACATTTAGTACAATCGTGTAACAACCGGTTCAAAACAATTATTTTTATTTTAAATTTTTTTTTTTACATTTTAATTCATTGCTTCCTTTAACATGTTATGACCGACCATCGTCATCTACTGCAAACAAATGTACTCACAGGCAGGCTTTCATTGTGTGTGAGTGCCATGTAGCATTTGGAATCATGTCCGGTATTAACAAAATAAAAACAAAAATGCATAAATGTGAATGTTGCACCGTCAAATGATATTAAAGTATGAGATGCCATTTAATTTTTTATACGACTTCATCACGTACATTTGGAAAGTGGGTACTGTGAGTGCAGCGTTGATTAAGATTACAATCTAGAATTTTTTGAAACAAGAACTTTTGTTAATTTTTTAAATTTTTTTCGGCAGTTTAATGAAAAGCTTTTAAAATTAATTCGTCTTATATGGGTCTTTAATAGAGACAATAAAAATGATCAGTCAATAGAGTTGTAGTAAACTGAGCTTTATATTAAACTTCTTTTCCAATTACAAATTGAGAAGCAGTATTATGAAGTATTATTATGATTATTTGGTATTAAGCCACTGAATTCCCATGATGAAGCCCTTGATATCCTCAGTAAAGCTCGCATGGAAACATCTGCTCAGCCACCTGAGCCTATGGCGTCGCAGCTTCGGGCAATGGCAGATATTATGTTCAATGGTTTCTGGTTCCTCTTCATGCCCGCACACCCTACAGAAATCTGAAGTGACAGTTTCCCAAATGCTGGTCATTCCTCTGATCGAGCAGTGATCAGTCAACGCTCCTATCATGACTCGCATCATCATGACTCGCATCGCCTTCTCATTCATATTCAGCACTGTTGCCAACTTTTTTCCAACAAATATCGCTAAAGTAGACTAGAAAATAGCAAAATTTCTAAAATATTTAAAAATTTTGCGATAAATAGCTAAAAATACAAAATTTATTTTTAGGTTATTTCAAAAATTTTGCGGTAACTTGTTAACTTCTTTAATACTTCCTAAATGTCCTACAAATTTTATAAAATACCAAATAAAAGCAATGTAATAGGTTAATAAAAGGGTTATTTTTTCAAAAAACATATACGTACATATGTACGAGGTCTGATCAAAAAATAACCGTTATTTTCAAATTTCATGAGTTACGTATGTTCGATTTTCGCATTTTTTTTCTGTTATGTTTGTACACATGTCTATTATATATGTTGGCAATATCAGCCATTTTGGATTGTCAGTTTGTTTTTGGCAGATAAAAAGGTTAGTCGTGTTTTGGTGTGCTCTTCGATTTTTTACTAAATTTTTAGCAAAAACAACGTCGCATGGACATCACTCAGGAGCTGTTGAACATCGTCAACGACGATCCAGATTTTCTCAAAAAGGTCATAACTGGTGACGAATCATAGGTGTATGGCTATGACATTGAAACCAAAGCCCAATCCTCCCAATGGAAGCGTCCAGAAGAGCCAAGACCGAAAAAAGCACGTCAAGTTCGGTCAAATGTGAAGGTTTTGCTCACTGTTTTCTTCAACTGCAATGGCGTGGTGCATCATGAATTCTTGCCACAAGGTCGTACGGTCAATAAGGAATACTACCTTGAAGTTATGCGTCGTTTGCACGAAGCAATTCGTCAGAAACGCACAGGATTGTGGAAAAAAAATCATGTATTTTGCACCATGATAACGCACCAGCTCACACATCAATGCTTGTGCGTGAGTTTTTGGCCAAAAACAAAACCGTTATCATGCCTCAACCACCGTATTCACCGGACTTGGGCTCCGCTGACTTTTTCCTCTTCCCCAAACTGAAGACACCGATGAAATGAAAGCGTTACACCGATGAAATGAAAGCGTTCTGCTACGATTGAGGAGATAAAAGAAAAATCGAAACAGGAGCTGTTGGCGGTACAAAAAAGCGCGTTTCAGAAGTGTTTCGAGGATTGGAAAAAACCCTGGCATAAGTGTATTATATTCGGGGGATTACTTTGAAAGGGACAAGATAGTTATTGATGAATAAATAAATACTTTTTAAAAAATTTAAAATAACGGTTATTTTTTGATCAGACCTCGTATATATAATATATTCATTATATATTTGTATATGTTTATAAGAAAATAAGTGATATTATTTTTAACTCAAAATTTGAATCCAATCTTCAACATTAGTATTATCGTAGGTAGAATAGGTACCTAATTTGCTTAGTACGGAATTCATTACCTCCCCAGTAAAAAAATTGCTTCAAATAAAGCAGGCTTCTGCTTTTAAATGGCGAGTTTCGAGTTTGGAGTACTACATTTTTATTTACAAATCCCATTTTTTAATCTAATAAAACATGCAATCATAGCAGTTATCTAAAGCACTCTTTAAAGGATAAATGATATAAACGTGTTTACTCACGAATAAAAGCGCTTTTCAAGATCGATGTTAGGATAGATGTGAGTACATTAGCTAACTTTTTGACTTTAAAGCCTACATTGTTGTGGCGCTACTCAGTTAGCTTTTTTGTAGCTTACATTTTAAAGCGAATTATGATGCGGAAAAAATCGGTAGAATTCCCGCTAATAGCTAAATCGTAATTTTTCCCACAAAATGTACTTAAAAACCGCTAGATTTTGTGATATTCAGTAGCAGCTTTGATCTTACGGAGATTCAGGATTCTACAATCCTACCTACTTCGCCATGAACGGTTCGTCCTGCTCTCCACCCAATTATTGAGTTTTGTGTAGTAATGACCTATGTATATGTATACACTAGTTTTTATAGACTTAAAATATAAATATCTTGGATGCCGCCAATTTGAATAAAACCTGTAGCTTAGCGAGAATTTTAAGGCATAGCCTGCAAGGTCAACTGATTTCCATATTTTTTTAATTTAACTTTTTATTTTGTTCTTTTAACAAGGTTGACACCATACTTCGGGAAGTACATACCTCCGGAAATCACGGATTTATACGCAGAGTTGAATTTTTGTCTTTATGGATACTAAAACTCCCTGTTTTAAAAATCATAAAATTCGTCAACGACTTTCAGAATCACAGAAATGTATAACTGATATACATAGTTATTAATGTTCATGTTAAACATTGCTACTGACTTTATATGTATGTACTAAAATTTGTGCTATGTATGCCACAGTGACTCTAGGAGGAGCTTTCATGCGTTTGATTTGAATGTTTAATCGAAAACAGCGTACACCAAAATTTATCAAAAAACACTCGCTTATAACGTGTCTGTGTTATCGTTATTTTTGATCGTCGTAGATATGTAAGAAATTTGTGGAGGAGGCGATAAATATTTCCTGGGGAAGGTTGATCCCACCAGAGTCTCCTTCTAATACAGGGTTGCATGCTGTAATGCCTTCAACAAGATCTTGATATGAAAGGTGCAAATACGTTGCCAACTGCCAACAGTTTCTTATTTTTGCGGTCATGTCCGTTATATAAAGTGAGCTTTAAGGTACATTTATTCAAGTTTTTACATGCTTGTAGTAGTTTTCATTGTAAGCATCCATCTTCGTGCTGTACATTGAAACGATTTGTATCATACCCCGTATCGTCCCCCGTATTCATGTTTCATACACTTTCATTTTGTATACATTCTCTTATTCTTTCGACAGGTAAATATTGCATGTATCGTACTGAAGTGCATGTCGCATACATAAGTACGTATACATACGATTATTAAAATGACGATTGTATTGCAATATGTTGTACTAACATACACGCTCTTACATACGGGTGAGTTGTTTTGTAAGCTGTCCGTATGTTGTTTGTTCTCTATTATTATGGATCATTATATTTTATAGACCATAATTACTCGTATTTTAGTTTTGAGTCTTTCCGATGGTAAAAGAAATATATTTTCTCTCTTTTTGTTGAATTCTTAAAGTGTGAATTTGTTGGCTTTGCCTTTCAGGCAATCATTTCGCCATCTGTATTGCAAGGGACAGTTTGAGCATGGAAAGTATTCTAATAAAACCTTTAGGAAATTTTATGCATTTAATTCGAAGGAAATTTTCTATTTAAAACGAAAAGAATATTTGTTGTAATAATCTATCGTGGAGATTTACTTTCTTTGATGAAGAAGAAGAAGAGCAATCAGAGACTTGTATGTTAATATTTTGTCAAAGTATTTCATTCAGTAGAAAATGAGAAATAATTTTTCGTTCATTAAAGAATCTATTGTTGTTTTATAAATCAAAATAAATAAATAAATTGAAATGAGTTACAGTTAATTTGTTGTACTTAAGGCTCAGTTAGCTGACTGTAATAGAATATTACTGCAACGGCAGGAAACAGTTGATCGACATTGTTATGTGAAAAGTAATGTACATATTCTTACATTCCGGTTATATCTCTATAACCATTTGCATTATTTTTCACATAACAATATCGATCAGCTGTTTCCTACTGTTGCATTTACATTCCACTACAGTCGGCTAACTGAACATTAATTCATCTCATTGTTTGTAATGTAAACTCGGCCTTCCACACTCAGATTTTATGGGGCAAAGAAGCGCGGAAGTGTCAAAGAACGCGCCAGCAACTTCTGGACTACACTAGGGGACGATCTTAATTCTAATGGACCTCCTGTAAGGGATTTAGGTGGTTGGAAAAAAGTAATGTAAGATATATATATTTTATATAAAATGTGAAACTAAGACAATATAAATATGTATGCGTTTACATATTCGCATAGAGGTTTGGTCTGACCTGAAAACCCACAACAAGGTTAAGATGCGCAAGCATAAAATGAGCATTTCCAGCACGGGTGGTGGAGGAACACATAATAAATCTTCCTCATGTAGAAGAAGCCGTCAATGGGCTGCCAACATAAACATGCTTTGGCACAAGTAGTGATGCTATTCACAATGTTTCAGCAAACAAAGAGCCTGCAGAAGAAGTTTTGTTATCTTCGCAAAATGAAAATAGCTGTTTAAATGAATCAGCATACGCTAACAAAATCAGCTGTTTGAATGAAAGTTTTCAGACAGCCAATCGTACGCGGCTGTCAAACCAAAACGACCGTTATATTCTACTAAAAACACAAGTAGAAAACCAAATAATATTCCACAAGGAATCCGCAAATTTTTTGGGCGATGTTCGGAATACTTTGAAGGAATTAGTAAGATATAATAGAAATAATTTTGGATTAAAGGAAAGAAAAGTAGCATTTTGCAAAGAAAAATTTTAACTTAAAAAAGAAAACAAGCTCAAAAAACAAAAAATTTAAACAGAAAAGCTGGAACTAAATAAGAAAATTTTAGAATTACAAGTGGGAAAAACGATATGATATTTTTACTGTATGATATACATACACTCAGAAAAAAATCCTATGAAATTAATAAGAATAATAATTATTTTAATAGTTTTTTACTATTGTTTTCAGTCAATAAGATAAATCACTTTAAATTACTAATATTCAAACTATTGAATCAGTAGACGGTTTCTACTATTATTTTAATACTATTATAGTTTTGAATTAATAGTACACCGAATTATTTTTTAATAGTAAGTACTATTATATTTAAAGTGGACCGTATTGATTTCTTTCGGCTAACCTCATTAGAAACTAATGGGAGCTCCTTTAAAAATAATAAGAAAATCATATTAAAACTCAGCAAAATACTAGTGAAGCCACTATTGTTTTAATAGGATTGTCATATTATATTAAACGTAGTATATTATTTATTCTATATTATATCCTGATTAAAGAAATAGTATCCCGTATTAAACTTTAATAGGATGTACTATTATATTTAAAGTGGATCGTATTAATTTAATTCGGTAAACCTCATTAGAAACTAATGGAAGCTCCTTAAAAAAATAATAAGAAAATCATATTAAAACTCAGCAAAATACTAGTGAAGCCACTATTGTTTCAATAGGATTGTCATATTACTTCAAATGGCGCAAAGCATTATTCAATTGGGCCCTGCAATTTTCAAAAACTTTAATAATTTAATCAAACAAACATTTATTTAAATAACAAAATTATTATATTTATTAAAGTACATTTGATATATAATTTTTTTAGCCTGAAAGCCCTTTTTCCATCTTTTAGAAGATGTAAATGAATTAGAGGACCGTCAAATTCTTCGACATCATGTAAAGTAAATGTATTAATGTGTGTATGTACTATGTATGATTGGTAATGCTCACTAAAATTACTTATTTGCCACTGTTTATTATGTTTGATGTGTGTTTGATTTTGTTAAATAAAAACGTTTTCTATATAATTTTCTTCTGAATTTAACTTTTTCCACACAAGTAGAATTTGATAGATTTATATTTACTATATCCTTATATATTAATTGCAGATTAAAAAAATATATGTATCTTTTTCTTCGTATATTAAATCAGTTTCAAAAAAGTTTTGAGTTACAAGTAAATGAGAAAATTTAAGTCCAGCTTTAACAGCAAGTGTATATGGAAGATTAACTCTGGAATTGGTAACTTTGCCTGCATTTTTGTTATGCTTGTGCAACGCTTCAAAGCGCATGCACCACAAATTTTTCAATGGTCCACACCTGCGAATTGCAGATGGGTAATGTAATAAGAAATGAAACTTTGGTTTTAATGGCTCGTTGAATAATTTAATGTATAGTGAATTATGCTTTGATACTAAATGTTCTAGAGATGTTATATCAATTTCATTTATATGCGGCAGCATAACTAAGTCAATAATCTGAATCAAAACTATTAAAAGTACCCACATTTTATCATTTTTGGGTATTAAATCTATATTAATGGTAAATAATTTACAAGTCACTTTTAGCTTTGTATTCGTTTAAAATGTCAACGACTTTGTCTGACCCGTTCAAAAGCTCAAGAAGTGTCGTATCTGTGAACGGACTATTTTCGCATCCAGTGGAAGATGACGGAGACACTGAAGTGCGGTCATTTGTAACTTAATTGGAATCGATCCATTCCCTGCATGAGTTTGAAACAGACAATGTGCTTGCCTGAAAAATAATAACATATAACAAAGTTAAACTGCAACAAGACAAAAATAAACACTTGCATCTTTCCTCCAGATGTTCAAATGATATCTGAACTTTGCCCTGGTTCCTAAAAGTGAAATTGGAAATAATTCCTTGATGTCCAATTATGTGGCAACAGGAAGAATTTCAATTTTGAAACCATGATCTATAATTAAAAAAAAACTGCATTTAATATAATATTCGGTATAAAGTAGTACTTATGGTTATATAAAATAAAACTGCAAATCATTCTTACCAACAATACGCTTGTAAATTTTTTCACACAATCCAAATCGGTGACAAATTGAATGCTGAAGATCGTCAAAATCAGTACTTGTCGGCTTGTTCAGAGAAGCATCACCTTTCGTAATGTTTGGAAACTCGTCCAGAATTTCTGTGTTCGTCTCAGGAGGACTTGAACTAATTTCAGCGGGTTCATTGTTAGGATTCATTATTTTATATATTTTAATCGACAATGCTTAGAGAATACTTAAATATGCATGAAATGAATATTGATATATTAAATGCATACTGCCTTATTCATAAAAAATATTGCAGGTTTATTAAGCGCTTATTTGACATTTTCTATGGGGAATTTGTCAAATAAACCTAAAATATTTTTTATGAATTAGACCGATAGTATATATGGTTGAATTAACACGGTCGCATATTAAATAGGAAAATCACAATAAAAAATTAAATATTCGTTGCCAAAAACGTATCCTATTGATTTAATAATATATACTATTCATTTAATATGGTATATTATTAAATGAATAACTAAAAAAAGCTAGCAGTAAAATGAATAGTAATCCTATTGATTTAATAATGTACCAAATTAAATTAATAGGAATATACTACTCATTAATTTTTGAATATACTGTTTAGCTCTGATGTGGTTCTGGAAACCTGGAACGCCGAAACTCCGTGCGATGGTTGTGGTGCTGGTTGCTGGGAACTCCGGAAAGCCGTACGATGGTGGTACCTCAATTGCTGTTATTTTTTGGAGCAAAATGCATGCAATAAACACTTAGTTTTTGGAACAACACAAAATTCGACTTCACTCTTCGCGTTGAAAATGAGAATGCATAAAAAAAGAAAGTCAAAGACAGACATTTGCAAAAACGCGAAAAAGCACCTGTACACGGCTGGCGCATAAAGTTAACCGGTGCTGACATTATTTTAATAGTTTTTCACATTGATATTTAAACTTAATATGTTTAAACTATTAAATCAATGGGATTAACATTGGTTTTTGCGTAAACTATTAAAATAATTGTATATCTTATAGAAAATATAATGTGAAATGTCCCATTGAAAATTAATAGGGACACCACATTATGTTCAAGACTATTAAATTCCTATTGCTTTAATGTGATTTTTCCCAAATTAATAGGCACCCTTTTGGCGAATTAATAGGATGCTTTTTTCTGAGTGTACATACGTTAGGGTAATGACTTTTTTTGGCGACAACCTGCAGTTCCAAAATCGTGTAGGGAATAGAAAAAATTAAGGACAGCGATCTCACTTTTTCTCGATCGTGCAAAAATTTCACGCACGAAATGCATTGAGGTTTTTTATGTAGTTTTTTTTTTTTATTAAAAAAATACATATTTTAAAGTTTTTTACGGAAAATGGTGGGTAACGATTCTGTAAGTACGATTCCATCCCCTACACGATTTTAGAACTGAAGGTTGTCGCCAAAAAAAAAGTCATCACCCAACTTTTGTGTTTTATAATTTTGCTATTTTCTTGTTAATTAATCGCTATTTTTTTCTATGACTTTTATACTTTTGCATACGAAGTATTTTGTATTTAATAGTTTCGTTATTTTTTATGCTTTTGCATACGAAGTGTTTTCTTTTTCGTCAGAAGAGGAAAAGTTAATTTTTTAATAATATGCCTATAAGTGCAATTTCTAGTTTAAGAACTTTTGAGTACCGAATTTTAATATCTCAAAACTACTGAACTACTCTTCCAAGTGCGTAATGCAACTCTCTGGCTGCTAACAGGTACCGTAATCTGCCTTTTAAAACCAAAAAACTCTCTCAATTATGGACTTTCGTTTGCAAAAATTGTTGTTATAAAATGCATGGGGTGAGTTTTCCGCTGCGTTTCTGTATGGAGTAAGCAGCCAGGGTTCCAGGGGGTAGCTCGAATCAACTTTTAGATGATTAAAATATAAGTAAGAAAAAAATATATAAGAATTATTTTAAGTTAATTACCAATCATCCAAAATCCTTTTTCTCCTCTTTCGAAACGTTCTTTTAATTTTTGCTTTGTGAAATTTATTTGCTGGTGGTTAAGCGATGTTTATATGCATTTCATTGTGGCTTTAACAAATCATCAGTATACTTCAACCACACATTTTGAACAGTCACAAACCTCTTATCTTATGCACAAACTTCCAAAAACTTTTTGAGAATTCACAAATAATAATATTTTTATTATTCGAATAATAAAGTCGATATCTGAAATATTTTTTATCTATTTACGATCTAATTCATAAAAAATATTTCAGATTTATTTGACAAATTTCCCATAGAAATATGTCAAATAAGTGCTTAATAAACCTGAAATATTTTTTTATGAATATGGCAGTTAGAATGTGATACTATTTTTTTTACTTCAACCGACAGTGAGTATATTAAAATTATGTAGAGAAAATCCAACGAATGCCAAACAAAATATTGCGATTAATAACATCGACTCCATGGTACATACAAATTCAAATTTACATCACGATTCAAATATGCCACTAATGACTGAAGAAATTTCAAAATACGCAACCAAATATATAACAAAACTCGAGTCCCATCCTAATCCGCTTGCTCGTATTATCTTGAACTTTACTTTACACATCCACTTAAAAAAGAGGGAAACTAGTTCTCTAATACGCAATACTTCAGATGAAACGTCTTGAAAATATTTTTGTGCTTAATACGACATTTTTGTATTATTAATTATTGTCACTCAAGATTTCAATACTTATTGTTAGTTGATTTTTAAAGATACAATATATTAATGTATGCGTATATATAAAAAGAAATCAATGATGGTATATCCCAAATTTTCACATCGTAAGTTAAAGGTTAACTGCTGTATTCATAAAAAAATATTAAAGGTTTATTAAGAGCTTATTTCACATATGTATTTCTATGGAAAGTTTGTCAAATAAATATGAAATAACCTAAAATGTTTTTTTAAGCGGCAATAAGCATTTTTAGCCGAACACCAACATTCGACCTTGGCTATGTTAAATTACTTTTTTTGCTGTAAATGTACGCTGTACATTGTACATACACGAACTTAAAGTATAGCCACACTCGAACCTGTCCATTGTACATGTACTTTTATTTAGTGTTGTGTAGTTCATAAACGAACCAGTTCAGTTGAACGACTCAGTAAATTGAATGATTCTGACTGTAGGATTGTTGACTTTTTTATAGTTCATCGTTCATACTTCTTTGCATAGGTTTGGTAAACATCAGAAACGATATTAAAATTTACACCAATGAATAAACCAAATTTTAGTATGACGTCTGACATATAAACTGGAAAAAAATTAATCGTTCATTGTTTACATCATAGAACTTTTTGTCATTCAGTTCGTTATTTTCAGGGATGGAATTAAACATACATTGTTGATTTTTTTAATACATTGTTGATTTTATATATTTTTACCAATTTAATACGCAAGATTTATGTTTTTATGTCTTAGATTTAATGTCATTGATAGTGGGAAGTATTTTAAAGTATGTTTTCTAGTTTTGTATTCCGTATTCCATTCTAGTAATATACCAGTCTAAATTCAAATATTAAAAATTTTAAATTAGCTATTCAGTGGCAACATTTTTTCCATGGCTTGCTTGAAAAAATCGACTTAAAATTTACTTTCGTTCTTCACAATATTTTCCACAAATTTTCACATAATTCGATTTTCATTTGCATTATTATTTACAAATAAACAAAATATCAAAGCAAGTGCGACAAAAGAAAAACAAATCTGATCTTTCGATCAATCACCGTTCGTTCAGAGTAAATAAAGAACTATGAACGAAATGAACGAACTATTTAGTTCATTTCATCATTCGGATCAATCTGAACGATTCACTAAAGTGAACTATTATGCACAACTCTACTTTTATTCGATGTACACGAACACCAACTTAAATTATAGCTACACTTGAACATATGTGGTTCAAGTGTGTTCCGATCGAACAATACGTCTACTACTCATGTACATGTACGCAACCAAATACAGTCAAATCCCGATAAGTCGTACCCCGATAAATCGTAATTCCCGATAGTAAATAAATCGAAACTCCGCTAAATCGAAAACCCCTATAATTCGTAAGAAATGGCCGGTCCCTTGTAATTACGAATTATCGCGATTTGACTGTATTAAAATCAAACACATTCATGATTGTGTGCGGTAGCTTACAAATTTTAAAAACACACATAATTGATATGAAAATAAAAGCATTTGTTGGTTGCTTTTGAACAATATATTGTACGTACGATGTATGTATTTTCTGAACTCTGGTTTTTGCCAATAAATTTTGAGCAACTCTGAGAAATTTCACTGCATGATATTTTCAATCCAAACCTATGTTGTGCATTTTCTATTTTTTAAACTTTTATTTCAAAAAATTAAAACCTTTTACATTGCAGAAAATTTTTCTTAAATTAATTTATTGACGGTATTTTGTGCATGTGACTTTTTAAATAAATATAAATTATTTCTTTTGTAAGTGCTTGTAACAGTTTGCTTAATCTTTTGGTCTCTTGTTAATGTCCATTTGTGGTTGATGATGAGGTCAACTGGAGAAATTAAAAGCCACATCAAGTGAGCGCCAGTAAATACTCACAAGTATTATTTAATCCTTTCTAAATATATTCAAGAAAAGCCAGAATCTAAACTGTCAACCACACTAAAAAGGATGCGAAACGAAAAATGTTAAACAACAACTTTAATGGTCAGCCCAAAATTCCCAAATTGAATGCAGGACATCTGAGACAGAATAGAAAAAATACATGTAGTAAGAATTTGTTAACGAAACAAAGGCACATGAAGAAGTTTTAAATTTGATTTATGGATATTTAACCGCATACAACGATGGCCAACCGACTTTTAAATAAATGTACTCGTAGTTACTGAACTGCCTTTGTTGGTGTTGTTGTTGTTCTGGTTTATTTAGTACATTTATTATTGCCATCCTTAAAATTTCATCTCATACTCGTACACTTATTTCCACTATATTTAGTTTGATACTCGTATACGAAAAAAATTATACAAGAAAGTAGCGTGAAAATACTTTCTCTAGACAACACAAAGGAATGTGGCCAACCCCCTGTGGCAAATTGTTGTCCCCTGTGTAAAAACACACAAATTCATACACAGGAAGTCGTAGATACATTAACTGAACATGTTCTCGTATGTAAATCGTACCTACTTGTATCTTAAAATAAGAAAAATATACTTATGCATTTAAACAGAGGAAGGAATTTTCTTACTAAATAGTCGAAAATTAAGGATACTTTTACTGAAACGGAAATAAAGGGGTTGGTTGGTTGCTTTTGAATGGGTGTGTGTTGATCTCTACACTAGTGTGTCACGATGGTGTTTTACCTCTGTGGAATTCCTACGTTTACATTTGACATTTTGAAAACATGTGTAAGTGATAGTATTTCGAAATTGTTAATATGAATCTTTACACCCATATACTAAGTGTACATATGAACTTAGAGGAAATAATTATGTATAATGTGGAATATTCCATAAGTGTGAGAAATATTTTACATACATACATGTAAAAGGAATAAATAAGCACATAACTGCTACTTAATTGCAACAGAGACGTAACTCAAAAAATCTTGTTTTGCAGAAAAATACTTTTAAGTTTCTAATTTACATACAACTCACTGAAGACATAAAAATATTTTGCTCATGTCAAGAGGAGTACACTCTCCAAGCCTTTTACTATATGAAATTTTTACACAAGATTATTTTAATCAGCCTCATTTTTTACTAATTATGTAAAAATAATAAATTTTGAAGGCATTTTTGGAATCAGTTTTGCAAGCATTTAGACTCAAAAGTGCTCAGTATGTACTCGTAATAAGATTTTTGGAAACGTTTCCCAACTATTTTCCACATTAGAATTTCATTGCCTGCAACTCTTAATGTGAAATTGAAATTGCATAACGGAAACCGTTTATCTAGATTTATGTTTTCTTTATTCTAGAAATATTATTTAGCTTCTTCTTTAGTTTACATTTATTAAACAAATTTCTGCAGCTTAAATAAATAATCAACTCTAGGGGATGAAATATATACATTAGGGTAGGTAATTTTTTTTTTGCAAAAATCGTATAGCAAAACCGTAATCTACACAAAATTCTGAGCAAATACTCCGAAGAAACCACGGTTCTAAAATAAAATCCTATACCTCGCTTCTCTACATGAAAATTTCCTCTTTAGAAAAAAATTTTTAAATTAATATTTTTTCAAATAGAAAAATGTACGAGTATGTACTGAAATAAATGCAACTCAATTTGAATCATTATTCTTCCTCACACGTACGTTCTCCCTGCTTTTAATTTTTTCGTGAGCTACCTTAGATTTATCCATAATAATTAGTTCCACTTTATCATATTGAAAGTCAATATCTTTAAACAAGGCAGGCAGTAGCCAAACAAGAGGCAGCTCTATCAGAAATGCCGAATCTATCGCACACTATAGCAAACTTTATGAAGTTGTATGTAGTTCTAAATATATGGTAGTTTTTGTCTTGCATGTGATCTTTCAAATTCAAATTCCTAGTGTGTTGGTCAATCATGAACTCTTTTAGGTGATGAAAGCTCAATCCAATCCAGCAGATGTTTATGTTTACAAAAGTTGATCAATGTTGCATACTTCTAATCAATAAAAGCAATTTTTTTTTTTTTTTTTTGGAAAAACTAATATGGGTATCACTTGCTACGTGTCAAATTTTTCACGCGAAATAATCAATGTTGCTGAAAATTTTTCACAACTTCGAACACAGTACTAGGCTTTAAGAGAAATAAATGCCAGTCACGAGTTGAACAGAGTACAAGATTTGCAAAATTTTTTCATGAATATTTCATGTGAAATTTTTTTATACGGATTATGTCAACATTTCGCGTGAAATTTCGAACACAGTACCATGCTTAGGCCTTTGTTGCTGATATGTTGCTTATCACGCTGTCAGCTTATTAGACAATTCATAGCAATATCCTATCGGCCGCGAGTTTCAAATCAATGGTCATACTTACAAATGTATTTACCAAATACACAATAATCTTCTCTCATATTCTACTTCATTAAAAATTCACGTTAAATAGCTGATGTTAATAACAATCTCTGCCCAAGAAGATAGACATGGGTGCTGATGAAGTGCGTGGCTGCACAGAAAAATGCGCATTTCCCCCCAGCTAAAAAGTCTATTTTAATTTTTCTTCTCTTCTTTAGAAAGTCACATTAATTAATAAAAATATTTCATTCAAAAAGAATTGAAAATACTGGACTAAAATTAATTTTCACCTTCAAGTAAATTTCATGAATTTCCATTATTTCTGTGTCAATAAGGAAAAAGTGCTAAAGTCATATTTTACTGTTTTGCAGGAGAGCCTTCTTAAGCTTTCAAGTCGATTTTCAGAAATTTATTTCTTTTACAGTTAAATTCGTAAATTATCTGTTAACCGTTATTTTTTGAAGTAAACATCGTTATACACACTGTAAGTAATACATTTAAGTTGAAATATACCAAGGTATTGTTGCGGCATGAACAAACAAAAAATAAAAGAGAAAATGAAACGATAAGGAGAAAAAAGATCGGACGGTTTATGGGTCGCAGGAAAATAAAGAACGGAGAGTTTGGCGACAAGGATGGAAGGGCTGAGGAAACAACACAACACCATCTGTTTCCCGTATTATTATTAATGTGGTACGTTGCAGTGTAGAGTCCGGTTGATAATTTGTTGTTTTTGTTATATAATTTTGTGTGTGTGCGGATACGCGACCGGCTGGCAGGAAGGGTTGGACTACCGAGCTAGTTGGAAACCTCGCCGCGTCAACCGGTCCGTAACAGTATAACTTAAATTAAGCTATTATTCCAAGTGAGATTAGAAGTATAAAAAAGATAAGCCGAAATTCATTTTGCTATTATTTTTTAAAAAATCGCACAAATTAATTGACATTTGGCCCAGGGGTACTTTAAAATGTGCAGATTACGGAGGTACCATTAACTAAAAATCAGCTTATCTCGACTTAAGCACTTTTTTCTTTTTGCCACAGATTTCTCTGAAAGTTACCACCAGGCTTTCAAGAAACACTTTAACGTTTCATGAAATTTCTGTGCCGATTTCTTCAACTAAAATTTTCCTGCATGTTATTTGTATATACATAATGTTATATTACTCAGATAGGTAAATAATTAACCATATATATACAAATATTTAATGGGGCATAAACGTAATTTGCATTTTCATTTAAAAATTAGTTACAAAGCATTTTTTAAGAAAAAACTTACCTTAAGTTTTCAAATGGCTAATACAATTGATGCGATATTAGAAATTTAATTATTTACGAATTAAATTTACATAATCTTGGCAATTACAACAAATACTCCAGCTGTAGTTGATTGAGATGATTTCCGGTGAATGCAGCCTTCATTACAACCGCAAATGTCATCGCTTCTCCACACATAAATAAAACGTTGATGTGTTTATGTTGGTTTTCTTAAGACAATTTAAATGGTTTCTTGTTAATTAAATTAAATATTCACGGTACATCTTTATAGAATAGATTCTATAAATATGTACGTAACTACATTGTGCAAACACTGTCTTGAATCGCACTTTTCCTTGTTAAGTGTTTGGGTATTTTCAGTTGGAGCACCATTCAGGCAATAGAATAATTTAAACGTGTAACAAAATTCCATTACAAACCGCAAACTATCAGGAGGCGAAAGGAATTAAGTCTTTACTCAAGTACATAAAATAATCAATGAGGTGCATAGTATCCGTTACAAAGCCATATGTAAATCAAATTGTAAAGTGTTTTCCAAAGGTAGTAGGCAGATCTTCTGGAAAGGTGTAAGGCACCAAGATTGATATTTCAGGATGTAGGCCGCAAATAACAACGACTTTTGTCAAACTGCTCTACCAAATAGCCAGAAAGTTCTTATTCAGGGTCTTCAATCAATCTCACAAAACTTGATCACATTCGATTCAGATGCGCTGCTTATGCACAGAAAACTGTGATCGTCTTTATTGGTTTTATATGGCCATCTTAACTTTTAAATTTGTGTAATTTTCATATCCACGTTACGTCTTTGGAATACTATCCTCCCAAATATTAAGGGCATTAGCAACGCACAGTGGGGATTTCGTTAAAAAAATTTAAATAATACTACAGTTTCTAAACGAGCCGTCCGATTATTAACTATAAAATTTTAAGAAATATGAATAATTTTGTAATATCAATTAAAATATTTGTAATATTAATTAAAATATTAATTAAATTTTCACCTTTAACCAATTTCCACTCCAACTATTTATTACAATTAAAAATTTAATTGAATCAATTAAATGCTTAATTAAAAACATTAATTGGTCAATACAATTATTTGTTTTACATATCTACTCGAAGATTTAATAATGCTGGAAATGAACCAATGTTAATGGTAGAATTAGTCGATTCGTATCGTGAGTTTACGAATCAGCTGACAAAATCTGTAACATAAATAAAACATGTAGCTGTTTATTTAATATGCAGTGATGCCAACTTAGCCCTTTTCGGGCTAGATTTACCCACAGTCAGTCACTCCAAACGCGAAAAAAAATTTTGACCCCAAACTAAAAAACGCGCAAGTCTAGCACTCTTTGCAATTATCTTTCAGCTATTTTAGCCATTTTTTACTTTTTCCTCGCTATGGCTACATTTTAATCGTTGTGAACTTTTTCTTCCTTTAATTTAGCAATATCGACTTTTTACTCATTTTATTTTGCTAGTTTGCTTTACCAATTCAAAATACAAGAAAAATATAGAATAATCTTCTATTTCTTCCAAATTTTTTTGTGCTTTCAAATATATTCAGTGTAGCCTAAAAACAGATAATTTATGTTTTTGACAGAGCGAGAAATCGCAATTTTATTTAATAACGACGAATTTTAAATGTATGTACTTATGTTAACATACATACATATTTACATACATTTGTATATAAACGACTATTATATATGTATGTATGTACTATTTAATCAACGTACGTACCTTATTGAAATGTAATATCAAATATAAATGAAATATGTACCTTATAGAAGTGTAACATCTCAAGCTATGTAAATACATATCGTCGGTATTATTTAGTTATTGATTGATTATATATGAATAATGTGTCCTCTTTCCAAATTCATTATCAGTTTTCCGATAACTTGAATATATCAGGAGATATAGAGCTGCAATATTGCTCCATTTCCACAATTGTTATACATTTTAGAAATTGTTTTACAGCAATCAGCAACTTTTTGCATGTCACATACACATTAACCTACTTGAACAAGTAGTGAAAAATATTGTTGTTATGATTGACAAAGATTTTTGTAATTTTTTCTTTAAATCCTAATAACTTTTCATGTTGGATGTAAAAAGTTCATCAACTTTAAGTTTGAATAAAAAACATAGTATCTATTACTTTTATTATTAAACAAAAAATTATATTGTGTATTTTTATAAAACTAATGAACTCAACATTCTTCATCGATTTTCTCGAAAACACATTTTGGTTCCATACATCAAACCAGTAACCAACCGACGATATGTGTTGATCTCATATTAGTGATTTATTTTCTAATAAATTACTTAACAAAAATCTGTTTGTTGTTTTGATTTTCAACAGAAACATTTTAAAACTAGCCCCTTTTCGCTCTTATTTGAAAAATTTTACTTTATTTTGCACTAAACGTATATTTTTAAATTAAGCCCTTTTTAGCCCTATTTAAAAAAAAATCACGCGTTTTGAGTCTCAAAAGTTGGCATCACTGTTAATATGTATCGTTACGTATGTGGGGTAGAAATCTATAGAAAATAGAGTACATACACACACATGTATAAAGCAAAGAGAAATACAATAACAGCTGATACGTTCGCTTGCAGCCCCACAAATTTACTAACTAACATCCAGATTTAAACGATACGACAACTTCAAATTATCTCTCAAGATAATTTTAAACTAAGTTTAGAAAATAAGGAACTATTAAGTATTTTGTTAAATTAAGATTTTGTAGCCTGTGAGGATAGTGTGATCCATTGGCGAAACTAAATAAATAAACTGTAAGCGAAATCTTTTAAGTGTAGGAGACTTTTTGTAGCACTTGGAAAGAAAAATCCACTTGTAAAAAATCTTTTTTTACAAGTGGATTACTAAAAGAGTTAAAACAATTTCAAACATTTTAAATGAATTCCTTAATTTAAGACTCTGACCAAATTGTTTGTATTGCACCACACAGTTTCTAATTAGATTGTATCTATGTATAATTTTTATGGCACTGGCTAATCTTCGTTAGTGTTTGCCAACAAGAAGGACACATGCAGATTCTGCTCTGTTTGTTTATAGCAAATTTTCATTTCAATTATTCTCAACTGTTTGTTCCTAGATGTTCTAGATGCTTTTATTGCAATAAGAAAATTAGTTTTCAAAGAATCCTCTGTTCTGTGAAAGAAAATAACATTTTGCGTTTTTCAGCAGGTTGATTAGATTTGTGCGGTTAATAAAATTGTGTACAAAATGAAAATTTATTCAATGGGAATTAAGTTAACTTTCGAAGAAAAAGGATTTCAAGGATTTAATAAAGTTCTTTTGAATTATCGTATTGCTTATTAAATACACTTGAGTTTTTATGTATTTTAAATTAATATTTCAATTTCTATCTCAACTAACTTTTTGTCACAGAGAAAACAATTACAAAGATTTATAATTTTTTTTTTCTTTATTATTTATAAACAAATCTGTAATAAGGGATGAATCTGAAATGACGAAAAAGAAGATTGGTTTTTGTGGCGATTGGAAAAGTCAATAAAGAGAAGAACTATGTATATACATATCGCTCGTTTACTCCAAAAACGTCATAACTCAATAAATGAAATTTTTAAATTAGTGATGCAGAATTAAGACTCATATCGTTCTTCATATTGTGCAAATAAGAAATAAGAAACTCAAACTCGTTTTCTGGCAAACTGGTTTTCTTGAGATATGACCTTGTTTGAGTAAATGAGCTATATGTATGTAAGTAAAATCATTTGCAAAAACAAAGGAGGACTTAATACTCGTATAAGGAAAGGAATATTCTTGAGGATGCCGTTGATAAAAATTAAGCCCCAATCCTATGAAAAATTTGTTTTACATATGTAGTCAGTATTAAGGAATGATATTTTCATTACTTCTAAAGATCCAGAACTTGTATCTATGTTAAGCTTATCCAGAATTCATACTAGCAGCCTTCAAACTAGAGGTGGAAAACTATCGCTGACACTATCGATACTACTGATAGAAAATTTTTTTGTGACTACATATCAATGTTTTTATTCTGCAATCGATTAATACTCGAAAACAATCGATATTTTTTAGTCACTATCGATAGTAAATGATGGACCCCTAAAAGCAAAAAACATAAATTAACAAAAATTACTGGATGATCTGTTGAATTTTTAGTGTAAATAAATACATTATACGAGAAACATACAAGTTCGATACTATCACGATAGTATCGTCGATATATCGAAAGTTTTTCTAACTTTCGATAGTCTTGAGTCGATATATTGATAAAGTTTTTTAAACTATTGAAAACTTTGGATAGTGACACTATCGATAGCTTTCCACCTCTATTTCAAACATCAAGAGACGTGAAATTCACAAATAAACTTTTTCCAGAATGTTCGTCGGAAAGAATATGTTTAGTGAAATCCAGAAAAAAACTGAGAAACTAGATATTCTGTATTGTGGATTTCTTTCGATCTCCTCAACATCTACGATAAGTAAAAGGAAATTTCCAAGTCAAGTTTTGTCAAAACTAAAGAAGAGAATTGCTTAAGTCCTAAACATTTAAACCAAATTACTTTTCTGAAAGATTGTGTTCTCTTTAAACTACTGAAGTATTAATAACGTAATAATTTTTAATTAATGCATATTTATGAATTATTTTGCTTGATTTAGTTTAAGAATTCTTATGTGTGTCTTTTTTATTATTTTTACTAAAAAACTCAAATTAATAAATAATTTTAATAATAAATAATTTATTTGTTGAAATTACCTGATTTATGAAAAAACTTCATTAATCGGTTAACCGGTTAATACCAAGATTAACCGATTGAGCCAAAACATCGATTAATACATAGAGCGATTAACCGATTAAAGCAAAAACCCCATTAAATGAATATCCTAGTACGTACTCAATGTAACAAAATGTCAACAAGCGGACATTTAGTTTTTGTGTCTGCAATGCTGCCAACTTGTTCTCACTGTCTACATCAGATGCGTTAACATTTTGTGACAAACGTTGCCATTAGTACACACTTTTATTTTTATTATAGATTTCAAGCAATTTAGATAAATTTTATAAACCTTTTTTTCTGCCATATAGAGAAACGATTAAATTTTTGGTTTCATACTTCATGTGAGAAGTTTAACGGTGCGCGTAATACAAAAATGGTCTACAAATAATTTGGAGATAAAATTTAGAATTAGCAACTGATATGATTTCTGAACTGTCTTCAAATATTTTAAAATAAAAATTGTTAATGAACTGACAGTTTGTAATTGAGAAAGTAATATCTGTATTTCTAGTAATTATTTACTAAGAAAAGGTTTTAGCACAGTGAGAACTTCTAATTTACTTCCACCCCTGTGATGCAGTGGACTATTCAATATTATAAAATTTTAGACCAAACGCCGGCTGGTGGACTGATTCGATACTGCCTCTATCTTAATATTTGTATCTATATAGTACGTATTGTGGCAATATGGAATAATAGATTAAGTCGACTTAAGCAAAGCAGTGTTTTTCTGAAGTTTTAACGCTACCGCTAAGAAATTGAAATGCTCTTACGCATCATTCTACTTTTGTGTGATCCTTTCTCTCTATATGTAGCATTTTAATCATTGCAAATTCCAACTGGAACATAAAATAGCACAATAAACCGAAATTTTATTTAGTATACTGAAGCTACTATTCCATATTGCCACAGATATGTAAGTACATACATACATATGTAAGTATGTGCCGATAATTATAAAAGTAATATATTAATTTAAGTAACTGCGTATACATAATCGTAATTGTAGCGCAAATAATTCGTACGCTCGCATATTTTCTCTCCAGCAACCATGACTATGTTTATAATCAGAATATGGATATTTATTCGGACAAAAAAATATATTTATTCATCATTCGCCACCGTATGTCCACATTTCGTCGGTTGGTTATTGGTTGGATGTATGGAACAAAAATGTGTTTTCGAGAAAATCGATGAAGAATATTTAGTTCATTAGTTTTATAAAAATACACAATATAATTTTTTGTTTAATAATAAAAGTAGATACATACATGTTTTTTATTCAAACTTAAAGTTGATGAACTTTTTACATCCAACATGAAAAGATATTAGGATTTAAAGAAAAAATTACAAAAATCTTTGTCAACGCATGCCACAATCATAACAACAATATTTTTCACTACTTGTTCAAGTAGGTTAATGTGTAGTTTCCACAATGCAAGCAAGCGACTTGTCTAGAAAAAATATTTGAAAAGCACTCAAATTTTTGAGTGATTCCTATACAAATTTTCTAGACAAGTCACTTCCTTGCATTGTGGAAACTACACATAAATTACTGTACATATTTAAGAAGAAAATATCAATTTTATTCATGCAACATGACATTTAAAGACAAAACAACAGAATATATAAAAGGAAGTTTGAATATATTTAATAAAAGAAAATTTATTAATAAAAAATAAATGTCAGTTTCATTTGATTAAAACATAACACAACAATAAAATGTTTGTATTTTGCTTTGAATCACGTTCGTTGAGTAGAATATGCATTGATATACATCATAACAATTGCTAATAACAATATTAATACTTTTACGTTGGAAAGTTGTCACATATGATTGCTGTAATACAATTTCTAAAATATATAACAATTGTGGAAATCGAGCAATATTGCAGCTCTATATCTCCTGATATATTCAAGTTATAGGAAAACTGATAATGAATTTGGAAAGAGGACACATTATTCATATATAATCAATCAATAACTAAATTTTTTTAAAAATGTTCCATACATCAAACCAGTAACCAACCGACGATTTGTGTATCTATAATATGGAATGGAAAATGTGTTTTTTTTTGGCTAGTTAAAAAACAAATTATGAGTGTGTAAATAAAATAGCCCTGTATAAACGCATGTGTATCCGATTAATATTCGGGGTATTTCTCATACTTATGTGTATGAGAGTAGCTCATACAATCTATAACTTTTAGTTGCAGTCGTTTGTGCTGCGTATTTAAAAAAATGTGTGTTAACATAATTGTTGATATTTTAAAGTTATACGTATTCGGTTTAAAATTAATGCCTGCATTTACATATGAGCGTGTTTGTTTTATTTTAAGATGTACGCATTCATAGTTGCTTGACGGCCAATTCTCAAAGAGTACTTAAAACGATAGTTTTGTCATTATCTGATATGTACTTATACATGCAGTATTAAAAGTTATGAACATAATTACTTTTTATTTATATGCATATGTTCAAAATATCTTAGATAATAACGCTATTGATGAATAAATACAAGAACTGTTTTAACTCTTTCTTTTTTTTCAATTGTATGCCACAAAAAAATTAATGCAACTCAATTGAAAATCAACCCTTAAAAATAGACAAACAAAACTGACAACAACAAAAACACTAAACAAACACTCACACAGTGATGTACAAAATAGACAAGTTCAAACATTCACACATTCATACATACATACATATGTATGTATTTAATTCACCATACGGTTGAAGTGGCAAGGACAATTCTATGGCGGTAATCAATCTTCTTCTATTCGTTGGAAAATGACAGCTCAGTGGTGTAGAGTCAAATTGCGAATTGTGTTCCTGTGGCACTTTCTACAATTCACCCATACGAATTCATACAAGTATACAAACATGTTTTATTGTACTCTTTTCGCTCTATGTTTCTTCTGCTGACATTAATTTTTGTGTAATAGAATTTACATAATTGTATGTATGTACACTTTTCTAATTCTGGAGAGTGAAAGTGAAGATGTTTGTGTCAAGTTTCTTTGCTTAGTGACAGAACCAAAGAAGGCTTATAATTAGTAGATACTAGGGTAGTTAGGTTGATAATATTGCTAAGCAAAAACATTCGAAGAGAGCTCATGTAAATGTTTTTGTAATTCTAACGCGCATTCTCTATCCTTTTATAAACCGCAATTCTTCTCGAAATATTGAAAACAAAATGTTTATATTCAAACTGATTTTCCAGGCTGTAATATTTTATGCTGCTCCTATGTGGGCTACAAGTGCAACATGCCATATTAGAAAACTTCAAATCGCGCAGAACAAATTATTAAAACTTTTATATAATCTTCCTTGGTTCTTTTCAACCCTCAGGCTTCATTCTATTTCGAATACAGATACTGTCGTTTTTAGACTAAATAAACTAACTAGAAATTTTTACTCCATATGCTCTTGGTCAGAACACAATGATTTCACATCAGCTTCGGTAGAATGTAGGCTTTAAGTGAAGTAATTTTAATTAAAATATTGCAAAAAATGTTCAAATAGATCTTTTTAAAATTTTGCCTCCAATAAAATTATAATGTAAGCTTGTATGTATATAATTATTTAAATTACTATTCATTATTAAGAAGAAAAAGTGCAAAGCTTTTAACTATTTAAATACAATTCTAAGATGTAAATGCAAAATAAATATTATGTGAAGGACAACAAATTGAATTGAATAGATACGAGTAAAAAAACTGTTTTTATAAACAAAACATTTAGTAAACAAAAAATAAAGAACTAAACATTCACACGTAAGCACATACAAGCAGAGAGAAGAACTATGCCAACAGCAATAATTGTATAGCTGCACACCCATAGGCATGCACACATGGTGGAAACAACACTGTATTACCAACAACACTCAGTATTACCAACATAAAAGTCGTTATTACACAGTTACTTTGAAATTCAAAATAACGGGTAATAGAATTAACTACAAACGCCTAGAAACAGTAACATGAATTTTCCAGATTGATTTAGAAGACTGTTTGGTTGCTTGGTTACCAATAGGAAACGACAACACAGATGGCAACGTGTGCATAGCACCAACATCATTATACAGTAGGCTTAGATGGGCGAACATTTGGAAGAAAAACATCTGGAATTTTCTTTTGTTGTTTCATTCTCGTTCACAAAGACGAAAATTTGACCGGCGACATTCCAATATTATTGGATAATACCAACTATACATGCATGTGTATGTATCCATATGTAGCAAAGAATATGTAAACTAGCGTGTCGCCGAGTACCGAACAAAAAATGATTATCTCTTCCCCACCCGTAAATTTACTTTCCAAATGTTTTCGTGTCTTAAGGCTGGTACTCTGTTCAAAGTTGTGAAAAATTTTCAGCACCATTGATTATTTCGCGAGAAAAATTTGACATGTACTAAATGTAGCCCAACTCGCGGTTTTTTTTCTTTAATTTCTTGCTTTTATTGCTTGAAAGTATGCAACATTGTTAAAATTCCGTGCGAAAAAAACACTGCTCAAAGCATATTTATATAAAGTATATGCAGGTCTACAACAACTAAGAAAGTACAAAAACAACAGGCGATTTGTTTGTGTAAGAATAATGGATGAATGTCAAAAACAGATGGATACAACCAGACCTGGGCAACTTGCATTACTTTTGCATAAGCACTGATTGAAAAACAAAAATTTTAGTGCAAATTTAAATTTGATGCTTGTAGTGGACTATTTTTTGCACTTAAATAAAATCTCTTAAAAGTAATGGATTAATATTGCATTAGCAGCTAATCGCATGATAAAAAATACACTAATTTTGTGTTGCCACTAAGCACATCATGAAGTGATGCAATATTATTGCACTATCACATATTGTACACAGTAAAATTGAATAAAACGTGAAAATATTTTTAGGAGATAGCACAAATAAAAAATATAAAATACATTAAAGTTCATTGAGGGCACTTTTATAAGTACGTACATACAAATTAACGAAAAAAGCTGTCAATATAAACACAAACTAGATTTCAGAACCAATTGAAAAAAATTAAAAAGTTTCATACTTCAAGTACGTTGCATCTCGAGCTTATATGAAAAACCGTATGGCGTACACAAATTGTAAACAACTTTTGACATTCAGGCATTCACACTACACGAGAAAAAAATTAATCACCTGAGTACTTGCATATATGTACTTTATATAAATTTACTTTGCCACTGCTCATGTTGTTTCGCAGCTAAAATAAAATGATGCCAGACTAATTTTGCATGGAAAGACATGATTTTACGTGTTTTTCACGACAAGAACAGAGTACTACTTTTGAGAATTTATTTCGCAAATATTTCACACCAAATACTTTTATATGTAGTTTGACAGCATTTCGCACGAAATTGTGAACAGAGTACCAGGCTTTAACGCTGAATAATACTTACTAGGTATATGTATACGCACACTATTTGCAAATGAAAATATTTGCAAATAAATTAACTCACTGTTTATACGGCATAGTGAATGTATAAAAACTTGGTAGCACTTCTATAGAAATGTTACTTATGTTTATAAAAAAATTGTGTTAATGTATAAAATAACAAATAATAATTGGTTTTTATTGTCATTATTTTCTTCTATCAATGTTTTTTTGTGCAATATTTTTCTATTTATTGTTTTTTATTAGGAAACATCAGTAAGTGTGGCAACCTCAAGCATTTTATTTGCAAATAGTGCGTTAATCGTGAATAGTTTTCTGAATTAGTAAGTCGCAATAAAACAATTAGTATATAGCAACAATTTACAGTTTTGTTTGCAAATAAGCCGTGCGTACAAACGTAGTAACAGTTTCTTCCATTTGGCTTTAATTAGTGCACACATTCCATTACGCCATCTATAAATACAGTGGCGAACATTCTAGAACCGTTTCGTGTAGTATGAAAGGTGGTACCGTGTATGACAGTTAAGGTAGAATTAGTAAAATCGTAACATGCATTTCATATGGTACGGTTTTCGTCAGCTGACACGCAACTTCACGATACGATTTTAATTCTACTTTGAGTCAATATGAATAAGCTACGCTAGAGTGAACATCGTTGAAAGTAATGAAGGTAGGAAGTAATGAGTAAAGCCAGCGAGTCTTTAGTACCAGTTCAGACTACACAAGTGTTATTACTAAGCGTATCACTTTTTCTTCTTTGAACTTTCATCGGCGTTCACACAATGCAAGTCTTATTTTTGAGCTCATATTTTTGTGAATGCATGTGTGAGTTTTGAACATTACGAATGAGAAAACCAAATGTATTGAAAGTACATGAACCTAAATACTCGTTTCTTTTCGCCTCTTCTCTCTCCCCTACAAACTAATTAGCGTAGCAATAAGACTTGCATAGTATGAACTGGGATTAGACCCAATTTCACTGACTATATTTAAATATCAATTCGTATATAAATGTCGATCTCCATTAATTTTTTATGGAAAAATTACTTCTAAATATCAATTCATATTTATATGCCGATTTTCATTCACTTTTGTATGGAAAAATCACTTTTAAATATGAATTAATATTTAAATCAGTTGGTGAAATTGGCTCTTAGTATTATATACACAGTGATCTTTAGCAGAATAAGTCGTGTGTCAAGAACACCCGAGAGGGAGTTTTGCTATAAAACCAGTGCAGTCAGCTGTGTATGACGTGTGTATACAACAGAGGGGTAGACCCAGTTGTGGTATATTTAAGTAATCTATATGTGTGTATTTAAGCTCTTGTTTTGATTAGTATACGTGTATTTCTTATTAAATAAAGTGTAATTTTTAACTCTAATTAAGTACACTGGGGTCTTTTATACATTTGCAAATCTTCGAGTCCACGGAATAGCGTTTTTAAAGAGTAAAAACTTAACAATATAATGGAATTGATTTAAAGTTTTTGCTCTTACAATGTTAAGTAAGAAAATATTAAACAAAATTTATTTATTTTTGGTTAAAAACATCTAGATGTATTTCGTTGCTGCTCAAGTAACGCATCAATTAATTCTCAACAAAAACAAAGACATGTATATACATACATACATACATATGTATGCTAAAAAGTAGCTGTAAATGCAAATGACACCAGATTAGTCAAGTGACTAGTCCCATAAGTGGTAGGATCCAGTCCGAGTTCTAACACTTCCTATGGGGATGGCTCATGACTTGTGACTTATCCCTGCACTATCTTATAGGAACTTAATCAGTGTAGAATAAACAAAACTGATATATGTATAAATGTCATTTCGACACGCTATAATAATCGATATATACGCGAAGTTATTCAGTGCCTCTTACTACAATACTAGACCATTGTTAACAAGTAGTAAGGGCCGATTTTCACGAAATCGAGTTTTTCAGTGATTTGCACCTCGTCACAAAAATTTATTGCAATAGTTTAAAAAATAACGCTTTTACAAGCAGTTGTACAAGCACTTTGACTGTTTATTATTATGGTTTTACCTTCTGTAAAGTTACAGTTATTTGAGTTAGGGCCTTTCTACTTGTTAACAGCGATACTTTTATGAATTTAGTTTCTGCTTAGCAGGTTTCGACATGAAAATTCCGCAAACAAATATTCTTCATATTAATACGAGTATAAACATGTCAGACTTAACGTGAAATAAATACACTTCGATATTTTAATATTTCAAAATAATTAGGAACTAATATTGAAAAATGGACAGCAATGCTTAAATTTTCAAATCTTCACATTGCCCGTTATGTGCCATTGTTAAGTGCAAAATGCAGTTAGAGTCACCAAATATGCAAGGAATTGTTTTTTACACACTACACCAGATTTTTCTTTTTCGCAAACTTCATCAGAAATTTTATGTGATGACTTTGTGTCCAAAAATGTTTTATCGATTATTTCCGTCATCGCATCATCCATTTTGTATTCGTACTTCTGTAAACACAGTATTATTCAATTTGGCAAATTTAAAGCCAACATTGGGGCATATTTAACAATTTCAACCTTATTAGTATGAAGAATTTTATTTGTTGTTGGTAAGCACATCTACATATCGTTACTCTCAGGTAGAAAGGCTGTAACTTACAACTTTTTTTCAGTAGATTTAAACAAAACTAAGATTGTCATACATATGTAAAGGTATGGTCACATTTGCCCAAAAAAAACGTAACCAATAAATATTAGTGAAAAACATTTTACTTCATTCGTCTGTACTTTCTGTCGCTGTTCTGCGCTGTGCCGTTCTGCCTCTAAATTTTAATACTTACTTTTAAGTGCGCCAAGATAGCGTCGCCGAGTTAGCGTCGATTTTGGGAATTTAAAAACCGGGAAAAAATGGGGGGGAAAATTGTGGGTATTTTTAAAAATATATTAAGAAGCCGGCATCAATCTTGGTAATTCAAGGGTGGAAATTAAAGAAAAATCGTGGATGAATTTTCCCATTAGCACTCATGGACCCCCACATACATTCATAAAGTGGACACTTTGGTGAACAAAATGAGCGAACCGTGCGAAAATTCTGTCCACCCGTTTTTGAGAAAATCGACTTAATCGAAAATGGCAAAAAAAAAAACCGTGGATGAATTTTCCCAGGAGCACTCTTGGACTCCCACGCCAAAACGTTATACATTCGTAAAGTGGACACTTTGGTGAACAAAATGAGCGAACCGTGCGAAAATTCTGTCCACCCGTTTTTGAGAAAATCGACTTAATCGAAAATGGCCAAAAAAAACCGTGGATGAATTTTCCCAGGAGCACTCTTGGACTCCCACGCCAAAACGTTATACATTCGTAAAGTGGACACTTTGGTGAACAAAATGAGCGAACCGTGCAAAAATTCTGTCCACCCGTTTTTGAGAAAATCGACTTAATCGAAAATGGCAAAAAAAAAACCGTGGATGAATTTTCCCAGGAGCACTCTTGGACTCCCACGCCAAAACGTTATACATTCGTAAAGTGGACACTTTGGTGAACAAAATGAGCTAATTGTGCTAAAATTCTTTTGAGCCGATTTCGAGAAAATTGACTTAAGCGAAAATAGCAAATAAGGCTTAGGTTATAACATCCCTGTAATTATGAAAATGCCAATATGGCGGCTTATATTCATTTTATGCTTTCAACTCTGCTTTACACAGAGTTGTATTGAAGCAAAACAACAACGCTTTTCTAAGACCACGACCAGTCGATCAATTTGTTTTGTCTTACATAGCGTCTACAACTGCGATTAACCCTGACATAATATGTGAGAGAGCGTCGACAGAATAACATAAATAAAATGCCGATATTTTTCTTCATCTCATACAACAAGACAACGTAAATCTACTTTTCTTATAAAATTTCATTGCTTATGCTTAACAATATCTCTAGAGGTGGCGAGCCGTACATCAAAAAATATTTGTTTTTTGTGCATATATGTATATGCACATAACCCCTACAAGAAATAAATGACTGAAACTAACACAAATGATAAATTTTCAGTAACACATTCGCAACAATTTTATATTGAATTCAGAGCAACAGCCAATTCGTTGGTCATTTTACAGGTAGTGATGATGGATACATTTTTTAATTGTACTTGAGCTACTCTAACATATATGTTAGAGTATAACATTTAATGTACATATCGTCGGTTGGTTATTGGTTTGCTGCAGACATAATTTATTTTAAATATATACTATGCAGCAAACCAATAACCAACCGACGATATGCCAAAACTTTTAAAACGTTGCATTATATTGAAAAATATACAATTCATTCGGTATTTTAATTCCAACTTTTATAGCACTTCTATGCTATAAAAGTTAAGTAATAACATTAATGAATAAAAGAAATTTCCAATGCTGTCAAATTTGAGATATTTATAAAAAGCAAGGTGTGGTGCAGCTTGAAAAAACTGAAGAGGATAGATACCACCTACGTTTTTTTGTGTTTTTAATTTATTTTTAAATATTACTTATAAATACATAAATTGTCCGTGTGAACGTTGTGAACATAATATAAAAAAATTGCTGGAATGCAGCTAAGTTATTAATCACTTTTATTAAGAACACTCGTATTGGCACTACTTAAGTAACTGTAAAAACTTTTGCTTTTCCATGGAATTAATTCTTATGTATGTAAATATAAGGCAAATTTAGTGTTTAATTGTGCTTGTTCTGTGTCTTAAAATATTGTTCAAGAATTGTTTTCTGTTTTTATAAGATAAAATAAATTAAATATCTGTAGTTGAAGATGGACCGCGGCGCCCTGGTAAGTCATAAAATATTACTTATTTTAATTAGTGTTTAAAATTTTTTAATGCACTAATAATCCCAGATTATTATTTTGCTTATTAAGTAACCCCTCAATAATCGATTTCAATGTATTTTTAATAAAAAATATTTTACTTAAGTTAAATAATAATATTGATTATTAGTGCGAGATCAAATTTTAAATTTATTTTAATTTCAAAATGTATCTATTAATAATATTGTTTTCTCATTTTTAGAATATCATAAAATTACTACTTGGGGATAAGGACCGGAGCCGCCGAGGACGTGCAAGGCCAAGAATTGTAAGTAATACCTCTCTTTGTGCAATAATTTTTAATTTAAGGTTTGCTTTTATTTTTGTAGCCTAGAAGCAGAATGCAAAACGCCGTACATCGTCTCGGTCCCTATCCGCAGCAGGCGGTGCATTACGCGGGTCCTTTTCCGCAGCATGTGCTGTCATACGCGGGTCCCTTTCAGCAGCAGGCGGTGCCATATGCGCCCCAAATGGTGCCATACGCACCGCAAATGGTGCCATACGAGTTACATACAAACCACCTCACCAATTATACCGGCTGGCAAACTGTGGGAAAACGTACATACAAGTTTAAGTTACATTTTATTTCCGTTCCCACATTTTGCCAGACAGCAACGTCAGCATAAAAAACTGTCGTTGCTCACATTAAGTTAGAATTAAAAAATTATTGTAGTTTTAGTCTTAAGATTCAATTCAAATAAAAGACACTTAAAAGTGTAAAACGGGTGTTTTTTAATCAACACATTATTGGCGCAGTCGGAAACGGAATTAATTTCTAAAGAAATTAATAATAAAGAACAAATAAAATCTCTAACATAACTAATAATTAAATAAAAGTTAAAAGAAAAAAAAAAACAAAGTTTAAATAATAAAAAAAAAAAAAAAAAAAGATATACAAAAAAAAAACCTAACGTTAATGAATAGAAAACAAAAATTCGACGAAAATCGCCATATAAACATGGAAGAAGAATTGCAGCAAAGAATTGTAGAACTTGAAATGGTTCTAAAACAGCAGGAGCTGAAAATACAATTACAACATCAACAATTAGAGCAACAACAGCAGATACAAATGCAGCATCAACAACAGCAATCGCAACATCAACAACAGCAGATACAAATGCAGCATCAACAACAGCAATCGCAAAATCAACAACAGCAGGTTCAGCAGAATCAAGTTCAAGGGTTTTATCTGAAACCAGAACACATTATTAGGAGAATAAGGCCGTTAGACAAAGATCATAATCTAAGGCAGTTTATAATGTCAGTCGAATCGACATTGGCTTTGGCAGGCGGTAATGATGACCTCATTGCTTATGGGTTGAGGATAGTGACGAACGAAAAACTGGAAGGAGATGCGGGCAAAATGGTTAGAGAGCTGACAGACGGAGCAACTTGGGAACAAATAAAAAATCAGCTTTTAAAAGGCTTGCAGCCGAGGAGAACTTATGGAGAGATTTTTAATTTTGCTAGAAATGCTAAAGTGAGTAACTTAAGTGAACTTTTCGATATATTTACTAAGGTTAAATATGAAATAAATGAATTATATGAATTAGATGTAAGAAGACCGTCAATATATAATCCTAATTGTGTAGACAGGGACTTGGTTGACTTGATGATTGAAAAAATAGATGGACCAATAAGGGCCCATATAGGTGAAGATGAAACTTTGACTAGTATAATGTCAAAATATACGAAACTTAAGCTTCTATATGATACTAGAGCAATAGCATTTGGTCATAGAACAGACTCGAAGAATAAAGATTTTGCAAAAATGAACAGGCAAACACCTAAGAAGATTTGGCAGGATTTCATGCCGCATAATAGCGAATTTCAAAAGAAAAACAATTTCAATTATAATTTAACAACGTCAAATACTAGCAGATTTCAAAATAAAAACAATAGCAATTATAATTTCCCCACGTCAAGTAATAATAGATTTCAAAATAAAAACAATTTCAATTATAATACTCAAATATCAAGTAATGGAGGATTCCAAAATAGGAACAACATCAATGATAGGTTACAGATGGGATCTAGTCATAATAGAAATTATCATAATACACAGCAGTCAGGTTTTTCAAACCAGAGGAAAAATGATCAGAACGGAAATTGTTATAACAGTGGACAAGAACGCCGAAGGAATTATTATGGCGAAGGACCGGAGCCAATGGAAATAGGTACCTTTCATCAGGAAAGTGAAGTAAATTTTCTGATACCGCCTCAAATACCAACTTGCCTATAGTAATAATATCAATAGGAAAACAGAGAATTAGAAGCCTTATAGATACGGGTTCTACAACTAGTGTAATAAAACGAAATAAATTAATTGAAAATTACCCGGAGCAGAAACTTGTTAAACCAATCAGATATCGAACCTTGAATGGATTTGGTGAAATATGTTCTCAATTGGTTACACCTTTTCCCAAGGAATTTTGTTGTTTGGGAACACTCAGTTGGAAGATTGTTGATTTTCAAAATGATAGATACGATGCAATAATAGGCCAAAATTTTCTGGTACCCCTTAAGGCGATAATAAATAACCAACTTGAATATGTAGAAATCCTAGGTAATAAATTTTATTTCGAAAAAACGCACTACCCTTTTAATACTAATAATATATGTTCTCTCGAACCAATTCCACGAGAATCAATATTTGATAGGCTTAATTTTAGCCACTTGAATAGCGAGGAGGCAGAAAAAATTACAAATCTTTTGAATGATTTTAAAGACCTTTTTTATATCGAAGGTGATAAACTTTCGGCAACAAACGAAATAGAACACCAAATTATTACTGATACTGAAAAGCCCCTTTATGCAAAGATATACCGCTACCCCCAAATCCACGAAAATGAAATCAGAAGACAGGTAGATGAAATGCTAAAAGAAAATATTATCAGAGAGAGCAACTCTGCATATAACAGCCCCTTATGGATTGTTCCCAAGAAAACTGATAATTCGGGGACGAAAAAATGGCGTATAGTTGTAGACTACAGGAAGCTACATGAGCATACAATTGAGGATAAATATCCGATACCAAATCTGAATAGCCTACTAGATAGGTTAGGTAGAGCTCAATATTTTTCGACTATAGACTTGGCGAAAGGTTTCCATCAGATACTTGTCAGGGAGGAGGATAGAAAGAAAACTGCGTTTTCTACTCCATTTGGGCATTTCGAGTTCGTCAGAATGCCTTTTGGTCTACGGAATGCACCTTCGACCTTTCAGAGATTGATGAACACTGTGCTAAGGAACCATATTAACAAAACCTGCATCGTTTATATGGATGATATCCTTATATTCAGTATTTCGTTGACAGAACATGTTAGCAATATCAGGGACATATTTAAAACTTTAAGAAAGGCAAAATTAAAGATACAAATCGATAAATGCGAGTTCCTACGAAAGGAAACTCAGTTTTTGGGTCATGTCTTAACGACTAATGGAATAAAACCAGACCCGAGTAAAATTTCAATTATACAAAAGCTTAAGCTTCCAACTACCGAAAAACAAATAAAATCATTTTTAGGAATGACCGGTTTTTACCGAAAATTTATCCACAATTACGCTAAAATTGTTTACCCAATGACAAGATATCTAAGAAAAAACGAAAAAATAGAAACAAATGATCCCAGCTATGTTGCAGCCTTTGAAAAACTCAAAGAACTTATTACAAATTCACCCATATTAAGATACCCAAATTTCAATAAACGTTTCAAAATTGTTACAGATGCAAGTAACAACGCAATTGGAGCTGTCTTAACACAAGATGGTCACCCAGTAGCATATGCATCGCGAACGTTAAATAGACACGAAACCAACTATGCAACAATTGAGAAAGAATTGCTAGCAATAGTATGGGGTGTAAAATACTTTAGGCCTTATACATATCTATGGGAAAGAGTTTGATTTAGAAAGTGACCACCAGCCCTTAAAGTGGCTCATGAGCAAATATTCTGGGAGAGATATAAGCCCGAGGTTGCAAAGATATCTTATCGATTTGGGAGAATATCAATTTAAAATAGAGTATATTAAAGGAAAGTGCAATTACATTGCCGACTTCCTAAGTAGAATTGATGTCGATACAAATGAAATAAATACATTAAAGCCAATTCGAGAAGATTTTATACATAGTGGAGAAACAAATAATGAAACAGAATCTTTGGAAGTGCAAACGAGGCACTCACAGGAAGAAGACTTCGATGATGGTATAGGGATTTTGGATACTGTCGTCAATCGCTTTAAAGTTCAAATCATTGTTGTCGCTGAAAAAGAGACTAATATTAAAAGAGTTTTTGGCAACAAGCGAATTTTTATAGATAGAAATGACATTGAACAGGAAAATGCGTCCAATATTTTGAGGAGAGAAATTCCCAAAGAAAAATCGGAGTATATTCTGAATTAAGCGACCATGAGTACTATAAAGTACAATCATGTTTGATAAGAGAATTCCCTGATAGAAACACATACAAAATAGTCAAATGTTCTTACTTTGCTAGAGACATAGAGGACGAGAATGAATTGAATAAAAATATAGCTCTCTTCCATAAATATGAAAGCGGACATTCAGGAATATTGGCTACTTATGAAAATATCAGGCACAAAATTTATAATCCAAATTTAAAATTGGCAATACATAAGGTAATAAATAATTGTCACATTTGTTCATCAGCAAAGTATGACAGAAATCCAATCAAAAAGAAGTTCCAAAGAACCGAAACACCTGCATCTGTAAATGAAATAGTACATGTAGATACATATGTAAATAGCAAGCAGTCGTTTATGATTTTCATTGATAAATTTTCAAAGCATGCTGTCTGTTTTCACATGCCAGATAGAAATAGTACAACTATAGTACAAAAACTTAGAGAATTTTTGGCAATAAAAAGTAAAACGAAAAAATTCATATTTGACAACGAATTCAATTCCAACAATGTTAAAAATTTTTTAGATGCAGAAGGAATTGACTTTCATATAACAAAACCTAATAATCATACCGGGAATTCCGACGTAGAAAGATTAAATAATACCATAACTGAGAAAATAAGAGCATTAAATCTCGAAGAACAATTACCAATAGAAACACAAATAATAAAAGCCATAAATTTTTATAACAATAGCTACCACAGTACGATAAAATGTACCCCTTTTGATGTGGTTAATAACAAAATAAATTTTGAAATAATAAAGGAAAGAATGGAGAAGTATAAGGACAAATTGAATGAAAAAAGAAATCTAAATAGGGAAAATTATGAGGAGAATAGAGAGGAAGGTTATATAAAAAATTACAGGGCTTTACGACACAAAGAACAGCCGAAATATAGGAAACATCTCTTAAGAAATGTTCACGAAACCAACATTAAAAGACCTCTTAAATTTTCAGACCCTGGTAACCGCCATGGTATTCCTTCTACTGGTGGTTCGGACTGAGGGATTTTTACAAATCAGCCAGCTACCGGAGAACAATGGCTATATTGATATAAAGATGAGTGAAGTGGAAATAGTTAATACTACTAACACAGTAGTACACATCGTAAATATTTTAGAAATAGTGGAAATTCTTAATGTCTTAGAAGAAAATATTAAAACTGTAGATATAAGTAATAGGGAAATCCTTTTGCAAAAGATACAGAGTATACATGAAAAAATTTTAACAATAAAACCAAAACAACAAAGGGAAAAGAGAGGTTTAATAAATATCATCGGCACAGCACAAAAATGGCTATACGGAACAATGGACGATGACGATAGGACAGAAATTATGGATCATATCTCCACAGTTGAAGAAAATAATAGGAATATCATTAGGACAGTAAACAATCAAATTATTATCAATGATTCGTTTAATAAATCACTTACTAGCTTAAAAAACTCTATAGATCAGGATAGAAATAGTATAAAATCTGCTTTTGAACAAATCAGAAAAAGTAATAACGAAATAATGAGACGTTACCTTTACTTAGACCAGTTGTCTAAATTAAATATGCTTGAAGACAATATAGAGAAAATACAGGATAATATCGCATCCGCCAAAAACAGTTTTATTCATCCTAGCATATTTACTAAAACAGAAATAGAAAACTTCAACATTGATTTTTATAAGTTAAAACTCCTTAAAATCGGAGTGATGACGTTCAAGGACAATTCTCTAATAATAGCCATACAGATCCCTGATAAATTCATTACTACACAATTGAGATTACTTACCGCTGTACCAAACACAAATTTTATGGAAATTGATGAAGTTAACGAAAATATTGTTGAAATAAATAACGTTATTTTACACTATAAGGAAAATGTAATCGTTAAACATCTCCAAAAAAGCAACCATTGTTCAATTAGAAATAACTGTAAGTACATATTTAATAATAAAACAGAAACAATAGAGTTGGATGAAGCAACTATTTTGTTGAAAAATGCTAGAAAAATTAAAATTAAGCAAACTTGTGACAATAGAAACTTAAGCTTATCAGGAAATTATTTAATAAATATAAACAATTGTAGCATTACAATCGATGATAAAATTTTTGAAAACAAACAACATATAATACATGAAAAATTCTTTTTTCCACCAACATCAATTATTAATGTAACAAACCCTAATTTTAAATTTCAAAATATTACTTTGCAACATGTAAAAAATGTAGAAGAAATTAAAGAATTGAAAGTTCATAGTAAAGTCTCATATGGACTGAACGTAACATTGATAATTGCTGTAACTATTGCACTTGTATTAATCTATTTTATAATAAAGAAGAAAAAGACGGGTGTAAATAAAACCCAAGTCGTAACGATATCTCAGAGTCCTTCTGACATTGAGAATATCATAAATAAGTATAGACCGAATAATTAATATTTTTTTTTTTTTTTGTAAATGAACTCCAAGTTACAACGGTCAGTTATATTTAATCTTATAAATTTTCATAATAAAAGAAAAAATATACTTATATATAAAATACCATCATATATATACTAAGATATAAGAATTTCTTCCAGAAAAACAAAAAACACAAACAAATATAAAAATATATACATGTATAAGAAATCCAGGAGGATTTCAAACAAGGGGTTACATACAAACCACCTCACCAATTATACCGGCTGGCAAACTGTGGGAAAACGTACATACAAGTTTAAGTTACATTTTATTTCCGTTCCCACATTTTGCCAGACAGCAACGTCAGCATAAAAAACTGTCGTTGCTCACATTAAGTTAGAATTAAAAAATTATTGTAGTTTTAGTCTTAAGATTCAATTCAAATAAAAGACACTTAAAAGTGTAAAACGGGTGTTTTTTAATCAACACATTATTTACGTGCCCCATATGGTGCCATACGCGCCGCAGATAGTGCCATACATGCCGGAGATGGCACCTTATGTGCCGCAGATGGCACCATACGCGCCGCAGATGGCACCTATGTGCAGCAAATGGCACCATATCCGACACCACAAGGGCCGGTGACATCTAATTCAACGCAGTCCGGTAAAATGGTTGAGGTGGTTGAAGACTTAGCGCAGGAAGCTCGAGAAACGTCCAGTGTCAAAGATGACGTTGAAGAGTTACAAACGCAGCTTAAAAATTGTGTGTTCAAAAATTAAAATAATTACTTGAACAAGTAGTGAAAAATATTGTTATTATTGTGGCATGCTTTGACAAAGATTTTTGTAGTAAATAAAAAACATGTATGTATCTATTACTTTTACTATTAAACAAAAAATTTTATCGTGTATTTTTATAAAACTAACGCACAGTATGTACAAAATACATTATGTCTGCAGCAAACCAATAACCAATTGACGACTTGTAAAATTAATACGCATCGTTTGCACACATTTTTCATATGGTAGCCTTTATTTTCCAGACAAAATGTTAGAAATGGACGAATCGTAAAAATTGTGTAAAACAAATATATATGTATGTATATGCAACATTTAATATAAACGTGTAGCTCAAGCATGTTCCAACGTGTGTACCTACCAGTGTTGCCAGTGAAATTTTGAGAAAGATACATTTTGGTTTCCAAAAAGATACATTTGTTCCCAAAAAGATACATTTTGTAAAAAATTTTAAAATCTATTTTTAACGTTTAACATATATTAATATGACAATTTTATTTCATAATAATTAATATGACAATTTTATTTCATATTTAATGAATATTGTAAAGACAATGATTCATTCAATTCATTTTTATATATATTTAATTTTTAAAAATACAGTAAAATTAATTATATGTACTTTAAAATTAATTATATATACATAACTATCTTTTGATGTTATCAAAACAAATATTTTTTTTTTTTTAATTAATATACGAGTTAAGGATTATATCAAAAAGTTCATATAAATTTCCTGAAAATAAAAGAGAAGTTCATATTTTCCGTATATTTTGCGTACAGATTCAAAAGATACGAAAAATGTCGGGATTACTCGTGGTACCTGAAGTCATCAAAAGATACGAAAAATGTACCTTTCGTATCCTAATGGCATCACTGGTACCTACCATTACTCTGGTTTTAGACTAGGTATTATTATTAATGGCCAGTCACACACGAGAACAATTGTGCTGGCATAAAATGCTAGTTTGTGGGTGAGAGGGGCAAAGAGAGTGGTTTTGTGTTTGGCATAATTTTTCAACCAGCTACAACCCCGCATCAGCAGCACAAAACCAATACACACACAACTTAAAAAACAGCAAATGTAAAATGAATACAAAAAACGCTAATACACACAAAGCTGTGTGCACGTATACATTTTTATGCCAGATTAATTAGTCTCGTGTGTTCTAAAAAGAACAAAAATTGTGCGGCATAAAAATTAAACCCGTGTGTGAAAGGCCAATGAGAAAGAAAAAGATAGGTATAAAAAGGTATATATTACTTTTTCAACTCTCTCATACAAAATCAAAAGTTGAGAAACTTCCGGGTCTAAAACCAGAGTTAAACTCACTTCTTGTAGCATCCCTGCAGTCATGATACGATTATACAATTATTATAATTGTATCATGCCGGCAGTAATAAATGCCAAACATTGCGGCTAATATTAATATTCATGTCATGTTTTCATTATACGCGACGCGGACCGCAAATACATTTTTCTGTCGACGTCCTCATATAAATTATGAGTGCATTCGACCCGATTGCAATCGCAGTTTTGATTTTCACTGGTATACAAATTGCTCCAAGGCGAAATGCAGTACCTATCAAATGTCGCTATTATGTTATGAACACCGTGTTTTTTAAAATTTTGTGCGCAAGGATCATACAGGATAATGGACATTAATATACACTTGGTCATAATAACAGATTAATTCTTTTTTTTTCAACATGACACGAATATAAAATGTTACTCGGGGAAAAATATATCCTTTTATTTAAAAAAATTAAAATTATTGATATAATAATAAAATATTTTTTTTTAGAATGTTTAAAAATACATTTTCTTTTTTATTATGATTTCAAAAATTATAATTATTATTTTAATAAGAAAACATTATATATTTATTTTTTTGAAATTTTTAAAATGAAAGCGCACATTTTTGTTTTAGAACTGTTTCGTTATAAAAATAACAATGTTATATATTAATATTATAAGAAACATTCACATTTTAAAAATGCAGCATTTTTAAAACAAAAACGCAAGATTCTTGTTTTAAGAATGATTCTTTTGGTTCAGTGTAGATATAAACCTAGTGAAAGAAAAAAAAATCAAATGTGTAGGTTTCCGCACTACCACTGGGGTACTACACCTAGCGCGTTGCCAATTCTTTTTAATGGCTGGCTTCCCCAATAGGCCTAAACCATTATATACGTAACATATCGTCAGCTGAAATTCTAAACCACGTAACTAACCAAAAATTTTAAATTTTGTCATAAAAATCAGCCGAATTAAAAATTAGAATAAATATATCTGAATAACTTGTTTGTTTTTTATATCTGGATAACTTGTTTGTTTTTTTTTTCTCTCTTCTATGAAGTTTAAAAAGTATAGTTACGTGATTTTGCATTTAACAAACGATATACATACATACATATCTGTGTAAATCAGATGTTTTACTCTGTAATTCGAAACGAACGGAAATACTTTCAATTTATATCTTAATTACCTTTCATCATCAATAATTTTCTTTCGTTTCAACTTACAGAGTAGACATTATGTATGTACATATGTTTTATATCAAAATATCAATAAAATAAGCCATTTTTAAAACATGCAACATGCATAAGTGCGATTTTTTTTATCACTCATTTTTATATGTTAATATATAGTAATAAATAAATAAAAATAATTTTGTACTTTGGTTTGGCTTCTATGGCATTTGGACACACTTCTTTATATTAAATATTTTTCAGTTCTCGTGCATTATAACATTTCATATATAATTAAAAAATAATATGCCATTTTTAAAACATGCAACAGCCACCATATTAAGAGTGCTTTAAAAAGAAGTGCGTTTTTTTTGTTTATCACTCACTTTTATATGTTAATATATAGTAATAAATAAATAAAAATAATTTTGTACTTTATATCAAATATTTTTTGAGTTCTCATGCATTATACAATTTCTTACATCATTCAAAATTAAGTGCTTCTGATAAGTTATTCGCATAGTTTGCACTTAAATTCGTTTATTAAGCTAGCAGTTTTTGTGCACATGCCATAATGTTTTTTACACAATGTTTGCACATGTGTCTTGAACATATCGTGCAACAATATTTTCTTACACATTTTGCTGTCTCATGCCCACAATGAAGACATATAGTAGTTAATGGATCGCCATAACTATAAATTAATTTTTGTAAGAATAGTCTATATTGATTTTGACCTTCAAGATTCGTATAACCTTCAGATTGTAAGAAACGTTCTGTGAATTGGGTAATGAATATTCCGCAATTCCAAGAATCTTTCTGAAAATCTTGGGGTACTTTTTTTACATCAAATTTAATTTGTGGAAGATGTTTTTTAAGATATTCAAATAATGATCCAGAAACTGTTGACAATTTGTTTCATTACCTTTTGGATCCAAACATAATATGTAATTTAGTTCAAAATCAATAAAGACTATATAAAAGTGGTGTTCAAAACAATGCGGAATTATTAACTTTTTTGATTGTTTAGGAAAACTTGCAGCAATTAAATTTTCATTTTTTAAAAAGAACTTATTTATTTGGCAAGCAATATACGAGAAATTAGTCGGATTTGTTTTAAGCATAAGACATGTAATGCAAGCATCAACAATTACAGTTGATAACCAGTTGGTACCATTCAATGTTTCTATGTCTTTCAAGGTTATATAAGACGTCAAAGGAAAGTGCCTTCCATGAACTTTCTCAAACACATTTTCTAGTTTAAGCAAATAAAAGTTAATTTCACTTCGAAAATATTTTTCTATATTTTTTTGTGTCCCAGTGGAACTCCATTTGCTATTAAACTGTTATTTTTGGCATCATCGGCGTATTGCACAAAGCTATCTTCATATTTAAGAATATCATTATTTATTAATTCAATACTTTTGCTTGTACGATTTGGGTCAATATCACTTATGTAACTTTCTTCACATTTATCTGGAGTTGAAGTATTGTTGGTAAATTTAACCGCATGTTTTAGTTCTGAAAACATAGGCTCATTGTCATTTACTTTTGAATTGATATTTGTTGAACTCCTTTGATTCTCGTCACACAAAATATTTGCATTTAAATCTTGACTTGTGATAGTTCTATTGCTTTCAATATTTTTCTCAAATTTTTCCATTGGTTTATTGACCATACCAAACGACTTCTTAAATAATCCATGTGAAAGCCGTTTCATTTTTCTGTTCCATGACTCTTTTATTTTTGTAATTTTCTTTTTAGAATCAGTTTCTAAAATAGTAACATTTTCCGTTTTTGTTCCAATTGGTTGTCTACGATTTGACGGCTTTATCAAAATGCTAGGAAGAACGTTTTTATCAAATATTTTATTGTAAGTTATTTTAATGTTCTTTGTTCTACTCTTGGTAAACTTTCTCATGATTCTAATAAAACGACCAAGTTTATGTTTCTTTCCATTTAATTCATTATGTTTCACGTCTTTAAAATAGGTTTCGATTGGGCCGTTGCTGACTCTGTTACCAGTACTATCAATGAGTAAACCAATGACGTTAGACCACATTGGAATAAACGGAATATATTTGTCAAACAACAATTGCATCATTTCAGGACAAAATAAGCTATTTTCTTCAGCTAAAATTCCATCGCAAGTATCTAATGATGCTTTGTACTTATTAAATAGAAAACGAAAAGGACTTGAACTGGATACTTTTCCAATAGTATCATATTTTCCCATAGGTTTGATTTCTTCTTCCAAATTTTCAATCACTTCAATTTTTATTGGATTGTTTTCATCATCTGAAATTTTTTTTAGATACTTCAATGCAGTGTGAACTTTTTCAACGTATTTCTTTGTACAAAGGATAATAGATATTTGTTCAAACCATCTGAAACATTCGGGTAAAGTATTCAAATTAAACACAATACCTAATGCTTCACGTAAAAATGTTCTTAATATAACATTTGTTAGGGGAACGACATTATCGATATCTTTACATATAATTTTGGAATAATGGCTTACACAGAACTGAATGCAAACCAAATTTATATTTCGTTTATTCTTTTGCAAAACATCACTGCATGCGTGTAAGTAATCAACGAGACTTCGCATATCATTAATGTCTCTAACTATTGCACTAATAATAGCTAGACTTACGTCTGTAACTATTCGTTTGCATATTGGCCATTTTATCTTATGTTGTGAACAAGAGGATTGAACACTCTTAAAGAATCTTCCAATATCATAGCTAGTATGATTGGACAATATTGCGTCCGCTACAGAAAATACAATTTTTTTCTCTCTGATATGACCAACTAGTGAGTACAAAAATATTCTTTTAGTTGGAAAATCCATATCCTCTATAACATGTCCTGTTGCGTCAACATGCAGTGTATAATTTATTTTTTTTTAAATGAAATCGTTATGTTGTCTCAAAATTTCAATTTGCTTTTTTGACCACAAAAAGGCTTCCAGGTCTGTTGATAGATGTTGGATGTAGCTTTTTGGCTTACATTTAAACATTATATAACTATCTATAAATGCGTCAGGATCATTATCTTTCTCAGCTGCTGACTCGGCCTTAATATTTCGTATATTGGATAATGATTTTATCATTTGTGATCTGCCTACTAATCGAAGCTCGTCCGATTGCTTATTAATTTTTTGCATTTGATAAGTCATGGCACTTTCTTTAGAAAGTTTGGATTTTTCTAAATTTCTTTGCGCTCCACGACATTGAAAGGTATTTTTTCTATCGATGGAATGAACTATTTCAGCTTTTGATCTAAAAACATTAATTTTGCCATCTATACTACCATTAAATATATAAAAATTGCATTCAAAATCAGTACAATATCCATATGCTACAAATGAGTTTTTATTAATTCTCGTATGCTTAAAATTAATATCACATGCATTATTTTTAGCTAAATATCCAGTTCTAATAAAATCTTCTAATAGTTTCTTTGTTTGTATCTCTGTGTTGTTTTTTTAATGATCTCGCCAATTTCTGGAAGTATCATTTCTGCATCAAATATTGGGCATTCGAATTTCATATGCCTTTTCTTTAATTTACCTTCCACCATACGCACGTTTCTATTTAAATGGGTACGTGTTTTATGTGTAAGATATTTTCTGTGAAAATTTTTTAATATTGATACACCTGTAAGACTGATGTTAGGAGATTCGATTTTTTCCTTTAGGCTTGATTCACTAATGAAACGGTCGATACTTAGACAACTTTCATTTGCATTGGAATTCTTTGCACTTAAGTCCTGGATATTTAAGCCATTTTATTGTCAATATTATTATATTCTACCAATACCGCATTAACGTTACTGACTTCCGTAATCGGAACAGCTCCCTCAGCAGGTTTCTCCGTTCCAGTCAGATCTTCATTTAAGCTGCCAATCTCTGAATTATCGAACTCAGAGAAATTAAATGAAAAATTCGCCATTTCACTTCCTTCACCGATGCTTAAAAACTTTTCATAGCTTTCATCCTGTTTAATCTTAAGGGAATCGTTGCTTTCTACGGCCGCAAAAAATTTTTCCGTCAAATCATCCAACGAAACCTTAATATAATATCATTAATATATTTTTTTTTAATATTAAAAAAGACCTACAATTCTATTAAGTTTTTCTTTAGGTCCATCATCAGGTTTTACCATTTGAGCAAGAAACTAAAATTAAAAACAAATTTATCAATTTCCTTGGTCCCCTCCTTCTCAATTTCAAAATTAGTTGCTAATGTTATAACCTGACGTCTAACTAATAGAATTTATCTAATTTTATTGGCTCTTTTCGTTATAAATAGGGCTGACAAAATTTAAAATTTATAAGACTTACAATAAATAAAACAATTAACTTACGTATCGTACACCTTGCTTGATTTGTAAGTTTTTTTTCTTTGACTCCACCAATTTTTTTTGTCCCTTTTTATTCCATGCATTTAATTTGTCCAAAATTTTTTCATATGGAACATTATTTTCATTGAAAGGGCTCTCGGCATAAGCCTCTTTTATCGATTTTTGTAAAATGCTGGAAAAATATTTTATAATTTTGAAATTGTATACTTAAATTATATTTATATCAAATAGATGTAACTGACAAAAGGTAATAATATATACACTGCCGTATTCATAACAAATATTTAAGGTTTATTGAGTGCTAATTTGACATATCTATGGGCAATTCGTTAAATAAACATGTAATAAACCTAAAATATTTTGTAATAGTAGTACGGTAGATAATGTATAATATTGTAAGTTGGTTCATGTTTATTTACATTTTATTTATTTATTTATTTATTCGTTCATTTGCAATACATATAGCCTGTAGTTTAAGGTTTTCAATTTACACACAACTTAATCTAAAAAGAACATTTTATTTTTCTGAGCTGGGTAAACAAGATATTTGTATTAAATTTTTACACAATATAAATAACGATAGGAGAATTAATTTTGCATCATTGTTTGGTAGACTTTTTATTGATTGTGAATCTGAAAACCGAATATTAATGAGATTCACTGTACATATACACATACCCCATAAAGTCTGCGTTCACGTTTAATATTTTTTTTTTCGGATTTAAAAATCAAATACGAAAATGTACCTAACACAAATATTTTTTTAATGTGTTTTCTACTTTTAAACTATACTTAAAAAATCCAAAAAGAAAACCTACATTTATCTATTCAGTTTTCCTATAACTGGACTTCAGTTTAACAATACGTAAATCTGGGCACCAAAAAGTCTGCGTTCACTTTGTTTATGTTAACAATGCCATTACTTTTAAAGAATTACTGGATCCATTTTGGATCCATTTTTATTTCTTATAATTTAAGTGATCCTTTTATGAGATTAGAAGTACATTTTATTTACAAGTAAATATGGATTTTCCAATATGGAAGCAACAGGTGAAGAAGTCAGCGTTTCGGAAAGAAAAATAATTAAAAAAATGCGGGAAGGAGACAATAGCTTTCCAAAAATTGGTAAAACTATTGGGATAACATATTTTTCCGTCCAACGAGTCATATATAATATAAAAAATACAGGTATATTAGGTTCTACGCCACAATCCGGACGCCCAAAAATATTATATGTACGAGAAGAACGCAAAATAGTTAATATGACAAAGAGTAATCCCCGTATTACTTCCAAAAATATTATTGAACACGTCCGTCAGTCGTTTAATAACGGAGTTTGTGCAGAAACATGCAGAAAAATTTTACACAAAGCAGGATATCATGGTAGGGTTGCCCGTGAAAAACCATGCATTTCTCATGTGAACAGACAAAAGCGTCTCCCGTTTGCTCACGCCTATATAAATCGGCTTCCTTAAAAAATTTTAAATTTTGTATTTTTGGCATAAAAGGCCGTCAAATAGTCAGGGCCTGCTCTTGAGAAGCAAGATCTAGTTGGTACAGTTAAACACGGAGGTGGTAGAATTATGGTGTGGGGTTGTATGGCGGCTACAGGTGTAGGTCAGATGGAGTTAATTGAATATTCAATGTATCAATGAGCATATTTAAAAATTTTAAAAATAAATTTAAAGCTAAGTGCGGAAAAACTTGATTTATCATACATATTTTGGTTCCAACAGGACAACGACCCAAAGTACACAGCGGCGATCTTTACTTTGGCTATTGTACAATCCTCCTAAGCAGCTTAAAACACCCCCAATCACCTGATCGCAATCCTTTTGAGCACCTCTGACATTTTTAAAGAAATAAAAATCGTCAGCACGTCATAATAAGCAAAGAAGCTCTTCGAAGTGCTATGCAGGCACAGTGGTCCAACATCACAGCTGAGGAAACCCCGAAGTTGATCAATTCCATGTAAAATAGACTAAGTGAAATATTAAAGCAGCGTGGATAGTCAACAAAATATTAAATTAAAGTTTTCTTTGAAAAAAATTTATCCTTTATTCCTTGAATTGCAACTGAACGCAGACTTTTTGGTTGCAATCTTGTACTTATTACATTAAATTCCGCTATATGAAAATTGGTAAAAGAAATGTACATTTTATTTTTGGTTTTTGTGACTATAGGTTTTAAGAAAGATTTCTGTGAAAATAATTTAATCTCAATTAAACGTTTACGGGCTGAAATCAAGTTTAGGGGCACCTCCCAGAAATTAAAAAAAAAAAATATGCTATCATATAGAAAATTAAAAAATAAGAACAAAATAATAAATAAAAAAGTTGGCGGCAACGCTTAGTTTCCGAGTTATGGGCCTCTAAAGTTCTAGTAAAATATTCTTATCATCATTATCATACGGTGTTTTCAAACGAATATGACCAATATTGGTATCTTAAAAATTAAAAAGTACCCTATCCTATAGAAAATTGAAAAATAAGAAAAAAAATTAAATAAAAAAATTGGCGGCGAGGCTTAGTTTCCGAGTTATGGGCCTCTGAAACTTTAGTACACTATTGTGAGTATGTATAAGGATGTAAATTTTAATTTTTAATGTAAATATCAAAATCTTATATGAAATAATCATGATATTTTATACAATCACAATATTTGGACATTTCAAAACTTTGTTAATATTACATCTAATTCCAATTTTCGTAATGATTGATATACAAGGAAAACACATGTGCATGGACTTACATATCCATATATACATATGTATACATACATATTAGAGATGAGGCATATTTCGATACCTGTTACTTTTTCACAGCGATTGGAAAACAATAATCTTTACTGCTACTGAATTTTTCCAGCAACAGGTATTTCATTTATACACATCTCTCACATTTTTGTCCTTGCAATTTTATTGTCTGTGTTTTTTACCTCAATATTCAATATTTGGAAATGGTTGATCATTGTTTATAGCTTGTTCATGTCGCTCTTCTTATTAGTATTTCAAATTACTAAACCAATACACACTTTTAAAACAGAAGTGGTAACATGTGTTAAACCGTGATCAAGGACACTGTTTCACTTCACTGGTAGTACAAACAAAATACTGCTAAACCGTGATTACATTCGCAGTATAAAAGAACAGTGATTCTGAAATCACGTCCACTAGGAACATTATTTAAAAAATCTCGGCATCGCTCATCTCTAGTATGTATGCATACACCTAAATAATTCCAGAAACTAGCTGGCGTGTGTGCAAACACTCACATATATACATATTTCTATAATATAAAAGCCGGCTAATGAAGTTGGCGCGTGTCGAGTTTTTCCAACACGACACGAACACAAATACCAAGACGCTCAACACGTACGAAACACGCACGCGAAAAAATTTGTCAACACGATACTGCACAACACGCACGAAATATTATTTTTATAGTATTGAAGATTAGAAAATTTTAATTATATTTTTTTTAAGAGTCGCTTTTCAATATATGGCACCGCCAGCTGATACACTCTGCCACCACAGCTGATACTATCTGTTTACGTACAGAACTTTAAGCTTCAGAGTCCCATATAATATCTACATAAAGGGTCCGCCAGATAACTTTTTTTTTTTAAACAGGGCGCAAAATATATATGCTGGTGTTTTACTATACAAAATATTAAATTTCTTCTCTACTGGAAATTCATTCATACATATTTTACATCTAAAATCGTTTCGTGTTTTTCGTCAAATTTTTTGTGTTTTTTGTAAATTTTTCTCAGCACGAAACGACCCGAACACGCACGAAATCAGATTTTTTGTCACGAACACTTCATGTTGAGTCGTGCGTGTTCGTGTCACGAAACAAAAGCGACACGCGCCCATGTCTAGTTGGAGCATGTGCGTGTGGTCAATATCAAAATATATAATATGTAGCAAAATTTTGCATAAGAAAAGCCAAAAAATAATGATAAGCTATTAAAGTAACATATGTAAGTTTATGGCGCCAACTGCTGTTATACTGACGACTTTTATACGAATATGAATATTTTTCAAGAAGAATTTGTCAATAATAAAGTTCATTGATGGAAAGCATTCTAGTCACACTTTTTTGTGATATTAAACAAATACCTAAAGAAACGTTATATGACATACTATTTATGCACACAAGTATGTACACACATCCGTATGTGTGCATTTTCAATATAAATGAATAACATCGTGACGAAGATTAATCATTTCTTTGAGCATATGACTGGGTACAAAACTTAATCAGGATGTGTTAAAATGCGTGCAAAATTTTTTTAAAGAATAGTTTACTCAATCTTTGCTCGGAATGAAAGCTCTCCGCATTGTTTCCGCAATGATTTTAAATAATTAAAAAATGTCTGAGTATGTCTAAAAATGCCTAATGAAATCCAAAAAAGTAAGAAGTTGTTTACAAAATGCACAATTGCACAGCTTAAGTTTGCGAGTCAAAATTGTTGGCAAACTTAACAGGTTTGTGTTAATATTTTTCTATACAATTTTTGACATTTTATTTACGAGTGTAATAACGCACAGTTCCACAGTTTGCAAAACTTTTCAACATTCTCATGAGAACCCTTATTATAATGTTAAGTGTTCAAAACATCAATTGTTTCAATCAATTCGGATTTCTATGTACTATAGTTCAATTATTAAGTTTCTGTAACTGTACAATGGATGGGTCTCCAATAGCTGTGCATTGAACTCCAATTAAAGATGTGCATGTGTTTTCCTTTACAGTGCATTATCATAATTGAGGTACACTGCAATGTATAATAATGAATATTTTAACGATATTTTTTAAATTATTAATACAAGAAATTGGGTGAAAATTTTGTTCACGTACATGCAATGAAATACTTTTAAGATTATTTTTTTTACTCATTTATATCTGGAAGAAACAATAAGAGATGCGGTAATGCAACATATTATGCAACTGTATGTTGAAAATGGATTACAGGACGAAAATATTAATGATGATGTTAGCAGAATCATTGAAAAGTACAATATAAGCATGCCTGGGAACTTAAAATAAGACACACAAAGCGAAAGTACTTAGGTAAAAGCTACATATTTCAATGGTTAACATTTCCATGTTTTTACGGTTTAGATTAGTGGTTAAGATTGTACAATTTTGGGCGTAGCATATGTACATAGAACACAGTTTTGGGTATCGAAATTAAGAACTAAATTAATTAGTTTTGAGTCGTCAGTAAAATTTGTAACGAAATTTTAGGTAAAGAGATGTTTGGAAAAATATTTAGAAAGGTCGTTTAAAGCTTAAGACATGAAACGCAATAAAGACGTTCAACTTCCTGAAGGATGAAGCTTAAACGAAGATAAAAAGTTCACCTTAGAATTCATTAAATTTCATTTGATCAAAGTAATAAATCAAAAAAATTTTATTTTTTATAATACAGAACTAAAAGCTGCAGCCTTTTTTCAGGGAACATAAGCTTAACCCAAGCTGAGATATGCGCGTTAGATATTTTGACAACCATATCACTTCCTCAAAGCTTCTCGCTGGAAGACATGGATTCAAAAGATGATGGAATGACTGCTATCGACTAATTATTAAAATTGTGCGAAGATCAGCCTGTTTAGCTGAACCTGCAGCCGAAAAAATTAAGTTGTATTTTCACAAGAAAACAAGGTACAAAAATGCAGCATTTAAATTACATTAATTTTTTAAATACTAAATTTCAGGGAATTTAATTAAATTTTTTGCTAAACATAGATATAAGCTGTAAGCAGTAATAGTTTTATACAGTTACAGAGTTATTATAAATTTGGCTATAATTAATTGAAGTTTTTTTGCTATATATTTCATTGGTGCTTAGGCAAATTATCAGTAGACTTCAACCACATTTTGAACAGTCACAAACCTCTTATCTCATGCACAGACTTTCAAAAACTATTTGAGAATTCACATATAATAATATTTTTGAAAATCGCAAATGAAAGCATAGTAGGCTTAGAAACTTTAACTTTGTGATTTTCAAAAATATTAGTTTCTAAGCCTACTACGCTTATGTAATAATAATAAATTTCGTAACTGTTTGGCTATAATTTTTAGAACGAATAATGAGAACCGATTAAAATTTCACGAATGAAAAGTGTAGTATAAAATATTGTATCAATTCCCGTACTTAATTTTATTTTTAATAATTTTACTTTAATAGAAGTTTCTTATTTAATAAACAATATACATATTTGTAACCACGTATTATTTATTTTATTTCTTTTTCATATCAGTACATATGTATGTACTCGTATACGAGGAATGTATTCAGGAAATAGACGTGACGAAAATGAGTTTCCAGGAATGCTTTGCAAATATATTGAAGAGCAGATCTTTTGACAAGTCTATTTCACAGATCTTATAGGCTCTTAGCCACTGTTGACAAACAACAGGAAATGAAGGGAATGTAACAAACGCTACACTCATATTTTGATTTAATTGTCGGTTGGTCTCCTACTAACTAGACGTCCCATGATGTAGGCAAGCAAATAACTTCAACAATCTTCGGTTAGAAGTCCGTCGATTTCAGATTAATATTTCTGAAGGCCAGACTGGTGGCTACAACTGGCAGCCCCAGTACCAGTCTAGGATGCTATCACCCGTACTTCCGAATTATACTCAATGATTAATGAAACACGTACGTGCGTATGATACGTATGTATGTACAAAAAATTAGTAGTCCCTGGAAGTTATTCTGAAAAAAGTGAGATTTTTTTCATTTTTGAGACAAAAAACTATTTATTTGTCGAATCTTGATTGATGCTGCGAACCATGAATAAATTGCTGTCATCTCTAGTTTGTATAAGAAATTATCGCTGATTTATCTGAACTAGCTATCAAAACAAAAAAAGTACATACATACAAACTATTGATGTCACGAATGTGAATTTCTGATATTAGCGAATACGAATATTTCAAACATTGGGGTTCTATTTAAGCCTGCAATATGAAATAAAAACTAGAAAAACTACCCAACGTTTTAATGATCGTCGTTAAATAACATTTGAAAATGATACAAAGCACAAATTTTCCAAAAAAATTAATGGATTCGTACAAGCTAATATGTTTAGCCATTTATTTAAATTTTGCTTATGGTTTATTTATTGAATTTTCTTGAAAAATATTCGTATTCGCATTAGCCTGAATTTGGCGAATACGAATTGTGAATTTTCGTAGATTTGACGTGAAAACAGGAATGCCCCATTGTCTTGGTGCCATTGATGGCAAGCATATCCAGATATTATGCCCAAAAAACAGTGGTTCACTTTTTTTAAACCACAAAAATAATTTTAGCATTGTGACGCAGATTATAATTTGGTTTTGTTGATGTCGGAGCATTTGGCAGTCAAAGTGATGGCGGAGTATTTGCTCAAAGTGCATTTAGAAAAACGATATTGCGGAAAAATATATACATACATATATTCCACCCCATGATAATCTACCTGGTAAGAAATATACCGTCATTTGAAATACAAAAGAACCTTTCATTACATTTAAGAATTTTAAAGAACCTTAAAAGTAAATAAAATACATACACATACATACATATATCTACATATGGTTATAAACATAAATTAAATTCCTCTTATTTATTTTTTTGGCTAGTCTCTTTTGAATTTTAGACCCCTTTTCCACACGTAAAGCTTACTTGCAAAGTTTTAATTAAGCTGTGTAAAAGAAAAGGGGAGAAATACTTTCCCTTTCTATCTTTCTCAAAGCTGAATTAAAACTTTGCATAGTAAACTTTGCGTGTGGAAAAGGGGTCTTAAAATAAACATGTATATGTATTTATACATATACAGTAGAATCCCGATAACTCGTAGTCGCAAGGGACCGACCGTTTATTACGACTTATTGAGATTTTCGAGTTAGTGAGATTTCGACTTATCGGGAGTAAAATTTAAAAAATACGTCTTAGAGGGATTTTTTTTTTTTTTTTTTTTTTATTGACGTTTTATGAGAATTTATAAGAAAATAAATAAATGAAAAGAGTTACAATGTCAATACATATGTATTAATGTAAAAAATCTGTAATTTGTGTTTGATGTGATTTTTGTACACTTAAACGATCAATTATATTGTCCAGTTTAAAAATAACTTCAAAGGATGCATCATCAGTTTCTGTTTGCATAAGAAAATCACGAATTTTTTGAACGCTAGATTTGGCACATTTAACAGAAACACGTGGAATTTCCACATCGTTTTCATCGTTGTCGTCCTGTTCATCAACTTCTAAGCCCAAAATATCATCATCCGTCAAAGCCATCGTCAAAATGAACGTACTCATAGAACGTTATGGTGGATTCTTCATTTTGTGGAATTTCATCCCATTGCGGTACGTGAACTATCTCACTGCTGACTACCATTTCGTTTGAATCGGTAAAACCGCAAGTTCTAAACAGTTTTTTATAGTGGATTTTGAAACATTCTGCCAAGCTTTAAAAGCATAATTTATGGCAGAATATAAATTGATGTTATGATTTTTTTCTTCTTGTATATTTTGTATCATTTGTGAAACTATTTCTTTTCGGTATAATGTTTTAAAGTTTTGGATAATGCCTTTATCCAGTGGTTGTAGTTTGAAAGTGGTATTTGCCGGCAAAAATTCAACATGAACATGACTTAAATCTTCATCAATTTTGTGTGCAGGACAATTATCAACAAACAATAAAATTTTACGATGTTGTTTTTCCATTTGACTATTCAACATTTTAAGCCATTCATTGAATAAGATTGCAGTCATCCATGCTTTTTTGTTAGCACGGTAAGTGACGGGTAATGTTTTCACATTTTTAAAACATCTAGGTTTTACTGATTTACCAATTATTAGTGGCTTTAGTTTCTCTGTGCCATCCATATTGGCAGCAAGCATTATTGTAATGCGGTCCTTACTGCTTTTACCACCATGGCACTTTTCACCCTTTAAGCTCATAGTGCGATCAGGAAGACACTTGAAAAACAAGCCCGTTTCGTCCGCATTGAAGATATTTTTTGGGTCAAAGCCCTCTGTGAGTTGACTTAGCTTAGCACGCCATTCTGAACACACATCATCATCCACAGAGGCACTTTCCCCGCAAATTTTCCGAAAACTTATGTTATGTCGCTTTTTGAACCGATCAAACCAGCCATCACTCGCTTTAAATTCTGGAAAACCTAATTTTACAGCAAATGCTTTAGCCTTTTCCCTCATAAGTGCTCCGCCGACTGGTATGTTAGAATGACGACACTGCTCAAACCATTTTAACAGTGCTTTTTCTAAATTTGGATGCTCAGATTTTTTTTGTCTTTTTAATTTATTGTTTGACGAAAGGTTTAAATAAAACTCGCGTTTTTTTAAAATTGATGTTAAAGTTGATGGAGCTATTTTATATCTAGCTGCAACTTCAACTTTTTTTTCTCCACTCGATACTGCATTAATAATTTCTTGTTTTGTTTTTACGCACAATGTGTTGCAACTCCGCTTTGACATTTTTACTTAATGAACTGAAAATGCGCTACAAATTCAAGTTGAATAGAGCAAAACACTATGGTAAACACAAAATACATAACGGTAAATAATATGATCATTTTACGGCGACATAATTTTTTTGTTTTTTTTACAATTACGAGTTAGAAGAAGTTTTAGTGAGAAATTACGACTTATAAGACGTTTTGCCAAATTGACTTTGCAAAAAAATTATGACTTATTGAGGGGACCGAAATGCATGCATTTTATACGAGTTACCGCGATTTTTTCAAGGGACCGACCAATTATTACGAGTTAGTGAGATTTACGAGTTATCGGGATTGCGAGTTATCGGGATTCTACTGTATGTATATGTACTTATACTATACATACCTATATATACATATACATACATATGTATAACATTAGAAAAGAAGTACATTTGCAATTAAATTTTGCTTTCTTTCAACTAGGTACAGATAAATCTTTTCCCTATTTCTTTGTGGGTAATAATGCTTTCCTTCTTAAACAAAATTTAATGAGACCAATATACTGGACGAAACGCCTAGTGTAAAATAAAATTTCAACCAAAAATTATCTTCTGCAGGTGTATGCATTGAAAACCCTTTTGGTTATTTGGCAAATAGGTGGAGAATTTTGCTTAAAAAAATTCAAGCATCTCATACAAATTTTGATAAAATTATATCGGCAACAATAGTTTTTCACAATTTTCTAATGCTAGAAAAGAGCAGTGGATATTTCGACGAAATCTGGAGAATGGAATTTTTGTTCCCGGAATGTATAGACAATCACCTGAGCATATCAGCTCTTTTCGCATATCTCATGCTTATCAATAAATGCTTTTGTTTTAAGAGATGAGTTAACAAACCATTTATTTGAAAATTAAACAGAAATTTTTTAAATTTAATCAAACCACTATACTATATATTTATAAAAGCGATAACATGTACTATATTAAAAAAGTAGTTTTTAAAATTCAATTTCAGTAATTTTGAGTTTATTTCACCAATGTTATTTAAATGTAAATTGATGTTTAAATAAGGGTGCAATATACATAATACATTAAATAATAAATTAGCTTTAAAAAATATATTTTTGTAAAAATCTTGCATATACATATTCGTTGTTCCATTAAATAAAATAAAACAATAAAAATTCAGTTTCATTTATTTATACATATGTACATATGCATGTATGTACATAAGTACGTATGCACATTAAAGCAAATCACAGAAAAGAAATGCTTTTGTTACCCCTGTGAAATTATAGATCGATCTTTTTAATCAAAATTCCCAAAACGTTCGAGCGATCTTGAAATGCCCGTTCGTCAGCTGAACGGAGTCTAAAAAACGTTTATTTTTTTTAGTTTTGTGCATATATTTTTATTTGCTCCAAAGACAACGTATTAAAAAAATACATAATCGGAAATATTTTTTCAATCCGCGCCCAATGGTGCATTCATTTAACTTTACAATTCGTGCTATCAGCAATGCATTAGCGCGTAAAAACTATGATTTTTAAGCATTTTTATAGCAGGTTATACTTAAGTGTATTAAAAAAATTTTATTATTTTTTAAGTACATATTATTAACACATAAATGAAGATGAATTTATCAGGCCGTGAGCTCTGATGATTATATCGTAACGCTGCTATACGTGAATAATTTTCTTCATGACATCATTTGACATTCATCATGATATAAATTCATCAGGTGTGGAAACTATGTTAATTGAGCTGGGAGAAAGACTGAAAGAGCTGTCTTTCACACAGATGACTTAAGTAAACTTTGCGTGTGGAAAAGAGGTATAAAGATAGGATCACACGATTGCCGCAATGCACCAATTATTGCTGCCTTTTACATGCCAATTGTGGGATTTCACAATTTATTGTCCCATGCGACAATCGCGAGCAATATTGTGGTGATTTGCCGCAATCAAATGCAGCTCTGGTGCGACATCCATCGTGCGGTTAATACATCCATCGTGCTTCGCTTATTACACGACAACATTTATTATTGGTTTAGTATAATGCCGAGTACACACTATGACATTTTGTGACATCGCAAGCAAAACTAAAAGTGGGAACTAGTGGTTACGTTGGACGTTTTCGATATTTTCGTTGTGTGGCATTACCACACAAACTGTTTCTGCATCTGATGTAGACAGTTGTGAGAATAAGTTGGCAGCACTGCAGACACAAAAATAAAATGTCAGCGTGGTGACATTTTCTCGCATTAAGTATATACAAAAATAACTTTAAATGTATGAAAAACGAAAAAGAAAGTAGAAAAGTACAGGACGCATGACATGACGACATATGTACCTTACAGTGTATAAATATTAATTAACAATCAATAAGAAAACAAAGTCTAACAATGATAAAACAAATGACACTAAATGTCATTATATCAAAATTAGCTTCTTGATGTAGACAATGATGCGGCATTGCCATTATTTAGGGATGGGAAACTTTCCTGTCACAATGACACAACAAAATTGTGAGTTATTGAAAAATTTGATGGGAACGGCATTGCACACATATGAAATTGACAACACATGAAATATCAGATGTAAACTCAGCCTAATACATCGGACGACAATACATTTAAAAACAAGACGTATTTAGATTTCAAGATTGTAGTCATTTTAAAAATCTGTACACTGTACATTCCGTTCGCAGCATTTTTTTACTTTTCAACGTAATGCCAACAACTACAATGTTATGGCAACACTAATAATTATAGAAGCTGCTATAAATATTTTATGAATGACAGATTCGGAGTCAGCATAGTGCAGACATTAACCAAAAATTTTACTTACCTCACCACGGATAACTTCTGTTTTACTTGGATATAACGTTAACTTAAACAAACTCAAAAATAAAGTGAAATAAAACACACATAAAGCTATAATTTAAACCCAGTATAATTTAAATTTTCGCCGGTAGATTGGTTGCAGCTGTCGATCCTTTTGAAACAGTTTTCGACCGCTTTTTTCGGCGTTACAAAAAAGCCGAATGTATTAAACACATTCATCAAAGCAGGCAGCTAGCGTCATCTGAAATCATGTGTTCGTGTGAACACATGATTTCAGATGACGCTAGCTGCATTTGTCGTTTCATAGCCATCTACTTATAGTATCTTCACACGAACGAATCTACTTGCTTCGCCGTACAAAATTATGAGAGCGAATCAAGTATATTCAATATGAATCTACTTGCGAAGCACGTAAAATTGGTATCTTCTCTAACTTGTATAGCAGTTTATCGCCAGTTTAACTGAACTAGCTATCAAAACAAAATAAATTAAAACTAAAAAACTATACATTATTACTTCTGTGAAACGATTTATAAAGCAAAAAATTAATTGCTTTTTGGAAACTGAATGCATTGCTTCTAGCTGGTTTACAAAAACTCTTCTGGGAAGCGGTAACTTATGCTGGGATGATGAAGTTGAAGAAATAGAACAAAGTATTAGAAATTTAAGGCTACATAAATGGAAAAATTTACTCAGAAATGATCAATTTTGGATTGAAGTTTATAATTATAGAAATTCAACTAATGATAATCCATTTCTAAAACTGTCAATATTTGCTCTAGGACTATTAACATTACCATGTTCAAAGGTGGAAATAACTTTTAGCGCTAATAACTATGTATTTTAAAAGTAAATTAGAAATACAATAATGATTTTTAATGCATCAAATTGTTTAATTCATATAAAATACGGTCTAAAAAGAAAAGACTTATATGAAACGCCTAAGAAATCTAATTAATTTATTAAAACAGTTTTATGGAGAGAAGAAAGAGATGAAACGGAAAAATTCCTTAAACGAGGACTATAATTATATATTAATATAAATATATACATATGTATTTATATATGCACATCCACACATAAATAGTTTTTGTTAATTTATTTCAATATTGACACATATGTACATACATACATATTTATGCGCATGTACATGTATACAATTAAGTGTACTCTGTACTCTGGAATTTGAAAATAATCTTTCCATTTGTATGCTAATTACAAGCAGAATGCATTTTATTTCGATTCGAGTTATAATGTACCCCCAGTAACAAATTGAGGGACTCGATATCGACCAAAATCCTAAAACATTTCCATGTAAATTTTATTCAAGTGTTTTGATATTTTGTCTATATGGAATGATTTAATTTAGGCAGTTATATAAAAGAGTACAAATAAAATTTTATTTGAAATCTTTATCCTGTAAATAAAATTCAGTTGTTTCTGAAATTTACCTTTAAGTGCCATTATTACAACTTGCCGATAGTTAAAGGCAGGATTTTGTGTGCCCGATAAAAAGCGTTGCATTATTATAACTTAAATTTTTGTTTGTTATTATTATAAATAATAATAATAATATTTAATGGATAACAAAATAATAAATGAAGGTTTTATAATGCTAAGCCATTTATGCGTCTGACAAAATCTTGCCTTTAACTATCGGCAAGTTGTAATAATGGCCCTAAGTGTCATATAAGCCTACGAGTTCTACTTCATTTTTACAAAATTATTAAATCAAATAGCCCATTACAATTGGTTAATTTATTTTCATTCATGAATTCTACACGTATCATTCAAATATCTGTTCCTTTAGACCATATGTCTCTCGTTGATCACTCTTTTGTTAAAGCTAATACACCATAATTGGAGTGTTGCCAAATGAACTTGAATTATTTTCCTGTCATATTCTACTTATGTATAAGCAAAATCGAAGCATGGCGCGATATAATTGAAATGTTTGTAATCATTTCAAGAAGTTTTTCATTAGTGATTAGTGGTTACGCTTTTTTGGGCACATGGCACACAAGAAATGCCAGATGTAAACTCAGCCTAAGAATGCAGTAAAATTTAAGTGTTGCAGATGAAAAGGCATATATATGTAAATACGAGTACATACATATGTATGTAACTTTAAAACTCTATTAATCGACCCTGTTCTGAAAATCACGCTGATATCAAATCTCGTGATTTTAAAAGAAACTGTTAATAGCTGACTTTGTTGTGGTTTTTGTTATGTTTAGAGTTTTTGTCATTTATAATAGAATATTTTATTTCAATTTCCAAATTTATAGATATTTTTACGCATGTGTGAAACATGACACACAGATGTAAGCCCGGCCTTACACTCTTAGGCCGAGTTTACATCTGGCATTTCATGTGTGTGCAGTGCCGTTCCCATCAAATTTTTCGATGACACACAATTTTACAATTTTGTTGTGTGATTGTGACAGGAAAAAGTCCCATCCCTAAAAGATGTCAACATCAAGAAATATTTTTGACATAATAACATTTAGTGTCGTTTGCTTTATCATTGTGAGACTTTGTTTTTCGTATTGTTTGTTAATTAATATTTATACAAATGGATAATCGCAAAATTATTCAATTGGCTAGTGCCATATCTAGTATGTTAATCAATAATAAGAAAAAACCAAAGGATTTTATTGTACTATGCATTCGAGTTTAAGGAAGGAGGATTCAAACGCTGTTCCATTTGGCTACTACTTCTGAACGTGACAGCCCCAGTTCTTTCGAAATTTCTGCCCATGCAGATTCCTTTGCAGTTCCATCCCTATAAATGCTATATGAGTCCATGACACTTGAATTTTCCTAATACGCTTTACACCCGCACACATTTAAAGTTTTTTCTGTATTTTGTCAATTTCAACACACTGAAATTTTTTTTGTTTTAGCAATGCAGCCAACTTATTCTCACAGCTGTTCACATCAAATGCGTAAACAGTTTGTGTGGTAATGCCACACAACGAAAAATATTGGAAATGACAAACGTGGCCACTAGTTCCCACTGCTATTTTTGCCATATTTGTCACAAAATGCCACAGTGTGTACTCGGCCGTACTTTCACCCAAATTTATTTGAAATAAACAAGGGAAATCCTCTTTTTTTATTGTGTTGTTTTTCGCACTCCAAAACAACGATTTATAGGTAAAAATTCATTTTTAGATCGCTTTAAAGCAAATTATGTCGCGTAAAAACAGAATGAAATATATATGTTCGGAAACTCATTAAATTTACGTGAAAAAATCGCGTAAAAATGAAATTAAGTGTATATCATTTAAAATTTGTGTAGTAAAAATCCAATAAGGCAAAAACTTTTATAGCAGTTTATCTGAACTAGCTATCAAAACAAAGTAGGAATATTCGTATGTGTAAATATATGTGAAGAAATAAAAACAAACCAATCGCACGTCTGCGTATACGTGCGTACGGTATATATGTACGTGAATATACATAAAAAATGCCAAAACGAAGCACAAATGCGCAGTGTAAACGTATTCATAAACATGATTCAGAAAGCGAAGGGTGTGATTCAACTCGTAGTGGAAGCATAGAATAACAATATTTGTGCGCCCATAATTATTAGGGGGTTCACAATGGCGTTTTAAAATATGTGTTAATATTGCAACCTTTAAATTTTAGTACTTTAATATGACTTGATGTTTTTGTTTTGTGTGTAAATAAAATTTAATACCAAGTCTGGAAAGTATGTCATTTTCAATATAGCAATATCGTAATGTTTCACTAAAAAAGTAAAAGCTTTAATTGACGAAAATATATACGGCGGCGGGTAAGTAAAAAAAATTGAGCACAAGCTGCCGGTGAAGAATAAATTTCTAAATAATCATTTGTATGCATATGAAAATTAGAATTACATGCTGTAAAGACAAAGTGTGTATTACAATAACTAAATTAAAATAAAAAAATTCATTTTGTTCAACCTAACAACGTTTCAAAGTCTTAACAAGCCAATGTGTTTGGCGGCGGCCCGAATTTTTAAAACGACGCCTGTTAAAATAAACACTTAAGCAAATCGATGAGGCGTATCTTTCTATTTCGAACGGCATTAAAATGTCATATGCTATAAAAAGTGGATTTAGCATGTTTTTACTCTAAGCCGACGATTTGTTTTTTATAATGTACTAAGAGAATAATTGAGTGCTAAAACCGACGTATAAGAAGTGGACAGAGAGTGAGGTGCGAGCGTTGATTTCGTTTTTGAAAGAGGAACGTCCGAGAGAAAAACCAACAGCGCAAATCTATTACAGAAAATTTTTAGAGGAAAACAACATCACAATTGAATGGAATGATCGATGTATGAAGACATTTTTGGACACAGGGAAGATGAGCTTTCAACTACCATTTTGACACAGGAGGTACAGAAACCTGCTCCCAACAAGAATCACAGCCTATAGCGTTAGACTCTAACGCTGTTTACGTGCTTCGAAAGTATACTCGTATTCACATTGAATCTACTTGATTCGCTCTTATAATTTTTTACGGCGAAGCAAATTGCTTCGCTCATGATTGATTCGCATAAATAGAGAGCGAAGCACGTATAGTGGAAACATACTATTATTACATTGCTTTGAAAATATTTTATTTTTGCTTTGACACTTGGTAATATAATTAATAAGTTTTCATGTGTACATATGGAGTAAATTATTTTTTCGTAATTGAAACCAGAATGTGTAGCTGTGAAAAGGTTACGTGAAATGTAACAGTGAAAACTAAAATGAAAACGGTTTTTTCATTGTACATTATCGTAGACCAAAGTTGATGGTAATAAATAAATTATAGCAGATGTTACGTATTTGTGGTGAGGTTAGTAAAATTTTTGGTTAATGTCTGCACTATAATGGTATCAAATCTGTTATCCATAAAGTTTTATAGTAACTGCTATAACTATAAATGTTACCATAAAATTATCGTGCAAAACAAAACTTTAAAAAAATCGATTTCTTTAAAAATCAATAATGGTGAAAAATAGGCAAACACATCAAACTTGTGTATGTCTAGGTAAAACTCCGTTTTGCCTATGAACATTATACTTTGTTTCCATATACCATGGAGCAGAAAACATGTTTTGCTCAAAACCAATGTTTTGCTACATTACACAGTACAACAACAGCCAATCTGGGGGGTGAAAAAAAGGATCAAGTGTTATTAATTTCGTGTTTTTTGCTCATGAGTTATGTGACTTTACGCGAAAGTAATTAGTTTTGGCACTTTTTTCCATTTTGGATTTTTTATGAATTTAAAAAAAAAATATTTAAATTTTTAGGCAAAAACCTATTTGTTTGCCTTCATAAATTTATTTTTAACTTCGAAAGTGTTGCACATATAGGAAAACGGTATAGAAACAGATTAAAGAAATTGTAATTCTTAATTTTTCTAAATTTGTTTCATCAAAATCGGACAAGTGAAAAAGAAAAAATTTAAAAGGTCATAAAAAAAACTGACACATACGAACGCCAAACCCTTTGAGGGTTTTACTATACTGACCTAGTACCATCACCCCGACTTGGAATTTCTCACCGCCCAGACAATAATCCCAAAAATGTTCCACAGTGTTATATATTGCGAAACATTTTAATTTTTTTCAATAGTATACATTTAGCTTTGCAAACTGAAAAAAAAATATTCTCCTACCTCCAATACTTTTCGAAATATTCAAAATCCAGTTTTGATTAAAAAATTTAATTTTCTACATATTTTATTTTTGTCTAAAATATTGATCTTATTTTCTTTATTTCAAATGTTTCTTAATTTTTTCTATGTTATCACAATAGTAGATATAATTGTCTATTCAACGGTATATAATATGTATACCTCAGGTAACAATTTACGTGCTTTATCTGATACTTTCAAACAAACCCACATTTTTATGGCCTCTTGCTGTTATTAAATACTTTCTCTACTTAAATACAAAAAATATAGGAATTTATATACACACACAGACAAAGGCACCTGCGCGCACACCATATTTTTGAATTAACATACAAATAGATTGAGTTATTTATTTATTTAAAAAAAAATAGTAGTTAATTAAACATTAGAACAATAAATTACAAAAAAATTTTATGTATCTCCTTGTTAAACGCATATAAATTGCCTAAGTTTTGAATATAATTTGGCAGAGAATTCCAGAGACTTTTTTGCCATGATATCATATATTTGTGTGTATGAATATAAATACTTATGTATCAAGAGATATATGTACACATGTATGTATGTATGAGTATGAAAACTTACAACTAAATTTCTCGTTTTGATTGTAATAATTGTATTAAAAATATATTCAATAAGTTCAGTTTCATATTCTTTATTACTCATATCTAAGTGCATGGATACATACATTTGTTGTTTTTAATTTATATATGGGTTTTACTTCAAGAATTTGCTTTATAATAATCTGAGATATCATGCCCTAGCAAGCTATTGATTTCCTCCGCTTCGGGATCGTCCTTCTCGATTTCAATAGTTATTTTCGGCAACCATTTCATTCTTATGCGTTGTAGGACTGGATCTGAAGACAATAGCAAATGATGTATTAAAGCATTATTTTGAGCAACTCTAGAGCATTTATGTACGTGTATTGAAAAGTCGATATTGCTTAACATCTCTATTTCTAGCTTCCTGTGCTTCTTCAGTTAGTTCCCCCAGAGGAACAATGTTGTTTTCTATCATTTCTTTTGTATGTGCTAGCACTTTAAATACGATTGGAGTTATTGATTTCCATGGATATAATTCATTTATTAGAATCAGAGTGTCTTTTGCGTATTTTTCAAACTTGTCCTTATTAATTAACTTTTTGCTATTTATGACGGCCATTATTATTTTGAAACGTCTTATGAGATTAAAGCTAACACCAGTTATAGAAGATGTGGTTTTAGGGTCATCGAAAAATCCCAGTGTTGCCATTCTTGGAGTTTCCATAGCCATATAAAGGTTTGTAAATGATTAAGCCACGTTTCATAAACTCATCTTGAATTCTTGTCTTTTCTTCCAACCGTATCTGTTTTAAAGCAGAATTATTCACAACTGGAACGTTCTGATAGACTGCGATATTTATTGTCGTAAGATAGATGTAAAATGTACTCCATGAATCGAATCCGAGCATGAAGTAGTGATATTCCAAGCTTAAGGGCATCTTCATTAGTTGGGGTATAATTCTCAATGTCCTTAAAATCAGAATTTTACTTTCCGCATACATTACAAATGAAATAAGATTTTGCATCGGTTATTGCATTTGCAATTTATCATTGTCAAATAAGGTCTAAAAGATACTGTTATTACTCGTCCTAATATATGAACGTCAATGGGTTCCATATAAGAAATTTCATGTTTATACCATCAACCAGATTTTGAGTTGTTTCTTTGTTTGAAAGCATTTCACATGAAATGTTAATCAAAGTACCAGGCCTTAGGACCAAAGTACGGATGGGTTGATTGCTTAACATTTTTTAAATTTAATTTTAATTATTATCTATACTTAGTTCAATATAATTTAATATTTCCTTCTGTATTAAGAATTTGTATATTAGATAAATTAATAAATATTTGCTTTTAAGAAATTTATTATTCGACATATTGTCATAAGTTTATTTTAATTTGAAATTTATTTGCTGGAGGTCAAGCATTGTCTATATATTTCATTGGTGGTTAAAGTCTACTGATGATTTGGCTAAGCACCAATGAAATATATAGACAATGCTTGACCTCCAGCAAATAAATTTCAAATTAATAAATATTTGCTCAATTGAAGACTCAACTTAAATAAAAGTGCTGTATGTAGTACAATCTATGCATATAATACAACTTCATGTTCTTAAAAAAAATTAGTTCCATGCGATTTTTTATCGTATTGAAAAATTTGCTTTTGCTTTGGCAAAAATTAAAATGTATTATTCCCTAATAAATACAAATCAAGAAGAAACTTTTATTTCCTGAGGAACTTTAAATAATTTTTAGAATAAAAATTATAACCATTGCGGTCCGTGCTCGTAATTAATTTCTTATGTTATTGCGCTTTTTGAATAAGAAATAAAAATTTACATTCCAAATATTTTTCTACAAAGTAATATAATTCTTTCAAAACACATTACTTACCTCTGCGCTCCAGGGAAAACCATTAAAGCTGAAAATATATTTTGATCGAGAGAATATGACTTTACCGCATAGGAATTTGATTCTGAATTAAGCAATTGTTTAAATATTAGCAGCCGTATTCATAAAAATTTTAAATAGCATTTCAAATGTTGTTTATTGTATTCATAATAGAATTTTAGCTTAAAAAACGTTTTTTAAACCTTGTGTAAATCAGCAAATTTTAAAATTGACTGCAGCCATGTTTAAACCAATTTTAAAATGACATTCGTCATTTTGCTTCACGCTTATTTACATTTTTAACTTTGTGAAATATAGTGGTCATAAAATAAAAATAAATTAATACAAAATAGAGCCAAAAGTGTACAAAAAACAATGGATATGCAATATTTAATAATTATTAATGGATACGTAATGGATACGTAATATTAATAATTAATAAGGTAAGTACATATGTATATGTCATATGTAAATGTCAGTGTTATTTAGGAACAAATTTTATTGCATTTTTTATAAAAACTATTGCCGAAGTTTCAAATGGAATCCAAAAGAAAATTTATAAAGAAAGGAGCGATCCGCTTTCCATTCCCTATAATCAGTTTAAACAAAAATATCGATTTAGAAAAGAAACTGCTTTAAAAATTTTAAACTTAATAAATATATATGTACATATATAGATATATGTATGTATCTGTAGAATGTAGGGGATGCGGAACATCGCCAGAACTTCAGCTTTTGAATTTCATTGTATTTTTTGATTTGTTTTTTTAGTTTCAGTCTTTACTTTTTTACATTGTACTTACATTCATACAGTAAACTAATAAAATTTTAGTACAACTTCAAATTTTGCGGAATAATAATAACTGACATAATAAGCCAAAAGCTACTGAGGCAAAAAGATCTGATTCTGTTAGGCTTATTATGTCAGTTATTACCATTATACAAAATTTGAAGTTGTACTAAAATTTTATTAGTTTACTGTATATAGTCTTAAAAAATATTTACATTGTCACATTTAAATTAGATAAAAAAATAAAAATAGTTAAAAAAATTAAATACAATTTTTCTCTTTATGTTTTCTTAGACTTCAATTAATTCCGTTTCAGTTCTGTAAAGAATGCCAATTGAAAAGAATACTAAGTGAAATATAGCTTAAAATAATCAATAATTGGTTTTATAGTTTTGCTAAATATGGTGAATTGTATTTCATATGTATTTATATACAATTCAACTTCATTAGAATTATTTAAAAAAATATATAAATACATTCCTACACACATACCAAGTACTTTGTTTTCATAAAACATCCTTTTTGCTCGCAACATATCCTGCTCTTCATCCAGATTTGTTAGTCTCTTTTTCTCTACCTCTATCTGCAATTTCTTTCGCCAGAATTCGCTGCCTCCTCTTCTCGCAATACATATGGAGCTCGTGCAGTTCCCCTTTGCGTTGTATATCTGATTCCGCTAATTTCTTAATGCTATCCCCTGTGATGTTTTTTTTGACTGGTGTTTTCTAAATATGTACATTATAATATTTATATAGAATTATTTTATAAACACATAATTTCAAACTGTTTTTTTAATTCAAACCTTTTTAAATATTGGGATAGATTTTGGCGTTAATTCCGATACTTCGCATATATTTGTTGAGTCAATTTCAATGATATCATCAACCACAACCTTATCTTCATCTTCCAGAATCTAAAAATACACATATTTTCTACATACACATTTAGAAAACGACACACAGGCACATACTACAAAAATGTAATGTTTTTTACGTATGTACATACCTCAAGATTAAATTCATCCATAATAAAATCGGAATCGAATTTGTTTTCGTCCACTATAAATTCATACGGCAACCATGAAGCTATATCACTACTGCTTGCAGCCACTTCTTGCGGCTGTGTTCTTCCACCAGTTTTATGTATTTCCTTGCGGTATTGAGAAACCTCTTTTCTGGCTGCTATTTTAGTTGCCGCCCATTGCGTCTTTAACTGCGTCAAGTTTCTTTGACCACCCGTGCACAAGTCGTTGAAACTAACATAAAATAGTAATTAATACAGGTTTTCGCACATTACATTAATTTCTCATTACACATACATATGTATGTACATACCTGTCTGCTACATCAAGCCAAGCTTTTTCCTTGGCCTGGTTGGTGTTTGTGTCCGTGTTTTTGTTTTCGATCCGGCTGACGTTCTGTCTGATAAGATCTTTCAGCAGCATCTAGAAACAAATTTTATGATAAAACCATTAAAAACTATGCAATATTCTTTCCAGCACATGTATTTACTTACCTCATCTTCCTCATTCCAGTTTTCAGAACGTTTGCTCTTATAAATACTTAGCTTTTTTCCATTTTTTTCACTTTTTGTATATTTTATGTGCAAACCACCAATAAAAATAATAATTATTGTGCAAAACTAGCTAGTGATGTATAAACACTCAAAAAAAATAAAATAAAACTCGTTATTCTAGTGCTTTTTAATCAGCAATAAAAAAATTACATAAATAGCACTTTTACCAAAGGTTCGCTGTTAATTATTTTTCTTTTTTTTTATTAAATACAAGTTGGAACACATTTTTTATATAATAAAAACAATATTTTTCTGAAAAGGGGCAAATAAACAAATATAGATACAAGTACTTTGTGAATTAGTAATCGTTGTTTTGCAGAACTAGTATGCAAGTGACAAGTAGAGAATATAGTGTTGCCACGATATTTTTAGAAAAGCAAGTTAATTGATTTTTAGTTAAAAAACTGATTTTGAATACCAAAATTTAAAAAACCTTTTTTAACCTTAAAATGTTTTTTAGCTAATATGATTTTTAAACCCCATTCAACTTTGTTTATGAATACGACTGTATGTATGTACGTATCTCTATACGCGTTTGAGCAACTTCGGAAAAAATTAATAAAAAAAAGCAGGTAGATCTTTCACTTAGCAAAATGTAAGCCACGCCGTCATTACTCAAAGTCAATTATCCAATAAAGTTTAAACAGAGATTCCACTGCTTTCTTTTCTTTCGTTGTTTTTTTTTTTTTTTTTGCTGTTAGCAATTAACACATCAGCCTATCGTACGGAACTTTCAGCAAATATTTAGCAACCTCCAAAATTAATAAACTCTGTTATTTTAGTTCGAAAATAGAAACACTTTATTAATAAAGGAATACATATACATATGTATGCATGCACAAACTTTCTTTTTCTCTCTCATAAGGCAATTATGCCAATTTTTTCAGTTGGTAATCAAATTGTAATTATTTTTAAGTTCTAATTAAATACGAAATTGAGTTTTTGAGTGCATATTTAAATAATAATTAAATGTCCAGCCTTGTGTAATTAAGTATTATTTAAGTCTTATGATCGCACCGCATGTGTTTATTGAAAACATACACATGGACATAATTAGGGAATTCACAATGAGTATATTAAAATTTTAATGTAATTAATTAATTTAATTTTAATTTAGTTAATTTTTTATTGTGAGCACACAACGATATAAACACACATACTGTGTATATCAAAGTCAGCCAAACACACATATGTACATCTTTATATTATTTACATATATAGTTGATATAGTTTATAATATGAGAGAGGGAGAATAAAATGCATGTTTGTACGAATGGTTATGAGACACTGAGTTAAGGTAGAGGTCCATAGCTCGCTTTTTGCGCGTTACGCTTTCTATGCATCTGTCAAAAAAGTAGAATCAATGTAATAGTATGTGACAAGTTACATTGCAAAAAGCGCAGAACGCGTAGGCGCGTTCGAAGCACAAAGTAGGTCTACTTTCTACTTTTGTACGCGTTACAAGCACCATGAAAGAAAGTCAGCTGTTCTTGAATGCTAAAGATGTTAAATAATGCTTTATTTCTTACATTATCGATAAATATTATTTTGCCGTGGATAATTTTTTTTCTTTTTTTTTTCAAAAATATGTGAATATTTTCATTAATGCGATGTATTTTAATTAACTTTTCAAAACACTTTTCTCAGTAACAAATTTTGCATATTAGTTATCGATTACTTTTACGTACTGAGTGTCATCTCCGCTAAATCTGTATTATTTACTTTGTGTTCATTACATATTTTTAAACAATAAAATGGAAGAAAATTTAATTAGTGCTGTAAAAAAGCACGAGTTTTTATTTAACAAAAGCTTGCTGCTATATAGAAATAAAATAAAGAGAGCAGAGCAGACATCTGCAGACATTCTTGTCGCGGTTCGAAATTGCTCAGCGTCAGACGTTTTAATTTTTTTAAATGTGGTTTCAAAAAACCCACTTAAATAAATTCCGTTCTAAATACAACGGCCGTACCCAAAACCTTTTCTTTTTTTGAAATTGTTCATAGGCATTTTTTGCACATAAAATTAAATATACAAACTCGACTAACTCCACAAATTCTTTTAAAAACTCGATTTCACTCTCCATTTTTTCTTTATACAGTCGCACAGGAAAGTCTGCATACCCCCTTGAAAAGTGAGGCTGGGAGATTTTTGTGAACAATGCAGCATTAAAATATATTCCAAACAAACCAGTCTAGCAACAAACAATAAATTTTTACAAAAAAATTTTTATTCCAAAAATATTTATTAACAAAGACAAATAAAATTCATTTTTCAAACACAAAAAAGTCTACATACGGCTTTGTAGTGGAGTATGCAAAATGCAACTCTGTACTGAAACAGTGCTACCAACAACTTCAGGCGTCTTTACTAGATACCGTTATCAATGTGAATATTGTAGTTGTGTTCATTTAACCAAAATGGGCAAAGAAATTTGTGTTAAAGTGCGTGAGCTTATTGTAAAGTACCATAAAGAAAAGAAATCTTTAAGAGAGATTGGAAAACTATTAGGCCATCCAAAATCAAGCATCCAGACAATAATTCGGAAATATAATCAAACAAATAGTGTAGAAAATAAACCAAGGAGTGGTCGTCCACCTAAACTGACTCCACGTGCAAAGCGCAATATTTTGCTTCATGTCCAAGAAAATCCTAAAATTACTGCAATACAAATTGCAAACTCTTTGAAAACACAGGATATTGCTTCAGTGCACCCAGAAACAGTGAGACATTTATTGAGAAGCAATGGAATTCACAGCCGTGTACCTCGAAAGAAGCCGTTCATTAGTAAAGTAAATATGCAAAAACGAGTCGAATTTGCTAAGAAATACATTGATGCAAATGAAGCTTTTTGGGATAATGTTTTATTCAGTGACGAAAGCAAGTTCAACTTGTTTGGTTATGATGGAAAGCAAAAAGTATGGCGTCGAAATAATGAAGCATTGTTGCCCAAAAACTTGCATCCTACAGTGAAACACGGCGGTGGCTCCATTATGGTATGGGGTTGCATGTCAGCGGCTGGAGTGGGTAATTTAACATTTATCGATATTAATATGGATCGCATGATGTACTTGAATATTCTCAAAAATAATCTGAAGCAATCTGCCAGTAAATTGGGTCTTACAGAAGGATGGTACTTTCAGCAAGATAACGACCCAAAGCATACCGCTGGTGTTGTTAAAGAATGGCTACTCTACAACGTGCCTCATCAACTTCATTCGCCACCCCAGTCACCGGATTTAAACCCCATAGAGAATTTATGGGACGAATTAGACCGGCGCGTTAGAAAAAGAACAATTAAAAATAAACAAGATCTTAAAAACGCTTTACTTGAAGAATGGAATTTAATTTCCAATTATTACACAAAAGCATTGGTAAATTCCATGAAAAATAGATTAAATGCTGTTCTGCAAAACCGAGGCGGGCCCACCAAGTATTAATTTTGTTGGTTTTTTAATTTAATTTTACCTAAAATAAATATATTGTGCAAAGTATGTAGACTTTTTTGTGTTTGAAAAATTAATTTTATTTGTCTTTGTTAATAACTATTTTTGGAATAAAATTTTTTTTGTCAAAATTTATTATTTGTTGCTAGACTGGTTTGTTTGGAATATATTTTAATGCTGCATTGTTCACAAAAAACTCCCAGCCTCACTTTTCAAAGGGGGTATGCAGACTTTCCTGTGCGACTGTAAGTATTTATAAACAAACGAACACAGCTGATCAAAACAAAAATAAAATGGCGCATGAAAAGCAGTGCATGTAACTCAACGCGAACAAAGTATAGAACGAAACAAGAGGATGAAACGCGTCTAAAGCATAACGCGCAAAAAGCGAGCTATGGACCTCTACCTTTATTTTCTTCCGTACGTATTAAAATAACAAAATTTGATAAATTGGAAATTATTGTTGGATAAATTTTTCAAAATAATTTTTGCTCTGCGAAAAATACAAATATATTTTATCAACTACAGCTGCGCTGACAGTTTTAAAATGTTTAGTTTAACATTACCATATTGCCATATAGAAAATGACATGCTTTTTATACTTTTAAATTTGCCACCTGGTAATAAATTTGATTTACACACAAACAAAAACAACAAACTTGCCAGACCATATTAAAGTATTAAAGTTGAAACGTTGCAATATTAAGACACATTTTAAAATGCTATTGTTGTGAACTCCTTAAATGAGATCGTATTGAAATCATCATGTGGTCGTATTAAAAAGAATTTCGTTTAATTTCCATACATATTTAACATGTACAATTCAAAAATTCATATCATGGAATAAATAAATACAAAAATTATTTCTGATGCTGCTTTGGTTTCATAAAATGTATTTTTATGCAATTTTAAATTTCTGGATTTTGATAACCTAACTTTCTTATTAATGTTAAGCAGCTGTGGTTTTGTAGTGCTACCGTACTTTCAACGTTTTTTAATAAGAACTTTAATTAAGCACTGAAAAAATTAATCGTATTTAAATATAACTTAATTTTAAATAAAACAGCTAATTAGGCACTTAATTATTAAGTTCAAAAATTTGTGATTTAAAATATAAAATACTTTAATAAACTATACACCGGGTGTTCACAATTAAAATATGTATATAAATTGTATTTGATACTCAAAAGACGATACAAATTGTTGTTGGATAAAAAATAAAATTTGTTCGCTTTACTTATGAACATATGTTTATTTTTCTAGGTAATCTATTAACTTAATCAGCAAATATACCCCACAGCAATGCAGAAGTATATTCCCGGTAATAATAAAACTGAGCTCCAGAGTAATTCTTCTGTTGAAAGAACTCCACAGCCCGACCCAGTTCCCAAGAAGACGAAATGTTCTTGCAATGGTTTTACCAACTTCCAGCTCATAGAATTGGAAAAAGAATTCAAGCAGGAGAGGTACCTGTGTTGATGAAAGAACCAATATGCCCTCCTTCGGAGGATCCCGCAAAGCGAGGTGATGAAATTCATTTCACAAGCACATATTTACCTGAGGCTTCCAATATTTATCGTCACTCAGAGGCCTTTCCTTCTGAAGAAATACCACGTGACAATGTGAGTAGCGGTTTCAACGAATCGGTTACTCTTGATCTTAGTGCAGTTTTGAATTATCACTTCAAAAATACGAGCGGTAGTCAAAATACTTCTTCCTTCACAATAAACCCGTCGTCACATACCTTGAACATAACGCAGGCATCACCTGACCTAAGTGAAATTTTGAATCTTCTTTCGGGATGTTCTTCTCTAAGTAGTGAAAATGCTTCTTCGTCTCCCTTCACATCCACCTTCTCTTCGTATGGTACACACATGACGGTGGAATCAATAAAAAAAATCCTTGGCATTATCAGGTGAAGCAGTTTGGTTCCCACCTGTGACCAGCGACATGAAAGCAAATTGCTTAGCTGAGAATTCGGAAGGAACGTACTCCAAATAAATCAATTTATTTTTTAGATGAGACGCATTATTTTATAAAATATTTAAGTTAACTTTTACTTTAAAGTTGTATGATTGTGATTTAATTTTTAAGATATTTTTAGTTTAATTTTAAGTTTTGTTGACATATTACTTGGATATTACTATTTGTTTTTAAAATATTGAAGGCCTAATTTTGTAAAACGAAACGCCTAGCGTTGGCAGATTTTGTAAGTATTTTGTTTTTGTAATTTAAATTTTTTCGCTATAAAATTTTTGTCGTTGCGTTTTACAAAACAAGGCCTTAATATTAAATTAAAATATGAAATAAAAGTACAGAAAAAATAAAACATTTTTTGAAGGTCCGCTGTAATTTTTTTTTCCAAAAATATTGTAGTAAAACGTTTAATTTATTAAAAATATATTTTCTTTTAATAAAAAGATATCCTGATATTGGATTTGTGTTTCCGTAAATATGCTTTTAATGCAAATTCTATGACAGAAAAGAATAAGCGTCTAATTCGCCTTAAATGAGCAAACGTTAAACCGCAACAAATTTTGGCCTATTAGTCTGCAATGGATTTATATTAGGAAAACCTTAAATGAGCCAAGAATATACAGCCTTGTTTGACATCGTTTAAAATATTTTTGTATTCCTAAATACAAAAATTTTGTTTCGGGAATGTTCGAAATATTAATACGTTTTATTTTCACACATAAAAGAGTCATCTAAAGTTACATGAGTAATTTTATTTCTAAGAGTCCATAATCTGATCTCTTAATATTTTTTTCCTACAAAAAATAAAAATAGTTGCCACCAGTGTGGACCAGAAATCGAATCTTCACGCATGCCCTATCACTTTTTTCCCATTGGACTAATATGTCCTTTTTCACATAATAACACATAATAACATAATAACATAATAACATAATAACAATAATAACGATGATAATATAATTACATGAGCCAAAATTTATTTGATGCTACTCAAGAGGATGCTGGTGATATCAGTGGTGAGTAAATGGAAAATAAAAGATTAGGAAAATATAAAATTTTCATATCGCCTCTTCTTTTCAGCTCAAGAAGTAATTCCAAAAGTAACTTTCTCTTTGGAAGGAGCGATGGAAACGACCAATAGTCCTACGCAAAGCCAAAATGACCCAAAAGGTAAATGTAAATAAAGTTTTTAAAAATCTTTTTGCAATTAATATTTCTATTTCATTGAAAATGCAAACCAAAGATTTGATATGATTGAAAGAAATCAATGCATGCTAAGCAATGCCCAGGCCACAATTGTGTTAAATCAAAAAAGCTGGGTAGAAGATTGGACCAAAGTTTTTATATTCATTTGCATCCCTATTTATGTATACATTTTTTATATTATTGCTTATGTTGTCATATATTTTTATAAATAGCTTTTTGAAAGAACTTTTCGAAGGAATAGTTTCCAAATTACTTACATCTTCTTCATAGGTAAAATCAGTATTTATAGAATCAATCTCATTGATTGACTATATGTTTTTCAATAAATAGATGCTTAAACCAAAATTTGCACTCTTCTAAAGTTGTAAGATCAAAAGCCATGGTCAGAATATGTGTTATGAAATGGCGGATAGTTACTTTTACCAATTTTGTTGTTGAATTCTTTGCTCATAATATGTATGTAATGAGCTTTGCCACGCTGCACAACTACCTTTGATTTTTTGTTGTGAGCGGGATTGTTTAAATAGCGATAGCAATTCAGCAGGTATTCTGATAGATTTTCATTGTTGCAACACTTTAAGACTGCTCCAAATAAGCCATGAACTATGTATGTACATCTGTACAAACTCTTTGGAGAAAGGGCCATTTAAATTTATTTTCCGAGCAATAAACTTCTATTTTTCGGAAATTGCACATATATCATTAGGTGTATGGCGAGAAAGAATAGCGGTCACAACAGGAACGATAATTTTTTTCTTCTGAATCCGCCTTACCAATTTGTATACCAATAATCGTTTCTCGGCACAAGCAATCTTGCGCACATTTTATCCTGACGCGTCGAAATGGATCGTGTATTTTGCATCTCTTAAGATTTTGCTATTAACAGCGTATTTTATGAAAGTTGCATTTCCCCAGCAATAGACTGTTAAAGGCGATGCAACATGTTGAATAAAATCCTTATACATTCCGTGCTGCATTAAAAAAAGCTCAATTAATGAATCTTTATGATGCCATCTGTCCGAGTTTATTTCTGACTTACATTTGCGTAACGAAGAAAGGTTTTGAACGTTTTGTAAATTGTCACTCTTAGCAATGTCATCTGCCGTTTTTAGAATTTCCTCTTTTCGTTACACATACGCACTTTTTTCTCGCAATGCTCCTCTTACAATTTAAAAATCCCGCCAATAGCTTTTTCGAGCTATAGAATGATATGATGCATTGATTATTTATTTTTTAATATCCTCCTCTGATGTCTTCAAGTATCAATTTATTTGCTGTTAAGTTTATATTTCTATCATCTTGGGCTTCAAAAATGAGGATAGGATCAACTCTAAACTCAGAGTCAAAAATTATATTTGTAAAGTTCCTTGTCCTAAATTCCTCTTCTCCTTCAGTTCGTACAACATTCCTATTCAACTTTTCTTTTCGGTTGGGAGTTTTTCGATATTTGCGGCATGGATCGAGATCTAGACTTTTATCGGATATGTCAAATGGTCCGAGGGTTGAGCTATTTACATTGGTAATGCTCTTTGAGTGCTCATCAAATCTCTTTCTCCAGCATAAGCACTATATTCTAGCTTTTAATTTGACACATTAGCTTTACAGTTATGCAATATATGTATGTATGTATTATCAGCAATGAGAATAGCATGGGCCCTCTTGATTTCAGTAACACTATCTCTGGGCTTCAAATCCTTACTTAAAGCATTAGTTTCACTGATAAGTGATATATTGTAATCAGTAAGATATAAGCTTTTACTTTTGCTATCTATCTTTAATGTTTGCAAACTATTTTAAGTAGCTTGCAGTTTACTGTCAGCAGTAATAACATTGTCATCAATAATATAAATGTCCTCCGAACTTTTGTGACAACTTTCAATATTTAATTCTTTCGAAATATTTTTCTTTTTAACATGAAGTTTATCACATTTGTGATCAATACTAATACAAGAGTTTTTCAAACATATCCTTAAGCTCTGCAATAAATTTGGCAAGTATTCCTGGAAGCTCATTTTCATCACCTCTATTTCCTGAACACATTCGTGGAAGCTCAGTTTCATTACATATGTATGTATGTATTAATATTTCCTGCAATGAGATAGAAATAAAATATATAATACGTGGTTCCAAATATGTTAGTTATTGTAAGAGAAATGATAAAAAATATTATTTAAAGTAATTTATATAATATTTTATTATTATTTTTGAGTTTTTGCCTTCAAAATTATAGTGAAATTTTTAATAACTCTGTAACTGTATAAAAACTATTATAGTTTACCCTTTACATCTATGTCTGGCAAAAAAATTAGTTTATTTTCCTGAAATTTAGTAAGTATTTTAAAATTAATTTCACTTTAGTGCTTCATTTTTGTACCTTGTTTTCTTGCAAAAATGCAACTATATACATATGTATATTCTCTGGATCAGCAGGCTGATTTCCGCTTATTTCCAGCTCTTCGCACAATTTTAATATCTTTTGAATCCTCTAGCGAGAAGCTTTAAACAAGTGATAAGCTTGTCAAAATCTCTAACGCGCATATCTCAGCTTCGGTTAAGCTTAACGTCTCCTGAGGAAAGCATGCAGTTTTTTTTTGCATTCTTAAAATTTAAAATTTTGTGATTTAGTATTTGGATCAAATGAAATTTACTTGAAACTAATATGGCAGAGACTTGCCAAAGCATCTTAGGCGCACTTCTCATCTTCGTTTAGGCTTCGTCCTTCAGCATGCTGAGCGTCGCCATTGCGGTACATGTCTTCTAAAGCTTTAAACGAAGTTTTTAAATGTTTTTCCAAACAGCGATGACAACAATTTTAACCCAAACGAGCTTTTCCCTTTCGCAAAACGCGCTAAGTTACAGCATTTTCAACTATTTATACCCAAAACGCGCTATTTTGCTAAGCGCTAAATTGAATTTTAATAAAAGTCGATGTATGTACATGTGTATTAATAAATAAAATTGATTTTGTTTTAAGTAGCTCTTTTCAGATTTTATAATATTGTTTCTTCGAAATTATACCCTATATACATATGTAACTTGAATCATATAATACAGAATCAGAATTGCTTTCCATATATATAATTGAAACCATTAGTTTTTATTTTATTTATCAAACTTTGTAACAACTTATATAAATTGTCGAATACTGTTGAGATTCAAATGATTGAAGTACTTCAGCTTGAATGGATGCTTAATAAGTTATATGTTTAAATTTTTTTGGTCCCGAGTACGAGTACATATTTTTAGTTGTGAAATTTTAAAATATTTGCCAATTACAGTTTTTAAATGCGTTTTTAATTCTTACCACAGTCAAGGGAATTTTATTTGCGACAGCTGAATCATTAACCAATTTAAAAAATTTTATAAGTTTTGAATAATAGAATATTGTTAAATTTATGCAAAAAAAAGTATAAAATAAACATTGAAATGAAATGATGATATCTTTGTTTAAAACGCGCTAATTTAGCACGTTTTTCAATTAACGCGTTAAGACGAAAAAAAGCGCCTTTGGCATAGTTAAAAGGCGCTAAATCTAGCGCGAAATGCGCTAAATTAGCATCGATGTTTCCAAATATCTCTTTCACTAAACTTTCGTTAAACATTTTACTGATAAATCAAAACTAATTAATTTAATTCTTTATCTTGATGTCCAAAAGTGTGTTCCACTATGCACAAACTTTTACAGTTTTAGCCACTAATCGTAACCATAAAAACATTAACCATTGAAATAGATTTTACTTACTTTCACATAAACCATCAGCTTATTTATCTCTGTGTGTCTTATTTTTAAGTTCACAGGCATGTTTTTTTGTACTTTTCAATGATTCTGGTGACAGCATCAATAATACTTTCATTCTTCTAGAAATTAATGAGTTAAAAAATAATATTAAAAGTATGTCAAAGTACAGTATTTTCGTAAGCAAAATTCTCGCCTAATTTCTTGTATTATTAATTTAAAAAATAAAATCGTTAAAATACTCATTGCTATATATTGTAGTGTACCTCACTTATGGTAATGCACAGTAAAGCACAGGTATTTTCAGTAAATGTGTCGTAACTTCTTACTTTTTCCGATGATATTAATTTAACGCTTAATAAGTTAGCTACAAAATTTTATTTCAGATACAAGTTTAAAAGAAGTTTTAGATTTTTTTTGCTAAGGGCGCATCTTAAAAAACTGAAAAAAGCTGATAAAAGAAAAACATATCTTTTCAATGGTGTTAAATTTGCGTAATTTAAATAAACAGTTCTCAAGATTTTTGAAAATATCTTTGTAAACTGAGAAAACATGTTTTTTTGCGAATATATCGAAAACGCTTCTTAAGAAAAATAAATTAATGCCATTTTCGTGTTCATCGACCTTAAATTAGCTAAGAAAATATCTAATTTTTGAGGTTAATTTTTTTTTGGTTGCATATGTAGTTACAACTGGGCGGAAAACTAAAGTGATATTCGAAAAAAATATCGTATATTTTTTACTTAAAAATATGTCAAATTGTTTAAATAAAGCAATTTGAAGAGATAAATATCCTTGAAAGAACTAATTATAATCAAAACGGTTCATACAGCCTTGATTTTTTCTTTACTCATAAAAAAACCGAATATTAATGACTAAATTTTTTGAAGTATGTATGTACTTCAAATAATCTGTCAGTTTCTACTTACTGATATAATTTTTTCGATTATTTCTTATGAGTTCAAATTTTTCAGTTTAAATGGTTGCGATTGTTTGGTAGACTTTTTATTGATTGTGAATCTGAAAACTGAATATTAATGACAGTAACTGTATATATTTTTAAATAATGAAATTAATTTAATTATTTCATAATTGTGTTATAATTGCAATAAGTTATATTGTATGTGTGTTGAAAATCTGTTTTATTCCATTAGTTTTTAGGCATGTGTGGCAGCACTAGAATTCAACATGGCGTATGTACGTGTTTATGAAAAACTACAGAATAGACATTTTGAATTTGCAATAAAATTGAAATATGTAGTTGTGGTATATGGCTGTGATTTTAGTGTTTTAAATTGTTTAATCAAACGCCAGTGGTGTTCCTCATCTACTGACTGACAGGACGCGGCCAACGTTGCATGGGTCCTCAACCGTTTACATTAAGGAGCTATCATTTGTCAACATGGTATTCCAGCTCCTAATATTGTTTTGGGTGGGCAGCTTTAATAGCTGGTGCTTTTAAAACTCGATGAATAAATGGATGCCAAACCTAATAACCCCATGAGAAAAGCGGATCATGACAATAAATACAGAGAGTATGACGTGTTTCGTAACCAACACGCATTAGAGGAAGCATAGGTGACTAAGGCTAATACACAACAACGTAAAGATCACGCTGAACGTGTCCAATCTGGTGTATGCTACAATTTATTCATACGTACATAAATAAATACACGCTGATAAACAAAATCAGTATTAAAATATATGTACGTACTTGAGTATTTACATCTGTAAAAAAGGTGTTAGAAATGGATAATACGAATTCGAAACATAATGATGCAATGGCTAAATTACATAGTAAAGAAACTGCCTACAAATATGATAAGGAACACATTTGCCAACAATTGAAATGGATTGAAGGTAAGCGTTTTCAGTCGAAGGTGACACGATGTGCTAAAATTTTAACATAAATTCCAGAATCGTTCGGAAGTACATACATACATATATTAAGAGATGATGGTGTTAATATCAACACGGTTACATCGACATTTACCGTTAATTTGTGTATAAATCGTTTTCCATTACATATTGAATTAAAAAAAATTATTTTTTAATTCTTGAACCACATATAAACTTTATTAATTCTTTTTTATCTTTAGCTCCTATGCAATTGCTACGTTCAACAAGTAAAAAGGATTCATATATATAAGACGACTACACCACAACACCACATTTCAAGCTTAGACACAAAGTGGAAGCAGCAGTTATTGTTATTTATTTACTTGTTAATGACAACACTAAAAACATTTATTTATTTAATAACATTTTGTTCCTTAAAAAATGAGAAAATTCATAAAACAAAAGTGCTGAAAAGTGAATTATTTAAGAAAAAAATAAAATAATTGTGTAACAAAATGTTATTTTTATGGTTTAAATTGTGTAATTGTGTAAAGGTCAGTGGTCTTGCTCAACAGCTGACTGGAAACTGCGACCTATGTAAATAATGTCACATTAAAATGAGTATAAACATTTGTATACTTTCCTGCATTTGGAAATATATTTACCCGAGAACTAATCTAAGGGATACGGTTTTGTAAACTATAATTATTTAACTATCAAATAAATTAAGTTTTTTTATGGAAATTTTTGAATTCCTGGAGAACGTATGTACATACATACCTGGGCAGCTAAAATTTTTTGGAATTTATGTCTTTCGTGCCTTTTTATAAAACTTAATTTTCAAATTTCGATTTTTACTAAAGGTCGAATTTCAGGGTAACGAACATGCCTGGGCGGCTAAATTTCTCTGCAATTTATGTCTTTTGTGCCCGCCTAAATGCCCCAATAATTGGTTTTCAAATAACTTTGTCGTTTGTTTATCAATTTTCCAAATGCATTTTGCATATAAGAGAGGTCCACTAAAATTTTCGTTTTGATTTACAATTGCAAAAAAAAAAAATGTTAAATCGATGTGTAATCAATTACAAAATGAAATAGTATGATTTTTCCTGTATTAGCAGCTTTACTTTTATTTGTACACACATTTGTACATATTTATTATCTTTCTAATAACTTTTTTTTTATTAATCGTGTCTGTCATGAGTTTCGAATGTTTTCAATAAGAATGACAATTTCCGAGTAGCAAGAAAGATGTGGTGTTCGCAATCGACATAATTTTTAACTTTTTCGAACTAATTTTCGAAATTCAATTTATTAACGGTTATACAAGAATGCAGTGGATACACAAGGTAAGTGACAAACATAATATACATATAAAGTTAGTTTGTGTCTTTTTACCAAATATTTTGTTTCCGCCTATTTCTGCAAAATTGGTTACTAATGTGGGAATGTGTCATATGTCCTTTTCTTTGTAATAAAACCAAATATATATTGGTTTTAATTTCCGAATTAGATAGATGAGATATCAAACCTAAGTCCGAAAAGGATTTTTTAATTAATTAATAATTTTTTAAATTAAATTAGTTTTATTGTGTAAAAAAGGAGATTCGGAAGTGAATGTCAGGACACCAAAATAGGTGGAAGAGATTCACCTTCACACGGATGTGAAACTTATGGGGCACGAATATTTTGTAAGTTTTGTAAGTTCTTATGTTTAATTGTTATTAATGTGTAATTTGTACTGATTTGTATTTAAAGAATAAATCGTAACAAAAAACACAAGGATTACAAAAATTTTCATTTGACTTATTTGTGAGCAAACAAATCTGAAAAATTGTTTTAATTCAAGAATCACAAAATATTGCAATTTGGAAAATATTTAATTTTAAAATTTGCAATCAAAAAAAGAAAGTTTGTACGAGCAGTTGTTCTGTATCTATTATGTTTTTACCTTCTCCTGTAAAGTTACAATTATTTGAGTTAGGGCCTTTTTACTTGTGACCAACGAAATATATATGTACATACATATGATGGTAGCAAAATAATAATTTTGTAGTAAGCTAATAATTTACAACTTTGAATATCTCGCTCATTAATGTAATAATTTACCACTCGAAAATCAAAATTTAAGACCTTTGTGCAACTAATACAACTTTATTTTTCCAGTGTCTAAACTCTATCGTGACATACTGTACACTTGTAATGTTCATACTGCACGTACAGTATGTGAAGTAATGTTTCGACAAATTCAAAAAAAAATTTATGAAACTATAATTATAATAACAATATTGAACAGCTAGGTAAAAGTAGTAATATCAGCTTTCTATTAGAATCGTAATTTTTTAAAGTTGTATAAAAATTGAATCCAAGCAAACTGCCCACCATTAAGAAGTAAATGTGGGCTTCTATTAAAATCGTATTGTTTTTATTGTTATATAATTTGGATTTCGTGTAGGTTTCCACACTATTATTTTGAATGGCTAGCTCCCCATTAGGCCTACACCACTTTAAATGCATACAAATCTGCAGTAAAAAGAAATTTTTAGCTCTGCTATTTAAGTTTGTTGTATTTCATGCATAATACAAACATCTTTCATGGCTTGTTTTTGTGTACATATGATCAATTTTCAATTGTATTTCATGCATAATAAAATTTTATTGATTTTTGTAGAGTATTTCGTACCTTTATTGCCATGTTTCTTATTGTATTTTATGCATAATACAAATACCTTTCTATTCATTTTGGCACTGTATCTCATAGCTTGTAACTCATATGTATATTTTTTCTTGTATTTCATGCATAATACAAATATTTTTCAAAGCCATTCAGGTATGTAATGGTTTGGAAACGTATTCAAAACGTTTCCAAACCGGTCGTTTTGAAAAGGTGTGATGAATTCGGTCGACTTTGTGTATTATTTTTAAGCCAACCTTAAGCTACTGACTTTTAAGAACTACACTACAATATAGTGTGGATGTGAAAAAATTATTATCAAAAATTATTGCAAAAACTATTAAAAACAAAATTACAAATGATTGCAAAACGAATATGCATGGTTAAATACACCTTTAACTATAGAAAACATATCACACCTTTTATCGTTTTCAAATTGGTTTAGTGTCTAAATCGTTTTTCATCATATACATCATTATATATATTTATTTGTTCATGGCATGTGCTTGTATACATACATATGTACACTTGATACATTTTTAATTGTATTTCATGCATAATACAAATAAATATGTATCTTTTAAGAAATAAATAATCTTATATATTTTCTTATTTTCTTTCTTTTTTTCTTCTAATATATTTTCTTATTTATTTTCTCTCTTTTTTTATTCTTATTATTTTATTGTTAATAAAAATCTCTTATTTTATTACTATTTGTTTTGAAATACAATTGCAATATATGTAGTTAAAACGCAGCTTATTGTAAAATTCCATTCGTACATATTTTACATATATACATATGTTAACACAATTGATGTATAGCTCTTTAACACATCGTTCGCACACTCTATACTCACAAGAGCTACATACATTTACTCTTTGAAATTGTAGTGTTTCCGCAGTGGTAGCAAAATTGAGAATAATTATCTGAGTTTCGAACTAAAATCGATTTAATAGTATTTCTAAATATGTCGGGAGAGGGTAGATCAAGTAAAGATTTGCCATTTAAGTAGTCTACAGAGAACATTATAACAAATACACCGCCGCTTACATGATCATATTGTTGGGTTCTGTCTTCTATATTTATAAACTTCCATGTTCTGTACTTAGGTCATATGAACAAAAATTATTATAATAGTCTTCTCCACTGAAAGTACTCATGGAATCAATAAATACAAATTCTTTTGTAGTAAAATTCAAAATACAAACTGTAAAATGTCTGCTGCGCAAAATTGGTATAACTACAAAGCTTGGATTATACAATAGCAGTCTATTTACTTTTTCAAAATTAATTTTATTAGTTTGACATGGAAAGCTGATGAAATTTTTGTAACTCTCTTTTATGAAAGATAGCATCACACAATCTAGGACAAAGTTAGTCAATTGATTTCCTTTTTCTAATGACTTCCAGTCTTCAATATCTAATATATTCCAAGCTTCAAGATCTGATAATTTTAATTTTGGGTACATTTCTTTAAATAAATCATTAAAGAAGAGAGTGTATTTTATAGCACATTCTGGTGCTGTAGAATTCGTTTCCATTGTGTGTTCTCTCTTAATTCTTGACACGTCCTTCACAAATGTTGTATTTAAGTCAAGTTTAATTTTATTTTTCACACATTCAGGCATAGATAAAATTTTTTTTGGGTTTTCTGGCATTTAGAAGATGTTTTGGCTTAATATCTTTCTGTGTTCTTGCATTCTTTTTCTGCCATTTTTCTTCAGGCTCTAAAAATTTTAATAAATCATAATCATGTTCCATAGCTATTTCAATACATGAACATTTTTATAAACCTCATGATTAACATCTTGTTCAACTTGATGTTATTCGTTACTTGTTTGTACATCAAACATACATATCATATTTATAGCGAATTTCTTTTAAGCTACTCATACTGTCCTTTCGATCGATTTTAATAAAATCGCCAGACCTAACTAAATTTATTATTCAATAGAATATGCTTCTGTAAGTAAATATTAAATTCTCCTGTTGTATTACTAATGTGATCGCCTGAAGGATCAAAAAGAATTCCCATAATGTTTGTCCACATGGGTATAAAAGGGCAATATTTTCTTAAAATGAACATACATATGTCTTTATTATAAAATTCATTTACATTATACTTTATTGCCTTGTATTCAACAATATCATGTACAGTGTTATATAGATATATTTTCGAAAATTTTTTAAAAGGGCAATGGACTCCAAGTTATTTGCTGAGTCGTCTTTGAAAACAGTTAAATTTTGAAAATCACTCTCGTTAAGTTCTTATATTCCTGAACTTTATGTGGACTCAAGAAAACAGTGAATATATTTTTAAACCAGAATTTGCATTGGTCAATTCTTTTCAAATCGAAAGCTATAGTTAATGCATTTTTTATTACATTTCTTAAGGCATTACTTTTACCAATTTTATTATTTAAGTCTTTGCAAATGATATGAATGTAATGAGCTTTGCACCACTGTATAATAACTTTTGGTCTAGATGTTAACTTTGGATTCTCTAGATGATTAAAGCAATCGCTTAGATAATCGGAAAAGTTTTGATTATTGCAAGATCGTAAAATTCCTCCAAGTAGTGCCGTAAGCTCTGCAAACTCTTCTAAAAAATGGCCACTTATACTTATGTATGTTCTTTACAATAAAGCTCCACGTACGTTGCAGTAAGTGCGGGCTTGTGTAGGACACACATAGTGTACCAGTGTAATCTGAAGAGTTATTGCGGCCTAAATATGACTACTCGGACTGGTGGTAGCGTAGGTGTCGCACTCTCCCTCTTATCCCGTAAATTTACTCACCCAATACTCACCACTCTAGACTCTATTTACTGAGACATTCTCTTTCTCTTACAATTTCATTGTTCAAACTGACTCATATATTTTTTTTCACAATACTTATTCTAATTCTGCAGATGGATACCTTATATATATCTATATATACTTTTTATTTTTTTTATTACAATTTCATTGGTTTGTTTCTATTTATTATTATTTTTTTTTTTTTGTACATACTTTAGTGTTTGATTTCTCACTGGTATTGCCATTAACTACAAACCACTCTTGACGACAGATTCGTCCGTCAAAGGCTATCTTACACTAATCTCTTCTTTTTTTTGTTTTAATTCTATTTCAATTTTAGTTAAATTTTTTAGATAACGAGAAATTTGGAAACTTCCTGTGGCTGTATAGCTAAGAAGTTAGCTTTTGGTATTTCTTTTGCATAGAGTTCTAAATCTTATCATTACTTATGTTTTTTTTTGACATCAACAGCCGAGCCCTAATTACACAATAGTTGTTTATTTATTTAGTATCATAAATTTAAAATCCGCTATCACTAAAGAGACTAACTCGCACATGGGTGTTGTAATATAATCGTTAAAGTTAAATCGACTCACTTACCGTTCAGTACAGCAAATGGGTTAGGGATCAGGAGGTCGAGATGCAATTTAGTATCACTTACGGGCAGATAATTATGGATAGTGATGGCTTATTCACTCCTTTACCTGATGTTGCATTTATTTAGTTTCTCTTCTAGGTGATGGTAACTGCTGGTAAGTATGAGGAAGCATTTTCTCTTCTAGGTGATGGTAAATTTTGGTACGTATGGTTATGCACTTTCTCTTTTTCTCTTCTAGGTGATGATAAATTATTAAGTATGATGTAGCACTTTCTCTTCTAGTTGATGGCAAATATTGGTAAGTATGGTTACGCACTTTCACTTCTAGGAGATGGCAAATATTACGTATGATGAAGCACTTTCTCTTATAGGTGATGGCAAATATTGAGTATGATGGAGCTCTTTCTCTTCTAGGTGATGGCAAATATTGAGCATGACGGGACACTTTCTTTGGGTTTTATTATCGGTGTACCAAGGAATGACGCTCTGGTATGCTGGGCGGTGTTATCAATATTCACGCACTTCGTCTTTTAGAACAAAACGACTTACCTTGTACCTCCACGTGAATGTCTCACTTTTTCCCTCTATCTTCTTGGCGATTTTTTCCGATTATTTTTCCAGTCACGTCTTACCTGTCCAAGATACGAAATAGAAGAGGCCGGAAATCGCCCATTTTCTTTTTTATTATGGCTGACCTAAATCCTTTTACGACCTACTTCACTCACATCGTTGAATATTAAAGTAGTGTCCCTAAGTAACCCAGCGATTTTTTTCCAACTTCATCAGCTGGCAACTCACCGAACGTCAACACTCACAAGGTTGTATTTTGGTTGAGCTCGCAACAGATAGTCACGATTTGCAACTCTGCGCCATTGGATTGTCATTGACAGTGCCGAATCCCTTACCGTCAAAATCCGCTGGACGTTTTGCTACAAAATGGTACACTTTCTCATCTCTCTTATGCAAAACCTGAAATATGTATACATTTATGAGGCTTCCATAAAACGTTTTAGAATTCAAAATTTCATTCAAAGTGAAACGTTAATGAAAGATGGACAAGCAGTCTAAGGTAAGTTATAATTTTTAATTTTTTTTTTTTTAATTTTTTCATATTAATATGAATGTTTTTGTATATTTTACTTTAATTTACAGGACTTAATAGAATATATCTTAAGTAGAAGAGGGCGAGGTGGTGGCAGCACTCGCAGCCGCGGACGTGGAAGTGGGTTTGGCAGATTCAGGAATACCCTCCCATACCAGGTTATCAATAATATCTTTTGTATTATAAATTATATTGTAATAAAAATATATTATATTCTAACTATTTCAGATGCCCTACCATTCTAATAGCACGTATGTGCCTCATACATTGGCGCCGACCTTTATAGTACCACCTATTTTTATTCCGCAAAATGTTTTTTGGGATACTCAACAACAATGGCAACAAATACAACAACTCCAACAACAGCTACAACAACTACAAATACAATTACAACAACAACAGCTACAAACTGAGCCTCAACAACAACTGCAACCACAACAACAGCAAACACAACAACAGCTCCTACAACAGCAACCACTACAACAGCTCCTACAACAACAACTACAACCACAACGGCCACAACCACAAAAACAGCTCTTTCACAAACAGCTCCTACAACAGCAAACACAACAACAACCACAACAACAGCTCCTACAACAACAACAATTACTGCCACAACAGCAAGCATTACAACAACCAATCCAAGAACAAGGACAGCAAACACAACAACAACAGCCGCAAAAATAACAATCACAACAACAACAATTAGAATAATACATTAAATTTTTTTTGTTTTTTTTAAGGTTTAATTTAATTTTTTATGTTATTTTTATTTTTTGAATTTTTTTTGTTTTAAATTAATTAAAAAATTTGTGTTAATAAAATTCATTTCTACATTGAAACTTTTTTATCATATTTTCTAATTTTTTTTCCGTAAAAATTTTGCATGTGAGTGAAGAAAATGCATGAATCCGGTTATAACATGGGATACTTGGCCATATTTTGTAAACCGAATCCCGAGTAAATTTCTCGTTTTCAAGTCAGAAGTAAATCGAAAATGCAATTATTTTAATAAATCACTGAAGTAACATCAAAAACAATTGGAATTGACAATAATTAACTGAATAATAACAAAATTACATTCATTCTGTAGATTTGAGATGAAACGATCACATCTCTATGGGCAGGTAAGTTAAATTGTAATATAACTATAATTATAAATTCAGATAATATAAATATAACTTGTTGACTGTGCATATGTTTAAGTGAAGACTCAATCACGATCCCTTCTCCATTAATACCATCTCTATTGGTACTGATGCGTCAAACTACTAACGAAAATAAAAACAATAATAAGCTCCTTTTTCATATGGAGTTTGACGGTTGACACATATTTCAACATAACTGTGAGAACCTTGCTATTTTCCTTAAATTTAATCGTGCTGCCACATATTAAGCCAAGAACAAGAACAGACGGAATGAAACAAGATTTTCACCATACACTAAAAATATATTTCAGGTCTATGTTAAGATAATTGAGCCAAAAATAATAATAATTAAATGGAAAATGTTTTAGAAACATATAATTCCCCAACTCGCTCGCAAAGTTTTCTTTAAATATTTATATTTTTATATTAAAAGAAGAATAATCTTTGCATAAGCTTAGCAAGAAAAACCTAATGGTTTTCTAGTTAATTTTTTTGTCGAATTGTATTGCAATTTGAAATAATCAGTCAAAGCATTTTGTAGAAGTGCCTATAGCCGTTTAGAGAGTACTTTTACTTATCCAAAACTGGTCTTATTTTTTTGGGCACTATAAATTTACAGATTTTTTTCAAAATCTTACTTTGATATTGACCTAGTATCAAATTTCACCTAAGTGTGGTATACCCTCTAGAGGGCTCTTTCACGTATCGAAAACTGATCTTATTTTTTTGGGCACTATAAATTTACAGACTTTATTCAAAATCGCACTTTGATATTGACCTAGTATCAAATTTCACCTAAGTGTGGTATACCCTCTAAATGGCGAAAATGCCATGAAAGCTCGTTTAGAGGGCTCTTTCACCTATCCAAAACTGGTCTTATTTTTTGGGCACTATAAATTTACACATTTTATTTCAATATCGTGCTTTTCATAATTAAAATATTTTGCTTTAATTGTTTACATATTTATCTCTAAACGGCTAAAATGCCAGTAATGACATCCCTATAGCCGTTTAGAGGGCTCTTTCACATATTCATAAATGGTCTTATTTCTTTGGGCACTATAAATTTATTTTTTATTTCAATATCGTAATTGAAATAATTTTCTTTGATTGTTTACATAATTGTTTAACATATATGATAGTTACTAATTTCTCACCACAGCTTAAATGCAACACTATATGGAAAATTTTCTGCAATGGATCGGAATTTCTCCTTTCCACCACGAATTATTTCAGCAGGGTTGAAATAAATTGGGTTGACTACTTTTTTTTACAAAATCCATTACATTTTTTACCTACTAAAATTTTTTTTCAACTGTGGGAAAGGGGTGGATGAATTCGTTTTGTTTACGGTGCGATTTCTTCACACGCGTAAAAACATGGGCATTTCCTTGAAATAGTAGGACTCAAAAATAAAACAAAATTGATTTTTTGGCAATAATATTGTTACCAATAAAATCTTAAATACATATCGATGGTGTTGAGCGAAACGGGTCAATCTCAGACCATTTTATATAGAATATTGGATCTGCAAATATCATTTGAAATGTTAGAAACACTTTTTAAATTTATAGTCGGCGTTTAAAAACTTCTAATTCGTGTATTTTCTTTTGCTTCTGCTCATACTCCTGCATCTGAAAATTCAAGTGTCGTTGTAGAAGTTAACACAATAAACGAATAGCTATTCAAAACGAAGAGCTTCAGCTTTCGACATGTTCGAAAAGTGGAGTGATGGTCCAAATAGTTAACAATAATAGTTATTTTGTGACTTTTATTTATTCCTCACAAAATAAGAGTTATTTCTTGATTTTTATTTATTCCTCACAAAATAAGAGTTATTTTTTTATTTTTATTTATTTCTCACAAAATAACAGTTATTTTTTTATTTTTATTTATTTCTCACAAAATAACAGTTATTTTGTGACTTTTATTTATTCCTCACAAAATAAGAGTTATTTTTTGATTTTTATTTATTCCTCAGAAAATAAAAGTCATTTTTAATTTAATAACTGCCAGTTCATAGAAGTCAAGTAAAAATTCTTGCTTGGCTATTTACATTGAAATCAAAAACAAATTTTGAGTGCTTTGTTTGTGTTTTCAATATAAATAGCCAAGCAAGAATTTTTACATGGCTTCTATGAACTGGCAGTAAATAAAATATAAAAAAATAACTCAGTGTTTTTGTAAATAAAATGAAAAATAGAGACTTTAGTATAGATTCTGCATATATTCGTACAATAATTTTTTCCTTTTGAAATTTGTATGAAAAACATATTGTTTGTAACGAATTGTCATTATTTTTCATACAATTTGGAAACGTGTAGAAATGAAATTTTTTACAAAATATGCCTATTTAAATTGAAAAAAAAAACAAATTTGATATTTTTTATTACAAATAATTTTACTTCATTTACAAAAACAACCAATTTATAAGAAAGTGAGTTTGTTTTTTGCTAAGCTTTCACGCCCAAGCCGCTCATCTGGTTTTAAAAATTCTTTCACCAATGGAAAGCTACATTACCAGCGTCAAATATAAGATATTTTTATCCGGTTTGGAACCGGATTTCTTATATTTGGTACGGATTTTGTCCGAAAAACACATTTTTGTGCTGGTTAGGGTTTTAAGACCGGTTCTTATGTATTTTATAATTAATTTGTTGCATAACATAAAAATATTTTTTGATTTGTCAAAATTTTTTAATGTAGTAAATATCTCAACACCTTCATAATTAACACATAAGAGTTACCAGCTTGATAAATGAAACTTGATAAATGAAAGAAAAATTAAATGTCATATGGGCTTTAGCGAATAAAATAAAAAACTTCGGCCCATTGGGTGGTCTAATGTACATGAATTTAATAAATTTTACTCTTTGTGAAGAATGATGCAACGCAAAAGTCTTCTGACTTACCATCGTCTTCAAACGCTGAAACACCAGATGCTTTACCGTCGTCTGAAGACACAAACACGTGTTCATTATTAAACGAGTTCTTAAAGTCTATTGAAGTAAATTCAGAGGATGAAGACTCAGATGGTGATCTGGAGGAGGAAATGAAAAGAGCGATAAACGAAATAGACAATTACAATCCTAAGCCCATTGACGTGGATGCAGATGTAATGAAATATTGGGAGGAAAAAAAATATATATATCCATAGCTGTACAGATTGGCACAGGTTTTGCATAGCACGCCAGCAACACAAGTCTCTGTGGAAAGAGTATTTTCTGCGCTAAAATTAATATTGACAGATTTAAGATCGAATTTATCACCAGAGTCCATGCAAAAACTCTTATTTGTTAAATTAAATTAATTAATAAACACATTTTAAAAATGACTTTTATTTTGTGAGGAATAAATAAAAATCAAGAAATAACTCTTATTTTAGGAGGAATAAATAAAAATTAAAAAAATAAAAATCATTGCATCTATAGGTAGTCCATGTAACATGGAGTATTGTGGTATATTCCTTGTGCCCGTAGCACTTCTCTATTATTGTGATTTTTTCAGTTTAAATTTGGAAAATAATCGTTATTTGCGATCTTAAACTCTATTGAAGTAAATTCAGAGGATGAAGACTCAGATGGCGATCTGGAGGAGGAAATGAAAAGGGCGATAAACGAAATAGGCAATTACAATCCTAAGCCCATTGACGTGGATGCAGATGTAATGAAATATTGGGAGGAAAAAAAATATATATATCCATACCTGTGCAGATTGGCACAGGTTTTGCATAGCACGCCAGCAACACAAGTCTCTGTGGAAAGAGCATTTTCTGCGCTAAAATTAATATTGACAGATTTAAGATCGATTTTATCACCAGAGTCCATGCAAAAACTCTTATTTGTTAAATTAAATTAATTAATAAACACATTTTAAAAATGACTTTTATTTTCTGAGGAATAAATAAAAGTCACAAAATAACTGTTATTTTGTGAGAAATAAATAAAAATAAAAAAATAACTCTTATTTTGTGAGGAATAAATAAAAGTCACAAAATAACTATTATTTTGTGAGGAATAAATAAAACTCAAAAAATAACGATTAAAAAGTAATTTTTAAAATAAAAATTATAACCGTTACGGTCCCTGGAGAAAATATAACACAAAAATAAAATAATATTTGGTACGAAAATGCAAAATTATGAGAAAGTTATTCAACGGCTTCTATCTGTATACGGAATTTTTTTTTGCGAGTTTTTGTAATTTTTGCAATATGTAAAACAAAAGTTTTTCGGGCATTTCTCCTTTTAAAATTTTATGGCTTTGGAATTTATTTGCAAATTTTAGTAAGTTTTGCGAATCAGGTAATTTTTTGATAGAACTTATTGGTCTTGTGCGTAATTTTAACAAATTAGGGTTCACTCAAACACTTTCATTGTCTGATAGAAGTATTTTTTTTTTTGCATTTTTTGCCCTTTTTATAGTTCTGGCGACTTTTAATTAATATCACACTTTGCAATTTTTTTTTTGATATTAGCAAATTTTTGCAAAATTTCGTAATTGTTGCGAATTTTTCCGAGTTTTTAGCATCAACTTCAAACATCACTATAGGTAACATTCAAGTATGTAAAAATATTTTATTTAACTACATCTATATTTTTTTTTTTAGCTTTTTAGTGCTTCACTTGTGCAAACGTATTTTGTACTTTTTGGTCTCATACGCTGTGTACTTTTTGTAAGTAAAAGGTAGAAATTAAACCTTTTGAACGAAAATACTTAAAATTATATCGGTAATCAGTTTGAAACAAATTCTAATCACCTTTTTGAATTCTAATAATCTTTTTCACAATCTAGTTTTGAATTCAACACTACAAATTCTTTCTTTTAATTTAATAAAACTCACTTGTTCATTTCGCTAATTATAAATTTTCTGTTATTTGTTTTGATTTGTGTGCTAAAAATTTAATAGGCTAAGTGTGCCTATGTGTCACTCTTTACAGAACGCAAATCAGAAACTATAATCTTTTAATTTATTTGTTTTGCTTGTGTATTGATTAGGAACAGAGAATAAGATTAACAAAACGAACTACAGACCAAAAACGAACAAAGGAACAAAGACGAACGAAAAAACAAGAAAGACCAAAAGAACGAAAAGGAACAACTAGACTGAACTAGTTCATATTGTTCACTTAGAAGAATAATTCAATTGAACTAGTTCGTTCCTTTACAGCACAACTCTACAAAATTCTTAACATTGGCCACCCTCTTAACGCAAATTTTCAAAAAAAAGACCTTAATTAAAGCAACTTTGCAAACAAAGTTAAGATTCACTAGTTCTTTAAGTTTTTACTTTGCTTTTTTTATAAATAAATTCAAAACTATAAAAATTTGTGCTTGAAATTTTATGCCAACGTACAAAAATAATTTTCATATACCGCTATGCTAGGAATGACAAAGAATTTTTGCGTGCAGCTTCTGTTTTTGAAACCATCGTAGTTTAAAAATTTTTTTGTGTGAGATAGTTTTTCATTTAAGCTGCCAATTTGATTTACATCATTATTACTCATACATACGCACTGAGTTGCAGTTCCCTCTGTGTAATAGTATCCAACGAAGTATGCAACAGTTTACGTTTAAAGATCTACGTATGAGTGATATTTAATTGAAGCCTAATAACTTACATCTACGGCCCTTTTCAGAATGTAAAATTAAATGCTCACAGGGACTTTAACGGCAAGTTTTGTATGAATAATTTGTAGTTAAAGTTCGCATTAACTCTTAATCATACATTGTGAAAAAGGTCGTTGCTCATTTAGGGTTCAAAAATTTATTAATAGATGCTGTATATGTCGGATAGCTCGAAAAATACTATCATAATACTATTGCACAATATATTTTCAATTCAGGAAAATTGTTCACACTACTGCTCATATTTATTTAATTTAGTTAGTGGTTCATTCATTCGCGAGATATCGTTAAAGAGTATGTAAGCATATCATAACCTGAAAATAGGTCAACAGAACGAATGCAAATTTAGTGCATTCGAAAGATGTTGAGCTCACTTAGATATCGTATAATCGAAAGTAAAATTTGCAAGAAACGGTTAGTTTTACACGAATTTTAAATTATTAACCCAATCAAGTTAAAAATCCAATCAGCTCTTAGCCATAAAAAGACACGTCGATTGCTGTCAATTTGAATAAGATCGGGAGATTCGTTCGAGAGATATCGTTGACGAAAAGTTTCCAAAAAATCATTTTTGTATAATAACTAAAAGATACTTCATTCCTTACTAATTTTATAAAAAGAAAACAGCAGAGGGAAAATACCCGGACATTTGCTTGAAAAAGTAGAACTAAAAATAAAACAAAATAGATTTTTTTGCAATAATATTGCTATTGCTATAAAATCTTAAACACATATCGACGGTGTTTCGCGAAACGGGTCAATCTCGCACCATTTTATGTAGAATATTGGATATTCAAATATCATTTGAAATGTTGGAAACATATTTTTATACTAATAGTTTTGTCGTTTACAAAGAATGATTTTTTAGCAACATTCTTTTTGAAACACTGTTTTTGGCAACTCAGTTGTTTTCGCGTAACATGCTGCTGTTAAAGATGTACATAATTAAACCATGAAACGACTTACAACCCAACAACGCTTGCAAGTTACTGAATTTTATTATCAAAATTCATGCTCGGTTAAGAAAGTGCATCATATACTGCTTCTGTTTTATGGTCAGTTTGGGAGAATTTTGGAATATTTTGCCTAAATTTTGCACCAAATTTACATTATTCAGTATTAAACCACTAACACGCAGTGGCCCAATTGGGAGACGAGTTCGGTGAATAGTATTTTTTAGTTTTGGGGACCGTCAGTTGACCGCTTAGATCGTGCACTTTAACGAATTTTGACTATTTTTTATGGGGCTATGTTTAAAGTCATGTCTATAGGGAGAAGCCCGCAACGGTTGACGCACTGGAAGCTAATAAAAAAAATTTAATCGTGACATACTGGCCGATATCTTGGAGAGAGTAGGCCATGATTGGACCCAGCGTATGAACCACTTGTTGCATAGCCGCGATCAAAATATATATGAAATCATTCTTCCATCGACATTTTAAACACATCTTAATAATTCTACGTATTAAAATAACATACCACGAACCTCATGGACAGTATTATTTATAAGATGAACTGGACATTCAATACCAATTATTTTCTTTTTAGCTTGATTTTTATTAAATACAATTTTTCAAGCAATGTAAAACCGAAAAAATTTGCTTTAAAAGTAGGACTTTCCCGAACGCAAATTTTTTCCGAGGACAGAGATCCCAAAAAGAGGACAGTGTCCGAGAAAAAGAGGACGGGTAGCAACCCTACATTAAATAGATTTTAGATATTCACTTTTTTCTATAGACTTAAAAAGTATATCGGATGCCGTAACTTTGATCTGTAAAATAGTTCGAGAGAAATCGTTGTCTAAAATTTGCGAAAAAAAATTTGTTACGTAATTTTTTGTCAAATCGATTTTCGATACACATTAGTTTTTTTCAACAGAAAATATGTGAGCTAAAAAACCAAGTGAACTAAACAGAAGCTATGAACAAATAAATTTTACTTTCGTTGAGGGATTCTCTTAAATTTGCATTAAAAGCATTTTTTTATTAATGGAAAATATATTTTTGTTTAAATAAATATTCAAGTACATTAATTTTACATTGGAAAACGTTGTTTGTTTCTCTACGTTAATTTCAAATTTTAATTAAATATTTTATATTATTATAGTACAAATTTATGATTTTTTTTTGTACAAAGAGTAATATGGAACGAATATGTTAACAAAACTTATCTAAAAATATCTTAAAAACTAAATCACAATTATACAAATTTAAAGTAAAAGCTAACAAAAATTAATTATCAAATAATGTGACTCGTCTCAAAAAAAGAAATCAATTTAGTTGTTATACGTGCCTTCAGAAGTCGCAGGTGTGACCCGAGCTGAATTCATAAATGCCTCAGCTGATGATTCCAAGTCTCTCTTTATTGATTCCACCGTCATGTCTCTACCAAACGAAGAGAAGGTGGATGTGAAGGGAGAAGATGAAAATGCATCTTATAAAATAAAAAAAAAATAAAATTTTAGCGTAAGCGAAATATAGAAAAATACCGCAGCAACGGAATAAATAATTGCAAGTTTTGCTTCCGCACAAAAAATGCTGTCCGAAATCGCGGAACGGAATGAAGAATTAAACCAATTATATTATATATTAAGACACTTTAAAATTTTACTCGCTTACGAATGGGATTAGAAGATCTCCGTTTTCTGTACAAGTTTTTTCTTTGTTTATTTTGCTTTTAAAAATCATAAACTTGTTTTCCTAATTCGATGTCAATAAGAGAGACCTGTTGAGTCTTATTTCGTGCTTTCACAGGAAAGCGCTTTAAAAATTTTAGTGGGTTCTTAATTTAATTATTGTTGAAGAGAATTTTATTTATAAATTTTAAACAATTCATGTTTTATTTAAGTTGAGATATCATAGTACATTTGTATGTATGTATATTGAAATAATGTCAGGAGTAAGCCATCTTACCATAACTTCCGGTAAATTTTCATTTTTCTGAAGTCATTATCTGAATTTAAGCTTAAGCCAAATTAGACGGTTATTCTTTTCTATCATCGAATTTGCATTAAAAGCATATTTACGGAAAAGTGACTAAAACGCAAGATATTTTTTTATTGATAGAAAATGTATTTTTATTTACAAAAATATTCAAGTACATTAATTTTACAAGAAAAATTACAGCGGGCATTGAAAAACGTGGTTTTTTCTGTACGTTAACTTCAAATTTTAATTAAATTTATATTATTATAGTACAAATTTATGGTTTTTCTTAGTACAAAGAGTAATATCGTTAAATATGTTAACAAAACTTATCTAAAAATATATTAAAAACTAAATAACAATCATACAAATTTAAAGTAAAAGCTAACAAAAATTAATTATTAAATAATGCCACTCGTTTTGAAAAAAAAAACCGATTTCGTTGTTTTAGTTGTAGTACGTTTCTTCAAAATTTGTGGATAAGCAATTTGAATCAATGCCGTTGGTCCCGAGCTGAATTCATAAATGCCTCAGCTGATGATTCCAAGTCTCTCTTTATTGATTCCACCGTCATGTGTGTACCATACGAAGAGAAGGTGGATGTGAAGGGAGATGAAGATGCATTTTCACTACTTAGGGAAGAACATTCCGAAAGAAGATCCAAAATTTCACTCAGATTAGATGATTCCTCCGTTATGTCTAGGACATGTGAAGACGGGTTAAGCGTGAAGAAAGAAGAAGCGGTGTGACTACCGCTCGTAGGATTTTCGGAGTGATGGTCCAAAATGTTGCTAAGATCAATAGTAACCGATTCGTTGAAACGGCTACTCACATTCTCATATGGTATTTCTCCGGAAGGTAATATTGGCTGAGTTATGCCAATCTGGGCATGTTGGTCCGTTGAGGGTTGCTCGGTATTGGCAGATACTTCTTTTTTATAACCTCTCTTGTTTTTCATGCGACGGTTCTGGAACCATAGCATTATTTGTTTTTCCGGTAGCGATAAGCGGTGGGCGATCGCAATGCGTCGCAATCGAGACAGGTACATCTCCTGTTTGAATTCTTTTTCCAACTCCATGAGCTGGAAGTCGGTAAACGCAGTTCTCGAACGCTTCGTCTTCTTGGGAACTGGGTCGGGCTGTGGAGGTCTTGCAACAGAGGAAGTACCCTGGGATTCAGTTTCAATATTGCAGGGAATAGATTCCTGTATTGATGTGGAGTATAGTTGCTGATTAAGCGGATAGATCACCTAGAAAAATAAACATATGTTCAATAAGTAAAGTGAAAAAAATTGTATTTTATATCTAACAACAATTTGTATCGTCTATACTGCATGAAATACACTTTCTATTTTTGATTGTGAACACCCGGTATATAGTGTATTAATGCATTTTCTGTTTTGAATGACAAATCCTCTCTTTAAATACAACTTTTTACAAACATATGAAATAAAAATTTATTTCATTTCGAATGAAAATGACCAACAACAAGTATTGTATTATAATGATGATGATGCAATGATACAAATAGCTTGTGAATTGAATATATAATACTTACATTGTTGCAATTGATCACTGGTATGGAATGTATTCTCACTGTAGAGGAGTCAACAATTTCATAGCACTGCTCTTCAGAAGACATTTTTAAAAACAAAGATTTTTCTCGAGATTTTGCGTTGCTGTTAAGTGAAAGTCAAAAGGACACTGATAAACCTGCATAGAAATGTGTCAGATTATATACTCGTACACACGCGGTTTTTCTATTGCTTTACTCATTTTAACGAATCCTTTCATTGCCGCCATGACGAGTTCTTAGCGCAAGAGAGCAGTTGCTTATTTGTCTACGATCAGGTAGATGTAACACTAACACAATATTATTTAAATCACTCCCATACTAAGTGCCTTATGAGAGAAAAAGAAACTTTCTGCATGTATTCGTTTAATAAAATGTTTTAATTTTTGAACTACAAATAATAAAGTTTATTAATTTTGAAGGTTGCTAAATATTTGCCGAAAGTTCGGTATGTATTAATGGCCGGCAACAAAAGAAAAGAAAGCAGTGGAATCTCGGATTAAAATTTATTGGACGTTTGACTGTGAGTAATGAAGGCGTGGCGTACACTTTGCCAAATGCGAGATCTACCTGTTTCTGTTTTTTTAAAGGACAAACAGAAAACTTTTCGTACATGTCGAAAGCTAAAGTTCTTCGTTTTGTATAGCTATTCTTCGTTTATTGTGTTAATTTCTACAACGACACTTGAATTTTCAGATGCAGGAGTATGAGCAGAACCAAAAGAAAATACACGAATGGCAAGTTTTTAAACGCTTGATTGAGCACAAGAATATTAATCTTGGAATTATTGCATTTAGCCAATAAATTCAAAAATTCTGCATTTTTTGTGAATAAGGGGTTTTGAGGTAGTTAACCCGTAAAGCACTTTTATGGCGAAGCCTTGCCTATGCATGCATACATACATACATATGTATGTATGTATGTATATCTTTTACTAGGGGTTAAATAATTACGTCGTTGCCATAGTAAAAGCGCACACACACATGTAAAACACATTTATGACCATATCGGCTGCATGTACGGTGCCTGTTTTTATTATTGGTTAATTATTAATCATAAAGATTTGCTAATATGGTGACTTGAGAGATTTAGTTAGGTAAGGATATTCTTTATTTAAATATTGAACAATCACTTTGGAAGATAAAAGCATTTACTGTTGTCTAAATAAGTTTTGATCCGTTTTTTGTAACCTGCCACTTGGAATTTAAAAGTCTGTACGGTTCATTTAGTGGAATATCATAAATTTTTTATGATTTTTGCGCGATGTTAATTATTTGTTAAAAGTCTAAAAACAAGACACCTCTCTTCTTTTTTTGTTAGTTCATTTTTGAAGATCCAATAAATAAATATAAGGGTATAGAAAGAAAAATTTTAATGTCGTTTAAGATTTTTGCATTTATTATTTTTCATATTCGTATATTGGATGGAATTGTTGATTCCGCACGGAAAGGAAAATTCAACGGAAATAAATATCGGTCGACATGGAAATTGCAATTATTCATTCCTGAGGTATACGCCTTCAGCAAAACAGATTTAACATCTCTGTTTTATTAATTCTGGCGTGGTATATATATATATATATATATATTTGTTAAATAAAATAATTTTTTTTTATTCTTATAAAATTAAAACGACCAAAAAAATGCAAATAAATTTTAATTTTGCAAATTTGTGCATTTTCCTTAGAATTATGTTCTCTCCGTACGCTTCCCGCCATAAAACTTTAGCGTAAGCGAAATATAGAAAAATACCGCAGCAACGGAATAAATAATTGCAAGTTTTGCTTCCGCACAAAAAATGCTGTCCGAAATCGCGGAACGGAATGAAGAATTAAACCAATTATATTATATATTAAGACACTTTAAAATTTTACTCGCTTACGAATGGGATTAGAAGATCTCCGTTTTCTGTACAAGTTTTTTCTTTGTTTATTTTGCTTTTAAAAATCATAAACTTGTTTTCCTAATTCGATGTCAATAAGAGAGACCTGTTGAGTCTTATTTCGTGCTTTCACAGGAAAGCGATTTAAAAATTTTAGTGGGTTCTTAATTTAATTATTGTTGAAGAGAATTTTATTTATAAATTTTAAACAATTCATGTTTTATTTAAGTTGAGATATCATACTACATTTGTATGTATGTATATTGAAATAATGTCAGGAGTAAGCCATCTTACCATAACTTCCGGTAAATTTTCATTTTTCTGAAGTCATTATCTGAATTTAAGCTTAAGCCAAATTAGACGGTTATTCTTTTCTATCATCGAATTTGCATTAAAAGCATATTTACGGAAAAGTCACTAAAACGCAAGATATTTTTTTATTGATAGAAAATATATTTTTATTTACAAAAATATTCAAGTACAGTAATTTTACAAGAAAAATTACAGCGGGCATTGAAAAACGTTGTTTTTTCTGTACGTTAACTTCAAATTTTAATTAAATTTATATTATTATAGTACACATTTATGGTTTTTCTTAGTACGAAGAGTAATATCGTTAAATATGTTAACAAAACTTATCTAAAAATATATTAAAAACTAAATAACAATCATACAAATTTAAAGTAAAAGCTAACAAAAATTAATTATTAAATAATGCCACTCGTTTTGAAAAAAAAACCGATTTCGTTGTTTTAGTTGTAGTACGTTTCTTCAAAATTTGTGGATAAGCAATTTGCATCAATGCCGTTGGTCCCGAGCTGAATTCATAAATGCCTCAGCTGATGATTCCAAGTCTCTCTTTATTGATTCCACCGTCATGTGTGTACCATACGAAGAGAAGGTGGATGTGAAGGGAGATGAAGATGCATTTTCACTACTTAGGGAAGAACATTCCGAAAGAAGATCCAAAATTTCACTCAGATTAGATGATTCCTCCGTTATGTCTAGGACATGTGAAGACGGGTTAAGCGTGAAGAAAGAAGAAGCGGTGTGACTACCGCTCGTAGGATTTTCGGAGTGATGGTCCAAAATGTTGCTAAGATCAATAGTAACCGATTCGTTGAAACGGCTACTCACATTCTCATTTGGTATTTCTCCGGAAGGTAATATTGGCTGAGCTATGCCAATCTGGGCATGTTGGTCCGTTGAGGGTTGCTCGGTATTGGCAGATACTTCTTTTTTATAACCTCTCTTGTTTTTCATGCGACGGTTCTGGAACCATAGCATTATTTGTTTTTCCGGTAGCGATAAGCGGTGGGCGATCGCAATGCGTCGCAATCGAGACAGGTACATCTCCTGTTTGAATTCTTTTTCCAACTCCATGAGCTGGAAGTCGGTAAACGCAGTTCTCGAACGCTTCGTCTTCCTGGGAACTGGGTCGGGCTGTGGAGGTCTTGCAACAGAGGAAGTACCGTGGGATTGAGCTTCATTATTGCAGGGAATAGATTCCTGCACTGATGTGGAGTATAGTTGCTGATTAAGCGGATAGATCACCTAGAAAAATAAACATATGTTCAATAAGTAAAGTGAAAAAAATTTTATTTTATATCTAACAACAATTTGTATCCTCTATCTTGCATGAAATACACTTTCTATTTTTTGATTGTGAACACCCGGTATATAGTGTATTAATGCATTTTCTGTTTTGAATGACAAATAGTCTCTTTAAATACAACTTTTTACAAACATATGAAATAAAAATGTATTTCATTTCGTATGAAAATGACCAACAACAAGTATTGTATTATAATGATGATGATGCAATGATACAAATAGCTTGTGAATTGAATATATAATACTTACATTGTTGCAATTGATCACTGGTATCGAATGTATTCTCACTGTAGAGGAGTCAACAATTTCATAGCACTGCTCTTCAGAAGACATTTTTAAAAACAAAGATTTTTCTCGAGATTTTGCGTTGCTGTTAAGTGAAAGTCAAAAGGACACTGATAAACCTGCATAGAAATGTGTCAGATTATATACTCGTACACACGCGGTTTTTCTATTGCTTTACTCATTTTAACGAATCCTTTCATTGCCGCCATGACGAGTTCTTAGCGCAAGAGAGCAGTTGCTTATTTGTCTACGATCAGGTAGATGTAACACTAACACAATATTATTTAAATCACTCCCATACTAAGTGCCTTATGAGAGAAAAAGAAAATTCCATACATATTTCTTTTTCTTTATTCTCCAAAATCTTTTTTAATTGCACTTTTTATACCTGTACATTTATCATATTTTTTTTGGCAATTTAAAATTATGTTCATATAAAATATTAGAGTTGGCTGCACATATTAAAAAAAGTGTGCTGGCCTGGCCGCTTTTCCACATTTAAGATTAAAAATCTGAATGCATTTTTATTTTAATGAAACATTTTACGAAGCTTTTGTTATAGAGTAAGCAGAATATTGTTTCCCTCAGTTATTGGTGCTTCCAAATCGAAATTTTTTTTTGCTGCGAACGTAGGTAGTATCCAGACTTCTTCACGCTTTTTACAACCTCCAACACATTTTGCTTTGTATAAATATGCATCTAAAATTTTAAAAAGAAATACCCATATATACGTATGTAAATATACTATCTTTGTACATATGTATGCATATATGTATGTAATTAATAGGCAAACACGATTTTTGTAATCCCGTTTATGGCGGTACTACTCCAACGATTTTGAAAAGATTAATGTATATTGTTTTAAATGTTTTTATGCACAGATGTGCATAATCCTATAAGCGTTTAAAGTCCGGGGCACAATGAATCCGTCGTACGTTAAACTTCGCCATTGAACTAAACAGAAGCTATGAACAAATAAATTTTACTTTCGTTGAGGGATTCTCTTAAATTTGCATTAAAAGCATATTTACGGAAAAGTAATCAAAACGCAAGATTTTTTTTTTTATTAATAGAAAATATATTTTTATTTAAATAAATATTCAAGTACATTAATTTTACATTGGAAAACGTTGTTTTTTCTCTACGTTAATTTCAAATTTTAATTAAATATTTTATATTATTATAGTACAAATTTATGATTTTTTTTGGTACAAAGAGTAATATGGAACGAATATGTTAACAAAACTTATCTAAAAATATCTTAAAAACTAAATCACAATTATACAAATTTAAAGTAAAAGCTAACAAAAATTAATTATCAAATAATGTGACTCGTCTCAAAAAAAGAAATCAATTTAGTTGTTATACGTTCCTTCAGAAGTCGCAGGTGTGACCCGAGCTGAATTCATAAATGCCTCAGCTGATGATTCCAAGTCTCTCTTTATTGATTCCACCGTCATGTCTCTACCAAACGAAGAGAAGGTGGATGTGAAGGGAGATGAAGATGCATTTTCACTACTTAGGGAAGAACATTCCAAAAGAAGATCCAAAATTTCACTCAGATTAGATGATTCCTCCGTTATGTCTAGGACATGTGAAGACGGGTTAAGCGTGTAGAAAGAAGAAGCGGTGTGACTACCGCTCGTAGGATTTTCGGAGTGATGGTCCAAAATGTTGCTAAGATCAATAGTAACCGATTCGTTGAAACAGCTACTCACATTCTCATATGGTATTTCTCCGGAAGGTAATATTGGCTGAGTTATGCCAATCTGGGCATGTTGGTCCGTTGAGGGTTGCTCGGTATTGGCAGATACTTCTTTTTTATAACCTCTCTTGTTTTTCATGCGACGGTTCTGGAACCATAGCATTATTTGTTTTTCCGGTAGCGATAAGCGGTGGGCGATCGCAATGCGTCGCAATCGAGACAGGTACATCTCCTGTTTGAATTCTTTTTCCAACTCCATGAGCTGGAAGTCGGTAAACGCAGTTCTCGAACGCTTCGTCTTCTTGGGAACTGGGTCGGGCTGTGGAGGTCTTGCAACAGAGGAAGTACCCTGGGATTCAGTTTCAATATTGCAGGGAATAGATTCCTGTATTGATGTGGAGTATAGTTGCTGATTAAGCGGATAGATCACCTAGAAAAATAAACATATGTTCAATAAGTAAAGTGAAAAAAATTGTATTTTATATCTAACAACAATTTGTATCGTCTATACTGCATGAAATACACTTTCTATTTTTGATTGTGAACACCCGGTATATAGTGTATTAATGCATTTTCTGTTTTGAATGACAAATCCTCTCTTTAAATACAACTTTTTACAAACATATGAAATAAAAATTTATTTCATTTCGAATGAAAATGACCAACAACAAGTATTGTATTATAATGATGATGATGCAATGATACAAATAGCTTGTGAATTGAATATATAATACTTACATTGTTGCAATTGATCACTGGTATCGAATGTATTCTCACTGTAGAGGAGTCAACAATTTCATAGCACTGCACTTCAAAAGACATTTTTAAAAACAAAGATTTTTCTCGAGATTTTACGTTGCTGTTAATTGAAAGTCAAAAGGACACTGATAAACCTGCATAGAAATGTGTCAGATTATATACTCGTACACACGCGGTTTTTCTATTGCTTTACTCATTTTAACGAATCCTTTCATTGCCGCCATGACGAGTTCTTAGCGCAAGAGAGCAGTTGCTTGTTTGTCTACGATCAGGTAGATGTAACACTAACACAATATTATTTAAATCACTCCCATACTAAGTGCCTTATGAGAGAAAAAGAAACTTTCTGCATGTATTCGTTTAATAAAATGTTTTAATTTTTGAACTACAAATAATAAAGTTTATTAATTTTGAAGGTTGCTAAATATTTGCCGAAAGTTCGGTATGTATTAATGGCCGGCAACAAAAGAAAAGAAAGCAGTGGAATCTCGGATTAAAATTTATTGGACGTTTGACTGTGAGTAATGAAGGCGTGGCGTACACTTTGCCAAATGCGAGATCTACCTGTTTCTGTTTTTTTAAAGGACAAACAGAAAACTTTTCGTACATGTCGAAAGCTAAAGTTCTTCGTTTTGTATAGCTATTCTTCGTTTATTGTGTTAATTTCTACAACGACACTTGAATTTTCAGATGCAGGAGTATGAGCAGAACCAAAAGAAAATACACGAATGGCAAGTTTTTAAACGCTTGATTGAGCACAAGAATATTAATCTTGGAATTATTGCATTTAGCCAATAAATTCAAAAATTCTGCATTTTTTGTGAATAAGGGGTTTTGAGGTAGTTAACCCGTAAAGCACTTTTATGGCGAAGCCTTGGCTATGCATGCATACATACATACATATGTATGTATGTATGTATATCTTTTACTAGGGGTTAAATAATTACGTCGTTGCCATAGTAAAAGCGCACACACACATGTAAAACACATTTATGACCATATCGGCTGCATGTACGGTGCCTGTTTTTATTATTGGTTAATTATTAATCATAAAGATTTGCCAATATGGTGACTTGAGAGATTTAGTTAGGTAAGGATATTCTTTATTTAAATATTGAACAATCACTTTGGAAGATAAAAGCATTTACTGTTGTCTAAATAAGTTTTGATCCGTTTTTTGTAACCTGCCACTTGGAATTTAAAAGTCTGTACGGTTCATTTAGTGGAATATCATAAATTTTTTATGATTTCTGCGCGATGTTAATTATTTGTTAAAAGTCTAAAAACAAGACACCTCTCTTCTTTTTTTGTTAGTTCATTTTTGAAGATCCAATAAATAAATATAAGGGTATAGAAAGAAAAATTTTAATGTCGTTTAAGATTTTTGCATTTATTATTTTTCATATTCGTATATTGGATGGAATTGTTGATTCCGCACGGAAAGGAAAATTCAACGGAAATAAATATCGGTCGACATGGAAATTGCAATTATTCATTCCTGAGGTATACGCCTTCAGCAAAACAGATTTAACATCTCTGTTTTATTAATTCTGGCGTGGTATATATATATTTGTTAAATAAAATAATTTTTTTTTATTCTTATAAAATTAAAACGACCAAAAAAATGCAAATAAATTTTAATTTTGCAAATTTGTGCATTTTCCTTAGAATTATGTTCTCTCCGTACGCTTCCCGCCATAAAACTTTAGCGTAAGCGAAATATAGAAAAATACCGCAGCAACGGAATAAATAATTGCAAGTTTTGCTTCCGCACAAAAAATGCTGTCCGAAATCGCGGAACGGAATGAAGAATTAAACCAATTATATTATATATTAAGACACTTTAAAATTTTACTCGCTTACGAATGGGATTAGAATATCTCCGTTTGCTGTACAAGTTTTTTCTTTGTTTATTTTGCTTTTAAAAATCATAAACTTGTTTTCCTAATTCGATGTCAATAAGAGAGACCTGTTGAGTCTTATTTCGTGCTTTCACAGGAAAGCGATTTAAAAATTTTAGTGGGTTCTTAATTTAATTATTGTTGAAGAGAATTTTATTTATAAATTTTAAACAATTCATGTTTTATTTAAGTTGAGATATCATAGTACATTTGTATGTATGTATATTGAAATAATGTCAGGAGTAAGCCATCTTACCATAACTTCCGGTAAATTTTCATTTTTCTGAAGTCATTATCTGAATTTAAGCTTAAGCCAAATTAGACGGTTATTCTTTTCTATCATCGAATTTGCATTAAAAGCATATTTACGGAAAAGTGACTAAAACGCAAGATATTTTTTTATTGATAGAAAATGTATTTTTATTTACAAAAATATTCAAGTACATTAATTTTACAAGAAAAATTACAGCGGGCATTGAAAAACGTTGTTTTTTCTGTACGTTAACTTCAAATTTTAATTAAATTTATATTATTATAGTACAAATTTATGGTTTTTCTTAGTACAAAGAGTAATATCGTTAAATATGTTAACAAAACTTATCTAAAAATATATTAAAAACTAAATAACAATCATACAAATTTAAAGTAAAAGCTAACAAAAATTAATTATTAAATAATGCCACTCGTTTTGAAAAAAAAACCGATTTCGTTGTTTTAGTTGTAGTACGTTTCTTCAAAATTTGTGGATAAGCAATTTGCATCAATGCCGTTGGTCCCGAGCTGAATTCATAAATGCCTCAGCTGATGATTCCAAGTCTCTCTTTATTGATTCCACCGTCATGTGTGTACCATACGAAGAGAAGGTGGATGTGAAGGGAGATGAAGATGCATTTTCACTACTTAGGGAAGAACATTCCGAAAGAAGATCCAAAATTTCACTCAGATTAGATGATTCCTCCGTTATGTCTAGGACATGTGAAGACGGGTTAAGCGTGAAGAAAGAAGAAGCGGTGTGACTACCGCTCGTAGGATTTTCGGAGTGATGGTCCAAAATGTTGCTAAGATCAATAGTAACCGATTCGTTGAAACGGCTACTCACATTCTCATTTGGTATTTCTCCGGAAGGTAATATTGGCTGAGCTATGCCAATCTGGGCATGTTGGTCCGTTGAGGGTTGCTCGGTATTGGCAGATACTTCTTTTTTATAACCTCTCTTGTTTTTCATGCGACGGTTCTGGAACCATAGCATTATTTGTTTTTCCGGTAGCGATAAGCGGTGGGCGATCGCAATGCGTCGCAATCGAGACAGGTACATCTCCTGTTTGAATTCTTTTTCCAACTCCATGAGCTGGAAGTCGGTAAACGCAGTTCTCGAACGCTTCGTCTTCCTGGGAACTGGGTCGGGCTGTGGAGGTCTTGCAACAGAGGAAGTACCGTGGGATTGAGCTTCATTATTGCAGGGAATAGATTCCTGCACTGATGTGGAGTATAGTTGCTGATTAAGCGGATAGATCACCTAGAAAAATAAACATATGTTCAATAAGTAAAGTGAAAAAAATTTTATTTTATATCTAACAACAATTTGTATCCTCTATCTTGCATGAAATACACTTTCTATTTTTTGATTGTGAACACCCGGTATATAGTGTATTAATGCATTTTCTGTTTTGAATGACAAATAGTCTCTTTAAATACAACTTTTTACAAACATATGAAATAAAAATGTATTTCATTTCGTATGAAAATGACCAACAACAAGTATTGTATTATAATGATGATGATGCAATGATACAAATAGCTTGTGAATTGAATATATAATACTTACATTGTTGCAATTGATCACTGGTATCGAATGTATTCTCACTGTAGAGGAGTCAACAATTTCATAGCACTGCTCTTCAGAAGACATTTTTAAAAACAAAGATTTTTCTCGAGATTTTGCGTTGCTGTTAAGTGAAAGTCAAAAGGACACTGATAAACCTGCATAGAAATGTGTCAGATTATATACTCGTACACACGCGGTTTTTCTATTGCTTTACTCATTTTAACGAATCCTTTCATTGCCGCCATGACGAGTTCTTAGCGCAAGAGAGCAGTTGCTTATTTGTCTACGATCAGGTAGATGTAACACTAACACAATATTATTTAAATCACTCCCATACTAAGTGCCTTATGAGAGAAAAAGAAAATTCCATACATATTTCTTTTTCTTTATTCTCCAAAATCTTTTTTAATTGCACTTTTTATACCTGTACATTTATCATATTTTTTTTGGCAATTTAAAATTATGTTCATATAAAATATTAGAGTTGGCTGCACATATTAAAAAAAGTGTGCTGGCCTGGCCGCTTTTCCACATTTAAGATTAAAAATCTGAATGCATTTTTATTTTAATGAAACATTTTACGAAGCTTTTGTTATAGAGTAAGCAGAATATTGTTTCCCTCAGTTATTGGTGCTTCCAAATCGAAATTTTTTTTTGCTGCGAACGTAGGTAGTATCCAGACTTCTTCACGCTTTTTACAACCTCCAACACATTTTGCTTTGTATAAATATGCATCTAAAATTTTAAAAAGAAATACCCATATATACGTATGTAAATATACTATCTTTGTACATATGTATGCATATATGTATGTAATTAATAGGCAAACACGATTTTTGTAATCCCGTTTATGGCGGTACTACTCCAACGATTTTGAAAAGATTAATGTATATTGTTTTAAATGTTTTTATGCACAGATGTGCATAATCCTATAAGCGTTTAAAGTCCGGGGCACAATGAATCCGTCGTACGTTAAACTTCGCCATTGAACTAAACAGAAGCTATGAACAAATAAATTTTACTTTCGTTGAGGGATTCTCTTAAATTTGCATTAAAAGCATATTTACGGAAAAGTAATCAAAACGCAAGATTTTTTTTTTTATTAATAGAAAATATATTTTTATTTAAATAAATATTCAAGTACATTAATTTTACATTGGAAAACGTTGTTTTTTCTCTACGTTAATTTCAAATTTTAATTAAATATTTTATATTATTATAGTACAAATTTATGATTTTTTTTGGTACAAAGAGTAATATGGAACGAATATGTTAACAAAACTTATCTAAAAATATCTTAAAAACTAAATCACAATTATACAAATTTAAAGTAAAAGCTAACAAAAATTAATTATCAAATAATGTGACTCGTCTCAAAAAAAGAAATCAATTTAGTTGTTATACGTTCCTTCAGAAGTCGCAGGTGTGACCCGAGCTGAATTCATAAATGCCTCAGCTGATGATTCCAAGTCTCTCTTTATTGATTCCACCGTCATGTCTCTACCAAACGAAGAGAAGGTGGATGTGAAGGGAGATGAAGATGCATTTTCACTACTTAGGGAAGAACATTCCAAAAGAAGATCCAAAATTTCACTCAGATTAGATGATTCCTCCGTTATGTCTAGGACATGTGAAGACGGGTTAAGCGTGTAGAAAGAAGAAGCGGTGTGACTACCGCTCGTAGGATTTTCGGAGTGATGGTCCAAAATGTTGCTAAGATCAATAGTAACCGATTCGTTGAAACGGCTACTCACATTCTCATATGGTATTTCTCCGGAAGGTAATATTGGCTGAGTTATGCCAATCTGGGCATGTTGGTCCGTTGAGGGTTGCTCGGTATTGGCAGATACTTCTTTTTTATAACCTCTCTTGTTTTTCATGCGACGGTTCTGGAACCATAGCATTATTTGTTTTTCCGGTAGCGATAAGCGGTGGGCGATCGCAATGCGTCGCAATCGAGACAGGTACATCTCCTGTTTGAATTCTTTTTCCAACTCCATGAGCTGGAAGTCGGTAAACGCAGTTCTCGAACGCTTCGTCTTCTTGGGAACTGGGTCGGGCTGTGGAGGTCTTGCAACAGAGGAAGTACCCTGGGATTCAGTTTCAATATTGCAGGGAATAGATTCCTGTATTGATGTGGAGTATAGTTGCTTATTAAGCGGATAGATCACCTAGAAAAATAAACATATGTTCAATAAGTAAAGTGAAAAAAATTGTATTTTATATCTAACAACAATTTGTATCCTCTATCTTGCATGAAATACACTTTCTATTTTTTGATTGTGAACACCCGGTATATAGTGTATTAATGCATTTTCTTTTTTGAATGACAAATAGTCTCTTTAAATACAACTTTTTACAAACATATGAAATAAAAATGTATTTCATTTCGTATGAAAATGACCAACAACAAGTATTGTATTATAATGATGATGATGAAATGATACAAATAGCTTGTGAATTGAATATATAATACTTACATTGTTGCAATTGATCACTGGTATCGAATGTATTCTCACTGTAGAGGAGTCAACAATTTCATAGCACTGCACTTCAAAAGACATTTTTTAAAACAAAGATTTTTCTCGAGATTTTACGTTGCTGTTAATTGAAAGTCAAAAGGACACTGATAAACCTGCATAGAAATGTGTCAGATTATATACTCGTACACACGCGGTTTTTCTATTGCTTTACTCATTTTAACGAATCCTTTCATTGCCGCCATGACGAGTTCTTAGCGCAAGAGAGCAGTTGCTTGTTTGTCTACGATCAGGTAGATGTAACACTAACACAATATTATTTAAATCACTCCCATACTAAGTGCCTTATGAGAGAAAAAGAAACTTTCTGCATGTATTCGTTTAATAAAATGTTTTAATTTTTGAACTACAAATAATAAAGTTTATTAATTTTGAAGGTTGCTAAATATTTGCCGAAAGTTCGGTATGTATTAATGGCCGGCAACAAAAGAAAAGAAAGCAGTGGAATCTCGGATTAAAATTTATTGGACGTTTGACTGTGAGTAATGAAGGCGTGGCGTACACTTTGCCAAATGCGAGATCTACCTGTTTCTGTTTTTTTAAAGGACAAACAGAAAACTTTTCGTACATGTCGAAAGCTAAAGTTCTTCGTTTTGTATAGCTATTCTTCGTTTATTGTGTTAATTTCTACAACGACACTTGAATTTTCAGATGCAGGAGTATGAGCAGAACCAAAAGAAAATACACGAATGGCAAGTTTTTAAACGCTTGATTGAGGACAAGAATATTAATCTTGGAATTATTGCATTTAGCCAATAAATTCAAAAATTCTGCATTTTTTGTGAATAAGGGGTTTTGAGGTAGTTAACCCGTAAAGCACTTTTATGGCGAAGCCTTGGCTATGCATGCATACATACATACATATGTATGTATGTATGTATATCTTTTACTAGGGGTTAAATAATTACGTCGTTGCCATAGTAAAAGCGCACACACACATGTAAAACACATTTATGACCATATCGGCTGCATGTACGGTGCCTGTTTTTATTATTGGTTAATTATTAATCATAAAGATTTGCTAATATGGTGACTTGAGAGATTTAGTTAGGTAAGGATATTCTTTATTTAAATATTGAACAATCACTTTGGAAGATAAAAGCATTTACTGTTGTCTAAATAAGTTTTGATCCGTTTTTTGTAACCTGCCACTTGGAATTTAAAAGTCTGTACGGTTCATTTAGTGGAATATCATAAATTTTTTATGATTTCTGCGCGATGTTAATTATTTGTTAAAAGTCTAAAAACAAGACACCTCTCTTCTTTTTTTGTTAGTTCATTTTTGAAGATCCAATAAATAAATATAAGGGTATAGAAAGAAAAATTTTAATGTCGTTTAAGATTTTTGCATTTATTATTTTTCATATTCGTATATTGGATGGAATTGTTGATTCCGCACGGAAAGGAAAATTCAACGGAAATAAATATCGGTCGACATGGAAATTGCAATTATTCATTCCTGAGGTATGCGCCTTCAGCAAAACGGATTTAACATCTCTGTTTTATTAATTCTGGCGTGGTATATATATATATATATATATATATATTTGTTAAATAAAATAATTTTTTTTTATTCTTATAAAATTAAAACGACCAAAAAAATGCAAATAAATTTTAATTTTGCAAATTTGTGCATTTTCCTTAGAATTATGTTCTCTCCGTACGCTTCCCGCCATAAAACTTTAGCGTAAGCGAAATATAGAAAAATACCGCAGCAACGGAATAAATAATTGCAAGTTTTGCTTCCGCACAAAAAATGCTGTCCGAAATCGCGGAACGGAATGAAGAATTAAACCAATTATATTATATATTAAGACACTTTAAAATTTTACTCGCTTACGAATGGGATTAGAATATCTCCGTTTGCTGTACAAGTTTTTTCTTTGTTTATTTTGCTTTTAAAAATCATAAACTTGTTTTCCTAATTCGATGTCAATAAGAGAGACCTGTTGAGTCTTATTTCGTGCTTTCACAGGAAAGCGATTTAAAAATTTTAGTGGGTTCTTAATTTAATTATTGTTGAAGAGAATTTTATTTATAAATTTTAAACAATTCATGTTTTATTTAAGTTGAGATATCATAGTACATTTGTATGTATGTATATTGAAATAATGTCAGGAGTAAGCCATCTTACCATAACTTCCGGTAAATTTTCATTTTTCTGAAGTCATTATCTGAATTTAAGCTTAAGCCAAATTAGACGGTTATTCTTTTCTATCATCGAATTTGCATTAAAAGCATATTTACGGAAAAGTGACTAAAACGCAAGATATTTTTTTATTGATAGAAAATGTATTTTTATTTACAAAAATATTCAAGTACATTAATTTTACAAGAAAAATTACAGCGGGCATTGAAAAACGTTGTTTTTTCTGTACGTTAACTTCAAATTTTAATTAAATTTATATTATTATAGTACAAATTTATGGTTTTTCTTAGTACAAAGAGTAATATCGTTAAATATGTTAACAAAACTTATCTAAAAATATATTAAAAACTAAATAACAATCATACAAATTTAAAGTAAAAGCTAACAAAAATTAATTATTAAATAATGCCACTCGTTTTGAAAAAAAAACCGATTTCGTTGTTTTAGTTGTAGTACGTTTCTTCAAAATTTGTGGATAAGCAATTTGCATCAATGCCGTTGGTCCCGAGCTGAATTCATAAATGCCTCAGCTGATGATTCCAAGTCTCTCTTTATTGATTCCACCGTCATGTGTGTACCATACGAAGAGAAGGTGGATGTGAAGGGAGATGAAGATGCATTTTCACTACTTAGGGAAGAACATTCCGAAAGAAGATCCAAAATTTCACTCAGATTAGATGATTCCTCCGTTATGTCTAGGACATGTGAAGACGGGTTAAGCGTGAAGAAAGAAGAAGCGGTGTGACTACCGCTCGTAGGATTTTCGGAGTGATGGTCCAAAATGTTGCTAAGATCAATAGTAACCGATTCGTTGAAACGGCTACTCACATTCTCATTTGGTATTTCTCCGGAAGGTAATATTGGCTGAGCTATGCCAATCTGGGCATGTTGGTCCGTTGAGGGTTGCTCGGTATTGGCAGATACTTCTTTTTTATAACCTCTCTTGTTTTTCATGCGACGGTTCTGGAACCATAGCATTATTTGTTTTTCCGGTAGCGATAAGCGGTGGGCGATCGCAATGCGTCGCAATCGAGACAGGTACATCTCCTGTTTGAATTCTTTTTCCAACTCCATGAGCTGGAAGTCGGTAAACGCAGTTCTCGAACGCTTCGTCTTCCTGGGAACTGGGTCGGGCTGTGGAGGTCTTGCAACAGAGGAAGTACCGTGGGATTGAGCTTCATTATTGCAGGGAATAGATTCCTGCACTGATGTGGAGTATAGTTGCTGATTAAGCGGATAGATCACCTAGAAAAATAAACATATGTTCAATAAGTAAAGTGAAAAAAATTTTATTTTATATCTAACAACAATTTGTATCCTCTATCTTGCATGAAATACACTTTCTATTTTTTGATTGTGAACACCCGGTATATAGTGTATTAATGCATTTTCTGTTTTGAATGACAAATAGTCTCTTTAAATACAACTTTTTACAAACATATGAAATAAAAATGTATTTCATTTCGTATGAAAATGACCAACAACAAGTATTGTATTATAATGATGATGATGCAATGATACAAATAGCTTGTGAATTGAATATATAATACTTACATTGTTGCAATTGATCACTGGTATCGAATGTATTCTCACTGTAGAGGAGTCAACAATTTCATAGCACTGCTCTTCAGAAGACATTTTTAAAAACAAAGATTTTTCTCGAGATTTTGCGTTGCTGTTAAGTGAAAGTCAAAAGGACACTGATAAACCTGCATAGAAATGTGTCAGATTATATACTCGTACACACGCGGTTTTTCTATTGCTTTACTCATTTTAACGAATCCTTTCATTGCCGCCATGACGAGTTCTTAGCGCAAGAGAGCAGTTGCTTATTTGTCTACGATCAGGTAGATGTAACACTAACACAATATTATTTAAATCACTCCCATACTAAGTGCCTTATGAGAGAAAAAGAAAATTCCATACATATTTCTTTTTCTTTATTCTCCAAAATCTTTTTTAATTGCACTTTTTATACCTGTACATTTATCATATTTTTTTTGGCAATTTAAAATTATGTTCATATAAAATATTAGAGTTGGCTGCACATATTAAAAAAAGTGTGCTGGCCTGGCCGCTTTTCCACATTTAAGATTAAAAATCTGAATGCATTTTTATTTTAATGAAACATTTTACGAAGCTTTTGTTATAGAGTAAGCAGAATATTGTTTCCCTCAGTTATTGGTGCTTCCAAATCGAAATTTTTTTTTGCTGCGAACGTAGGTAGTATCCAGACTTCTTCACGCTTTTTACAACCTCCAACACATTTTGCTTTGTATAAATATGCATCTAAAATTTTAAAAAGAAATACCCATATATACGTATGTAAATATACTATCTTTGTACATATGTATGCATATATGTATGTAATTAATAGGCAAACACGATTTTTGTAATCCCGTTTATGGCGGTACTACTCCAACGATTTTGAAAAGATTAATGTATATTGTTTTAAATGTTTTTATGCACAGATGTGCATAATCCTATAAGCGTTTAAAGTCCGGGGCACAATGAATCCGTCGTACGTTAAACTTCGCCATTGAACTAAACAGAAGCTATGAACAAATAAATTTTACTTTCGTTGAGGGATTCTCTTAAATTTGCATTAAAAGCATATTTACGGAAAAGTAATCAAAACGCAAGATTTTTTTTTTTATTAATAGAAAATATATTTTTATTTAAATAAATATTCAAGTACATTAATTTTACATTGGAAAACGTTGTTTTTTCTCTACGTTAATTTCAAATTTTAATTAAATATTTTATATTATTATAGTACAAATTTATGATTTTTTTTGGTACAAAGAGTAATATGGAACGAATATGTTAACAAAACTTATCTAAAAATATCTTAAAAACTAAATCACAATTGTACAAATTTAAAGTAAAAGCTAACAAAAATTAATTATCAAATAATGTGACTCGTCTCAAAAAAAGAAATCAATTTAGTTGTTATACGTTCCTTCAGAAGTCGCAGGTGTGACCCGAGCTGAATTCATAAATGCCTCAGCTGATGATTCCAAGTCTCTCTTTATTGATTCCACCGTCATGTCTCTACCAAACGAAGAGAAGGTGGATGTGAAGGGAGATGAAGATGCATTTTCACTACTTAGGGAAGAACATTCCAAAAGAAGATCCAAAATTTCACTCAGATTAGATGATTCCTCCGTTATGTCTAGGACATGTGAAGACGGGTTAAGCGTGTAGAAAGAAGAAGCGGTGTGACTACCGCTCGTAGGATTTTCGGAGTGATGGTCCAAAATGTTGCTAAGATCAATAGTAACCGATTCGTTGAAACGGCTACTCACATTCTCATATGGTATTTCTCCGGAAGGTAATATTGGCTGAGTTATGCCAATCTGGGCATGTTGGTCCGTTGAGGGTTGCTCGGTATTGGCAGATACTTCTTTTTTATAACCTCTCTTGTTTTTCATGCGACGGTTCTGGAACCATAGCATTATTTGTTTTTCCGGTAGCGATAAGCGGTGGGCGATCGCAATGCGTCGCAATCGAGACAGGTACATCTCCTGTTTGAATTCTTTTTCCAACTCCATGAGCTGGAAGTCGGTAAACGCAGTTCTCGAACGCTTCGTCTTCTTGGGAACTGGGTCGGGCTGTGGAGGTCTTGCAACAGAGGAAGTACCCTGGGATTCAGTTTCAATATTGCAGGGAATAGATTCCTGTATTGATGTGGAGTATAGTTGCTTATTAAGCGGATAGATCACCTAGAAAAATAAACATATGTTCAATAAGTAAAGTGAAAAAAATTGTATTTTATATCTAACAACAATTTGTATCCTCTATCTTGCATGAAATACACTTTCTATTTTTTGATTGTGAACACCCGGTATATAGTGTATTAATGCATTTTCTTTTTTGAATGACAAATAGTCTCTTTAAATACAACTTTTTACAAACATATGAAATAAAAATGTATTTCATTTCGTATGAAAATGACCAACAACAAGTATTGTATTATAATGATGATGATGCAATGATACAAATAGCTTGTGAATTGAATATATAATACTTACATTGTTGCAATTGATCACTGGTATCGAATGTATTCTCACTGTAGAGGAGTCAACAATTTCATAGCACTGCACTTCAAAAGACATTTTTTAAAACAAAGATTTTTCTCGAGATTTTACGTTGCTGTTAATTGAAAGTCAAAAGGACACTGATAAACCTGCATAGAAATGTGTCAGATTATATACTCGTACACACGCGGTTTTTCTATTGCTTTACTCATTTTAACGAATCCTTTCATTGCCGCCATGACGAGTTCTTAGCGCAAGAGAGCAGTTGCTTGTTTGTCTACGATCAGGTAGATGTAACACTAACACAATATTATTTAAATCACTCCCATACTAAGTGCCTTATGAGAGAAAAAGAAACTTTCTGCATGTATTCGTTTAATAAAATGTTTTAATTTTTGAACTACAAATAATAAAGTTTATTAATTTTGAAGGTTGCTAAATATTTGCCGAAAGTTCGGTATGTATTAATGGCCGGCAACAAAAGAAAAGAAAGCAGTGGAATCTCGGATTAAAATTTATTGGACGTTTGACTGTGAGTAATGAAGGCGTGGCGTACACTTTGCCAAATGCGAGATCTACCTGTTTCTGTTTTTTTAAAGGACAAACAGAAAACTTTTCGTACATGTCGAAAGCTAAAGTTCTTCGTTTTGTATAGCTATTCTTCGTTTATTGTGTTAATTTCTACAACGACACTTGAATTTTCAGATGCAGGAGTATGAGCAGAACCAAAAGAAAATACACGAATGGCAAGTTTTTAAACGCTTGATTGAGCACAAGAATATTAATCTTGGAATTATTGCATTTAGCCAATAAATTCAAAAATTCTGCATTTTTTGTGAATAAGGGGTTTTGAGGTAGTTAACCCGTAAAGCACTTTTATGGCGAAGCCTTGGCTATGCATGCATACATACATACATATGTATGTATGTATGTATATCTTTTACTAGGGGTTAAATAATTACGTCGTTGCCATAGTAAAAGCGCACACACACATGTAAAACACATTTATGACCATATCGGCTGCATATACGGTGCCTGTTTTTATTATTGGTTAATTATTAATCATAAAGATTTGCTAATATGGTGACTTGAGAGATTTAGTTAGGTAAGGATATTCTTTATTTAAATATTGAACAATCACTTTGGAAGATAAAAGCATTTACTGTTGTCTAAATAAGTTTTGATCCGTTTTTTGTAACCTGCCACTTGGAATTTAAAAGTCTGTACGGTTCATTTAGTGGAATATCATAAATTTTTTATGATTTCTGCGCGATGTTAATTATTTGTTAAAAGTCTAAAAACAAGACACCTCTCTTCTTTTTTTGTTAGTTCATTTTTGAAGATCCAATAAATAAATATAAGGGTATAGAAAGAAAAATTTTAATGTCGTTTAAGATTTTTGCATTTATTATTTTTCATATTCGTATATTGGATGGAATTGTTGATTCCGCACGGAAAGGAAAATTCAACGGAAATAAATATCGGTCGACATGGAAATTGCAATTATTCATTCCTGAGGTATGCGCCTTCAGCAAAACGGATTTAACATCTCTGTTTTATTAATTCTGGCGTGGTATATATATATATATATATATATATATATATATATATATATATATATATATATATATATATTTGTTAAATAAAATAATTTTTTTTTATTCTTATAAAATTAAAACGACCAAAAAAATGCAAATACATTTTAATTTTGCAAATTTGTGCATTTTCCTTAGAATTATGTTCTCTCCGTACGCTTCCCGCCATAAAACTTTAGCGTAAGCGAAATATAGAAAAATACCGCAGCAACGGAATAAATAATTGCAAGTTTTGCTTCCGCACAAAAAATGCTGTCCGAAATCGCGGAACGGAATGAAGAATTAAACCAATTATATTATATATTAAGACACTTTAAAATTTTACTCGCTTACGAATGGGATTAAAAGATCTCCGTTTGCTGTACAAGTTTTTTCTTTGTTTATTTTGCTTTTAAAAATCATAAACTTGTTTTCCTAATTCGATGTCAATAAGAGAGACCTGTTGAGTCTTATTTCGTGCTTTCACAGGAAAGCGATTTAAAAATTTTAGTGGGTTCTTAATTTAATTATTGTTGAAGAGAATTTTATTTATAAATTTTAAACAATTCATGTTTTATTTAAGTTGAGATATCATAGTACATTTGTATGTATGTATATTGAAATAATGTCAGGAGTAAGCCATCTTACCATAACTTCCGGTAAATTTTCATTTTTCTGAAGTCATTATCTGAATTTAAGCTTAAGCCAAATTAGACGGTTATTCTTTTCTATCATCGAATTTGCATTAAAAGCATATTTACGGAAAAGTGACTAAAACGCAAGATATTTTTTTATTGATAGAAAATGTATTTTTATTTACAAAAATATTCAAGTACATTAATTTTACAAGAAAAATTACAGCGGGCATTGAAAAACGTTGTTTTTTCTGTACGTTAACTTCAAATTTTAATTAAATTTATATTATTATAGTACAAATTTATGGTTTTTCTTAGTACAAAGAGTAATATCGTTAAATATGTTAACAAAACTTATCTAAAAATATATTAAAAACTAAATAACAATCATACAAATTTAAAGTAAAAGCTAACAAAAATTAATTATTAAATAATGCCACTCGTTTTGAAAAAAAAACCGATTTCGTTGTTTTATTTGTAGTACGTTTCTTCAAAATTTGTGGATAAGCAATTTGCATCAATGCCGTTGGTCCCGAGCTGAATTCATAAATGCCTCAGCTGATGATTCCAAGTCTCTCTTTATTGATTCCACCGTCATGTGTGTACCATACGAAGAGAAGGTGGATGTGAAGGGAGATGAAGATGCATTTTCACTACTTAGGGAAGAACATTCCGAAAGAAGATCCAAAATTTCACTCAGATTAGATGATTCCTCCGTTATGTCTAGGACATGTGAAGACGGGTTAAGCGTGAATAAAGAAGAAGCGGTGTGACTACCGCTCGTAGGATTTTCGGAGTGATGGTCCAAAATGTTGCTAAGATCAATAGTAACCGATTCGTTGAAACGGCTACTCACATTCTCATATGGTATTTCTCCGGAAGGTAATATTGGCTGAGCTATGCCAATCTGGGCATGTTGGTCCGTTGAGGGTTGCTCGGTATTGGCAGATACTTCTTTTTTATAACCTCTCTTGTTTTTCATGCGACGGTTCTGGAACCATAGCATTATTTGTTTTTCCGGTAGCGATAAGCGGTGGGCGATCGCAATGCGTCGCAATCGAGACAGGTACATCTCCTGTTTGAATTCTTTTTCCAACTCCATGAGCTGGAAGTCGGTAAACGCAGTTCTCGAACGCTTCGTCTTCCTGGGAACTGGGTCGGGCTGTGGAGGTCTTGCAACAGAGGAAGTACCGTGGGATTGAGCTTCATTATTGCAGGGAATAGATTCCTGCACTGATGTGGAGTATAGTTGCTGATTAAGCGGATAGATCACCTAGAAAAATAAACATATGTTCAATAAGTAAAGTGAAAAAAATTTTATTTTATATCTAACAACAATTTGTATCCTCTATCTTGCATGAAATACACTTTCTATTTTTTGATTGTGAACACCCGGTATATAGTGTATTAATGCATTTTCTGTTTTGAATGACAAATAGTCTCTTTAAATACAACTTTTTACAAACATATGAAATAAAAATGCATTTCATTTCGTATGAAAATGACCAACAACAAGTATTGTATTATAATGATGATGATGCAATGATACAAATAGCTTGTGAATTGAATATATAATACTTACATTGTTGCAATTGATCACTGGTATCGAATGTATTCTCACTGTAGAGGAGTCAACAATTTCATAGCACTGCACTTCAAAAGACATTTTTTAAAACAAAGATTTTTCTCGAGATTTTACGTTGCTGTTAATTGAAAGTCAAAAGGACACTGATAAACCTGCATAGAAATGTGTCAGATTATATACTCGTACACACGCGGTTTTTCTATTGCTTTACTCATTTTAACGAATCCTTTCATTGCCGCCATGACGAGTTCTTAGCGCAAGAGAGCAGTTGCTTATTTGTCTACGATCAGGTAGATGTAACACTAACACAATATTATTTAAATCACTCCCATACTAAGTGCCTTATGAGAGAAAAAGAAAATTCCATACATATTTCTTTTTCTTTATTCTCCAAAATCTTTTTTAATTGCACTTTTTATACCTGTACATTTATCATATTTTTTTTGGCAATTTAAAATTATGTTCATATAAAATATTAGAGTTGGCTGCACATATTAAAAAAAGTGTGCTGGCCTGGCCGCTTTTCCACATTTAAGATTAAAAATCTGAATGCATTTTTATTTTAATGAAACATTTTACGAAGCTTTTGTTATAGAGTAAGCAGAATATTGTTTCCCTCAGTTATTGGTGCTTCCAAATCGAAATTTTTTTTTGCTGCGAACGTAGGTAGTATCCAGACTTCTTCACGCTTTTTACAACCTCCAACACATTTTGCTTTGTATAAATATGCATCTAAAATTTTAAAAAGAAATACCCATATATACGTATGTAAATATACTATCTTTGTACATATGTATGCATATATGTATGTAATTAATAGGCAAACACGATTTTTGTAATCCCGTTTATGGCGGTACTACTCCAACGATTTTGAAAAGATTAATGTATATTGTTTTAAATGTTTTTATGCACAGATGTGCATAATCCTATAAGCGTTTAAAGTCCGGGGCACAATGAATCCGTCGTACGTTAAACTTCGCCATTGAACTAAACAGAAGCTATGAACAAATAAATTTTACTTTCGTTGAGGGATTCTCTTAAATTTGCATTAAAAGCATATTTACGGAAAAGTAATCAAAACGCAAGATTTTTTTTTTATTAATAGAAAATATATTTTTATTTAAATAAATATTCAAGTACATTAATTTTACATTGGAAAACGTTGTTTTTTCTCTACGTTAATTTCAAATTTTAATTAAATATTTTATATTATTATAGTACAAATTTATGATTTTTTTTGGTACAAAGAGTAATATGGAACGAATATGTTAACAAAACTTATCTAAAAATATCTTAAAAACTAAATCACAATTATACAAATTTAAAGTAAAAGCTAACAAAAATTAATTATCAAATAATGTGACTCGTCTCAAAAAAAGAAATCAATTTAGTTGTTATACGTTCCTTCAGAAGTCGCAGGTGTGACCCGAGCTGAATTCATAAATGCCTCAGCTGATGATTCCAAGTCTCTCTTTATTGATTCCACCGTCATGTCTCTACCAAACGAAGAGAAGGTGGATGTGAAGGGAGATGAAGATGCATTTTCACTACTTAGGGAAGAACATTCCAAAAGAAGATCCAAAATTTCACTCAGATTAGATGATTCCTCCGTTATGTCTAGGACATGTGAAGACGGGTTAAGCGTGTAGAAAGAAGAAGCGGTGTGACTACCGCTCGTAGGATTTTCGGAGTGATGGTCCAAAATGTTGCTAAGATCAATAGTAACCGATTCGTTGAAACGGCTACTCACATTCTCATATGGTATTTCTCCGGAAGGTAATATTGGCTGAGTTATGCCAATCTGGGCATGTTGGTCCGTTGAGGGTTGCTCGGTATTGGCAGATACTTCTTTTTTATAACCTCTCTTGTTTTTCATGCGACGGTTCTGGAACCATAGCATTATTTGTTTTTCCGGTAGCGATAAGCGGTGGGCGATCGCAATGCGTCGCAATCGAGACAGGTACATCTCCTGTTTGAATTCTTTTTCCAACTCCATGAGCTGGAAGTCGGTAAACGCAGTTCTCGAACGCTTCGTCTTCTTGGGAACTGGGTCGGGCTGTGGAGGTCTTGCAACAGAGGAAGTACCCTGGGATTCAGTTTCAATATTGCAGGGAATAGATTCCTGTATTGATGTGGAGTATAGTTGCTGATTAAGCGGATAGATCACCTAGAAAAATAAACATATGTTCAATAAGTAAAGTGAAAAAAATTGTATTTTATATCTAACAACAATTTGTATCCTCTATCTTGCATGAAATACACTTTCTATTTTTTGATTGTGAACACCCGGTATATAGTGTATTAATGCATTTTCTTTTTTGAATGACAAATAGTCTCTTTAAATACAACTTTTTACAAACATATGAAATAAAAATGCATTTCATTTCGTATGAAAATGACCAACAACAAGTATTGTATTATAATGATGATGATGCAATGATACAAATAGCTTGTGAATTGAATATATAATACTTACATTGTTGCAATTGATCACTGGTATCGAATGTATTCTCACTGTAGAGGAGTCAACAATTTCATAGCACTGCACTTCAAAAGACATTTTTTAAAACAAAGATTTTTCTCGAGATTTTACGTTGCTGTTAATTGAAAGTCAAAAGGACACTGATAAACCTGCATAGAAATGTGTCAGATTATATACTCGTACACACGCGGTTTTTCTATTGCTTTACTCATTTTAACGAATCCTTTCATTGCCGCCATGACGAGTTCTTAGCGCAAGAGAGCAGTTGCTTGTTTGTCTACGATCAGGTAGATGTAACACTAACACAATATTATTTAAATCACTCCCATACTAAGTGCCTTATGAGAGAAAAAGAAACTTTCTGCATGTATTCGTTTAATAAAATGTTTTAATTTTTGAACTACAAATAATAAAGTTTATTAATTTTGAAGGTTGCTAAATATTTGCCGAAAGTTCGGTATGTATTAATGGCCGGCAACAAAAGAAAAGAAAGCAGTGGAATCTCGGATTAAAATTTATTGGACGTTTGACTGTGAGTAATGAAGGCGTGGCGTACACTTTGCCAAATGCGAGATCTACCTGTTTCTGTTTTTTTAAAGGACAAACAGAAAACTTTTCGTACATGTCGAAAGCTAAAGTTCTTCGTTTTGTATAGCTATTCTTCGTTTATTGTGTTAATTTCTACAACGACACTTGAATTTTCAGATGCAGGAGTATGAGCAGAACCAAAAGAAAATACACGAATGGCAAGTTTTTAAACGCTTGATTGAGCACAAGAATATTAATCTTGGAATTATTGCATTTAGCCAATAAATTCAAAAATTCTGCATTTTTTGTGAATAAGGGGTTTTGAGGTAGTTAACCCGTAAAGCACTTTTATGGCGAAGCCTTGGCTATGCATGCATACATACATACATATGTATGTATGTATGTATATCTTTTACTAGGGGTTAAATAATTACGTCGTTGCCATAGTAAAAGCGCACACACACATGTAAAACACATTTATGACCATATCGGCTGCATGTACGGTGCCTGTTTTTATTATTGGTTAATTATTAATCATAAAGATTTGCTAATATGGTGACTTGAGAGATTTAGTTAGGTAAGGATATTCTTTATTTAAATATTGAACAATCACTTTGGAAGATAAAAGCATTTACTGTTGTCTAAATAAGTTTTGATCCGTTTTTTGTAACCTGCCACTTGGAATTTAAAAGTCTGTACGGTTCATTTAGTGGAATATCATAAATTTTTTATGATTTCTGCGCGATGTTAATTATTTGTTAAAAGTCTAAAAACAAGACACCTCTCTTCTTTTTTTGTTAGTTCATTTTTGAAGATCCAATAAATAAATATAAGGGTATAGAAAGAAAAATTTTAATGTCGTTTAAGATTTTTGCATTTATTATTTTTCATATTCGTATATTGGATGGAATTGTTGATTCCGCACGGAAAGGAAAATTCAACGGAAATAAATATCGGTCGACATGGAAATTGCAATTATTCATTCCTGAGGTATACGCCTTCAGCAAAACAGATTTAACATCTCTGTTTTATTAATTCTGGCGTGGTATATATATATATATATATATATATATATATTTGTTAAATAAAATAATTTTTTTTTATTCTTATAAAATTAAAACGACCAAAAAAATGCAAATACATTTTAATTTTGCAAATTTGTGCATTTTCCTTAGAATTATGTTCTCTCCGTACGCTTCCCGCCATAAAACTTTAGCGTAAGCGAAATATAGAAAAATACCGCAGCAACGGAATAAATAATTGCAAGTTTTGCTTCCGCACAAAAAATGCTGTCCGAAATCGCGGAACGGAATGAAGAATTAAACCAATTATATTATATATTAAGACACTTTAAAATTTTACTCGCTTACGAATGGGATTAGAAGATCTCCGTTTGCTGTACAAGTTTTTTCTTTGTTTATTTTGCTTTTAAAAATCATAAACTTGTTTTCCTAATTCGATGTCAATAAGAGAGACCTGTTGAGTCTTATTTCGTGCTTTCACAGGAAAGCGATTTAAAAATTTTAGTGGGTTCTTAATTTAATTATTGTTGAAGAGAATTTTATTTATAAATTTTAAACAATTCATGTTTTATTTAAGTTGAGATATCATAGTACATTTGTATGTATGTATATTGAAATAATGTCAGGAGTAAGCCATCTTACCATAACTTCCGGTAAATTTTCATTTTTCTGAAGTCATTATCTGAATTTAAGCTTAAGCCAAATTAGACGGTTATTCTTTTCTATCATCGAATTTGCATTAAAAGCATATTTACGGAAAAGTGACTAAAACGCAAGATATTTTTTTATTGATAGAAAATGTATTTTTATTTACAAAAATATTCAAGTACATTAATTTTACAAGAAAAATTACAGCGGGCATTGAAAAACGTTGTTTTTTCTGTACGTTAACTTCAAATTTTAATTAAATTTATATTATTATAGTACAAATTTATGGTTTTTCTTAGTACAAAGAGTAATATCGTTAAATATGTTAACAAAACTTATCTAAAAATATATTAAAAACTAAATAACAATCATACAAATTTAAAGTAAAAGCTAACAAAAATTAATTATTAAATAATGCCACTCGTTTTGAAAAAAAAAACCGATTTCGTTGTTTTAGTTGTAGTACGTTTCTTCAAAATTTGTGGATAAGCAATTTGCATCAATGCCGTTGGTCCCGAGCTGAATTCATAAATGCCTCAGCTGATGATTCCAAGTCTCTCTTTATTGATTCCACCGTCATGTGTGTACCATACGAAGAGAAGGTGGATGTGAAGGGAGATGAAGATGCATTTTCACTACTTAGGGAAGAACATTCCGAAAGAAGATCCAAAATTTCACTCAGATTAGATGATTCCTCCGTTATGTCTAGGACATGTGAAGACGGGTTAAGCGTGAAGAAAGAAGAAGCGGTGTGACTACCGCTCGTAGGATTTTCGGAGTGATGGTCCAAAATGTTGCTAAGATCAATAGTAACCGATTCGTTGAAACGGCTACTCACATTCTCATATGGTATTTCTCCGGAAGGTAATATTGGCTGAGCTATGCCAATCTGGGCATGTTGGTCCGTTGAGGGTTGCTCGGTATTGGCAGATACTTCTTTTTTATAACCTCTCTTGTTTTTCATGCGACGGTTCTGGAACCATAGCATTATTTGTTTTTCCGGTAGCGATAAGCGGTGGGCGATCGCAATGCGTCGCAATCGAGACAGGTACATCTCCTGTTTGAATTCTTTTTCCAACTCCATGAGCTGGAAGTCGGTAAACGCAGTTCTCGAACGCTTCGTCTTCCTGGGAACTGGGTCGGGCTGTGGAGGTCTTGCAACAGAGGAAGTACCGTGGGATTGAGCTTCATTATTGCAGGGAATAGATTCCTGCACTGATGTGGAGTATAGTTGCTGATTAAGCGGATAGATCACCTAGAAAAATAAACATATGTTCAATAAGTAAAGTGAAAAAAATTTTATTTTATATCTAACAACAATTTGTATCCTCTATCTTGCATGAAATACACTTTCTATTTTTTGATTGTGAACACCCGGTATATAGTGTATTAATGCATTTTCTGTTTTGAATGACAAATAGTCTCTTTAAATACAACTTTTTACAAACATATGAAATAAAAATGTATTTCATTTCGTATGAAACTGACCAACAACAAGTATTGTATTATAATGATGATGATGCAATGATACAAATAGCTTGTGAATTGAATATATAATACTTACATTGTTGCAATTGATCACTGGTATCGAATGTATTCTCACTGTAGAGGAGTCAACAATTTCATAGCACTGCTCTTCAGAAGACATTTTTAAAAACAAAGATTTTTCTCGAGATTTTGCGTTGCTGTTAAGTGAAAGTCAAAAGGACACTGATAAACCTGCATAGAAATGTGTCAGATTATATACTCGTACACACGCGGTTTTTCTATTGCTTTACTCATTTTAACGAATCCTTTCATTGCCGCCATGACGAGTTCTTAGCGCAAGAGAGCAGTTGCTTATTTGTCTACGATCAGGTAGATGTAACACTAACACAATATTATTTAAATCACTCCCATACTAAGTGCCTTATGAGAGAAAAAGAAAATTCCATACATATTTCTTTTTCTTTATTCTCCAAAATCTTTTTTAATTGCACTTTTTATACATACCTGTACATTTATCATATTTTTTTTGGCAATTTAAAATTATGTTCATATAAAATATTAGAGTTGGCTGCACATATTAAAAAAAGTGTGCTGGCCTGGCCGCTTTTCCACATTTAAGATTAAAAATCTGAATGCATTTTTATTTTAATGAAACATTTTACGAAGCTTTTGTTATAGAGTAAGCAGAATATTGTTTCCCTCAGTTATTGGTGCTTCCAAATCGAAATTTTTTTTTGCTGCGAACGTAGGTAGTATCCAGACTTCTTCACGCTTTTTACAACCTCCAACACATTTTGCTTTGTATAAATATGCATCTAAAATTTTAAAAAGAAATACCCATATATACGTATGTAAATATACTATCTTTGTACATATGTATGCATATATGTATGTAATTAATAGGCAAACACGATTTTTGTAATCCCGTTTATGGCGGTACTACTCCAACGATTTTGAAAAGATTAATGTATATTGTTTTAAATGTTTTTATGCACAGATGTGCATAATCCTATAAGCGTTTAAAGTCCGGGGCACAATGAATCCGTCGTACGTTAAACTTCGCCATTGAACTAAACAGAAGCTATGAACAAATAAATTTTACTTTCGTTGAGGGATTCTCTTAAATTTGCATTAAAAGCATATTTACGGAAAAGTAATCAAAACGCAAGATTTTTTTTTTATTAATAGAAAATATATTTTTATTTAAATAAATATTCAAGTACATTAATTTTACATTGGAAAACGTTGTTTTTTCTCTACGTTAATTTCAAATTTTAATTAAATATTTTATATTATTATAGTACAAATTTATGATTTTTTTTGGTACAAAGAGTAATATGGAACGAATATGTTAACAAAACTTATCTAAAAATATCTTAAAAACTAAATCACAATTATACAAATTTAAAGTAAAAGCTAACAAAAATTAATTATCAAATAATGTGACTCGTCTCAAAAAAAGAAATCAATTTAGTTGTTATACGTTCCTTCAGAAGTCGCAGGTGTGACCCGAGCTGAATTCATAAATGCCTCAGCTGATGATTCCAAGTCTCTCTTTATTGATTCCACCGTCATGTCTCTACCAAACGAAGAGAAGGTGGATGTGAAGGGAGATGAAGATGCATTTTCACTACTTAGGGAAGAACATTCCAAAAGAAGATCCAAAATTTCACTCAGATTAGATGATTCCTCCGTTATGTCTAGGACATGTGAAGACGGGTTAAGCGTGTAGAAAGAAGAAGCGGTGTGACTACCGCTCGTAGGATTTTCGGAGTGATGGTCCAAAATGTTGCTAAGATCAATAGTAACCGATTCGTTGAAACGGCTACTCACATTCTCATATGGTATTTCTCCGGAAGGTAATATTGGCTGAGTTATGCCAATCTGGGCATGTTGGTCCGTTGAGGGTTGCTCGGTATTGGCAGATACTTCTTTTTTATAACCTCTCTTGTTTTTCATGCGACGGTTCTGGAACCATAGCATTATTTGTTTTTCCGGTAGCGATAAGCGGTGGGCGATCGCAATGCGTCGCAATCGAGACAGGTACATCTCCTGTTTGAATTCTTTTTCCAACTCCATGAGCTGGAAGTCGGTAAACGCAGTTCTCGAACGCTTCGTCTTCTTGGGAACTGGGTCGGGCTGTGGAGGTCTTGCAACAGAGGAAGTACCCTGGGATTCAGTTTCAATATTGCAGGGAATAGATTCCTGTATTGATGTGGAGTATAGTTGCTTATTAAGCGGATAGATCACCTAGAAAAATAAACATATGTTCAATAAGTAAAGTGAAAAAAATTGTATTTTATATCTAACAACAATTTGTATCCTCTATCTTGCATGAAATACACTTTCTATTTTTTGATTGTGAACACCCGGTATATAGTGTATTAATGCATTTTCTTTTTTGAATGACAAATAGTCTCTTTAAATACAACTTTTTACAAACATATGAAATAAAAATGTATTTCATTTCGTATGAAAATGACCAACAACAAGTATTGTATTATAATGATGATGATGCAATGATACAAATAGCTTGTGAATTGAATATATAATACTTACATTGTTGCAATTGATCACTGGTATCGAATGTATTCTCACTGTAGAGGAGTCAACAATTTCATAGCACTGCACTTCAAAAGACATTTTTTAAAACAAAGATTTTTCTCGAGATTTTACGTTGCTGTTAATTGAAAGTCAAAAGGACACTGATAAACCTGCATAGAAATGTGTCAGATTATATACTCGTACACACGCGGTTTTTCTATTGCTTTACTCATTTTAACGAATCCTTTCATTGCCGCCATGACGAGTTCTTAGCGCAAGAGAGCAGTTGCTTGTTTGTCTACGATCAGGTAGATGTAACACTAACACAATATTATTTAAATCACTCCCATACTAAGTGCCTTATGAGAGAAAAAGAAACTTTCTGCATGTATTCGTTTAATAAAATGTTTTAATTTTTGAACTACAAATAATAAAGTTTATTAATTTTGAAGGTTGCTAAATATTTGCCGAAAGTTCGGTATGTATTAATGGCCGGCAACAAAAGAAAAGAAAGCAGTGGAATCTCGGATTAAAATTTATTGGACGTTTGACTGTGAGTAATGAAGGCGTGGCGTACACTTTGCCAAATGCGAGATCTACCTGTTTCTGTTTTTTTAAAGGACAAACAGAAAACTTTTCGTACATGTCGAAAGCTAAAGTTCTTCGTTTTGTATAGCTATTCTTCGTTTATTGTGTTAATTTCTACAACGACACTTGAATTTTCAGATGCAGGAGTATGAGCAGAACCAAAAGAAAATACACGAATGGCAAGTTTTTAAACGCTTGATTGAGCACAAGAATATTAATCTTGGAATTATTGCATTTAGCCCATAAATTCAAAAATTCTGCATTTTTTGTGAATAAGGGGTTTTGAGGTAGTTAACCCGTAAAGCACTTTTATGGCGAAGCCTTGCCTATGCATGCATACATACATACATATGTATGTATGAAAGATCCAATAAATAAATATAAGGGTATAGAAAGAAAAATTTTAATGTCGTTTAAGATTTTTGCATTTATTATTTTTCATATTCGTATATTGGATGGAATTGTTGATTCCGCACGGAAAGGAAAATTCAACGGAAATAAATATCGGTCGACATGGAAATTGCAATTATTCATTCCTGAGGTATACGCCTTCAGCAAAACAGATTTAACATCTCTGTTTTATTAATTCTGGCGTGGTATATATATATATATATATATATATATTTGTTAAATAAAATAATTTTTTTTTATTCTTATAAAATTAAAACGACCAAAAAAATGCAAATACATTTTAATTTTGCAAATTTGTGCATTTTCCTTAGAATTATGTTCTCTCCGTACGCTTCCCGCCATAAAACTTTAGCGTAAGCGAAATATAGAAAAATACCGCAGCAACGGAATAAATAATTGCAAGTTTTGCTTCCGCACAAAAAATGCTGTCCGAAATCGCGGAACGGAATGAAGAATTAAACCAATTATATTATATATTAAGACACTTTAAAATTTTACTCGCTTACGAATGGGATTAGAAGATCTCCGTTTGCTGTACAAGTTTTTTCTTTGTTTATTTTGCTTTTAAAAATCATAAACTTGTTTTCCTAATTCGATGTCAATAAGAGAGACCTGTTGAGTCTTATTTCGTGCTTTCACAGGAAAGCGATTTAAAAATTTTAGTGGGTTCTTAATTTAATTATTGTTGAAGAGAATTTTATTTATAAATTTTAAACAATTCATGTTTTATTTAAGTTGAGATATCATAGTACATTTGTATGTATGTATATTGAAATAATGTCAGGAGTAAGCCATCTTACCATAACTTCCGGTAAATTTTCATTTTTCTGAAGTCATTATCTGAATTTAAGCTTAAGCCAAATTAGACGGTTATTCTTTTCTATCATCGAATTTGCATTAAAAGCATATTTACGGAAAAGTGACTAAAACGCAAGATATTTTTTTATTGATAGAAAATGTATTTTTATTTACAAAAATATTCAAGTACATTAATTTTACAAGAAAAATTACAGCGGGCATTGAAAAACGTTGTTTTTTCTGTACGTTAACTTCAAATTTTAATTAAATTTATATTATTATAGTACAAATTTATGGTTTTTCTTAGTACAAAGAGTAATATCGTTAAATATGTTAACAAAACTTATCTAAAAATATATTAAAAACTAAATAACAATCATACAAATTTAAAGTAAAAGCTAACAAAAATTAATTATTAAATAATGCCACTCGTTTTGAAAAAAAAACCGATTTCGTTGTTTTAGTTGTAGTACGTTTCTTCAAAATTTGTGGATAAGCAATTTGCATCAATGCCGTTGGTCCCGAGCTGAATTCATAAATGCCTCAGCTGATGATTCCAAGTCTCTCTTTATTGATTCCACCGTCATGTGTGTATCATACGAAGAGAAGGTGGATGTGAAGGGAGATGAAGATGCATTTTCATTACTTAGGGAAGAACATTCCGAAAGAAGATCCAAAATTTCACTCAGATTAGATGATTCCTCCGTTATGTCTAGGACATGTGAAGACGGGTTAAGCGTGTAGAAAGAAGAAGCGGTGTGACTACCGCTCGTAGGATTTTCGGAGTGATGGTCCAAAATGTTGCTAAGATCAATAGTAACCGATTCGTTGAAACGGCTACTCACATTCTCATATGGTATTTCTCCGGAAGGTAATATTGGCTGAGCTATGCCAATCTGGGCATGTTGGTCCGTTGAGGGTTGCTCGGTATTGGCAGATACTTCTTTTTTATAACCTCTCTTGTTTTTCATGCGACGGTTCTGGAACCATAGCATTATTTGTTTTTCCGGTAGCGATAAGCGGTGGGCGATCGCAATGCGTCGCAATCGAGACAGGTACATCTCCTGTTTGAATTCTTTTTCCAACTCCATGAGCTGGAAGTCGGTAAACGCAGTTCTCGAACGCTTCGTCTTCCTGGGAACTGGGTCGGGCTGTGGAGGTCTTGCAACAGAGGAAGTACCGTGGGATTGAGCTTCATTATTGCAGGGAATAGATTCCTGCACTGATGTGGAGTATAGTTGCTGATTAAGCGGATAGATCACCTAGAAAAATAAACATATGTTCAATAAGTAAAGTGAAAAAAATTTTATTTTATATCTAACAACAATTTGTATCCTCTATCTTGCATGAAATACACTTTCTATTTTTTGATTGTGAACACCCGGTATATAGTGTATTAATGCATTTTCTGTTTTGAATGACAAATAGTCTCTTTAAATACAACTTTTTACAAACATATGAAATAAAAATGTATTTCATTTCGTATGAAAATGACCAACAACAAGTATTGTATTATAATGATGATGATGCAATGATACAAATAGCTTGTGAATTGAATATATAATACTTACATTGTTGCAATTGATCACTGGTATCGAATGTATTCTCACTGTAGAGGAGTCAACAATTTCATAGCACTGCTCTTCAGAAGACATTTTTAAAAACAAAGATTTTTCTCGAGATTTTGCGTTGCTGTTAAGTGAAAGTCAAAAGGACACTGATAAACCTGCATAGAAATGTGTCAGATTATATACTCGTACACACGCGGTTTTTCTATTGCTTTACTCATTTTAACGAATCCTTTCATTGCCGCCATGACGAGTTCTTAGCGCAAGAGAGCAGTTGCTTATTTGTCTACGATCAGGTAGATGTAACACTAACACAATATTATTTAAATCACTCCCATACTAAGTGCCTTATGAGAGAAAAAGAAAATTCCATACATATTTCTTTTTCTTTATTCTCCAAAATCTTTTTTAATTGCACTTTTTATACCTGTACATTTATCATATTTTTTTTGGCAATTTAAAATTATGTTCATATAAAATATTAGAGTTGGCTGCACATATTAAAAAAAGTGTGCTGGCCTGGCCGCTTTTCCACATTTAAGATTAAAAATCTGAATGCATTTTTATTTTAATGAAACATTTTACGAAGCTTTTGTTATAGAGTAAGCAGAATATTGTTTCCCTCAGTTATTGGTGCTTCCAAATCGAAATTTTTTTTTGCTGCGAACGTAGGTAGTATCCAGACTTCTTCACGCTTTTTACAACCTCCAACACATTTTGCTTTGTATAAATATGCATCTAAAATTTTAAAAAGAAATACCCATATATACGTATGTAAATATACTATCTTTGTACATATGTATGCATATATGTATGTAATTAATAGGCAAACACGATTTTTGTAATCCCGTTTATGGCGGTACTACTCCAACGATTTTGAAAAGATTAATGTATATTGTTTTAAATGTTTTTATGCACAGATGTGCATAATCCTATAAGCGTTTAAAGTCCGGGGCACAATGAATCCGTCGTACGTTAAACTTCGCCATTGAACTAAACAGAAGCTATGAACAAATAAATTTTACTTTCGTTGAGGGATTCTCTTAAATTTGCATTAAAAGCATATTTACGGAAAAGTAATCAAAACGCAAGATTTTTTTTTTATTAATAGAAAATATATTTTTATTTAAATAAATATTCAAGTACATTAATTTTACATTGGAAAACGTTGTTTTTTCTCTACGTTAATTTCAAATTTTAATTAAATATTTTATATTATTATAGTACAAATTTATGATTTTTTTTGGTACAAAGAGTAATATGGAACGAATATGTTAACAAAACTTATCTAAAAATATCTTAAAAACTAAATCACAATTATACAAATTTAAAGTAAAAGCTAACAAAAATTAATTATCAAATAATGTGACTCGTCTCAAAAAAAGAAATCAATTTAGTTGTTATACGTTCCTTCAGAAGTCGCAGGTGTGACCCGAGCTGAATTCATAAATGCCTCAGCTGATGATTCCAAGTCTCTCTTTATTGATTCCACCGTCATGTCTCTACCAAACGAAGAGAAGGTGGATGTGAAGGGAGATGAAGATGCATTTTCACTACTTAGGGAAGAACATTCCAAAAGAAGATCCAAAATTTCACTCAGATTAGATGATTCCTCCGTTATGTCTAGGACATGTGAAGACGGGTTAAGCGTGTAGAAAGAAGAAGCGGTGTGACTACCGCTCGTAGGATTTTCGGAGTGATGGTCCAAAATGTTGCTAAGATCAATAGTAACCGATTCGTTGAAACGGCTACTCACATTCTCATATGGTATTTCTCCGGAAGGTAATATTGGCTGAGTTATGCCAATCTGGGCATGTTGGTCCGTTGAGGGTTGCTCGGTATTGGCAGATACTTCTTTTTTATAACCTCTCTTGTTTTTCATGCGACGGTTCTGGAACCATAGCATTATTTGTTTTTCCGGTAGCGATAAGCGGTGGGCGATCGCAATGCGTCGCAATCGAGACAGGTACATCTCCTGTTTGAATTCTTTTTCCAACTCCATGAGCTGGAAGTCGGTAAACGCAGTTCTCGAACGCTTCGTCTTCTTGGGAACTGGGTCGGGCTGTGGAGGTCTTGCAACAGAGGAAGTACCCTGGGATTCAGTTTCAATATTGCAGGGAATAGATTCCTGTATTGATGTGGAGTATAGTTGCTGATTAAGCGGATAGATCACCTAGAAAAATAAACATATGTTCAATAAGTAAAGTGAAAAAAATTGTATTTTATATCTAACAACAATTTGTATCGTCTATACTGCATGAAATACACTTTCTATTTTTGATTGTGAACACCCGGTATATAGTGTATTAATGCATTTTCTGTTTTGAATGACAAATCCTCTCTTTAAATACAACTTTTTACAAACATATGAAATAAAAATTTATTTCATTTCGAATGAAAATGACCAACAACAAGTATTGTATTATAATGATGATGATGCAATGATACAAATAGCTTGTGAATTGAATATATAATACTTACATTGTTGCAATTGATCACTGGTATCGAATGTATTCTCACTGTAGAGGAGTCAACAATTTCATAGCACTGCACTTCAAAAGACATTTTTTAAAACAAAGATTTTTCTCGAGATTTTACGTTGCTGTTAATTGAAAGTCAAAAGGACACTGATAAACCTGCATAGAAATGTGTCAGATTATATACTCGTACACACGCGGTTTTTCTATTGCTTTACTCATTTTAACGAATCCTTTCATTGCCGCCATGACGAGTTCTTAGCGCAAGAGAGCAGTTGCTTGTTTGTCTACGATCAGGTAGATGTAACACTAACACAATATTATTTAAATCACTCCCATACTAAGTGCCTTATGAGAGAAAAAGAAACTTTCTGCATGTATTCGTTTAATAAAATGTTTTAATTTTTGAACTACAAATAATAAAGTTTATTAATTTTGAAGGTTGCTAAATATTTGCCGAAAGTTCGGTATGTATTAATGGCCGGCAACAAAAGAAAAGAAAGCAGTGGAATCTCGGATTAAAATTTATTGGACGTTTGACTGTGAGTAATGAAGGCGTGGCGTACACTTTGCCAAATGCGAGATCTACCTGTTTCTGTTTTTTTAAAGGACAAACAGAAAACTTTTCGTACATGTCGAAAGCTAAAGTTCTTCGTTTTGTATAGCTATTCTTCGTTTATTGTGTTAATTTCTACAACGACACTTGAATTTTCAGATGCAGGAGTATGAGCAGAACCAAAAGAAAATACACGAATGGCAAGTTTTTAAACGCTTGATTGAGCACAAGAATATTAATCTTGGAATTATTGCATTTAGCCAATAAATTCAAAAATTCTGCATTTTTTGTGAATAAGGGGTTTTGAGGTAGTTAACCCGTAAAGCACTTTTATGGCGAAGCCTTGCCTATGCATGCATACATACATACATATGTATGTATGAAAGATCCAATAAATAAATATAAGGGTATAGAAAGAAAAATTTTAATGTCGTTTAAGATTTTTGCATTTATTATTTTTCATATTCGTATATTGGATGGAATTGTTGATTCCGCACGGAAAGGAAAATTCAACGGAAATAAATATCGGTCGACATGGAAATTGCAATTATTCATTCCTGAGGTATACGCCTTCAGCAAAACAGATTTAACATCTCTGTTTTATTAATTCTGGCGTGGTATATATATATATATATATATATATATATATATATATATTTGTTAAATAAAATAATTTTTTTTTATTCTTATAAAATTAAAACGACCAAAAAAATGCAAATAAATTTTAATTTTGCAAATTTGTGCATTTTCCTTAGAATTATGTTCTCTCCGTACGCTTCCCGCCATAAAACTTTAGCGTAAGCGAAATATAGAAAAATACCGCAGCAACGGAATAAATAATTGCAAGTTTTGCTTCCGCACAAAAAATGCTGTCCGAAATCGCGGAACGGAATGAAGAATTAAACCAATTATATTATATATTAAGACACTTTAAAATTTTACTCGCTTACGAATGGGATTAGAATATCTCCGTTTGCTGTACAAGTTTTTTCTTTGTTTATTTTGCTTTTAAAAATCATAAACTTGTTTTCCTAATTCGATGTCAATAAGAGAGACCTGTTGAGTCTTATTTCGTGCTTTCACAGGAAAGCGATTTAAAAATTTTAGTGGGTTCTTAATTTAATTATTGTTGAAGAGAATTTTATTTATAAATTTTAAACAATTCATGTTTTATTTAAGTTGAGATATCATAGTACATTTGTATGTATGTATATTGAAATAATGTCAGGAGTAAGCCATCTTACCATAACTTCCGGTAAATTTTCATTTTTCTGAAGTCATTATCTGAATTTAAGCTTAAGCCAAATTAGACGGTTATTCTTTTCTATCATCGAATTTGCATTAAAAGCATATTTACGGAAAAGTGACTAAAACGCAAGATATTTTTTTATTGATAGAAAATGTATTTTTATTTACAAAAATATTCAAGTACATTAATTTTACAAGAAAAATTACAGCGGGCATTGAAAAACGTTGTTTTTTCTGTACGTTAACTTCAAATTTTAATTAAATTTATATTATTATAGTACAAATTTATGGTTTTTCTTAGTACAAAGAGTAATATCGTTAAATATGTTAACAAAACTTATCTAAAAATATATTAAAAACTAAATAACAATCATACAAATTTAAAGTAAAAGCTAACAAAAATTAATTATTAAATAATGCCACTCGTTTTGAAAAAAAAACCGATTTCGTTGTTTTAGTTGTAGTACGTTTCTTCAAAATTTGTGGATAAGCAATTTGCATCAATGCCGTTGGTCCCGAGCTGAATTCATAAATGCCTCAGCTGATGATTCCAAGTCTCTCTTTATTGATTCCACCGTCATGTGTGTACCATACGAAGAGAAGGTGGATGTGAAGGGAGATGAAGATGCATTTTCACTACTTAGGGAAGAACATTCCGAAAGAAGATCCAAAATTTCACTCAGATTAGATGATTCCTCCGTTATGTCTAGGACATGTGAAGACGGGTTAAGCGTGAAGAAAGAAGAAGCGGTGTGACTACCGCTCGTAGGATTTTCGGAGTGATGGTCCAAAATGTTGCTAAGATCAATAGTAACCGATTCGTTGAAACGGCTACTCACATTCTCATTTGGTATTTCTCCGGCAGGTAATATTGGCTGAGCTATGCCAATCTGGGCATGTTGGTCCGTTGAGGGTTGCTCGGTATTGGCAGATACTTCTTTTTTATAACCTCTCTTGTTTTTCATGCGACGGTTCTGGAACCATAGCATTATTTGTTTTTCCGGTAGCGATAAGCGGTGGGCGATCGCAATGCGTCGCAATCGAGACAGGTACATCTCCTGTTTGAATTCTTTTTCCAACTCCATGAGCTGGAAGTCGGTAAACGCAGTTCTCGAACGCTTCGTCTTCCTGGGAACTGGGTCGGGCTGTGGAGGTCTTGCAACAGAGGAAGTACCGTGGGATTGAGCTTCATTATTGCAGGGAATAGATTCCTGCACTGATGTGGAGTATAGTTGCTGATTAAGCGGATAGATCACCTAGAAAAATAAACATATGTTCAATAAGTAAAGTGAAAAAAATTTTATTTTATATCTAACAACAATTTGTATCCTCTATCTTGCATGAAATACACTTTCTATTTTTTGATTGTGAACACCCGGTATATAGTGTATTAATGCATTTTCTGTTTTGAATGACAAATAGTCTCTTTAAATACAACTTTTTACAAACATATGAAATAAAAATGTATTTCATTTGGTATGAAAATGACCAACAACAAGTATTGTATTATAATGATGATGATGCAATGATACAAATAGCTTGTGAATTGAATATATAATACTTACATTGTTGCAATTGATCACTGGTATCGAATGTATTCTCACTGTAGAGGAGTCAACAATTTCATAGCACTGCTCTTCAGAAGACATTTTTAAAAACAAAGATTTTTCTCGAGATTTTGCGTTGCTGTTAAGTGAAAGTCAAAAGGACACTGATAAACCTGCATAGAAATGTGTCAGATTATATACTCGTACACACGCGGTTTTTCTATTGCTTTACTCATTTTAACGAATCCTTTCATTGCCGCCATGACGAGTTCTTAGCGCAAGAGAGCAGTTGCTTATTTGTCTACGATCAGGTAGATGTAACACTAACACAATATTATTTAAATCACTCCCATACTAAGTGCCTTATGAGAGAAAAAGAAAATTCCATACATATTTCTTTTTCTTTATTCTCCAAAATCTTTTTTAATTGCACTTTTTATACCTGTACATTTATCATATTTTTTTTGGCAATTTAAAATTATGTTCATATAAAATATTAGAGTTGGCTGCACATATTAAAAAAAGTGTGCTGGCCTGGCCGCTTTTCCACATTTAAGATTAAAAATCTGAATGCATTTTTATTTTAATGAAACATTTTACGAAGCTTTTGTTATAGAGTAAGCAGAATATTGTTTCCCTCAGTTATTGGTGCTTCCAAATCGAAATTTTTTTTTGCTGCGAACGTAGGTAGTATCCAGACTTCTTCACGCTTTTTACAACCTCCAACACATTTTGCTTTGTATAAATATGCATCTAAAATTTTAAAAAGAAATACCCATATATACGTATGTAAATATACTATCTTTGTACATATGTATGCATATATGTATGTAATTAATAGGCAAACACGATTTTTGTAATCCCGTTTATGGCGGTACTACTCCAACGATTTTGAAAAGATTAATGTATATTGTTTTAAATGTTTTTATGCACAGATGTGCATAATCCTATAAGCGTTTAAAGTCCGGGGCACAATGAATCCGTCGTACGTTAAACTTCGCCATTGAACTAAACAGAAGCTATGAACAAATAAATTTTACTTTCGTTGAGGGATTCTCTTAAATTTGCATTAAAAGCATATTTACGGAAAAGTAATCAAAACGCAAGATTTTTTTTTTATTAATAGAAAATATATTTTTATTTAAATAAATATTCAAGTACATTAATTTTACATTGGAAAACGTTGTTTTTTCTCTACGTTAATTTCAAATTTTAATTAAATATTTTATATTATTATAGTACAAATTTATGATTTTTTTTGGTACAAAGAGTAATATGGAACGAATATGTTAACAAAACTTATCTAAAAATATCTTAAAAACTAAATCACAATTATACAAATTTAAAGTAAAAGCTAACAAAAATTAATTATCAAATAATGTGACTCGTCTCAAAAAAAGAAATCAATTTAGTTGTTATACGTTCCTTCAGAAGTCGCAGGTGTGACCCGAGCTGAATTCATAAATGCCTCAGCTGATGATTCCAAGTCTCTCTTTATTGATTCCACCGTCATGTCTCTACCAAACGAAGAGAAGGTGGATGTGAAGGGAGATGAAGATGCATTTTCACTACTTAGGGAAGAACATTCCAAAAGAAGATCCAAAATTTCACTCAGATTAGATGATTCCTCCGTTATGTCTAGGACATGTGAAGACGGGTTAAGCGTGTAGAAAGAAGAAGCGGTGTGACTACCGCTCGTAGGATTTTCGGAGTGATGGTCCAAAATGTTGCTAAGATCAATAGTAACCGATTCGTTGAAACGGCTACTCACATTCTCATATGGTATTTCTCCGGAAGGTAATATTGGCTGAGTTATGCCAATCTGGGCATGTTGGTCCGTTGAGGGTTGCTCGGTATTGGCAGATACTTCTTTTTTATAACCTCTCTTGTTTTTCATGCGACGGTTCTGGAACCATAGCATTATTTGTTTTTCCGGTAGCGATAAGCGGTGGGCGATCGCAATGCGTCGCAATCGAGACAGGTACATCTCCTGTTTGAATTCTTTTTCCAACTCCATGAGCTGGAAGTCGGTAAACGCAGTTCTCGAACGCTTCGTCTTCTTGGGAACTGGGTCGGGCTGTGGAGGTCTTGCAACAGAGGAAGTACCCTGGGATTCAGTTTCAATATTGCAGGGAATAGATTCCTGTATTGATGTGGAGTATAGTTGCTGATTAAGCGGATAGATCACCTAGAAAAATAAACATATGTTCAATAAGTAAAGTGAAAAAAATTGTATTTTATATCTAACAACAATTTGTATCCTCTATCTTGCATGAAATACACTTTCTATTTTTTGATTGTGAACACCCGGTATATAGTGTATTAATGCATTTTCTTTTTTGAATGACAAATAGTCTCTTTAAATACAACTTTTTACAAACATATGAAATAAAAATGTATTTCATTTCGTATGAAAATGACCAACAACAAGTATTGTATTGTAATGATGATGATGCAATGATACAAATAGCTTGTGAATTGAATATATAATACTTACATTGTTGCAATTGATCACTGGTATCGAATGTATTCTCACTGTAGAGGAGTCAACAATTTCATAGCACTGCACTTCAAAAGACATTTTTTAAAACAAAGATTTTTCTCGAGATTTTACGTTGCTGTTAATTGAAAGTCAAAAGGACACTGATAAACCTGCATAGAAATGTGTCAGATTATATACTCGTACACACGCGGTTTTTCTATTGCTTTACTCATTTTAACGAATCCTTTCATTGCCGCCATGACGAGTTCTTAGCGCAAGAGAGCAGTTGCTTGTTTGTCTACGATCAGGTAGATGTAACACTAACACAATATTATTTAAATCACTCCCATACTAAGTGCCTTATGAGAGAAAAAGAAACTTTCTGCATGTATTCGTTTAATAAAATGTTTTAATTTTTGAACTACAAATAATAAAGTTTATTAATTTTGAAGGTTGCTAAATATTTGCCGAAAGTTCGGTATGTATTAATGGCCGGCAACAAAAGAAAAGAAAGCAGTGGAATCTCGGATTAAAATTTATTGGACGTTTGACTGTGAGTAATGAAGGCGTGGCGTACACTTTGCCAAATGCGAGATCTACCTGTTTCTGTTTTTTTAAAGGACAAACAGAAAACTTTTCGTACATGTCGAAAGCTAAAGTTCTTCGTTTTGTATAGCTATTCTTCGTTTATTGTGTTAATTTCTACAACGACACTTGAATTTTCAGATGCAGGAGTATGAGCAGAACCAAAAGAAAATACACGAATGGCAAGTTTTTAAACGCTTGATTGAGCACAAGAATATTAATCTTGGAATTATTGCATTTAGCCAATAAATTCAAAAATTCTGCATTTTTTGTGAATAAGGGGTTTTGAGGTAGTTAACCCGTAAAGCACTTTTATGGCGAAGCCTTGGCTATGCATGCATACATACATACATATGTATGTATGTATGTATATCTTTTACTAGGGGTTAAATAATTACGTCGTTGCCATAGTAAAAGCGCACACACACATGTAAAACACATTTATGACCATATCGGCTGCATGTACGGTGCCTGTTTTTATTATTGGTTAATTATTAATCATAAAGATTTGCTAATATGGTGACTTGAGAGATTTAGTTAGGTAAGGATATTCTTTATTTAAATATTGAACAATCACTTTGGAAGATAAAAGCATTTACTGTTGTCTAAATAAGTTTTGATCCGTTTTTTGTAACCTGCCACTTGGAATTTAAAAGTCTGTACGGTTCATTTAGTGGAATATCATAAATTTTTTATGATTTCTGCGCGATGTTAATTATTTGTTAAAAGTCTAAAAACAAGACACCTCTCTTCTTTTTTTGTTAGTTCATTTTTGAAGATCCAATAAATAAATATAAGGGTATAGAAAGAAAAATTTTAATGTCGTTTAAGATTTTTGCATTTATTATTTTTCATATTCGTATATTGGATGGAATTGTTGATTCCGCACGGAAAGGAAAATTCAACGGAAATAAATATCGGTCGACATGGAAATTGCAATTATTCATTCCTGAGGTATACGCCTTCAGCAAAACAGATTTAACATCTCTGTTTTATTAATTCTGGCGTGGTATATATATATATATATATATATATATATTTGTTAAATAAAATATTTTTTTTTTATTCTTATAAAATTAAAACGACCAAAAAAATGCAAATACATTTTAATTTTGCAAATTTGTGCATTTTCCTTAGAATTATGTTCTCTCCGTACGCTTCCCGCCATAAAACTTTAGCGTAAGCGAAATATAGAAAAATACCGCAGCAACGGAATAAATAATTGCAAGTTTTGCTTCCGCACAAAAAATGCTGTCCGAAATCGCGGAACGGAATGAAGAATTAAACCAATTATATTATATATTAAGACACTTTAAAATTTTACTCGCTTACGAATGGGATTAGAAGATCTCCGTTTGCTGTACAAGTTTTTTCTTTGTTTATTTTGCTTTTAAAAATCATAAACTTGTTTTCCTAATTCGATGTCAATAAGAGAGACCTGTTGAGTCTTATTTCGTGCTTTCACAGGAAAGCGATTTAAAAATTTTAGTGGGTTCTTAATTTAATTATTGTTGAAGAGAATTTTATTTATAAATTTTAAACAATTCATGTTTTATTTAAGTTGAGATATCATAGTACATTTGTATGTATGTATATTGAAATAATGTCAGGAGTAAGCCATCTTACCATAACTTCCGGTAAATTTTCATTTTTCTGAAGTCATTATCTGAATTTAAGCTTAAGCCAAATTAGACGGTTATTCTTTTCTATCATCGAATTTGCATTAAAAGCATATTTACGGAAAAGTGACTAAAACGCAAGATATTTTTTTATTGATAGAAAATGTATTTTTATTTACAAAAATATTCAAGTACATTAATTTTACAAGAAAAATTACAGCGGGCATTGAAAAACGTTGTTTTTTCTGTACGTTAACTTCAAATTTTAATTAAATTTATATTATTATAGTACAAATTTATGGTTTTTCTTAGTACAAAGAGTAATATCGTTAAATATGTTAACAAAACTTATCTAAAAATATATTAAAAACTAAATAACAATCATACAAATTTAAAGTAAAAGCTAACAAAAATTAATTATTAAATAATGCCATTGGTTTTGAAAAAAAAAACCGATTTCGTTGTTTTAGTTGTAGTACGTTTCTTCAAAATTTGTGGATAAGCAATTTGCATCAATGCCGTTGGTCCCGAGCTGAATTCATAAATGCCTCAGCTGATGATTCCAAGTCTCTCTTTATTGATTCCACCGTCATGTGTGTACCATACGAAGAGAAGGTGGATGTGAAGGGAGATGAAGATGCATTTTCACTACTTAGGGAAGAACATTCCGAAAGAAGATCCAAAATTTCACTCAGATTAGATGATTCCTCCGTTATGTCTAGGACATGTGAAGACGGGTTAAGCGTGAAGAAAGAAGAAGCGGTGTGACTACCGCTCGTAGGATTTTCGGAGTGATGGTCCAAAATGTTGCTAAGATCAATAGTAACCGATTCGTTGAAACGGCTACTCACATTCTCATATGGTATTTCTCCGGAAGGTAATATTGGCTGTGCTATGCCAATCTGGGCATGTTGGTCCGTTGAGGGTTGCTCGGTATTGGCAGATACTTCTTTTTTATAACCTCTCTTGTTTTTCATGCGACGGTTCTGGAACCATAGCATTATTTGTTTTTCCGGTAGCGATAAGCGGTGGGCGATCGCAATGCGTCGCAATCGAGACAGGTACATCTCCTGTTTGAATTCTTTTTCCAACTCCATGAGCTGGAAGTCGGTAAACGCAGTTCTCGAACGCTTCGTCTTCCTGGGAACTGGGTCGGGCTGTGGAGGTCTTGCAACAGAGGAAGTACCGTGGGATTGAGCTTCATTATTGCAGGGAATAGATTCCTGCACTGATGTGGAGTATAGTTGCTGATTAAGCGGATAGATCACCTAGAAAAATAAACATATGTTCAATAAGTAAAGTGAAAAAAATTTTATTTTATATCTAACAACAATTTGTATCCTCTATCTTGCATGAAATACACTTTCTATTTTTTGATTGTGAACACCCGGTATATAGTGTATTAATGCATTTTCTGTTTTGAATGACAAATAGTCTCTTTAAATACAACTTTTTACAAACATATGAAATAAAAATGTATTTCATTTCGTATGAAACTGACCAACAACAAGTATTGTATTATAATGATGATGATGCAATGATACAAATAGCTTGTGAATTGAATATATAATACTTACATTGTTGCAATTGATCACTGGTATCGAATGTATTCTCACTGTAGAGGAGTCAACAATTTCATAGCACTGCACTTCAAAAGACATTTTTTAAAACAAAGATTTTTCTCGAGATTTTACGTTGCTGTTAATTGAAAGTCAAAAGGACACTGATAAACCTGCATAGAAATGTGTCAGATTATATACTCGTACACACGCGGTTTTTCTATTGCTTTACTCATTTTAACGAATCCTTTCATTGCCGCCATGACGAGTTCTTAGCGCAAGAGAGCAGTTGCTTATTTGTCTACGATCAGGTAGATGTAACACTAACACAATATTATTTAAATCACTCCCATACTAAGTGCCTTATGAGAGAAAAAGAAAATTCCATACATATTTCTTTTTCTTTATTCTCCAAAATCTTTTTTAATTGCACTTTTTATACCTGTACATTTATCATATTTTTTTTGGCAATTTAAAATTATGTTCATATAAAATATTAGAGTTGGCTGCACATATTAAAAAAAGTGTGCTGGCCTGGCCGCTTTTCCACATTTAAGATTAAAAATCTGAATGCATTTTTATTTTAATGAAACATTTTACGAAGCTTTTGTTATAGAGTAAGCAGAATATTGTTTCCCTCAGTTATTGGTGCTTCCAAATCGAAATTTTTTTTTGCTGCGAACGTAGGTAGTATCCAGACTTCTTCACGCTTTTTACAACCTCCAACACATTTTGCTTTGTATAAATATGCATCTAAAATTTTAAAAAGAAATACCCATATATACGTATGTAAATATACTATCTTTGTACATATGTATGCATATATGTATGTAATTAATAGGCAAACACGATTTTTGTAATCCCGTTTATGGCGGTACTACTCCAACGATTTTGAAAAGATTAATGTATATTGTTTTAAATGTTTTTATGCACAGATGTGCATAATCCTATAAGCGTTTAAAGTCCGGGGCACAATGAATCCGTCGTACGTTAAACTTCGCCATTGAACTAAACAGAAGCTATGAACAAATAAATTTTACTTTCGTTGAGGGATTCTCTTAAATTTGCATTAAAAGCATATTTACGGAAAAGTAATCAAAACGCAAGATTTTTTTTTTATTAATAGAAAATATATTTTTATTTAAATAAATATTCAAGTACATTAATTTTACATTGGAAAACGTTGTTTTTTCTCTACGTTAATTTCAAATTTTAATTAAATATTTTATATTATTATAGTACAAATTTATGATTTTTTTTGGTACAAAGAGTAATATGGAACGAATATGTTAACAAAACTTATCTAAAAATATCTTAAAAACTAAATCACAATTATACAAATTTAAAGTAAAAGCTAACAAAAATTAATTATCAAATAATGTGACTCGTCTCAAAAAAAGAAATCAATTTAGTTGTTATACGTTCCTTCAGAAGTCGCAGGTGTGACCCGAGCTGAATTCATAAATGCCTCAGCTGATGATTCCAAGTCTCTCTTTATTGATTCCACCGTCATGTCTCTACCAAACGAAGAGAAGGTGGATGTGAAGGGAGATGAAGATGCATTTTCACTACTTAGGGAAGAACATTCCAAAAGAAGATCCAAAATTTCACTCAGATTAGATGATTCCTCCGTTATGTCTAGGACATGTGAAGACGGGTTAAGCGTGTAGAAAGAAGAAGCGGTGTGACTACCGCTCGTAGGATTTTCGGAGTGATGGTCCAAAATGTTGCTAAGATCAATAGTAACCGATTCGTTGAAACGGCTACTCACATTCTCATATGGTATTTCTCCGGAAGGTAATATTGGCTGAGCTATGCCAATCTGGGCATGTTGGTCCGTTGAGGGTTGCTCGGTATTGGCAGATACTTCTTTTTTATAACCTCTCTTGTTTTTCATGCGACGGTTCTGGAACCATAGCATTATTTGTTTTTCCGGTAGCGATAAGCGGTGGGCGATCGCAATGCGTCGCAATCGAGACAGGTACATCTCCTGTTTGAATTCTTTTTCCAACTCCATGAGCTGGAAGTCGGTAAACGCAGTTCTCGAACGCTTCGTCTTCTTGGGAACTGGGTCGGGCTGTGGAGGTCTTGCAACAGAGGAAGTACCCTGGGATTCAGTTTCAATATTGCAGGGAATAGATTCCTGTATTGATGTGGAGTATAGTTGCTGATTAAGCGGATAGATCACCTAGAAAAATAAACATATGTTCAATAAGTAAAGTGAAAAAAATTGTATTTTATATCTAACAACAATTTGTATCGTCTATACTGCATGAAATACACTTTCTATTTTTGATTGTGAACACCCGGTATATAGTGTATTAATGCATTTTCTGTTTTGAATGACAAATCCTCTCTTTAAATACAACTTTTTACAAACATATGAAATAAAAATTTATTTCATTTCGAATGAAAATGACCAACAACAAGTATTGTATTATAATGATGATGATGCAATGATACAAATAGCTTGTGAATTGAATATATAATACTTACATTGTTGCAATTGATCACTGGTATCGAATGTATTCTCACTGTAGAGGAGTCAACAATTTCATAGCACTGCACTTCAAAAGACATTTTTTAAAACAAAGATTTTTCTCGAGATTTTACGTTGCTGTTAATTGAAAGTCAAAAGGACACTGATAAACCTGCATAGAAATGTGTCAGATTATATACTCGTACACACGCGGTTTTTCTATTGCTTTACTCATTTTAACGAATCCTTTCATTGCCGCCATGACGAGTTCTTAGCGCAAGAGAGCAGTTGCTTGTTTGTCTACGATCAGGTAGATGTAACACTAACACAATATTATTTAAATCACTCCCATACTAAGTGCCTTATGAGAGAAAAAGAAACTTTCTGCATGTATTCGTTTAATAAAATGTTTTAATTTTTGAACTACAAATAATAAAGTTTATTAATTTTGAAGGTTGCTAAATATTTGCCGAAAGTTCGGTATGTATTAATGGCCGGCAACAAAAGAAAAGAAAGCAGTGGAATCTCGGATTAAAATTTATTGGACGTTTGACTGTGAGTAATGAAGGCGTGGCGTAAACTTTGCCAAATGCGAGATCTACCTGTTTCTGTTTTTTTAAAGGACAAACAGAAAACTTTTCGTACATGTCGAAAGCTAAAGTTCTTCGTTTTGTATAGCTATTCTTCGTTTATTGTGTTAATTTCTACAACGACACTTGAATTTTCAGATGCAGGAGTATGAGCAGAACCAAAAGAAAATACACGAATGGCAAGTTTTTAAACGCTTGATTGAGCACAAGAATATTAATCTTGGAATTATTGCATTTAGCCAATAAATTCAAAAATTCTGCATTTTTTGTGAATAAGGGGTTTTGAGGTAGTTAACCCGTAAAGCACTTTTATGGCGAAGCCTTGGCTATGCATGCATACATACATACATATGTATGTATGTATGTATATCTTTTACTAGGGGTTAAATAATTACGTCGTTGCCATAGTAAAAGCGCACACACACATGTAAAACACATTTATGACCATATCGGCTGCATGTACGGTGCCTGTTTTTATTATTGGTTAATTATTAATCATAAAGATTTGCTAATATGGTGACTTGAGAGATTTAGTTAGGTAAGGATATTCTTTATTTAAATATTGAACAATCACTTTGGAAGATAAAAGCATTTACTGTTGTCTAAATAAGTTTTGATCCGTTTTTTGTAACCTGCCACTTGGAATTTAAAAGTCTGTACGGTTCATTTAGTGGAATATCATAAATTTTTTATGATTTCTGCGCGATGTTAATTATTTGTTAAAAGTCTAAAAACAAGACACCTCTCTTCTTTTTTTGTTAGTTCATTTTTGAAGATCCAATAAATAAATATAAGGGTATAGAAAGAAAAATTTTAATGTCGTTTAAGATTTTTGCATTTATTATTTTTCATATTCGTATATTGGATGGAATTGTTGATTCCGCACGGAAAGGAAAATTCAACGGAAATAAATATCGGTCGACATGGAAATTGCAATTATTCATTCCTGAGGTATACGCCTTCAGCAAAACAGATTTAACATCTCTGTTTTATTAATTCTGGCGTGGTATATATATATATATATATATATATATATATATATTTGTTAAATAAAATAATTTTTTTTTATTCTTATAAAATTAAAACGACCAAAAAAATGCAAATAAATTTTAATTTTGCAAATTTGTGCATTTTCCTTAGAATTATGTTCTCTCCGTACGCTTCCCGCCATAAAACTTTAGCGTAAGCGAAATATAGAAAAATACCGCAGCAACGGAATAAATAATTGCAAGTTTTGCTTCCGCACAAAAAATGCTGTCCGAAATCGCGGAACGGAATGAAGAATTAAACCAATTATATTATATATTAAGACACTTTAAAATTTTACTCGCTTACGAATGGGATTAGAATATCTCCGTTTGCTGTACAAGTTTTTTCTTTGTTTATTTTGCTTTTAAAAATCATAAACTTGTTTTCCTAATTCGATGTCAATAAGAGAGACCTGTTGAGTCTTATTTCGTGCTTTCACAGGAAAGCGATTTAAAAATTTTAGTGGGTTCTTAATTTAATTATTGTTGAAGAGAATTTTATTTATAAATTTTAAACAATTCATGTTTTATTTAAGTTGAGATATCATAGTACATTTGTATGTATGTATATTGAAATAATGTCAGGAGTAAGCCATCTTACCATAACTTCCGGTAAATTTTCATTTTTCTGAAGTCATTATCTGAATTTAAGCTTAAGCCAAATTAGACGGTTATTCTTTTCTATCATCGAATTTGCATTAAAAGCATATTTACGGAAAAGTGACTAAAACGCAAGATATTTTTTTATTGATAGAAAATGTATTTTTATTTACAAAAATATTCAAGTACATTAATTTTACAAGAAAAATTACAGCGGGCATTGAAAAACGTTGTTTTTTCTGTACGTTAACTTCAAATTTTAATTAAATTTATATTATTATAGTACAAATTTATGGTTTTTCTTAGTACAAAGAGTAATATCGTTAAATATGTTAACAAAACTTATCTAAAAATATATTAAAAACTAAATAACAATCATACAAATTTAAAGTAAAAGCTAACAAAAATTAATTATTAAATAATGCCACTCGTTTTGAAAAAAAAACCGATTTCGTTGTTTTAGTTGTAGTACGTTTCTTCAAAATTTGTGGATAAGCAATTTGCATCAATGCCGTTGGTCCCGAGCTGAATTCATAAATGCCTCAGCTGATGATTCCAAGTCTCTCTTTATTGATTCCACCGTCATGTGTGTACCATACGAAGAGAAGGTGGATGTGAAGGGAGATGAAGATGCATTTTCACTACTTAGGGAAGAACATTCCGAAAGAAGATCCAAAATTTCACTCAGATTAGATGATTCCTCCGTTATGTCTAGGACATGTGAAGACGGGTTAAGCGTGAAGAAAGAAGAAGCGGTGTGACTACCGCTCGTAGGATTTTCGGAGTGATGGTCCAAAATGTTGCTAAGATCAATAGTAACCGATTCGTTGAAACGGCTACTCACATTCTCATTTGGTATTTCTCCGGCAGGTAATATTGGCTGAGCTATGCCAATCTGGGCATGTTGGTCCGTTGAGGGTTGCTCGGTATTGGCAGATACTTCTTTTTTATAACCTCTCTTGTTTTTCATGCGACGGTTCTGGAACCATAGCATTATTTGTTTTTCCGGTAGCGATAAGCGGTGGGCGATCGCAATGCGTCGCAATCGAGACAGGTACATCTCCTGTTTGAATTCTTTTTCCAACTCCATGAGCTGGAAGTCGGTAAACGCAGTTCTCGAACGCTTCGTCTTCCTGGGAACTGGGTCGGGCTGTGGAGGTCTTGCAACAGAGGAAGTACCGTGGGATTGAGCTTCATTATTGCAGGGAATAGATTCCTGCACTGATGTGGAGTATAGTTGCTGATTAAGCGGATAGATCACCTAGAAAAATAAACATATGTTCAATAAGTAAAGTGAAAAAAATTTTATTTTATATCTAACAACAATTTGTATCCTCTATCTTGCATGAAATACACTTTCTATTTTTTGATTGTGAACACCCGGTATATAGTGTATTAATGCATTTTCTGTTTTGAATGACAAATAGTCTCTTTAAATACAACTTTTTACAAACATATGAAATAAAAATGTATTTCATTTGGTATGAAAATGACCAACAACAAGTATTGTATTATAATGATGATGATGCAATGATACAAATAGCTTGTGAATTGAATATATAATACTTACATTGTTGCAATTGATCACTGGTATCGAATGTATTCTCACTGTAGAGGAGTCAACAATTTCATAGCACTGCTCTTCAGAAGACATTTTTAAAAACAAAGATTTTTCTCGAGATTTTGCGTTGCTGTTAAGTGAAAGTCAAAAGGACACTGATAAACCTGCATAGAAATGTGTCAGATTATATACTCGTACACACGCGGTTTTTCTATTGCTTTACTCATTTTAACGAATCCTTTCATTGCCGCCATGACGAGTTCTTAGCGCAAGAGAGCAGTTGCTTATTTGTCTACGATCAGGTAGATGTAACACTAACACAATATTATTTAAATCACTCCCATACTAAGTGCCTTATGAGAGAAAAAGAAAATTCCATACATATTTCTTTTTCTTTATTCTCCAAAATCTTTTTTAATTGCACTTTTTATACCTGTACATTTATCATATTTTTTTTGGCAATTTAAAATTATGTTCATATAAAATATTAGAGTTGGCTGCACATATTAAAAAAAGTGTGCTGGCCTGGCCGCTTTTCCACATTTAAGATTAAAAATCTGAATGCATTTTTATTTTAATGAAACATTTTACGAAGCTTTTGTTATAGAGTAAGCAGAATATTGTTTCCCTCAGTTATTGGTGCTTCCAAATCGAAATTTTTTTTTGCTGCGAACGTAGGTAGTATCCAGACTTCTTCACGCTTTTTACAACCTCCAACACATTTTGCTTTGTATAAATATGCATCTAAAATTTTAAAAAGAAATACCCATATATACGTATGTAAATATACTATCTTTGTACATATGTATGCATATATGTATGTAATTAATAGGCAAACACGATTTTTGTAATCCCGTTTATGGCGGTACTACTCCAACGATTTTGAAAAGATTAATGTATATTGTTTTAAATGTTTTTATGCACAGATGTGCATAATCCTATAAGCGTTTAAAGTCCGGGGCACAATGAATCCGTCGTACGTTAAACTTCGCCATTGAACTAAACAGAAGCTATGAACAAATAAATTTTACTTTCGTTGAGGGATTCTCTTAAATTTGCATTAAAAGCATATTTACGGAAAAGTAATCAAAACGCAAGATTTTTTTTTTATTAATAGAAAATATATTTTTATTTAAATAAATATTCAAGTACATTAATTTTACATTGGAAAACGTTGTTTTTTCTCTACGTTAATTTCAAATTTTAATTAAATATTTTATATTATTATAGTACAAATTTATGATTTTTTTTGGTACAAAGAGTAATATGGAACGAATATGTTAACAAAACTTATCTAAAAATATCTTAAAAACTAAATCACAATTATACAAATTTAAAGTAAAAGCTAACAAAAATTAATTATCAAATAATGTGACTCGTCTCAAAAAAAGAAATCAATTTAGTTGTTATACGTTCCTTCAGAAGTCGCAGGTGTGACCCGAGCTGAATTCATAAATGCCTCAGCTGATGATTCCAAGTCTCTCTTTATTGATTCCACCGTCATGTCTCTACCAAACGAAGAGAAGGTGGATGTGAAGGGAGATGAAGATGCATTTTCACTACTTAGGGAAGAACATTCCAAAAGAAGATCCAAAATTTCACTCAGATTAGATGATTCCTCCGTTATGTCTAGGACATGTGAAGACGGGTTAAGCGTGTAGAAAGAAGAAGCGGTGTGACTACCGCTCGTAGGATTTTCGGAGTGATGGTCCAAAATGTTGCTAAGATCAATAGTAACCGATTCGTTGAAACGGCTACTCACATTCTCATATGGTATTTCTCCGGAAGGTAATATTGGCTGAGTTATGCCAATCTGGGCATGTTGGTCCGTTGAGGGTTGCTCGGTATTGGCAGATACTTCTTTTTTATAACCTCTCTTGTTTTTCATGCGACGGTTCTGGAACCATAGCATTATTTGTTTTTCCGGTAGCGATAAGCGGTGGGCGATCGCAATGCGTCGCAATCGAGACAGGTACATCTCCTGTTTGAATTCTTTTTCCAACTCCATGAGCTGGAAGTCGGTAAACGCAGTTCTCGAACGCTTCGTCTTCTTGGGAACTGGGTCGGGCTGTGGAGGTCTTGCAACAGAGGAAGTACCCTGGGATTCAGTTTCAATATTGCAGGGAATAGATTCCTGTATTGATGTGGAGTATAGTTGCTGATTAAGCGGATAGATCACCTAGAAAAATAAACATATGTTCAATAAGTAAAGTGAAAAAAATTGTATTTTATATCTAACAACAATTTGTATCCTCTATCTTGCATGAAATACACTTTCTATTTTTTGATTGTGAACACCCGGTATATAGTGTATTAATGCATTTTCTTTTTTGAATGACAAATAGTCTCTTTAAATACAACTTTTTACAAACATATGAAATAAAAATGTATTTCATTTCGTATGAAAATGACCAACAACAAGTATTGTATTGTAATGATGATGATGCAATGATACAAATAGCTTGTGAATTGAATATATAATACTTACATTGTTGCAATTGATCACTGGTATCGAATGTATTCTCACTGTAGAGGAGTCAACAATTTCATAGCACTGCACTTCAAAAGACATTTTTTAAAACAAAGATTTTTCTCGAGATTTTACGTTGCTGTTAATTGAAAGTCAAAAGGACACTGATAAACCTGCATAGAAATGTGTCAGATTATATACTCGTACACACGCGGTTTTTCTATTGCTTTACTCATTTTAACGAATCCTTTCATTGCCGCCATGACGAGTTCTTAGCGCAAGAGAGCAGTTGCTTGTTTGTCTACGATCAGGTAGATGTAACACTAACACAATATTATTTAAATCACTCCCATACTAAGTGCCTTATGAGAGAAAAAGAAAATTCCATACATATTTCTTTTTCTTTATTCTCCAAAATCTTTTTTAATTGCACTTTTTATACCTGTACATTTATCATATTTTTTTTGGCAATTTAAAATTATGTTCATATAAAATATTAGAGTTGGCTGCACATATTAAAAAAAGTGTGCTGGCCTGGCCGCTTTTCCACATTTAAGATTAAAAATCTGAATGCATTTTTATTTTAATGAAACATTTTACGAAGCTTTTGTTATAGAGTAAGCAGAATATTGTTTCCCTCAGTTATTGGTGCTTCCAAATCGAAATTTTTTTTTGCTGCGAACGTAGGTAGTATCCAGACTTCTTCACGCTTTTTACAACCTCCAACACATTTTGCTTTGTATAAATATGCATCTAAAATTTTAAAAAGAAATACCCATATATACGTATGTAAATATACTATCTTTGTACATATGTATGCATATATGTATGTAATTAATAGGCAAACACGATTTTTGTAATCCCGTTTATGGCGGTACTACTCCAACGATTTTGAAAAGATTAATGTATATTGTTTTAAATGTTTTTATGCACAGATGTGCATAATCCTATAAGCGTTTAAAGTCCGGGGCACAATGAATCCGTCGTACGTTAAACTTCGCCATTGAACTAAACAGAAGCTATGAACAAATAAATTTTACTTTCGTTGAGGGATTCTCTTAAATTTGCATTAAAAGCATATTTACGGAAAAGTAATCAAAACGCAAGATTTTTTTTTTATTAATAGAAAATATATTTTTATTTAAATAAATATTCAAGTACATTAATTTTACATTGGAAAACGTTGTTTTTTCTCTACGTTAATTTCAAATTTTAATTAAATATTTTATATTATTATAGTACAAATTTATGATTTTTTTTGGTACAAAGAGTAATATGGAACGAATATGTTAACAAAACTTATCTAAAAATATCTTAAAAACTAAATCACAATTATACAAATTTAAAGTAAAAGCTAACAAAAATTAATTATCAAATAATGTGACTCGTCTCAAAAAAAGAAATCAATTTAGTTGTTATACGTTCCTTCAGAAGTCGCAGGTGTGACCCGAGCTGAATTCATAAATGCCTCAGCTGATGATTCCAAGTCTCTCTTTATTGATTCCACCGTCATGTCTCTACCAAACGAAGAGAAGGTGGATGTGAAGGGAGATGAAGATGCATTTTCACTACTTAGGGAAGAACATTCCAAAAGAAGATCCAAAATTTCACTCAGATTAGATGATTCCTCCGTTATGTCTAGGACATGTGAAGACGGGTTAAGCGTGTAGAAAGAAGAAGCGGTGTGACTACCGCTCGTAGGATTTTCGGAGTGATGGTCCAAAATGTTGCTAAGATCAATAGTAACCGATTCGTTGAAACGGCTACTCACATTCTCATATGGTATTTCTCCGGAAGGTAATATTGGCTGAGTTATGCCAATCTGGGCATGTTGGTCCGTTGAGGGTTGCTCGGTATTGGCAGATACTTCTTTTTTATAACCTCTCTTGTTTTTCATGCGACGGTTCTGGAACCATAGCATTATTTGTTTTTCCGGTAGCGATAAACGGTGGGCGATCGCAATGCGTCGCAATCGAGACAGGTACATCTCCTGTTTGAATTCTTTTTCCAACTCCATGAGCTGGAAGTCGGTAAACGCAGTTCTCGAACGCTTCGTCTTCTTGGGAACTGGGTCGGGCTGTGGAGGTCTTGCAACAGAGGAAGTACCCTGGGATTCAGTTTCAATATTGCAGGGAATAGATTCCTGTATTGATGTGGAGTATAGTTGCTGATTAAGCGGATAGATCACCTAGAAAAATAAACATATGTTCAATAAGTAAAGTGAAAAAAATTGTATTTTATATCTAACAACAATTTGTATCCTCTATCTTGCATGAAATACACTTTCTATTTTTTGATTGTGAACACCCGGTATATAGTGTATTAATGCATTTTCTTTTTTGAATGACAAATAGTCTCTTTAAATACAACTTTTTACAAACATATGAAATAAAAATGCATTTCATTTCGTATGAAAATGACCAACAACAAGTATTGTATTATAATGATGATGATGCAATGATACAAATAGCTTGTGAATTGAATATATAATACTTACATTGTTGCAATTGATCACTGGTATCGAATGTATTCTCACTGTAGAGGAGTCAACAATTTCATAGCACTGCACTTCAAAAGACATTTTTTAAAACAAAGATTTTTCTCGAGATTTTACGTTGCTGTTAATTGAAAGTCAAAAGGACACTGATAAACCTGCATAGAAATGTGTCAGATTATATACTCGTACACACGCGGTTTTTCTATTGCTTTACTCATTTTAACGAATCCTTTCATTGCCGCCATGACGAGTTCTTAGCGCAAGAGAGCAGTTGCTTGTTTGGCTACGATCAGGTAGATGTAACACTAACACAATATTATTTAAATCACTCCCATACTAAGTGCCTTATGAGAGAAAAAGAAACTTTCTGCATGTATTCGTTTAATAAAATGTTTTAATTTTTGAACTACAAATAATAAAGTTTATTAATTTTGAAGGTTGCTAAATATTTGCCGAAAGTTCGGTATGTATTAATGGCCGGCAACAAAAGAAAAGAAAGCAGTGGAATCTCGGATTAAAATTTATTGGACGTTTGACTGTGAGTAATGAAGGCGTGGCGTACACTTTGCCAAATGCGAGATCTACCTGTTTCTGTTTTTTTAAAGGACAAACAGAAAACTTTTCGTACATGTCGAAAGCTAAAGTTCTTCGTTTTGTATAGCTATTCTTCGTTTATTGTGTTAATTTCTACAACGACACTTGAATTTTCAGATGCAGGAGTATGAGCAGAACCAAAAGAAAATACACGAATGGCAAGTTTTTAAACGCTTGATTGAGCACAAGAATATTAATCTTGGAATTATTGCATTTAGCCAATAAATTCAAAAATTCTGCATTTTTTGTGAATAAGGGGTTTTGAGGTAGTTAACCCGTAAAGCACTTTTATGGCGAAGCCTTGGCTATGCATGCATACATACATACATATGTATGTATGTATGTATATCTTTTACTAGGGGTTAAATAATTACGTCGTTGCCATAGTAAAAGCGCACACACACATGTAAAACACATTTATGACCATATCGGCTGCATGTACGGTGCCTGTTTTTATTATTGGTTAATTATTAATCATAAAGATTTGCTAATATGGTGACTTGAGAGATTTAGTTAGGTAAGGATATTCTTTATTTAAATATTGAACAATCACTTTGGAAGATAAAAGCATTTACTGTTGTCTAAATAAGTTTTGATCCGTTTTTTGTAACCTGCCACTTGGAATTTAAAAGTCTGTACGGTTCATTTAGTGGAATATCATAAATTTTTTATGATTTCTGCGCGATGTTAATTATTTGTTAAAAGTCTAAAAACAAGACACCTCTCTTCTTTTTTTGTTAGTTCATTTTTGAAGATCCAATAAATAAATATAAATGTATAGAAAGAAAAATTTTAATGTCGTTTAAGATTTTCGCATTTATTATTTTTCATATTCGTATATTGGATGGAATTGTTGATTCCGCACGGAAAGGAAAATTCAACGGAAATAAATATCGGTCGACATGGAAATTGCAATTATTCATTCCTGAGGTATACGCCTTCAGCAAAACAGATTTAACATCTCTGTTTTATTAATTCTGGCGTGGTATATATATATATATATATATATATATATATTTGTTAAATAAAATATTTTTTTTTTATTCTTATAAAATTAAAACGACCAAAAAAATGCAAATACATTTTAATTTTGCAAATTTGTGCATTTTCCTTAGAATTATGTTCTCTCCGTACGCTTCCCGCCATAAAACTTTAGCGTAAGCGAAATATAGAAAAATACCGCAGCAACGGAATAAATAATTGCAAGTTTTGCTTCCGCACAAAAAATGCTGTCCGAAATCGCGGAACGGAATGAAGAATTAAACCAATTATATTATATATTAAGACACTTTAAAATTTTACTCGCTTACGAATGGGATTAGAAGATCTCCGTTTGCTGTACAAGTTTTTTCTTTGTTTATTTTGCTTTTAAAAATCATAAACTTGTTTTCCTAATTCGATGTCAATAAGAGAGACCTGTTGAGTCTTATTTCGTGCTTTCACAGGAAAGCGATTTAAAAATTTTAGTGGGTTCTTAATTTAATTATTGTTGAAGAGAATTTTATTTATAAATTTTAAACAATTCATGTTTTATTTAAGTTGAGATATCATAGTACATTTGTATGTATGTATATTGAAATAATGTCAGGAGTAAGCCATCTTACCATAACTTCCGGTAAATTTTCATTTTTCTGAAGTCATTATCTGAATTTAAGCTTAAGCCAAATTAGACGGTTATTCTTTTCTATCATCGAATTTGCATTAAAAGCATATTTACGGAAAAGTGACTAAAACGCAAGATATTTTTTTATTGATAGAAAATGTATTTTTATTTACAAAAATATTCAAGTACATTAATTTTACAAGAAAAATTACAGCGGGCATTGAAAAACGTTGTTTTTTCTGTACGTTAACTTCAAATTTTAATTAAATTTATATTATTATAGTACAAATTTATGGTTTTTCTTAGTACAAAGAGTAATATCGTTAAATATGTTAACAAAACTTATCTAAAAATATATTAAAAACTAAATAACAATCATACAAATTTAAAGTAAAAGCTAACAAAAATTAATTATTAAATAATGCCACTCGTTTTGAAAAAAAAACCGATTTCGTTGTTTTAGTTGTAGTACGTTTCTTCAAAATTTGTGGATAAGCAATTTGCATCAATGCCGTTGGTCCCGAGCTGAATTCATAAATGCCTCAGCTGATGATTCCAAGTCTCTCTTTATTGATTCCACCGTCATGTGTGTACCATACGAAGAGAAGGTGGATGTGAAGGGAGATGAAGATGCATTTTCACTACTTAGGGAAGAACATTCCGAAAGAAGATCCAAAATTTCACTCAGATTAGATGATTCCTCCGTTATGTCTAGGACATGTGAAGACGGGTTAAGCGTGAAGATAGAAGAAGCGGTGTGACTACCGCTCGTAGGATTTTCGGAGTGATGGTCCAAAATGTTGCTAAGATCAATAGTAACCGATTCGTTGAAACGGCTACTCACATTCTCATATGGTATTTCTCCGGAAGGTAATATTGGCTGAGCTATGCCAATCTGGGCATGTTGGTCCGTTGAGGGTTGCTCGGTATTGGCAGATACTTCTTTTTTATAACCTCTCTTGTTTTTCATGCGACGGTTCTGGAACCATAGCATTATTTGTTTTTCCGGTAGCGATAAGCGGTGGGCGATCGCAATGCGTCGCAATCGAGACAGGTACATCTCCTGTTTGAATTCTTTTTCCAACTCCATGAGCTGGAAGTCGGTAAACGCAGTTCTCGAACGCTTCGTCTTCCTGGGAACTGGGTCGGGCTGTGGAGGTCTTGCAACAGAGGAAGTACCGTGGGATTGAGCTTCATTATTGCAGGGAATAGATTCCTGCACTGATGTGGAGTATAGTTGCTGATTAAGCGGATAGATCACCTAGAAAAATAAACATATGTTCAATAAGTAAAGTGAAAAAAATTTTATTTTATATCTAACAACAATTTGTATCCTCTATCTTGCATGAAATACACTTTCTATTTTTTGATTGTGAACACCCGGTATATAGTGTATTAATGCATTTTCTGTTTTGAATGACAAATAGTCTCTTTAAATACAACTTTTTACAAACATATGAAATAAAAATGTATTTCATTTCGTATGAAAATGACCAACAACAAGTATTGTATTATAATGATGATGATGCAATGATACAAATAGCTTGTGAATTGAATATATAATACTTACATTGTTGCAATTGATCACTGGTATCGAATGTATTCTCACTGTAGAGGAGTCAACAATTTCATAGCACTGCTCTTCAGAAGACATTTTTAAAAACAAAGATTTTTCTCGAGATTTTGCGTTGCTGTTAAGTGAAAGTCAAAAGGACACTGATAAACCTGCATAGAAATGTGTCAGATTATATACTCGTACACACGCGGTTTTTCTATTGCTTTACTCATTTTAACGAATCCTTTCATTGCCGCCATGACGAGTTCTTAGCGCAAGAGAGCAGTTGCTTATTTGTCTACGATCAGGTAGATGTAACACTAACACAATATTATTTAAATCACTCCCATACTAAGTGCCTTATGAGAGAAAAAGAAAATTCCATACATATTTCTTTTTCTTTATTCTCCAAAATCTTTTTTAATTGCACTTTTTATACCTGTACATTTATCATATTTTTTTTGGCAATTTAAAATTATGTTCATATAAAATATTAGAGTTGGCTGCACATATTAAAAAAAGTGTGCTGGCCTGGCCGCTTTTCCACATTTAAGATTAAAAATCTGAATGCATTTTTATTTTAATGAAACATTTTACGAAGCTTTTGTTATAGAGTAAGCAGAATATTGTTTCCCTCAGTTATTGGTGCTTCCAAATCGAAATTTTTTTTTGCTGCGAACGTAGGTAGTATCCAGACTTCTTCACGCTTTTTACAACCTCCAACACATTTTGCTTTGTATAAATATGCATCTAAAATTTTAAAAAGAAATACCCATATATACGTATGTAAATATACTATCTTTGTACATATGTATGCATATATGTATGTAATTAATAGGCAAACACGATTTTTGTAATCCCGTTTATGGCGGTACTACTCCAACGATTTTGAAAAGATTAATGTATATTGTTTTAAATGTTTTTATGCACAGATGTGCATAATCCTATAAGCGTTTAAAGTCCGGGGCACAATGAATCCGTCGTACGTTAAACTTCGCCATTGAACTAAACAGAAGCTATGAACAAATAAATTTTACTTTCGTTGAGGGATTCTCTTAAATTTGCATTAAAAGCATATTTACGGAAAAGTAATCAAAACGCAAGATTTTTTTTTTATTAATAGAATATATATTTTTATTTAAATAAATATTCAAGTACATTAATTTTACATTGGAAAACGTTGTTTTTTCTCTACGTTAATTTCAAATTTTAATTAAATATTTTATATTATTATAGTACAAATTTATGATTTTTTTTGGTACAAAGAGTAATATGGAACGAATATGTTAACAAAACTTATCTAAAAATATCTTAAAAACTAAATCACAATTATACAAATTTAAAGTAAAAGCTAACAAAAATTAATTATCAAATAATGTGACTCGTCTCAAAAAAAGAAATCAATTTAGTTGTTATACGTTCCTTCAGAAGTCGCAGGTGTGACCCGAGCTGAATTCATAAATGCCTCAGCTGATGATTCCAAGTCTCTCTTTATTGATTCCACCGTCATGTCTCTACCAAACGAAGAGAAGGTGGATGTGAAGGGAGATGAAGATGCATTTTCACTACTTAGGGAAGAACATTCCAAAAGAAGATCCAAAATTTCACTCAGATTAGATGATTCCTCCGTTATGTCTAGGACATGTGAAGACGGGTTAAGCGTGTAGAAAGAAGAAGCGGTGTGACTACCGCTCGTAGGATTTTCGGAGTGATGGTCCAAAATGTTGCTAAGATCAATAGTAACCGATTCGTTGAAACGGCTACTCACATTCTCATATGGTATTTCTCCGGAAGGTAATATTGGCTGAGTTATGCCAATCTGGGCATGTTGGTCCGTTGAGGGTTGCTCGGTATTGGCAGATACTTCTTTTTTATAACCTCTCTTGTTTTTCATGCGACGGTTCTGGAACCATAGCATTATTTGTTTTTCCGATAGCGATAAGCGGTGGGCGATCGCAATGCGTCGCAATCGAGACAGGTACATCTCCTGTTTGAATTCTTTTTCCAACTCCATGAGCTGGAAGTCGGTAAACGCAGTTCTCGAACGCTTCGTCTTCTTGGGAACTGGGTCGGGCTGTGGAGGTCTTGCAACAGAGGAAGTACCCTGGGATTCAGTTTCAATATTGCAGGGAATAGATTCCTGTATTGATGTGGAGTATAGTTGCTGATTAAGCGGATAGATCACCTAGAAAAATAAACATATGTTCAATAAGTAAAGTGAAAAAAATTGTATTTTATATCTAACAACAATTTGTATCGTCTATCTTGCATGAAATACACTTTCTATTTTTTGATTGTGAACACCCGGTATATAGTGTATTAATGCATTTTCTTTTTTGAATGACAAATAGTCTCTTTAAATACAACTTTTTACAAACATATGAAATAAAAATGCATTTCATTTCGTATGAAAATGACCAACAACAAGTATTGTATTATAATGATGATGATGCAATGATACAAATAGCTTGTGAATTGAATATATAATACTTACATTGTTAGAATTGATCACTGGTATCGAATGTATTCTCACTGTAGAGGAGTCAACAATTTCATAGCACTGCACTTCAAAAGACATTTTTTAAAACAAAGATTTTTCTCGAGATTTTACGTTGCTGTTAATTGAAAGTCAAAAGGACACTGATAAACCTGCATAGAAATGTGTCAGATTATATACTCGTACACACGCGGTTTTTCTATTGCTTTACTCATTTTAACGAATCCTTTCATTGCCGCCATGACGAGTTCTTAGCGCAAGAGAGCAGTTGCTTGTTTGTCTACGATCAGGTAGATGTAACACTAACACAATATTATTTAAATCACTCCCATACTAAGTGCCTTATGAGAGAAAAAGAAACTTTCTGCATGTATTCGTTTAATAAAATGTTTTAATTTTTGAACTACAAATAATAAAGTTTATTAATTTTGAAGGTTGCTAAATATTTGCCGAAAGTTCGGTATGTATTAATGGCCGGCAACAAAAGAAAAGAAAGCAGTGGAATCTCGGATTAAAATTTATTGGACGTTTGACTGTGAGTAATGAAGGCGTGGCGTACACTTTGCCAAATGCGAGATCTACCTGTTTCTGTTTTTTTAAAGGACAAACAGAAAACTTTTCGTACATGTCGAAAGCTAAAGTTCTTCGTTTTGTATAGCTATTCTTCGTTTATTGTGTTAATTTCTACAACGACACTTGAATTTTCAGATGCAGGAGTATGAGCAGAACCAAAAGAAAATACACGAATGGCAAGTTTTTAAACGCTTGATTGAGCACAAGAATATTAATCTTGGAATTATTGCATTTAGCCAATAAATTCAAAAATTCTGCATTTTTTGTGAATAAGGGGTTTTGAGGTAGTTAACCCGTAAAGCACTTTTATGGCGAAGCCTTGGCTATGCATGCATACATACATACATATGTATGTATGTATGTATATCTTTTACTAGGGGTTAAATAATTACGTCGTTGCCATAGTAAAAGCGCACACACACATGTAAAACACATTTATGACCATATCGGCTGCATGTACGGTGCCTGTTTTTATTATTGGTTAATTATTAATCATAAAGATTTGCTAATATGGTGACTTGAGAGATTTAGTTAGGTAAGGATATTCTTTATTTAAATATTGAACAATCACTTTGGAAGATAAAAGCATTTACTGTTGTCTAAATAAGTTTTGATCCGTTTTTTGTAACCTGCCACTTGGAATTTAAAAGTCTGTACGGTTCATTTAGTGGAATATCATAAATTTTTTATGATTTCTGCGCGATGTTAATTATTTGTTAAAAGTCTAAAAACAAGACACCTCTCTTCTTTTTTTGTTAGTTCATTTTTGAAGATCCAATAAATAAATATAAGGGTATAGAAAGAAAAATTTTAATGTCGTTTAAGATTTTTGCATTTATTATTTTTCATATTCGTATATTGGATGGAATTGTTGATTCCGCACGGAAAGGAAAATTCAACGGAAATAAATATCGGTCGACATGGAAATTGCAATTATTCATTCCTGAGGTATACGCCTTCAGCAAAACAGATTTAACATCTCTGTTTTATTAATTCTGGCGTGGTATATATATATATATATATATATATATTTGTTAAATAAAATAATTTTTTTTTATTCTTATAAAATTAAAACGACCAAAAAAATGCAAATACATTTTAATTTTGCAAATTTGTGCATTTTCCTTAGAATTATGTTCTCTCCGTACGCTTCCCGCCATAAAACTTTAGCGTAAGCGAAATATAGAAAAATACCGCAGCAACGGAATAAATAATTGCAAGTTTTGCTTCCGCACAAAAAATGCTGTCCGAAATCGCGGAACGGAATGAAGAATTAAACCAATTATATTATATATTAAGACACTTTAAAATTTTACTCGCTTACGAATGGGATTAGAAGATCTCCGTTTGCTGTACAAGTTTTTTCTTTGTTTATTTTGCTTTTAAAAATCATAAACTTGTTTTCCTAATTCGATGTCAATAAGAGAGACCTGTTGAGTCTTATTTCGTGCTTTCACAGGAAAGCGATTTAAAAATTTTAGTGGGTTCTTAATTTAATTATTGTTGAAGAGAATTTTATTTATAAATTTTAAACAATTCATGTTTTATTTAAGTTGAGATATCATAGTACATTTGTATGTATGTATATTGAAATAATGTCAGGAGTAAGCCATCTTACCATAACTTCCGGTAAATTTTCATTTTTCTGAAGTCATTATCTGAATTTAAGCTTAAGCCAAATTAGACGGTTATTCTTTTCTATCATCGAATTTGCATTAAAAGCATATTTACGGAAAAGTGACTAAAACGCAAGATATTTTTTTATTGATAGAAAATGTATTTTTATTTACAAAAATATTCAAGTACATTAATTTTACAAGAAAAATTACAGCGGGCATTGAAAAACGTTGTTTTTTCTGTACGTTAACTTCAAATTTTAATTAAATTTATATTATTATAGTACAAATTTATGGTTTTTCTTAGTACAAAGAGTAATATCGTTAAATATGTTAACAAAACTTATCTAAAAATATATTAAAAACTAAATAACAATCATACAAATTTAAAGTAAAAGCTAACAAAAATTAATTATTAAATAATGCCACTCGTTTTGAAAAAAAAACCGATTTCGTTGTTTTAGTTGTAGTACGTTTCTTCAAAATTTGTGGATAAGCAATTTGCATCAATGCCGTTGGTCCCGAGCTGAATTCATAAATGCCTCAGCTGATGATTCCAAGTCTCTCTTTATTGATTCCACCGTCATGTGTGTACCATACGAAGAGAAGGTGGATGTGAAGGGAGATGAAGATGCATTTTCATTACTTAGGGAAGAACATTCCGAAAGAAGATCCAAAATTTCACTCAGATTAGATGATTCCTCCGTTATGTCTAGGACATGTGAAGACGGGTTAAGCGTGTAGAAAGAAGAAGCGGTGTGACTACCGCTCGTAGGATTTTCGGAGTGATGGTCCAAAATGTTGCTAAGATCAATAGTAACCGATTCGTTGAAACGGCTACTCACATTCTCATATGGTATTTCTCCGGAAGGTAATATTGGCTGAGCTATGCCAATCTGGGCATGTTGGTCCGTTGAGGGTTGCTCGGTATTGGCAGATACTTCTTTTTTATAACCTCTCTTGTTTTTCATGCGACGGTTCTGGAACCATAGCATTATTTGTTTTTCCGGTAGCGATAAGCGGTGGGCGATCGCAATGCGTCGCAATCGAGACAGGTACATCTCCTGTTTGAATTCTTTTTCCAACTCCATGAGCTGGAAGTCGGTAAACGCAGTTCTCGAACGCTTCGTCTTCCTGGGAACTGGGTCGGGCTGTGGAGGTCTTGCAACAGAGGAAGTACCGTGGGATTGAGCTTCATTATTGCAGGGAATAGATTCCTGCACTGATGTGGAGTATAGTTGCTGATTAAGCGGATAGATCACCTAGAAAAATAAACATATGTTCAATAAGTAAAGTGAAAAAAATTTTATTTTATATCTAACAACAATTTGTATCCTCTATCTTGCATGAAATACACTTTCTATTTTTTGATTGTGAACACCCGGTATATAGTGTATTAATGCATTTTCTGTTTTGAATGACAAATAGTCTCTTTAAATACAACTTTTTACAAACATATGAAATAAAAATGTATTTCATTTCGTATGAAAATGACCAACAACAAGTATTGTATTATAATGATGATGATGCAATGATACAAATAGCTTGTGAATTGAATATATAATACTTACATTGTTGCAATTGATCACTGGTATCGAATGTATTCTCACTGTAGAGGAGTCAACAATTTCATAGCACTGCTCTTCAGAAGACATTTTTAAAAACAAAGATTTTTCTCGAGATTTTGCGTTGCTGTTAAGTGAAAGTCAAAAGGACACTGATAAACCTGCATAGAAATGTGTCAGATTATATACTCGTACACACGCGGTTTTTCTATTGCTTTACTCATTTTAACGAATCCTTTCATTGCCGCCATGACGAGTTCTTAGCGCAAGAGAGCAGTTGCTTATTTGTCTACGATCAGGTAGATGTAACACTAACACAATATTATTTAAATCACTCCCATACTAAGTGCCTTATGAGAGAAAAAGAAAATTCCATACATATTTCTTTTTCTTTATTCTCCAAAATCTTTTTTAATTGCACTTTTTATACCTGTACATTTATCATATTTTTTTTGGCAATTTAAAATTATGTTCATATAAAATATTAGAGTTGGCTGCACATATTAAAAAAAGTGTGCTGGCCTGGCCGCTTTTCCACATTTAAGATTAAAAATCTGAATGCATTTTTATTTTAATGAAACATTTTACGAAGCTTTTGTTATAGAGTAAGCAGAATATTGTTTCCCTCAGTTATTGGTGCTGCCAAATCGAAATTTTTTTTTGCTGCGAACGTAGGTAGTATCCAGACTTCTTCACGCTTTTTACAACCTCCAACACATTTTGCTTTGTATAAATATGCATCTAAAATTTTAAAAAGAAATACCCATATATACGTATGTAAATATACTATCTTTGTACATATGTATGCATATATGTATGTAATTAATAGGCAAACACGATTTTTGTAATCCCGTTTACGGCGGTACTACTCCAACGATTTTGAAAAGATTAATGTATATTGTTTTAAATGTTTTTATGCACAGATGTGCATAATCCTATAAGCGTTTAAAGTCCGGGGCACAATGAATCCGTCGTACGTTAAACTTCGCCATTGAACTAAACAGAAGCTATGAACAAATAAATTTTACTTTCGTTGAGGGATTCTCTTAAATTTGCATTAAAAGCATATTTACGGAAAAGTAATCAAAACGCAAGATTTTTTTTTTATTAATAGAAAATATATTTTTATTTAAATAAATATTCAAGTACATTAATTTTACATTGGAAAACGTTGTTTTTTCTCTACGTTAATTTCAAATTTTAATTAAATATTTTATATTATTATAGTACAAATTTATGATTTTTTTTGGTACAAAGAGTAATATGGAACGAATATGTTAACAAAACTTATCTAAAAATATCTTAAAAACTAAATCACAATTATACAAATTTAAAGTAAAAGCTAACAAAAATTAATTATCAAATAATGTGACTCGTCTCAAAAAAAGAAATCAATTTAGTTGTTATACGTTCCTTCAGAAGTCGCAGGTGTGACCCGAGCTGAATTCATAAATGCCTCAGCTGATGATTCCAAGTCTCTCTTTATTGATTCCACCGTCATGTCTCTACCAAACGAAGAGAAGGTGGATGTGAAGGGAGATGAAGATGCATTTTCACTACTTAGGGAAGAACATTCCAAAAGAAGATCCAAAATTTCACTCAGATTAGATGATTCCTCCGTTATGTCTAGGACATGTGAAGACGGGTTAAGCGTGTAGAAAGAAGAAGCGGTGTGACTACCGCTCGTAGGATTTTCGGAGTGATGGTCCAAAATGTTGCTAAGATCAATAGTAACCGATTCGTTGAAACGGCTACTCACATTCTCATATGGTATTTCTCCGGAAGGTAATATTGGCTGAGTTATGCCAATCTGGGCATGTTGGTCCGTTGAGGGTTGCTCGGTATTGGCAGATACTTCTTTTTTATAACCTCTCTTGTTTTTCATGCGACGGTTCTGGAACCATAGCATTATTTGTTTTTCCGGTAGCGATAAGCGGTGGGCGATCGCATTGCGTCGCAATCGAGACAGGTACATCTCCTGTTTGAATTCTTTTTCCAACTCCATGAGCTGGAAGTCGGTAAACGCAGTTCTCGAACGCTTCGTCTTCTTGGGAACTGGGTCGGGCTGTGGAGGTCTTGCAACAGAGGAAGTACCCTGGGATTCAGTTTCAATATTGCAGGGAATAGATTCCTGTATTGATGTGGAGTATAGTTGCTGATTAAGCGGATAGATCACCTAGAAAAATAAACATATGTTCAATAAGTAAAGTGAAAAAAATTGTATTTTATATCTAACAACAATTTGTATCGTCTATCTTGCATGAAATACACTTTCTATTTTTGATTGTGAACACCCGGTATATAGTGTATTAATGCATTTTCTGTTTTGAATGACAAATCCTCTCTTTAAATACAACTTTTTACAAACATATGAAATAAAAATTTATTTCATTTCGTATGAAAATTACCAACAACAAGTATTGTATTATAATGATGATGATGCAATGATACAAATAGCTTGTGAATTGAATATATAATACTTACATTGTTAGAATTGATCACTGGTATCGAATGTATTCTCACTGTAGAGGAGTCAACAATTTCATAGCACTGCTCTTCAGAAGACATTTTTAAAAACAAAGATTTTTCTCGAGATTTTGCGTTGCTGTTAAATGAAAGTCAAAAGGACACTGATAAACCTGCATAGAAATGTGTCACATTATATACTCGTACACACGCGGTTTTTCTATTGCTTTACTCATTTTAACGAATCCTTTCATTGCCGCCACGACGAGTTCTTAGCGCAAGAGAGCAGTTGCTTGTTTGTCTACGATCAGGTAGATGTAACACTAACACAATATTATTTAAATCACTCCCATACTAAGTGCCTTATGAGAGAAAAAGAAACTTTCTGCATGTATTCGTTTAATAAAATGTTTGAATTTTCGAACTACAAATAATAAAGTTTATTAATTTTGAAGGTTGCTAAATATTTGCCGAAAGTTCGGTACGATATGCTGATGTATTAATGGCCGACAACAAAAGAAAAGAAAGTTCTGGAATATCTGTTTAAAATGTATTGAACGTTTGACCTTGAGTAATGAAGGCGTGGCTTACACTTTGTTAACTGAGGGATCTACCTGTTTCTGCTTATTTGTTTTTAGCGAAATTGCTCAAACGTGAGTAGAGATACATGCATACATACGTGTCTATCTACGATTTAAGCAATTGCCGAATTAAAGAAAGGATAAAATTCCTATACGGTAAAGTCATATTCTCTCGAACAAAATATATTTTTCACCTTTAATAATTTGCCCTGGAAACATTTTTAATGACATAAAAATTAATTTAAATTTCTTATATAGAAAACGCAATAATATAATAAATTAATAACAAGACCAAGGAATGTAAAATGCAAAAAATGTCACGACTAAATAATTATCTGAACGTAAACTTAAGTTCGAGTTGGGTGCTACACACAATTCATGCGGTGATTTGAAACCATGATTTCTTTTATCTAGAAACTCAGGGCTCTTTTTGTACTAGAGGAACTGAAATTGGAGAATTTAAGCCTTATCGCAGTATTTTTTTTCATTTTCAATGAAGGAATATTTGCTTTCTGATTACTTTTTTCCAAATTGGCCACATGTATCTCATTTGTGTTATTTTATAGTTGCAAGAAAACATGAATGTTTTAATTGAAAACTTAATATTTTAATTCAGTGTCAATAAAGAGAAAGTTCTGGAGCCTGATTTTGTAATTTCACAGCAAGCGATTGAACATTTTTAGTGGCTTCTGAAATTTAATATTTTTATGGGTAATTTTCAGCAACAGCTAATATGAATGAGCACAATAATATTGATCTTGGAATTTTTGCATTTAGCCAATAAATTGAAAAATTAAAACTTTTGTGAATACGGGGTTTTTCGGTAGTTAACACCGTAAAACACTTTTATAGCCTTTTCTATGCATGCATACATATGTACATACATACTTACATATGTATATCTTTTATTAGGGGTTAAACAATTACTTCGTTACCATAGTAATCGTACACACACATGCAATACACATTTATGACCATCTTTCAGCCGACATGCACTGTGTCTGATTTTATTAGGGGTTAATTATTAACCAGAACCATTTGCTTATTTGGTTACTTAAAGATTTAGCTAGGTAAAGATGTTCTTTATTTAAATATTTAGCAATCCCTTTGGAAGATAAAAGCATTTACTATTTTCTAAAATGAAATAAGTTTTTGTTTTGTGTAACCTGCCACTTGAAACTTAAAAGTTTGTACAGTTCATTTAGTGTACATTATGCATTTTGTTATGATCTCTGTGCGATGTTTATTATTTGCTTTTAACAAAATGTAAAACATTGCTTATATTATTTAAACTAAAAGTGCATTCTTGCCATTTTCTAAACGTACTTTAAAGTAACCATGACGAACAGTAATGAAAAATAAGACTAATAAATAAGCTTTATGCGTTTTATGCAGATATATTTTTGAAATACAGTTCTCTCGGTATTTTGAAAATGCATGCAACGCCGCTGACATTATGTTTTCTGTATGGAAAGCAATGCCATATTCATTATGGAAAACTCATTGGGAGTGATACTTGTGGGAAAAAGTTCCCGCGTGTCAGACTGTACATAAGAATACTGCTATTGTCAAGTTATACATCTACAGCATCAATTAAGCATAACGAAAAAGTGGCATAAAGTTAGCATTTGGGACGTTATTGAACTAGGTGTTAACGAGTTCCTCCACACAAGTTGACATTGAAAGCCAGCGCATAATGCAATTTTAACCCACTATTAAATCCTAGCGTGATTTTTAATGTAAAATTGTATGGCAAAACTCATGACCATATTCAATTTTGTCACTTATGAGAACTGCATTCTAGTTTTTCGTTACTCATAACTCTCTTAATGTTTTTGCAGTATGTTTTCACTTGAAAAATTAATAGTCCGATTGTAGAAATTTTATGTTTTTTTTCTTATATTAAGTAGACTTAAATCTTTCGACTAAATTTACATATTTTCACGAATCTTTGGCTTTTGAAATGTGTTATAAGCTCTGTTCTCCCAATCAATTTGGACTACAGGGGCCCAATTTGAAGTAGTAAATATGTTTGTGTGTACATAAGTAATCGTATATTTACAGGATTTAGATTTCAATTAAAATTATATTTATACTCTTAGAGACAACTGCCCAAATCAAATCATTCCGCATGAACGAAATATATCTATGTTTTAAGTGGAAACGTTTTAAAATGTTGGTCGATATCGACTACCTTGATTTGCATCCAGTGGCGGATTTTATTTTTTTTATTTATGTTTAATACTCATGATTTTTGCATTTGATCCCGCTTAGCCATTTTTTGAGGCCCGCGCCTCATGGCCCTATACGTAAATCCATCACTGTTTGTATCTAGGGTGCACACTATAATTCGAAACGAAAGAAAGTGCTTCCGAAGTTGCATGTTACGAACATACAAATTCGAACGAATTTTCTTTCGTCTACTCTGCACTTAATTATATACGTACATATGTTTATGTAAGTACATATGTGCATACAGTAGTTTTGATTTAACTGCCTTTTGTTTAAGAACATTTTGGACTTAACTGCCTTATATGAAAAATTTTTACCACTATTCCTTAAAATTCCATACATATTTGTTTTTTATTATTCTCCAAAATCTTTTTTTAATTGCACTTTTTATACCTGCACATTTATCATATTTTTTTTTGGCAATTTAAAATTATGTTCATATAAAATATTAGAGTTGGCTGCACATATTAAAAAAAGTGTGCTGGCCTGGCCGCTTTTCCACATTTAAGATTAAAAATCTGAATGCATTTTTATTTCAATGAAACATTTTACGAAGCTTTTGTTATAGAGTAAGCAGAATATTGTTTCCCTCAGTTATTGGTGCTTCCAAATCGAAATTTTTTTTTGCTGCGAACGTAGGTAGTATCCAGACTTCTTCACGCTTTTTACAACCTCCAACACATTTTGCTTTGTATAAATATGCATCTAAAATTTAAAAAAGAAATACCCATGTATACATATGTACATATACTATCTTTGTACATATGTATATATATATGTATGTAATTAATAGGCAAACACGATTTTTGTAATCCCGTTTACGGCGGTACTACTCCAACGATTTTGAAAAGATTAATGTATATTGTTTTAAATGTTTTTATGCACAGATGTGCATAATCCTATAAGCGTTTAAAGTCCGGGGCACAATGAATCCGTTGTACTTTAAACTTCGTCATTGAACTAAACAGAAGCTATGAACAAATAAATTTTACTTTCGTTGAGGGATTCTCTTAAATTTGCATTAAAAGCATATTTACGGAAAAGTAATCAAAACGCAAGATTTTTTTTATTAATAGAAAATATATTTTTATTTAAATAAATATTCAAGTACATTAATTTTACATTGGAAAACGTTGTTTTTTCTCTACGTTAATTTCAAATTTTAATTAAATATTTTATATTATTATAGTACAAATTTATGATGTTTTTTGGTACAAAGAGTAATATGGAACGAATATGTTAACAAAACTTATTTAAAAATATCTTAAAAACAATCACAATTATACAAATTTAAAGTAAAAGCTAACAAAAATTAATTATCAAATAATGTGACTAGTCTCAAAAAAAGAAATCAATTTAGTTGTTATACGTTCCTTCAGAAGTCGCAGGTGTGACCCGAGCTGAATTCATAAATGCCTCAGCTGATGATTCCAAGTCTCTCTTTATTGATTCCACCGTCATGTGTGTACCATACCAAGATAAGGTGGATGTTAAAGGAGACGAAGAAGCATTTTCATTACTTAAAGATGAACATCCGGAAAGCAGATCCAAAATTTCATTTAGAGTAGATGATTCCTGCGTTATGTCCAATGTATGTGAAGACGGGTTAAGCGTGAAGAAAGAAGAAGAAGCGGTGTGACTACCGCTCGTAGGATTTTCGGAGTGATGGTCCAAAATGTTGCTAAGATCAATAGTAACATTTTCAAGTGGTGTTTCTCCGGAAGGTAATATTGGCTGAGTTATGCCAATCTGGGCATGTTGGTCCGTTGAGGGTTGCTTGGTATTGGCAGATACTTCTTTTTTATAACCTCTCTTGTTTTTCATGCGACGGTTCTGGAACCATAGCATTATTTGTTTTTCCGGTAGCGATAAGCGGTGGGCGATCGCAATGCGTCGCAATCGAGACAGGTACATCTCCTGTTTGAATTCTTTTTCCAACTCCATGAGCTGGAAGTCGGTAAATGCAGTTCTCGAACGCTTCGTCTTCCTGGGAACTGGGTCGGGCTGTGGAGTTTTTGCAACAGAGGAAGTACCCTGGGATTGAGCTTCATTATTGCAGGGAATAGATTCCTGCACTGATGTGGAGTATAGTTGCTGATTAAGCGGATAGATCACCTAGAAAAATAAACATATGTTCAATAAGTAAAGTGAAAAAAAATTTATTTTATATCTAAAAACAATTTGTATCGTCTATCTTGCATGAAATACACTTTATATTTTTGATTGTGAACACCCGGTATATAGTGTATTAATGCATTTTCTGTTTTGAATGACAAATAGTCTCTTTAAATACAACTTTTTACAAACATATGAAATAAAAATGTATTTCATTTCGTATGAAAATTACCAACAACAAGTATTGTATTATAATGATGATGATGCAATGATACAAATAGCTTGTGAATGGAATATATAATACTTACATTGTTAGAATTGATCACTGGTATCGAATGTATTCTCACTGTAGAAGAGTCAACAATTTCATAGCACTGCACTTCAAAAGACATTTTTTAAAACAAAGATTTTTTTTGAGATTTTGCGTTGCTGTTAAATGAAAGTCAAAAGGACACTGATAAACCTGCATAGAAATGTGTCAGATTATATACTCGTACACACGCGGTTTTTCTATTGCGTTACTCATTTTAACGAATCCTTTCGTTGCTGCCATGACGAGTTCTTAGCGCAAGAGAGCAGTTGCTTGTTTGTCTTCGATCAGGTATATGTTACACCAACACAATATTATTTAAATCACTCCCATACTAAGTGCCTTATGAGAGAAAAAGAAACTTTCTGCATGTATTCGTTTAATAAAATGTTTCAATTTTCGAACTACAAATAATAAAGTTTATTAATTTTGAAGGTTGCTAAATATTTGCCGAAAGTTCGGTATGATAGGCTGATGTATTAATGGCCGACAACAAAAGAAAAGAAAGCAGTGGAATCTCTGTTTAAAATTTATTGGACGTTTGACTGTGAGTAATGAAGGCGTGGCGTACACTTTGCCAAATGCGAGATCCACCTGTTTCTGTTTTTTTAAGCTATACTTCTCAAACGCGATTAGAGATACGTACGTACATTTCTATATATATACCATTTAAACAATGGCCGAATTAAAAAAGGACAAACAGAAAACTTTTCGTACATGTCGAAAGTTGAAGCTCTTCGTTTTGTATAGCTATTCTTCGTTTATTGTGTTAATTTCTACAACGACACTTGAATATTGATCTTGGAATTATTGCATTTAGCCAATAAATTCAAAAATTCTGCATTTTTTGTGAATAAGTTTAGTTAACCCGTAAAGCACTTTTATGGCGAAGCCTTGGCTATGCATGCATACATACATACATATGTATGTATGTATGTATATCTTTTACTAGGGGTTAAATAATTACGTCGTTGCCATTAGTGTTGAGCGATATTGTTATTTTTTAATAATGTTGCTCCTTGTGAACGTGATTTCTAGATCGCTGTTTTAAACTGTGACTGTGATCATAGTTTAGCAGTATTTTGTATGTAGCAGTTTTGTTATTTTGACAAAATCTAACAAGAAGAGCAGCAGTGAAATTAAACGGTGACTGTGATCACGGTTTAACACATTTCAGCTCTTCTGCTTTAAAAGTATTTATTAGTATTAGTATTTCGATAAATACTAGCAAGAAGAGCGACAAGAACAAACAATTAGCAATCAACCCTATCCGAATATTGAGAATTGTGGTATGAGGCAGAGAGACACTAAAATTTCAAATACAAAAATGTGACAGCTATACGTAGTTGCCAGAAAAGACGATTTGACACGATTCGATGATTTTTTTCTCGACAAACGGTGAAGTATAAAAAAAATTCAAGTGGTAGTTTTATTTGCTTTAAAGTAAGCATAGAAGAACATTCACAGTTTGTATGAAAGAACTATATTTCTAAAACCTGTTACTTGATAAATTCGGTCACAGTTGTGATTAGTGATTTCTCAATCGCTGTGAAAAATTAACACTTTTCGTAAAATCGCTCATCTCTAGTTGTCATAGTAAAACCGCACACACACACATGTAAAACACATTTATGACCATCTCGGCTGCATGTACGGTGTCTGTTTTTATTATTGGTTAATTATTAATCATAAACATTTGCTAATATGGTGACTTAGAGATTTAGTTAGGTAAGGATATTCTTTATTTAAATATTGAACAATCACTTTGGAAGATAAAAGCATTTACTGTTGTCTAAATATGAAATAAGTTTTGATCCGTTTTTTGTAACCTGCTCCTTGGAATTTAAAAGTCTGTACGGTTCATTCAGTGGAATATCATAAATTTTTTATGATTTCTGCGCGATGTTAATTATTTGTTAAAAGTCTAAAAACAAGACACCTCTATTCTTTTTTTGTTAGTTCATTTTTGAAGATCCAATAAATAAATATAAGGGTATAGAAAGAAAAATTTTAATGTCGTTTAAGATTTTTGAATTTATTATTTTTCATATTCGTATATTGGATGGAATTGTTGATTCCGCACGGAAAGGAAAATTCAACGGAAATAAATATCGGTCGACATGGAAATTGCAATTATTCATTCCTGAGGTATACGCCTTCAGCAAAACAGATTTAACATCTCTGTTTTATTAATTCTGGCGTGGTATATATGTATATATATATATTTGTTAAATAAAATACATTTTTTTATTTTTATAAAATTAAAACAACCAAAAAAATTCAAATAAATTTTAATTTTGCAAATTTGTGCATTTTCCTTAGAATTATGTTCTCTCCGTACGCTTCCCGCCATAAAATTTTAGCGTAAGCGAAATATAGAAAAATACCCCAGCAACGGAATAAATAATTGCAAGTTTGTGCTTCCGCACAAAAAATGCTGTCCGAAATCGCGGAACGGAATGAAGAATTAAACCAATTATATTATATATTAACACTTTAAAATTTTACTCGCTTACGAATGGGATTAGAAGATCTCCGTTTGCTGTACAAGTTTTTTCTTTGTTTATTTTGCTTTTAAAAATCATAAACTTGTTTTCCTAATTCAATGTCAATAAGAGAGACCTGTTGAGTCTTATTTCGTGCTTTTATAGGAAAGCGATTTAAAAATTTTAGTGGGTTCTTAATTTAATTATTGTTGAAGAGAATTTTATTTATAAATTTTAAACAATTCATGTTTTATTTAAGTTGAGATATCATAGTACATTTGTATGTATGTATATTGAAATAATGTCAGGAGTAAGCCATCTTACCATAACTTCCGGTAAATTTTACAAATAAATTTTCATTTTTCTGAAGTCATTATCTGAATTTAAGCTTAAGCCAAATTAGACGCTTATTCTTTTCTATCATCGAATTTGCATTTTTTATCGATAGAAATTTTTTTTTTTTTTCATATATTTATGTATTGTATCTTGAAAAATTAACTAACAATAAGTAATCAAATCTTAACTCTAAATATAATTATTAGGCGTGACCAGTGTCGAACATGAACTTAGTGATAGTTATAAATAATACATAAGTAGTGATAATCAAAAAGGAAAAAAAAATAAACGTATTTTCAAGAAGTCCCATCTGGAGTGTTGAGAATAAGAGCCCTTGTGTCCCTATTTTTTAAGCGGATATGTCCAGTAAAGTTCAAGATATTACGAGCGAGCGGATTAGGATGTGACTCGAGTTTTGTTAAATATTTGCCTGCGTATTTTGCAGTTTTTTCAGTCACTAGTGGCATATTTAAATCGCGATGTATATTTGAATTTTTGATGTAACATGGAGCCGATGTTATCAAACGTAAAATTTTGTTTTGCCTTCGTTGGATTTTCTCAACACTTGAAGCTGAAGCTGTGCGCCATAGCTGAATTCCATAGCACCATATTGGCTTCAAAAGCAACTTGTATATCAAAAGTTTGCAGTCTAGGCTGAGTGTTGAATTTCTGCCAATTAACCAATATATTTGAGTTAATTTAAGTTTCATTTGAGTTAACTTAGAGTCAATGTGATATTTCCATGTAAGCCTACGATCAAGGTGTATGCCAAGGTATTTCACTTGAGAATGTTGAGGAATACTTTGATTGTTGGTTCGAATGGGAGAGCAAGTATCTCTTCTTAGGGTAAACGTTATGTGGACACACTTTTGTTCATTTACTTTAATTCTCCATAAATTCAACCATATTTCCAGCTGGGTAATGTGTTCTTGGAGATTGCGGGATGCCTCATCAGGGTTTTTGTGTATACTCATACAGGCTGTATCATCGGCAAATGTAGAAGTGAGTATGTTATTGCTCACAGGCATATCACAAGTATATATTAGATACAAGACTGGCCCCAGAATACTGCCCTGTGGTTCACCGGAAGATATAGATTTGGGCACACTCGTGAACTCTCCTTCCACAACAATGAACTTCCTATCAATAATATAACTTTCCAAAAGCTGTTGTATGTTTATTGGTAGGTATGTCTTCAATTTTAAAACTAGACCTTCGTGCCATACTTTATCAAATGCCTAAGAAACATCAATAAAGAGAGCAGAACAGTACTTCTTTTCCTCAAATGTTCTTCTTACAACTTGGACCAATCTATGCGTTTGTTCAATGGTGCTATGCTGACTTCTAAAACCAAATTGATGGTCCGGGATGCACCCATTATCAGCTAAAATTTTGGACAATTTAGTCATGAGCAGCTTTTCGAAAAGCTTTGAGATTGTTGATAGTAAGCTTATAGGCCTATATGACTCAGCCTTGGTAAGATCTTTGCCCGGCTTTGGAATCATTTTTATTTTGGCAAGTTTCCAGTTATTTGGAAAATACTCCATTCGTAAAATAACACTAAAAATAAATAGCAAGATTCTTATTGCAATATGAGGCAAGTTCATCAGCATCTTGTTACTAATGCCATCAATACCTGGAGCTTTCTTCGAGTCGAGTTCAGCAATTATTTTTTGTAGTTCACGCAACTTAAACCTTAAGGGACGAGGGGGTAGAGAAACTACACTCGATAATTCAGCAGCACCCCTACATGAATTGGGAGTAAATACAGATTTTAAATGCTCAGAAAATAAATTACCTTTCTCACTATCGCTTCTCGCCCAGCCTCCGGTCGAAGTACGCAGTGGTGATTTAAGGTCAACGGGTCTTTTAAGATTTCTAGTAGCGCGCCATAAAGAGTAATTAGATGCTGACGTTACATCAAGACCTTCTAAATACTTTTCCAGTAATGCAGTTTTTTCCGACGATAGCAGCTCTTTGAGTCATTTAGTACATTCTTTAAGTCTGATTTTATTTAGGGGTGATCTGTGTTGTTGCCATTCTCTTCTAGCTCTCCTTTTTTCACATACAAGACGTTAAATTTCCGTAGAATAAATTCTATTAAAGCCAGTCTGCGGATAGGAGGTAGTGGCATGTTCAGCAGCCTGTTTAATATTTTCGTTAAGATTGGCAATGTTAAATTCAATATCATCAGATGATCTTAGCTGAATGTTTTCTACGCAGTGACTACTAAGATATTTTTTGAATCCTAGCCAGTTGACCCCATTAATCATTTTCACATATATGTAAGTTAGTTAAATCACTCCTTAGTGGGTTGAAAATTATAACTATTGTGGGAGAGTGATCGGAGGACAGATCTAGAGAAGCCTCTACGTGAATTAAGTCTCTATGAATATTTTTCGTAACGCCAAAATCTATAACATCTGGAATTTTTCTTACGTCAGTAGGCCAGTAAGTAGGCTCCCCGCTCGAAATGACATTTAAGCCCATTTTTGAAATTGTAGTAAGCAACGCTCGACCTCTAGGTGTAACAAGACGCAAGCCCCAGTACGTATGTTTTGCATTGTAGTCACCAGCTGCCAGGAAACAAGATCCAAGCGATTTGTAGAACTTCTCATACTGATCGTCGGTAACTGAAAATCTAGGAGGTGAGTAAATTGATGATATCACGAAATTCGCAAAAAAATTGTCTACGAAAATATTCGTTGCTTTCATATATTCTTCAGTAACGTTGTCAAGGACATAGTGCTTGAGTCTTGACTTAATTAGAATTGCTGATCCACCGCATGCTCTCCCTCTAGGGTCCTTTATATCATATAAAGTGTAAGCATTTATTTTAAATAAGCTTCTTGAGGTCAAATGAGTCTCAGAAACCAACATTATATCGATATTTTTTTCCATGAGGAAGTGCTCAAGTTCATTTTTATGTTGGCGAATGCCGTTTGCGTTCCAGAAACATATTTTTAACGTGTTCATGGTTTGTTAACTAATGCTTGAAGCAGTGTATTCTGCATTCGCAGCATTTCTTGCATCATATTAGTCATATTTGTAGTAAAGTTGTTTATAGTTAGCACCAGATTCTCAATAGTAGCTTCAAGGCGACTAAAGTTAAAGCTTGAGTTTGCATTTGTTGAATTATTTGGCGGTGGAACATTTTGTGTGCGAATAGAACTAGTCTTAGCAGCATCAGCATACGATACACGTGAAGTAACTGGTTGGCTCATTTGAGCAAAAGTGGCGGAGTTCGCGTTTACTGGTTGAGCTGGAGATAATTTGGGTTTTTGACCCATAGCCTGCTTAACGAAAGAATATACAGGACATCCTCTGTAGTTAGCGGTGTGATTACCTCCACAATTACTGCATCTTTTTTCTGATTGATCTTTTGGCTTAGTACAGCTAGCAGTACCATGCAATTCACCGCAGATAACACAAACTGTAGGTAATTTGCAGTAAGTTTTTGTATGGCCATATTCTTGGCAATTATGGCCCTGTACGGGACCTGAACGCTTACGTGGCTCTTCAACTGTGATTTTTCGGTGTAAGAGATACTTTACGCTATAAATTGGATGGGTTTCATTTTTTTTCAATTTTATGTCATTCGGCTCCAGTTCGACCCGAAATAGGGGTTGGGGACCTTTTCTCTATTAATTATGTTGGAAAAATTTTTTACCTTAAATCCTTGGTCGACAAGTGCACATTTTACTTCTTCGGGCTCAACATATGAATCTATGCCCTTTAATACTATCTGTAGGCCATTAGCACTCAAGTTGATAGGTGTAAAAATTTGTTTTATTTTTTTCGAATTCACTAACAATTTTTCGAAAATCTTTTTCATCATATATTTGGATTTTAGTTTCATCAATATTACCTCGTTTAATTGGAACGATGTGAAAAGTATTTTCTCCAATGGTCGACAGTAGTTTTTTTAGAAGCGCGTTAGAATTTTTTTCTCTCAGATAAATAGGTGGTGGCTTAAAAGACTTTTGCGGTGATGTAGCGGGCTTGTCGTTTTTATCTTGCACTAATGAAAAACTATTTTGACGATTGGTAGAAGATGCACTGTTATCCCTAGACATCTTTGGAGCTGATGAAATTTTAGAAGAGTTAGGGCTTCGCCCACGCTTTACCACGGTGATATATCTGTCCATTCCTACTTGTACGTTTGGTTTTGAGTTACTTTTATCTGTAGTGATAACTTGGTTTAGTGATGAACACGAGACCGGAGCGGATGATATCGCTGACTTGAATGAAGAAGTACTAGGCATTGAACAAAGCGAAGTTGATCGCTGACGAAAAAGTGGCTTTGCCGTTAGAAAAAGACTGTCATCAGATTTTTTATTTGTATTGTTAACATTGAGAGCTTCAGAACTCACAGTAAAATATGCATTTCTGCCGTTTGAACTCACTTCACAATTTTTTGTTTTTGAGGTACTCATGTAGAGTATTCCTCAAAGGCTTTTTGTTTGCGGTTTTTGTTTCTTGCTATGTAAAAAAAATATCAGCAATATTTGCTTTGCTTATTTATCAAAGTTAATATGTATGTATGTATTACGGTTATTATGTATTACGAATATTTTTTATGATTTTTTTTGTTTGTTTAATATGTATATGAAAAAAAAAACTCCGATAAGACGTCTGTTCACTATAAAGGTTCAGCGAGAACTATATTCAAGTACATTAATTTTACAAGAAAAATTACAGCGGGCATTGAAAAACGTTGTTTTTTCTGTACGTTAACTTCAAATTTTAATTAAATTTATATTATTATAGTACAAATTTATGGTTTTTCTTAGTACAAAGAGTAATATCGTTAAATATGTTAACAAAACTTATCTAAAAATATATTAAAAACTAAATAACAATCATACAAATTTAAAGTAAAAGCTAACAAAAATTAATTATTAAATAATGCCACTCGTTTTGAAAAAAAAACCGATTTCGTTGTTTTAGTTGTAGTACGTTTCTTCAAAATTTGTGGATAAGCAATTTGCATCAATGCCGTTGGTCCCGAGCTGAATTCATAAATGCCTCAGCTGATGATTCCAAGTCTCTCTTTATTGATTCCACCGTCATGTGTGTACCATACCAAGATAAGGTGGATGTTAAAGGAGACGAAGAAGCATTTTCATTACTTAAAGATGAACATCCGGAAAGCAGATCCAAAATTTCATTAGAGTAGATGATTCCTGCGTTATGTCCAATGTATGTGAAGACGGGTTAAGCCTGAAGAAAGAAGAAGAAGAAGCGGTGTGACTACCGCTCGTAGGATTTTCGGAGTAATGGTCCAAAATGTTGCTAAGATCAATAGTAACATTTTCAAGTGGTGTTTCTCCGGAAGGTAATATTAGCTGAGGTATGCCAATCTGGGCATGTTGATCCGTTGAGGGTTGCTCGGTATTGGCAGATACTTCTTTTTTATAACCTCTCTTGTTTTTCATGCGACGGTTCTGGAACCATAGCATTATTTGTTTTTCCGGTAGCGATAAGCGGTGGGCGATCGCAATGCGTCGCAATCGAGACAGGTACATCTCCTGTTTGAATTCTTTTTCCAACTCCATGAGCTGGAAGTCGGTAAATGCAGTTCTCGAACGCTTCGTCTTCCTGGGAACTGGGTCGGGCTGTGGAGTTTTTGCAACAGAGGAAGTATCCTGGGATTGAGCTTCATTATTGCAGGGAATAGATTCCTGCACTGATGTGGAGTATAGTTGCTGATTAAGCGGATAGATCACCTAGAAAAATAAACATATGTTCAATAAGTAAAGTGAAAAAAAATTTATTTTATATCTAACAACAATTTGTATCGTCTATCTTGCACGAAATACACTTTATATTTTTTGATTGTGAACACCCGGTATATAGTGTATTAATGCATTTTCTGTTTTGAATGACAAAAACGCTCTTTAAATACAACTTTTTACAAACATATGAAATAAAAATTTATTTCATTTCGTATGAAAATGACCCACAACAAGTATTGTATTATAATGATGATGATGCAATGATACAAATAGCTTGTGAATTGAATATATAATACTTACATTGTTGCAATTGATCACTGGTATGGAATGTATTCTCACTGTAGAGGAGTCAACAATTTCATAGCACTGCTCTTCAGAAGACATTTTTAAAAACAAAGATTTTTCTCGAGATTTTGCGTTGCTGTTAAGTGAAAGTCAAAAGGACACTGATAAACCTGCATAGAAATGTGTCAGATTATATACTCGTACACACGCGGTTTTTCTATTGCTTTACTCATTTTAACGAATCCTTTCATTGCCGTCATGACGAGTTCTTAGCGCAAGAGAGCAGTTGCTTGTTTGCCTACGATCAGGTATATGTAACACTAACACAATATTATTTAAATCACTCCCATACTAAGTGCCTTATGAGAGAAAAAGAAACTTTCTGCATGTATTCGTTTAATAAAATGTTTCAATTTTCGAACTACAAATAATGAAGTTTATTAATTTTGAAAGTTGCTAAATATTTGCCGAAAGTTCGGTACGATATGCTGATGTATTAATGGCCGACAACAAAAGAAAAGAAAGTATGCAAGGTGTGGTCTACTCTGCACATATGCACTTAATTATATACGTACATATGTTTATGTAAGTACATATGTGCATACAGTAGTTTTGATTTAACTGCCTTTTGTTTAAGAACATTTTGGACTTAACTGCCTTATATGAAAAATTTTTATCACTATTCCTTAAAATTCCATACATATTTGTTTATTATTATTCTCCAAAATCTTTTTTTAATTGCATTTTTTATACCTGCACATTTATCATATTTTCTTGTGACAATTTAAAATTATGTTCATATAAAATATTAGAGTTGGCTGCACATATTAAAAGAAGTGTGCTGGCCTGGCCGCTTTTCCACATTTAAGATTAAAAATCTGAATGCATTTTTATTTTAATGAAACATTTTACGAAGCTTTTGTTATAGAGTAAGCAGAATATTGTTTCGCTCAGTTATTGGTGCTTCCAAATCGGAATTTTTTTTTGCTGCGAACGTAGGTAGTATCCAGACTTCTTCACGCTTTTTACAACCTCCAACACATTTTGCTTTGTATAAATATGCATCTAAAATTTTAAAAAGAAATACCCATGTATACATATGTACATATACTACCTTTGTACATACATATGTATGCATATATGTATGTAATTAATAGGCAAACACGATTTTTGTAATCCCGTTTACGGCGGTACTACTCCAACGATTTTGAAAAGATTAATGTATATTGTTTTAAATGTTTTTATGCATAGATGTGCATAATCCTATAAGCGTTTAAAGTCCGGGCACAATGAATCCGTCGTACGTTAAACTTCGCCATTGAACTAAACAGAAGCTATGAACAAATAAATTTTACTTTCGTTGAGGGATTCTCTTAAATTTGCATTAAAAGCATATTTACGGAAAAGTAATCAAAACGCAAGATTTTTTTTTATTAATAGAAAATATATTTTTATTTAAATAAATATTCAAGTACATTAATTTTACATTGGAAAACGTTGTTTTTTTCTCTACGTTCATTTCAAATTTTAATTAAATATTTTATATTATTATAGTACAAATTTGTGATTTTTTTTTTGGTACAAAGAGTAATATGGAACGAATATGTTAACAAAACTTATCTAAAAATATCTTAAAAACTAAATCACAATTATACAAATTTAAAGTAAAAGCTAACAAAAATTAATTATCAAATAATGTGACTCGTCTAAAAAAAAGAAATCAATTTAGTTGTTATACGTTCCTTCAGAAGTCGCAGGTGTGACCCGAGCTGAATTCATAAATGCCTCAGCTGATGATTCCAAGTCTCTCTTTATTGATTCCACCGTCATGTGTGTACCATACCAAGATAAGGTGGATGTTAAAGGAGACGAAGAAGCATTTTCATTACTTAAAGATGAACATCCGGAAAGCAGATCCAAAATTTCATTTAGAGTAGATGATTCCTCCGTTATGTCTAGGACATGTGAAGACGGGTTAAGCGTGAAGAAAGAAGAAGAAGAAGCGGTGTGACTACCGCTCGTAGGATTTTCGGAGTGATGGTCCAAAATGTTGCTAAGATCAATAGTAACCGATTCGTTGAAACGGCTACTCACATTCTCATATGGTATTTCTCCGGAAGGTAATATTGGCTGAGCTATGCCAATCTGGGCATGTTGGTCCGTTGAGGGTTGCTCGGTATTGGCAGATACTTCTTTTTTATAACCTCTCTTGTTTTTCATGCGACGGTTCTGGAACCATAGCATTATTTGTTTTTCCGGTAGCGATAAGCGGTGGGCGATCGCAATGCGTCGCAATCGAGACAGGTACATCTCCTGTTTGAATTCTTTTTCCAACTCCATGAGCTGGAAGTCGGTAAACGCAGTTCTCGAACGCTTCGTCTTCCTGGGAACTGGGTCGGGCTGTGGAGGTCTTGCAACAGAGGAAGTACCGTGGGATTGAGCTTCATTATTGCAGGGAATAGATTCCTGCACTGATGTGGAGTATAGTTGCTGATTAAGCGGATAGATCACCTAGAAAAATAAACATATGGTCAATAAGTAAAGTGAAAAAAATTTTATTTTATATCTAACAACAATTTGTATCCTCTATCTTGCATGAAATACACTTTCTATTTTTTGATTGTGAACACCCGGTATATAGTGTATTAATGCATTTTCTGTTTTGAATGACAAATAGTCTCTTTAAATACAACTTTTTACAAACATATGAAATAAAAATGTATTTCATTTCGTATGAAAATGACCAACAACAAGTATTGTATTATAATGATGATGATGCAATGATACAAATAGCTTGTGAATTGAATATATAATACTTACATTGTTGCAATTGATCACTGGTATCGAATGTATTCTCACTGTAGAGGAGTCAACAATTTCATAGCACTGCACTTCAAAAGACATTTTTAAAAACAAAGATTTTTCTCGAGATTTTGCGTTGCTGTTAATTGAAAGTCAAAAGGACACTGATAAACCTGCATAGAAATGTGTCAGATTATATACTCGTACACACGCGGTTTTTCTATTGCGTTACTCATTTTAACGAATCCTTTCGTTGCTGCCATGACGAGTTCTTAGCGCAAGAGAGCAGTTGCTTGTTTGTCTTCGATCAGGTATATGTTACACCAACACAATATTATTTAAATCACTCCCATACTAAGTGCCTTATGAGAGAAAAAGAAACTTTCTGCATGTATTCCTTTAATAAAATGTTTCAATTTTCGAACTACAAATAATAAAGTTTATTAATTTTGAAGGTTGCTAAATATTTGCCGAAAGTTCGGTATGATAGGCTGATGTATTAATGGCCGACAACAAAAGAAAAGAAAGCAGTGGAATCTCTGTTTAAAATTTATTGGACGTTTGACTGTGAGTAATGAAGGCGTGGCGTACACTTTGCCAAATGCGAGATCTACCTGTTTCTGTTTTTTTAAGCTATACTTCTCAAACGCGATTAGAGATACGTATGTACATTTCTATATATATACCATTTAAACAATGGCCGAATTAAAAAAGGACAAACAGAAAACTTTTCGTACATGTCGAAAGTTGAAGCTCTTCGTTTTGTATAGCTATTCTTCGTTTATTGTGTTAATTTCTACAACGACACTTGAATATTGATCTTGGAATTATTGCATTTAGCCAATAAATTCAAAAATTCTGCATTTTTTGTGAATAAGTTTAGTTAACCCGTAAAGCACTTTTATGGCGAAGCCTTGGCTATGCATGCATACATACATACATATGTATGTATATCTTTTACTAGGGGTTAAATAATTACGTCGTTGCCATTAGTGTTGAGCGATATTGTTATTTTTTAATAATGTTGCTCCTTGTGAACGTGATTTCTAGATCGCTGTTTTAAACTGTGACTGTGATCATAGTTTAGCACTATTTTGTATGTAGCAGTTTTGTTATTTTGACAAAATCTAACAAGAAGAGCAGCAGTGAAATTAAACGGTGACTGTGATCACGGTTTAACACATTTCAGCTCTTCTGCTTTAAAAGTATTTATTAGTATTAGTATTTCGATAAATACTAGCAAGAAGAGCGACAAGAACAAACAATTAGCAATCAACCCTATCCGAATATTGAGAATTGTGGTATGAGGCAGAGAGACACTAAAATTTCAAATACAAAAATGTGAGAGCTATACATAGTTGCCAGAAAAGACGATTTGACACGATTCGACGATTTTTTTCTCGACAAACGGTGAAGTATAAAAAAAATTCAAGTGGTAGTTTTATTTGCTTTAAAGTAAGCATAGAAGAACATTCACAGTTTGTATGAAAGAACTATATTTCTAAAACCTGTTACTTGATAAATTCGGTCACAGTTGTGATTAGTGATTTCTCAATCGCTGTGAAAAATTAACACGTTTCGTAAAATCGCTCATCTCTAGTTGCCATAGTAAAAGCGCACACACACACATGTAAAACACATTTATGACCATCTCGGCTGCATGTACGGTGTCTGTTTTTATTATTGGTTAATTATTAATCATAAACATTTGCTAATATGGTGACTTAGAGATTTAGTTAGGTAAGGATATTCTTTATTTAAATATTGAACAATCACTTTGGAAGATAAAAGCATTTACTGTTGTCTAAATATGAAATAAGTTTTGATCCGTTTTTTGTAACCTGCTACTTGGAATTTAAAAGTCTGTACGGTTCATTCAGTGGAATATCATAAATTTTTTATGATTTCTGCGCGATGTTAATTATTTGTTAAAAGTCTAAAAACAAGACACCTCTATTCTTTTTTTGTTAGTTCATTTTTGAAGATCCAATAAATAAATATAAGGGTATAGAAAGAAAAATTTTAATGTCGTTTAAGATTTTTGCATTTATTATTTTTCATATTCGTATATTGGATGGAATTGTTGATTCCGCACGGAAAGGAAAATTCAACGGAAATAAATATCGGTCGACATGGAAATTGCAATTATTCATTCCTGAGGTATACGCCTTCAGCAAAACAGATTTAACATCTCTGTTTTATTAATTCTGGCGTGGTATATATGTATATATATATATATTTGTTAAATAAAATACATTTTTTTATTTTTATAAAATTAAAACAACAAAAAAAATTCAAATAAATTTTAATTTTGCAAATTTGTGCATTTTCCTTAGAATTATGTTCTCTCCGTACGCTTCCCGCCATAAAATTTTAGCGTAAGCGAAATATAGAAAAATACCCCAGCAACGGAATAAATAATTGCAAGTTTGTGCTTCCGCACAAAAAATGCTGTCCGAAATCGCGGAACGGAATGAAGAATTAAACCAATTATATTATATATTAACACTTTAAAATTTTACTCGCTTACGAATGGGATTAGAAGATCTCCGTTTGCTGTACAAGTTTTTTCTTTGTTTATTTTGCTTTTAAAAATCATAAACTTGTTTTCCTAATTCAATGTCAATAAGAGAGACCTGTTGAGTCTTATTTCGTGCTTTTATAGGAAAGCGATTTAAAAATTTTAGTGGGTTCTTAATTTAATTATTGTTGAAGAGAATTTTATTTATAAATTTTAAACAATTCATGTTTTATTTAAGTTGAGATATCATAGTACATTTGTATGTATGTATATTGAAATAATGTCAGGAGTAAGCCATCTTACCATAACTTCCGGTAAATTTTACAAATAAATTTTCATTTTTCTGAAGTCATTATCTGAATTTAAGCTTAAGCCAAATTAGACGCTTATTCTTTTCTATCATCGAATTTGCATTTTTTATCGATAGAAATTTTTTTTTTTTTTCATATATTTATGTATTGTATCTTGAAAAATTAACTAACAATAAGTAATCAAATCTTAACTCTAAATATAATTATTAGGCGTGACCAGTGTCGAACATGAACTTAGTGATAGTTATAAATAATACATAAGTAGTGATAATCAAAAAGGAAAAAAAAATAAACGTATTTTCAAGAAGTCCCATCTGGAGTGTTGAGAATAAGAGCCCTTGTGTCCCTATTTTTTAAGCGGATATGTCCAGTAAAGTTCAAGATATTACGAGCGAGCGGATTAGGATGTGACTCGAGTTTTGTTAAATATTTGCCTGCGTATTTTGCAGTTTTTTCAGTCACTAATGGCATATTTAAATCGCGATGTATATTTGAATTTTTGATGTAACATGGAGCCGATGTTATCAAACGTAAAATTTTGTTTTGCCTTCGTTGGATTTTCTCAACACTTGAAGCTGAAGCTGTGCGCCATAGCTGAATTCCATAGCACCATATTGGCTTCAAAAGCAACTTGTATATCAAAAGTTTGCAGTCTAGGCTGAGTGTTGAATTTCTGCCAATTAACCAATATATTTGAGTTAATTTAAGTTTCATTTGAGTTAACTTAGAGTCAATGTGATATTTCCATGTAAGCCTACGATCAAGGTGTATGCCAAGGTATTTCACTTGAGAATGTTGAGGAATACTTTGATTGTTGGTTCGAATGGGAGAGCAAGTATCTCTTCTTAGGGTAAACGTTATGTGGACACACTTTTGTTCATTTACTTTAATTCTCCATAAATTCAACCATATTTCCAGCTGGGTAATGTGTTCTTGGAGATTGCGGGATGCCTCATCAGGGTTTTTGTGTATACTCATACAGGCTGTATCATCGGCAAATGTAGAAGTGAGGATGTTATTGCTCACAGGCATATCACAAGTATATATTAGATACAAGACTGGCCCCAGAATACTGCCCTGTGGTTCACCGGAAGATATAGATTTGGGCACACTCGTGAACTCTCCTTCCACAACAATGAACTTCCTATCAATAATATAACTTTCCAAAAGCTGTTGTATGTTTATTGGTAGGTATGTCTTCAATTTTAAAACTAGACCTTCGTGCCATACTTTATCAAATGCCTAAGAAACATCAATAAAGAGAGCAGAACAGTACTTCTTTTCCTCAAATGTTCTTCTTACAACTTGGACCAATCTATGCGTTTGTTCAATGGTGCTATGCTGACTTCTAAAACCAAATTGATGGTCCGGGATGCACCCATTATCAGCTAAAATTTTGGACAATTTAGTCATGAGCAGCTTTTCGAAAAGCTTTGAGATTGTTGATAGTAAGCTTATAGGCCTATATGACTCAGCCTTGGTAAGATCTTTGCCCGGCTTTGGAATCATTTTTATTTTGGCAAGTTTCCAGTTATTTGGAAAATACTCCATTCGTAAAATAGCGCTAAAAATAAATAGCAAGATTCTTATTGCAATATGAGGCAAGTTCATCAGCATCTTGTTACTAATGCCATCAATACCTGGAGCTTTCTTCGAGTCGAGTTCAGCAATTATTTTTTGTAGTTCACGCAACTTAAACCTTAAGGGACGAGGGGATAGAGAAACTACACTCGATAATTCAGCAGCACCCCTACATGAATTGGGAGTAAATACAGATTTTAAATGCTCAGAAAATAAATTACCTTTCTCACTATCGCTTCTCGCCCAGCCTCCGGTCGAAGTACGCAGTGGTGATTTAAGGTCAACGGGTCTTTTAAGATTTCTAGTAGCGCGCCATAAAGAGTAATTAGATGCTGACGTTACATCAAGACCTTCTAAATACTTTTCCAGTAATGCAGTTTTTTCCGACGATAGCAGCTCTTTGAGTCATTTAGTACATTCTTTAAGTCTGATTTTATTTAGGGGTGATCTGTGTTGTTGCCATTCTCTTCTAGCTCTCCTTTTTTCACATACAAGACGTTAAATTTCCGTAGAATAAATTCTATTAAAGCCAGTCTGCGGATAGGAGGTAGTGGCATGTTCAGCAGCCTGTTTAATATTTTCGTTAAGATTGGCAATGTTAAATTCAATATCATCAGATGATCTTAGCTGAATGTTTTCTACGCAGTGACTACTAAGATATTTTTTGAATCCTAGCCAGTTGACCCCATTAATCATTTTCACATATAAGTTAGTTAAATCACTCCTTAGTGGGTTGAAAATTATAACTATTGTGGGAGAGTGATCGGAGGACAGATCTAGAGAAGCCTCTACGTGAATTAAGTCTCTATGAATATTTTTCGTAACGCCAAAATCTATAACATCTGGAATTTTTCTTACGTCAGTAGGCCAGTAAGTAGGCTCCCCGCTCGAAATGACATTTAAGCCCATTTTTGAAATTGTAGTAAGCAACGCTCGACCTCTAGGTGTAACAAGACGCAAGCCCCAGTACGTATGTTTTGCATTGTAGTCACCAGCTGCCAGGAAACAAGATCCAAGCGATTTGTAGAACTTCTCATACTGATCGTCGGTAACTGAAAATCTAGGAGGTGAGTAAATTGATGATATCACGAAATTCGCAAAAAAATTGTCTACGAAAATATTCGTTGCTTTCATATATTCTTCAGTAACGTTGTCAAGGACATAGTGCTTGAGTCTTGACTTAATTAGAATTGCTGATCCACCGCATGCTCTCCCTCTAGGGTCCTTTATATCATATAAAGTGTAAGCATTTATTTTAAATAAGCTTCTTGAGGTCAAATGAGTCTCAGAAACCAACATTATATCGATATTTTTTTCCATGAGGAAGTGCTCAAGTTCATTTTTATGTTGGCGAATGCCGTTTGCGTTCCAGAAACATATTTTTAACGTGTTCATGGTTTGTTAACTAATGCTTGAAGCAGTGTATTCTGCATTCGCAGCATTTCTTGCATCATATTAGTCATATTTGTAGTAAAGTTGTTTATAGTTAGCACCAGATTCTCAATAGTAGCTTCAAGGCGACTAAAGTTAAAGCTTGAGTTTGCATTCGTTGAATTATTTGGCGGTGGAACATTTTGTGTGCGAATAGAACTAGTCTTAGCAGCATCAGCATACGATACACGTGAAGTAACTGGTTGGCTCATTTGAGCAAAAGTGGCGGAGTTCGCGTTTACTGGTTGAGCTGGAGATAATTTGGGTTTTTGACCCATAGCCTGCTTAACGAAAGAATATACAGGACATCCTCTGTAGTTAGCGGTGTGATTACCTCCACAATTACTGCATCTTTTTTCTGATTGATCTTTTGGCTTAGTACAGCTAGCAGTACCATGCAATTCACCGCAGATAACACAAACTGTAGGTAATTTGCAGTAAGTTTTTGTATGGCCATATTCTTGGCAATTATGGCCCTGTACGGGACCTGAACGCTTACGTGGCTCTTCAACTGTGATTTTTCGGTGTAAGAGATACTTTACGCTATAAATTGGATGGGTTTCATTTTTTTTCAATTTTATGTCATTCGGCTCCAGTTCGACCCGAAATAGGGGTTGGGGACCTTTTCTCTATTAATTATGTTGGAAAAATTTTTTACCTTAAATCCTTGGTCGACAAGTGCACATTTTACTTCTTCGGGCTCAACATATGAATCTATGCCCTTTAATACTATCTGTAGGCCATTAGCACTCAAGTTGATAGGTGTAAAAATTTGTTTTATTTTTTTCGAATTCACTAACAATTTTTCGAAAATCTTTTTCATCATATATTTGGATTTTAGTTTCATCAATATTACCTCGTTTAATTGGAACGATGTGAAAAGTATTTTCTCCAATGGTCGACAGTAGTTTTTTTAGAAGCGCGTTAGAATTTTTTTCTCTCAGATAAATAGGTGGTGGCTTAAAAGACTTTTGCGGTGATGTAGCGGGCTTGTCGTTTTTATCTTGCACTAATGAAAAACTATTTTGACGATTGGTAGAAGATGCACTGTTATCCCTAGACATCTTTGGAGCTGATGAAATTTTAGAAGAGTTTGGGCTTCGCCCACGCTTTACCACGGTGATATATCTGTCCATTCCTACTTGTACGTTTGGTTTTGAGTTACTTTTATCTGTAGTGATAACTTGGTTTAGTGATGAACACGAGACCGGAGCGGATGATATCGCTGACTTGAATGAAGAAGTACTAGGCATTGAACAAAGCGAAGTTGATCGCTGACGAAAAAGTGGCTTTGCCGTTAGAAAAAGACTGTCATCAGATTTTTTATTTGTATTGTTAACATTGAGAGCTTCAGAACTCACAGTAAAATATGCATTTCTGCCGTTTGAACTCACTTCACAATTTTTTGTTTTTGAGGTACTCATGTAGAGTATTCCTCAAAGGCTTTTTGTTTGCGGTTTTTGTTTCTTGCTATGTAAAAAAAATATCAGCAATATTTGCTTTGCTTATTTATCAAAGTTAATATGTATGTATTACGGTTATTATGTATTACGAATATTTTTTATGATTTTTTTGTTTGTTTAATATGTATATGAAATATGTTAACAAAACTTATCTAAAAATATATTAAAAACTAAATCACAATCATACAAATTTAAAGTAAAAGCTAACAAAAATTAATTATTAAATAATGCCACTCGTTTTGAAAAAAACGGATTTCGTTGTTTTAGTTGTAGTACGTTTATTCAAAATTTGTGGATAAGCAATTTGCATCAATGCCGTTGGTCCCGAGCTGAATTCATAAATGCCTCAGCTGATGATTCCAAGTCTCTCTTTATTGATTCCACCGTCATGTGTGTACCATACGAAGAGAAGGTGGATGTGAAGGGAGATGAAGATGCATTTTCACTACTTAGGGAAGAACATTCCGAAAGAAGATCCAAAATTTCACTCAGATTAGATGATCCCTCCGTTATGTCTAGGACATGTGAAGACGGGTTAAGCGTGAAGAAAGAAGAAGCGGTGTGACTACCGCTCGTAGGATTTTCGGAGTGATGGTCCAAAATGTTGCTAAGATCAATAGTAACCGATTCGTTGAAACGGCTACTCACATTCTCATATGGTATTTCTCCGGAAGGTAATATTGGCTGAGCTATGCCAATCTGGGCATGTTGGTCCGTTGAGGGTTGCTCGGTATTGGCAGATACTTCTTTTTTATAACCTCTCTTGTTTTTCATGCGACGGTTCTGGAACCATAGCATTATTTGTTTTTCCGGTAGCGATAAGCGGTGGGCGATCGCAATGCGTCGCAATCGAGACAGGTACATCTCCTGTTTGAATTCTTTTTCCAACTCCATGAGCTGGAAGTCGGTAAATGCAGTTCTCGAACGCTTCGTCTTCCTGGGAACTGGGTCGGGCTGTGGAGTTTTTGCAACAGAGGAAGTATCCTGGGATTGAGCTTCATTATTGCAGGGAATAGATTCCTGCACTGATGTGGAGTATAGTTGCTGATTAAGCGGATAGATCACCTAGAAAAATAAACATATGTTCAATAAGTAAAGTGAAAAAAAATTTATTTTATATCTAAAAACAATTTGTATCGTCTATCTTGCATGAAATACACTTTATATTTTTGATTGTGAACACCCGGTATATAGTGTATTAATGCATTTTCTGTTTTGAATGACAAATAGTCTCTTTAAATACAACTTTTTACAAACATATGAAATAAAAATGTATTTCATTTCGTATGAAAATGACCAACAACAAGTATTGTATTATAATGATGATGATGCAATGATACAAATAGCTTGTGAATGGAATATATAATACTTACATTGTTAGAATTGATCACTTGTATCGAATGTGTTCTCACTGTAGAAGAGTCAACAATTTCATAGCACTGCACTTCAAAAGACATTTTTTAAAACAAAGATTTTTTTTGAGATTTTGCGTTGCTGTTAAATGAAAGTCAAAAGGACACTGATAAACCTGCATAGAAATGTGTCAGATTATATACTCGTACACACGCGGTTTTTCTATTGCTTTACTCATTTTAACGAATCCTTTCGTTGCTGCCATGACGAGTTCTTAGCGCAAGAGAGCAGTTGCTTGTTTGTTTACGATCAGGTAGATGTAACACTAACACAATATTATTTAAATCACTCCCATACTAAGTGCCTTATGAGAGAAAAAGAAACTTTCTGCATGTATTCGTTTAATAAAATGTTTCAATTTTCGAACTACAAATAATAAAGTTTATTAATTTTGAAGGTTGCTAAATATTTGCCGAAAGTTCGGTACGATATGCTGATGTATTAATGGCCGACAACAAAAGAAAAGAAAGTATGCAAGGTGTGGTCTACTCTGCACATATACACTTAATTATATACGTACATATGTTTATGTAAGTACATATGTGCATACAGTAGTTTTGATTTAACTGCCTTTTGTTTAAGAACATTTTGGACTTAACTGCCTTATATGAAAATTTGTTATCACTATTCCTTAAAATTCCATACATATTTGTTTATTATTATTCTCCAAAATCTTTTTTTAATTGCATTTTTTATACCTGCACATTTATCATATTTTTTTTTTGACAATTTAAAATTATGTTCATATAAAATATTAGAGTTGGCTGCACATATTATAAAAAGTGTGCTGGCCTGGCCGCTTTTTCACATTTAAGATTAAAAATCTGAATGCATTTTTATTTTAATGAAACATTTTACGAAGCTTTTGTTATAGAGTAAGCAGAATATTGTTTCGCTCAGTTATTGGTGCTTCCAAATCGGAATTTTTTTTTGCTGCGAACGTAGGTAGTATCCAGACTTCTTCACGCTTTTTACAACCTCCAACACATTTTGCTTTGTATAAATATGCATCTAAAATTTTAAAAAGAAATACCCATGTATACATATGTACATATACTATCTTTGTACATATGTATGCATATATGTATGTAATTAATAGGCAAACACGATTTTTGTAATCCCGTTTACGGCGGTACTACTCCAACGATTTTGAAAAGATTAATGTATATTGTTTTAAATGTTTTTATGCATAGATGTGCATAATCCTATAAGCGTTTAAAGTCCGGGCACAATGAATCCGTCGTACGTTAAACTTCGCCATTGAACTAAACAGAAGCTATGAACAAATAAATTTTACTTTCGTTGAGGGATTCTCTTAAATTTGCATTAAAAGCATATTTACGGAAAAGTAATCAAAACGCAAGATTTTTTTTTTTAATAGAAAATATATTTTTATTTAAATAAATATTCAAGTACATTAATTTTACATTGGAAAACGTTGTTTTTTTCTCTACGTTCATTTCAAATTTTAATTAAATATTTTATATTATTATAGTACAAATTTATGATTTTTTTTTGGTACAAAGAGTAATATGGAACGAATATGTTAACAAAACTTATCTAAAAATATCTTAAAAACTAAATCACAATTATACAAATTTAAAGTAAAAGCTAACAAAAATTAATTATCAAATAATGTGACTCGTCTCAAAAAAAGAAATCAATTTAGTTGTTATACGTTCCTTCAGAAGTCGCAGGTGTGACCCGAGCTGAATTCATAAATGCCTCAGCTGATGATTCCAAGTCTCTCTTTATTGATTCCACCGTCATGTGTGTACCATACCAAGAGAAGGTGGATGTCAAGGGAGACGAAGAAGCATTTTCACTACTTAAAGATGAACATCCGGAAAGCAGATCCAAAATTTCATTTAGAGTAGATGATTCCTGCGTTATGTCCAATGTATGTGAAGATGGGTTAAGCCTGAAGAAAGAAGAAGAAGAAGCGGTGTCACTACCGCTCGTAGGATTTTCGGAGTGATGGTCCAAAATGTTGCTAAGATCAATAGTAACATTTTCAAGTGGTGTTTCTTCGGAAGGTAATATTGGCTGAAATATGCCAATCTGGGCATGTTGGTCCGTTGAGGGTTGCTCGGTATTGGCAGATACTTCCTTTTTATAACCTCTCTTGTTTTTCATGCGACGGTTCTGGAACCATAGCATTATTTGTTTTTCCGGTAGCGATAAGCGGTGGGCGATCGCAATGCGTCGCAATCGAGACAGGTACATCTCCTGTTTGAATTCTTTTTCCAACTCCATGAGCTGGAAGTCGGTAAACGCAGTTCTCGAACGCTTCGTCTTCCTGGGAACTGGGTCGGGCTGTGGAGTTTTTGCAACAGAGGAAGTACCCTGGGATTGAGCTTCATTATTGCAGGGAATAGATTCCTGCACTGATGTGGAGTATAGTTGCTGATTAAGCGGATAGATCACCTAGAAAAATAAACATATGTTCAATAAGTAAAGTGAAAAAAAATTTATTTTATATCTAAAAACAATTTGTATCGTCTATCTTGCATGAAATACACTTTATATTTTTGATTGTGAACACCCGGTATATAGTGTATTAATGCATTTTCTGTTTTGAATGACAAATAGTCTCTTTAAATACAACTTTTTACAAACATATGAAATAAAAATGTATTTCATTTCGTATGAAAATTACCAACAACAAGTATTGTATTATAATGATGATGATGCAATGATACAAATAGCTTGTGAATGGAATATATAATACTTACATTGTTAGAATTGATCACTGGTATCGAATGTATTCTCACTGTAGAAGAGTCAACAATTTCATAGCACTGCACTTCAAAAGACATTTTTTAAAACAAAGATTTTTTTTGAGATTTTGCGTTGCTGTTAAATGAAAGTCAAAAGGACACTGATAAACCTGCATAGAAATGTGTCAGATTATATACTCGTACACACGCGGTTTTTCTATTGCGTTACTCATTTTAACGAATCCTTTCGTTGCTGCCATGACGAGTTCTTAGCGCAAGAGAGCAGTTGCTTGTTTGTCTTCGATCAGGTATATGTTACACCAACACAATATTATTTAAATCACTCCCATACTAAGTGCCTTATGAGAGAAAAAGAAACTTTTTGCATGTATTCGTTTAATAAAATGTTTCAATTTTCGAACTACAAATAATAAAGTTTATTAATTTTGAAGGTTGCTAAATATTTGCCGAAAGTTCGGTATGATAGGCTGATGTATTAATGGCCGACAACAAAAGAAAAGAAAGCAGTGGAATCTCTGTTTAAAATTTATTGGACGTTTGACTGTGAGTAATGAAGGCGTGGCGTACACTTTGCCAAATGCGAGATCCACCTGTTTCTGTTTTTTTAAGCTATACTTCTCAAACGCGATTAGAGATACGTACGTACATTTCTATATATATACCATTTAAACAATGGCCGAATTAAAAAAGGACAAACAGAAAACTTTTCGTACATGTCGAAAGTTGAAGCTCTTCGTTTTGTATAGCTATTCTTCGTTTATTGTGTTAATTTCTACAACGACACTTGAATATTGATCTTGGAATTATTGCATTTAGCCAATAAATTCAAAAATTCTGCATTTTTTGTGAATAAGTTTAGTTAACCCGTAAAGCACTTTTATGGCGAAGCCTTGGCTATGCATGCATACATACATACATATGTATGTATGTATGTATATCTTTTACTAGGGGTTAAATAATTACGTCGTTGCCATTAGTGTTGAGCGATATTGTTATTTTTTAATAATGTTGCTCCTTGTGAACGTGATTTCTAGATCGCTGTTTTAAACTGTGACTGTGATCATAGTTTAGCAGTATTTTGTATGTAGCAGTTTTGTTATTTTGACAAAATCTAACAAGAAGAGCAGCAGTGAAATTAAACGGTGACTGTGATCACGGTTTAACACATTTCAGCTCTTCTGCTTTAAAAGTATTTATTAGTATTAGTATTTCGATAAATACTAGCAAGAAGAGCGACAAGAACAAACAATTAGCAATCAACCCTATCCGAATATTGAGAATTGTGGTATGAGGCAGAGAGACACTAAAATTTCAAATACAAAAATGTGACAGCTATACATAGTTGCCAGAAAAGACGATTTGACACGATTCGACGATTTTTTTCTCGACAAACGGTGAAGTATAAAAAAAATTCAAGTGGTAGTTTTATTTGCTTTAAAGTAAGCATAGAAGAACATTCACAGTTTGTATGAAAGAACTATATTTCTAAAACCTGTTACTTGATAAATTCGGTCACAGTTGTGATTAGTGATTTCTCAATCGCTGTGAAAAATTAACACTTTTCGTAAAATCGCTCATCTCTAGTTGTCATAGTAAAACCGCACACACACACATGTAAAACACATTTATGACCATCTCGGCTGCATGTACGGTGTCTGTTTTTATTATTGGTTAATTATTAATCATAAACATTTGCTAATATGGTGACTTAGAGATTTAGTTAGGTAAGGATATTCTTTATTTAAATATTGAACAATCACTTTGGAAGATAAAAGCATTTACTGTTGTCTAAATATGAAATAAGTTTTGATCCGTTTTTTGTAACCTGCTCCTTGGAATTTAAAAGTCTGTACGGTTCATTCAGTGGAATATCATAAATTTTTTATGATTTCTGCGCGATGTTAATTATTTGTTAAAAGTCTAAAAACAAGACACCTCTATTCTTTTTTTGTTAGTTCATTTTTGAAGATCCAATAAATAAATATAAGGGTATAGAAAGAAAAATTTTAATGTCGTTTAAGATTTTTGCATTTATTATTTTTCATATTCGTATATTGGATGGAATTGTTGATTCCGCACGGAAAGGAAAATTCAACGGAAATAAATATCGGTCGACATGGAAATTGCAATTATTCATTCCTGAGGTATACGCCTTCAGCAAAACAGATTTAACATCTCTGTTTTATTAATTCTGGCGTGGTATATATGTATATATATATATTTGTTAAATAAAATACATTTTTTTATTTTTATAAAATTAAAACAACCAAAAAAATTCAAATAAATTTTAATTTTGCAAATTTGTGCATTTTCCTTAGAATTATGTTCTCTCCGTACGCTTCCCGCCATAAAATTTTAGCGTAAGCGAAATATAGAAAAATACCCCAGCAACGGAATAAATAATTGCAAGTTTGTGCTTCCGCACAAAAAATGCTGTCCGAAATCGCGGAACGGAATGAAGAATTAAACCAATTATATTATATATTAAGTCACTTTAAAATTTTACTCGCTTACGAATGGGATTAGAAGATCTCCGTTTGCTGTACAAGTTTTTTCTTTGTTTATTTTGCTTTTAAAAATCATAAACTTGTTTTCCTAATTCAATGTCAATAAGAGAGACCTGTTGAGTCTTATTTCGTGCTTTCACAGGAAAGCGATTTAAAAATTTTAGTGGGTTCTTAATTTAATTATTGTTGAAGAGAATTTTATTTATAAATTTTAAACAATTCATGTTTTATTTAAGTTGAGATATCATAGTACATTTGTATGTTCATATGTATATTGAAATAATGTCAGGAGTAAGCCATCTTACCATAACTTCCGGTAAATTTTACAAATAAATTTTCATTTTTCTGAAGTCATTATCTGAATTTAAGCTTAAGCCAAATTAGACGCTTATTCTTTTCTATCATCGAATTTACATTTTTTATCGATAGAAATTTTTTTTTTTTTTCATATATTTATGTATTGTATCTTGAAAAATTAACTAACAATAAGTAATCAAATCTTAACTCTAAATATAATTATTAGGCGTGACCAGTGTCGAACATGAACTTAGTGATAGTTATAAATAATACATAAGTAGTGATAATCAAAAAGGAAAAAAAAATAAACGTATTTTCAAGAAGTCCCATCTGGAGTGTTGAGAATAAGAGCCCTTGTGTCCCTATTTTTTAAGCGGATATGTCCAGTAAAGTTCAAGATATTACGAGCGAGCGGATTAGGATGTGACTCGAGTTTTGTTAAATATTTGCCTGCGTATTTTGCAGTTTTTTCAGTCACTAATGGCATATTTAAATCGCGATGTATATTTGAATTTTTGATGTAACATGGAGCCGATGTTATCAAACGTAAAATTTTGTTTTGCCTTCGTTGGATTTTCTCAACACTTGAAGCTGAAGCTGTGCGCCATAGCTGAATTCCATAGCACCATATTGGCTTCAAAAGCAACTTGTATATCAAAAGTTTGCAGTCTAGGCTGAGTGTTGAATTTCTGCCAATTAACCAATATATTTGAGTTAATTTAAGTTTCATTTGAGTTAACTTAGAGTCAATGTGATATTTCCATGTAAGCCTACGATCAAGGTGTATGCCAAGGTATTTCACTTGAGAATGTTGAGGAATACTTTGATTGTTGGTTCGAATGGGAGAGCAAGTATCTCTTCTTAGGGTAAACGTTATGTGGACACACTTTTGTTCATTTACTTTAATTCTCCATAAATTCAACCATATTTCCAGCTGGGTAATGTGTTCTTGGAGATTGCGGGATGCCTCATCAGGGTTTTTGTGTATACTCATACAGGCTGTATCATCGGCAAATGTAGAAGTGAGTATGTTATTGCTCACAGGCATATCACAAGTATATATTAGATACAAGACTGGCCCCAGAATACTGCCCTGTGGTTCACCGGAAGATATAGATTTGGGCACACTCGTGAACTCTCCTTCCACAACAATGAACTTCCTATCAATAATATAACTTTCCAAAAGCTGTTGTATGTTTATTGGTAGGTATGTCTTCAATTTTAAAACTAGACCTTCGTGCCATACTTTATCAAATGCCTAAGAAACATCAATAAAGAGAGCAGAACAGTACTTCTTTTCCTCAAATGTTCTTCTTACAACTTGGACCAATCTATGCGTTTGTTCAATGGTGCTATGCTGACTTCTAAAACCAAATTGATGGTCCGGGATGCACCCATTATCAGCTAAAATTTTGGACAATTTAGTCATGAGCAGCTTTTCGAAAAGCTTTGAGATTGTTGATAGTAAGCTTATAGGCCTATATGACTCAGCCTTGGTAAGATCTTTGCCCGGCTTTGGAATCATTTTTATTTTGGCAAGTTTCCAGTTATTTGGAAAATACTCCATTCGTAAAATAGCGCTAAAAATAAATAGCAAGATTCTTATTGCAATATGAGGCAAGTTCATCAGCATCTTGTTACTAATGCCATCAATACCTGGAGCTTTCTTCGAGTCGAGTTCAGCAATTATTTTTTGTAGTTCACGCAACTTAAACCTTAAGGGACGAGGGGATAGAGAAACTACACTCGATAATTCAGCAGCACCCCTACATGAATTGGGAGTAAATACAGATTTTAAATGCTCAGAAAATAAATTACCTTTCTCACTATCGCTTCTCGCCCAGCCTCCGGTCGAAGTACGCAGTGGTGATTTAAGGTCAACGGGTCTTTTAAGATTTCTAGTAGCGCGCCATAAAGAGTAATTAGATGCTGACGTTACATCAAGACCTTCTAAATACTTTTCCAGTAATGCAGTTTTTTCCGACGATAGCAGCTCTTTGAGTCATTTAGTACATTCTTTAAGTCTGATTTTATTTAGGGGTGATCTGTGTTGTTGCCATTCTCTTCTAGCTCTCCTTTTTTCACATACAAGACGTTAAATTTCCGTAGAATAAATTCTATTAAAGCCAGTCTGCGGATAGGAGGTAGTGGCATGTTCAGCAGCCTGTTTAATATTTTCGTTAAGATTGGCAATGTTAAATTCAATATCATCAGATGATCTTAGCTGAATGTTTTCTACGCAGTGACTACTAAGATATTTTTTGAATCCTAGCCAGTTGACCCCATTAATCATTTTCACATATAAGTTAGTTAAATCACTCCTTAGTGGGTTGAAAATTATAACTATTGTGGGAGAGTGATCGGAGGACAGATCTAGAGAAGCCTCTACGTGAATTAAGTCTCTATGAATATTTTTCGTAACGCCAAAATCTATAACATCTGGAATTTTTCTTACGTCAGTAGGCCAGTAAGTAGGCTCCCCGCTCGAAATGACATTTAAGCCCATTTTTGAAATTGTAGTAAACAACGCTCGACCTCTAGGTGTAACAAGACGCAAGCCCCAGTACGTATGTTTTGCATTGTAGTCACCAGCTGCCAGGAAACAAGATCCAAGCGATTTGTAGAACTTCTCATACTGATCGTCGGTAACTGAAAATCTAGGAGGTGAGTAAATTGATGATATCACGAAATTCGCAAAAAAATTGTCTACGAAAATATTCGTTGCTTTCATATATTCTTCAGTAACGTTGTCAAGGACATAGTGCTTGAGTCTTGACTTAATTAGAATTGCTGATCCACCGCATGCTCTCCCTCTAGGGTCCTTTATATCATATAAAGTGTAAGCATTTATTTTAAATAAGCTTCTTGAGGTCAAATGAGTCTCAGAAACCAACATTATATCGATATTTTTTTCCATGAGGAAGTGCTCAAGTTCATTTTTATGTTGGCGAATGCCGTTTGCGTTCCAGAAACATATTTTTAACGTGTTCATGGTTTGTTAACTAATGCTTGAAGCAGTGTATTCTGCATTCGCAGCATTTCTTGCATCATATTAGTCATATTTGTAGTAAAGTTGTTTATAGTTAGCACCAGATTCTCAATAGTAGCTTCAAGGCGACTAAAGTTAAAGCTTGAGTTTGCATTTGTTGAATTATTTGGCGGTGGAACATTTTGTGTGCGAATAGAACTAGTCTTAGCAGCATCAGCATACGATACACGTGAAGTAACTGGTTGGCTCATTTGAGCAAAAGTGGCGGAGTTCGCGTTTACTGGTTGAGCTGGAGATAATTTGGGTTTTTGACCCATAGCCTGCTTAACGAAAGAATATACAGGACATCCTCTGTAGTTAGCGGTGTGATTACCTCCACAATTACTGCATCTTTTTTCTGATTGATCTTTTGGCTTAGTACAGCTAGCAGTACCATGCAATTCACCGCAGATAACACAAACTGTAGGTAATTTGCAGTAAGTTTTTGTATGGCCATATTCTTGGCAATTATGGCCCTGTACGGGACCTGAACGCTTACGTGGCTCTTCAACTGTGATTTTTCGGTGTAAGAGATACTTTACGCTATAAATTGGATGGGTTTCATTTTTTTTCAATTTTATGTCATTCGGCTCCAGTTCGACCCGAAATAGGGGTTGGGGGACCTTTTCTCTATTAATTATGTTGGAAAAATTTTTTACCTTAAATCCTTGGTCGACAAGTGCACATTTTACTTCTTCGGGCTCAACATATGAATCTATGCCCTTTAATACTATCCTTAGCCTTTAGCACTCTTAAGTTGATAGGTGTAAAAATTTGTTTTATTTTTTTCGAATTCACTAACAATTTTTCGAAAATCTTTTTCATCATATATTTGGATTTTAGTTTCATCAATATTACCTCGTTTAATTGGAACGATGTGAAAAGTATTTTCTCCAATGGTCGACAGTAGTTTTTTTAGAAGCGCGTTAGAATTTTTTTCTCTCAGATAAATAGGTGGTGGCTTAAAAGACTTTTGCGGTGATGTAGCGGGCTTGTCGTTTTTATCTTGCACTAATGAAAAACTATTTTGACGATTGGTAGAAGATGCACTGTTATCCCTAGACATCTTTGGAGCTGATGAAATTTTAGAAGAGTTTGGGCTTCGCCCACGCTTTACCACGGTGATATATCTGTCCATTCCTACTTGTACGTTTGGTTTTGAGTTACTTTTATCTGTAGTGATAACTTGGTTTAGTGATGAACACGAGACCGGAGCGGATGATATCGCTGACTTGAATGAAGAAGTACTAGGCATTGAACAAAGCGAAGTTGATCGCTGACGAAAAAGTGGCTTTGCCGTTAGAAAAAGACTGTCATCAGATTTTTTATTTGTATTGTTAACATTGAGAGCTTCAGAACTCACAGTAAAATATGCATTTCTGCCGTTTGAACTCACTTCACAATTTTTTGTTTTTGAGGTACTCATGTAGAGTATTCCTCAAAGGCTTTTTGTTTGCGGTTTTTGTTTCTTGCTATGTAAAAAAAATATCAGCAATATTTGCTTTGCTTATTTATCAAAGTTAATATGTATGTATGTATTACGGTTATTATGTATTACGAATATTTTTTATGATTTTTTTTGTTTGTTTAATATGTATATGAAAAAAAAAACTCCGATAAGACGTCTGTTCACTATAAAGGTTCAGCGAGAACTATATTCAAGTACATTAATTTTACAAGAAAAATTACAGCGGGCATTGAAAAACGTTGTTTTTTCTGTACGTTAACTTCAAATTTTAATTAAATTTATATTATTATAGTACAAATTTATGGTTTTTCTTAGTACAAAGAGTAATATCGTTAAATATGTTAACAAAACTTATCTAAAAATATATTAAAAACTAAATAACAATCATACAAATTTAAAGTAAAAGCTAACAAAAATTAATTATTAAATAATGCCACTCGTTTTGAAAAAAAAACCGATTTCGTTGTTTTAGTTGTAGTACGTTTCTTCAAAATTTGTGGATAAGCAATTTGCATCAATGCCGTTGGTCCCGAGCTGAATTCATAAATGCCTCAGCTGATGATTCCAAGTCTCTCTTTATTGATTCCACCGTCATGTGTGTACCATACCAAGATAAGGTGGATGTTAAAGGAGACGAAGAAGCATTTTCATTACTTAAAGATGAACATCCGGAAAGCAGATCCAAAATTTCATTAGAGTAGATGATTCCTGCGTTATGTCCAATGTATGTGAAGACGGGTTAAGCCTGAAGAAAGAAGAAGAAGAAGCGGTGTGACTACCGCTCGTAGGATTTTCGGAGTAATGGTCCAAAATGTTGCTAAGATCAATAGTAACATTTTCAAGTGGTGTTTCTCCGGAAGGTAATATTAGCTGAGGTATGCCAATCTGGGCATGTTGATCCGTTGAGGGTTGCTCGGTATTGGCAGATACTTCTTTTTTATAACCTCTCTTGTTTTTCATGCGACGGTTCTGGAACCATAGCATTATTTGTTTTTCCGGTAGCGATAAGCGGTGGGCGATCGCAATGCGTCGCAATCGAGACAGGTACATCTCCTGTTTGAATTCTTTTTCCAACTCCATGAGCTGGAAGTCGGTAAACGCAGTTCTCGAACGCTTCGTCTTCCTGGGAACTGGGTCGGGCTGTGGAGGTCTTGCAACAGAGGAAGTACCGTGGGATTGAGCTTCATTATTGCAGGGAATAGATTCCTGCACTGATGTGGAGTATAGTTGCTGATTAAGCGGATAGATCACCTAGAAAAATAAACATATGATCAATAAGTAAAGTGAAAAAAATTTTATTTTATATCTAACAACAATTTGTATCCTCTATCTTGCATGAAATACACTTTCTATTTTTTGATTGTGAACACCCGGTATATAGTGTATTAATGCATTTTCTGTTTTGAATGACAAATAGTCTCTTTAAATACAACTTTTTACAAACATATGAAATAAAAATGTATTTCATTTCGTATGAAACTGACCAACAACAAGTATTGTATTATAATGATGATGATGCAATGATACAAATAGCTTGTGAATTGAATATATAATACTTACATTGTTGCAATTGATCACTGGTATCGAATGTATTCTCACTGTAGAGGAGTCAACAATTTCATAGCACTGCTCTTCAGAAGACATTTTTAAAAACAAAGATTTTTCTCGAGATTTTGCGTTGCTGTTAAGTGAAAGTCAAAAGGACACTGATAAACCTGCATAGAAATGTGTCAGATTATATACTCGTACACACGCGGTTTTTCTATTGCTTTACTCATTTTAACGAATCCTTTCATTGCCGCCATGACGAGTTCTTAGCGCAAGAGAGCAGTTGCTTATTTGTCTACGATCAGGTAGATGTAACACTAACACAATATTATTTAAATCACTCCCATACTAAGTGCCTTATGAGAGAAAAAGAAACTTTCTGCATGTATTCGTTTAATAAAATGTTTTAATTTTTGAACTACAAATAATAAAGTTTATTAATTTTGAAGGTTGCTAAATATTTGCCGAAAGTTCGGTATGTATTAATGGCCGACAACAAAAGAAAAGAAAGCAGTGGAATCTCTGTTTAAAATTTATTGGACGTTTGACTGTGAGTAATGAAGGCGTGGCGTACACTTTGCCAAATGCGAGATCTACCTGGTTCTGTTTTTTTAAAGGACAAACAGAAAACTTTTCGTACATGTCGAAAGCTAAAGCTCTTCGTTTTGTATAGCTATTCTTCGTTTATTGTGTTAATTTCTACAACGACACTTGAATTTTCAGATGCAGGAGTATGAGCAGAACCAAAAGAAAATACACGAATGGCAAGTTTTTAAACGCTTGATTGAGCACAAGAATATTAATCTTGGAATTATTGCATTTAGCCAATAAATTCAAAAATTCTGCATTTTTTGTGAATAAGGGGTTTTGAGGTAGTTAACCCGTAAAGCACTTTTATGGCGAAGCCTTGGCTATGCATGCATACATACATACATATGTATGTATGTATGTATATCTTTTACTAGGGGTTAAATAATTACGTCGTTGCCATAGTAAAAGCGCACACACACATGTAAAACACATTTATGACCATATCGGCTGCATGTACGGTGCCTGTTTTTATTATTGGTTAATTATTAATCATAAAGATTTGCTAATATGGTGACTTGAGAGATTTAGTTAGGTAAGGATATTCTTTATTTAAATTTTGAACAATCACTTTGGAAGATAAAAGCATTTACTGTTGTCTAAATATGAAATAAGTTTTGATCCGTTTTTTGTAACCTGCCACTTGGAATTTAAAAGTCTGTACGGTTCATTTAGTGGAATATCATAATTTTTTTATGATTTCTACGCGATGTTAATTATTTGTTAAAAGTCTAAAAACAAGATAGAAAATATTGATAGTATTATTTAAAAGTGCATTCTTACCATTTTCTAAAGCTCTTGAAAAAAAACTCCCAGGAAACCCCTGTAATTTTTTTTTTTTGCTAATATTATGATAATCGAATTTTTTCCAGCTCCATTTGTTCAATTCAATGAACGACTTTTGTAGTCCTTCTGAAGATGAAGTGCCAAACACAGGTAATGTACTGTTCCTTCCAGCCAAGTGGTATGCATGTTTAAAAATCGATCCTTAGTTTCTTGGTGCTGAGTGCCAACACACACATGGTTTCTTATGACGTCTGTTACATTCAATACGTGTCCGTCAACGCAAAGTACAAAAATTGGTAAAATTTTAGCTTTATGTGTACGTTGAGTAGTTTGACAGATATTGGTTAATTTTTTTTTGTTGTGTTCTGATTTAGGTTTTTGTGTTTTACGGCAGCAAAAATAAAACAAAAGATTTTAAATAAATAAAAAAAAACTGAATTTAGTGAATCAAATGGAGAACCATTGAAGCTGTATATAAGTATTCAATGTGCCAACCTCTCCTTCCTTGCGTTAATGTCAGTTGAAGAAGGTGAAGTTTAACCTATGACGGACTCATTGTGCCCAAGCTTTTACTGCTAATAGGTCTCCTTGACATTTTGGAATTTCGCTCAATTTTCTAACTAAGACTTTTAATTTCTAATCTTGTTTAGTTTTTCCATTTTACTTTCAAAAATTCAAAAGGGTTCTGATAACAATTTTGTGCATTAATCGCAATATAAAGTAAAAAACAGAAAGAAGGTGAAATTTTCCAAAAATTACCAAAATTAATATCGGAAACTTTTTTTGCGTCTAAAATTAGAGATTCTATATTAATTTGTGGTGTAAAACAATTCTAAATGTAGCAATCTTCAATTTAAAAAAAAACCTTTTTCTTTATTTTTTTGCAGAGTGTATATTTTCTTTAATTTTTAATTATAATTAATTGTTTTAATATTAATATGCAAGATAACTTTTTTATTTCAATACTTAAGATTTCTTTAAATTAATTTTTTTCCTTTTTGCCACTTTGTTGGTACAGATACTCCTCTGGGCGACTCAAAGAGTCGCTGGCATCTAAAAAGCTCCATTTCTTAAAACATATCTGGAAGTTCTTGATATCACACTAGCCTCTAATTACTCTTTGTGGCGCTGCTATGTCTTATAAACCGGTTGGGCAAGAAGCGATGCTGAAAAAGGTAACATATTTGCTGAGCATTTAAAATTCGTATTTACCCCAAGCACATATGTATCTTGGTGTTGCTGGTGATCCGTGATGTACAAAAAGTAATTGATGAACTGATGAATTGATGGAATTAGTAACAAGATGCTGATTGCCTCGTATTGTAATTAGAATCCTGCTATTTATTTTTATGACCTTATTACGACTGGAATATTATCCAAAACGAAAAGTAAAAACTAATGAGTATAGTAGTTGCCCCATTAGAATCAACAATCAAAATTTTCCTCAACATTCACAAGTGAAATACTCACTGGGAAACACCACATTGACTCAAAACCAACATAAATGAAACTTAAATTAACTGATACATTGGCTGATTGGTGGAAATTCAACCCTCAATCCAGATTGTAAGCTTTTAATATGCAAGTCGCTTTTGGAACCAATATGTTGTTACGGAATTCAGCTATGGCGAACTGCTTCAGATCCAACGAAGGCAAAACAAAATCTTACGGTTAATAACATCGGCTACATGGCACATACAAAACTCAAATTTACATCGTGATTTAAATATTCCACTTGCGACTGCTGAAATTGCACAATATACAGGCAAATGTTTATCAAAACTCCAGTCCTATGCTAATCCGCTTGCTCGTAATATCTTGAACTTTACTGGGCACATCCTCTTAAAAAACAAGGACCATAGTTGTTATACGCAACACTCCAGATGAAAATTCTTGAAAGCATTTTTGAGCTTAGTACGATATTTGTAAATATATCGCTCATTTACTTCAATATTGTCGCAAGCCAAAAAAACCAGTTATGTGGAAAACGCGTTTTAAGTTTTCAATTTGCATACAACTCAATGAACACATGAAAAAATATTCTTCTCCCAGGAGGTGATGGTACAAGCTATTTATGTATATGAAATTTTTGCACAAGATAAAATACGAAATGCCGTATTATTCTGCATTATTAACTCAAAAAACAAATTTTTTTGAGTAATGACACCATTGAAATAATTGATCGATATGTATTATTAATTACTATCACTAAATTTCGTTTGATATCTGCTTTCATTGCTGTACATTGACCAAGGTTTGGTAAAAATAAACTTTGGAGAACATTAGTTAAGCGCTTTAAATCATCCGACAAAATTTTCTGAGCTGATGTTAAGTTAGCAATCTGGCACACAGTATCACAGTATTAGCTTGAGTAGATAACATTATCTTTAAAATTTTAAAAGTTTAAAATTTAATTTACGGAACCAATCTAGGCCCAGGATTTTTGTAGCGTTCTCGTTGTCGACTACGTAGAGAGGTAATTGTTGAGAACTATTATTCCATTCAAGACTAACAAAAATATATCCTTTCAGAGAAATACATTTATCGAAGCATTTTACTCGTTGGAAAACACTTAGGTTTTCCTAATTTTTCATAAGTTGTTAAGCCAATCAAAGCACAAGTTGCACTTGTGTCTACTTGAAAACACAATTCGCTTCATTTATGTTAACTGTCACATAAATCTTTTCACTTTCAACCAAATTTGAACTACATATGTATATATTTCGATGATAAATGGATCAAAAATTTCGGTTAAGTCAATAGTTTCAAATGAGTTATCATTTATAGACAATGAATTTACGTCTTAATTTTTGTGCTTAGAAAACTTTGCTTTTGAAAAACTTTAGAAAAAACGCGTATTATTATTGCTATTTTCCGTAGATGGGCAGACACTTGATATGTGACCTTTGAACAAATACATATTACAGACAATTTTATTTTTTAAATGGAAACAATGTTTTCTTTCATGCGAATTCCCGCAAGCAGGACACGATTTAAAATTGCTACTACTGTTTTTTTTTGTTTTGAGATTTGTTACTGAAATGTTGGATAGCATATACCTCAGATTATTCCACTCCTTTGATTTCTAAACTTATATTAATACTGGCTGCAGTTCGCACGGAATCGTGTGGAGTATGAATAGCTAACATGTCACGAATTTTGTTGTCAAAGTAAAACATACATTCTTTTGAAGCACCTTTTAAATTAGCCACCCAATCTGCATAAATTTCATTTACATTAATTTTTGTTTTGTAAAAACGAACTCCTAACAGCAAGAACATGTTGTTTTTTAATAAAAATGATCGTTCAACTTTGATATAATATCTGTGTAATTCTGTTCTTCCACTTTACCATCAAATAGTTTCTGCAACAGTTCGAGCGACTCGCAATCAACCCACCTAAGAATGCAGGCAGGCTCTGTGTCCAAATTTTTTATATCATTTGCTAAGAAGTGTTGTTCCAACTGAAGAAAAGACGTAGAACAGTTTTCCGTAGTCCTTGAAAATCTTCGGAAAGTAGAAATATTTGCTTTAGATCTATCTAATTCACTAAATCTGACAAGTCGTTGTTGCTTTTCTTCCATTAATCTAATCAAAAACTGTTGATTTGATACTTGAAGATGTTGCAAAAGTTGTGATATTGCTTCAGCATCCATTACAAATACGTGGTTCTTTAAAAACTCATTCGCCAAAAATGTTATGATAAAATAAATACCCGAATTATTTATAAAAATGTTTGAAAATATTTTATTTAAGTATCACAAGTATGTGTAACAATAAAGAATAAAAAACTAATAATAATTTTTGAAAACAATTGAAAAGAATAATTGATTGTTATTTTTTTTAATTAAAAGAATTTGTTTAGGAGTTACACAAGTTACATCAATCATATAATATAATTTTATTGCATTGAATTTACCACGTGAAGTTTGTTTTATATAACTAAGCATCGTACCTACAACCGGGTGTCCAAGACATCTGTCTTCTTTTTTCTTTGTTAGTTCATTTTTGAAGATCCAATAAATAAATATTAGGGTATAGAAAGAAAAATTTTACGGCCTGGCCCACTATGTCGACAAGAAAGTTTCTTCCGCTTACTTACATTGAAAACAAAAACAAATTCTCTTATTTTGTTATTGTTTTCAATATAAGTAAGCGAAAGAAACTTTCTTGTCGACATCGTGGGCCAGGCCGTTAATGTCCTTTAGGATTTTTGCATTTATTATTTTTCATATTCGTATATTGGATGGAATTGTTGGTTCCGCATGGAAAGGAAAATTCAACGGGTTATTATTAATTCTGGTGTGGTATATATATACATATTTGTTAAATAAAATACATTTTTTTATTCTTATAAAAATAAAACAACCAAAAAATTCAAATAAATTTTAATTTTGCAAATTTGTGAATTTTCCTTAGCATTATGTTCTCTCCGTACGCTTCCCGCCATAAAATTAAGCGAAATATAGAAAAATACCGCAGCAACGGTTTGTATGTTTTTCTTCCGCACAAAAAATGCTTTCCGCAATCGCGGATCGGAATAAAGAATTAAACCCATTATATTATATATTAAGACACTTTAAAATTTTACTCGCTTACGAATAATAAAAAAAACACAAATTTCGCTGCCTGATATTTAGTGGCTCAAACGCATAATCGTACAAACACTACATTGAACTATAGTATACTTTTTCAAAGGATAAATTTGCTTAATTTGAAGTAGCTTTAATATCTTCAAAGTATCATTTATATTATCATGTACTTAAATTTAATATGTATATTTTTATAAGCAAAAATAAAAACAAAAAAAAACAAAGATTTTTTGTCAAAACGCATAATCGTACAGAACTAAATCTTCCCAAAAAACTAGAAAACCTTTTAGTTGGTATTTAATTAATAATCCTTCCGTCCTGAGCATAGCATTCAGAAGTCTTATCATCGATTCAAGCAAGTTGTTACATATTTCTAGGCAAATATTGTAACACTCAGTTGCAGAAACTCTTTTACTTCATTCGTGTTCTGAAACTCTTTATCTTTCAATTTTCCGAATAATTCCTCCCAGATATCTTCAATCAGGTTTAGATCAAGTGATTGGGCGGGTGTTTGAATCAGTTTTGGACAACTATGAGCTACATTAAAGCCATGCGTCGAATTATTATTATTATGTTATCAAGTATATTATTATATTATATTTTCAAGTACTGCGCGTGAGACACGCGCCCACACCATCATTGATAAACCACCATCCTCCAATTGTTGAGTTTTGCGCCAACGTTACACTTTTTACACGACCCATTTGAATCAAATTTGTTTTCCAATATCTTTAAACAATAGTTTTAGTAGAAGTAACTGATATTTTTATTTTATTTCACCAGCTTCCAGAAGTACATCTCTTTGGTTATATAGTCAGCAGCAAATTTCGTGCGAGCCTTTTTTATTTTTGGGACTAACAATTGGCTTTTTCCGAAATTCTTCTATGCTTTTTGAAAAGATTTCGGATTATTTGATCATAAATTACCTTAATAGGTTTTTCTGTAAGAGTATTATTATTTTTTGCTGCTGCAATAGGGGGATTTATTTATACTTCTCTCAAACTAATATGTTCTTCGAGATAATTTAACTTTTCAATCAAATGGTTATCTGTCCACCCTTATATAAAATATTATACATTGGACTGAGCTTTATGGAGAAATTGTGCAGAAAATATAAAGATAAAATATTACAGAATACGAATCAAATAAAAGAGGCTTTGTAGACTGAGTGATACAATAGTTCCCTAGAAAATATGTAACAACTTGGTTGAATCAATGAGAAAACTTTTGACCAGAGGATTATCAACTGAGTACTAATTAAAAGGTTTTGAGTTTCTTTTGGGAAGATTTGACAAAAAATCTTAGTTTTTATTTTTGTTTATGGATATGTTGAAAATTTATTAAATTCAAGCACATCATAACATGAATGATACTTTGAAGAAATTCAATCTTGTTTTTGTTTTTCAAATTAAGCAAATTAATCTTTTAAAAAAGTATACCAGAGTTGAATGCAGTGGTTTAACGATTATGCGTTTGAACCACTGTCAGTGTTGCCAGAAAATGATGATGATAGAATGCTAAATCTGTCAAAAAATTATTCTAAAATGTTCTACAGAAAAAAAGTATAATGCCAAATTTAAAAAACTATTAAGACTATTGAAATAACTTTGAATTTCCTGTTTATACAAACTTATTAGTGTTTACAGTGTAAGGTTCAGAGTTCTGTTTTATTTTATTTAAATTTCTTTATTGGAAATAACATTTGGTTACACATGCCTTGACATTATGTCATACGATGAAACTCAATCATCTCTGTATTTTTTTCCATTGTATTGGCAACCATACCATTGATAAAGGCATAATTCGTTGCGTCTGGCAATACTCCAGTGGTTCTTATGTATTTTGACGTGTTTTCTTTTAAATCACGTTCGTAATGTACCTATTGTAACGGGAAAATCTTTCGATTCTTCGATAAACTCTAAATTAAATTAAAAAAATGGTATAGCAAGCTAGCGTGACGAAGAACTGAAAAGCGTTCTTTGAATTGTGTTGTGGATCTGGAAGAAAGAACATGGTTCAGTGTGAAGAAAGAAAAAAAGTTAAGGATCAGAAAATGATAAAAAAAAACTATAATTTAAACAATCAACTCAAAATTAAAAATAGTTTATCAGCCACACATACAAATAGTTAACAAAATCTCACGTAAAATAGTTAACAAAATCCAGCCAAGTAAAATTGTAATAAAACAAAATAAAAAATTAGTTAACAAAATTACCATTACAAAAAATAGTAACAAAAACAACCAAGTAAAATATTCAACAAGACAGATTAAAATCTTTAACAACAAGATAACATAAAATTAGTTAACGAAACCACCAGTTAATAAAACAAAGCATAAAATTTAAAGGAGTAAAATAAAAGAAGTCCCCTGTTGGCAACCACAAGGCTAACGTCAAAAATGTCAAAATGATTAGCCACCACCGCTTGGGCTGATCAACAGTAACAACAACTTTAAAGGATCTACGGCAACAATAACTTTAAATGATCAACAACAATAACAACCACACTTTCCAACGAGCAACAGCCACTACTAAGGTCTAAAAAAATCACCCCGCATATAACCTAGACGACAGCATTTTATCCTCCAGCAACAACCACAACAGCATTAATGAAATTACGGAGTTAGAAAGGAAATAATTATACTGAACAGGCATACATAGGTATAAGTATTCTGGGTCTCTGACAGGTAACAGTAATGTAGAAACAAATTCAAGAATTTTTGATGATAGGAAATACTTAAATAGAAATGTGAAAGCTTCATTAACTAAGAGTAAAATACAGGAAAAGAAGAAACCATTTTGCATTTAAAAATAAGAAAATTATAAAGAAATACGTTTTGTTCTTAAAATCTAGCTATAAAAAGAAATATAAGAAATCAAAAGTAATATTTTATTATTTGCAAGCTTCTGAGCTTGCAGTGTAAAAAAAAAAACAAATAAAAGAAAAACCTACTAAAGGCCATGATTCACTATCCTACACAATCGCGCGATCTACGGAAAAATACAACCCTGATCTGATGAATTGTGTTTGTCTTTTGAAAATGTTCATAGACTCCATCATACCAGGGCTGTATTTTCTCAAAACTCGCACGATCGTGTAGGCTAGTGTATCACGGCCTTAAGGGAACAAAATTTGCAATTGCGTTAAAAAAAACCCAGGAAATAATTAAAACCCAATTTTGCATTTAAACAGTAAAAGAAAGAGAAAAACAGAAAAGAGTACAGGTGTTATTTTGAGCACCCATAATTAAACTTTCATTCATCTTAGTCAGCAAGTTCCGGAGGCCTTCATGAACAACGACGGATGATGGTGAGTTTTTCTAATTTTCCTTGATATGTTTTAATTTAATGAATTTTGTGTTGTGGTTTAATATAAACCGGAGTACCACCCTCGTATAATATTAAAATACAACATGTATCAAGCCCAGCAGTTCGCATAGTTTTCGTATTGAAAAAAAGGACTGTTATTTTAGCATTTTTTTTTTCAAATTTAATCGTAATGCGATAAAGAAATTAAATTTTTTTTGTTATTCGTTTTATTCGTTTTGTTCCTGGCAAAAATTTTTGTTTGATGCTATCAAACTTATTATGTTTGTATATTGTGATTCTCAATATAGTATTAAGAGTCTTACTATATATAAACATACGAAGTTTGTTAGCTAAAATCAAAAATGTTTTGGGTTGAAGTCTACTGACGAGTTCCAAAAAGCGGGAACGAAATGCATATAGACAATCGGTTAACCATAAAAACAAGCAAAATTTTCAAATTAAATAAATAAAGACTTTATGTCAAATAAATATACTTCGGTATTTCATGCATGTACATTTATGAGAAAAATCCTATATACAGAATTTTTTTTTAACAAATTAAAATTTTTTATTTTCAAATAATTCTGCCAGAAAGCATTTAGCAGAGTTTTCTGAAAGTTTAATGCTTTTTAACTAATGAAAATGCCAGAGCTAGCAGTGAAAATGCCAAAATGACAACAATGACCACTGTACATACATACCAGTGGTCTGTAATGAGTAGTGAAAAAGTGAGTAGAGTTGAATCATTAGCTTTAATTTCTTGTACTATGCGCACTGATACTTATTGCAATGTTATCCAACTTCATATCCACTCGAAAGTTTGAAGTGGGCATCGAACTCATACTTAGAAACTTTATGATGTTGTTGATTTGGACTCTTTCCTTAACTAAGTATCTGAAAACGCTGCAAAATAAGTATTGTTTTACAAATCGAACTTCGCATACGATCATCAAAATACTCATTATGAGATTATGTGTTTGCTCTGTTGTTTTTTCTTTTATTTATTGTTTTTGTTGTATTGTATTAAATGGAAAACATAAACTTTTAAATATACATACACATACATACATATATGTATGTATATGGATAAGTTGTGTGGCTCAATCAATGTAAGTAGTATAACCTTTTTTTTGAAATTAGAAATCAAACTAAAATTATTTATGAGTGGGAGTGTGGTATGATGTCGACGTCGCATTCATACCCAGCAGAAAAACTCAGAAGACTTTCTTGGTGAAGGACTTATTAAAGGCCTGCTTGGGTATTATTTTTTTCGATTCACACATTCCACTCTCCATTCTATGAGAAAGGGGAAGAGAAGGAGTAACACGTTTTGTTTTGTTTTTTTACAAAAGTAAAATCCATGACTTTTAAGGCTTTCCAGAATTTCTGGCGAAAGAAGCAAGAACAGTAGACCGGTAGTGGTGGCAATGACATTGCGTGTAATAAAGATATGCGTATGGAATGAAGCGAGCAGGCTTTGTCCATCCAAAAGAAGTAGTATAGAGGCCTTGTAGAAGGCATCCTTACTCCTTCTTGTTCCCGCTGGGTATTTATTGCAACCTATACTTATAAATCAATCTTATCGTGAGTGTGCGTAAGTCAGAGTAGTTGAGTTTAAAAGATGTCTACTCATTTATATTTCAAATTTCATGAGTCAGTATGAATAGCAAAAAAACTATGCATTTCCGACCACTGATACATACACATGTGAGGACATTAAAAAAATTCAAATAAATAAACTCAAGGAAGAAGAAGGAAGGAAGATTTCCAAAATTTTAGAGTTTTCAGTCAAATGACGACAACTAGATAACAGTTGGTTATATGCCCATTTGTCGCGTGCACATACTTTCTATTTATGCTTACATCTCAAGGTCAAAGACATTGTTATTGTTGTCTGCAACCAAGGATTTACGGCATATTTCAGAAGAAAACTGCTTCTGTAAATTTATTTGTGCATTGACGTCTCTATACAAAGACGAACCTTTTTCACTATAGTGACTTACTTTCCTTTTGTACCAGTGCAGACTTTACCAATGTAAATATTTAAACTGCAATAAATTAAAATGAGAGTATGCTATTGTAAGACGTATTACAATACAAGTGTCAAAAGGCGAATTTAGGTTTTAGTGGCACACCATTCGAGTATATTGCACTCAACAATGACACCACCAAAGTTAGATTCCTGCTGCATTATTGTTCAAGCATTTTTGGTTTTTCAATGTTTTGTTTACTCATTATAATATTCGTCTTTAGCCGCAGATAACCACAATTGACAGAAGTCGTCCTGAGAACAAGGGTGGGTGGTTAACTCTCAGCAAGAGAAGTAGTGTTGTCGCTAAGAATAAATTTGTTATTTATTTTAAGTTATATTTGCAATTATGTAATTTCTTTTAGATTTCTCAAATTTGTTGTTGGTTCAATTAATTTAATTTAAATGAAATGGCTATTTATCAAGGTTTGGTGTCATGGTTTGGACACATCAGTTTTTCTTGAAGCAATTCTCTTCAGTTCTCTTTTTCGTTTGCTTCGTCCCCGTCCATACAGTGAAACATTTGCTGCAAAACTTTTGCAGTTTGTTGATGCAGAGGGAAAGAGGAATAGAAAAGAGTACTTTGTTTCATGGACATACTTGGAATCCTTGTTGAGTACGTCATTCTCGTTTTATTCTCATGAGAAAAATATGAGAAAATATATTAAGTTGCAAAACAAATACATCACAGTGTGGTCACGAATGCAGTTTCAAAAGAAAAATCAAAAATGTTTCACTGTATGGACGGGAACTTACACACAGACAGTTTATTGTTAAAATTTTCCTCTTGCTTTAATGTAGCGAATGAAATATGTAACAAAAGAGAATCAAAGTAACTTTTCGGTACAAGCAAGTTGTACCCCTCCTCTTTCTTCTTTCCTATCGCTCTTATTAACTCAGACTTGCTTCAAGAAAAACTGCTGTGTCTAAAACATGACTTTACTGCAAAAACTTTCTGCATTAAAAGCATGAAACTCAAAGCTATTTCAATAAATTTATCAAATTTAAATCTAGCATTATACTTTTCTACTGTATTACATTTTATTTTTGTATTTACTTGAATATTTAAGCACAAGTTCAGCTTTTTTTAAATAAGCAACAATCAACAATTTTATATTTATTTCGTTCAATATTTCGCTACTCCTTTGAGTAGCATCCTCAGGAAATAATTATAATATACTATGTATATAATAATTATAATATATTATAATATAAAAAAAGCGACCTTGTGCTAAAATATTAAATATATATATATTAAATATTTCGGCTCTGCCGAATTTTATATATGTATGTACATACCTTTCTCAAATCATAATATGTAGAGATATGCTTGCATATGTACGTATGTATTAGTGGTTTTCATACGGGATTTCCCGGGAAATTTTTCCCGCACAATTCCCGGATAGAAATCCCGGGATATATTTGCAGGAATTCCCATGATTTTTTTTTTATTTTGATTTTATTATGGCAACTTTCGTTCATATGTACACATTCCTTGATGACTGTCGTTATTCACTTATGAAGGGGATGGTACAATAATAAGCACAATAGCTAAAATTTTACAACAACAACTTATATTGTGTTGATTTTGTAGTAAAGAAAACGCTGTTTCGATTAAAAAAAAATCATTTTCATTAAAAAAGGAATTGCAATTTTTTGAAGGAAGTGGAAAAAAACTGAAAATGTCCAGAGATTATATAATGGTCTTCTGACTATAAGGCCAACATCCGTAGAAAGTGAACGTATTTTTTCATTAACAGGAGTTTTTTTTTAAATAAAATTAGAAATAGGTTGTCGAACGATTCTATTAATGCTTATTCTGTACTAAAGTCCTATTTTCAAAGCAAGATTTTGTAATATTTTTTTAATAATGTAATTTGTTTTTTTTTTGTTTGCGTTATATCAATGCACTTGACTTTCCATTTGAAATTATATTAGTTTTTCGACTAATGTTTTTTGTCGAAATAAATTAATTTAAAATATATTTTGTATAGTTTTGCACTGTGCGGGAATTCCCGGGAAACTGAAAAGTCGTTCCCGCATTCCCGGGAAATGAAAAAGTCCGGGAAAAGAAAAACTCTAGTATGTATGTATGTACATATCGCACACTAAATCAGAAAGAGTCACAACTCCAAAAATTTCAGATGCTGAGTAGTGACAAATAACTGTTGATACTGTACAATTGAAGCAAGTATGTAACATAAAAACAAGTATATTCTTCAAGAAGACTGTTATGTAAAAGAAATTGTTGAGGTTCTTAGATATTTCTTAAATTAACTAGTTTACATATGACATGCGAAATTTTATGAAAAAAACCTTTCGTATCCATTCCGAATTAAATTGCAAGGCGCAGCGCCCAACTGCCCTGAAATGCATCTAATGCCGAGTACACATGTGGCACAAATGTACCCAAAAAACGTAATCACTTATTTCTAATGAAAGACTGTTTGATTCAGGCACGTATTTATTAAGTTAAACGGTGCATTAAACTTCACCATACGTGTCGTCAGAAATGTGTAATTTTATAAAAACTACGATTTTTTAAGCATTCATAGCAGGAACTACAGACGGACGCACATACAGGTCTTTTTTTGAATCTCCTATGCATAAGGATCTAGAATATAACTTTATGTGGTCGCAAAGAATATTGTAGAAATTACAAAAGCTAGATACATGTATGTATGTATACATATATGTACATTTACCATTTTTGGTGAAGGGTATAAAAAGGCCAAAAACATAGAATACATAAACTGCTTCTGTTTCATTGCATTTATGAAAATCTCATCATTACTGTAATAAAATATAATCATTGAACTAATGAAGCACTTTCATAAATTTAATGCAGAAACAATCATTGATTAGATGCAAAAATGGCATTACATTAATAAACCAACTTTATTTATGGTATGTAAAATCTTCATTAAGTGTGTAAAATCTTCATTAAGTGTGTAAAATCTTCATTAAATCAATGAAACAATTAAATTTAATTAATGAAACAGTTTCATTGAACTAATGATATACATAGTTTCACTCTATTTATGACATGGCCGCTAAAATGAACTTCATAAATACAATGAATCATTCTTCATTGAGCCAATGAAGGGCTTCATTAGCTGACTTTTAATGAAATAATTTATTGATTCAATGAAGAATTTCATTGTTTGAATAAAGGTTTGCTTTTAATTGTGAATATTGTAGAAATTATAAAAATCTGGACAAACCTACATACATATATGTATGTAGTTATATACCTATACAAAAATGGTAAAAATGTTTGTTTAAGGGTATAAAATGGAAAAAAACTTGAATATATAAAAAAACATTGTAGCAGATTTTTTTTTACCGATTTAGTATTCTATATGGTAAAAGTAATCTTAAAAACCCTATTATTTAATTTGTTTTTTTTTATCTCTTTACCGAAATAATTCTAGATTTTGATAATGTAATTCATATCTTGGTTAATAACTTATTATTATTATATACTTTGTTAATTATTTTATATTTTAATCAATGTTTCTGAGCTTTTGTAGTTTTCAAACACAATGAATAAAGTTTTTAGTTTTATAAAAGCAATATTACAATTCAGGCGTGGGGTCACAAAAACAAAAATAATAAATTAACTAAAAAATGGATGTTAGACCAACACGTCAAAAGATTATTGATACATTGAATGTCTCGGGAATTCAACATCCAGAATCAGCATCAATGAGTCAGCTAAGAACCTTATACGATTCTTTGAAATTGAATAAACCTAGTGCTAACATAGATTCAACCGCTGGATAAGTTCTTATTGCTGAGTGCAACTTCCGTAACGCTATTACTTCCGTTACACCCTATGCTGTTTTTATTTCAACAACTTCTGTTTCTAGTCCGACCGCACTAGCATCCATGGACTCAGTTGCAACTTCCAAACGAGCTTTTTGTGAATATTTTGCATCGCAAAAACCGGCTCAGCATATGATTTTAACACCAGTGTAGCACGGTGTGCCTACATTTTTTTCAAACTTTTCAACATCCATTCCGCCCGTAGGTACTATTCCTGCTCCTGTTAATGGACAAGAGCTAGAACTTGAAAAGCAAATCAAGATGTTGCAAAGGCGCTGTGAGCTGCTTAGGCTCCAAAAGCAACTTGATGATTTAGAATAAAGTGTACTAGTTAAAAATAATCGAATCGATTACAGCGAATTGACTGAAATCATTCCAACATTTTATGGAACTAATCAAGAAATCTGAAAATGGTTTCACATTTTTAAAGAGTATGCTTTTATTTATGACAATAAAGAAAAGCTAACGTGCTTCAAGTTGTTGTCGCAAGGATCAGCTAGAGAATTTATGGAAAATCCTGCGGGCTGCGGACATATGATGATTTAAAAGTACCCTTTTTCAAAATATTTAAGAGGCCTATTAATCGTGAGGATATATATCGTGACCTACGTTCAAGAAAGTTGAAAACTTCCGAGTCTATATAATTTCAATGCAATCAATTGCTTCACAAGGTGATTTAAAAAGTGAGGAGCTGGTCGATATTATTATTGATGGTATGCAAGATAACTCTAACAATATTTCCTTGTTATATGGTTCAACCTCTGTGGAAGACCTAATTGCTTGCGTTGATAGATATGAGAAACGTCGAGGAAAAGGTCCAGCAAGAACAGCAAGAAATGACAACAAAATAGATAACAACAATATAAATAATTGCTGTAATTTTGGTCCCATGAAAAGCGCGTGCCCGAAACCACTCCGTCCTCCAGGTTCTTGTTTTAATTGTCAGCAAATGGGTCATATTCATAAAAATTGCCCAAAACGTGTTGCAGCATCCATTTTTCCAGAAACAGTAATTAATTTTAATGATATTATTAATCCAGTATCAGAGAAGGAAGAATTATGCTAATTATTTGAATGTTTCATGTCTCATTGATTCTGGTAGTCCAATGAGTATTAAATCAAGGGTGCCAAAGTTTATCCAACTTACAAGAGATGTTTTACCAACAGGTTATGTAGGAATTGGAAATAGTAAAATGAAAATGCATGGTACTATCTCATATAAAATTAAATTTCGAAATGTAATTAAAAGTATTGAATTAATAGTGATACCAGATAATGATATTACAATTTCTATGATTTTGGATAGGAATTTTATGGACAAATTTAACGTCAAACTAATTCACTTGGAAAACTTTTCCGAAAATAATGTAGGCATGATTGATTCTGACGATGAAATAAATAATATTAAAGAAATTTCTTTGGTGTCCCAAATTAACGGTGAAGCATCATCAGATTTTCGTGAGATACAGAAATCTGTTAAATTTGATATTAATTATAATAGAGAGCTTAATGAATTGGAAATCTTTAAATTAAAGAAAATAGTCAATGACTTTTATATGAATCCTTCTGATATTAAGAAAATACTTCATGACTACAAAATGAAAATCCGTTTATCGGACGATGTGCCAATATATTGTTCTCCTCGTCGCTATCTGTACGAGACCGTGATGAGGTTCAGAGAATAAAATCTGATTTATTGTCTCGGAAAATTATACGTCCTAGTATTTCGCCCTACGCGTCTGCTATAGTTTTAACAAAGAACAAAAAAGTGGTGAGACACGAATGTGTGTAGATTATAGGGCAGTGAATAAGAAAACTATTAGAGATAGCTCTCCTTTGCCATTGATAGAAAATTGCATAGAATACAATCGTGGCAAAAAATGGTTTGAAAGATAGTTTTTTTCATATAGAAATAGACAAGCAATCTATACCATTTATGCTCCAGCCAATTTCCAACGATTCGTTACTAACATATTTAGGGATCTAATAGATTCAAGGCAAATTGTTATATACATACATATATATCGATGATATTTTAGTAGCTTCAACCGATTTCGATGCTCATCTTGAAGCTTTAAGTGAAGTACTTAAGCGCGCTTATGAGAATGGTTTAGAGTTCAGACTGGGAAAGTGTAAATTTGCTTATCAAACAATAAAATATTTAGGATACTCAATAGATCATATGGGAATTCATCTAACGGAGAATCATTTAGAGGCAATAAAAATTTTTCCTTTGCTGAAGAATCAAAAGGAACTTCAAGCTTGCGTTGGTCTTTTTTCATACTTTCGGAGATTATTTCCATCTTTTTCAACAATTGCTAGAACATTGTTAGACTTATTTCGTAAGGATAAAAAAATATTACCTGACTAATGATTGTGTTCAGTCTTTTAATAAACTGAATCAACTTTTGATGACTGAACCAGTATTGCCAATATATTCACCTAAGAGAGAGACGGAGTTGCATTGTGATGCTAGCTCTAAGGGATTTGGCGCTGTAGTAATGCAGAAACAGGACGACAGAAAATATCACCCGATTGCTTTTGAGTCTCATTATCCTAATTTTGTGTTAGAAACCCTCTCTATCATATATGCATTGCAAAGATTTGAAGTTTACTTGGAAGGAATCCACTTTACGATAATTACTGATTGTAATTCTCTTACAATGACCTTAAACAAAAAGCAAGTAAAGCCAAGAATCGCAAGATGAACCTTGGAACTAGAAAATTATAATTATTCTATTAAACATCGTGGCAGTGCATCCATGGGTTATGTAGATGCATTAAGTCGATGTTTGAAGGAAAACGAGTATAATTACATTACTAAACGTAATTTGATAGCAGCTGTAGATTGTAATGATCTTGACACACGGTTACAACTTTCTCATGGAGGAAAACTTGATTAGAATGATGTTTGTTGCGCTTTAGAGAAGTACTTTGATTACTATAGCAGGCCAAAACGGTTAATATCAGATAGAGGTTCCTGTTTTACATCTAATGAATTTCCGGGGTTTATTTTAAAAAATAACATAGGACATATTAAAGTAGCCGTTGCATCTCCCCAACCTAATGGCCAAGTAGAACGCTTGAATAGTGTAATAAAAGGTATATTAAGTAAAATAAGTGATGCAATTGATCACTCCGGTTGTTCTTAAAAATTGTCTCAAGTAGAATATGCCATAAGTAATTCAGTTCATAGTTCTACCAAAAATACACTTAGCACATTACTATTTGGTGTAAGACAGCGAGCTAAGATAGTTGATGAATTGACTGAATATATAGACGAAAAGATAGAAGATCAGAATTGCCGCGACTTGAAGTCAGAGCGACTAAAAGCTTTAAATGAGATCGTACGTTCTCAAAACCGGAACGAGAACTATTTTTATAAACATAATGCACGTGCAGAACAATATTTGGTAGGAGATTATGTTGTAGTAATGAATATAGATAATACTGTTGGTAAAAATAAAATGTTTATCGGGAAATATCGTGGGCCTTATATAATAGACAATGTGTTGACAAATGATCGTTACGTTATTAAAGATATTGACAATTTTCAGCTTTCTCAAATTCCTTACAAAGGCATTCTTGATTAATTTCAAAGTAATGTTTGCCACACTAGTTTATATATTATGTCGTTTTGGTTGTTTCAGTTCTTAATTGAGGCCAATCAAATTGTCAGATTAGTCGAACTGTAATGCATATCTTGCTTAATAACTTATTATTATTATATACTTTGTTAATTATTTTATATTTTAATCAATGTTTCTGAGCTTTTGTAGTTTTCAAACACAATGAATAAAGTTTCAGTTTTATAAAAGCAATATTACAATAACTAATTTTGTATTTTCATAATATTAAAAAATGCAACTCGAAGAAGTAACACACGTTTACATGTTCCAGTTTAGAAAATAAATCTGAGCAATAGAAAATATTTTAGTTATTTTATTTAGAGATATTTCTATACTGTTCTTGCTTGAACTCTTGTTCTAAAAATTTCGACGGAGTAATAAACTTGTTAGCAGATTTTGTGGAATTCTGTGGGAAATATTTTTCCCAATGGACGTTAAAGGAAAACAATTTTTTAAGCTTATTGAACTTTTATGTGTGATTTTGTAAGAAAAATAAATTTAATGGAGTAAAGCAAATAAAAATATAAAAGAACTAATTGTGCTACTCTGAAAAGCAATTCCTTTAGCCCATGAAACGGAGATGCACGTTGCACATAATGCAAAAACTGCGTTCTATTTTCTATATTTTTTTTAGCGCAGTTTACACGCTGGTCCAGGATATAGACACCGCCACATATTTATTATTATTATTGCGATCACTTCAGGACAAATCACGTTTACTTTGTGAGATCCTCTATACATCTCGTTTGTGCTAGAGATGTAAGGTTGGTTATCCTATGAACCGATTTTGCGTCCATCCATTGGACGATAGATATACCTTTAAAATGTACGGAATAAATGTCATCTCGTTGTATTGTTTTAGTGTATTTTGACCAGTTTCTTGAATAGAGTTTTCGATTTGAACCATATCTGTGTTTTGTAAAAAATTTAGATCTTCTTGTAGAATTAGTCTATCTTCCTCATCACTTTTATCAGCCATTAGCATTTGCAATATCTCTTTGTCTGCACCCTTTTCTAGACATAGCTGTAATACAAAATTACTGCTGTGGGCATGTTCATCGAACTTAATTTCAATAGAAAAGAAACACTAAGTTTCCAGTTATGGTTCATAAGGAAAAATTTTTCCCATGAAATAAAGAAATAAAATTGAAGCACTGTTTGTCACTTATCCAATTTTAATTTTTATTTTTTATTTTCCTATGCTCACCACGAAATATTTATTTGAAACAAAATTTAGAAATGAAACTTCAACCGCGGCAAAACAAACTAAATCACGAAGACCTTACAAAAAAAGTATGGGATTCTTCTTCAATGATTCAACAATACACTTTTAAGTATTGTCAACTTTTAACAATTATTTATGATAAATCATCACTCTTTTACGACGTTAAATCGTTACCGTTATTGCCAAATCAAATCTTGGGGAAAATATTTCTCATTGAAGAGAAAGGGTTACAAATAATAAAAACAAAATGAACACGGACATTTCCATCAATTTCTAATATAAAAATATTTTCTTGACATACCGTAAGCCACAAAAAGTATATTTTTGTATGCAGACTTCATTTGTATATTACAAATTTTGCATTTTTATAAATTTTGAAGGTTTTATGTCCCATTTCACAGTTAATTACTTCCCATTAGTATTGTCCTTCTGTCTCTTGTTGTTCTATTTTTCAGAAGTCCCTCGAAGACGTCTTGTGTATCATGACTTTATGGCGGTTAACTATTTCGTGGAATGCGCATGTGCAAATGTCCATATTCCACACACACATATTTAAGTATGTACATACCCTGCAGGAAGTGAGAATAGTGAAATTGTATTAATTTACTCGTGACATTGGTAGTATTGCTACTGACCATGTGTACCTCAGTCAATGTAATCATCTATTGACATTTAACATTAGCTTGTCATTGAAAATCCACCAGTTGACTGTAGCACTACCGACTAAGTAGTTATTTTGCGACCAACTGGAGACATTTAAACAAATATTCACACATTTTAGTAAACCTCGTCTACACAAATATTATATTATTCTACTAATAAACATTTGTTTAAAATTTAATTAGTCAATCATTTTGAAATTGACTGGACGCATTCGTTGACAATATCACCAGAACAGTAGAACTGACGCATACCTACTCGCGCAATTGTCGCTAGAGAAAGGAGTGTTCACATAGAGACATATGGTTCTAGGCTGACTAGAGGGTAGTAACGTATCTTTCTATGCATGGGTATGTGTGTGTAAATTATACTTCAAGCAAGCGCATCTTTTTGCTATTGTTTAAAATTTTGTCTCGGTCCTAAGAAAAACCTTAGTTGTGTGTAGCATTTAGAATTTCCCTGACTTTTGGTCAATAAATCTCCCGCTAATTGTTTCATAGGCTGCAATGCAAGTATTACAAAAGAAGCCATAAAAGCTTGCAATGGAAGGTTAAAATTAAGAATATTTTTTCAACCACGCAATTATTACAGAATGTCAGATACTAACTTAATCATATTATAACGAGCTAACAAGGTAAAATTTAAGGTAGGCTAAGCGCTGATTAGTAATTTTTTCCAATGAATTGTTTAGGATTTTTGTAGATATTTGTTTCGTAGTTAACAATATTATTATAATATGGTATGGTTAGTCTTCATTATATTTTAGTCACATCTAATAATAGTATTGTCATATTTAGCCAAAATGTGATAACTTTGAACAATACTAAGATTAGGTTTAACTAAGTTAATTGTTATTGTAGATAATATTATTATTAACTCAGATAATGATATTACTAAAACTTTGCTTTCTATTGACAATAATATGTTTTGACTGCAACCATATAATTCAATCGTAGTATGTTGCTGCTTGATTATGGTTACCTCAACCATATTTTTTCTTTGCGTGTGTAATCGCCTATTAACATAGGGTTGTCATTGAAAATCTACCAGTAGACTTTAGCACTATTCTTTTACGACCATATGAAGACATGTTAACCAAAGATTCATTAGTACATTTTAGTGATGCTCGTCTACAATTTTATGAGCGTTATGGCAACTTAAACTTAAACAAATACATACATATGTGTCTTTTAACATTATTGCACAGCATAATAAAAAAGAAAAGCAAGCTATTGACGCGTTCATTGACAATGACACTAGAACTGTTGACTCTAACGTATCTCTATTCGCGCATAAAAGGTAAGTTTGTCGACATTTCAACTAGTACAATTGTCGCTAAAGAAAAGAGTGTTGACATAGAGTCATTTTGTCGACTATTTTGGTGACATTGTCAACAGAGTGTCTATTAATATTGTTTTTAATGCATGGAAAGCATTTTTTCAGATACAAACAACTATACTTCCTCTTGTTTTACTGGTTTGTTGAAAATAAAAGTGCGTCAAGCAAAATTTAAGTGCTTATAAAAATAAGTTTAAGGAATCAAATTAAAACGTTAATATAAATGTATTTAACAATAATCAAAAAACATACACAAATAGAAATTACAAAAAAAAAATTTGAAAATTAAGCAAATTTTTAGTGAAAGGTGACAATTATGGAAAGTTCCATTTTTATAAAATTGTTTAACAAAATACCAAAATGCGAACAAAATACTCGTATGCAATTTCATTATCAAAAGTGTATACTAGAATTACTGAAATGTACTAGTGACTATCTGCTTCCAATGTCTTCATGTGGTCCCAAAGAACTACATATGTAATCAGTAGTACCAATGTCAGTAGTTGCTTTCCAATGACACGCACATGTTAAATGTCTATAGTAAAAAGCATTGTGTGGGGTAAAATTAGTCAGTAGTACTGGCAGCAAAGTCAATAGTGAATCAGTATTGATTCATACACAAGTATGTATGTATGTATCTCTAGGTATTTTAATTTAATAAAACTAAAAAAATTTAAGAGGTGTTATTTTGAAATTTGTTTATCTACATGAAGATAACTGTTCCTTACAAACATACACGCATATTTATGTATGTATGTATATTAGTATGTATGTAGTACGTATGCCACTTACACCTGAGTAACGCAGTCAAAATTTAAGAGCGAGAAAAAATAATATTTTGTTAGCATGTACAACCTCTATTTACCTGCTATTTGCTAAAAACAAAAACTGCTCAAGTTACCTTGAGCATTGCTAGTCGCAATGGTGCCGACAGGATTTGAAGTATTGAACGGGAACGATTAGGTAAATTTTGCAAAATGGCGGACGAACTGCGTTTATAAACTAATACATTTCAATGCAGGATTATCAGTGTCTTTTTGAACGTTCACTTGAAAGTAACTCTCGGAAAATATTTGTTTAACCAGAAATGTCGTCTCAAAAGCGAAATTGTAAAGCGAATGTGTATTCGATACCAGTGAATAATAACAACCATGTAAGTTTTCTAGAGTTTTGACATTATCCGCGTTTGAAAACTCAAAAGTTTTTAAGAAAAATGTTTACTCTTTTTTATTGAATTGCGTTCGCGTGCACATAATCCAGTAATTGAGAGGGTGAATTCAAAAGAAAACATTAGAGTTCATTGTCTGAGTAAATGCAAATTCATACTTTACAAATTTTTGCTAGTGAAATCCAGTGAAACGAAATCATATGTTTGTAAATGTTTAAAACCAATTACGAAATATTTTTGGTTTTTGATGAAATTTTCAAAATAAATAAAATAAACAGATTTATGTAACATAAGGTATAAACGAAATAGCACATATCGTATTTAAGTGCGATGCTACAAATAAAACGTACGTTGTTGAAAAGACATCCATATGTACATACATACATACATACATATGTATGTGCCCTTAATTATGAAAATGGTATATGCATTTTTGCTTCGAAATATTAAAAAAATCTTAAAAAACTGCAATAAATAGTTAATAAATAATAAATAAATTTATATTAATCGAGACTATTACGACTATAAATTAAAATGTTGTATAATATAAAAACATTTTTTCATTTGTTCAAATGTAATCTGATAAATATCTCGACAAGAGAAAAACATGACCTAGACCACTTTCATAATTAAGGGCACATATGTATATACATATGTATAGCTAAGTACAAAATTATTGGCACAACCATAGTTTCTCCGGTTTGAGTAAAATTTAGAATATAAAATATAATTTATGTCAATATTTAGAGTGTTAATAAATACGTTTGTACAAAAAATAATTTATATTTCAAATAGAAAAACAAGTAACGAAAATATTAAAAAGGCATTGGACAAAAGCATTTGTAAAGGCATAAAATATATGAAAAAATATGTGCAATAACAAAAGGTGAAAGTACATAACTCGCGTTAGTGCGCATGCGAGCTGTAGGCATCTGTCAAAAAAAAAGTTGGAACAGTGTTTTTGCATAGTCCTAGTTTACACTATGCCAGTCTTATTGCTAAGCTGATTAGTTTGTTAGGAGAGAGAGAGACGAGGGAAAAAGAAAAGTTTATGTTCACCTCGTCTCTCTCTCCTTCAAACTAATCTGTTTAGCAATAAGACTTGCATAGTGTAAACTAGAACATATGACAAGTTTCATACGAAACTCTTTGACGCGTTTGTCGGAGATAGTTGAATAACTTTCAACTTTTTAACGCATTGTGCAGTTTTGACAACTAATCAGCCGACAATAAAAAAGAAGACATTTAATCATGGAGGAAAATCTTTTTGAAGAGTTTGAAATTCATGTTTTATTGCATAAAAAAAGAATTTTCAATTAAGTTAAAAGACAATTTTTCAATGAAAAAATAAGAAAAAAGCTGGTAGAAAAGGATTTTATAGTACGTGTTGAGTAACTTGCCATTTTTCATGCGGTAAAGTTTTCAAACGCATGATCCTCGTCGACTAATATGTTCTTAAAATAGTTGTATAGCATCACATTTGTACAGTATCAACAGTTTTTTGCCTCTTTTGAACATGTGTTGTTTTTTTGGGATCTGACTGTTTATGATTTAATGTGCAATATTTATAATTATATATGTATATTTATTTTTCATATACGTATCTATGCCAAAATTATTTGCGATCAGCTGCTGTATATACATACATACATACTTTAGTGAATTTAGTGCCACAGCCATAACTAAACCAAAATTCAATTAGTTTCTATGGTTATGCTTATGGCTATGGCGAGTCCCCTACAACCAAATAAAGTGTTGCCCATACATAAGTTTGGTTTGAACAGCTGTTTTGTATGGTTATGGCACGTCTGATTGATTGAATTTTACTCGAAAAGTATTCGAACAGATCTACAGAAACAAAAATTCCCTACTAAAAACAGATTTTTATACTTTTTCCAGATGATTTGTCCACCTTATCAGAGAGTATACACCAGACATGAACCAAATGCTGCAAATGTTTCTTGTAACAGTGAAGTTGAACAGCAAATTACATCTTCCAACGAGAGCACACCTCAGTCAGAAGCTGTTCGCGTGAAGGCAAAGCGTTCGCGCACTGTTTTTACTAGCTTCCAGCTCATGGAGCTAGAAAAGGAATTCGGGCGGCATGCGTACTTGTACCGTACAAGACGCATAGAAATAGCCCAACGTCTATCACTTTGTGAGAGACAAGTTAAGATATGGTTCCAGAACCGACGAATGAAATGCAAGAAACATCAACCGGGAACCCAAGGAAGAAAAGAGGCTACTAGATCTGTGCAATCTCCAACAGATTCTAAGTCTAGTATTGCTACAGAAATGCAATTTGATACTACAGACAGTAAAATTGACACACTTCCACCTGCTCTCAGGGAAATTTTAGAAAATGTTCTCCAAGACTCTGGTCCGAGTAGCGAAAATTCTTCTGCATCAACCTCTTCACAAAATTTCGAAGAGATTTTGAAATCACTTAGAAGAGATCTGGAAGAATTATCAGCTGAGCCTTCTTCAGGAAGTATTATGATTGGCAGCGAAAGTAGTACCATTAGCAGTGAAGTTCCTTTGGCTATTGACACATCCAGCCAACAAGTTCAGCAGTATGTGCAATGGATACCAAGTGCTCTTACAGTTACATCTGCACCAACTGTAAATTTAACTTGGGACGAACCCGTTACCAAGATCATACAAAATTAAAAGAATTTTACTGCTTTGCATAGCATTTGTTTTTAATAAATAATTCATAATATGTACACATCGCACACTAAATCATAAACAGTCAGAACGCAAAAAAAATTCAGATTCTGAGTAGTGGCAGACAACTGTTGATACTGTACACATGACGCTATTATGTAACTTAAAAACAAGCATAACGGTATTTCATATTCTTTAAAAAGACTGTATTGGGAAAGAATTTGTTTTGGTCGTTAGAGAATTGAACAAATCTCTAACTGGTTTATAAAAAAAAACACTTTGATCATTTTGACTTGTGACTGTTTATGATTTAGTGTGCGATATGTATATTTTAGCGCATATTTTTAAATGCATTTGAATAAGCAGTGAATACTTATTCTTAGCCAATAAAATTTATTAACATATTTGTATGTAAATATATATTTGTACTATATACAATAAATATATAATAAAAACTATAATATATGTTCATAATTTATTTATAATATTTTAATAGAAAAGTAGTTGAACATAGAGAAGAAAACCAAAACATTTTCCAAAAATCGCTTCCACTCTTCTCATCTATGTTCATATGTATGTGCATAGTATTTATAAAGATTCCTAAAGAAACAAGGACAACTTAAAAGACAAGAAATGTTCAATGAAAATTTCTTTAATTTTAAAATTCATATGGCAGAATATATAGATTAACCCTTTCGACCCCAAAATTGCTTGTTAGCAACTTTGACTTTTAGCACCGTTTGATTTAACACAATCGTAATCGTATCGTAATATATCGAACAAGGCAAAGTATTTTATTATAGTTCTTAAAGCTGAAAAACAATTAAAATGTATCAGTATTATCGCGATTAACATATCTAAGAGCATTATTCTGTTCGAGGTCGGGCCAAAAGTATTTGTTGAAATTTTAGTTCAAAAAGTAAAAAATAAATAAAAATACTTGGACAACATAATTAAAAAAAAAGAAATATACTCTAGTCTCGTTTTATGTGGTAGATGCGTTCCAAAAAAATTTAATTGAATTCGCTTAAATGATGAAACAGAATAAAGTCTGCAACTTCAGGAAAATCGCACCCATATTAATAAAGCCCATAATAACATCATCGGCAGTAACTTCTAATGCTCTCTAATTTTTGTTTTATTTTCCTTTGTGCTTATTTTTCTTTATAGTTTTGTTTACAAAATGTATGAAGTTTATTGAAAGTATGGTAACATTTTTGAGAGAATGCGTACTTATATGTGAGAGCATTAGAAAAAACGCTCGCAAAATAAAATAGGTTCTATCTCACGACCACGGCTGCCAGATGTGACGATTTTTGGTGCCGAAAATAGCGAAATGACGATTTGACGATATTTTCCTTAAAATTGACGATTTTTCAAAAGTCCAAAAATCTATTATTAGAATTCATATACATATGTATACCCAATAAAAGATTTTGGGGTAGTTTTGCAGACTCTTTCTTAATAATTTTGTATTTAATTCTAAAAAATTTATTTGCTGATGGTTAAGCGTTAAATAAAAATAGAATATTGACATTTATTATTTAAATTTACCCTTCCAACTTTGAAATTTTTAGTCAATGCACCATGTTGCGATAAATGAACATAAATTCATACATATGTATATACTAGTGATGTAACGAATGTCAAATTTTGATATTCGCGAATTCGAATATTATATGTAAAAATTTTAGATTGGGGTCATATTTACGACTACAAAATTAAATATAAAAATTTCTTATGAAAAAGATTTTCATATTAATGTTCGCGTACATTTAAGTAAATACAAGTAGTAATTAAGAAAAAAAAACAAAAAACCCATTCAATATTCTAATCGGTCATTCGAAATGATAAATCATAAGAGACACCTAAAGATGATTTTAAAATACCAGTCGAATGATAGCCATTTTGATATAGTTCGCAGACTTTTTATTTTTTTTCGTATTTACAAAATGGCGTCTGTTGGCCACCATATTAAATTTTTACTACTGTCGTATCTTTAGTGCCACTCCTCGGATTAAGACAAATCGATTGACGTAAGAATTCTTAAAATCGGTCCAGGCGTTCGGTTTATATAAGGCCGCAAAGGAACACACATACCTCATACATACATACACATAGGCTGATAAACACAATACCCTTCTTTGCATCGCGCAGTCGGGTAAAAAACTATTCAAAATTGTAATGGTCGTCATTAAATAATATTAACTTTTTAAAATTCTGTAAATTCAATAATACGGAAAACTATAGCAGACTATTTGGCGGAAAAACGGATAGCAAATTATGTAGATCATCTAACATGGTTCAAACTAAGTTGGATAACGAACAGGATTTTTAGTAAGCGTTGGTGTTAGTTTTACTTACACACCTCATCGTAATAGGCTTGATGGAGAAAAAGCTTCTCAACTTTTATTTTTGAAGTTTTTGTAAACCATTCCTCTCTTTAGGTGAAGAAAAGTACTTCAACTTCTTTAATGTCAATTGTTCAAGAAGTTTGTTTTGTTTGGTTTGAATTGTCTTGTTTGTTTTTATTTTTAATTGTTTTGTTTGAATTGAAGTAAATTTCTTTTTTTAGTTATTAGAAACTAAAATACAAATATTCTTATGCAATTTTTTTTAAATTTAGTGTAGGATTTATGCATTTATTTATTTTATTTTTGGGGAAAATATTCGTATTCGCTAAATTTAGGCGAATACGAATATCTAAAAATTAACGAATATTCGGGAATTCGAATACGAATATTCGTGCATCAATTATACATACATATGTATGAAAGTGTGTATATGGGTTCAATTAAAACAAACGTTATGTACTTATATATACATACATACATATGCATACATATCGATGGCCTCAAGTAGAAAACCCCTAACTCCTATTCTTTTACGAAATTGAGTTTTTCAGTGATTCCTATACATTTCACAAAAATTTACTGCAATAGTGTGAAAAATAACGCTTTTACAAGTATGTAGTTGTCCAAAAATTTTACATTTAGAATATTACACTTTTTATTAGGTTTAACCTTCTACTGTAAAGTTACAATTATTTGATTTAGGGCTTGATCTCTGTGTAAATTTATATCCTCAAAACACATAAATTGTGAAAAAAAGTCTGAGTTCCTATCAAAAATTTCAGCCATCAAAAGAAATGAGACCAAAACTTGGACGTGCTAACTTGGGAATATTTTTGAAAATTTTATCAATGAGAGAACAAAGTTATGAGAGAGTAAAACTTCGTGTTCATACATGAACATGAATTGTACGGTTTTTGTTTTCTAATAAATACATACATTTATAAAATAAAATATATGTATTCATGTTAAAAAAGGTACATTTTCGTTAGTCCGATTTTTCTGACGATTTTTCGAGTATAAAATGACGATTATTTTATATTTTATCGTTATTTCGACGATTTTTCGATAATTTTATCTGGCAGCGCTGCTCACGACTGCTTTCTGCGGCTGCTTTTTAGTGTCAATTTGTATCGAAAATGTGTTTATGCCGGTATTCTGTTTATTCATTAACATCGTCGGCAGTAACTTCTAGTCATGGGCAAAATCTTTCATTTGTGTGAATCTTTCATTCCCTTTCAGAAAGGTTTCATCTTTCTGAATGTCATACACTTTTTAGAATGAAATGTCTATCTCTTTTTGAAAATGTTTCAGTTCTCGTGAAAAGTTATTTAAACAAAAAAACTTTTTTAATACTTATTTGAAACTACATTTTCTCGAGGGAAATCCATAGTCTTGATTTCTATTAGCAGAAAAACAGAAAAATTAAAGCAAGCAAAAATACGAAAGTAAATAGAAAAATAAAAGAGAAAGATGAAATAAAATATAGAGAAAATATAGAATTATTTCATTCTTTCACTTGAAAGAATCATTCAGTTGAATTAATTCATTCAAGAATGACACAAGCCTAGTAACTTCAAATGCCCTCTAATTTTTGTTTTACTTTCTTTTGTGCTTATTTTTCTTTGTAGTTTTGTATACAAAATGTATGAAATTTATTGAAAGTATGGTAACATTTTTGATAGAATATTTATTTATATGCAAGGGCATGAGAAAAAGCGCTCTCAAAATAAAATAGATTCTATCTCACGACTGCTTTCTGCGGCTGCTTTTTTGTGCCAGATTGTATGAAAAATGTGTTTATGCCGGTAGTCTGTTTAATCATTAAAGCGATACTCTAGCTTCATATAAAAACTAATGATTCGTTCCAAAATTCTGAAAACCAGCATAAATTCAAATTTTTTTAAAAAATCAAAACAAAATCGCATAAAACAATCAACAAAGATATAGGTATAGACTTAATTTACTTAAACAATAAAACACGTTTACAAAAAATAAACAAAAATATAATAGTAATTTCATTAATTACAGAAAAAACGGAAAACGTTCCAAAATATAAGCTAAAGCATTTTTTAAATAAATTCTGTAAATATGTACATATCATTAACCTGAATCACTGAATAATTGTCTGCATCGTTTTGGAATTGGTTCAACGTCACTTTCATCATTAGATGATATAATCATATTGCCATCACTACAATTATATCAATGAAGCAAACTTGGTTTAATTTAAAAACTGTAAAAGAGCTTAAAAAACAAAAAATTTAAAAATCCCTTAAAATTCTAAAAGAAATCGTTAATTTAAAAAACGCATAAATTTGAATCCGGATAAAAAAAATCTGCACAAAACGAGACCTGAGTGTACGCAATTTCAACAAGAGAAGGTGCAATAAAAAATTAATATAAAGAAAAATTAAAAAGCTGTACTGTTATCCAGCAATATTTTTGTTAATGAAGTTAAATTGAACGGTGACAGTAAAAACATTGACATCGAAAACATAAGCAAACCATACAAAATACTTCATGAAACATGCACAAAAACTATCCCAGAGCTACATTGGGCCGAGTCTTCTTATAAAAAAGCTTGGTATTGGTTCTTACGATATAAAGTGCGAAGTCAACCACGGGACAGCTACAGTTCGTGGATTGGATAACAAAGCAGTGGAATTGATTTCTGCATATATTGGAGATAAGCCAATGGGAATATACTGCCGTCAGACCCCAAAAGAAAAATATTTATTGGTGTCGCAAAACCAGCACTTGGGAGGAATTAATATCTTTGACACGTTAGTGGCGTTTGATCAAATTAATCATCGTTCTACGCAATAGAACTGGGCTTTGGGATCGAGATTAACCAATTCATGGCGTTTGTATCTCAAGCACCTCAACATCGTCGAGAATAACCTGAAGCATATGTTGCTTATAAAATTTCAGATTTATATAGCAAATGAGTTGCAGCATTCGTCTTGAGTTCAGGACAAATGAAAAAGGAGGATCCAGCGGAAAGTGTTTGAAGCTGGGATGGCAAATTGATACAATTGTATTTTTTTTTCTACTTTTCAAACTCAAAAAGTACAATAGTACACCAATGGTTAATTAAGTACATTTAAGGAATCTCCCCAGTTTTATTAATTTCATTCCGCATTTATTTTCAATCAAGTGTATATTTTAATTTTCATCTTTGAACTATGAACTCAAAAGCAAATTCTATTTGTTCTTATTTTCTGTGCGCTAATTGCATAATTTTCCTTACACTTAAACAGCCGAAAATATTGATGAAATGGATCACCAGCTGTAGGATAATTTTCAAATAAATAAAAAATCTCATAATAAGCTGGTATGTGGTATTTTGATCCTTATATATATGCATTTATCAATATTTTAATATATTATTTATAATTAACACGTTTCAAAATTAATGAAATTAATTTAAATTTTTTTGTTGATGTTGGGTAATCACGACTGGAAGCATTCCGTAGCTGCTCAAGCAACCGCAATTAAAAATAAATCCACTGATGTGTTGCTTGAGCAGCAATGTATTGAAGTAAAAATATATGTACATATTTATATACATACATATGGATGTGTGTATGTATTCATGTGTGTATGTATATGACTTAGACCACTACCATAATTTCCTGTTTTGTGTTTTGTTGTTCAATTACAAATTCCATATTTGTACACAGAATTCCAGGATTTTATTAATAGATTTTTTTTTTTTTTTTTTTTTTTTTTGTTTTAGTACATATATTTATTTATTGTATCTTCAAATATGAACTAACAATAATTATTCAAATCTTAAATCTAAATATAATTAATTAGGCCCGACCAGTGTCGGACATAAACTTAGTGATAGTTATTAATAATACATAAGTAGTGATAAGCAAAAACAAAAGTATTTTCAAGCAGTTTCTTCTGGAGTGTTGAGTATTAGAGCCCTTGTGTCCCTCTTTCTTAAGCGGATGTGACCAGTAAAATTCAAGATATTACGAGCAAGCGGATTAGGATGAGACTCGAGTTTTGTAAGATATTTGCCTGCGTATTTTGCAATTTCTTCAGTTACTTGTGGCATATTCAAATCACGATGTAAATTTGAATTTCTTATGTACCATGGAGCCGATGTTATTATCCGTAAAATTTTGTTTTGCCTTCGTTGAATTTTTTCTATATTTGAAGCTGAAGCAGTACCCCATAGCTGAATTCCGTAGCACCATATAGGTTTTAAAAGCGACTTGTATATCAAAAGTTTACAATCTAGACTGAGGGTTGAATTTCTACCAATCAGCCAATGTATCTGAGTTAGTTTAAGTTTCATTTGCGTTAGCTTAGAGTCAATGTGGTGTTTCCATGTAAGCCTTCGATCAAGGTGTATACCAAGGTATTTGACTTGTAAATTTTGTGGAACAATTTGATTATTGATTGTAATGGGGGAACAAGTTTCTTTTCGTAGGGCAAATGTTACCTGAGCACACTTCTGTTCGTTTACCTTTATTCTCCACCTGTTTAACCATAGTTCTAGGTGGGTAATATGTTGCTGAAGATATCGGGAAGCCTCGTGAGGGTTTTCGTGCATACTAATGCAGGCTGTATCATCGGCAAATGTAGATGTGTGAATATTACTGCTCAAAGGCATATCACAAGTATAAATCAAATACAAAACTGGCCCCAGTATACTCCCCTGTGGCACACCGGCTGAGATTGTTTCAGGCATACTCATAAAGTCTCCTTCTACAACAGTGAATTTCCTTGCAATAATGTAACTTTCCAAAAGATTTAGAATGTTTATCGGTAAGTAAGTCTTTAATTTTAAAATTAGGCCTTCATGCCACACTTTATCAAATGCCTGAGAAACGTCAATAAACAGCGCAGAGCAATACTTTTTTTCTTCAAAAGTTTTCCGTATAAATTGAACCAATCTATGAGTTTGTTCAATGGTGCTATGCTGACTTCTAAAACCAAATTGATGGTCCGGTATGCACTCATTATTAGTTAGAATTGGGGACAATTTTATCATGAGTAACTTTTCAAAGAGCTTTGAGATTGTTGACAGTAAACTTATTGGCCTATATGACTCGGCCTTGTAACATCTTTGCCCGGCTTTGGAATCATTTTAACCTTGGCAAGCTTGCAGCTGTTTGGATAATATTCCAGACGTAAAATGGCATTAAAAATGAATAACAGGATTCTAATTGCAATACGAGGCAACTTCATCAGGATCTGGTTACTAATTTCATCAATACCCGGAGCTTTTTTCGGGTTGAGTTCAGCAATTAGTGTTTTTACATCACGCGTCTTAAATTTTATGGGTCGATGGGGTAGCGCAACTACACTCGGCAAATCAATAGCACCAGAACATGAGTTTGGGGTAAGTACGGATTTTAAATGCTCAGCAAATAATTTACCTTTTTCACAGTCGCTTCTTGCCCAATCTCCGGTAGATGTGCGCAGAGGTGATTTAAACTCGACGGGTGTTTTAAGCTTTCTAGCAGCGCGCCACAAAGAGTAATTAGATGCTGGTGTGACATCAAGACCTTCCAGATAATTTTTAAGAGATGCAGTTTTTTCAAATGCAAGCAATTCTTGGAGTCGTTTAGTGCACTCTTTAAACCTAGTTTTATGTTGAGGTGATCTGTGCTGTTGCCATTCCCTTCTAGCTCTTCTTTTTTCACACACGAGACGTTCAATATCAGTAGAATAAATTCTATTAAACCCAGTCTGCGGATGGGAGGTAGTGGCATGTTCAGCAGCCTGTTATAATAGATGATTAGTATTTACAAGGATTAGAACCAGAAGTCATTTGGATTATTGATTTAAATTTTGTATATTCTTACGCATTCCTTTAAAATGGCATTTACATTGTAAAAGAAAATTCATAAACAATCACAACAATATAACTAAAACAAAACTCCTCCTTGAGTGATATAGATACGTAAATAAATACTTATGTACGTATGTAGGTATGTACCATACACATTTCTTGTGGAATAGTTAAAAGAAACTACAACACATAAAATTTTCGTACTTACCCTGCAGCAAATGCGAATAGTGAAATTGTAATTTACTAGTTACATTTTTAATAGTACTGCTGAATAGGTGTACTCCAGCCAATGTAATCGCCTGTTGACATATAACATAGGGCTGTCATTCAAAATCTACCAGTAGACTATAGCACTATTAACGAGGTAGTTCTTTTACACCCATATGAAGACATTTTAACCAAAGATTCACTAGTACATTTTAGTGATGCTCGTCTACAATTTTATGAGCGTTATGGCAACTTAAACTTAAACAAATACATACATATGTGTATTTTAACATTATTGCACAGCATAATAAAAAAGAAAGCAAACTATTGACGCGTTCATTGACAATGACACTAGAACTGTTGACTCTAACGTATCTCTATTCGCGCATAAAAGGTAAGTTTGTCGACATTTCAACTAGTACAATTGTCGCTAAAGATAAGAGTGTTGACATAGAGTCATTTTGTCGACTATTTTGGTGACATTGTCAACAGAGTGTCTATTAATATTGTTTTTAATGCATGGAAAGCATTTTTTCAGATACAAACAACTATACTTCCTCTTGTTTTACTGGTTTGTTGAAAATAAAAGTGCGTCAAGCAAAATTTAAGTGCTTATAAAAATAAGTTTAAGGAATCAAATTAAAACGTTAATATAAATGTATTTAACAATAATTAAAAAACATACACAAAAAGAAATTACAAAAAAAAAAATGTGAAAATTAAGCAAATTTTTAGTGAAAGGTGACAATTATGGAAAGTTCCATTTTTATAAAATTGTTTAACAAAATACCAAAATGCAAACAAAATACTCGTATGCAATTTCATTATCAAAAGTGTATACTAGAATTACTGAAATGTACTAGTGACTATCTGCTTCCAATGTCTTCATGTGGTCCCAAAGAACTACATATGTAATCAGTAGTACCAATGTCAGTAGTTGCTTTCCAATGACACGCACATGTTAAATGTCTATAGTAAAAAGCATTGTGTGGGGTAAAATTAGTCAGTAGTACTGGCAGCAAAGTCAATAGTGAATCAGTACTGATTCATACACAAGTATGTATGTATGTATCTCTAGGTATTTTAATTTAATAAAACTAAAAAAATTTAAGAGGTGTTATTTTGAAATTTGTTTATCTACATGAAGATAACTGTTCCTTACAAACATACACGCATATTTATGTATGTATGTATATTAGTATGTATGTAGTACGTATGCCACTTACACCTGAGTAACGCAGTCAAAATTTAAGAGCGAGAAAAAATAATATTTTGTTAGCATGTACAACCTCTATTTACCTGCTATTTGCTAAAAACAAAAACTGCTCAAGTTACCTTGAGCATTGCTAGTCGCAATGGTGCCGACAGGATTTGAAGTATTGAACGGGAACGATTAGGTAAATTTTGCAAAATGGTGGACGAACTGCGTTTATAAACTAATACATTTCAATGCAGGATTATCAGTGTCTTTTTGAACGTTCACTTGAAAGTAACTCTCGGAAAATATTTGTTTAACCAGAAATGTCGTCTCAAAAGCGAAATTGTAAAGCGAATGTGTATTCGATACCAGTGAATAATAACAACCATGTAAGTTTTCTAGAGTTTTGACATTATCCGCGTTTGAAAACTCAAAAGTTTTGAAGAAAAATGTTTACTCTTTTTTATTGAATTGCGTTCGCGTGCACATAATCCAGTAATTGAGAGGGTGAATTCAAAAGAAAACATTAGAGTTCATTGTCTGAGTAAATGCAAATTCATACTTTACAAATTTTTGCTAGTGAAATCCAGTGAAACGAAATCATATGTTTGTAAATGTTTAAAACCAATTACGAAATATTTTTGGTTTTTGATGAAATTTTCAAAATAAATAAAATAAACAGATTTATGTATAAGGTATAAACGAAATAGCACATATCGTATTTAAGTGCGATGCTACAAATAAAACGTACTTTGTTGAAAAGACATCCATATGTACATACATACATACATATGTATGTGCCCTTAATTATGAAAATGGTATATGCATTTTTGCTTCGAAATATTAAAAAAATCTTAAAAAACTGCAAGAAATAGTTAATAAATAATAAATAAATTTATATTCATCGAGACTATTACGACTATAAATTAAAATGTTGTATAATATAAAAACATTTTTTCATTTGTTCAAATGTAATCTGATAAATATCTCGACAAGAGAAAAACATGACCTAGACCACTTTCATAATTAAGGGCACATATGTATATACATATGGATAGCTAAGGACAAAATTATTGGCACAACCATAGTTTCTCCGGTTTGAGTAAAATTTAGAATATAAAATATAATTTATGTCAATATTTAGAGTGTTAATAAATACGTTTGTACAAAAAATAATTTATATTTCAAATAGAAAAACAAGTAACGAAAATATTAAAAAGGCATTGGACAAAAGCATTTGTAAAGGCATAAAATATATGAAAAAATATGTGCAATAACAAAAGGTGAAAGTACAAAACTCGCGTTAGTGCGCATGCGAGCTGTAGGCATCTGTCAAAAAAAAAGTTGGAACAGTGTTTTTGCATAGTCCTAGTTTACACTATGCCAGTCTTATTGCTAAGCTGATTAGTTTGTTAGGAGAGAGAGAGACGAGGGAAAAAGAAAAGTTTATGTTCACCTCGTCTCTCTCTCCTTCAAACTAATCTGTTTAGCAATAAGACTTGCAAAGTGTAAACTAGAACATACGACAAGTTTCATACGAAACTCTTTGACGCGTTTGTCGGAGAAAGTAAGATAACTTTCAACTTTTTAACGCATTGTGCAGTTTTGACAACTAATCAGCCGACAATAAAAAAGAAGACATTTAATCATGGAGGAAAATCTTTTTGAAGAGTTTGAAATTCATGTTTTATTGCATAAAAAAAGAATTTTCAATTAAGTTAATAGACAATTTTTCAATGAAAAAATAAGAAAAAAGCTGGTAGAAAGGCGTTTATAGTACGTGTTGAGTAACTTGCCATTTTTCATGCGGTAAGGTTTTCAAACGCATGATCCTCGTCGACTAATATGTTCTTAAAATAGTTGTATAGCATCACATTTGTACAGTATCAACAGTTTTTTGCCTCTTTTGAACATGTGTTGTTTTTTTGGGATCTGACTGTTTATGATTTAATGTGCAATATTTATAATTATATATGTATATTTATTTTTCATATACGTATCTATGCCAAAATTATTTGCGATCAGCTGCTGTATATACATACATACATACTTTAGTGAATTTAGTGCCACAGCCATAACTAAACCAAAATTCAATTAGTTTCTATGGTTATGCTTATGGCTATGGCGAGTCCCCTACAACCAAATAAAGTGTTGCCCATACATAAGTTTGGTTTGAACAGCTGTTTTGTATGGTTATGGCACGTCTGATTGATTGAATTTTACTCGAAAAGTATTCGAACAGATCTACATATCAAAACAAAAATTCCCTACTAAAAACAGATTTTTATACTTTTTCCAGATGATTTGTCCACCTTATCAGAGAGTATACACCAGACATGAACCAAATGCTGCAAATGTTTCTTGTAACAGTGAAGTTGAACAGCAAATTACATCTTCCAACGAGAGCACACCTCAGTCAGAAGCTGTTCGCGTGAAGGCAAAGCGTTCGCGCACTGTTTTTACTAGCTTCCAGCTCATGGAGCTAGAAAAGGAATTCGGGCGGCATGCGTACTTGTACCGTACAAGACGCATAGAAATAGCCCAACGTCTATCACTTTGTGAGAGACAAGTTAAGATATGGTTCCAGAACCGACGAATGAAATACAAGAAACATCAACCGGGAACCCAAGGAAGAAAAGAGGCTACTAGATCTGTGCAATCTTCAGCCAAGAGAATGCAAACCCTGGAAAAACGTACAAGCACATATTCGTCATGTCCTGATAATTCTACCAGTTATGCTCCAACAGATTCTAAGTCTAGTATTGCTACAGAAATGCAATTTGATACTACAGACAGTAAAATTGACACACTTCCACCTGCTCTCAGGAAAATTTTAGAAAATGTTCTCCAAGACTCTTGTCCGAGTAGCGAAAATTCTTCTGCATCAACCTCTTCACAAAATTTCGAAGAGATTTTGAAATCACTTAGAAGAGATCTGGAAGAATTATCAGCTGAGCCTTCTTCAGGAAGTATTATGATTGGCAGCGAAAGTAGTACCATTAGCAGTGAAGTTCCTTTGGCTATTGACACATCCAGCCAACAAGTTCAGCAGTATGTGCAATGGATACCAAGTGCTCTTACAGTTACATCTGCACCAACTGTAAATTTAACTTGGGACGAACCCGTTACCAAGATCATACAAAATTAAAAGAATTTTACTGCTTTGCATAGCATTTGTTTTTAATAAATAATTCATAATATGTACACATCGCACACTAAATCATAAACAGTCAGAACGCAAAAAAAAATTCAGATTCTGAGTAGTGGCAGACAACTGTTGATACTGTACACATGACGCTATTATGTAACTTAAAAACAAGCATAACGGTATTTCATATTCTTTAAAAAGACTGTATTGGGAAAGAATTTGTTTTGGTCGTTAGAGAATTGAACAAATCTCTAACTGGTTTATAAAAAAAAACACTTTGATCATTTTGACTTGTGACTGTTTATGATTTAGTGTGCGATATGTATATTTTAGCGCATATTTTTAAATGCATTTGAATAAGCAGTGAATACTTATTCTTAGCCAATAAAATTTATTAACATATTTGTATGTAAATATATATTTGTACTATATACAATAAATATATAATAAAAACTATAATATATGTTCATAATTTATTTATAATATTAATATAATATTAATATAATAATAGAAAAGTAGTTGAACATAGAGAAGAAAACCAAAACATTTTTCAAAAATCGCTTCCACTCTTCTCATCTATGTTCATATGTATGTGCATAGTATTTATAAAGATTCCTAAAGAAACAAGGACAACTTAAAAGACAAGAAATGTTCAATGAAAATTTCTTTAATTTTAAAATTCATGTGGCAGAATATATAGATTAACCCTTTCGACCCCAAAATTGCTTGTTAGCAACTTTGACTTTTAGCACCGTTTGATTTAACACAATCGTAATCGTATCGTAATATATCGAACAAGGCAAAGTATTTTATTATAGTTCTTAAAGCTGAAAAACAATTAAAATGTATCAGTATTATCGCGATTAACATATCTAAGAAGCATTATTCTGTTCGAGGTCGGGCCAAAAGTATTTGTTGAAATTTTAGTTCAAAAAGCAAAAAATAAATAAAAATACTTGGACAACATAATTAAAAAAAAAGAAATATACTCTAGTCTCGTTTTATGTGGTATATGCGTTCCAAAAATTTTTAATTGAATTCGCTTAAATGATGAAACAGAATAAAGTCTGCAACTTCAGGAAAATCGCACCCATATTAATAAAGCCCATAATAACATCATCGGCAGTAACTTCTAATGCTCTCTAATTTTTGTTTTATTTTCCTTTGTGCTTATTTTTCTTTATAGTTTTGTTTACAAAATGTATGAAGTTTATTGAAAGTATGGTAAAATTTTTGAGAGAATGCGTACTTATATGTGAGAGCGTTAGAAAAAACGCTCGCAAAATAAAATAGGTTCTATCTCACGACCACGGCTGCCAGATGTGACGATTTTTGGTGCCGAAAATAGCGAAATGACGATATTTTCCTTAAAATTGACGATTTTTCAAAAGTCCAAAAATCTATTATTAGAATTCATATACATACATATGTATACCCAATAAAAGATTTTGGTGTAGTTTTGCAGGCTCTTTCTTAATAATTTTGTATTTAATTCTAAAAAATTTATTTGCTGATGGTTAAGCGTTAAATAAAAATAGAATATTGACATTTATTATATAAATTTACCCTTCCAACTTTGAAATTTTTAGTCAATGCACCATGTTGCGATAAATGAACATAAATTCATACATATGTATATACTAGTGATGTAACGAATGTCAAATTTTGATATTCGCGAATTCGAATATTATATGTAAAAATTTTAGATTGGGGTCATATTTACGGCTACAAAATTAAATATAAAAATTTCTTATGAAAAAGATTTTCATATTAATGTTCGCGTACATTTAAGTAAATACAAGTAGTAATTAAGAAAAAAAAACAAAAAACCCATTCAATATTCTAATCGGTCATTCGAAATGATAAATCATAAGAGACACCTAAAGATGATTTTAAAATACCAGTCGAATGATACCATTTTTCGCAGACTTTTTATTTTTTTCGTATTTACAAAATGACGTCTGTTGGCCACCATATTAAATTTTTACTACTGTCGTATCTTTAGTGCCACTCCTCGGATTAAGACAAATCGATTGACGTAAGAATCATTAAAATCGGTCCAGGCGTTCGGTTTATATAAGGCCGCAAAGGAACACACATACCTCATACATACATACACATAGGCTGATAAACACAATACCCTTCTTTGCATCGCGCAGTCGGGTAAAAAACTATTCAAAATTGTAATGGTCGTCATTAAATAATATTAACTTTTTAAAATTCTGTAAATTCATTAATACGGAAAACTATAGCAGACTATTTGGCGGAAAAACGGATAGCAAATTATGTAGATCATCTAACATGGTTCAAACTAAGTTGGATAACGAACAGGATTTTTAGTAAGCGTTGGTGTTAGTTTTACTTACACACCTCATCGTAATAGGCTTGATGGAGAAAAAGCTTCTCAACTTTTATTTTTGAAGTTTTTGTAAACCATTCCTCTCTTTAGGTGAAGAAAAGTACTTCAACTTTTTTAATGTCAATTGTTCAAGAAGTTTGTTTTGTTTGGTTTGAATTGTCTTGTTTGTTTTTATTTTTAATTGTTTTGTTTGAATTGAAGTAAATTTCTTTTTTTAGTTATTAGAAACTAAAATACAAATATTCTTATGCAATTTTTTTTAAATTTAGTGTAAATATCTAAAAATGAACGAATATTCGGGAATTCGAATACGAATATTCGTGCATCAATTATACATACATATGTATGAAAGTGTGTATATGGGTTCAATTAAAACAAACGTTATGTACTTATATATACATACATACATATGCATACATATCGATGGCCTCAAGTAGAAAACCCCTAACTCCTATTCTTTTACGAAATTGAGTTTTTCAGTGATTCCTATACATTTCACAAAAATTTACTGCAATAGTGTGAAAAATAACGCTTTTACAAGTATGTAGTTGTCCAAAAATTTTACATTTAGAATATTACACTTTTTATTAGGTTTAACCTTCTACTGTAAAGTTACAATTATTTGATTTAGTACTTGATCTCTGTGTAAATTTATATCCTCAAAACACATAAATTGTGAAAAAAGTCTGAGTTCCTATCAAAAATTTCAGCCATCAAAAGAAATGAGACCAAAACTTGGACGTGTTAACTTGGGAATATTTTTGAAAATTTTATCAATGAGAGAACAAAGTTATGAGAGAGTAAAACTTCGTGTTCATACATGAACATGAATTGTACGGTTTTTGTTTTCTAATAAATACATACATTTATAAAATAAAATATATGTATTCATGTTAAAAAAGGTACATTTTCGTTAGTCCGATTTTTCTGACGATTTTTCGAGTATAAAATGACGATTATTTTATATTTTATCGTTATTTCGACGATTTTTCGATAATTTTATCTGGCAGCGCTGCTCACGACTGCTTTCTGCGGCTGCTTTTTAGTGTCAATTTGTATCGAAAATGTGTTTATGCCGGTATTCTGTTTATTCATTAACATCGTCGGCAGTAACTTCTAGTCATGGGCAAAATCTTTCATTTGTGTGAATCTTTCATTCCCTTTCAGAAAGGTTTCATCTTTCTGAATGTCATACACTTTTTAGAATGAAATGTCTATCTCTTTTTGAAAATGTTTCAGTTCTCGTGAAAAGTTATTTAAACAAAAAAACTTTTTTAATACTTATTTGAAACTACATTTTCTCGAGGGAAATCCATAGTCTTGATTTCTATTAGCAGAAAAACAGAAAAATTAAAGCAAGCAAAAATACGAAAGTAAATAGAAAAATAAAAGAGAAAGATGAAATAAAATATAGAGAAAATATAGAATTATTTCATTCTTTCACTTGAAAGAATCATTCAGTTGAATTAATTCATTCAAGAATGACACAAGCCTAGTAACTTCAAATGCCCTCTAATTTTTGTTTTACTTTCTTTTGTGCTTATTTTTCTTTGTAGTTTTGTATACAAAATGTATGAAATTTATTGAAAGTATGGTAACATTTTTGATAGAATATTTATTTATATGCAAGGGCATGAGAAAAAGCGCTCTCAAAATAAAATAGATTCTATCTCACGACTGCTTTCTGCGGCTGCTTTTTTGTGGCAAATTGTATGAAAAATGTGTTTATGCCGGTAGTCTGTTTAATCATTAAAGCGATACTCTAGCTTCATATAAAAACTAATGATTCGTTCCAAAATTCTGAAAACCCGCATAAATTCAAATTTTTATTAAAAAATCAAAACAAAATCGCATAAAACAATCAACAAAGATATATAGACTTAATTTACTTAAACAATAAAACACGTTTACAAAAAATAAGCAAAAATATAATAGTAATTCATTAATTACAGAAAAAACGGAAAACGTTCCAAAATATAAGCTAAAGCATTTTTTAAATAAATTCTGTAAATATGTACATATCATTAACCTGAATCACTGAATAATTGTCTGCATCGTTTTGGAATTGGTTCAACGTCACTTTCATCATTAGATGATATAATCATATTGTCATCACTACAATTATATCAATGAAGCAAACTTGGTTTAATTTAAAAACTGTAAAAGAGCTTAAAAAACAAAAAATTTAAAAATCCCTTAAAATTCTAAAAGAAATCGTTAATTTAAAAAACGCATAAATTTGAATCCGAATAAAAAAAAAATTAAAAAGCTGTACTGTTATCCAGCAATATTTTTGTTAATGAAGTTAAATTTAACGGTGACAGTAAAAACATTGACATCGAAAACATAAGCAAACCATACAAAATACTTCATGAAACATGCACAAAAACTATCCCAGAGCTACATTGGGCCGAGTCTTCTTATAAAAAAGCTTGGTATTGGTTCTTACGATATAAAGTGCGAAGTCAACCACGGGACAGCTACAGTTCGTGGATTGGATAACAAAGCAGTGGAATTGATTTCTGCATATATTGGAGATAAGCCAATGGGAATATACTGCCGTCAGACCCCAAAAGAAAAATATTTATTGGTGTCGCAAAACCAGCACTTGGGAGGAGTTAATATCTTTGACACGTTAGTGGCGTTTAGAACTGGGCTTTGGGATCGAGAGTAACCAATTCATGGCGTTTGTATCTCAAGCACCTCAACATCGTCGAGAATAACCTGAAGCATATGTTGCTTATAAAATTTCAGATTTATATAGCAAATGAGTTGCAGCATTCGTCCTGAGTTCAGGACAAATGAAAAAGGAGGATCCAGCGGAAAGTGTTTGAAGCTGGGATGGCAAATTGATACAATTGTATTTTTTTTCTACTATTCAAACTCAAAAAGTACAATAGTACACCAATGGTTAATTAAGTAGATTTAAGGAATCTCCCCAGTTTTATTAATTTCATTCCGCATTTATTTTCAATCAAGTGTATATTTTAATTTTCATCTTTGAACTATGAACTCAAAAGCAAATTCTATTTGTTCTTATTTTCTGTGCGCTAGTTGCATAATTTTCCTTACACTTAAAGAGCCGAAAATATTGATGAAATGGATCACCAGCTGTAGGATAATTTTCAAATAAATAAAAAATCTCATAATAAGCTGGTATGTGGTATTTTGATCCTTATATATATGCATTTATCAATATTTTAATATATTATTTATAATTAACACGTTTCAAAATTAATTTAAAATTTTTTGTTGATGTTGGGTAATCACGACTGGAAGAATTCCGCAGCTGCTCAAGCAACCGCAATTAAAAAAAATCCACTGATGTGTTGCTTGAGCAGCAATGTATTGAAGTAAAAATATATGTACATATTTATATATGTATGTACATATGGATGTATGCATGTGTGTATGTATATGACTTAGGCCACTACCATAATTTCCTGTTTTGTGTTTTGTTGTTCAATTACAAATTCCATATTTGTACACAGAATTCCAGGATTTTATTAACAGATGATTAGTATTTACAAGGATTAGAACCAGAAGTCATTTGGATTATTGATTAAAATTTTGTATATTCGTAAAACTAAACGCATTCCTTTAAAATGGCATTTACATTGTAAAAGAAAATCCATAAACAATCACAACAATATAACTAAAACAAAACTCCTCCTTGAGTGATATAGATACGTAAATAAATACTTATGTACGTATGTAGGTATATACCATACACATTTCTTGTGGAATAGTTAAAAGAAACTACAACACATAAAATTTTCGTACTTACCCTGCAGCAAATGCGAATAGTGAAATTGTAGTAATTTACTAGTTACATTTTTAATAGTACTGCTGACCAGGTGTACTCCAGCCAATGTAATCGCCTATTGACATATAACATAGGGCTGTCATTCAAAATCTACCAGTAGACTATAGTACTATTGACGAGGTAGTTCTTTTAAGACCATATGGAGACAGTTGAACCAAAGATTCATTAGTACACTTTAGTGACCCTCGTCTACAGTTTTATAAGGGTTGGGACAACAAACTTATTAAAAATTAAATAAATTATTTTTAAATCATTTAAAGCGGCCAATATTTCTGCACAGCATAATTAAAAAAGAAAACAAACTATTGACGCGTTCGTTGACAATGTCAATTCCTGTACTCGTGATCGAGGTTGCATTCGAATAGAAATTAATTTCGATAGCAAGACATTTTCTCATGATGTCACTCGATTCCAAGTGAATCAAGTTTATGTTTCAGTGATGGAAAAAAGCAAATAAATTCATTTCACAACACTGAATAAATTGTAAGCAAAAACACATATTTGTACGTATGTATGTGTGCAAGAACATCTCTGCAGGAAATGCGAATAGCGAAATGGTAGTTATTTACTAGTGACATTGTGAGTAGTACTACTAACGAGGTGTACCCCAGCCAATGTAATCATCTATTGACATTTAACATTAGCTTGTCATTAAGAATCTACAACTAGACTGTAGTACTACTGACAAAGTAGTTCTTTTGGGACCACGTAGAGACATTGGCACCAAAAAAGCACTAGTAAATTTTAGATGCTCTAGTCTACAATATCGATATTTCCTCGCTTGATGTCAATAGTAAAATTGTAGCGATTTACTAGTGACATTGTGAATACTACTACTGTGTATCCCATCCAATGCACGCAAAGAAAAGATATTGTTGTAGCATGGTTGAGAAAACAATATTATGTTCTCCGAAACAAATGTGTGGTCGTTGAAAACAAGTTATTGTTATTTTAAACATTAATTGCGTTATGATAAACAAAGTAATGTTTGAATTTAATAATTACATTATTATATTCATAAAGTGTGATATGGTTAGAATTTAATAATATAGTTTTGTTAAAAATTTATGACTACATCATAATTTGTATTATTATGTAAAAATAATATGATGTAAATAACAATATACTGTTATCCAAAACCATACTATATTTAGTTTAAAGAAAATCTTTTTTAGAAATATCTTCTGTCAGTTCAGTGTTTCGTTTGTAAGCTTTCGGTATTGCACGCGTAGTGTTAAAAAAATTAATAAATAAATGAAGTATAAACAAGAGGATAAGAGGATGTATTTACTCCCAATTCATGTACGGGTGCTGCCGATTTACCGAGTGTAGTTTCTCTACCCCCTCGTCCCTTAAGGTTTAAGTTGCGTGAACTACAAAAAATAATTGCTGAACTCGACTCGAAGAAAGCTTCAGGTATTGATGGCATTAGTAACAAGATGCTGATGAACTTGCCTCATATTGCAATAAGAATCTTGCTATTTATTTTTAATGCTATTTTACGAATGCAGTATTTTCCAAATAACTGGAAACTTGCCAAAATAAAAATGATTCCAAAGCCGGGCAAAGATCTTACCAAGGCTGAGTCATATAGGCCTATAAGCTTACTATCAACAATCTCAAAGCTTTTCGAAAAGCTGCTCATGACTAAATTGTCCAAAATTTTAGCTGATAATGGGTGCATCCCGGACCATCAATTTGGTTTTAGAAGTCAGCATAGCACCATTGAACAAACGCATAGATTGGTCCAAGTTGTAAGAAGAACATTTGAGGAAAAGAAATACTGTTCTGCTCTCTTTATTGATGTTTCTTAGGCATTTGACAAAGTATGGCACGAAGGTCTAGTTTTAAAATTGAAGACATACCTACCAATAAACATACAAAAGCTTTTGGAAAGTTATATTATTGATAGGAAGTTCACTGTTGTGGAAGGAGAGTTCACGAGTGTGCCCAAATCTATATCTTCCGGTGTACCACAGGGCAGTATTCTAGGGCCAGTCTTGTATCTAATATATACTTGTGATATGCCTGTGAGCAATAACATCCTCACTTCTACATTTGCCGATGATACAGCCTGTATGAGTATACACAAAAACCCTGATGCGGCATCCCGCAATCTCCAAGAACACATTACCCAGCTTGAAATATGGTTGAACTTATGAAGAATTAAAGTAAATGAACAAAAGTGGGTCCACATAACGTTTACCCTAAGAAGAGATACTTGCTCTCCCATTCGAATCAACAATCAAAGTATTCCTCAGCATTCTCAAGTGAAATACCTTGGCATACACCTTGATCGAAGGCTTACATGGAAATATCATATTGACTCTAAGTTAACTCAAATGAAACTTAAATTAACTCAAATATATTGGTTAATTGGCAGAAATTCAACACTCAGCCTAGACTGCAAACTTTTGATATACAAGTCGCTTTTGAAGCCAATATGGTGCTATGGAATTCAGCTATGGGGCACTGCTTCAACTTCAAATGTTGAGAAAATCCAACGAAGGCAAAACAAAATTTTACGTTTTATAACATCGGCTCCATGGTACATCAAAAATTCAAATACACATCGCGATTTAAATATGCCACTAGTGACTGAAGAAATTGCAAAATACGCAGGCAAATATTTAACAAAACTCGAGTCACACCCTAATCCGCTCGCTCGTAATATCTTGAACTTTACTGGACATATCCGCTTAAAAAAGAGGGACACAAGGGCTCTTATTCTCAACACTCCAGATGGGTTTACTTGAAAATACTTTTATTTATTTTATTTTTTTTTTTTTGATTATCACTACTTATGTATTATTTATAACTATCACTAAGTTCATGTTCGACACTGGTCGGGCCTAATAATTATATTTAGATTTAAGATTTGATTACTTATTGTTAGTTAATTTTTGAAGATACAATAAATAAATATATGAAAAAAAAACAAGACGATAGATCAATAAAAATATATATACATATATTTCTTTATACATGCGTGTCTGTATTTCGTGTATACTCACATATTTGTGTAAGTACACGTGCTTATATATACATTTTATTTCAACAATATTTTTTATATTTATTTCGGCTTTGACGCACAGCTGTTTTAAGCAAAAGATCTACCAATATATGGTTAAAAAACAAAATATTATTATTATATAGAATAATACTGTGGTCGTAGTTAACAATATTATTATAATATGGTATGGTTAGTCTTCATTATATTTTAGTCACATCTAATAATAGTATTGTCATATTTAGCCAAAATGTGATAACTTTGAACAATACTAAGATTAGGTTTAACTAAGTTAATTGTTATTGTAGATAATATTATTATTAACTCAGATAATGATATTACTAAAACTTTGCTTTCTATTGACAATAATATGTTTTGACTGCAACCATATAATTCAATCGTAGTATGTTGCTGCTTGATTATGGTTACCTCAACCATATTTTTTCTTTGCGTGTGTAATCGCCTATTAACATAGGGTTGTCATTGAAAATCTACCAGTAGACTTTAGCACTATTCTTTTACGACCATATGAAGACATGTTAACCAAAGATTCATTAGTACATTTTAGTGATGCTCGTCTACAATTTTATGAGCGTTATGGCAACTTAAACTTAAACAAATACATACATATGTGTCTTTTAACATTATTGCACAGCATAATAAAAAAGAAAAGCAAGCTATTGACGCGTTCATTGACAATGACACTAGAACTGTTGACTCTAACGTATCTCTATTCGCGCATAAAAGGTAAGTTTGTCGACATTTCAACTAGTACAATTGTCGCTAAAGAAAAGAGTGTTGACATAGAGTCATTTTGTCGACTATTTTGGTGACATTGTCAACAGAGTGTCTATTAATATTGTTTTTAATGCATGGAAAGCATTTTTTCAGATACAAACAACTATACTTCCTCTTGTTTTACTGGTTTGTTGAAAATAAAAGTGCGTCAAGCAAAATTTAAGTGCTTATAAAAATAAGTTTAAGGAATCAAATTAAAACGTTAATATAAATGTATTTAACAATAATCAAAAAACATACACAAATAGAAATTACAAAAACAAAATTTGAAAATTAAGCAAATTTTTAGTGAAAGGTGACAATTATGGAAAGTTCCATTTTTATAAAATTGTTTAACAAAATACCAAAATGCGAACAAAATACTCGTATGCAATTTCATTATCAAAAGTGTATACTAGAATTTCTGAAATGTACTAGTGACTATCTGCTTCCAATGTCTTCATGTGGTCCCAAAGAACTACATATGTAATCAGTAGTACCAATGTCAGTAGTTGCTTTCCAATGACACGCACATGTTAAATGTCTATAGTAAAAAGCATTGTGTGGGGTAAAATTAGTCAGTAGTACTGGCAGCAAAGTCAATAGTGAATCAGTATTGATTCATACACAAGTATGTATGTATGTATCTCTAGGTATTTTAATTTAATAAAACTAAAAAAATTTAAGAGGTGTTATTTTGAAATTTGTTTATCTACATGAAGATAACTGTTCCTTACAAACATACACGCATATTTATGTATGTATGTATATTAGTATGTATGTAGTACGTATGCCACTTACACCTGAGTAACGCAGTCAAAATTTAAGAGCGAGAAAAAATAATATTTTGTTAGCATGTACAACCTCTATTTACCTGCTATTTGCTAAAAACAAAAACTGCTCAAGTTACCTTGAGCATTGCTAGTCGCAATGGTGCCGACAGGATTTGAAGTATTGAACGGGAACGATTAGGTAAATTTTGCAAAATGGTGGACGAACTGCGTTTATAAACTAATACATTTCAATGCAGGATTATCAGTGTCTTTTTGAACGTTCACTTGAAAGTAACTCTCGGAAAATATTTGTTTAACCAGAAATGTCGTCTCAAAAGCAAAATTTTAAAGCGAATGTGTATTCAATACCAGTAAATAATAACAACCATGTAAGTTTTGTAGTGTTTTGACATTATCCGCGTTTGAAAACTCAAAAGTTTTTAAGAAAAATTTTTACTCTTTTTTATTAAATTGCGTTCACGTGCACATAATCCAGTAATTGAGAGGGTGAATTCAAAAGAAAACATTAGAGTTCATTGTCTGAGTAAATGCAAATTCATACTTTACAAATTTTTGCTAGTGAAATCCAGTGAAACGAAATCATATGTTTGTAAATGTTTAAAACCAATTACGAAATATTTTTGGTTTTGGATGAAATTTTCAAAATAAATAAAATAAACAGATTTATGTAACATAAGGTATAAACGAAATAGCACATATCGTATTTAAGTGCGATGCTACAAATAAAACGTACGTTGTTGAAAAGACATCCATATGTACATACATACATACATACATATGTATGTGCCCTTAATTGTGAAAATGGTATATGCATTTTTGCTTCGAAATATTAAAAAAATCTTAAAAAACTGCAATAAATAGTTAATAAATAATAAATAAATTTATATTAATCGAGACTATTACGACTATAAATTAAAATGTTGTATAATATAAAAACATTTTTTCATTTGTTCAAATGTAATCTGATAAATATCTCGACAAGAGAAAAACATGACCTAGACCACTTTCATAATTAAGGGCACATATGTATATACATATGGATAGCTAAGGACAAAACTATTGGCACAACCATAGTTTCTCCGGTTTGAGTAAAATTTAGAATATAAAATATAATTTATGTCAATATTTAGAGTGTTAATAAATACGTTTGTACAAAAAATAATTTATATTTCAAATAGAAAAACAAGTAACGAAAATATTAAAAAGGCATTGGACAAAAGCATTTGTAAAGGCATAAAATATATGAAAAAATATGTGCAATAACAAAAGGTGAAAGTACATAACTCGCGTTAGTGCGCATGCGAGCTGTAGGCATCTGTCAAAAAAAAAGTTGGAACAGTGTTTTTGCATAGTCCTAGTTTACACTATGCCAGTCTTATTGCTAAGCTGATTAGTTTGTTAGGAGAGAGAGAGACGAGGGAAAAAGAAAAGTTTATGTTCACCTCGTCTCTCTCTCCTTCAAACTAATCTGTTTAGCAATAAGACTTGCATAGTGTAAACTAGAACATACGACAAGTTTCATACGAAACTCTTTGACGCGTTTGTCGGAGAAAGTTGAATAACTTTCAACTTTTTAACGCATTGTGCAGTTTTGACAACTAATCAGCCGACAATAAAAAAGAAGAAATTTAATCATGGAGGAAAATCTTTTTGAAGAGTTTGAAATTCATGTTTTATTGCATAAAAAAAGAATTTTCAATTAAGTTAAAAGACAATTTTTCAATGAAAAAATAAGAAAAAAGCTGGTAGAAAAGGCGTTTATAGTACGTGTTGAGTAACTTGCCATTTTTCATGCGGTAAAGTTTTCAAACGCATGATCCTCGTCGACTAATATGTTCTTAAAATAGTTGTATAGCATCACATTTGTACAGTATCAACAGTTTTTTGCCTCTTTTGAACATGTGTTGTTTTTTGGGATCTGACTGTTTATGATTTAATGTGCAATATTTATAATTATATATGTATATTTATTTTTCATATACGTATCTATGCCAAAATTATTTGCGATCAGCTGCTGTATATACATACATACATACTTTAGTGCCACAGCCATAACTAAACCAAAATTCAATTAGTTTCTATGGTTATGCTTATGGCTATGGCGAGTCCCCTACAACCAAATAAAGTGTTGCCCATACATAAGTTTGGTTTGAACAGCTGTTTTCTATGGTTATGGTTATGGCACGTCTGATTGATTGAATTTTACTCGAAAAGTATTCGAACAGATCTACATATCAAAACAAAAATTCCCTACTAAAAACAGATTTTTTAACTTTTTCCAGATGATTTGTCCACCTTATCAGAGAGTATACACCAGACATGAACCAAATGCTGCAAATGTTTCTTGTAACAGTGAAGTTGAACAGCAAATTACATCTTCCAACGAGAGCACACCTCAGTCAGAAGCTGTTCGCGTGAAGGCAAAGCGTTCGCGCACTGTTTTTACTAGCTTCCAGCTCATGGAGCTAGAAAAGGAATTCGGGCGGCATGCGTACTTGTACCGTACAAGACGCATAGAAATAGCCCAACGTCTATCACTTTGTGAGAGACAAGTTAAGATATGGTTCCAGAACCGACGAATGAAATACAAGAAACATCAACCGGGAACCCAAGGAAGAAAAGAGGCTACTAGATCTGTGCAATCTTCAGCCAAGAGAATGCAAACCCTGGAAAAACGTACAAGCACATATTCGTCATGTCCTGATAATTCTACCAGTTATGCTCCAACAGATTCTAAGTCTAGTATTGCTACAGAAATGCAATTTGATACTACAGACAGTAAAATTGACACACTTCCACCTGCTCTCAGGAAAATTTTAGAAAATGTTCTCCAAGACTCTTGTCCGAGTAGCGAAAATTCTTCTGCATCAACCTCTTCACAAAATTTCGAAGAGATTTTGAAATCACTTAGAAGAGATCTGGAAGAATTATCAGCTGAGCCTTCTTCAGGAAGTATTATGATTGGCAGCGAAAGTAGTACCATTAGCAGTGAAGTTCCTTTGGCTATTGACACATCCAGCCAACAAGTTCAGCAGTATGTGCAATGGATACCAAGTGCTCTTACAGTTACATCTGCACCAACTGTAAATTTAACTTGGGACGAACCCGTTACCAAGATCATACAAAATTAAAAGAATTTTACTGCTTTGCATAGCATTTGTTTTTAATAAATAATTCATAATATGTACACATCGCACACTAAATCATAAACAGTCAGAACGCAAAAAAAATTCAGATTCTGAGTAGTGGCAGACAACTGTTGATACTGTACACATGACGCTATTATGTAACTTAAAAACAAGCATAACGGTATTTCATATTCTTTAAAAAGACTGTATTGGGAAAGAATTTGTTTTGGTCGTTAGAGAATTGAACAAATCTCTAACTGGTTTATAAAAAAAAACACTTTGATCATTTTGACTTGTGACTGTTTATGATTTAGTGTGCGATATGTATATTTTAGCGCATATTTTTAAATGCATTTGAATAAGCAGTGAATACTTATTCTTAGCCAATAAAATTTATTAACATATTTGTATGTAAATATATATTTGTACTATATACAATAAATATATAATAAAAACTATAATATATGTTCATAATTTATTTATAATATTAATATAATATTAATATAATAATAGAAAAGTAGTTGAACATAGAGAAGAAAACCAAAACATTTTTCAAAAATCGCTTCCACTCTTCTCATCTATGTTCATATGTATGTGCATAGTATTTATAAAGATTCCTAAAGAAACAAGGACAACTTAAAAGACAAGAAATGTTCAATGAAAATTTCTTTAATTTTAAAATTCATGTGGCAGAATATATAGATTAACCCTTTCGACCCCAAAATTGCTTGTTAGCAACTTTGACTTTTAGCACCGTTTGATTTAACACAATCGTAATCGTATCGTAATATATCGAACAAGGCAAAGTATTTTATTATAGTTCTTAAAGCTGAAAAACAATTAAAATGTATCAGTATTATCGCGATTAACATATCTAAGAAGCATTATTCTGTTCGAGGTCGGGCTAAAAGTATTTGTTGAAATTTTAGTTCAAAAAGCAAAAAATAAATAAAAATACTTGGACAACATAATTAAAAAAAAAAGAAATATACTCTAGTCTCGTTTTATGTGGTATATGCGTTCCAAAAATTTTTAATTGAATTCGCTTAAATGATGAAACAGAATAAAGTCTGCAACTTCAGGAAAATCGCACCCATATTAATAAAGCCCATAATAACATCATCGGCAGTAACTTCTAATGCTCTCTAATTTTTGTTTTATTTTCCTTTGTGCTTATTTTTCTTTATAGTTTTGTTTACAAAATGTATGAAGTTTATTGAAAGTATGGTAAAATTTTTGAGAGAATGCGTACTTATATGTGAGAGCGTTAGAAAAAACGCTCGCAAAATAAAATAGGTTCTATCTCACGACCACGGCTGCCAGATGTGACGATTTTTGGTGCCGAAAATAGCGAAATGACGATATTTTCCTTAAAATTGACGATTTTTCAAAAGTCCAAAAATCTATTATTAGAATTCATATACATACATATGTATACCCAATAAAAGATTTTGGTGTAGTTTTGCAGGCTCTTTCTTAATAATTTTGTATTTAATTCTAAAAAATTTATTTGCTGATGGTTAAGCGTTAAATAAAAATAGAATATTGACATTTATTATATAAATTTACCCTTCCAACTTTGAAATTTTTAGTCAATGCACCATGTTGCGATAAATGAACATAAATTCATACATATGTATATACTAGTGATGTAACGAATGTCAAATTTTGATATTCGCGAATTCGAATATTATATGTAAAAATTTTAGATTGGGGTCATATTTACGGCTACAAAATTAAATATAAAAATTTCTTATGAAAAAGATTTTCATATTAATGTTCGCGTACATTTAAGTAAATACAAGTAGTAATTAAGAAAAAAAAACAAAAAACCCATTCAATATTCTAATCGGTCATTCGAAATGATAAATCATAAGAGACACCTAAAGATGATTTTAAAATACCAGTCGAATGATACCATTTTTCGCAGACTTTTTATTTTTTTCGTATTTACAAAATGACGTCTGTTGGCCACCATATTAAATTTTTACTACTGTCGTATCTTTAGTGCCACTCCTCGGATTAAGACAAATCGATTGACGTAAGAATCATTAAAATCGGTCCAGGCGTTCGGTTTATATAAGGCCGCAAAGGAACACACATACCTCATACATACATACACATAGGCTGATAAACACAATACCCTTCTTTGCATCGCGCAGTCGGGTAAAAAACTATTCAAAATTGTAATGGTCGTCATTAAATAATATTAACTTTTTAAAATTCTGTAAATTCATTAATACGGAAAACTATAGCAGACTATTTGGCGGAAAAACGGATAGCAAATTATGTAGATCATCTAACATGGTTCAAACTAAGTTGGATAACGAACAGGATTTTTAGTAAGCGTTGGTGTTAGTTTTACTTACACACCTCATCGTAATAGGCTTGATGGAGAAAAAGCTTCTCAACTTTTATTTTTGAAGTTTTTGTAAACCATTCCTCTCTTTAGGTGAAGAAAAGTACTTCAACTTTTTTAATGTCAATTGTTCAAGAAGTTTGTTTTGTTTGGTTTGAATTGTCTTGTTTGTTTTTATTTTTAATTGTTTTGTTTGAATTGAAGTAAATTTCTTTTTTTAGTTATTAGAAACTAAAATACAAATATTCTTATGCAATTTTTTTTAAATTTAGTGTAAATATCTAAAAATGAACGAATATTCGGGAATTCGAATACGAATATTCGTGCATCAATTATACATACATATGTATGAAAGTGTGTATATGGGTTCAATTAAAACAAACGTTATGTACTTATATATACATACATACATATGCAAGTTATTATTTCCCTTTGTTGGGAAAATAAAAAAAACACAATTTTTTAGACGGAGAGTGCGTCCGCTCTTTATTGAAGTTAAATTAAAACTTAAAGTAATTTACATTTTGGTTCTATATTATACTCTATTTTCTGCTTAATTGACTTATTTCTAAAAGTGGCATAATTAGCAATATCAAAGCTGTTGCCCTCATTTCCCAAGAAATGTTAAAACAATTTTTTAAAGAAAATTAATTATATTTAATGCTCAGGTTGCATTATTGGTAGGTGCAATAAACTCTATAATTTCTTTTTAATTGATTGCAACAGCTTGGTAAATTGTGACTTTGCACTTTTTATTTTAGTTATTTTATTTTACTTTTCAAATAAATGTTTATGTTAACTTTTTAATAAAAGTTTACGTTAACTCTTCCCCTCTTAAGTCGATTGTCCTCAATCGATTATTTATTAATTTGGGGCGTCGAAATTTGCAGAAATGGCCCATTTTTTACATCTGGGATATAACCCGTGCTTACTTGCGGTTCTGAAAATATGTACCATTTCCGCTTAAACTTTAAAACTATTACAAATGTTATAAAAAAAAGAATTAAGATTGCCACATCTGTGCTTAGACTAGTTACATGTGTATTTTTATTTTTAGTCGTTAGTATTTCAATTTTATCTTCATGCTGCAGTTGTTTAATGTATAAATTTTCAATTTTTAGATTAAGTTTTGTATTATTATTTTCTTTTATCTTGGTAATTAGATTAGGTAACACAAGTGTATCGTATATCCTTAGATTAGAATTAATATATGTTTTATTTAGTACATTAATTTTACAATTTTCGAATCTGATAAGAAACGTTCCCTTCTGTTTTATTTTTAATTTACTGCAGTCATGAGTTATTATGCCTTCAAAATTTTTAAATACAATCAATCCTTGAATAATTTCTGTAACTGCGGTTTTTTCTGACTTTTCGAGTTCACATTGAGCCTCTCTAAAATCTAAGATATTTGATAAGCATTTATTGTCTAATGTAATTAAATTTTTTTCCAGGTTGTCTTTAACGTTTCTCGAATAAATGTTATTATTGTTATCGGCTAATATTTCTGTTTGGTTTAATATTATCGATTTATTTTGGATGTTTGGCAGGGGTTCAAATATTATTTTTGACAAAATATTAGACGAAAATTGGGGTATAAGTAGTGTCAATATGATTCTGTTATTTTGAAAAAGTACTACAATTTTTATGCTACTATAACTATCGAAGTCCGTGATTAAGTCTAGTTCCTTTTGAGTCAAAATGTCAGCGGGAATAACTCCTAACTTGCAGGAAAATATTATTCGTCCAATGTCCTCGACATGATTGTTCAGAAGTAGTATGTCATTGTTAACTCTGTATATGTGTTGGATGAATTGAACTTCATCTTCTAGTGTTTTAATTCTATTTTGTGTTTGGGATTTAAATTCATTAATGTAAGTACTAATGAGAACTTGTTGTTTGTTTATATGTTTTGTGATATTATTAATTTGTTCGCTCATTAGATTGTTTACGAGAGTTAAGTTATTAATTGTTGTGTTAGTAGCCTGTTCGCTATCGTGTATTTTTGATATGGTTTCGCGTATTTCCCGTTCGTCGTCACTGTCCATAGATCCTGCTATGATCTTTAAACCTTTTCCTACAATATTAAAAAGTCCTCTTTTAGATTTAGAATTTATATGAAGGTTGTTTATACGAGTGCTGAGTAATAAAAAGTTTTTGTTTATTGTACTTATAAGTTGTTTATCCTCAAAAGTGGTGGCATTTAACGTTATTATGTTTTTGGAGATAAATAACATCGTCTCCTCATATGCTGTCAAGTTTATGAAGTGGAAAACCTTATCGTAATAGCTAATTGTCTTCTGTTCGCCTGTTTTGATAGGTATGTACCCATTATTATTGGTCAGGTCTTGTACGTCCAGCTGTTGTGCCTTCGTCATTAGTATCCACATAAAAATTGTAAATAGAGGTTTCGTCATTTTTCCGGTCCTATAAGAAGAGATATTATTCTGTTATATTTTTTTAAGTGTTTTTAATATGGCTTTTGTGGACTATTCTTCCTGATTTAGTCTTAACTGTTGTATTGTAGTTCTGAGCGACTATTTCTTTTTTATACCTAGGTGACAGCTTATTCCCTAGTCTTCGATTTATTTTTATGAATATTTCGTCTCCCTCTGAATATTCCCTTGGTGGTTCCCTATTTGCGTTATGGTAGGTAATGTCATATTTTTGTTTCTCTATAAGTTTTTTTATGTTTTCTTTTCTATCTTCTTCGAGTTGCTCCGGATCGGTGCTAACTCGTCTTCCGAAAAAAACTTCCATTGGTTTTCTTCCTGTTACTGTATGAATAGAGAAATTATACTCCTTCACTGCGGAGTCTAGCAATTCTTGAAATGATCGGTATGTTTGCTCCTTTTGGAGGCAGCGCATAATTTCTTGGAGAGTAGAATGAAACCTCTCCACCTGTCCGTTAGAACAGCTTGTGTATGGGGCTGTTCGAAAAATTTTTATCCCCATCTCGTTTTCAATCATAAATTTAATGGATTCCGAGTTAAATGATTTCTCGTTATCCATGACTAAAGTTTCAGGAAACAACGAAAAAAGAATATCCCTCAGGGGTTGTCTTATGTCTTCGGTTGCTTTCGATCGTATAGATCTTGCAATGGCGTATTTGGAGAATTTGTCAATTGCAGTCAGTACTAATTCCTTCCCGACCAAAAATATATCTAAATGAACTATTTGCCCTGGGAATTGTGGTATTGGTGTAGCCTGTATCTGTTGCTTCATGGGGTGTCGGTCGTACTTGTTTTCCTTACATATTACACATTTTTTAATAATGTTCTTCACCTTCCTGGACATGGCAGGAAAATAATAATTTTGAAGTATTTGTATCTTATTTTCTTTTGCGTTTCTTATTTTCTTTTGCGTTTCTGTGAACACTCAAGATTATTTCTTCTTGTTCCTGTTCACTTCTGACATCAATTATTTGATTATTTGTAAATCTTACTTTGTAACTCCGAAAGTGATCCATATATACCTCTTGTATTAATCCCATAACAGGTTCTGTTGTTTTTATTCCGTTTATGATAGATGGGTACATGTATTTTTTTAAAATGCTAACTAGATTTTCTGTATTATAGCATGGTTGGGTTATTGTGTGTCTGTGATACGTAGGAAAAATTATTTCAAATTTGTAATCAGGTGTGGGTCCAATATTCAAAAAAATTTGATTTTTAAAAGCATTTATCGGTGAGTCTACGTGTGTTACCAAATTGTGAGATGAACTTTCGGCGCTATTTGTGGCAATAGAAAGGGTATTAATGTCACATTCAAGTGGTATTCTTGAAAGGGCATCAGCTACGAAATTTGCTTTGCCTGGCTTGTATAGGAGCTCATAGTTATACTCTTCTAAGATGGCTTTCCAGCGTTTCATTTTACTATTGTTGTTTTTATTACTTAGGGCATAGATCAGTGGCTGATGGTCAGTGTATATTTTTACTCTTACAGAGCCATATAGGTAATTTCGAAACGAGTTAAGTGCCCAAATAATAGCAAGGAGTTCCTTTTCATTGGCAGCATAGTGTTCTTCTGCCTTATGCAAAGTTCTGGATATAAATGCGATAGGTTTGTCGTTTTGTGACAAAACGGCGCCTAACGCGAATTTGGAAGCATCGGTTGTGAGTTCCAAATCCTTCGTAAAATCAGGATATGCCAATACTATATCGTCAGAAACCAAGGAATGTTTTATCTTCCTAAATGCTTCCCTGGCCTCAAAGTCAAATTTTATTGATACTTGAGAGGATTTTCTTTTCGATATTCGCCCTTCTTCCCCTCTTAAAAGCGATGTCAGGGGTTTGGCTAGCTTAGCGTAATTTCTTACAAATTTCCTATAATACCCCGATAGTCCTAGAAAGGATCGAAGTTCCTTCAGGGTTTTAGGTTCGGGAAAATCTGATATTGCTTTGACTTTAGCGGGGTTCGCTCGTATACCTTTCTCAGAAATAATATGACCCAAAAATTCAACTTCCTTCTGCAGAAACTTACATTTGTCCAGCTGGACTTTCAGATTTGCTTCCTCTAAGGTTTTGAAAATTTTCCCTATGTTATCAAAGTGTTCACTCTCTGTTTTACTAAAGATGATTATATCATCGATATACACGTAGCAAATTTTTGCTATATGTTCATGTAAAATGTCATCAAGGGCTCGTTGGAAAATGGATGGTGCATTCTTAAGGCCGAAAGGTAGCCGATTAAATTCAAATTTGCCATTACAAATTGAAAACGCGGTTTTTTCACGGTCGCTTGGCTTTAATGGTATCTGATGAAAGCTGATGGTGGGTGCATTCTTAAGGCCGAAAGGTAGCCGATTAAATTCAAATTTGCCATTACAAATTGAAAACGCGGTTTTTTCACGGTCGCTTGGCTTTAATGGTATCTGATGAAAGCCACTTTTTAAATCGATTACGGAAAAGAAAGAATTCTCGCCTAGTTGAGATGTTACATTATTTATTTCGGGTATTGGGTAACGGTCTGGAATAGTGACAGAATTAAGTTTCCTGTAATCTATCACCATTCTATATTGCTTGTTTCCTTCCGAGTCAGGTTTCTTGCTGACTATCCACACGGGAGAGTTGTATGGAGAGCGTGAGGGCTTAATGATGCCATCATGTAGCATTTTGTCGACCTGTTTTTCGATCTCTGTTTTCAACGATGCTGGATAAGGGTAAAGTCTGGTGTAGACAGGAATGTCTGTGTTAGTGCGTATTTCGCCGACTACTTTCGTTGTAAATGTCAGTCTTTCGTCTGGGTCCGCGAAAAGTTTAGGGTGTTTCCCGGCTATATATTTCAGTTTTTCTTTCTGTAATGGGGTTAGGTTATCGTCATGTATTTCTATGGAATTTATAGGGGAGTGAGAGCATAATTGTTTAATTTTGATTCTAACACCGTCTTTAACTTGCAAGAAGTTTTTACTGGTATGGATGACTGCCTCAAATTCTTGTAATGTTTCGTTACCTATTATGCCGTCAAAAGATTTCAATGTAGGCATTAAATAAAATTTTATTTTATTATTTAAATTAAATATATTAGCAAAAGTATGTTCTTTAATTTCCACATCACCTGCTACTGATTTTGCGTAAAATATTTCTTTATTTGCTAGGGGGTTTTCAACGAATTTTGGTTGTATGTAGTTTTTTGTCGACCCTGTGTCGATAAGAATTTTCAAAATGTCACCGCTCCTCGTTTTACATTCTATATAGGGCAACGAGGGGCTAGTTATCCTAAAAAATGTATATCACTAAATTCCAATTGCTCGCTTTCAAGCATTGTTGGTTCTTGTGTGGAGGCTAAGTAATCATCGAAAGTGTCCTCCTGTTGATTTGTCTCTTGATTTACGTTGGCTTCGTATTGCGAATACTCAGAATTTATGTGAAAATTCCGAGCAATTTTACGTTGAGGTTGATTAACTGATGCCGGTGGCCTATCAACGGTATAACCTGGCTTCGGTCTATTCATATAATTGATTCTCCTGCTATTCATGGATTCGTCAATCTCCATCGGTTCTGCCCTAGGTTGAGGTTTCGGATCTAAAGGTCTGGGTGGGGCTTGTGGCTGGTAACCGAAAGGTTTGCCAAAACTAAGATCCTGATGATTGTAAGCTCTAAATTGTTCCTGAGAAGTTCGTGGTACATGAGCTAGCTGGGGATAAAATGTCATTGGTTGCGAACGAGGTGGTATTTGTAAATTCCTGTTATAATGGGGTTGTTGAAATCCTGGCCGATTGCGAGGTGGTAATGGAGGGGATTGCATACGGAAATTGCTGCCCCTTCCACTGAAATTAGTGTTCTGAGCATAATTCGCTCGATATGTCTGGTTTTCGAGTTTTAAACATAAATGAAGGGCCTGCGGAAGGTCCGATGGTTCTCTCATTCCGAGAAGTTTAGGCAAATCGCCGTTTAAACCTCTAATAAAGGTGTCCAGCGCTTTGTCCCTATAAGTTTGTGTAAGTAGACCTAATGATTCATTTGATGCGTTCAGGCATCCTAACTTGTTTAATATTAGAGATAGGTGTTTATAAACACGTTGATAAAATTCCTGTACCGATGACTTGCCTTGTATAAGCGAAGTCATTTGGTATTCGAGAGTTGCAAGGTCTCTCTTGTCTGCGTAATGTGTTGCTAAGCATTTTGAAATTGCAGCCCAGTCTAGGGGCGTATTATAAGATTCAAGGACTATGTCCGCGTCTCCTACTATCTTATTTCTGATCGTACTCAGAATACCATAATATCTTGGTGTACCTCTCGTACTGTTATATATCTGTAAGACACGATCTACACTCTTCTTCCAAGAGCTAAACTCACCTTGTTTTCCCGAGAATTCACGCAAACCTTTAACTATGTCAGGGATCTTATCAAGGTCCCCAAGATTGTCTCTATATTCTTCATTTATTACCTGGTCTCTAACTATACCTTGTCCTGCTTCAGGATTAAGAGTTTCTTGTATAATTCCCGGTCCTTGTCTCCTAAAAATTTCTGTCGCTACATTTGCTATTAAAGCATTTAAGTCTTCTAAGCTTAACTGCGTATTGGCAGGACGGTTAGTAGCCTGGGAAAGGACGGCTGGCCTAATTAAGTTCTCTGGATTTGACATGTCTAATGAAATTTCCTATGGTATAATCTACACTTTATGCTTACTTATTTTTTTCAAAGAGCACTTTTTTCAATTTAAATATGGTTTTTTCCTTTTCTTTTTTTTTTTTTTGTATTTTAATATAATGTATTATAATAAATTTTCTTAAAAACTTTTGACAAAATAATATAGCTTTAGAGTATTTTCAATACTACTAAACAAATAAAATTAAGTAAGGTACAATACAACTTATAATATTTTCTACCTTGATTCTTCTGGAAAATTTTTAGAGTTGATAGTCGGCTAGCACGTAATGCTTCCCGTTTGCTGCTGCTACTAAGGGACCGTTGTCTATCAGGATGTTGTCTATCAGGATGTTTCTCACTTTCCACTCGGATGTTTCGTGGTTGTCTCTTCACTGCTTTTGTTCTGTTTACTTCGGGATTATCTCAATTTATTTTACTTCAGTTTAACTCCACAGTATTACTTTATTACAGGATTGTCTCAATTTAATTCCACAGTATTAATTTTTATTACAGGATTATCTCAGTTTAATTCCACAGTTTAAGTTTTTGTTACTTTTTATTTCAGTTCAACTGCACAGTTTCTAGTTTATGTCTTACGACTATTACACTTAGTTACTCCTTCTTTATTTATTGGAGCTTTGTATCGCTTTATAGTTTATCTTAAGCTTTTGCTGTAAGTTTTCGTTTTTAAATTCTCTCAATGATAAGCTTTTTCTTAACGGAGCAAGACTTGGATTTAAATTAATTGTACACCGTTTTTTTTTTTTTTTTTTTTTTTAAATATGTTTTGCACTTTTTAATAATAGACTTTACTGCACTTCTTCCTTGTTTCGAAGGATACACTTTATTCGGGCTTAACGTTTACTACACTGCGAACTTAAGGATGAATGCGCGGTAGACTTAGTTACTGTGCTACTTGAGGACATTTGTTACTAAAGGATTTATTTGTTATTTTTATTCCTTTGTAACTGTGCTACCTGAGGACATTTGTTACTAAAGGATTTATTTGTTATTTTTATTCCTTTGTAACTGTGCTACTTGAGGACATTTGTTACTAAAGGATTTATTTGCTCGGGCGCCAGTTATTATTTCCCTTTGTTGGGAAAATAAAAAAAACACAATTTTTTAGACGGAGAGTGCGTCCGCTCTTTATTGAAGTTAAATTAAAACTTAAAGTAATTTACATTTTGGTTCTATATTATACTCTATTTTCTGCTTAATTGACTTATTTCTAAAAGTGGCATAATTAGCAATATCAAAGCTGTTGCCCTCATTTCCCAAGAAATGTTAAAACAATTTTTTAAAGAAAATTAATTATATTTAATGCTCAGGTTGCATTATTGGTAGGTGCAATAAACTCTATAATTTCTTTTTAATTGATTGCAACAGCTTGGTAAATTGTGACTTTGCACTTTTTATTTTAGTTATTTTATTTTACTTTTCAAATAAATGTTTATGTTAACTTTTTAATAAAAGTTTACGTTAACTTGCATACATATCGATGGCCTCAAGTAGAAAACCCCTAACTCCTATTCTTTTACGAAATTGAGTTTTTCAGTGATTCCTATACATTTCACAAAAATTTACTGCAATAGTGTGAAAAATAACGCTTTTACAAGTATGTAGTTGTCCAAAAATTTTACATTTAGAATATTACACTTTTTATTAGGTTTAACCTTCTACTGTAAAGTTACAATTATTTGATTTAGTACTTGATCTCTGTGTAAATTTATATCCTCAAAACACATAAATTGTGAAAAAAGTCTGAGTTCCTATCAAAAATTTCAGCCATCAAAAGAAATGAGACCAAAACTTGGACGTGTTAACTTGGGAATATTTTTGAAAATTTTATCAATGAGAGAACAAAGTTATGAGAGAGTAAAACTTCGTGTTCATACATGAACATGAATTGTACGGTTTTTGTTTTCTAATAAATACATACATTTATAAAATAAAATATATGTATTCATGTTAAAAAAGGTACATTTTCGTTAGTCCGATTTTTCTGACGATTTTTCGAGTATAAAATGACGATTATTTTATATTTTATCGTTATTTCGACGATTTTTCGATAATTTTATCTGGCAGCGCTGCTCACGACTGCTTTCTGCGGCTGCTTTTTAGTGTCAATTTGTATCGAAAATGTGTTTATGCCGGTATTCTGTTTATTCATTAACATCGTCGGCAGTAACTTCTAGTCATGGGCAAAATCTTTCATTTGTGTGAATCTTTCATTCCCTTTCAGAAAGGTTTCATCTTTCTGAATGTCATACACTTTTTAGAATGAAATGTCTATCTCTTTTTGAAAATGTTTCAGTTCTCGTGAAAAGTTATTTAAACAAAAAAACTTTTTTAATACTTATTTGAAACTACATTTTCTCGAGGGAAATCCATAGTCTTGATTTCTATTAGCAGAAAAACAGAAAAATTAAAGCAAGCAAAAATACGAAAGTAAATAGAAAAATAAAAGAGAAAGATGAAATAAAATATAGAGAAAATATAGAATTATTTCATTCTTTCACTTGAAAGAATCATTCAGTTGAATTAATTCATTCAAGAATGACACAAGCCTAGTAACTTCAAATGCCCTCTAATTTTTGTTTTACTTTCTTTTGTGCTTATTTTTCTTTGTAGTTTTGTATACAAAATGTATGAAATTTATTGAAAGTATGGTAACATTTTTGATAGAATATTTATTTATATGCAAGGGCATGAGAAAAAGCGCTCTCAAAATAAAATAGATTCTATCTCACGACTGCTTTCTGCGGCTGCTTTTTTGTGCCAAATTGTATGAAAAATGTGTTTATGCCGGTAGTCTGTTTAATCATTAAAGCGATACTCTAGCTTCATATAAAAACTAATGATTCGTTCCAAAATTCTGAAAACCCGCATAAATTCAAATTTTTATTAAAAAATCAAAACAAAATCGCATAAAACAATCAACAAAGATATATAGACTTAATTTACTTAAACAATAAAACACGTTTACAAAAAATAAGCAAAAATATAATAGTAATTCATTAATTACAGAAAAAACGGAAAACGTTCCAAAATATAAGCTAAAGCATTTTTTAAATAAATTCTGTAAATATGTACATATCATTAACCTGAATCACTGAATAATTGTCTGCATCGTTTTGGAATTGGTTCAACGTCACTTTCATCATTAGATGATATAATCATATTGTCATCACTACAATTATATCAATGAAGCAAACTTGGTTTAATTTAAAAACTGTAAAAGAGCTTAAAAAACAAAAAATTTAAAAATCCCTTAAAATTCTAAAAGAAATCGTTAATTTAAAAAACGCATAAATTTGAATCCGGATAAAAAAAATCTGCACAAAACGAGACCTGAGTGTACGCAATTTCAACAAGAGAAGGTGCAATAAAAAATTAATATAAAGAAAAATTAAAAAGCTGTACTGTTATCCAGCAATATTTTTGTTAATGAAGTTAAATTGAACGGTGACAGTAAAAACATTGACATCGAAAACATAAGCAAACCATACAAAATACTTCATGAAACATGCACAAAAACTATCCCAGAGCTACATTGGGCCGAGTCTTCTTATAAAAAAGCTTGGTATTGGTTCTTACGATATAAAGTGCGAAGTCAACCACGGGACAGCTACAGTTCGTGGATTGGATAACAAAGCAGTGGAATTGATTTCTGCATATATTGGAGATAAGCCAATGGGAATATACTGCCGTCAGACCCCAAAAGAAAAATATTTATTGGTGTCGCAAAACCAGCACTTGGGAGGAGTTAATGTCTTTGACACGTTAGTGGCGTTTGATCAAATTAATCATCGTTCTACGCAATAGAACTGGGCTTTGGGATCGAGATTAACCAATTCATGGCGTTTGTATCTCAAGCACCTCAACATCGTCGAGAATAACCTGAAGCATATGTTGCTTATAAAATTTCAGATTTATATAGCAAATGAGTTGCAGCATTCGTCTTGAGTTCAGGACAAATGAAAAAGGAGGATCCAGCGGAAAGTGTTTGAAGCTGGGATGGCAAATTGATACAATTGTATTTTTTTCTACTATTCAAACTCAAAAAGTACAATAGTACACCAATGGTTAATTAAGTACATTTAAGGAATCTCCCCAGTTTTATTAATTTCATTCCGCATTTATTTTCAATCAAGTGTATATTTTAATTTTCATCTTTGAACTATGAACTCAAAAGCAAATTCTATTTGTTCTTATTTTCTGTGCGCTAATTGCATAATTTTCCTTACACTTAAACAGCCGAAAATATTGATGAAATGGATCACCAGCTGTAGGATAATTTTCAAATAAATAAAAAATCTCATAATAAGCTGGTATGTGGTATTTTGATCCTTATATATATGCATTTATCAATATTTTAATATATTATTTATAATTAACACGTTTCAAAATTAATGAAATTAATTTAAAATTTTTTGTTGATGTTGGGTAATCACGACTGGAAGAATTCCGCAGCTGCTCAAGCAACCGCAATTAAAAAAAATCCACTGATGTGTTGCTTGAGCAGCAATGTATTGAAGTAAAAATATATGTACATATTTATATATGTATGTACATATGGATGTATGCATGTGTGTATGTATATGACTTAGGCCACTACCATAATTTCCTGTTTTGTGTTTTGTTGTTCAATTACAAATTCCATATTTGTACACAGAATTCCAGGATTTTATTAACAGATGATTAGTATTTACAAGGATTAGAACCAGAAGTCATTTGGATTATTGATTAAAATTTTGTATATTCGTAAAACTAAACGCATTCCTCTAAAATGGCATTTACATTGTAAAAGAAAATCCATAAACAATCACAACAATATAACTAAAACAAAACTCCTCCTTGAGTGATATAGATACGTAAATAAATACTTATGTAGGTATGTACCATACACATTTCTTGTGGAATAGTTAAAAGAAACTACAACACATAAAATTTTCGTACTTACCCTGCAGCAAATGCGAATAGTGAAATTGTAGTAATTTACTAGTTACATTTTTAATAGTACTGCTGACCAGGTGTACTCCAGCCAATGTAATCGCCTATTGACATATAATATAGGGCTGTCATTCAAAATCTACCAGTAGACTATAGTACTATTGACGAGGTAGTTCTTTTAAGACCATATGGAGACAGTTGAACCAAAGATTCATTAGTACACTTTAGTGACCCTCGTCTACAGTTTTATAAGGGTTGGGACAACAAACTTATTAAAAATTAAATAAATTATTTTTAAATCATTTAAAGCGGCCAATATTTCTGCACAGCATAATTAAAAAAGAAAACAAACTATTGACGCGTTCGTTGACAATGTCAAAATTCCTGTACTCGTGAGCGAGATTGCATTCGAATAGAAATTAATTTCGATAGCAAGACATTTTCTTATGATGTCACTTGATACCAAGCGAATCGAGTTTATGTTTCAGAGTTGGAAGCTTTTTTGATTGCAAAAACGATCTTATTTGAGATATCATGGCTCCATTATTACATCTTATTTCTATATATGGATTCACATATGAAAAATTCATAATTAAATTTCAATATATGAGCTGCTATATTATAATAAATTTCATATATCGTCCATATATCAATTCACATACATATACTAGTTTGGCGATGTATAATCCCATGCATTGACATATGTATGTACATGAATTCATACATATTCATATATATTTATATACATTCATATATGAAAAATATATGGATCATACATATTTTTTTAGCTGGGCTGACAAATGTTGGGCAAAACATGTTTGTTATATTTAAAATCAACTAGAAATTCCTTATCTGTGCCCTTAATTATGAAAGTGGTCAAAGTCATGTACATTTTGCTTTGAAATATTAAATGAATCTTAAAAAAACTTCAATATATATTTAATAAATATTATATATTTTTATATTAATCGAGACTAGAACAACTCTAAATTAAATGTTGCATAATGTAAAAATATTTTTTGATTTGTTCAAATGTAATCTACTAAATATCTAGACCAAAGAAATATATGACTTAGACCACTTTCATAATTAAGGGCACATTTGTATATGTATGTATTATTTTTGACGTATGTCCGTATGTACCCACCAAACCAAATGAACCGAATTCGTAACAACTCGTCGTCAAACTCCGATTTCGGAACTGAAATCGTAACGATTTTTGTATGAAATTGTTGACACGACTTCGTAACGATATGTACTTACGAAATCGTAACGACATGTCGCTAAGAAATCGATACGATATGTCGGTACGAATTCGCAACGACATGCGATTTCTTTTTGTGTATACAGAAGAGTATAGCTTCACCGTTATGTTGCTGCTTTTGTCGAAATAATTAGCATAAACATACATATTTATTGCATACTTACATTTTTTAAGTTTTTTCACAATTATTTTTTATTTATTTAAAACAAGACTTATAAATCAAAGTTTTAATGATTAAAAAAATGTTTATTAAAAATTTTTTTCAGAGAAACTACCGAAATGTCTTAACGAATTCGTTACGAAAAGTCTGAGTTTAGACAAACTACCGAAACGTCCTAACAAATTGGGTACGACAAGTCTGACTTCAGAAAAAATCGAAACGTTGGTTTTGGGGGTTAGAGCTGCAAAACTATCGATACTATCGAATGATTTTATATACATATGTATGTTGCCACATAAAAGACATTTGGCATAGTTAATATCTTTCACTGGCTAGAAAAAGATTCAAATTCCTCAACATTTTCATTAGTATACTAGCTTAGCCCGGTGTGCTTTGCTACCCCCTTCCCCAATTTAAAAGAAATATATTTAACTTTTTCCATATCCAATCAAAATTTCAAAGTAAATACTAATTTTGAAAATTGGTCCACAAACGACAAAGCAATGTGATAATTCATTTTTTTGTGCGGGCACATTGCGCCATCCCTATTTAAAAAAAAATATTCGGCCTCTTTCATGTGCAAAAAGCATTTTTAAAAGTGGTAGTCAAATGACGAAATTGTTTAATAATCAATTATCGATACGGACAATTTTTAACACCCTTCCCATTTTATCAAAAAAAATTTAGTTGACCTCTTCCGTACAAAAAAAGAATTTTGGTAATTGATTCACATATGATAAAGTTGTCTAATATTCACTTTTTAAATAAGGGCACTTTGCTTCCCCCTCCCGCAACAATTTCAATAAAGAAATTAGTGGGACTTTGCCATATGAAAAAAGAATTTTGGATGACAAAAATATTTGATTAGTAATTTTTATACCGTCCACCCCAAAAATTAAAAAAAAATATTTTACTGAACCTTTTCCGTGTGCAAAAGAATTTGAAAATTGGTCCACAAATGACAAAGTTATTTGATAATAAATTTTTGGGGTGGGCACTCAACCCTCCCACCCAAGAATAAAAAAAATTTGCGACCTATCTCAGATGCAAAAAGAATTTGGAAAATTGGTCCACAAACGACTTAATAATTTAATAACCGATTTTTTGGCGGGCACATTTCACTTTCCCCCATTTAAAAATAAATTTAGTGGACCTTCTTCCATATGCTAAAATCATTTTGAAAATTGGTCGATAAATGACAAAGTTATTTGATAATGAATTATTGGGGCGGGGAATTTGTGACACCCTCATACCCTTTCCAATTTCAAAAACAAAAAATTTAGTGGATCTCTTCCATACCAAAAAAAATTTTGGAAATTGGTCCACATATAATGAAGTTACTTGATATTCAATTCGTAAATGCAGGCACTTTGCTTCTCCCTCCCCCTCTCAATTTAAAACAAAATTTTATAGTTTTTCCATATTCACAATGAGTTTTAAAAATTGGTCCACAAATGCCAAAAATATTTGATAATAAATTTTTGGGGCGAGCATTTTGCACAACCCCCCCTTCCCCCACCAAATTACCAAAAAAAAATTTTGCGAACCTTTCCCATATGCCATTAAAATTTTGATATATATATAATATTACTTATTAGATAACAAATTTTTGTGGCGTGCACTTAACTCCCCCCCCCCCCCAAAACAATTAAAATTTAATAGACCTTTGCCATATACAAATAGAATTTTAAAAAGTGGTCCACAAATGACAGAAATATTTGATAATCAATTCTTTGGCGGGCACATTGAGCCCCCTTCTTCTCCTCCCAACATTTAAAAAAATATTTAATGGACCTCTTCCATATGCAAAAATCATTTTGAAAATTTGTCGATAAATGACAAAGTTATTTGATAATGAATAATTGGGGCGGGAAATATGTGACACCCTCAAAATAACGTGTTTTATATTCGGATGTAACATCTCTGTTTGTAACCTGGCTGTTTGTGAGCTTACCTGCTCCGCCAACACTTTGTAAAGTAAAAAGAGAAAAAAATAAGTAAAATATTGAACTTGCATTTTCTTTTGCTTTACTTTTTCTATGTTAAAAATTATTTCGAATGCCATTTTGCTTGCCATTAATGCCGTCATTAGAAATTTCGATATGTGTTATGCGAAATCGAATGACAAAATCCCAGAAGTTAAAACCTCGCACGTTCGTGTAAAAACTCATTTGTAATCGAATGCGGAAATTAGGCCCCAGATGTTCACTAGAACTTCTGCCTCTGACGTATCTCTACTCGGGCATAAAAGGAAAGCTGTCGATATTGCAATTGTCGCTGGAAAAAAGACTTTTGGCATAGAGACATATCCCAGCTAATCAAAACATTCCTAAATAATTTCGCATTCGAATGTTGCTTAAACATTCCTCGAACAAAACACTCTAGAACGGCTATCGTAAGCGGAAGGAGAAAGTGCTGCTAGAGCTCACTCGTCGCTCAGTTTGTGGCAGTAAATCTTTCGATATCGATGTTTCGTTCACGAATCAATAGCGAACCTTTAGCAATATATCTATATATATGTATATGTATATAAATATATATACATAAGTATGTATATATCGCAAAATGTTGCTTTTTGATTCATTTTTGATTTTTCATCGCATAATTTATTACTAAATCTTTCATTTTTACTTGGATTCAGAAATGTATTTTCTGCTCATTTTACTTATGTACTTAACTTTAACTTAAGGTGTCTTTACATGGTAATACAAAGTATTACGACTTTGTAGAATCAAAATATTATGAAATTCTCTCCGTGTTTAAAAAAAAAGAGAACAAGAGTCTGTTGTAGGTATTTTTTATGTTTACACTGGTACTATAAGCAAAATGAAGTAAAATGCAAGCAAAGATATTAAACTGTTGACTTAATAACAAAAATGGGAAAATTGCAAAAAAAAGATGTGTACTAATAAAACTAAATATTGGAGAAAACATTTTATAATTTCAATGCAATTTTACTACAAAATATAATTTTTTTAAAGTTTATTTATTCTTTGTTTGGCTTTGCTGTAACTGTTAAGTAGCTGATGGTTGCAGTCGTAAAATATTTACAAAAACAACATGAAAATTTCCTGAGTTGATTTTGGTTGTTTTTGTAAAATTGTCAACACCTACAATATATGCCATTAGTGCTGCCAATGTTTAATTTGAAATACACCTCTAGTGTGATGAGAATACTTACGTTTCTAAAATGGAGTCTAAATTTCACAAAACAATTGTTTAGAAGCCACACCTCATTTTATTTTATGCTCTTTAATTTAGTCGTTCATGCAGTAATGCCAACTATTTATAACCCAAACGCGCTATTCCCCTTCGCAAAACGCGCTAGAACGCGCTAAGTTACAGCATTGTCAACTATTTATAGCCAAAACGCGCTATTTTCGTACGCGCTAAATTAAATTTTAATAAAAGTAGATGTATATATGTACATGTGTATTAGTAAACACAATTGATTTTTTTTTAGTAGGTCTTTTCAGATTTTATAATAATGTTTCTTCAAAATTATATCCTAAATAACTAAAATCATTTAATACAGAATCAGAATTGCCTTCCAAATAATCGAAATCATTAGTTTAGAGGGGTGAAGTTTGTAGTGTGTGTCTGTGTATCTGTGCATTTGTGTGTCTGTCCGTGTCTACGCACAGACTAAACGGCTGAACGGATTTTGATTTAGTTTTTTTCTGTTTGAAAGGTGAGTTGATCAAGAGCTATTAGCTATTCTTTTTGTACTTGAGCTAGAATAGATCTTAATAAGTTATATAATTTTTTTTGGTCACGAGTAGGAGTACATATTTTTAGTTGTAAATTTCGAAATATTTGCCATTAATAGTATTAAAATGCGTTTTTAATTTTAACCATAGTCAGAGAATTTTATTTGCGACAGCTGAATCATTAACCAATTTAAAAAATTATATGAGTTTGAAATACTAGAAAATTGTTAAATTTATGCAAAAAAAGTAAAAAAAAAAAAAAAAATTTAACTGAAATGATGATGGCTTTATTCAAAACGCGCTAATTTAGCGCTTTTTTTAGTAAACGCGCTAAGACGAAAAAAAGCGCGTTTGGCATAGTTAAAACGCGCTAAATATAGCGCGAAACGCGCTAAATTGGCATCGCTGCGTTCATGAGAGCAACGAGTGAACATGAGATTTTTTAAATACAGTGCGTAAAGTAAATGATGGCACTCAGAAAAGACTTTTTGATATAAAATTTTTTTGATACTGAACAATGTTTTTATGTTATCAAACATATAAGAGGCATTATAAAATGTTATTTAGAGGCTTTATTATTCTTTTAATATCAATGCGATTAGGTATGATGATGAGGAAAAATTAAAGCGATGGTTAGTGGGAAAGAAAATAATGAAAGATTGGATTTAAGTTAAAAAAAAGTAATTTTTAGCTTAGTGCCTTTATATATTGTTAAGAAATTTTCTATTTATTTAACGATTAAGGGCCGTTAGCAATTAAAAATTTAAACTGCAGTTAACACTAAACATAAAATTTAAACTATAGTTTGTACAAACTTGCTAACACATATTTCAGTTATTTTTTAAATTTCCATTTATGTTTAAAAATTTTAGTTAAATTTAACTGAAACAATTTATTAGTTTAAGTTTTAACTGAAAGAAAAAATTTGAAATATGTCCAAATAAATAAAAATAAATTCTATCAAAAATGAACAAAAACTTTTATTTGAAAAAAATTAAAATAAATATTGAAAACATGTCTCTTCTCGACAGTGGCCAAGAAAATGTCTTCTTCCATATGTACATATGTACATATATATAATTACCAAACACCTTTTTCTCTATGTTTCATTCTGCTTATTTGCGTATTTGATTGTTAAAATTTCCAATATATAATTATTCAAACTAACTTTTTTATTTTAAACGTCCATATTCTGACTTTTATTTTTCAGTTCATTCAAAATAATTGATAACAGCAAGTTAAATAATTTTTGTTTTTGTTAACGAATATGAATATGAATGAAGGTTTAATTCAATTAAAACAAAAGTTTAAGCTAACTGTGAGTTAGTAAACTTTCAATTTAACTGATCTTTGTTAATGGGGGTAAGTCGGAAAATTTTTAACTCATTGTGTTTTTAAAAAACTTAAATTTTTAAACACAAAATGTATTGAAATCTTTCTCATTTCACCATGTCAATATATAGCAAATTCAGTGCGAACTGTACTCTATTACCTTTTTAACCAACTTCAAAGAAAGAAGGAGGTTAACAATTCGTTTCTATTTTTTTTCATAACTTAAAAAAAATTCATAACATTTTAGACCGATTGAAAAATTCTTTTTTGTCTGAGAGGGTATAGCTTCCCATTGATCACATTTTATAAAAAGCGGGCGGGGATACGCCCACAATTTTTTAATTTAATTTTATGATATTCTACTTATTTGATTGCAGCGAAACCTATCAAACACCTTAGGTTCTTGTAATTACAAAATTTGAAAGTTGAGAAATACGCCCATTAAAGTTTATTAAAATATTTTACGCGGTTCTACTCAACCGATTTTTGCGAAACTTACCACACACCTTGAGCTCTAAAATAGACACAATCCTCTTTTAAAAAAATTAGAGGAGTCACGCCCATTAAAATTTAATATTTAATAATTTTTACGAAACTTGGCACACATCCTACGATTAAATAAAGGCACAATCTTGCATTCGAAAAAGTGGGCTGAAGCACGCCTATTAAAGTTTAGTATAATATTGACGAAACTTGGCACACACCTTGAACTGCTTAGTGTTCAATTTGCTTCAAACTGATCTTTTCCAAAAAATCTTTGAAAAAATTCATATAATTATTTTATTTTTCTAAATATGACACGAACTCAAAAGTCACGAAGTTAAAAGATAAATATAAAACTTTTTAAACAAAAATTAAACCGACTTCCAAAATAAGCACTAAAAAGCTAAAAATAATATAGATATAGTTAAATACAATATTTTTACATACATATGTATGTACATATGTTACCTATAGTGCTGTTTGAAGTTGCTGCCAGCAATATTGGTAACTAAGCACATACTCATACATACCGGGCATGTGCCTATCAGTGTTGCCAGTGAAATTTCGAGAAAGATACATTCTAGTTTCCAAAAAGATACATTTGTTCCCAAAAAGATACATTTTATAAAAAGTTTTAAAGTCCATTTTTAACGTTTAACATTTATTAACATAACATTATTTCATATTTGATGAATATTGTAAAGAAAATTGTATGATATAAACTCAGTTTTATATTTATTAAGTCATATACATATATTGGGAATGTAATTTTTAAAAATACAGCAAGCAATTTGTTATCAAAACAAATTCATTTTTGTAAAAATTAATATACTAGTTAAGGCGCTTATACTAAGGCGATTATATCAAAAAGTTCATATAAATTTCCTGAAAATAAAAAAAGATGTTCATATTTCGTAAAAAAATAAATTCATATTTTCTGTACATTTTGCGTACAGATTCAAAAGATACGAAAAATGTCGGCATTACACATGGTACCTGAAGTCATCAAAAGATACGAAAAATGTATCTTTCGTATCCTAATGGCATCACTGGTGCCTATGTGTTTACTACAAGTATTACTGGCACCAACTTCAAACAACACTATAGGTAACATATGTAAAAATATTTTATATATTATATTTTATTAACTAGATCTATATTATTTTTAGTTTTTTGATGTTTATTTTTGAAGTCGGTTTAATTTTTTTTAAGTTTTATTTATAACCAAAACAATTTATTGTGATTAAATTTTAATTAAAATGTTGTGCTTAGTTTTTCGTAACACTGTACTTCAAATGCTCGCACCAATACAGCTGCAAAACATTTTTGGGCTTCCCTGTTATACATATTTCTACATACGTACATACATATACACAATTTTAATTTTTAGCATGAAATATAAGGGGTGCAAGGATAATCGTTATGTGCTGTAATAAAACAATTAAATAGTAGACTTGACTTTGCTGCAGAAAAAAGATTAAATCACAAATTATTTTCGGAAAATCCGTTTATTGCATGGAAAAACTTACATACATGACGAACGTTCAACACTTGCACGTGAAAAATTTTACAACCTTTTTAATCAGGTACAAAGTCAAGTATTATAGATACATTTGTTGCAACAATGTCAGAGCTTCTTAAGTAGTTATATTTAGTACAATAGAAGATTCCCTAAGTGGTAAATAATGTATTTCAATACCTGTAATTAAGGTTAAGTGGTAAATAATGTATTTCAATACCTGTAATTAGTGCTTGTTCAGGTTTTTACCAAACATAATTTCTTTGGCAAAAGGGAAGAAGTTGAGATAAAGTGTTTTTGAGTTAATTACACCTCTTTAATCTTCATATACAAATGTGCCTCAGGAAAACCCTCAATTATGTATATATACATACATACATATACATATGTATACATATAGACATGATTGAATCATATATAATCAAACATAATAAGTCTGCAACTTCAGGCAAAATCGCTGTCAGATTAATAAAGCCCATAACAAAATCTATTGTAGTAACTTCAAATGCTCTCTAATTTTTGTTTTATTTTCTTTTGTTCTGATTTTTCTTTATAGTTTTGTTTTCAAAATACATATGTACATGAAATTTATTAAGGTATAATAACATATTTGAGAGAATTAATATTTATATGTGAGAGCACAAGAAATAACGCTCTCAAAATAAAATACATTCTATCTCTCGACTGCTATATAGGGTCAGGGTTGTCTAATTTTTTTCGACCTATTTCACCAAATTGATTGTAAAAGTCGCCAAAATCAATTTTAAGTAGTTTTTCTTAATATATACATATATATATATATATATGTGACAGCGCATAGAGAAAGGGACCTAAGGGTAAAAAAAATCATCTTTCACTTTTTTTTTTTTTTTGATGTGGACAACATCTGAGCATCGAATGAGACCGATCCCATGCCCCAAAAGTGTTCCCTCCCAGAGATATGCGCGTTTTATTCAGTGATGGTACACCAAAGATACACGTATTTAAATCTTTAAAATGGCTCTCCTGAACAAAACCGGTTTTTACTCTTAGGTCCCTTTCTATTTTGCGCGTCACATATGTATTATTTAAATGTAGTGAAAATACGTACCCTTCTGCTAGCGCAACGCTTGGCGCTCTTATTTAGGTTGAACTCTAAATTGTATGGCAAAACTCGTTAAGACCATGTTATATTTTGGCACTTAAGTGGGGTAAACACTATCGAACATGGGTGACAGTTTTTCTCAAATTTTACATTGATCGATAGTGTGAACACGAATTTCGTCAGTCCACAGTCAACCACAGAACTTTTTGTGCTTGAGTGACAGTCAGCGGCCATATTGGTTTTTGACTGATAGTGTGTACCAAAATGCGTAAGTCAAGAGATATTTTTGTAGCATAAACAACACAAGATAGACACGGAAAATTATTTTTTTTTATGGAATTTACATATTTTTATGAAATGCAAGGATGTGTGTGATGTTAAAGACAAAATGTTAACACAAAATCGTACGAAGAGTTGTTAGAGATAAGAAAACATTAAAATAATTCATTATAAAAAAATTTTTGTTAGCAATAATGCGCATCCAATTTGTATTTTTCTGTGATTGTGGGTTCAATTTTTTTCTTGAATGAAGGTTTGAGTGTCGAACATGATCGATAGTCTCAACAGCCAACACTATCATTCAAAACTGATGAATTTTCGACTATCACTCATGTTCGATAATGTGTACCCCATTTTATGCTAACTTCATGCTAGTTTTTCATTATCTATAGGGCCGTTAGTCAACAATAAAATACTGGTTTTGAAATTTGAGTGCGTGCAAATGACTGAAAAAATTATTTGTTGTTTGCATTGAAATGTTTACGTTATTGTTCGCACAAATTTTCTGTCGACTGTTCGTGTTAAAGACTTAGTGGGGGCAAGAAACTTCAATCGAAATTTTACTCTTTGAGTTCGCCGTATTCGATATAGAATATCTTGTATCGAAATTTGATATCGAAGATTCGATCGAATGCTTTCTCTGAAAATTTCATTCGATAGATTAAATGCTATCGTATACATACTGACATTGGTATAAACAAAAAAATTAAGTTTTATATTATTTGTTAACGCACTACTAATCCCAAATGTATTTTACTGTATAAGTATTTAAATAAATAATTGAAATAATAATTTGTGAATATTTACACAATTCTAATAAAAACAAGAAAAAAATTAATTTAAGATTACTCTGAAATAAAGTAAATTTTTGAAAAAAAATAATGAGAAATTTAAGTATCAAACACATAACATTTTTGCTTAGGAAAAATAAAATACATGGAAAATAAAGATAACTTATGGCTTCGCATTTCCCTTCGGGTACGCATGACATTTTCATCTTCTTCATCGGATAAAGACAAATAATATCAAGTGTAATTAAAAAAAAATAAAAAAAACCCGACTGCGACCAACTTTGAACCATTCAATTTCCTAAACGGTCATTCGAAATTAAAAACATAAGAAAAATCCAAAACTGCTTTTAAAATACCTGTCGAATGATACCCATTTTGATATATGTAGTTCGCCGACTTTTTATTTTTTTCGTATTTACAAATGGCGTCTGTTGGCCGCCATATTGAATTTTTCTAATTTCATATGTCGGGATTAAGACAAATCGATTGACTTAAGAATAATTAAAATCGGTCCACGTATTCGGTTTATATAAGGCCGCGAAGGAAAACACATACGTACATAGGCTGATAAGCACAATACCCTTCTTTGCATCGCGCAGTCGGGTAAAAAACAAGTACATAATACATTGTCTACAAAACATAATTAATTGAAATTAAAACATTTCAGTTTTAAGAATTTCGCGTTTGCGTACCTCTATTTTATTTCTTTGTTAAAATTTTATAAGGATCATATTTTTTTATTCTATCACAATGCCAAACAATTTCTTACGTTCCCAAATTAAAAAAAAAATTAGGACGCTGTCGAGTGCCGCCATCTGGGTTCGCGATACGTCACGAAATTTGAGTCGAAAGCGACGATTTGGCCCCAGCTGTTTTCTAATATTGCGAACGAAAATGAGTGATATCCTTGGACAGGCAGTTAATTTATTAGTACAAACCATTAAACTACTGAAAACTCATACAGACATGGAAATACAACGTGTTATAACAATATGTATGTATGTATATGAAACAAATTTCTACAAAAATCTTGAACAATTCATTGGAAAAAACTACTAGTTAGCGCTTAGCCTACCTTAAATTTTACCTTGTTAGCTCGTTATAATATGATTAAGTTAGTATCTGACATTCTGTAATAATTGCGTGGTTGAAAAAATATTCTTAATTTTAACCTTCCATTGCAAGCTTTTATGGCTTTTTTTGTAATACTTCCATTGCAGCCTATGAAGCAATTAGCGGGAGATTTATTGACCAAAAGTCAGGGAAATCCTAAATGCTACATACAACTAAGGTTTTTCTTAGGACCGAGACAAAATTTTAAACAATAGCAAAAAGGATGCGCTTGCTTGAAGTATAATTTACACACACATACCCATGCATAGAAAGATACGTTACTACCCTCTAGTCAGCCTAGAACCATATGTCTCTATGTGAACACTCCTTTCTCTAGCGACAATTGCGCGAGTAGGTATGCGTCAGTTCTACTGTTCTGGTGATATTGTCAACGAATGCGTCCAGTCAATTTCAAAATGATTGACTAATTAAATTTTAAACAAATTTTTATTAGTAGAATAATATAATATTTGTGTAGACGAGGTTTACTAAAATGTGTGAATATTTGTTTAAATGTCTCCAGTTGGTCGCAAAATAACTACTTAGTCAGTAGTGCTACAGTCAACTGGTGGATTTTCAATGACAAGCTAATGTTAAATGTCAATAGATGATTACATTGACTGAGGTACACCTGGTCAGTAGCAATACTACCAATGTCACGAGTAAATTAATACTTTCACTATTCTCACTTCCTGCAGGGTATGTACATACGTAAATATGTGTGTGTGGAATATGGACATTTGCACATGCGCATTCCACGAAATAGTTAACCGCCATAAAGTCATGATACACAAGACGTTTTCGAGGGACTTCTGAAAAATAGAACAACAAGAGACAGAAGGACAATACTAATGGGATGTAATTATCTGTGTTTGTGTTTTGTATTATTTTAAAAATTTTTATTCTTTGCTTAAAAATTAAAACTATTTTGGAATGAAAAATTATAATTTTTTTTTAAGAAACAACAACTTTGATATAAAGTTGAACATTCTCAAACTAAGAACTTATGTTTTTGAGTTAAGAATGAAATACGAGTATTCTTGAAGTAATAATGAAGCATTTTTATTTTAAAGATAATTATTTTTAAATAAAAATATAAATTGGGTAAAGGTTCCCTGATGATCTGCATTAGCAACAGTGAAATGCGCTTAATTAAGTTAGTTGTTCATTCATTCGCAAGATATCGTTAAAGAAAAATTTTATGTATGTAAACATATCATAACCTGAAAATAGGTCAACAGAACGAATGCAAATTTACTTCATTCGAAAGATGTTGAGCTCACTTAGATGTCGTATAATCAAAAGTAAAATTTGCAAGAAACGGTTTGTTTTACACGAATTTTAAATTATTAACCCAATCAAATTAAAAATCCCAATCAGCTCTTAGCCATAAAAAGACACGTCGATTGCTGCAAATTTGAATAAGATCGGGAGATTCGTTCGAGAGATATCGTTGACGAAAAGTTTCCAAAAAATAATTTTTTTTTTTTATAATAACTAAAAGATACTTCATTCCTTACTAATTTTATAAAAAGAAAACAGCAGAGGGAAAAAACCCGGACAATTGCTTGAAAAAGTAGAACTAAAAATAAAACAAAATTGATTTTTTTGCAATAATATTGCTATTGGTGTTTCGCGAAACGGGTCAATCTCGCACCATTTTATGTAGAATATTGGATATCATTTGAAATGTTGGAAACATATTTTTAAACTAATAGTTTTGTCGTTTACAAAGGATGACTTTTTAGCAACATTCTTTTTGCAACACTGTTTTTGGCAACTCAGCTGTTTTTGCGTGACATGTTGCTGTTAAAAATGTTGCTGTTAAAAATTTCCAGTTTAGTCTATAATTTAACCATGAAACGAATTACAAACAAACAACGCCTGCAATGAATTTTATTATAAAAATTTATTCTTAAGAAAGTGCATCGTGTACTGCTCCCATTTTATGGTCAGTTTGGGCGAATTTTGGAATATTTTGCTTAAATTTTGCACCAAATTTACATTATTCAATATTAAACCACTAACACGCAGTGGCCTAATTCAGAGATGAGTTCGGTGAATAGTATTTTTTAGTTTTGGGGACGGTCAATTGACCGCCTAGATCTTGCGATTTAACGAATTTTGACTATTTTGTGTGGGGCTATGTTTAGGCTCATGTCTATAGGGACAAGCCCGCAACGGTTGACGATAATATAAAAGAAGAAAAGTTGAAGCTGAAAAAGTCAGCCATTGTAGTAATGTGTAGTAATGATAAAGTAAGAAAATAAAAAACATGTTGATTATTGAGTTCTTGTTTCAACTTTGTTATTTGTTGAGCTTCTCATTTGCTCAAATGAAAGTTTAACATATTAACTCTAGTTGTTCTAAGAAATCTGCATTAGCAACAGTGAAATGCGTATAGGATCCAGCTAAACCCCTCAATAATCAATTTCAATGTATTTTTAATAAAAAATATTTTACTTGTTAAGTAAAATAATAATTTGGGATTAATAGTGTGTCCACAAATTTTAAGACAGCATTTATATTTTAAGCAATGTAAAAATTGTCATTTCTTATAATTTTTATTTTGTCACAGAGCTTATAATACGGGTGGGAGTATCCAAATTGAACTTATACTCGTGTGGCTTAATTTGTTTCGCTTTTTGGTTGGAAAATCTGTTATTATTGAAACATCCTTTCTGCATCGGCATAAGCATGGTATAAGGCCAACAAAATCCATACCAGTTTCGATACATTTAGAAATAAAATCTCGTCATTAAAGTTTTTAATTTTTATTATTTTTATCCAAAACTGTTACAAATCAATTTTTAAAAACATATGTATTAATTTCACTTGTAGAAAAATTGTATTAGATTGTTCGTCACTCATGCATGAGATCATTGAGACTTATGTTCAATGTTTTAGACAATAGTTCAAATGTAAACTTATCTTAACGTAAAGAAACTTTTTGAATCATTTTGAAAAACAAGATATTACTACAAAAAACGTTGTTTGCATTTATTTCATAAATAATACGACATGACGAAAAAATCCCTACATTTTGGAGAACATAAAAAATCAGTCTGATTTTCCCTACGCTTCTATTTTAGTAAAAAAAATACCTACATGTACAGATTTTCCCCTACTTCTGGCAACACTGCCACCGACCGAAAAAAGGGATCCCAGCTATTTTTATATATATATATATATTTATATTTTTAATACATGAATGTGTACAAAAATATATATATATATATATGAATTCATACATGGAAATGTATGGGATTATACATAGCAAAAAAATATGGACTAATATATGAAATTTATTATAATATATGAGCTCATATATGGAAACTTAATTATGAAGCTCTTCATTTGTGGATCCATATATAGAAATAAGATGTAATATAGTAGGGTTTGCACAGCGATTACAATCGTCATAAAAATCACGATTACTCGCAATCGTAATCTAAGCCATTGATCGCTGGATTACGACTAAAAGTTTTACCCTTTTTCAAGCAAAGAATTTATGTCAAAAGTCTTCGCCAATAAACTTTTTCTAATCTAACACGTAATTCACACGTTGATTTTTTCAAGTTTTTTTAAGACACTAATTTTGGTGTTTGTTGGTGAACGGTATAGAAAAGAAAGGGGGTTGAAAAAGATCACATATTCTGTTCGGGATGTGTTTTTTTAATTTTTCTTTACACACGTTCGTATTTTAGTATGTTGCTTTATTTTATATTTTATTTCAATGTGACAACGGTTTTCTACAATTCAAAATAAAAATTTAATATTTGAATCAAATATGTATATTAAAGGTATGTAAGGACATATTTGTATGGCAATTGGAGAAAAGTGCTAATTTTTTGCTTGCAATGGAAAACGATAGCTTCAAAAAGGTGTGTTAAATTCTGATAGATTTTGAAAATAATTAAGCCAATCTCAAACCACTGGCTTTTATAAACCACATTAGAAGATAAAATATAAAAAATATAATTAAACTGTGAAACGAACTTTATTATTGTATGGTGTTCACATGACAACTTAATCTTGAATCGACTTAACACTGCCTTCTTGCTACAAATGTGAACATTGTATCAAAATAAGAGTATGCATAAACAGGCTCGAAAAATAATTAACCGGTTTTTTGCTTTCCTTAAAATAAAAATAAACGGATTTCCGAAAAATTATAGTTTTTGCATTCTCTAATCACAATACAAGCACATCATGAAAGTGCTACAAGAAAACATGTGAAAACGATGTGGAACCCAGAAAATGGATGAATAATGTCTTTTTAAATTTATTTAATTTGGGAAGTTTTTATTTGGTTGCTTGTTCCAATGAGGACAACCTCCATGTAATCTTATATAGGGTGTTTTTATTGAGGTATAGAACTTTAAGTTGGTATCACTTTTTTAACTGGCGGCCATTTTGTCAGCTGTCAAGTGATTAATATTTAGTTTGGTTTGCCATTTCATCATGAACAGGTTGACAAAAGAACAACGCTTGCAAATCGTGCAAATTTATTTCGAAAATAATGGTTCAGCCGCGGCGGCCACATGCCCGAAATCATATTTAAACGTTAATGGCATAAAATTATCCTTCCAATAAAGCCAAATTGATGGACATTAAAACGATTTTCTTGTGTTTTATTTCAATTCGAAGTTCTATACCTCTAAAAAAACACCCTATAATTAATTTGTTTTAATTTCTACTTGCATTATTTTTATAACATAAATAAACACACTAGTTATATTGCTTAATAAAGTTGCCTAGTGTTTTAATTGGTGTACCTAAATTCAGTCCTTTGGTGCATATTTGATTAGATTGAAGTTGTAAAATACTGGCGGGTTATTATGTAATTCGATTCGAAAAGAAAACTGTTCGAATGTGTATGTTATTAACATTACAATTCGAAAGCATTTTCGATCGAATCGGATTACATAATAACCCCCCTGGGCCATTTAAGAAATAAATGTGCATTTCTTTTTTTTTTAGTAAATGTGTAATTTTTCTGAGGAATACTATTCATCAATAGCTATGCCGAGCTTGTGCGTAAAAAGGCTAGATCTATTCATTATTATAACCACGTAACCATTCTTTTTCAATTTTACAGTAGAAACGCAATCTTTATTAAATTTATCAATAGAAAAATCTAGAAATCATGCTTAAAATTATTAAAATTGCCGGACATACTTCTGGCATTGTGTCGCAAAGGAACGAATTAGATCGTTTGGTAGTTTGTGATTTGGTAAGATTCCCCAGTAGCTAGGTATCGAAGCGTGGCAGCTTATTTTTCCGCTGGAGTTGTGGATTGTCTCATTATGGTATCTTTTTTAGCGATGCTACTTTGAATTTTTGATAAGATGAAGTGAAACGTTTCAGGGTTCATTCTAACATAATTTAAAAATGATGTCTGGTCAGCAAAGAAATCGTTCATTAGAAATGAAAAAGTACCACGCTTTGCTCGGTCCTTTGGCCCTTCCTTCACCCCTCACTACTTGTTTTATTTTTCAAAACACTTGCATCATCTACACAGCTCAATATATTTATGACATTTTCCTCATCCTTAGTGCCATCCATTTGATCAATAGCAATTTCAGCCAAATCTGTATCTGATAAAGCCTTCATCAAGAAAAGGATTTCTCAAAAGTTTTATTTAGTGTAAAACATCCGCAAATGAAAAAATTGTTTCGTTGTTGAATAAAAACCTTAAAAAAATTAATATGAACATGTTATTTCTGCATGATATTTTGTATCTTACCATGGTTTTTCTTCCGTAAAGGCTGGTACTCTGTTCAAAGTTGTGAAAATTTTTCAGCACCATTGATTATTTCGCGTGAAAAATTTGACATGTACTAAATGTAGCCCAACTCGCGGTTTTTTTTTATAAATTTCTTGCTTTTATTGCTTGAAAGTATGCAACATTGTTAAAATTCCGTGCGAAAAAAGCACTGCTCATGTTGTTTCGCAGCTAAACACAAATGATGCCAGACTAATTTTGCATGGAAAGACATGATTTTACGTGTTTTTCACAACAAGAACAGAGTACTACTTTTGCGAATTTATTTCGCAAATATTTCACACCAAATACTTTTATATGTAGTTTGACAGCAGACTGCAAAACAAATATAAATATTTGTTCATCAACTACAGCTGCGCAGGCAGTTTTAACATGTTAAGTTTAACATTACCATATTGCCATATTGAAAATTACATGCTTTTTATACTTTTAAATTTGCCATCTGGTAATAAATTTGACTTACACACAAGCAAAAACAACAAACTTGCCACACCATATTAAAGTATTAAAATTCAAACGTTGTAGTATTAAGACATATTTTAAAACGCTATTGTGAACTCCCTAATTGTATACATACATACTCCCATTGCTATGAACAAAATATTTAAATTTTACATTATTCGTTAACGCACTACTTATCCCAAACGTATTTTATTGCATAAGTATTTTACTGAATAAGTAAAATAATAAGACTGCTATGCAAAAAAATAAAAAAAAACTCGAGAGCAAAAACGTCATTATGTGATTGTAATGTACTTTTATGTTCTGAATCAAAATCTATTCTGAGATTGTTTCCATCTGGTTTTTAAGCTGTTTTCATTTAGATAAAATACTGATATTAAAATGTAAAATACGTATTTATTTTGATAAAAGTAAAAAATCTTACACATTATATGCTTCTTTGATATAAATTTAAATCTTTAATGAAATTAAACACTAATATAACATAAAAAATCAACTATTATTTAGTAGATCGCTTTCTTTTGTAAGTTTACTCTGCTATTTCACGATTTTTTTCCCAGCAGAGATCAGTTAATGTTTCTGGTAACAACTTGCCGCTATACTTTTTTTTTTCATGTGCGCAATATCTCGTTAGAACCTTTCGCCATGCTAACCAGATATATATGTCACCATGAAAAATATCTAAATGCGGATGCAGGAATTTTTTTAAATGGCATGATGCATCAGAGTTTTTGATATGAAAGAAGATGTTCTCCTACAAGTTCTTCGTAATTTGGAGCCCTTATATTTCCAACAAAATTGTAATACACATTTGCAAAACCTACCCACGCTCCTCTCTCTTCAGTGACTTACTTAGATTTGGGCAATTCTTTAAATATTTTTCACATTTAGGGACCCACAACTACGCCTTCCTTCAATTTGGTCTCACTTACACGTGGAAATATACTTTTCACTTGCTTAAATGCGTTTCCATATTTATTCATAGCTCATTTATTAAGCCTAATTTGATGAAAAATGCTGGCAAAAATATTTTTACTGCTTACTAAAGGCTCATTTGCAATGTTTTTGATTCCCAGAATCGTATGGGATCTTAAGGACCAATTGACAAAAAAGCAATAATATTTTGTATATTCATCTAGCATACGCATTTTTTTATATGTATGCCATAAAAAGAGATCGTACTGAACTTCCTTGAGCAGTAATTTCTTGTTTTCGTAAGTCTCTTTCATAGTTACTGCATGAGCTAATAGTACGGACGGTAGCAGTGTGGATACATAATGAAAATCACACTGCTTTCCAAGCCATTGAATACATTTATTCCTATTATTACTATATTTGTTATTTCCAGGAACCATAAGAAAAATTATTCGGTTACTGCGTATGACTTTACAATTGAGCCACAATATGTGTGTTACTAAGTGTTTGTCAAAGTGGGATACCTAATTTAAATGTGAATCAAATCAACAGTTTTGCACAATTTTCTTTACTTCTAGCTTATTTTATTCCCAGCATACTTAGCTTTCCAAAAATAAACAAAAAGTTTAAATATTTGCCCGTTTTAATTTTTTATAAAGTTTCGAAAATAAATAAAAAACAAAATTTTGCATTAAAAATATTTTTTCCGCCACTTATTTCTGAATTACTTCGAAACAGTTGCAAATCGAAAAAACTATAGTAATTTGATTTAAAGATAATTTTATTTTGCATCTTCAAGTGTTTAATTTGTTAAAATCTAACAAACCGTTATCGAGTTATATTAAAACAACTTAGCGTGACCGCCCTTCTTTATGGGTTAATGTTAGCCACGCCCATTAAAAGATATTTGTACGTCATAGACAAAACCTGAAAACGGTTTCGATAAAAACACAAAATTTTTTTTAAATTTTTTGTAGAACAGTATACATAATTTGTGATTATTAACACAATTCAATAAAAACACAAAAAAAATATTAATTTAAAATACATAACTCTGACAAATAAGCAGATTTTTGAAAAAAAAAATTAAAAATGTAAGTATCCAGCACATAACATTTTTGCTTAACAAAAATAAAATAAATAAATGGAAAACAAAAAGAACATTTTCATCTTCTTCACCATAATAAAGACAATTAATATCAGAACAAGTAATACATTTTCTACAAAATATGTAAATACATAAGAAATTGGAAACATTTCATATATTTCAGTTTAAAATATTTTGCGTTTGCTTACCTCTATTTTATTTCTGTATTTAAATTTTGTAAGGATCATATGTTTTTATGCTACTACAATGCGAAAAAAACTTTTTACATTTGCAAAATAAATTTCTATTCGAATGCCATCGAGTGCCGCAACACGGTTACTCTTTACTTCACGAAATTTTATTCGATACGAAAGCGACCTGCCAGTTCGGCCCCAGCTATTTTCGAATGGTTGCGAACGAAAATGAGTGATATCCTTGGACAGGCTGTTAATTTATTAGTACATACCATTAAACTACTGAAAACTCGTACAGACATGGAAATACATACAACGTGTTATAACAATATGTATGTATATGAAACAAATTTCTACAAAAATCCTAAACAATTCATTGGAAAAAATTATTAGTCAGCGCTAAGGCTAACTTAAATTTTTCCTTGTTACCTCCGGACAAACAATGTGATTAACTTAGTATCTGCCATCCTGTAATAATTGCCTGGTTGAAAAAACATTCTTAATTTTAATCTTTCATTGCAAGCTTTTATGCCTTTTTTTTGTAATTCTTGACTTTTCCACTGCAGCTTATAAAACAATTAGCGAGCGATTTATTGTCTACAAGTCTGGGAAATCCTAAATACTACATACAACAAAGGTTTTACCTAGAACCGAAAAAAAATTTTAAATAACAGCAAAAGCAATCCCATGCATCAAATAAAATTTGCACACACATACACATGCATACCCTCTAGTCAGCCTAGGACCATATGTCTCTATATGAACACTCTTTTCTCTAGCGACAATTGCACTACTTAAAATGTCGTTACCTTTTCTTTTATGCGCGAGCTGAGATAAACACATGCGCATTCCACGAAATAGTTAACCGTTAATCTGCAATATAGAACAATGCAAGACAGAAAGACAATACTTATGCAAAGTAATAAACTGTGAAATGGGACATAAAACCTTCAAAATGCATAAAAATTCAAAATTTGTAATGTACAAATGCAGTAGGTATACACATATCCTTTTTCGTAGCGGACAGTATTAGGAATTGTTGCACATTTTTATGTTCATGTTTAATTGTTATTTTAAAATAAATAAATAAAATATTGAAAAGGTAGAGAAATCACAGCTATATCGCATCATATAAAATAGAGTGGACACAATACATGCTTTAAAAACGTGAACATATTAGACAGAGAAACTAAACATAATAAAAGAAATATTCTGAAAAGTTTAAGAAGACAGGAACGGATCAATAAAACGATGAACAACAAAGAAGACGCGGACAACATTAAATTACAATATTCAATTGCAATATATATATATGTATACTCGTATGCTCCTTAATTTTTTCACATATTTACAATATTATGTATTGTATACTATACTAAACAAAAGATTCACGCAGAATATAGGGCATTAACGAATTCTCTCCATTTACTTTTATCTCTGGCTAACTATTTAACTTGATTCCAAGAAAGTCCTGCTGATTCATATTCAGACTTGATGCCTCGTTTCCAGGTGTTTCGTGGTCGTCATTGACACCGCTGGCTCTGCGGGTTCCATTCCAAGGCTGTTCGGGCTATCTCAAAGTTTGGGCGTCATAACATGTGGCCAATCCTAGTCCATTTTCTTTTTAGTGTTTCGGCGCCGACGGGAATACAGTTTGCTTAATGCAATAAAGTCTCGTTAGATATCCAATTTGCCCAGTATATGTTTAATATCTGCCTGAGGCAGCGATTTACAAATGTTTTGAGTTTACTTTGCATAGTTTTAGTGAAACTCCATGTTGTGCAGCCATAGAGCAATACCGACATAACACTGCATTTAAATATTCTCAGTTTTGTTTTCTTTGAGATATTGTTTGAACGCCATATTTTGTGTAGATTAAGAAATGCCACCCGCTCTTTATTGATACGATCAAATATATCTTCCGTGGATCTGCCATCTTTATTTATCTTACATCCAAGATAAGTGAAAGTTTCAACGTCTTTGATTATTTTACCGTCTATTATTAGAGGTGTTGTCACTTGGGTACCAATACGCATAAGTTTTGTTTTATCGAAGTTTATTCTCAGTCCCACTTTTTTTGCATTTTCAGCAAGTCTTTTAATTTTTTCCTGGATATCCGCCAGCCGGAGCGCCATTAAGAAAATGTCGTCAGCATAGTCTATGCCATTTAAATATTCTGATATATTCCAGCGAATGCCGAAAAGAGCTTCGATATTTGTTTTTTCCATCACAGCATCAAGCAATAGGAGGAACAAAGAAGGTGATAATACACAACCTTGTCGTACTCCAGTAAGGGTGTTAAAGGGACTGCTATGCTTTCCATTGAAACGGACCCTCTATTGCGCATCTCTATACAGCTCACGGATTAAAGCCACTATCTTCTCTGGTATTCCCTTCCTTATTAGTACCGCCCACATTGAACTACGATCTACCGTGTCGAAGGACCGTTCAAAGTCAACAAATAATAAATATATGTATATGCGTGTTGTATTCAACGGATTGCTCAATGAGTATGCGCAAATGCGTTGAAGTGGTCTGTACAAGATCTTCCAGCTCTAAATCCAGCTTGTTATTTTCTTAAAATTTCATATAACACTGGACAGACCAACCTAAATTACGACGCAAAGCGCAACGTAATTTAAGGCTTAGCTTTTACGCTGAAATGAGTAACCTAAATTAGAGCGTTAACGGTGCGCCAGATACAGTAATTAATCACTTTGATTAATAAAAAACTCTAAATAGAAATAAGAAATAAAAATAAAAACGCTAAATTTACCTCAAAGTAGCTAAAGTTACATTACTTAACAAAAACAACATTACTTTTGCAGCCAACTTCACTTCTTTACGCGCTGTCAAAATTGGATTTTCCAATTGCAAAGCGTTGACGCCGCGTTATTTCGGTTGGTTTCATACATTTGGTATGGGCATGAGAAATTTTGACAGCCAGACAACGCTATGAGTGCATTCTTTGCATTTGGCGACAGTAACAGCCCAACACCATTTGATCGTCGGGACGAATTTCCTGAATATAAAAAGTAATAACCGCAGGAGTCCATTCTATGAATTCCACAGTCAATCCAGCGGGCTTCGCTGATGCCAAGTATGTCTATATTGTATGTATACATTTCTTTTCGGACTTCATCAAGTCTTGATTTTTCAGAGAGAGTCCTTACATTCCAAGTACCAATCAACCAAGTACCAATCAATCCAAGTATCAACCATAAAGCCAAAAGTCGTCATTGTAGGGGGATTATTTTTTGCATTTGAATTTGTTAATGTTTCTGCAATCACGAATTTTAAGATGTGCGGCTGATTGGACCGCAGCATCCGATCCTAGTATTGGGGTTGCCAATAAACCCTCTAGGCAGGGTCGCCTTCTCACTTTAGCTATTAGTAGGCGGTTGTCTTAACAAATATTACCAAAGAATACTTGGTCTGAGACCGGAAGTAGTGGGTTGCTTGAGAATTCCAGAAAATTAATCGCTTCTGGTCATTCCCAAGTGAATAACAGTCAGAAAGCTTTCCGTACCGAAGTACACATCTGTGAAAAACTCCATTCTCCAATACAGTCTGATTAATCTGTAATAGAAAACTAAACTGTGATAATTTGTGTTTGTGCCGTTTATATTTATAATTATACATTTTAATTATATTAATTAATTATTTTACAAATGTTGTGATGTCCAGTTTTAATTTTATTAAATTACAATTTTTATATTATATCCATGGTGTCCAGTTTTATTTGCATATAAGTTTCATACAAATTTGTAAAAAATCATATACATACATATGTACATACATTGTAAGTTTCATATACACATACATACATACATACATATCCATATACATATATTGTAATATAATACTAATGTAAAATTTATTTGTCAGATTTAAATAAAGAAAGCTCCTGATGAAGGATTTTGATGATTAATTTTATCATATTTCATATCTGCAAATTCGGACAGCCCGGTAATCTGCACACTTAATTTTTTACCAGACTAAACTCTGTAATCCGGAAACCATAATTTTTACCTCAGTAATTCGGGCAGCGTTTAGTTCTATTGCTTTCGCACCAAAACTTCAACTTTGTAATTTAAGTTTTGTTTCTAAAGAACACAAATGTTCAGGTTCATTTTGAATGTATTTGATATTTAAAAAAATACATGCCGTGGGCTTTTTATGTTTGTGAAACGAAAAGAAGTGCTTATTTTTGCGCCATTGAAGTTTTTTTTTGGTATATTTTAAAACATATTAGCCTCAGATATATTGCGAATAAAAAGCAAAATGGAACTAAACTTTTCTTAATAGAAATGCCCAAATACTTATGCATAATTTTATAAAAATAAATTTTGTGTAAATATGTACTACATATGTGTTCGTATATTAATTTGAATGTAAAAATATTTGCCCCTGTTACGGTTTGCAACTCAACCAAGTTTAGTTGAAATTGTAACAACTTAACTTTAAAACAACTCAACTGTTTTTTTGCATTCTGAATTACAATTAATTCTAGTTGTATTCGAAACAATGCTCGAAGAGAAAAAGTTTTTATCTATGCTATGTTTTTTGAAACCATAGTAGCCATCACAAGACATTTTAAACCCTACAAGAATAGTATCAGTCAATTGACCGGTCATTTGATCGGAAGTCATGCAGGATATATTCATCATTGCGTAGAACAAAGTTTCTATCACATTATTAAGGGCAAAATGAAAAATGTGATGGAAACTTTTGTGTACGTGTGATGTTGCATCTCACTCTAATGACTATATAGTCGCACTGCTCACTCTACTGCTTTTTAATAATCAATGATAGCATAAATATTAGTCAAGTTTGAATGATCATAATGGATGTATATATCCCCCACAATTGAGCAATCATACATGATTTATATACTGACAATAAATATAATTTTTATTATTTTAATTGTTTGTTTTTATTACAAAAAGTCACTTAAAAATATAAAATTTAACAAAATTTTAAAAACAAAAGATATAATTCAGCAAACTCTTCACATCTTTGTTCCACTCTAACATATATGCTAGAGTAGAGCAAATATAATTAATAAATAAATCCATCATCGCTTTCGATCACATGACTAGTCAATTGACTGTCAATATTGATTTCAATGTAAAATTGTTGCAAATGTGTTAGTAAAGAAATTTTGTTTGTGTTAGTTTCAGTCACTCATTTCTTGTAGGGAATATTTTAAGTTTTGGCCTTGTGTTTTATTTTTAGATTTTATGTTTTATGAATATGGCAACAATATTGGTTGGCAAATGCGATTGGTTGGCGTCTGTAATAATGAAGCAGAACAAACACAACACTCGAAATAAAAACCAAAATACAACTGATAAAAAGCAGTTGTCTCTTGGTGAAAAAAGTTGTAATCCATAATAAAATTTTACAACTACAACTAAACTATCCATTTGGTTGTAAATCATAATAGGGGTCATTGTTTTAAATTTCTTTTACATAAATATAAGTTGGCTTATCTTTCAAACGTTTTTTATATTTTGTTCTCTTGTCACGGACATGTAAAAATTTTGAACACCACATGGCCTTTACATGCAGTGTTGCCATATATGTTTGAGGAAAAAATTGCCCATACGAAACAAAAAATCTGTTTTTCAGAAAAGAAAACTGCCCAAATTTTTTTTAATTCTTTATAGAACGTAAAGCCATCATAACATCATTACGTACAGCCTGCGGCATTAAATCAGATATTCTAGCTAATGATTTTAGCTCACAGTTAAGAACTTTTCAATATCGCTTTTTTGAGACATCATTTCACTATTGTTTGCTCTTTCTAAGATTTATTGTAAAGTGTTGGCTTACGTTTTCGAATTTTCTAAATTAAACAAGTTTTCAATTTAATAATAATTTTCATAGATTACAGCCAGTTTGTGTAAGACATTGACGATGAAAATTTTGACGTTTCTGTAATAGATTAAAGAAACGTTGTAAAAATTTCCTTTAATATATTACAAAAACGTCAATGTTTTTAACGTCAACGTCTTACACAAACAGGGGGTTAATGCTGCAAAGGAGTTAGGCCGAGTTTACATCTGGCATTTCATGTGTTGTCATTTAGTGGTGCCATTTTCATATGAGTGCAGTGCCTTTCCCATAAAATTTTTCGATGACACACAATTTTATTGTGTGTTTTTGACAGGAAAAATTCCCATCCCTAAAAAATGGCAATACGATATCATTGTCTACATCAAGAACTAATTTTGACATAATGACATTTAGTGTCGTTTGCTTTATCATTGAGACTTTGTTCTTCGTATTGGTTGTTAATTAATACATATGTATTTATAAAAATTGATAATCGCAAAATTATTCAATTGGCTAGTGCCACCGTGTGTTTATGAATAATAAGAAAAAAATTAAGAAAATATAAAAAACAGCAAAGAAAGTGGTGGAAAAGACCAGGGCTTAATATGCGCGCTACCAAAGGATTTTATTGTATTCTGCATTCCATTTTACGGAAGCAGGATTCGAGTTGGTTTAAAAATTTGGTGCGCATGAAGGAAGAAAATTTCGACTTTCTTGTTGACTGTTTGACACCATAAATCCAAAAGCAAGATACAATATACATATATGTAAATGCTACATAGGTGATTCCACAAAGCCGCACGAACTTCTACAAGCTGAATTAACTGTGTCGTCATGTTATGAGTCCACAACGCTTGAATTTTCTTTACACGCTTCTGCGATTTTTCGTTTTCCATTTTTTTTTTTTAATTTGTACACCCGCACACATTTAAAGTTCTTTCTGTATTTTGTCAGTGTCAAAATGTCAACACGCTAACATTTTCTTTTTGTGTTAGCAATGCAGCCAACTTATTCTCACAGCTGTTCACATCAGATGCGTAAACAGTTTGTGTCGTAATGCCACACAACGAAAAATATCGGATATGACAAATGTTGCCACTAGTTCATACTATTATTTTTGCCATATTTGTCACAAAATGCCACAGTGTGTACTCGGCCTTAGTGTGATCATTATGAGCCTAATAGCAGAAAACTCTTCATCAAATGAGAATTGTGTGTATAGAAAACAAAAAGCAAATGGTAAAATTTTTAAATTTTTCGTATGTTTTTCATGCAAATTCTTCACCGAAGAAACGTGTTGGAATGCTTTGCTTTCTTAATTTTTGAAATTTGTATGAAAAGAATTTTTTTAAATTTCTGGCTCTTTTTTGTTTACTTTTCATATGCTTTGATATAAAAAATGAAAGAAAAGAAAAACTGAACTGTTAAAAAAAACTGCCAAAAACAGATAAATCTGCGCATTTGGCAACGCTGTGTACATGTACATATGTATGTACATAGTATATGCATTTGATTTCGAAAACTCGAAAATTTGAAAAACACATGTGCATACCTATATTTAAAATTATTTTTCGTTCGCAAGGGTTCTTCAAGGATAACCTAGAAATTTCATTCCAGCTCGAATAGAAAATTAGTCAAGCCTTAAATAAATCGTGGGATGGTGATTTAAAACTCACAGAAACTCGTGAAATTACTTGTTAGTTTCGCATACATATGTCGAACTTTTCGAGGAACATGAATGATTATGAAATATCCTTGCTCTCATCTACACCTAGAAATAAAAGTGAAATTCAATTCAGGAAATTAAAGTTTTGCTTGAAATATAACATCCTTTAAAGATTTTTTTATTTTGAACAAATACCTAGTGAGAAAAATTGGAAGTAACTATACAGGAAATACTTCTTCTCTACTTCCAAAATCTCAACATCTGTGTATTTTGAAATATCCAGGATTCGATATTCGATATATCGATTCTTAACAACGTCGAGATAATTAATTAAGAAATTTATCTTATGCAAAATTACATATCATTTGTAGTTGCTGCAAATACTTCCGATATGTCTTTTTTTTATCGTATTTGCAAAATGGCGTCTGTCGACCGCCATATTGAATTTTAACAACTGTCATATCTTTAGTGACACTCCCAGGATTAATCGATTGATGTACGAATCATCACGATTTATATAGTGCCGCAAAGGAACAAACATACATACATGCATACATAGGCTGATAAGCACAATACCCTTCTTTGTGTCACGGAGTCGGGTAAAACGAGAACTACTTGCAATGACATCGATTTGCAAAAATTATTAGAACTTATCCAAATTTGCAAGTTCAGGCTTCTTTTTTACGGGGTACTTTATAAATATCTTTTTTTTACATGGTATTAATTAGAACACTAGAAGCGTTTTATCTGCTCTAGTTTTGCCTGGATACTATTAAAATGTTGTTGCGTTGAAGGCATCTTTTTTTTTCAGCAACATTATGTGACAAATTTTAAGGAAATCGAAATACCTGAGACATGTTGCTATTTTTCTGGTATATTGTTGTATATCAACCCTTTTTAAATTTATAAACGGATTTAGAAAAAAGAGACTAAGACCTTTTGAACCATATATATTTTGTTTCAGTAAAGTCAGATATATGTCTGTATTTTTTCACCAAATATAATTTTTTATTTTTAAAGAAGACTTTTTGTTAAAAGAAAACTACTTGCATGATGTTTTTCACGTGCTATTTATGTGCTTTCTGTGTATTTAAGCTTCAAGGATGATGAAGGTACAATTTAATAAACGTATACCAACACAAAACATAAAATTGGTACAACAGTGGTCGTCAAACTTTTTTCTTGAGAACCAAATTTTTCACATGCACCAACCTGAATATGTCCTAGTTTCTTCTTTCTAAATCCGTTTAAGTTAGTTAGAAAAGTGTTACGTTATTGTTTTTTTTTGCCTTCATGGTAAAATTGTTTTCCGTATCCTACTGTAAACTGAGTGGAAAGGTTTTATAGTAGCCATCCATGATCACCAAAACAATGCTGCATTGTAGACAATAATTCTTGTCCTTTAACTGTCTATACACTGAAACAATGGAATATATACAGACCGTATTCTTCCCTGTGTCTTAGTGAAAATTTCAAAAGGTACAAAGATCTTAGACAGGACTTATGTATGTATGTATGTACATACATAATGTATGTATGTATACATATACGGAATTTGCGCCTATTCTTGCATTGTTCTGGATGACGACGACAAGAATGTCGACGACAAGTTGTATTTCTGCAGCACTTTATGGTTTGTTTTATGTCTGTATTGATTACTGTCGCCAACAGTATCTGAATGTCGCCTCCCTTTCCTAAAGAAGGTAACACCAAGTAATAGTAGTAGGCATTCATTGCCTGAGTGACACTTCTCTTTATAAAGAACTAAGCATATAAATCAAAAACTCCTCTTAGAATAGAGATGGGCGCGTATCTACCTTTTTTCCGTGACACGAACACGCCTCACAAAAAATTTTTACTCAGCGATGCTGCTATTCGACATACACAGAGGAGAAAATCTTTGAGCCCTTCCCAAGGCCGATTATTCGCAGTACTATTTTCATGAACTTTATTTCAGTTTTTTGTTGGACATTATTTCCATGGACTTTATTACATTCAGAGGAGTAAATGATGATTCGTATATCATATTACAGAATACAATAGCAAGATCCATAAATGCCCGATGATAGATCGATCTATACATTTAACTGATATACAAATTGCTGAAACAGATGCCGAAATAAGTAAAGAAAGTTAAACCGATAGTCTTACTACCAGCAATACTTCAAGTAATGATATTTCTAAAAAAAATAACAATACTGAGAATGAAAAAACTGAGTTGTGCACTTAAATCAAGAGGTCTGCAATAGTTAAATTGTCGTTTAAAATTTTAAATGCTAATTTAGTAGAACTTTTTGAAAACATCCAAGTATTGTTAAACAAATAAAACAAATCTCTTATTAAGAGAATAGTTAGAACTAGAAATGGCTAGATGTAATATGAATGAGTTTGTAATATTAATTAAAATATTTGTAATATTAATTAAAAAATTAATTAAATTTTTATCTATAAACAATTTGATAATATCAATTAAGTGTTTCCACTCAAATAAATTAATACAATTAAAAATATAATTGAATCAATTAAATTATTAATTGAAAACATTAATTGGTGAATACTTTTTTCTGTGAAGTCTTATTCTTTCTTCTTTAAAATAATCATTATTTTGAACTATATGAAAGTTTTCACTAACGTTACAGCATCGACTACAGGAATTACACTTTGAATGCAGAGGTTGTGTAAAATAACACAAGCATTATTGTTGCCATTTTAGCATTTTCACTGCTATATCTAACATTTTCATTAGTTAAAACGCATTCAACCTTCAAAAAATTCTGCTAAATGCTTTCTGTCAGAATTTGTTGAAAATAAAATATTTTAATTTGGTAAAATATTCTTCTGTATAGAGGATTTTTCTCATAAATGTAAAGCTTGTTTTGTTTAGAGTGTCACAACTTTGAGTTGGCATCATTCCTTTATTTGAGCACCCATTTAACAGCTGATAGTTTTTTTTTGTTAAGTTTGCTTTGAAATTTCATTGTGAATGGACTCAAATTAATTAATACAATTAAAAATTCTTTGGGGGTCGATAAACAACAAACAACAATTGAACACACGGAAATCAACATTCGAAGAGTTATCGGCGAAATATGGCCGCGAAAAGTTGGTGTTCCAGATTGCGTCTTCTACGCGAGTTATGTAATTGTAAATTACAACAAATATTTTTATTGCTTAAAAATCAACTTTATTCTCTCAGTATTCTTATGAGACTAAAAACTTAAACCTAAATACAAAACTATAACAATATAAAAGAGTTCTTAACTTTATTAAAACTAGTTTATACCGTTATTTATTGAATGAGAAATAAAGAAAGAGTAACGATTAAAATAAATTCAAAATAGTGATGATAAGTACTTTTCAGTACAATATCATAACTCGCGGGCAGCCGTGGCACCTACACGGCTGAAATCATATATAATCATTAATTTCATAAAATGTTCTTTCCAATAAAGCCAGTTTCATTGATATTAAAGATATATTTCCTGGTTTTATTATGATTTAAACTTGTGTCAGTCTATAAAAAACATCCTTTACAGGTATTGCAGGGTAAAGGTTCCCTGATGATCTGCAGTAGCAAAAGTGAAATGCGCATGGCATCCAGCTATTCCCTCAATATTCAATTTCAACGCATTTTTAATAAAAAAAATATTTAACTGAATAAGTAATCCCAGCTAAAAAAAATAGGTATGGTTCATATATTTTTAATATATGAGTGTATATAATCATATATGAATATGTATGAATTCATGTATGGAAATGTATGGTATTATATATGGCAAAAGTATTATATATGAATTTATATATGGACTAATATATAAAATGTATTATAATATATGTATGAGCTCATACATATATGGAAATATAATTATGAAGCTTCCCATATGTGGATCCATATATAGAAATAAGATGTAATATATTGAGCCATATAAAAATGTATTCTTACATGATATCTCACATAGGAAAAGCTTGCATTTTTTTATCACTGGCGAATTGAAAATTTATTAGAAAATACATACAGTATACACAGTTTATATGCGTTGAGCCTCAACGTTTAAAGAATAAAAACTCTTGTAGCAAAAAAAACCATTCCTGTACGATTTTATACATTGGGGCCCTATTTAATACATCAAATAATCAAAAGGATAATTCAGTGATTAATTTTATAGGAAATTACAGAATATTCTAAATAATTTTAAGAATCAAAGTTCATGTTACAAAAAATTATATTGAAAACTAGTACAAATATGAGTTTTGTGTTTTTTAAATAATCGATTCGCCTTTTCTCTCAAATTAATGAATAAAATGACTTTTAGTTGGTTTTAAATTATTTGTCAAACCAAATGTGTCATTAAATACAACCTCCCTTTACAAAATCTTACAAAAATGTAATATTAGTAATTTAATTGATTTCACATCAGTGCGCTTTTTTGAATAAAGGGAGTATGAATATGATGTTTGCATACTGTAGAGGAATATTTACACATACATGTATGAAAATTTATGAATATATATTATCATACGAGGTCTGATCAAAAAATAACCGTCATTTTAAAATTTACCAAACCAAAATACTGAATGTCCCTAATAATAAATAAATAAATACATACATACATACATAAATATATATATATATTACCATGTAATATTACATATATTATTAACTGTTTACTATTGGAATAAAGTACATAGAAATAAGAATAACTGCTCAATAAATTAACTTCACTTGCAAAGTATTATCAAAGATATCAAGTTGTGTTTAATCAAGTGCTTCATTTTGCTAAAAAGTATATTTTTTCACCATGCCCTAATTTTACATTTAAATTATAAATTAATTAATTTAAATTCGTGTCCTAAAAACTATTAGGAAAAAACAGTATTAATAAGTTCTTTATAAACATGACATTCAAAGCTATTTCAATATTTTTTTCTTCATTTAAATCTGACAGTGTACTTTTCTTCTGTAGAAAATTTTAGCAGAATGTTTTGCCCGATTTAGCATTCTCTCAGCATCATTTTCTGGCAACACTGACAAGCATAAACAATATTTGCAGATATTTCAGGGGAATAGGAAAAATCTTAACCTAGATTTTAAAACCCCGAAAGATCGTTCTATTACGTTTCTTGTTTTAATGTGAGGCTATTGTATTTCTTCTCATTTTCATTAGTCAAATTTAGAACATGCTTATGTTTTAATTTACACACTAAAATTTGAGGGGTTGCTCACAGCAGTCATATTTAAACTAGTTTAAAAGCTTAGAATATTATGACATTATGACTTTAACACTACCGTTTGAATACTCAAATTGTTAACAAAAGTAAAATATTGCAAAATATAGTATTCAAACAAATTTGTATTCTGCCGAGTATAATAAGTAGTCAAATATTCAATTTATTGTTGTTGATTGTGCTTCACTACTTTTTTTACTTCTTTTATGTAATATTTTGAAGAAAAAGTAAAAAGTTGTGTTTTTGCAAGAAAAATTATATTGATGGAGACTCCTAGCTCAGATTATAAAAGAAAGAGATCTAGTAATTGGACAGAGGAAGACAAGGTAAGTACATAAATACATACATATGCATAAGCAGAGTGAATTTACTTTAATTCTTATTTCATGCAGACAGAGTTGGGCAAAATACATGGTTTGCGGTATTTAAAATACAAAATACTTGCTGGCCATGTATGTATTAGAATACAAAACACTTCTACGTCATTATTTAAAATGCAAACACAAAATACGTATTTATATTTTAAATACGTATTTCAAATACTGCCCAACCCTGCATGCAGACTTTACTGAAAGAACTTGTTAGGGAAAAGGTAGCCGACATAGAAAACAAAAATACCGATACAAACATCAGCTGCAAAAAAATAAAGCCTGGTTAAAGCTGGAAGAAAGGTAACTTTAATTTTCTTTAAGTATATATTTAAATACGTACACACAAAAAAGTAATATGAATGAGTTTGTAATATTAATTAAAATATTTGTAATATTAATTAAAAAATTAATTAAATTTTCACCTATAAACAATTTGATAATATCAATTAAGTTTTTCCACTCAAATTAATTAATTGGTGAATACTTTTTTCTGTGTACATACATATGTAAGTATGTACATGCATAGATATTTATATTCTTACATACATATGTACATATGTACACACAAAAAAGTAATATGAATGAGTTTGTAATATTAATTAAAATATTTGTAATATTAATTAAAAAATTAATTAAATTTTCACCTATAAACAATTTGATAATATCAATTAAGTTTTTCCACTCAAATTAATTAATACAATTAAAAATTTAATTGAATCAATCAAATTATTAATTGAAAACATTAATTGGTGAATACTTTTTTCTGTGTATGTATGTTTTTACACCTACACCCACAACATTTAAAGCTACAATTTGTACTACAGAGCTTAAATTCGACACACAAAGAAATCTAAATCAGAGATTACCAAGAAAATTCTAAAATCCTGGAAGCTTCAATCGGGGGGCATGGACGCTCACTTTAAACTCGAAATTAAGTTAGGGGTGATTTACGAACTGGAAAAATCCGAAAGCAGCGATTGTTATACTAGGGAGGTAGGGCCACGTTCATCAAAAGTTAACGTAATATTATACGGTTGTGAACTGAAATTTTTCAAACAAATAGACTAAAGCTATGTGCAGACGGTTGTCAGATATTACAATATTGTTAGTAAAATGTGATAAAAATTTCTTACAACCGTGTGAACTGGCAATTTTTGTCCAACATCGTTGCCGGAAAAAGCATTGTAGGTTCATTGCAAGACTAGCAGCTGACAACAAGTTGTCAAACATCTTACAATCGTGTGAACACATTGTAAAATTACTGCCAGATATTTGTTAGACATTTTAATATTGTCAAATGTGCGAAGTTTATGCATCTGATAATGGCGTCATTGTAAGAAAATTCTTTCTATGGGCACACACTTGATTTTAAAGAAAAAATATATAATGCAATATATGCCAAAAAAATCATTGCAATTGCTTCTTTATGGTCCATAATAATTTATATTTTCACTTTTTACATTTAACACAACTACAAAATATTGATATTTAACAATTTCTAAAAATTCCTTTAAGTCTGGCAACGCATGACAACAGATCTGACAATTTTTGCATATGACAGCAATAAATTGTAAGATTTTCTGAAAAATTTGATATAACCGTGTGAACTGACGATCTATTTACCTTGTGCTGACAATTTTGGATTGCCAGTTCATTGCCAGATCTGACAATATTTAACATCGTCTGTACATAGCTTTAGGTAAGTTACCAACTGGAGAAAATTAAAACACAAGATACTATATTGAAACTTTGCATGCACATTCCACTTATGCCTTTAATTTTGCGTTTTCAAAAGTACTTCATCTAAGTAAAACTTAGAAAAATTAGCGGGGTCACTCCCACTAAAACTTACGCTATATTTTATATATTTCTGTTCAGATGACTCTTACAAAATTTCCTACATTGTTGGGTCCTTTTAATGTCACAATAGTTCACTCATCACCCAAATGTATTGGGATCACTGAAAAACTTAATTTCGTAAAAAAGACAAGGTAGGGTCTTTCTACTTGCGCCCAACAATATGTATACATGTATCTATACATAAAATTTCTTTTAATTGAATCCTAAGCCATCAACAAATAATTTTTTTAAATTTAACAATAAATTATTAAGCAAGAGTCTGAAAAACTACACCAAAATCTTTTATTGGTTATGCATATGTATATGAATTTTAACATTAGATTTTTTATAAAAGGCTGACCTATTTGAACTATTGAAATTACGATAAATCGTCACATCTGGCAGCGGTGGATTTGGTTAGTATTTTCACTCTATAAACTAATGCATTAAACACATTCACCACAGCAGGCTGCCGACTACAAAATGTCAAGGATAGAATACACATGTTTATATGGGAGTGATTCTTTTGAAGACAGCAAGGCAACATGGCGGCAGGTTGTTGTCTATGCTGATTTTGTCGTTGTAGTCCAATTAAACTAATTTTTATTTCTTTGGCTACAAAAAACAAAAACAAAAATCTTTTGTTTTCTTGCTGGGAAAAGGTAATTCTTCTTTAATGGAATTAGAAGGTGAAAAAATAACTGCTTTTCTAAAGATATAATCAAAAGCCTTAAAAATCGAATTAATGAACGAAGTAAAATATCATTAAATGTTTTAATATTATTCCCGAGCTATCCTTTTCAATAATAACTATAAAATATGCCACAAAAAGCGAAAAAAGGAATACTCAAATACTTTGTTTTCATGATTATTTTGTTTTCAATATATCGCAAATAATCTCAAGAACGATGAAGTATTAGGTGACATATCTGATGTAACTGATAATGTTTTATTAACTGATCTAAATAAATTTTGAGTAAAGAAATCGATTTATATTACTTGGAAACATCAAAGAAAGGATTACACAAAAACCGTATATCCTTTTTAATTCTATTTTAACTATAGCACCAATATTAACAATTTTGCGAAAGAAAATTTTTGACTTGTTCTTTTATTAAAAGTAAAATAACAAAAATTAAGAATGCGACATTTTAAATTTAATTGAACTATAGTGAATTTTAATCAGAAATAATTTCTTAATCGGGCTTAAGTTCAGTAATTAATATAAGTTTCTAAAGAAGAGAAGAAAAATTAAACTACACGGTGGGGAATATAATGATATTTTTTTGTGCAGCCACGCACTTCATCAGCACCCATGTCTATCTACTGGGGTAGAGATTTTTATTAACATCGGTATTTCCACGTGCAGACCAAACGGCTAGACTGATTTTAATTTAGTTTTTTCTGTTTGAAAAAGTCACCTCGAAAGTGTTTTTAGTATGTTAGATATGTATATTCTGTTGAATCTGTGTATCTTTGACGACGGAGCTCCCAAACGCCTTGATCGATTTTAATTTCGTTTGAAAGGTGTCTTAATGCCATATCTTCTAGCTTATACTTCGATCTAGCCGATTGGACGTTATCATAAATTTTCTATATATTGATTTACTATTTTCTTTTTTGCGATTCTGTTACTTCAATAATATTAGTGGAACATAGAGTTCTTAACTTATGCTAGTCAACTGCGTTGGAGGTTTTTTTAAATTTTTAATTTTTGCTAGTAATATTTTTATTTATTCATATTTCTAAGTTTGTTATTAAAATTATTTGCTTTTCTTGTGTAAAAAAATTAAACTTGTGTAGATGCGTGTCGTTTCTTGCAAACTTTTTTAAAATTATTCGAATACATTATTTTACACTTTGTTCGTTCGAATATTCGAACAAAAGTTCAAAATTATTCGTCTGTTCGAACAAGAAAAAAATCATGAAATTTCATTCGAACAAATATAAAAGCCGAATAATTAAAACCACTAGTCTCTAAGTTCTATGCGTTTTGCTCCACTTTTTGCATAAAACGCAAGAACGGATGGTATGGACTTTTACCTTAATAATTGAATGAAAAGAATTTCTGAACAGACTTGAAATAAGAAGGTCTGCTGACTTTTACCACTGGGTAGTTTTATAAAATTTATGTGTGCAAACATATGTGCATACATACATATGAAAATGCATTCATTACAACCCTGAAGGAAACGTGGGGTTAAGAGTCCCCAAGTCACCGTTTTTGTCGACTATTTTGGTTACATTGTCAACGGAGTGTCTATTAATATTGTTTCTAATGCGTACAAAACATTTTTTTTATATACACACAACTATGCTTCTTTTTGTTTTATTGGTTTTTTGAAAAAAAAAAATTTACGTCAAGCAAATTTTAACGGTCTAATTCATAAAAAATATTTCAGGTTTATTAAAGGTTTATTTGACAAATTTCCCATAGAAATATGTTTAATGTTTAGTAAGTGTTTATAAAAATAAGTTTAAGGAATCAAATTAAAAGGTTAATTTAAATGTATTGAACAATAAATAAAAAATATACACAGAAAGAAATTACAAAAAAAAAAAACAAATAAAATAACAATCCATATTGTATAAAAATATAAAATGTGAAAATTAAACAATTTTAAGTGAAAGGTGCCAATTATGGAAATTGTTGTTTGACCCGGTGAAAGATTTTGTGCCGTCAGTTAAAGATTTGTCACACTTTCAGATTTATACGTAAGTGTTTGACGTTACTAATTCAGCGAAACATATAATTTTTGATTTACATATACATATTTATTTAATAGAAATGACAAACAAAATCCCTACTTGCTGGTAAATGCTGAACGAATGAATGAATTAGTTCTGTTATTGTATGTAAGTTCCATTTTTTTTATAAATTTGTTTAACAAAATACCAAAATGTGAACAAAATACTCGTATGCAATTTCATTATCAAAAGTGTATACTAGAATTACTGAAATGTACTAGTGACAATCTGTTTCCAATGTCTTCACATGATCCCTAAAGAACTATGTAATCAGTAGTACCAATGTCAGTAGTTGCTTTTCAATGACACGCACATGCTAAATGTATATAGTAAAAAGCATTGTATGGGGTATAATAAGTCTTGCCAGATTGAGAGTAACAAAAAGTTGGACATTTGAATTAAAAAAGAGGGATTATTAAAAAAAGCTGGAAATTTTGAAATAAAATTTTCATGAAAAAATAGTTACTTTTTTTGTTATACGAGTACAAAGGTTTTATTAAAAATATATGTTTACATTGTTTTTTAAATTTTTTATATAATACTCTAATATACTATTAACATAGCAAAATATAACTAAACTTAAAATTTTCAGTTCATTTATATATAGTATGTCTGTATGCATTTAAGAATTGAAACTAAATAACGAATAAGAAATCATAATATAACTAAATTTAAATTCAGATCAAAACGCACAGAACGTATAGACGCATAGGACGGATAAAGTAGGTTTACTTTCTACTTTTGTATCCGTCGCATGCATCATGAAAAACGGTCAGTTGTTTTTGATAACCAAAGATGGCAAATTATATTATATTTTCAATGACATCGATAACAGTGTTCGTGTAGTGGATTTAAATTTAATATTTTTTTGCATAAAAAAAGTTTTTAATAGAAGAAAAAACTTTTGTAATAAAGCTTACAAGTATTTTCAAGAAAAAAATACATTAAAATCACTTTTAACATAGTTATTTCACGAACAGAATTTACATTTTAGTTATCGATTGCTTTTATGTACTGAGTGTTACCTCTGTTGTGTTTATTAATTTTAAACAACAAAAATACTTGGCGCATAAGATGTATTACATGTAGTTTGAATTTATAATAGGAGAGGACGTACAGAAACGCATACAACACATATGCATAGAACGGATGGTATGTAACTTCAGCTAATGAGAGATCAGCTGTTTAAGTGTTGGGTAATGTGAGTTATGCATTAAACACATTCACCACAGCAGGCTACAAGAACACACGACTTTAAATGCCGCTGGCAGCACTTGTCGCCTCGTAGCCAGCTACTTAATTAATTTGGAGACGACAGCAGCACCATCTGCACCTCATATTTAAGTATAAATGCATAGTTCAGTATTGCCACCTTCAAATATTTCGCTTATATAAAAATTAAATTACTCTTTCAAAATGTACTTATGTATATGACGTAAAAGTATAAAAGTGAATCAATTTATGCTTTACATTAGCTTTTGGATATTGTTTCTGTTATATAATATGAAATAATTGTACGATAACATTCATTCAACATTTTGTATTATACTGGCAACACTGAATTTTCTCATTGTAGCCAAAGAAATAGAAATTAGTTTAATTGGACTACAACGACAAAATCAGCATATACAACAACCTGCCGCCATGTTGCCTTGCTGTCTTCAAAAGAATCACTGCCATATAAACATGTCTATTCCATCCTTGACATTTTGTAGTCGGTAGCCTGCTGTGGTGAATGTCTTTAATGCACTAGTGATGATAGAACAGGGAAACAAGAGATGATACTTTCACCATATACTTCAGTATATGAAATCAGTATTGTACAATACGATTTAAAAAATAGAAATGACACTATTGCAAATATATTAAGAACATTTTGTGGAAAATTGTTTTAGGTGGACAAATTTTATTTTAGCTTGAAACTGGACAAGTACTTAAAAAGCTGGACAATTCAGCCAAGCTCAGCCCGACTGGCAACCCTAATCACTATTGATTCACTAGTGACATTTCCTAAAGGGAATGTTCATACATAAGTATGTATGTACGTACTTGAAGTTAATAAAATTAAAAAAGATTTTTAAGAGGTGTTATTTTGAAATCCTTTTATCTACATGAAGATAACTGTTCCTTACATACATACACGCATATTTATGTACGTATGTTAGTATGTATGTACTTATGCCACTTACACCTGAGTAACGCAGTCAAAAATTTAAGAGCGAGAAAAAATAATATTTTGTTAGCATGTACAACCTCTATTTACCTGCTATTTGCTAAAAACAAAAACTGCTCAAGTTACCTTGAGGGCTAGTCGCAATGGTGCCGACAGGATTTGAAGTATTGAACGGGAACCATTAGGTAAATTTTGCGAAATGATGGATGATCTGCGTTTATAAACTAATACATTTGAATGCAGGATTATCAGTGTCTTTTTTAACGTTCACTTGAAAGTAACTCTCGGAAAATATTTGTTTAACCAGAAATGTCGTCTCAAAAGCAAAATTTTAAAGCGAATGTGTATTCAATACCAGTAAATAATAACAACCATGTAAGTTTTGTAGTGTTTTGACATTATCCGCGTTTGAAAACTCAAAAGTTTTTAAGACAATTTTTTACTCTTTTTTATTAAATTGCGTTCACGTGCACATGCACGCGTTTGAAAACTCAAAAGTTTTTAAGAAAAATTTTACTCTTTTTTATTAAATTGCGTTCGCGTGCACATAATCCAGTAATTGAGAGGGTGAATTGAAAAGAAAACATTAGAGTTCATTGTCTGAGTAAATGCAAATTCATACTTTACAAATTTTTGGTAGTGAAATCCAGTGAAAAAAAATCATATGTTTGCAAATGTTTAAAACCAAACACAAAACAGTTTTGGTTTTTGATGAAATTTTCAAAATAAATAAAACAACAGATGTATATATAAGTTATAAACGAATTAGCACATACGAGTATTTAAGTGTGAATTGTTGTTGAAAGGACATACATATGTATGTTCAACCATAGTTTCTGCGGTTTGAGGAAAATTTAGAATATAAAAAATAATTTATGTCAATATTTAGAGTGTTAATAAATATGTTTGTACAAAAAATAATTTATATTTCAAATACACAGAAAAAAGCAAAACAAGTAACGAAAATATTAAAAAGGCATTGGACAAAAGCATTTGTACATGCATAAAATACCTGAATAAATACATATGTGCAATAACAAAATGTGAAAGTACAAAACATAAAAGAAAACTAATATGTTAAATTTTGTCGAGTTTATTGCCAATTTGGCAATAATTTTTTTCAACGATAGTATCGCTATCGAGAAAAAACTATCGATAGTCTACTGGAAACCAAACTATCGATAGTTTGCCAGCTCTAGTAGTTATCTTTCAATGACACGAACATGTTAAATGTCTATAGTAAAAAGCATTGTGTGGGGTAAAATTAGTCAGTAGTACTGGCAACAAAGTCCATAGTGAATCAGTACTGATTCACTAGTGACATTTCCCACTGGGAATGTGCATACATACATAAGTATGTATCTAGGTATTTTAATTTAATAAAATTAAAAAAATTTAAGAGGTGTTATTTTGAAATCCGTTTATCTACATGAAGATAACTGTTCCTTACAAACATACACGCATATTTATGTATGTATGTATATTAGTATGTATGTAGTACGTATGCCACTTACACCTGAGTAACGCAGTCAAAATTTAAGAGCTGGAAAAAATAATATTTTGTTAACATGTACAACCTCTATTTACCTGCTATTTGCTAAAAACAAAAACTGCTCAAGTTACCTTGAGGGCTAGTCGCAATGGTGCCGACAGGATTTGAAGTATTGAACGGGAACGATTAGGTAAATTTTGCAAAATGGTGGACGAACTGCGTTTATAAACTAATACATTTCAATGCAGGATTATCAGTGTCTTTTTGAACGTTCACTTGAAAGTAACTCTCGGAAAATATTTGTTTAACCAGAAATGTCGTCTCAAAAGCAAAATTTTAAAGCGAATGTGTATTCAATACCAGTAAATAATAACAACCATGTAAGTTTTGTAGTGTTTTGACATTATCCGCGTTTGAAAACTCAAAAGTTTTTAAGAAAAATTTTTACTCTTTTTTATTAAATTGCGTTCACGTGCACATAATCCAGTAATTGAGAGGGTGAATTGAATGGTACATACTAGAGTTCATTGTCTGAGTAAATGCAAATTCATACTGGACAAATTTTTGCCAGTGAAATGCAGTGAAACTAAACCATATGTTTGCAAATGTTTAAAACCAAACAAAAAGTTTTTGGTTTTCGATGAAATTTTCAAAATAAATAAAAAACAGATGTACGAGTATGTATAAGTTTTTTTTCGAAATAATACATACATATTTAAGTTCGATACTACAAATAAAAACGTACGAAATTGTTGTTGAAAAGACATCCATACATACATACATATGTATGTGCCCTTAATTATGAAAATGTTATATGCATTTTGCCTTCGAAATATTAAAAAAATCTTAAAAAACTGCAATAAATAGTCAATAAATAATAAATAAATTTATATTAATCGAGACTATAATAACTCTAAATTAAAATGTTGTATAATATAAAAACATTTTTTCATTTGTTCAAATGTAATCTGATAAATATCTCGACAAGAGAAAAACATGACCTAGACCACTTTCATAATTAAGGGCACATATGTATATACATATGGATAGCTAAGGACAAAATTATTGGCACAACCATAGTTTCTCCGGTTTGAGGAAAATTTAGAATATAAAAAATAATCTATGTCAATATTTGGAGTATTAATAAATATGTTTGTACAACAAATAATTTATACATATTTCAAGTAGCAAAACAAGTAACGAAAATATTAAAAAGGCATTGGGCGAAAGCATTTGTACATCAATAAAATACCTGAAAAAATATGTGCAATAACAAAAGGTGAAGGTACATAACTCACGTTAGTGGGCATGCGAGCTGTAGGCATCTGTCAAAAAAAAGTTGGAACTGTGTTTTTGCATACGAAAAGTTACATACGAAACTCTTTGACGCGTTTGTCGGAGAAAGTTGAATAACTTTCAACTTTTTAACGCATTGTGTAGTTTTGACAACTAATCAGCCGACAATAATTAATTGAAGAGTTTGAAATGCATGTTTTATTGCATAAAAAAAGAATTGAAAATGTTAAAAGACAATTTTTCAATGAAAAAATAAGAAAAAAGCTGGTAGAAAAGGCGTTTATAGTGCGTGTTGAGTAACTTGCCATCTTTCATGCGGTAAAGTTTTCAAACGCATGATCCTCTTCGATGAACTAACGAGTGTTATGTATTTCTATCTTAAGGGTGTTGTTGTGATTTCTGGTACCAAGCTATAAAAAATGGCATCTGAATATGGTCTAATATGTTCTTAAAATAGTTGTACAGTATCACATTTGTACATCATAAACACTTTTTTGCCTCTACTGAACACTTGGCGTTTTTTGAGTTCTGATTGTTAAAATTTAGTGTGCAACATTTATAATTATATGTATGTACAGGGTGGGCCAAAAGTTACCAGGGGGCTTAAAAGTTTAATAACTTTTTCGTTTATTAATTTTTTTAAATTTTTTTTCTCAGATAATATAATATACAAAATGGAAAATTTTTTTACACTAAGTATGAAAAATAATGTCTCTTAAATGACCACCGTTTTCAGCTTCGCACTGATGGGCGATTATGATTATGAGTGATGAAGCTCATTTTCATTTGAATGGCTTTGTTAATAAGCAGAACTGTAGGTTCTGGGGTTCTGAAAATCCAAGAGCCATTCATAAACGCCAATTGCACCCCATTAGGTGTACAATATGGTGTGGGATCACATCTGAAAATATCATTGGGCCTTACTTCTTCGAGAATGAAGATGGAAGTGCTGTAACCGTAAATGAAGAGCGGTATCGGTTTATGATAGAAAATTTTTTACGTGTTGCTCTTGAAAACATACCTGGTATGTGGTTTCAGCAGGACGGAGCCACTGCCCGCACTGCCCGAGACACAATGGCACTTTTAAGTCAAATTTTTGGAGAGCGAATAATTTCCAGAAATTCGGAAATAATTTGGCCCAGCGCGATCGCCAGTTTTGACAGCACCCGACTATTTTCTTTGGGGTTATTTGAAGTAGCGAGTGTATGTGAACAATCCAGAGACAATCCTTGAACTCAAGGCAAACATTGTTGCAGAAATTCGAACGCTACAGCCACAAATTTTGAAAGATGTTATGGAAAATGCTCTAAAACGAGCCCATCAGTGCGCAGCTGAAAACGATGGTCATTTAAGAGACATTATTTTTCAAACTTAGTGTAAAAAAATTTCCATTTTGTATATTATATAATCTGAGAAAAAGAAATAAAAAAAATTAATAAACTAAAGTTATTAAACTTTTAAGTCCCATGGTAACTTTTGGCCCACCCTGTACATACATATGTATGTACATATATACAATTTATTTTTCATATACGCATGTATGCCAAATTATTTGCGATCATTTATTGTATATACATACATATATACATACTTTAGTGAATTCTAAATTTTTGCCGTAGGAGTACTTTTATTGAGAGTAATTTCTGTATTATAATTACTCAGCATTTACTTAAAGCTTAAATGATGAAACAGAATAAAGACTGCAACTTCAGCAAAATCGCTCGCAAATTAATTAAGCCAATAATAGCATCGTCGGCAGTAACTCCAAATGCTCTCCAATTTTTCTTTTATTTTCTTTTGTGCTTATTTTTCTTTGTAGTTTTGTTTAAGAAATGTATAATTTTTGAGAGAATGGGTACTTATATGTGAGAGAATAAGAAAAAACACTCTCAAAATAAAATAGATTGTATCTCACGACTGGTTTCTGCGGCTGCTTTTTTGTGCCAATTTGTATGGAAAATGTGTTTATGCCGGTATTCTGTTTATTGATTAAATTAGACGTGCCACAGCCATAACCAAATCAAAATTCAATTAGTTTCTATGGTTATGCTTACGGCTATGGCGAGCAGTGTTGCCGTTTTGGTCGGATCCGACCAAATTTGGTCGGAAAAAATTTAAAATTTTTAATTTGGTCGGATGGTCGGACCAATACAATTTTGGTCGGCTTTTGTCTCTAATCACAAACTATTTTTTTCTTTTCATAATTTATTTAAAATCTCATATATTTTATCTTAAACATATTTTTTCCACACTGTTTACCATTTACCAATAAATTATGCACTTCGATGCCGGGTAAGTAGTTATTACCGAAGTTTATATTAGATCATTGACAGTGAACTGATATACTGAAAACGATAGTATAAAACTTTTAAATATGATAACTCCTGATAAAGTACTTTCAAACGACGACTTACCAATTCTGGATCTTGTTTAAAAATTCCCTAAGTTAGTTGACTGTGATCCCGATTTAATAGTTACTGAGTGGAATTTGCTACGGCTCAGCGGTATAAAAACTTTGGCCAATTTAAACATTAATGCTTTTTGGCAAAAAATAGCTTCTATAAAAAACGGATTAAACGAGAAAAGTTTCTCAAATATTTCTTATTTTATTTTTAATTTGTTATCTCTGCCACATAGTTTCGCCGCCGCTGAACGCAAATTTTCCACACTAGCGCTAATAAAAACTAAACTAAGGAATAAAGTAGAAGTAAATACTGTCAACGGTATTATGTCGTGTAAAGAAATTATCAAAATGAATAATCCGCACTATTTTTGGTCAGCCAAAAAGGACCTACATAACCAAATGTAAAATCAAGAACTTTAACTTTTTATTTTTAATGTGATGACTCACTTCCACATGCCTGAATTATAACATAAGTAAATGAAAACAACATATGTTAAAAAGACTGAATAAAAATTTTTTCTTATAACTTAAAATTTTAATGTACATATTTAATTATTAATTACATTACATAAATATTAATTTACATGCCAGAATTCTGTAATACAAATATGTTATATAAATGTACATCAAAAAACACAAATATTAATTAAATTTTCAAATTTGGTCGGAAGCAGGCGATTTTGGTCGGATTTTGGGAAAATTTTCGTCGAAAAACAAAATTTCAAACGGCAACACTGATGGCGAGTCACCTGTAATCAAATAAAGTGTTGCCCATAAGTTTGGTTTGAACAGCTGTTTTCTATAGTTATGGTTATGGCACGTCTGATTGATTGAATTTTACTCGAAAAGTACTCGAACAGATCTACATATCAAAACAAAAATTCCCTACTAAAAACAGATTTTTATACTTTTTCCAGATGATTTGTCCACCTTATCAGAGAGTATACACCAGACATGAACCAAATGCTGCAAATATTTCTTGTAACAGTGAAGTTGAACAGCAAATTACATCTTCCAACGAGAGCACACCTCAGTCAGAAGCTGTTCGCGTGAAGGCAAAGCGTTCGCGCACTGTTTTTACCACCTTCCAGCTCGTGGAGCTAGAAAAGGAATTCGGGCGGCATGCGTACTTGTATCGTACAAGACGCATAGAAATAGCCCAACGTCTATCACTTTGTGAGAGACAAGTTAAGATATGGTTCCAGAACCGACGAATGAAATACAAGAAACATCAACCGGGAACCCAAGGAAGAAAAGAGGCTACTAGATCTGTGCAACCTTCAGCAAAGAGAAATGCACACAAGGGCATAGTGCAGCGCTTGATGTCGTATTCTCAGGATAATTCAATGCAAACTCGGAAAAAACGTACAAGCACATACACGTCATTTCCTGATAATTCTACCAGTTATGCTCCAACAGATTCTAAGTCTACTACTGCTACAGAAATGCAATTTGTTACTACAAACAGTCAAAATCACTCACTTCCACCCGCTCTCAGCGAAATTTTAGAAAATATTTTGCAAGACTCTGGTCCGAGTAACAAAAATTCTTCTGCATCGCTTTTGACTACATCAATCCCTTCACAAAATTTCGAAGTGATTTTGAAATCAATTAGTGGAGATCTGGAATTTTCAGCTGAGCCTTCTTCAGGAAGTATGATGATTGGTAGCGAAAGTAGTACCCTTAGCGCTGAAGTTCCTTTGGCTATTGACACATCCAGCCAACAAGTTCAGCAGTATGTGGAATGGATACCAAGTGTTCTTACAGTTACATCTGCACCAACTGTAAATTTAACTTGGGGCGAACCCGTTACCAAGATCATACAAAATTAAAAGAATTTTACTGCTTTGCAAAGCATTTAATTTTAATAAATATTTCATAATGTGACGCTAGAATGTAATATAAAAACAAGCATAACGGTATTTCATATTCTTTAAAAAGACTGTATTGCAAAAGTATTTGTTTTTGTCGTTAGAGATTTGTTCAATTAACTGGTTTATAAAAAAACAAAACCACTTTGATTATTTTGATTTGTGACTGGTTATGATTTAATGTACGATATGTATATTTTAACGCATATTTTTAAATGCATTTGAATAAGCAATCAATACTTATCCTTAGCCAATAAGTTTCATTGACATATTTATGTAAATATATATTTGCACTATATACAATAAATATACGAGTATACATAATATAAACTATAATATGTGTTCATAATTTATCTATACTTTTTTAATAGAAAAGTATGTGAACATAGAGAAGAAAACCAAAACATTTTCCAAAAATCACTTCCACTATTCTCATCTATGTTCATATGTATGTGCATAGTATTTATAAAGATTCCTAAAGAAACAAGGACAACTTAAAAGACAAGAAATGTTCAAGGAAAATTTCTTTAATTTTAAAATTCATGTGTCAGAATATATAGATTACCCCTTTCAATCCCAAAATTGGTTGTTAGCAACTTAGATTTTTAGCACCGTTTCGTTTTAAGCAATCGTAATCGTATCGTAATTTATCGAACAACACAAAAAATTAGTTTATTATAGTTCTTAAGGCTGAAAACAGCAAAAAAGTATCAGTAGTGTCGCGATTAACATATCTACGAAGCATTATTCTGTTCGAGGTCGGGCCAAAAGTATTTGTTGAAATTTTAGTTCAAGAAGTAAAAAATAAATAAAATTCTCTTAAAGCGATACTCTAGCTTCATATAAAACTACTGATTCGTTCCAAAATTCTCAAAATCGCATAAATTCAAATTTTAATTTAAAAATCAAAACAAAATCGCATAAAAAAAATCAACAAAGATATATTAATTTAATTTACTTAAACAATAAAAATAAAACACGTTTACAAGAAATACAGAAACAGAAAATGATCCAAAAAATAAGCTAAAGCATTTTTTAAATAAATTCTGTAAATATGTACATATGATTAATCTGAATCACTGAATAATTGTCTGCATCGTTTTGGAATTGGTTCAACGTCGCTTTCATCATTAGATGATATAATCATATTAGGTGTGTTCATTTACTTTCCTAGCAGAGACTTGTAACGAGAGAGCAAGGCAGAAATTTACAAATTTACTCTCCCAGATACGAAAAACTAAATGAACGCTTTACTTGTAAAAACTTACAAGAAAATTTTATTCATGTCAGAACCATGGATGGAAATCATGATACAATTGTACTTTTTCTAATGTATTTTGGATAATCTTGTTTGCTAATATTTTAAATTATAAAATTTTTACAAATCGACATGAAATACTTTACACAAATTCATGTATTATTTACTATTTTTTATGCATTTTTAATTATTTTTTAATTCTATTCTATTAACAAATACAAAAAACCCATTTTCCATCTCTGATCAAATATTATAAACAAACCAAATTCATTGATAATAAAATTGAATTTATGTGGCTTAATGAAAGAAAAACAATAAATTAAATAATAATAAATTTCTTTTTACATACCTTTGTACATATTTTTTTTCAATAAAGAAATTCACATTTTTGAGTTTTCCTTTTTCAGATATTTTTGAAATAATTAATTTGTAAACACAAACGCAAAACAGCTGTTTGAATAATTATTGCAAGTAAAAATTTTACTTGTAAAAACTTGCAAGAATTTTTCTGTCTCTCAATTTTTTACGCTCTTTCGACGCTCTCCCGTTGCAAATTTTTTACGTTAATGAACGCTTTCTATTAATAATTGTTACAAATTTGTAAAAAATTTTAATAAATGAACACAACTATTGTCATCACAACGATTATATAGTGATGCACACTTGGTTTAATTTTAAAACTGTAAAAGAGCTTAAAAAAATCTAAAATTTTAATATCCGTTGAAATTCTAAAAAAAAGTTAATATGTACACTATGTTGTCTCTTTTTAACAGTAAGCAAATCAGAAAAATGTTTTGCTTGCGTATTGGTCAGGAACGGAGAATAAGATAAACAAAGCGATCTAAAGACTTAAAACGATCGAAGGAACAAAAACGAACGAAAGAACAAAAAAGGACAACTAGACTGAACTAGTTCACATTCTTCACTTAGGGAAATATTTATTATACAGTGCTCCAACCGGAGTCTAAGCACTGCTATTGAACTATTTCGTTCCTTTATAGCACAACTCTAAAGTAAACATTGGCATTATTATTATTTATTTAAGGTTTAAGAAATTTATTATTCGATCACCAGGAAATAAATTTCATTTATTTAAGGTGTTAACTGTTTTACAAAAACAAACAAAATCACTCAAAAAATTTTCATGTTGTTTTTGAAAATAAGGCAAAACTAAATAAACAATAAACAACCCTGTATAAATGTTATATTTTGTAGTAAAATTACATTGAATGTTTTCGCCAGTATTTAGTTTTATTTGCGATTTTCCAAATTTTTTTTAATAACTCAATAGTTTAATATCTTTGATTTGATTGTACTTATAGTACCCGTGTTAACAGGAAAAATACCTACAACAGACTTTTGACAAGCGAAAGAAAAAGTAGAGGATTTGATGACTGTGTGAGTGAGACCTCCGAAAACACAATTATCTTTTGTCTCGTGACATCTCTGGTCTACTGTGTGATTTCTATTTTCTTAAAAAGTTCTTCATATCGTGCTAACGATTTTTTAATGGATTATTTAAATGAAGCTGATCGATTGACTAAAAAGTCGTTTTCAGCAAGTTCTTTGCTTTAGTTATTTCTTAGGCCATAGCCAACAGTGTCTTCATTTTAGAAGAATCAAACCTGTTACTCAAAAAATCATGAAATTTTTGATGAGGTAATTAACCGGGGCTTACTGTATCGTTTTACAAATATTTACTGAACAAAATTTGCTCACGCCTGCGTAAGGATATATATACTTAAGTATGTATGTACGTGCAACGATTATGTGGAAAGTCAATTGAGTATAAGTACATTGTTTCAATATTTGCAAGGACGATGAACTGAGAAGTATTACGAAATTATTTGTTTGTGCCTTCGTAGTAACACTGTTTTTAGTATCCTACTGTAAAACGGGTAGAAACGTTTCATTCTATGGACTGAAACAATGCAGTATGCTATGTTATGTCTTATGGCTTAGTTTAAAAAAAAAAGGTAAAGAGACCTTAGACTAGACTTATGTACTTATACGGAATGAACGCTGATTCTTGCATTGTTCTGGATGACGGCGACAGGAATGTTGACGACAAGTTATATTTCTGCAGTACTGTATGGTTTGTTTCATGTCTGAAACGATTGCTGTCGTCAACAGTATTTGAGTGTCGCCTACTATTATAAAAAGAAAACTATGTACATACATAAGTATGTACATATGTACTTGGAATTTATTGGTCTTGTGATATTTTATGCCTGAGATTTTGTAGTTAAGTAGTAGGAACATAATTTTAAGCTTAACCACAACAGAAACGAGGCATAAAAATGCAACTAAGCATATCCATAAGTTCCTGACTTAACTTTGTCTGCTGTCATGCATTTACGCTTACGTTTATAGCCCATTGATTTAAAATGTACAAGTTTTAAATATGTATATATCATTGGAATCAGAAAAATCATGAATTCTCTAGAGAAAATGTATATTTCAAAAAAGAAATAAAATTTTGTGAAATAAATTTGTATAAAACGTTTCAACACCTTTTATCGCCGCTCAAGGGCACTTACATACATATGTATGTATTTGATCACCAATTCACCAATATAGTCGACAAAAGTGGTGACTTGGGGACACTTAACCCCATGTTTTCTGCAGGGTTATACAATTATAATAAATAACTATGTACATATGTATATAACTGTGCATGCACACGTACATACATACATAGCAAATGAAATATTTTTATACCAAAATGTGTCCATACACAATAAAGCTTTACATGGTAATACAATGTATTACGACATGTCAAAAAATGCTGTAGATTATACAAAATCTTATCATGTAAAAGCAAAATGTATCGAGTAGGACAGAATAGGGATAGAAAATTTGACAAGCGGTCGGTAAATGTTTATTTTCTAAACCATTTTAGAAACTTAAGTATTCTCATCACACCAGAGGATTATTTTAAAGTAAACATTGGCAGCACTAATGGTATCTATTAAAGGTGTTGACACTTTTACAAAAACAACCACAATTAACTCAGGAAATTTTCATGTTGTTTTTGTAAATATTTTACGACTGCAACCATCAGCTACTTAACTGGTACAGCAGAACCAAACAAACAATAAATAAACTTAAAAAAAAATTATATTTTGTAGTAAAATTACATTAAAATTATAAAATGTTTTCTCCAATATTAAGTTTTGGTAGTACACACATCTTTTTTGCAATTTTCCAATTTTTGTTTTTAACTCAACAGTTTAACATCTTTGCTTGCATTTTACTTGTAGTATCAGTGTAAACATGAAAAATACCAAGAGACTTTTGTTCTCTTTTTTTTAACACGGAGAGAATTTCATAATATTTTGATTCTACAAAGTCGTAATACTTTGTATTACCATGTAAAGACACCTTAAGAGGTTTTGATACCATTTAAATCCTTTTACATATCTCACATTTATAGTGAACTCATTCACATTTATAAATTTTTTATTATCTATGTATATGTACATATATCTGTATGTATTTATGTCCGTAAGTATGTATATACATATTTAAGTATTTATGTATTATTTTCAGTGCTTTTTCACACAGTAATTATTATTAACAAAAGTACCGAAAAATAGAGTCAAAAGATCCCCATTCCATTTAGCATACAATAGTGCCATCGCTGGTTTCTAGACGTCACTTAACAACGTTGAGAAATTCTATATTACGCAGGTTGAGACGTGCCGCCAACGTTACAGTAAATTTCGGTAAGCATTTGCCTTATTTTCAATCAACAAAAACGATCAGCTGTTTCGTTAGGTAACGGAGACGTTCGGTTAATTGTGCCTTATCGCTACTTTTTTTTCTTGGAGGAATTGCAGCACGCATATGCGTATCGGTTTCAATAAATTCTCATTAACCTATTATTAAGGGAAAAAATTAAAACATTAGTATTTGCACATACATACAGATGTATGTACATGTTAATACATACAATATTAAAAATTTCCTCAAATTGATGCACATTTAGTCGACAAAAGTTGTTAAAATCACTGTTATCATCTGCCCAGATTAAATCCTTCAATGCGCTTCTATATCTATATCTAGGTCGCACCTTTTTTAGAAGAGGTTTCACTCAATATTTCCGCTTTCCACATTTATTTCTTCTTTAATTTTGCTTTCACATTGACGTTTTAATTCATTTAAGACAGCAATTTTGCTAGAACCTTACTTGTTACCGACATTTTAAAAATTAACTTGCGCTTTGCAGTGTAGCCACTTAAAAAATGTTTGTGGTTTTTTTTGACATTTCTCCCGATTTTCATTGATAACATAGTGCCAACAGCTCATGATTTTATATCATAAATCGTAATATGACGCAGGCAGAGCAACTGTAATTTTTTCATTAATATCAACACAAACGGGTAGAAGTTGACGATTTTACATATATCATGATAAATCAAACAAATATTTTCAAAATGCTTGCTAAAAATATCTAATTAGGATGTTGTTTAATTTTTTGCTCAAAAATAATTGTTGTGTCGCTTTTTTTAAACGAAAATTGTTTAATAAGTAAACGTTAAATGAACAGTAACATATACATACATAAAAGGACATTTCATATCAAGATGAATTTATCAGGCCGTGAGCTCTGATGATTATATCATAACGCTGCCATAATATTAATAAATTGAGTCTATACGTGATGAATTTTCATCATGATATCAATTTGACATTCCTCATGATATAAATTCATCAGGTGTGGACACTGTTAGTTCATATTTTAATATACAACAAATAATAATAAAAATTTGTTTTTGCAGGTATGTTTATTTTAAATTCTATAAAAAACCAAATGGTAATAAAGTAAAAAATAGATTTATTTACTGGTTTGTTCGCCATTCGAATTGGCGACGCCATGATTGTGTGTATAATTTCTGACAGCGTGTATTGTTCTAAACCAATTGGGGAAACTTCCTCTTATATTTTCTTGCATAGCAAGCAGAAAAAGGTAAATTTCTATTGACGCAAGATGTGAGCCACATCGCCATTACTACAAGCCACACCCCAAATACATATACATATTTGTATGTATACATCAGAGATGGCCACCGATAGAAACATGACAGAAATGTATTCGTGTATGTGTTTTTTTTCATACGTACATATGTACATATATATATTTATTGTATCTTCAAAAAATTAACTAACAATAAGTATTCAAATCTTAAATCTAATTAAAATTATTAGGCCCAACCAGTGTCAGGCATAAACTAAGTGATAGTAATAAATAATTCATAAATGTCGTATTAAGCACAAACATATTTTCAAGCTGTTTCGTCTGGAGTGTTGAGTATTAGAGCATAGTGTCCTGTCCCCCTTTTTTAAGCGGATGTGTACAGTAAAATTCATGATGTTACGAGCAAGGTCATTAGGATGAGTCTCGAGTTTTGTTAAGTATTTGCCTGCATATTTTTTTAATTTCTTCAGTCACCACTGGCATATTTAAATCACGATGTAAATTTGAATTTTTGATGTACCATGGAGCCGATGTAATTAGTCTTAAAATCTTGTTTTGCCTTCGTTGGATTCTCCCTACATTGGAATCTGAAGCAGTGCCCCATAGCTGTATTCCGTAGCACCGTATAGGTTTCAAGAGCGACTTGTATATCAAAAGTTTACAATCTAGAATCAGGGTGGAATTTCTACCAATCAGCCAATGTAACTAAGTTAATTTTAGTTCCATTTGTGGTAGCTTAGATTCAATGTAGTGTTTCCATGTAAGCCGTTGGTCAAGGTGTATACCAAGGTATTTTATATTGAGGAACAATTTGATTATTTATTCTGATGGGGGAACAAGTATCTTTCCGTAGGGTAAATTTTATCTGAGCACACTTCTGTTCGTTTACTTTTATTCTCCATACGTTTAGCCATAGTTCCAGCTGGGTAATATGTTCCTGAAGATATCGAGATGCCTCGTGAGACTTTTCATGCATACTAAGTCAGGCTGTATGTAGATGTATGGATGTTACTGCTCACAGGCATATCAAAAGTATAAATCAAATACAAAACTGGCCCCAGTATACTCCCCTGTGACACACCGGATGAGATTGATTCGGGCACGCTCATGAAGTCTCCTTCCATAACAGTGAACTTCCGGGCAAGAATATAACTTTGTAAAAGATTAAGATTCTTTATTGGTTGATATTTCTTCAATTTTAAAATTAGGCCTTCATGCCACACTTTATCAAATGCCTGAGAAACATCAATAAAGAGGGCAGAACAATATTTCTTTTCTTCAAATGTTTTTCTTATAAATTGAACCAATCTATGCGTTTGTTCAATGGTGCTATGCTAAAACCAAATTGATGATCCGGTATGCACGCATTATCAGTTAGAATTGGGGTAAATTTTATCATGAGTAGCTTTTCGAAGAGCTTTGACATTGTTGACAGTAAACTTATTGGCCTGTATGACTCAACTCAGCCTTGGTAAGATCTTTGCCCGACTTTGGAATCATTTTGACCTTGACCAGCTTCCAGTGGTGTGGATATTATTTCAGTCGTAAAATGGCATTAAAAATTAACAACAGGATTCTAATTGCAATACGAGGCAACTTTATCAACATCTGATTACTAATTTCATCAATACACGGAATTTTTTTTGTGTTGAGTTCAGCAATTAGTTTTTGTTCCTCGTGTATCTTAATTTTAAGGGTCGAGGGGGTAAAGCAACTACACACGGCAAATCAACAATACCCGTGTATGTGTGTGTAGTAAATATGGATTTTAAATACTCAGCAAATATGTTACCCCTTTCAGCATCGCTTCTTCCGGTAGAAGTGCGCAGAGGTGGTTTAAAGTCAACGGGTGTTTTAAGCTTTCTCGCAGCGCGCCACAAAGAGTAATTAGATGCTGGTGTGACATCGAAGTTTTCCAGATAAATTTTAAGAGATGCAGTTTTTTCAGATGCAAACAACTCTTGGAATCGTTTAGTGCACTCTTTAAACCTGATTTTATGTTGAGGTGATCTGTGTTGTTGCCATTCCCTTCTAGCTATTTTTTTCATATACGAGACGTTCAATATCCGTAGAATAAATTCTATTAAACCCGGTCTGTGGGTGGGAGGTAGTAGCATGTTCAGCAGCCTGCTTAATATTTACGTTAATTTCGCAATGTTAGATTCAATATCATCGGATGTTCTTAGCGTTATGTTTTCCGTGCAATGACTACTAAGATATTTTTTGAATCTCAGCCAATTAACACGATTGATCATCTTCACATATGGGTGAGGTAAATCACTTCTGAGAGAGTTGCTGATTGTAAAGATAGTGGGAGAGTGATCGGAGGAGAGATCTAGGTAAGCTTCGAGATGAACTAAATCCCTAGAAATATTTTTCATGACTCCAAAATCTATAACATCCGGAGTTTTTTATATGTCTGTAGGCCAGTAAGTGGGGTCCCCACTCGAAATGACGTCCAAGCCTATTTTTGAAATTGTGTTGAACAACGCTCTTCCTCTAGGTGTAATAAGACGTGAACCCCAGAACGTATGTTTTGCATTGTAGTCTCCAGCTGATATGAAGTAAGGTCCAAGCGATTTGTAGAAATCCTCGTATTGATCTTCAGTGATTGAGAATCTTGGAGAGGAGTAAATTGACGATATAACGAAATTTGTACAAAAATTTTCAACACAAATAGTAGTTGCTTGTAAATGTTCTGCACAGATGTTATCAAGAATATAGTGCTTGAGTCTTGACTTTATTAAAATTGCTGATCCACCGCATGCTCTTCCTCTCGGGTCCTTAGTATCATATAAAGTTTTTTCATAGAAAATTTCTCATGTTTTATTTTGCAGATGTAAATATAACCCAAATTAAATGTGTATATCTTTCACATATAATATTCGTATTCGTATTCGCGAATATCAAAAACTGACATTCGGCGCATCAGTAGTATGTACGAGGTCTGATAAAAAAAATAACTGTTATTTTCAAATTTCGTGAGTTACGTATGTTCGATTTTCGCATTTTTTTTCTGTTATGTTGGTATACATGTATATGTATTATATATGTTGGCAATATCAGCCATTTTGGATTGTCAGTTTGTTTTTGAGAGATAAAAAGGTTAGTCGTGTTTTGGTGTGCTCTTCGATTTTTTACTATTCGAAAAAATTGATCAAAGAAACTGTATTAAGTTTTGTGTAAACAATTAAATTAAATGCGCAAGGACATTTGAAATGTTGACTGTGGCGTTTGGCGAGTCTACTATGAGCAGAAGACAAGTTCAATTGTGGTATAACCGGTTTAAGGAAGGCCGAGAAGATGTCAATGAAGATGCTCGTCCTGGTCGTAAAGTTCGGTCAAATGTGAAGGTTTTGCTCACTGTTTTCTTCGACTGCAATGGCGTGGTGCATTATGAATTCTTGCCAGAAGGTCGTACGGTCAATAAGGAATACTACCTTGAAGTTATGCGCCGTTTGCGCGAAGCAATTCGTCAGAAACGCACAGAATTGTTGAAAAAACAATCATGGATTTTGCACCATGATAACGCACCAGCTCACACATCGATGCTTGTGCGTGAGTTTTTGGCCAAAAACTAAACCGTTATCATGCATCAACCACCGTATTCACCGGACTTGGCCCCCGCTGACTTTTCCTCTTCCCAAAACTGAAGACACCGATGAAAGAAAAGCGTTTTGCTACGATTGAGGAGATAAAAGAAAAATCGAAACAGGAGCTGTTGGCGATAACAAAAAGCGCGTTTCAGAAGTGTTTCGAGGATTGGAAAAAACGCTGGCATAAGTGTATTATATCTGAGGGGGATTACTTTGAAGGGGACAAGATTGTTATTGATGAATAAATAACTACTTTTTGAAAAAATTGAAAATAACGGTTATTTTTTGATCAGACCTCGTACATATACATATTTAAAAGAAGCACTCTTCAAAATTTTAAATCTCCGCATTATCACCTTCCAGTCTATTATGGTAAGGGTTCACTATATACGGTGTACGAGTACCGTTTCTACAAAAACTTGTGTAGCTGGAACATCCAATATAACTTTCGCGATTTCAAAGAACTTTCCACCAATTTAAAATATTTATATGTATGTCTAGGGCAAAGTCAAGCAAACGCATACATATACAATATAAAAGAGAGTAAAGTACAGATGTATGTGTAAAAAAGAGCATAACGAAGTGCCCGCGGGCGGTCTTTTGCTTATTTTCGGTCTAGGGACATGTTTTTCGTTCCTAAAAAAGAACAAAAACGTACTCATAAAATAAATATATTTTTGCTATTTTATTTTTGGTGGGAATCAGTTTACCGGTACAGACATAAACGGTATTCTGGATACCGGTATTTTCTAACCGAATGAATCGTTACCGATACCGGTATGTAATTTTAGCGGTATTTGAATCGGAATCGGTATTTTTACGATACCGTTTGCCAACCTTGGTTTTTCTTGTATAATGAATTATTTTTGTTTGTTGATAAACAAAATTAAAATAATACCTACGCATGCGTGTCGTTTTCTGCAAACTTTTTTAAAATTAGTCGAATAAATTTGTTTATTCCTTGTTCGTTCGAATATTCGAACAAAAGTTGAAAATTACTCGCCTGTTCGAACAAGAAAAAAATATGAAATTTCATTCCAAGAAATATAAAACACGAATAATTAACAACACTAGTAAGTACCAAAAGTTATTCTCTCATTTTGTTGTTCTCAAAAACATGTACATAGTTTTTTACTATAGCCAGGGCTGGCAGAAGCTTTGCGAAGAAAATCATCACTTGTCGGAAAAAATATCATATTTTGAAGAAAAAAATCATCACAAGTCCAATTTTTTTTTACTTTACAAAAAAGCACCAAAAGCACTGTAAGAACTTGTTGAAAAGCACTGCAAATGCACGCTTTTTAAAAAGGGTATTAACCAAAATTTCGCGTTTATCAAGAGGCAAACAGCACCAAAAAAATACCCGAAACGCACCAAAATACCATTACTGGTGTTCATGCTTTGCTAGATTATCAGGGCAATCATGAATAAAACCCCGCGTGAAATTTCTCCCTTTTCCAATTAGAATTTTTTGTTTTCCTTATTACTTACTATTAGTTGGAATTGTGCCCAGGGAAAAACTTTACGTGGAATTTTTTTCATGATAGCCCTGTATATGTATGTACATTTGCATTTCTTAATTACAAATCCATTTGCGCAGGGGTCTATTACATATGTATGTATTATATAATTATGTATTACTTTAACTTCCCAGTGGGAATTTGATTTAACTCAAAACTATTGAATTATCAGCCAAATTCGCACTTATTCTGCATGTTAAAAGTGATCAGTTTTAGCATTGAGTGGGCGCAGGACGAGTGCATCAGTTTTGAACTAACCATGAGTTAGGTCATTATGAGTTAGCTTGTGCCTAATAAAAAAAAAGAAATTGTTTTTTTAAGTTAATTATGATTTACTATTGATTAACATTTTTAATCAGCTTAAAGCTTTAAACAATTTTAAATTATTTTTTAAGAACCGAGATCGGGTATCGAACGGGTATCGTGATCACTTTGTTTGTCAGCCATCATACTTGACACTTTGCTATCGCGCCAGATAAAATATAAAAGGCACAGAGTTAACATAAATATGAATTTTATGCTGATTTCTTCCCACTGAACTTTGACTCATCTCTGTATCAGGTTTGAGTTAGCTCACTAATCTCTGCATCTGTGCTTAAAGTTAGTTCAATATTGAAGTATATACTTATCGGAAAGAAGACAGTTGTGCAAAACACAACTGACTCACATCTGTATTATTTGTGAGTTAGTTCAGAAGCTAGTTGTAAATGAGTTAGCAAAAAGTCACCTACATATATTTTGAGCTAGCTAATAAAAATCCGACTGGGTCTTACAAACCATGATTACCAATTCCCTTTATAAAAATAAATTGAATTTTTCACAAACTTTTAATATATCACAATAGAAATTATATTTTGTTTAATATATTTAAAAAGTAAAATTATTAGGATTAATTTTAAAAATGCATTTTGTTTAGAATAATCGTATATATGCAAATACATACACATAGACACACATACACACACACACTATCAGATCTTAATTAATGTTTGTATAAGAAAAAATTATTAAACGTTCTGTAAACAATGATTCTAAATTAATTAACACCAGGTCAAATGACAAAGATTGGATTCTTCCTAGATTCCTTCAATGTTGGAAAGATGAAAAAGAATGCATTTTGTCCATTTCCTTTGGAAAAGAGAAAATTTGGTGCTTGTATAAATAGAAGTCTTTTAATTTTAAAAATATTCTGAAAAAGAATATTTGTTGATTAAATGTTTACTCATTGATTAAAAACTCGTTACACTTAAGTTTTTAAGATAGTTTTTAATAAGAGTAACATTTTGCAATTAGTTTAAATTACAGTTTAAAGATTATAACAATTAATTTATAAATCATTGTTTGTAAAGCAATAAAATCTTATAGAAACATTAAATCAAAAAAAAAAAAAAATTAAAAAAAAAAAACGCAATAAAACATATTCGAGCCCATACATTCACCTCAAGCAATGTTGCAAATTCATGGGCTATGGAATTGGCGACATTGCTGGATGAATAACGAATATTGCTTTATATTGTTTTTTTTCTACTTTGATAATATTGACAGCCTTAATAAACTAAATATTAAATCTTAAACATAACTTACGGTAAACTTAAGTATTAAACTAATAAATACATAGATTATATTGTAAACAAAATGCATAAATGAAATTATTTCTAATACATTTTACTTTTTGTATTTTAAAAGAATGTCTTACATAAATAATTTAAATATGAAATACCACTAATTAGTTGATAATTATTTTAATATGGTAGAAGGAAAGAAAGCAATAAAAATTCTATATTACAATTTTAAATATTAACTTTATACAATCAAGGATTAACACAAGTGTTAGTTTGGTGGAGTACAAATTATCAATTTGCATTAATTAACAATAGAATCTGTCAGTTAAAGCAATAAGTGGCAAACTGTTGGACGTTTGCTGAACCGTTACGATGACTATTATACGCGTGTATTAGCGTATCCATCGTACATTGATAGGCGAGATCATTTGTTGTATCGGATGGTATTTTTGAAAATGCCTCACAACAGTTATCCATAATAGTAATACGTGAGGTAACGGAGCTCTCTTTGGTAATGAGATTTTTACTGCTGCAAGCGTTACCATTATCGTTGTTATTGCTGCTAACAAGGACCTGCAAAAGGAAAAATATAATGAAAACGTTCAAAATTTTCGCAAACTATGCATTTTTACACTCTCGTAAATAGACTGTAAAAAATTGTATGGTAATTTATTACCTATTAGGTTTGCCCAATTATTTTGACTCGTAATCTTAAGCTGTTTAATTAATGCCCGTTATTTCTACCCATAGATATCCATTAGTGTATAGATATCTACCATGTAAGTAAATTTTTAAAAGGAAAACTCGTAGGTAAAAGCTTTATGTAATTTATCGTTTGTAGAAATTACTGGCATGAGTTACTCAATTTCGAATCAGCAACTTCTTCTTTGCGTTTTTTAAGCATTTTTAGGCGCAATTTACACTTTTTATATGAATATACAGTAAGCAAAGAAAAAACTTGTACAGCAAACGCTCTGCTGTTCTAATCAAAGTATCTCTGTTGGTTTGTAAAATTTTAAGCTCAAACCAAAAGCAATTTCAAGGCAAATTAATCAGCTTTCGACGAAAATCTTTCATTTTATCAACAAATTTATTTTAATGCTAAAAAATAACCTGACGTAAAATAACACTATTTTCAAGAGCAAAAAAAAAACTTGTACACTAACTTTTCCTTCAGGAAGGAGCTATGAAATAAGTAATACACTACAAATTAGTACTAAATGTGGCCACGTCTAGCATCTAGTACATGATTCTCATAGAATGAACTGGGTTTTTGGTAATATTGGGAGGTATATGTTCCCATTTGCCCTGAAGAACACTTTTGAATTAATATTTGGTCTTAATCTACAGCTCGTTGGGTTTTTCCTCCACATACACCCACAAAATCTCGTTAATACTAAGAAGGCCAAAGCTCTAGGGAGGATGTACCTACAATTTTTTTTACATTGGATGGAAGCCATTCTCTTATTATTTATCTTGAACTAATCAATCATCTCAAGTTATATAGAATTAAGTAGCTAACTGTGCTAAGTTATCTTTTAATATTTTTAAATAATAAATTTTATTCATTGTTCGTTCTATAAAAACCGGATTTCACACACCACTCCATCCCATTGAGCCCCACACCACCATATTACACCCCCATGCTGCACCGTTCCTCTTCATCACACAAATCTACAACGATAACATCCAAATAAATTAAATTTGGATTCAGCGGTGTCCCAAAAGCCATCATAGTGGTTAATATAATCTTCTTTTTGTGTGGCAAAGAGAAGGTAAAGCCTTAACGATAAAACCCTGAATAAAACGGTGATGCATCACCGGTGTGATGTGGTGATATGGGGCTCAATGTGGTCGAATGGTGTAAAAAAATCCGGTTTTTATAGAACGTACAATGAATAAAATGGATTATTTAAAAATACTAAAAGATATTTTAACGAAGTTATCTACCATATTAAATATAACTGGAGATGATTGATTAGTTCGAGTTATATACCCGAAACATTCGTCCTATGTAATAAGGGAATGGATTCCACCCAATGTAAAAAAATTGTAGATACATCCTCCATAGAGCTTTGGCCTTAGTATTAACGAGATTTTGTGGGCGTATGTGGAGGAAAAATCCCACGAGCTGTAGATTAAGACCAAATATTATTTCAAAAGTGTTATCCAGGGCAAATAGGAGCATATACCTCGCAATATTACCAAAAACCCAGTTAATTCTATGAGAATCATGTACTAGATGCTAGACGTGGCCACATTTAGTACTAATTTGTAGTGTATTACTTATTTCATAGCTCCTTACTGAAGGAAAAGTTAGTGTATGTGTTTTTTAAGTTATTTTTTACCATCAAAATTAATTTGTTAATAAACCGAAAGATTTTCATACAAAGCTAATAAATTTGCCTTGAAATTCCTTTTGGTTGGAGCTTAAAATCTTGCAAAGCAACCGAGATACTTTGATTAGAAGAGCAGAGCGTTTGCTCTACAACTTTTTTCTTTGATTACTATACATACATATGTATGTAAGTGGCAATAAGGAAAAAGTGCTACGTCATATTTTACTCTTTTGCGATAGAGCACTTTTAAGCTTTTAAGTCGATTTTCAGAAATTTAATTTTTTTACAGTTAAATTGGCAAATTCGGTTTTCATTGAATTTTCTTTAGAATAAAAATCATTTTACCATCATAAATAATACATCAAATTTGAAATATACCAAAGTATAAGCTAAGTTCCCTATGAGTTTATAAGTTGAAAAAAGATAAGCTACCAATCATTGCGCTAAAACTTGCTGAAAGATCACCCAAAACAATTGAGATTTTACCCAGGGATACTTTCAAATATGGAGATTACAGGGGTGCCATTAATTCAAAATCAGCTCGACTTAAGCACTTTTTCGTTTTTGCCACAGATATACGAGTACTTACATATGTAAATATGTGACGAAATTTTGCAGAAAGACAAAGATGACAACAACAAATGTAGTAAAAAATTTATTTGAATTCAATGTCTATATATTTTACATACTTTACATTCAAATTGCATTCATGTATGTAAAGGGTGTTTTTTTAGAGTGTCACAACTTTGATTTGGCATCTCTGCTTTATTTGACCACCCATTTAACAGCTGATAGTTGCTTTTTGTTTAGTTTGCTTTAAAATTTCATTATGAATAGACTTACACCAGAGCAGCGTGTGCAAGTTCTTGAAATTTTTAATCAAACTAATTGTTCCAAATTTTATTTTCCGATGAAGTCCATTTCTGGTTAAATGGTTACCTAAATAAGCAGAATTGTCGCATTTAGATTGGAGAATCCACAAGATTTTATCGAAACATAATTACATGCACAGAAAATTACTGTTTGGTGCGGTTTATAAGCTGGCGGAGTCATTGGCTCATATGTCTTCAAAAACTATGATGGTCAGAATGTTCCAGTCAATGGTGAACAGTATAGGAAAATGATTCGAATTTTTTTTTGTACCTCAATTACGTGGTATTAATCTAGCTGATATGTGGTTCCAACAGGACGGAGCAACATGCCACACAAAGAAACTTTCGATGAAAAAATAATTTCGCGTAATGGCCCAATTAATTGGCCACCAAGGTCGTGTGATTTAACCCCATTGGATTATTTTCTTTGAGGTTATGTTAAGTCACTTGTCTACGTCGGTAAACCACAAACAATTGAACACCTGGAAATTCGGCCGCAAATGTGGCTAAAAGGTGTTGAAAATCATATTTAAACATTATTTTCATAATTTTTTTTCCAATAAAGCCCGTTTCATTTCCTTGTTTTACTATGATTTAAACTTGTGTCACTCTATAAAAACACCCTTTGCATACATACTGGTATGTGTGTAAAATTATTTAATCCCTGCAGAAGATCGAACTAGTGTCCAACTAGAAGCAATCACCACTACTAGTTCCCAACTGTAAACTTTCCTATATCATCTTAATGCTAAAATTAGCATTGAGTTTGTTTAGAAAACTACTAGTACCATTGGCTTAGTACTAGTTTATTACCAGTTCTTTTGTAAAAAAATCTATAAATTTGGTGGTTTTATCCCTTTGTATTTTCACGAAATTGAGTTTTTCTTCAGTGATTCCAATACATTTTACACAAACACACTTTGTCACAAAAATTTATTGCAATACTGTAAAAAATAACGCTTTTACAAGCAGTTGTACTGTTTATTATGTTTTACCTTCTCCTGTAAAGTTACACTTATTTGAGTTAGGGCCTTTCTACTTGTGACCAACGATATGGATCTTGGTTGATAGTTAGAGAATGCAAATGAAAGTGAGGCTACATTCTTTCTTCGATCAAAACAAATATAAATCATTCTTTTAATATTAAATATGACAAAAGATGACTGATCATAAAAAATATGACAACAAATAGTAATTAAAAAAATCAAAATATATGTACATATGTATAAATTCACAAATTGTTTAAAATTTTCTTGTTTTATTGATACTAAATAAATTTTTTCGACGTTTCTTTTAAATTGACATGAAACAAGTCCCGCGAATTTGCCCAATTACACAAATGGCAACTTTAGGAGTTCGCATGAAAACCCTTAATATAAGTTTCGAACAGTTTTTCAAGCAGTTTTTAAGTTTGGCTTTGATTAATTTTTCAAAATGTAAAAATATGTACATACATACATATGTCATAATAATTTTTATTCTATAATAAAAGTGCGCTCACATTTGAGCAAAATCATGGTAAAATTATACAAGGTACTTGCACGACTACAAGAAAATTACAACACCAAAAAACACACGCATTTTGTTGGTAGAAACGAATAATTGTCAGAAACAGATGTCTTTTGTTTTTAAAAATAACAATCATAGGGTAACTAAAGTACAATTGCAGACGCGGGTTCTAGTTTTATTTATTTTTGTTTTAATTTTAACATACACAAAAATTTGTAGTGTAATTTTTTTCAATGTGTCATTGGAGACACAGCTACATATGTGCCAATTCATTCGCATCACTGTAATCATTTTATTCATACACATACACTAAAATGTTTGAGGCTTGTAAACAAAGTTTGACAACTTTCTGCATTTTATACCTGAACAGGCTGGGCTTGTGCATATACTTCGTATAATTTTACCATGAGCAAAATCTAGTGTTTATGATATTTCGGGCGAAAGATAGTAGATTTCCTATGCTAAACAAATTCTACTTCGCTCTACTATCGCTCTTCTGGTCCTAGTTTTAGAAATGTGCATAGCCTATGTGACTTTTAAGACACATATCTATCCATGTTCTAAATTTCATTAAAATCGGTTTGATTGTTTCGGAGAGGCAGAAATTTCCTCCGTATCGCCCTCCTGGTCCTAGTTTTATGAATCTAAGCCATCCAGGGCGCCACGCAAACGCGTACAAAAAGATTGATTCAAATCGGTCTATCCGTTTAGGAAGAGTTCAGTGACATACACACGTATAGTAGAATTATATGTAAGAAGAAGATACTACGTATGTATGTAATTGAGTAAAAAATTTTCTAATCTAAATCAGAGATATGCAAAAAGCCGCCCGTGGGCACTTCGTTATGCTCTTTTTTACACGTACATTAGTATGCATTTTACTCTCTTTTATATTATATATGTATGTGTTTGCCTGACTTTGATCTAAATAATAATGTTTGCTGGCGTGAAAATAAAATAAAATTTATTTTGAAAAAATTCGTATACCCAAAACACAAGAAAGTATAATGGAAACACTTCGAAGTGTTTTGAGAAAATTAAATTGTTGTGCTCATAGTGGGAACGTATTATTATACATACATATCGTTACCTTAATACATAAAGGCCCTGACTCATTATTTTTTTGAAACCGAGATTTTTGCATTTTTCGATACATAAGATCTTCCTTCCTCCATCGAAATATACAAAAAACTCGATTTAAAAAAAATATTGAGTTAGGGCCTTTCTATATTAAGGTAAAGATATGTATGTACATATATCGTAGAAAATAGAAGAAAAAAGAAAGTAGGAGTCTTAACTCTCCTCCTAGAGTATAAGTGGTACCTACCAGTTAACTGAGTTTTAAATGGCAACGTAACTTAAAACAGTTAGACGCTGCTAACTCTTAAACCAAAGCAGTAAAATTGAGATGTAAAACAAGCTTAACAGAGAATAAAAAGAACTTCATTGTATTTAAAACATGAATAAAAAAAAACCTAAAACTTCTGAGCTAAGATTCAACTTTTTCATTATAAGAATGAGCTTGTCTTATTTCTTTTAACAAAAACTTCAAAAAGAATGAAAGTACCTTCTATTTGTTTAACATGCAAGAGATCATTGTTTTACTTACCCGCGTATTTATTGCAGTTTCATTTGCATCGTCAACCGGAGAGCCGTATCTACTGCCAGCGTCTGTAGATGGGCTTGATTTTCCATCATCTTTTGATGTAATCGGTTCACAGGCTTCAGGGTTCGGAGACATTGCTGTTGTTGGATGCGCTGCTGCTGCAGTTAACTCGGATGTTAACGATGTAGGCATTCGCATATAATACAGACTATCGAATCCGAAATCTAAATCTTCTTTAGTCGATCTATCTTGGGACTTATGTTCCATCTGAAACTGATGGGGATATGCAGGCTGGTATTGTTCTTGAAGCCGATAATGTTTCAAACTAGTAGGCGGTGGTGGAGCCTGATAGTACTCTGTACCGGATGCAGCATACGGATATGTTAAGGAAGCATAAGCAGAATGAGAATAATGATTATTGTAATAGTAGGGATTGAAAACAGACTCCCCACAATGATCTACGAGATTTGAGATCTGTGTCATCGGGGTTGGAGGAGGCGTCAAAGCATTTGGTGTTGATCTATCACTGCCACTCAAACACCGCAAGCTCTGTAGTCCACTGGATGATGATGAACCACAGCTATTACTGTTGCAGTTTCTAACACTGCCATTTACTTCAATTTTACTACAATTTGAAGCAGGGGGCGACAATGGCATGCATTCATATAAAATCTCCTTTTGCTGATCTGATTCGATTTTAAGACGTCGTCTACGGTTTTTAAACCAATTTTTTACTGGGGTTGTACCAAGATCAAGTATTTTTGATAGTTGAGCAAGTCGTAGTGGCGTCAAATATTTGCTTTGAGAGAAATGCTGTTCTAATTGAATAATCTGAGCGCTAGTAAATGTTGTTCTTGTTCGTCGGGCCCGACGCATGACCAGCGGATACGAGAGATCATCTGCAAGAAAACAAGTTATGTTTACCTTTATTTGCATTGCTTTCTAATAAGTTATTTTACCTGGCTTTGATATTTTATTACGTTTATATGGACGTGTATAGTTACAGCTGATTGTACCAGTACATTCTTCAATGAGCTTAAGCAGATGCAAATAATACAAAGTTAATAAGACTTTGAATGAACTACACGTGTAATTAAATATTTATATTCATATTTTATTTTAACTGAACGTGAGTCAAAAAGAATACCAATTTAAAACAATTTGTTTTTAATTTCAATCAATGATACGAGATAAACATTAGTTTCCCCCTTTAATGCAGATATGATTTTCGTGTTTTGATATTTTCGTAGTTAAAGCATTTTTTAAATTTAAAAACTCGTTTTTTATTGATTAATTTATTCCAAATGATCGACATTTTTACAACTTTACTTTTAAAACTAGATTTACAGGTGCTTTGAGGACAGTTTCCGGAAGTATATCATAAACTATGAAAATTTTTGATTTTGTAAAGATATTTGAAATACCGAAGTATATTTATTTGACATAAAGTCTTTATTTATTTAATTTGAAAATTTGCTTGTTTTTATGGCTTTGCAATTGTCTATATATGGGTTGAAGTCTACTGACGAGTTCCAAAAGCAGGAACGAAATGCATATAGACAATTGCAAAGCCATAAAACAAGCAAATTTTCAAATTTTGTAAAGATATTTGTAGTGAAAATTGGCCTCCCTTGGAAACATACTGGTGTTGTAATGAAAATTTAGAGACTACTGCTTATGCCAGCCATACACTACACAAGTTCATTGCACTAGTCTGGCACTGTACAGTGCGTTTGTGTGCTGGTTGTGCTATTTACGCAGTGAACTGAGTAAATATCAAAATGATTTTGATATTTGCTCAAGTTTGTAAAACTGTTCAGTGAACTTGTCTAGTGTACTCGTATGTTGCAAACGCTCAGTTGTATTGAGATTTTTTAAGAGTTCAAAACTAGAAATGAGCGCCGAAAAAATATTCTGGAAATAGTTCCTAGAATTATACAAAGAACTGTCTGCATTATGGAGCATAAAAATAAAAACTGCACAGTTTACTTGTATAGTGTGTGTCACAAGATTAGTTTACGCATTGCCAGACTTGAGCACTAAACTTGTGTAGTGTATGGCTGGCATTAGCATTTCTCTACCTTACTTTTTGTGTCATATAGATTTTTTAGCGTTCTTTGTAAATAGCGTTAACAACCACTTTTTTGTTCGTCTCCTAGCAAACATGATAATAAATATCATTTTTGTAACAATAGAGATAATAGCTCTGAAAAAGTTCCAGAGAATAAATGTGAATTTTTTTTTCAGCGGTTTCGGAGCAGTTCAATTACACACATGTATATATGTACATAGATTTATGTAGGAAAAAAATCATTGAGTGTACAGCAGAGAACGACAAAAATCACGTATTTTCTGATTTAATCATACTATAAATTTGTTATTCACTTTTAATCATGCAAAATAAATCAACATTGAGTAAAATCATCATCGTAATGGTGAACGATTCATTTAAGTAAATGTGAGTCGAGTGATCGAACATGTTTTATTCACATCATTCATCATACATTAAACTTTTGTTCACATTTAATCATGCAACAAAACTTAATATTGAATAAAATCAGAATCATACTTACGAACGTATCGTTTGGTTAGTTGCAAGTAATTTCATACATGTTTTATTCAAATCTTTATATAATCAGATTTTCATGTTGAATAAAATCAAAGCAGAGGAATTATGAAAAATATTATTGTTTTAATCCAAATCAGTAAGCAAACACTTTAAAAAGAAAAAATGGAAAACGACCAGGAAAAGACTAGATCGTCTCTCGTTAGAGTATTATGCGAAAGACTAGCTACTAATATTAAATATATAAATATTAATACATATGTATATAAAGAGATGGAATCAAATTTTTATACAACGAAATAATTTTTGTCAAATTTAAAAATAATTTCTATTTGATATTCATGACCTTGAAATATTTATACGATGAAATAACATGTATAAAAGTTGTAAACTTAATCAATTTACACGCTATATGACGTTACATATACTCAACAACGTTGATAAATTTGAACGTATTTTGTGCAAATTTCTTCACGATATAAACAACATTTTCACGTTGTATACCGCGGTGTCCGCTGCTTTTGTACAAAATGCCCCTGCTTTGGGTGTTCTGTATATGTATATAAATTGCTAAATACATAGTACATAAAATTCCCTTGTTTCTAAAAAATCATCATCACTTGATGTATACGCGCTCATACGCGCTCATTTTTGCTTTTTTGATTTTATTCATCATACAAATATTTGTTGATAATCAGAACGAACGCTTTTGCCTACTTATTTTATTTTTCATCAAAATAATCATGACCGAACCGAATTGATTGGTATGATGCGACACATGTTTAAAATCGTAGAGCCAACAACAACCGTATGATTGGAATGATTAAAAAGCAGCAACGATTATGTATGTTGGAACAACTTTGAATGTATGAACACAAAGGCATGCTTTTAGGATATGGATTACGTATGAATATTTTTTCAATCAGATTTTGTCGTTCTCTGGTGTACAGTAAGCAAATTCCATACTGAAGAAAGAATACAAAAATATTTTTATTAGTACGTTTTTCGAGGATGCGTTAGTAAAACCAAAATAATAAAGAATTGCCAATTTAACTCAATAATAAATTAAGAGAATATGTAAAATATTGAAGTATTCTGGCAAAAATTATGTACATATCTCACTTTAAGCACTTTTTTTGAGGCTATTTATATTCCAAAACATAACAGGCCAAGTTAAAAATTTTTTAGTGTCAAAAATCAATTACATTTGAAATAAATTGAGGAAGAACATTTTTCAGATTTTTTATTCAGAAACGGACGTATTTTGATGCGACAAATTGTTTCAATGGAAATTCTTTTCCCAAGTGATTTAAAATCTGAAAAAGTAAAATCCCTTGACCGAGTCAATCCACAATCTCTTAAAAGATACATATGTACATGCAAATAATGGAAACAAAACGAAAAAAAGGCCAAAACATATCTGAGACGTTGAGGGCACTTTAGAATTTCTGGAATATTGGTACGTTATTTGTTCCATAATTACGCGAACACTTCCAAGCAAAATTATAACATCAATTCGATCTGTGTTCATTCAGGTCTTAAGCGTTCAATGGTACCATTTGAAATAGTATATAAAGAAATTTTCCAAGACGTCTGCAGAAGAAAGAAATTGTGAGATTTAAAATATAAAAACGAATTGAAATTTGATCTTGAAAAGATTTTTTTTAAGAATACGCGGATTTTTGCAAATTCACATGATTTTTTTTCAACGAACTCGTCCTAAATATTAAAACAAATATTTATAAGTTTGCATAATTATGTAAGAAATTACAAACCAACGAAGTGTGGGGCATGCTCTCAAATCGGGTTTGGTCTTTTATGATGCAACATTGGACGGTAATTATTTCCATTTATTACAAATGGAAAGATTGACAACTGCTCCTAAAAGGGAATCCTATTTTTCTTCTAGTTGGAAGCCAGTATTGAAGAATATTTTATTTATTTAATTTAGAGCAACAAAATACGTCTATTTCTAAACAAAGAATGTGAAAAATGTTCGTTTTTAATTATTTTCAAATGTGATTCGTATCTGACAGGAAACATAATTTTCACTTGGCCTGTTTAGTTTAAGAAGAAATATAATTAAAAACCAAAGTGCTATAAACTAAAAGCATTATTTATAAAAATTATTAAGGTTTTATAAATGTTTAATAAGAAAAGTTTTATATGAAAATCTGTTTTATAAACTCGTTATACAAGTAAAACCTTAATAATTTTTATAAATGAAGCTTTAAGAAATTTTTTATGACAATATTTAGAGGTCTTGTCAGAAAATTGTATGAATTTATATTGTTATATCAAAGCATTTTTTTTAGGTGTAAACAGTGCTACCATGTGTGAAGATTTATCTTAATTCTGAAGTTTTTAGACATGTTTAAAAGACGAAAAGATTTCTTAGCTAAAAATAAATTTTTTATAAATACGATATTTGGTACTTTTAGTATATTATTTAATATTGAGGTTTATTTTCAGTAAACTACTTACTTACATATTTTATTATTTGCTTCGCATACTATTTTGCGTCATTTAGCTTTATGTTAGTTATGTTTGTTAGTGTGACAAACTTTAATGAAATCGAAATACCTGGACGTGTTACTATTTTTCTGGTAGGTATTGTCTAGCATAACAACAATCTGTAAATTTTTTTTTTAAATTTTCCAAACTCCCAAAATCTTGAGTTACGGGTAAAAACTCGGTTTTTCGTACCCGTAGGCACTTATCAACCTCTAACTAAGTTGGATATCAACCGATTTTTAATTGATAAACGGATATAGAAATATAATACTCATAGTCGTTGGAATATCGACTATTGATGCACGATCCAAGATATGGATGACGCGATCCAAGATATGGATGACGCGATCGAAGATATATATCGCACTTGATCAACAAGAGGGTATTAACTCAAAATTTTTAAAATATCACTTTTTTCAAGAAATCAGCTAACAACATCAATATCTATCTACTGTAAAAATTGCAACGTATTCCGTTTACTCTTTCATCTCGAAAACCACTTTTGAGACCATATTCATGATAATGTAGTGATTACCTTTATTTCAACAAAAAGGTATTATTTCGAGTTAATACAAAAGTTGAAATAGGTATGAATCGTATATTTTCATAAAAAAGGTATTATTTTGATTTGAGCCTTTATTTATGTTAAAAATAATCAAACTGTTTTATTTATATTTGGTTGTATTTTGAGTTGAAATAAAAATAATACCAAAAAAAAAATCGATAAATTTCAAAAAAATGGTGTTAACTCAAAAAATAGATTTTTTTTGCAATGATTGGTAAAATTTAAAACAAAAACAAAGTGTATATATATTTTCAAATGGAATTTGCTTCCTATGGTATATTTGAATTTTTAATTTAATTTAATTCTGTTAAAATGTGGCCACAAACAGTTTTTTGACTCTACTGAAAATTCAAAAATTTTGAGTTAATACCCTCTTGTTGATCAAGTGCGATATGTATCTTTGCTTCACAAAAAATACGAAAAGTCTTTGATTAAATTTCAACGATGTTTTTTACATGCAAAAAGCAATACATACGAGTATATGGGTAATTCCAGAAAAAAGTCAACCAAAAATATTTTTTTTGCTCAAAAAAATGTTGTTTTGTTGTTAATAATACAGCTAAAAGGTTTATACTTTATAAATGTGGAAGCAATTTTAATTTTTTAAATTTTTTGTCCGAAATATGCGACTTTAAAAAAATATTTCTTTTTGTAATTTACAAATCTTCTATTAACAATAACCTTACGAATTAGCAAAAAAAGAAGGAGAATTGAGTTCTAATAAGAGAAGTTTTTTGAGTTTGCTTTCACTTATACCTTAATGTCGCATACGTCGCATAAAATCAATATTTATTAATTTTTTCAGCAGTAAATAAGAGTTTGTTATGGTTTAATTTCTTTTCGATTAAAGTTCAATCAATATTGGCAAAGTTACTGCGCTTAGTTCTCTTGGGAAAAAATTGTAGCGTCCTCTTGTCGCGTCCGTACTTGTACCCATTTACCCATTTAAAAAAAATTAAAACAAAATTTTCATATTTCATAAATCTACACATAAACCATCATCTTTCACCTGAATATCCACATTCACAAAAAAAATTCTACATACAATTTCGCTGAATTATGAATATTTCTATAAGTGTACAAAAATTACATACATATATTTTTGTCGCGCCCATTTCTCGCTGAGATTTTCTTATATGTTTTTACTATATTATTGATATCGCCCAAAATTTTTTCTTAAATATACTACTGCTTCATTGCTATAAAACATTTAAGATACTAAATATATTTATATATTGAATCTTTGCATTCTTATTGAAACAAAAAAATTTCAAACATACGTTTGTTTGAAATAAAATTTAGGGCCAAACCCACGATTAACTCATACCCAATTTGAAGACTTGCATACATACATATACAAGGTGGGCCAAAATAAGTAATCCGTTGTTTGTTGTTTGGCTCTCATTTTTTTCTAAATGAAAAACTTCGATTCTGTGTTTTTGATTATGTTTATTTGAACCTTTAGAATTTTAATGGTCAAGTCGAGAAGATGATATCGGCCAAATGGGTGCCGTCACAATTGATTGCTATACGGGCTCGTTTTATGGCAGTTTTCATCACTTCGGTGAGAACTTCGGACGACAGATTCTCGCACTCGTGTTGAATGTTGTCCATGAGGGCTTCCAGGGTCTCGGGCTTGTTCACTTAAACACGGGACTTCAAAAAACCCAAAAAAAAGTCGAACGGTTAAATCGGGCGATCTTGCGGGCCAGTGTAAATCGCCAAAACGAGAGATGAGGCGACCCGGAAAAAATAGACAAGATTATTCCGCGTTCTTGGGGAGTGTATCGCTCCATGGTGTATCGCTCACTTGTATTCTACATCTGTCTAGTTCACAAATATCGAAACAGATTTGACATTGGCCGCCATTTGCAAAAATAAGAAGTTCTTCCAGTAGGGTGATTTCTTTTGGCTCACCTATTATATATGTATATAAATATGTCTGTATGTACTATATGGCCAATAAAATACATAGGTACGACCTTATAATCTCCGAAAATGTCGATATTCGTTAATATTTATTGCTTGCAGCATTAGACTAAATAAAAATAACAATAAAAAAAGAAGAGAAGTGTCTTAGGACACCCGGTTGTAGCTAATGCAGCTTATTTATATAAAACAAACTTAATGTGTAAAATAACAATGCAGTAAAATTAATTTATATGATGATTCAAATTCGCCGCAAATATTCCAAAACGTTTCATTTATTTCCTATTACTTTCTTCTCTAGCGGCGTACGATTAAATTAATGTATTGTTTGTGGCCGGCGGCGGCAGTTAACTGGCTTACAGCCGCTAGAGAACGGGCTGTGTTCTCTAGTTTGTGCTCATATGCAAAAATAATACAAAAACAAATTGATTAATCCTTCTCATTGTTTCACTCACTTCAAAGAACGTAACAAAACAAAATCAAACTATTTGTTTCATTTATGTTCGTGCTCTGGTTTTACATACAAAGAAATCAAAACAAAAAAAAAAGTTTATAACTGTAATAGTGTCGATTATTTTTGTTACGAAAATCACGTCCTAACTCCTGTATCGCGCGATAAATAGCATAGCTACAAAAGCTAACATTTTAAATTAATTGGCCTACTATGGCCTACACGAAATTCACTTGGCAATAAAAATAGGTACGAATAGGTACAATTATATTTATGTACCTATCGTTACCTTAACGTAGAAAGACTTCAACTCATTATTTATTTGAAATCTTGTTTTTTGTATATATGGATTGAAGAGTTGATTAAATATATGTATGCATATACATACATGGGAACATATATATATGTATATTAGTTTTATATATAATTGAAATAAATATTGCTAAACTGAAAACAAATGTTCATATCTCTCATTTACTCAAAGAATGTCATAACTCTAAAAATGGAATTTTTAAGTTAGTGATTTAGAATTAATCCTCATATTGTTCTTCATATTATGAAAAAATTTCACACAAATATCTTGTTTAATCAACTCTTGAGAGAAAAACAAAATTTTCTTTTTCGATTAAGTTGTGTGTAAATTTAAAACTTTAAACTCGTTTCTGGCAAACTGTTTTTTTTTAGTTATAACGTTCTTTAGGTAAATGAGCGATATGTAAATAGCAAAGAAGTGGTGCATTTCAGCAACGTCTACCTAGATCCAATCTTAAATTACATTCTTAAAGTAATAAAACAACATGAAATTATTGCTTTTCTTGGCAATTTTATTATCTTAATTTTGTCTAATTAGTGAAATGCATATAGCTCAATTATAAGATCACTTAGTGATCACTTGAAAGAGGGTTATAAAGTTTAAGAATGTGGCGGATGTGTTGCGCTCAAAGAAATTTTATGTTTAAGGCAGCAGAAAAAACTTATACTCGTATATGTACTATAGGGTCACACATCTTGAACAGAAAATGGGTGAAAAAATAATTTCACACGGCGGAATTATTAGTTCGTAACGCCAAGTATATTTGCAAATATGTATTTATGTACGTATGTTGGTGCTATTACACACATGTATGTGTTGTTTTCCAGCAATTTATTTCTAAAATTATTCTATGGGCGAGTACATACATAAGTATGTATGTGCTTATGGAACAGTCATCCTTATTTCAGTTGTCGACGTCGACGTTACTTTAACACAATACCAAAATATTGTTACTTTCTTACTCGCTCTCGATAACAATTTTGTGCTACTGACAATCTCCGTTCCCTAAGGTCAAGAAAATAGCATAAACCTGCTAACAGGAGTGAGTTGCTTTCGGCAATTGGTATACAAGCCACAAATTTTTGGTATTGTGTTAAAGTGACGTCGATGTCGACAAGTGGAATAAGGGTGAATGTTTTTCGGGGGCAAATTACCCCAATCGATATCGATCGAAATTTAAAATATTTCCATATCAACTCCATTGAAATACGTTGAAATTTTGTTTGATATCGAGTGCCGTAATTTTACACCAGGGTTTTATTGTAACTATCACTGATGATGATAAATTTGTTAGTACTATATTGAACGTCAAATAATACTTCTACTTTTGAAGAATAAATATTATTATATTATATTTATCTACTTATGTACGTAAATATTTATTGGCTGGTACAACATACATACCAAATCAAAAGAATTCCGAAACTGTGCTGGTTCTTGCGGATGAACATGTGGGTGTGTACGATAAAAGTTTTGATCTGGCGGCGATTGCGCCATTTTAATATAAAACGTCGAAAATTTCTCTCTTCGTCACATCTATTTTTATCAATTTCGTTTTGAAGTAAATTTATTCGATTACTTACTGATGCATCAAACAAAGTAATTAATACAACTTTAAATAAAAACATATGTATGTCTGTATGTTTGCTTCGTATTTACATTTTGTTTTAGTTTGTTTGCACTTCTCGGAGTTTGTAAAATTATAATTATTAATTAATGAAACACTTATAAACTTTGTTTTAATTAAATGTCATTTATTTTGTATTGTTTGGTTATCACGTCTTTTTGTTATTTTCGTCTTATTATTTATACAAAATTCCTTTTACGTTCTCAATTCGTTTAGGTTGTGCCGAGTACACATCTGGCACACATGTGCCCAAAAAAGCGTAACCACTAGGGTAATCGATAGTTCGAATATTTGAAATTATGGTTTTTAAAATTCAGGAAAAACCGGACAACCGGTTTTATAGTGAGAAAATTATTATACAAAAGCTTTGATTTTAAATTGATTTATTAAAATAAATAGATAAATACTGCCTTATTCATAAAAAATATTTCAGGTTTATTAAGCTCTTATTTGACATATTTCTATGGGAAATTTGTCAAATAAACCTGTAATAAACCTAAATTATTTTTTATAAATTATACCAATAGTATTTATGTAAAGACTATAAAATAATATAAAAATTAAAGGAAAAACATAAAAAATAACTTCATATATGTATATACATATATAAGTACATATCGCACACTAAATCATAAACAGTCACTACTCAAAATTATCAAAATGTTTTTGTTTTTCCATAAGCCAAAAATTTCTTTGCAACACAGTCTTCTTGAACAATATAACATATCCTTATGCTTGTTTTTATGTTACATGCTTGCGTCATTTGTACGGTATCAACAGTCTTTTGCCACTTCTGAACATCTGGTATATTTTGAGTTGCGACTGTTTATGAGTTAGTGTGCGATATGTATTTAGTTTGAAGTCTAAGAAAGAAATGTTTGAGTTGCAATCTTACATGAAATAAAATATTTTAGCTTTGATTTTATTTAATTAGATAATATTTTAATTTTGAGAAAGTTTTTGTATTTGTTAATGATATAACAAAACAGTATTATAAAACTACAAAATAATTGGAGTATCCAAACGGTAATCATAAGGTTCATACTATCACCTAATCGGCATCTGATATATACAAATACAGCAATACAAACAAGCATTTTTGGTATTCGATGGATGTCTAACTCTACATAAAATATGAAGCAAAATGCCAACAAAACTAATAAACACTTTTGTTGCAGTAAGTTTTGCCTAGAAATTATGCCTAGAACTCTTAGACTGAAAAAAGTATTTGGAAAAATCAACAGAAAACGTTCGTTCAAGTTTTAATATAGTGAAAACAAATTTTATTGCAAAATCTACAAATTGAAAAGTAGCCGGTTTTTTAGTTATAAAAAAACCGAACTATTCGAGGTTCGAAAAATCAACAATTTGAAAAAACCGACAACCGTATTATAAAAAAACCGGGTTGAAAAACCGACTCGATCACCCTAGCAACGACTAATTCCTAATGAAAAACTGTTTGATTCAGACACGTATTTATTAAAATAAGCCATTGATGCGCGTTTCTTTTCACAATTGTGCTGAGAGAATTCACACGTATTCTTAGCATCTTTAATTTAGTCGTCGATGAGACAACGACGAATGCGCATGAGGCGGATGTTTACATATTTTTTTCTAGAATATTTGTCCAGCAGGCACACGTGTTGCCTTTCAAATTTATGATATGCGAAAAATATTTTATTATAAATAACGCATTTGGTAACATACAATGCCTTATATGCTATTAAAAGACATTATGATGCTTTTCATAGCGATATTCATAACTTTAATGGTAGGGAAGGAGAGAAATTTTAAATAAAAATACAAATATTTATTTTGAAAAAATTAAAAATAAATAGTTTGTATCAGTGGACCATACCAAAATAAAGTTTGAAAAAGTTTTTTACAATTGACTGCTTAGAAAATGTTTATTTTCAATTAATATTTTAACTGTGTGGATTTGTGTTTGGTGGGTAGCTCGCAACCGCAATACATTGACAGTTCACCAATACATTCACAGTGCTCACCAATGAAATAAACATATTTAACTAATAGACAATTTTGTAGAATCCAGCATGATTGCAAACTGTTTAAATCAATAAATACATGTCTGAATCAAACAGATTTTCATTTGTAATTAGTGGTTACGCTTTTTTGCGCACATGTGTTCCAGATGTGTAATCGGCATTAGATTGAAAAGCTGCCGTTACAAGAGAGAGAGGGCATCAGCGGTGATAAACTTTAAAATGTCAACGAAAGATTAAAAAAATAAACTAAGGAATGATATTTAATTGCAGTGATGGTATTTTGGTGCGTTTCGGGTATTTTTTGTGCTTTTTGCCTTTTCATAAATGCGAAATATTGGTTAATACCCTCTTTTAAAAAGCGGGTATTTACAGTGCTTTTTAACAATTTATCATAGTGCTTTTGGTGCTTTTTTGTAAAATAAAAATATGTATTTTTAAATTACAAAACTTAAATACTTTTAAGCGCTAATAGTACTTTTCAATCAGAAATTTTGCATTATCTTTTGACTGAGCCTTCTTAAATTTTTTTAATAACAATAACGGGAACTATGGGATTAACAAATTAAAATTTTTCTTGCAAAATAGAAAACAGAAGTAACTGGAAAGTACCACATAATTCACTGCATAATAATTGATTGAAAATAGTACGCAGCAACCAATTGTTAAAGTTAACACAAATATTTAATCATCCCAGATTAAATTATATATACATATGTATGTATATGTTACAGTTGCCCAAACTTTTCACCTATGGAAGAAGATATTTTGTTGGCCACTGTCGAGAAGAGACATGTTTTCAATACATATTTATTTTAATTTTTTTCAAATAAAAGTTTTTTGTTCATTTTTGGTAGAACTAATTTTTATTTATTTGGACATATTTCAAATTTTTTCATTCAGTTAAAACGTAAACTAATAAATTGTTTCAGTTAAATTTAACTAAAATTTTTATATATAAATTGAAATTTAAAAAATAACTGAAATATGTGTTAGCAAGTTTGTTTGTACTGCAGTTTAAATTTTTTATTGTTAACGGCCCTTAATATATTAAAATTAAAAAAAATTTCCGTGCTTTTTTTACCTTATTTTTGTATTTTTTTGCGCTTTTTAACCCTTTTGCAACAGCTTAATGTGCTTTTGCTCTTCCTAGAGATACCAACACTTTTAATGATGATGATCTGATTTTTTAGTTAAAAAATTACTTACGTATAAACATAAATATATACTTATTTCTGAATTTTTGTGCTCAGTGTTTTGTTTACATATTACATATTACTTTAACTTATAATTTTTTACTTTTATGTACTTTAAAACCTTTCCCGATTTGCTGGAAAAAATATATGAATTACCTTCTTATTTATGTTTAATACTCATGATTTTTGTATTTGATCCCGCTTGGTAATTTTTGAGCTAGTTTTTAGCCATTTTTTAGCAATTTTTTTCTACATTTAGCCATTATTGGTGAAAGAATTCTGGCATCACTGCATACCAGCCTTAATTGTCATATTGCTGTTTATATTCTATAGTGACTATATCGTCAATATTTAACACAGCTAAAATATGTAACAATTCTACAATAACAAGCCGAGAATGACAGACAATCGATTTAGTCCGTTTCTGTATTTATCGCATCGTGAAAACTCAAGGAAGTGGGAAACAAAAAATTTAATCGGACAATACTTATTCTGTTTTTAATGGAATATTTTCAGTAATCGAGTGTTAAATTAAAACAAAAATAACAAATTTTTATATGAACTTTTTCTATGTAAAAGAATTACACAAAAAATAATTAAAGAAATAGAAACATATCTGCTTGTTAATAATAATAATATGTAGTTCAAAAATTATTATCACAAAAAAACGTCTTCTTTTAATTCATTTTATTCATTCATTTTATTTAAGATATGAGCTGGCAACTCCGTTATTTAAAGTTTACTAAATATAAAACAGATGGCGCGCAGACCTGATAGTAAACTTCTATCGTTTGTCTATTAAACACGCATCCATATGTATGTATGTACATATACTACCGTATTCATTATTTAATATAATTTTTGTTTACAAAATTTTTACAAAACTAATTTTCTTATGGAAATTTGTTTGTTAAATGTTTTGTAAACTAAAATGAATTTCCATGCAAAAGTCAGACACACATGTGCATGTTCAGAGCTATTTACATACTAGTGATGTAACGAATGTCCAATTTTGATATTCGCGCATACGAATACGAATATATGAAACGATATTCGCGAACACGAATATTATTTGTGAAATTTATGGACATAAAATTGGAGTTCTATTTACGCCTGCAAAATTAAATATGAAAAAATTGTTATGAAAAAAAAACTTCATTCTGCTGGTGACGTACTTTAAAGTTAATAAAAACTACCCAAAATTTTAATGGTCGTCTTTAAAATGATACAAAGCACAAATTTCTCTAAAAAATTTATTGAATTCGTACACAGTACAACAATTTTAAATTTAAAATTTTAAATCTAGAGACAAATTGTAGTTACACTGTTTAAATAGTTTTCATTTCATCATATCTGTTCCCTCTACATTTTTAAATATTTTTAATACACATAGATAACTTATTTCTTATTTTTAATAAAGGTAACAAATACATAGAAGGAAATGGCCTTGCTGGGGCTTATGAAAATATTCATTCCAACAACAAAAAAGTTTAATTTTAAAAAATATATTCATACATGAGAATATGACATTTTATCAGTTTTTACAGATGTATTAATAGAGACTTTCATACAAAGACGTATTTTCAAAGGGATATTATTTTAGTTTTTTATTTAACCGAACTAAAGAAAATATTTTTATAAAACAGCTGTTATCTAGGAACTATACTTGTGGCCCATACAATTTATTTAAAGAATACTTTATTTATTTTTTTTTTACTTTACTTTAACTTATTTAATGTTAATTGTACAAAGAGTTTGCTTTATTTATTTTTAAGTTGGTACAAGAATTGAGTTGAAATAATTTTGTTGTAATTATTTATTTACAAACTAATATTTTTAGCCATTTATTTAAATTTCGTTCAGAATTTATGCATTTATTTTTTAAATTTTTTTTGGAAAAATGTTGGTATACGTATTCTCCTGAATTTGGCGAATGCGAATACGAATATCTAAAAATGGTCGAATATTCGGCAATTCGAATACGAATACGAATATTTGTGCATCACTAATAACATACACACATATCGCTGTTAACAAGTAGAAAGGCCCTAAGTCAAATAACTGTAACTTTACAGGAGAAGGCAAAAACATAATAAAGGGTCCGCCATCTAACGTTTTTTTCCAACTAGTGCTTATTTCGTGAATGGTAACACTCATGTCTAATTTGACATATAATTAGTTTTTTCCTTCCACTGAACAAATATGGTTGTGTATACGCTTGAACAACGCTGGGAAATATTGCCTACGATCGACTTACAGAAGATGCCGATTTTGCCAAAAAAATCATGTTTTCAGATGAAGCTCATTTTGATCTTGGCGGGTATGTAAACAAGCAAAATTGTCGCATTTGGGGCACAGAAAACCCGCACGCATACATTGAAAAGCTGACGCACCCACAACGAGTCACTGTTTGGTGCGGATTTTGGTCCAGAGGCATAATTGGGCCAATGAGCAAGGAGTGGCCGTTACAGTCAATGGCGATCGTTATAGGGCCATGTTGAACGAATTTTTGTTCACAAAAATTGAAGAGGAGGATATTGGCAACATTTGGTTTCAACAGGACGGCGCTACGTGCCACACAGCCGAAGCTACACTCGATGCTTTGCGCCCTGTTCTTGAAAAAAAAAGTTATCTGGCGGACCCTTTAATAAACAGTACAAGTGCTGGTACAACTGCTTTGTAAAACGGCCAGTAAAAGCGTAATTTTTTAAACTATTGCAATAAATTTCTGTGATGAGGTGTATTTGCGTGAAATGTATTGGAGTTACTGAAAAACTCAATTTCTTGAAAATACGAGTTAGGGCTTTCTACTTGTTAACAGCGATATGTATGTATGTATACATATTTCATTTGACACAAATTATTTTTTTAACTATCATGATACAATAAAAAATTTCCTCGTACTTGCTTGTAGCAGTGCTTTCCTCACTGTTTTTACAAAAATTAATAATCAAATATTCGGCACAAAAGTCTCAATTTATTTGATACGTCAAATGTGGTTGTAGCTTTATATTATTGTATCATGTTAACTTTTGTATACATAATGCATACACCCAAGAATAAACAAAAAATAGCCATATAAATTGCGAAAATAATTATTGAAAACAAAATATTATTAAAACTATTTAAAGACAGCTTGTGACTTACGCATCTGATTTATGGTATTCATTTTAAAACATTTTAAGATATTATTTTTATTTTATTTTAAAATATCATAAATTTCAATAAATGTGTCATTTGCCCCCATCAAGCTTGTTTTTTCCTTTAGTCTGCCATTCGTAATACGAAAATTGATTAAAAAAAAACTTGAGACAAACCCTTAGTAAGCGCAGGTTCAAAAGAAAATTTAACAAAACCTCATCAGTTAAACTTTAAGTGTGTGAACCTATTTAAGTTCAATTATGCTGTTTATAAGCCTAACGGAAGGAAAGTTTGACGAAGTTTGAGATGCACAATTATCCAATAGTATTCTGGTGGTGCCATCTATACTTGAATGAATTTTTGTTTGGTTGTATAACACGCTAGGCATTGCACTTAACCTGGGTAGTTTCAGTTAATGCTAGTGGGCGCTTGGTGGCGTCAAAATAGACGATAAAAATTTTCGTTAAAATTTGTAGTACATGTGTACTCCCATTTGCATGGAGTTAACTTATATTTCCGATTTTTTTTATGCATGCAAAGTTTACTGCCCTTATAAATTTAATTTCAAAAACTCTAATGTTTTTATACACGGACATAAAATGATATATATGTGTACATATATAAAATTTATCCTATTGTAAGGAGATACAAATACAAATTTTCGATAATATTTCAAGGAAAAAATAAAAATTTTTGGCATTTATTTATAAAGTAAACTAAGAAGCATGTAATAATAATTTTCTTATAGTTTATATACAATTATAAGTAATAATTGTTTTAGACATATCAGATTGGATTCAAGGAATTAGAAAAACATAAGAATACAGAGATTTACATACATAATGTATGTAAACAATTCCTCTTCTCGTTTGGACTATTCTTTTAACCCTTTTAGAGGGAATAATTCTCCCACCAACTTATCAATTGCAGTTTTTTTTTCGATGTGGCAAAAGTAATTGAAAGGAAGGAATCACGTATATAATGAATTCACTTTGGTATTTCTTTTGTTGTCATTTTGTGGCGTAGTTTTCAAAATATGTGCAATGCCGTTCCCATTGGCCGTATTCGGTGTTTGATGCAAATTTTCTTGCGAAAATGTGAATGCAAAATATCGTAGCTTTTCTTTGGATTGTGTGTACGAATATATGTATATTGTTGTTGAATTTTAAAGAAAAGCTACGGTATTTTGAATTTACACTTATGCCGAGTACACACTATGGCATTTTGTTATTTCCGATATTTTTCGTTGTATGGCATTGCTTTCCACATAAAAAACATAATTTGAACGGCGTTGCACACATTTTGAAAATGACACCACAAAACGACAGCACAATACGTAAATGCCAGATGTGTACTCTCTCCACTTTACAAACACAACGAAAAATATTGAAAATGGCAAACGTTACCATTAGTACACACTATTGCGATGTCAAAAAATTTCATAATTTGTACTCAGCACAAAAAATTAAATAACAGTAGCGTTATGATGGTTCTTCAATCAGTCATGCATGTCTTCAGTAAGAGATTTTTTACGATCATAACTTAACATAAACTTAAATTTTGGTACCTACTCATTGCTTGTATATACCGTATGCAAAAGAGCCACAGCCCAGCCTAAACGGATGAAGCTAGAGTCTTGAAATCAAGTGTATAAACTCCTCTTCAAATGAAGAGTCTCATTAAGCAGGGCTTTGTGGAAATTAACGTCCTAGCTCACTAAAGAACTAAAACCAAATACAACCAAATAAAATCTGTAACTTAGTACTTGCGTAACTATTTGCAGTAGGCAAAACTTCAAACTAAACTATGTATACATTAGATCACCCAAAAGATATTCCATTACATCTTTTGGGCTGTAGGATAATTTCCAAATACATAACAAAGCCTATAATAAACTGGTAAGTGATGTTTTTATCCTTATATGTTATTAAATGATGCATATGTGGACCAAAAAAGTTTTCCGTTTGAATTTTTTTTCCGACCAAAATTTTCCCAAAATCCGACCAAAATCGCCTGCTTCCGACCAAATTTGAAAATTTAATTAATATTTTTGTTTTTTGATGTACATTTTATTTAATATTTAAGTAAAATAAAAATGTCAAATATAATATATTTGCATTAAAGAATTCAGGCATGTAAATTAATATTTATGTAATGTAATTAATAATTAAATACATTAAAATTGTAAATTATAAGAAAAAAATTTTATTCATTCTTTTTAACATATGCTGTTTTCATTTACTTATATTATAATTCAGGCGTGTATTAAATACATCACATTAAAAATAAAAAGTTAAAGTTCTTGATTTTACATTTGGTTATGTAGGTCCCTTTTGGCTGACCAAACATAGTGCGGATTATTAATTTTGATAATTTCTTTACACGACATAATACCGTTGACAGTATTTACTTCTACTTTATTCCTTAGTTTAGTTTTTATTAGCGCTAGTGTGGAAAATTTGCGTTCAGCGGCGGCGAAACTATGTGGCAGAGATAACAAATTAAAAATAAAATAAGAAATATTTGAGAAACTTTTCTCGTTTAATCCGTTTTTTATAGAAGCTATTTTTTGCCAAAAAGCATTAATGTTTAAATTGGCCAAAGCTTGTATACTGCTGAGCCGTAGCAAAATCCACTCAGTAATTATTAAATCGGGATCACAGTCAACTAACTTAGGGAATTTTAAAACAAGATCCAGAATTGGTAAGTCGTCGTTTGAAAGTATCTTATCAGGAGTTATCATATTTAAAAGTTTTATACTATCGTTTTCAGTATATCAGTTCACTGTCACTGATCTAATATAAACGTCGTTAATAACTACTTACCCGGCATCGAAGTGCATATTTTATTGGTGAATGGTAAACATTGTGGAATTTTAAATAAATTATGCAAAGAAAAAAATAATTTGTGATTAGAGACAAAAACCGTCCAAAATTGAATTGGTCCGACCGTCCGACCAAATTAAAAATTTTAAATTTTTTTCGACCAAATTTGGTCGGATCCTACCAAAACGGCAACACTGACCATGATAGGCCATAGAGCCAAATTATGTACAGGGAAAATGTTGTGCTATTTATTCTGCACAAAAATGGTTGTGTAAAATTTTTCTGAGAAACGCCGCATTTGAAAGTTATGAGGCCAAAATTTTTTATAGTTTTTTTTTTGGGTGAAAAGTGCAATACGCATGGCAGGTTTGCACGCTATCAGTGCAATTTTTACGCACATGTCATTTTTTATGGTCAGTCTACCAGAAACTGCCGGTGGAGCGAATAAAATAAAAACTTTATACATATTTGTAGTGATATAAAATGTAAGTTTCTTGCAATAAATTTTCCCAAAACTTTTGCATCCACTTTTTGGAAAATGAGTCTATGAAATCGTATGTTTTTGAAAATGAATTACTGTATCAAAAGTTTTTTTTTTAAGCTATGCTATTTATGCCAGTCATAAAGAGCATATCTCCTTATTACAGTTACAAATTTATTTTTGTTTTGATTTCTTTGTACTTAAAACCAGAGTACAAAAATAAACGAAACAAAATGTTTGATTTTCGTTTGTTTCGTTCTTTGAAGTGAGTGAAACAAAAACAAAACGCAAATAATGAGAACGATTACTCAATTTGTTTGTGATGATGATAGAATGCTAAATCCATAAAAAATTCTGCTTAAATGTTCTACAGTAGAAAATTATAATGATAGATTTAATTTAAAAAAATTTCATGTTAACACCAACTTATTAGTATTTACAGGTATTTTTATAGCACATACATATGCACATAAATACAGATGTATTTGTTATTATATGTACTCTGCAGAAAATGCGAATACATAGTGAAATTGTAGCGATTTACTAGTGACATTGTCAGTAGTACTACTGACCAGGAGTACCCCAGCCAATGTAATCAAATATTGACATTTAACATTAGGTTGTCATTGAAAATCCACCACTAGACTGTAGCACTATTGACTAAGTAGTTTTTTTGGGACCACATGGAGACATTGGCAACAAAGATTCACTAGTAAATTTTAGGTTCTCTGGTCTACAAATCGATATTTCCTCGCTTTATGTCACTAGTAAAATTGTAGTGATTTACTAGTGACATTGTCAATAGTGCTACTGACTAGGTGTACCCCAGCCAATGTAATCGTCTATTGACATATAACATGGGGTTGTCATTGAAAATCTACCAGTAGACTTTAGTACTATTCTTTTACTTTACGACCATATGGACACATTTGAAGCAAAGATTCACTAGTACATTTTAGTGACCCTCATTTACAATTTCATAATGTTATGGCAACAAACTTAAACAGATACATACATGTGTATTTATTTTAACAATATTGCACAGCACAATAAAAATGTAACCAACCTATTGACGCATTCATTGACAATGTCACAAGAAATACACTAGAACTGTTGTCTCTAACGTATCTCTACCCGCGCATAAAACGAAAGTTGTCGACATTTCAACTAGTGCAATTGTCGCTACAGAAAAGAGTGTTGACATAGAGACATATGGTTCTAGGCTAACGAGAGGGTAGATATTAATGGTTAAGTATTTTCACACATTTATTATTCACATCTGGCATAGTTTTCGATTTTATGTGAACAAATGGCCGATCTTCGGTAATATTTATTACCTGCAGGATTATACTAAATAAAAATAACAACAAAAATGTAGCATTTTAAATGTGTTAACAAGAAATTTACTTGGCCATTAAAATAGGTACGAAAAGTAGATCCTGAAAATAAAAGGATTATTGAGTCATTTTGCATAAATATAACATTGAAACAGCTAAAATACATCAGTAGCCACTATGTCTACCATTAGTTTTAATGACATTATCTAATTGTTGGGCATAGAAGAGATAATCATTTTAACTAATGAAAATGCTAAATGGCAACAGTGGCACATGAGCACAAACAATACATTAGTGTAATCGTACTTAGCTAGAAAAGAAACAATGGGAATTAAATGGAAACGTTTTGAAATATGTATTTGCAACGAATTTGACATTATCATATAATATAATCTTATTGCATTGTTATTTAAGACATGAAATTTGTGTTATATAGCTAAACAGCAGGGTGTCCTAAGACACCTCTCTTTTATCTCTTTTCTCTGGAGAAACCTTGTGAAAAAAACTTCCTTTTAGACAACGTTACATTTCGGAGAAAATCATTTTTAGAAAAAGTACTTTGGAAGGATACTATTTTATAAATAAGTAAAACTTTGGAAAAAGTATTTTTTTTTGTTTTTATTAAAAAAAATCTTTTTTCAATAGATTATCCTTAAAGACTTGTACGAATTTTACTCAGGAATGGAACTTTTTTTAAAGTGAATTTTGTTAAAAAGGTCATTACTTCATAAACACAAGATATATTTATTATTTTAAACTTTCATTTAAACAAATGAGAAGCTAGACTCATATCATGGTTGAAACAAGAACTCAATAATGAAATTTTTTTATTTTCTTAATTTATCATTCCTACAGTGGCTGACGTTATTTCAGCTGGAATTGTAGTTGTTAGAAGAGTAAAAATTATAGCATCTGTCATTCGATATCAGCAACATTGTCTCAAATAATCGTGTGATTGATTGTTGCTGGTTGATTGAGTGTATTTTCGAAACATCAAATATTTTAAAATTTTGCCAGGCGTCTGCTTTAATGAGAAGAGTTTGAAAATAATTGACCCTGTCCTTGAATATTCTTTGAAAATCAATTCATAATAACCTTAGTTTCAAGCAAATTTTTGTTTTTAATATGCATCTGTTGAAATATATTCTATTAAAAATTTTCTTAAGATTAAAATTATTTCATTCCACTTTAATTATTTTATGAGAAAATTTAGCAATGCCAAGTAGAGAATATTATGAATTAAAATCTGATTGCATTTAACTTCGGACTAAGAAAATGGTTTGTAGAATAATAAATTAAAAGTTAAATATGAACAGCATGAACAAATGTGTGTAGTGAAAAGTGCGTATGTGTTCTTGTCTTGCTTATGTTGTTTATGGCTTAATGCACAGTGCACAGTGGAGTAGAATCAAAATATTTTTGAAATTAATCAGCCATTTCTACACGGAAAGTACTATCGAAATAAAATGGAAAGAGCAATACTCACGCTTATGTTTGTAAAATCCCAATGTCTTAGACGTGGAGGTATGAAGTTTAAAAATTTGTTTGCTATATACATTATAGAATGCACACTACCGGACCAGGCTTAAAAGTTATTGGGTGCATAGAACTTTAGAATTACAAATTTGAAACAAAAAAAAAAAACGAAGGATACATATCATAATCATAAACATTTGGAACATTTGTTTTTTTTCTGTAAAACAAATCTAAAAACAATAATTTCATAAAAAATTTTCACATAATAATAAAGAAAGAAAGCTATGGACAAAAATAACTAAAAAAGTTGATTTTCTTAAAAGTAAAGATAGTAAGTAATCTTTTGAACGTTAAATGTTAAGAAGTAATTAAATCACCTTTAACTAAGCGGCTGGTTGAATTTAAAGCATATACGGCACTGAGTAATTTTTCTAGTTTTTCAGATCTCTTATGGCACTTGTCTTAAGGTACGGTCATACTTTGCAAACATTTGCCCAAAAAAGCGTAACCACGTGTTTCTTAAGTCAAACAGTTTTCCATAATGTTGGATTCTGTCACATTTTCTATTAGTTATGTATGAAACTTAATAAACACGTGTCTGAATCAGAAGGGTTTTCATTTGTGTTTAGTGGTTTTAGAAAATGAAATATATTTTACTATGGAAACCTTTATTGATAATAAAACAAATTTTTTTTAATAAATTCTGTGGCAAAAAGGAAAAGGTGCTTAAGTCAAGATAAGCTAATTTTGAGTTAATGGTGCCTCCGTAATCTGCATATTCGAAAGTATCCCTGGTCAAAATCTCAATTAATTTGTGTAATTTTTCAGGAAATTATAACACTTTGACTTGCGACTTATCTTTTTAAGACTTCTAATCTCATTTGGAATAATAGCTTAATTTAGGCTATAATTTGGTATATTTCAACTTAAATGTATTATTTATACTGTGTAGAACGATGTTTGCTTAAAAAATAGAGGTTAACAGAGAACTTCCCAATTTAACTGTAAAAGAAATAAATTTCTGAAAATCGACTTGAACGCTTAAAAGTGCTCTACTGCAAAACAGTAAAATATGACTTACTTATTACACTTGCACTTTTTTCTTATTGCCACAAAATTTACAGCATATTTTAGATGTACTTAAAGAATGCCAAACAGAGCTATTTTCAAGCTCTCTTACTCAAAATCTGCAACGTATACGATTAGATGCAAGTAAAGATACTAAAATTAAAAAATACAGATCAATGAAAGGCACGATGACTTCTCTTATGGGCACTACTGAAAGTGACGGTGAGGCAAATGAAAATTCTCATCTTCATTTTTAAAATGCTGCTCAGTCGTCAATACGGAAAACTATAACAGACTATTTGACAGAGAAACGGATAACAAATGACGTCGATATCTAACATTGTTCAAACTATTTAGGCAAAAGGGGCAAATTACGGAACGTGTTATCGAACGAAATTACGAAATATTTTGATAGAGTTTATATGGAAATATTCTAAAATTTCGAATCGTATAGAATGCCGTAATTTGCCCTCTGGATAATTTTATAGCCTAGCTATGTTTATTCACACCCGAGAAGAGTTCCGAGCGAACAAATGTTCATTGGTGTTGGTCTTGTTTACACACTTCATATTAATAATCTTGATGTTTTTCAGCTTATATTTTTAAAATTAAACATTCTTGAGGTAAAGAAAAGTACTTTAACTTTTTTAGTGCTAATTGTGCAAGAAGTTTGGTTTCTTTGTTTTTAACTAGGATACACTAATATTGTTTATTCTTCTAATTGAAATAAATTTATTTTTTTAAATTGTTGCAAGCTAATATTTATATGCCACTTACTTAAAAAAAAAAAAAATATTAGTATTCATATTCGTCCAAATTTGGTGAATACGAATGCCAATACGAATATCTAAAAGCTGCACATCGTGCTTTTTGCACATTATTTTTTTAAACTTTGACTTCCCAATACCCACATGGGTGAACTTTTCGATTTTATTTCTTTAATAAGTTTTTTAATTTTGCTTCGATTTAAATTAAATTTAGACTCACTAAAAAAATTTTAGAGTTCTGTAGAATTTAATAAAGACATGATAAAATTTTAAATTTTTTAGAAGGTTTTTTTTTAAATTTTTTTAAAATTTCTACAAAATGTACCAATACCTACCCGGGTGGTACAAAAGAAATTTTTTATATTCATTTTTGAAATATTAATTTTTTTCAATAATAAAAGCGCTATTTATCATAATATACGCGTATATTAGTTTGATTATAGTTAATTATTATAAATTGTTTAAAATAATTATGATGGAAGAGCATGGTGGCAGTTGTCACATTTAGTTTGACAACCACTGTGTTCTGCACAAATGTGCTTCTTGCACTCAACGCAAAATTTGCCGTGTGTTTCTTTTTTGTTTTCGTGAGTGGCAAATATAATATTTGCCTTTTATATTAATACGCCCAATAGCATCCCTTTCTAGAGCTTCATCGGCCTCCTGATCCGTCTTCGCCAAGCCTCTCGATAAAGTGTTCTCTTTGCATATTATAAATGAGGCAAGAGCGACTGTATCCAAAATGTTAAAGAACAATGCCAATCAGTGTTGGGGGATTTATCCCCAAAACGGGGATTATTTTTCGAAATGGGGATAAGAATTTTGGTTTGGGGATTGAGGAATTAATTGGGGATAACTTTTATGTTTTGGGGATCTTATGAGATTTTCTGGGGATTTGTATTTTACTTAATATTTTTTTATTTATTTGTCGGAATATTTTAATTTCAATACATATTCCAATTGTTCTTTTTTAGTTCATAAATAATATCAAATGATAAATGGTAACTATGAACTCGTCCCTAACATTTGTTGTTAACACGATTTAAATAAGGTTTATTACAAAACAAATAGGTACTCGATTGGGGAGATTGCTCATCAGCTAATCTTATGAAGTTACATTAGGATTAGTATCCGCTGAAGCCGGTTTAGTTCAGTGACCAGTGTCAATGCCTTCATAACTTGAACATTCCTGCAAAAAATGATACAAAGGGATATTAATGCACATCAGAAAACTGAGAGGTGTTGTTACTTCATAACTGTCGGAGACCGGACTCGAACCCAGGACCTTCGGTTTTGTATTCTACGTGCTAACTACTTCAGCCAATTCCACCCAAACCATGTTAACAAATTAAAAAGCAATACATTTAAAATAAATAATTCAATACAAAATACAAATTACTCTATGGAATTATAATACTATGTAGTAATTATTTTTGTGGAAATGTATTTAATGTCGCCGTTCAATTGAAATCTTGCCTAAATTTTGGAGCGCAATTTGCGAACAGGAAATGTAGTCAAATATCATAAAAAAATTACGAACTCAGTTTCAATTTGATTAAAATTTCTGTTGCAATACTTATTTTAATAATGATGGTGGCCCATTGTACCTTAAATAGTCTACTACTAATAAAATAGAGAAACCTTAAACATCGCATCACTTAGTTTTATAATGAAATTAAGAAAGAAAAATAAATAACTGAAGAAAAAAAAATAAAGCCAAATGTAGTTGAGAATGCATGTAGCAAAACGAAATAAAAACAAAGAATAAAATAAGAAAACATCTAGTAGCAATAATAAGTGCCAAAGCTGATACTAAATGCAGTCATGCAACCAATTTAAACAACAAACAACCAGTCAGCCAAAGAAACCAACCAACTAAACAGACTCTGAAGCCAGCCGGTCATCCATCCGATCTGAACCATTTCAGCCACCCAGTCAAACAGCATGCGTTCTTTCACATTCATGTCCTTTCATCGCACATCACATTGTTATGTTGGCTGTTTGTTCTCCTGTTATCTACAGTATAGTTTAACTTGAATGTTGCTACGATGCACCGCCAACATCATCGTCATCGTCCACATCATCTCTATTCAGTGGTAGGAATAGAGTGCATGTGAATTTCTTATGAATCCTTGGTTGCTCTTTTTATTTGCAAAGTCGTATGTGTTTAAGTCCGTTCTGTTCGTATTTTATTTTATTCAGTGCTGCAACATACAAATAGACAAAGAGTCCATGACCATGAGAACGCAGCGGCTCGCAACCAAAAAGCGGATCTGAAACTGAAAATGTCAAATTTTGTAATTTATTACTTGAATCCTGTTTCTGTTAGTGACTTTGGTGTTATTGTCTATTCCTGTATGTGTGTGATTGTGTACTTAAGTTTGTATTATTTTATGTGATTATGTGAGTTTAGTGTGGAAGTGAGGAATTTGTGTGCATGTGCAATGCCAATGCGATACATACATACACACATTTGTACATACGTACATTCATCCATATAAACAAGGGGTTATATCCAAGGCAGGGTGGTTTAATGCTTCTGTTTTTTTTTGTTGCTCATCTCCGCATATCTTTCTTAAATGATTTCGTGTAAATCTGTATTCCAATAGAATACAAGGGGAATAAACACTCATACAAACGCAGAGCAACTCAAATAAATTCTATATGTAGTGAGATCGTATATTTTAACAGATTAAAATTTTGTTTTATGTATTCAGTGGTGTCAACTTTAAGAAGAAAATCGCTGAAAGTCTAATAACATGAGGGATGAGATACAAGTATAGAGGCTCATACTTCTTGTTATTATGAAAGTTATTGATTATCGCCTTAAACGAAAAAGCCATCTAACTTACTAAGGTATGAAAAATTATTCTGTTGCCGATTTTTTCTTAAGAAAGAACAAAACTTCTATTATTGGAATTCACCGCTCGCCAAACTTGTAAAATCTTTTACACAATATTTTTTTGTTCTATTAACAACAAAATAAGTGAAGAATTTTATATTTTATTATTTTTTTCGATATGAATACCGCTATTGATAGTTTTTTGAATTTAATAACATAGACCAAAAGGCAAATGTAGCCTCAATGAGGTCAACAAAGTATGAAAGTATACCTAAGAAAAACATAATAAAATAAAAACAAACAGAATAGGGTGGCGTTGGCTGAAGTAGTAGCACGTTGACTACAAAACTGAAGGTTGTGGGTTCCAGCCCGGTATCCACCAGTCGTTAATTAACAGCAACACCACGTATTTTTCTTATGTGCATTACTGTCCCTTTGTATCAGTTGTTGTAGGAAAGTTAATGTGATGAAGGCCTAGTCATTGGTCAGATGTAGCGGAATCATCGGACAAGTAAAATAATAAAAATAATATATAATACTAAGCACAGCTTCAAAAAAATTCAATACGCCTCATTTAACACAGAGGCGCTGCAACACTGCATTATTTTAAAACATGCAAAAAGCACAGTTGTAAAATAATGAAGCTTTCCTCTTCCACCTGTATTCTCTATCACTATCCCTTTCCTAAAAAAAGGTAACACCTAGTAATAGTAGTAAGCCTGAGTGTTACTTCTCTACAAGTTGTGGCTTCTTGAAATTTATAATTTTTTACAATTTTTCTATGACCTTATTAAAAAATTTGTTTTTTCTTTATTGATTTCTTTTTTTTTAAATTTAAGTTTTGTGTTCTTTCTTACATAATAAATCTTTTTTTAATTATACACTCAGTAACGTCCCTGTCTTGTATTTTACCAAATATCTCATCATTAGTTTGTCACAAGTTTTCCTCGATTTTAATATAAAAAAGCAAGTATTGTATCTACATATGTTATCGAGTGCTTATTTCAGCCGATTCTTCTATTTTTGAAAAAAAAAAAAATTCGAAAAATAAGTATGTTATATTAAAAAAACCTGATGCATCAAGAATATGGTCGGCGTTAGATGAGGGAATGTGTGACAGATCGGTGCTGACTGGCCACTGCTCGGTCATAGCAACAACTAGCATATGGGAAAGTGGCAGTCCAGATTTCTGTAAGAAAACCCTTGAACATATTATCTGTCACTGCCCGAAGCTGCAACGTCATAGGCTTAGATGGCTGAGCAGACGTTTCCATGAGAGCATTACTGATATCAGGGGGTAGATTTTACTTTGAATAGGTAATAGAAGGGAATTACAATGGACCCAACTGGGTCTTCGAGTGGAGGTGCCTTTTAGCACCACCCTTCTAACCTAACTTAACATAATGCATTAAAACCATTCACCGCAACAGGCTACACGAACACACACGTAGTTAGCTACTACATTCCTTCGGCGACGGCAGCAGCATATACTTATATCAATTTATTCTCTACGCCAATTCGGGATATTATTTCTGTTAAATAATGTTAAATAATTTTAAGATATGATTCATTGTATTATATTGGCAGCACGTTATGTACTCATTGTCGCCAAAGATATATAAAATAGTTTAATTGGACTACAACGACAAAATCAGCATAGACAACAATCTGCCGCCCTGTTGCTTTGCTGTCCTCATTCTCATATAATCATGTGATTCTATCCTTGATATTTTGTAGTCGGTTTTTAAGTTATGCAATATTTTTATTTAGATTTGTTTAAGCGTCGATTAATGTCCTAATTCTGTTTGTCGTCTTATCTATGGACGAAAAAAAGTCGCTGTTATAATTCTTTAAGACAATTATATTTATTGTCTATGCTAGAAGGTTCGTGTATATGCTTTACACTTTTGTTCCAAACCATGGCCAAAAATAATTTTTTGCATTATAAATAATGTTTTTGAAAGTGACTGATAACTGCATATTTGGTTTTTGTAAAGCTACGGTCACACTTGTCAAACATTTGCCCAAAAAAGTAAATGATGATGAAAAATCTTTCAATTCAGACAAAAGTTTGTCAAGTTAAAGAGTAGCCAATATGGTTGGATTCTATGACATGGTGCATTAGTTGGGTTCGAAACTGTTTAATATGATAAACAAGTGTCTGGATCAAAACTTTTTTCATTAGTGTTTGTTGGTTACGCTTTTATAAGAAACAAACATCAGCTGATTTGTTTGGTAGTCGAATTTGACATTTGCTAGTAACGTGCTCAGTGCAGCATAAAAAGTGTAATTTTGATATAAATTAATACTTTTTTTTTCAGTTATTAAACGAAAAGAAGCAAATCGTGTATAATATGGTGAAGAGGAAAAAAAAATGTTTTGCTGGACGTTATTGCTTTTGTTAATAAAATAAATCACTTTTTCCATGAATATAAAATTTGCTTAAGCTTTTGATAATGTTGGCATAAACTGCCTCGTTTTTCCTTCATGAAAAGTGTTAAGAAAATAAATCTGAATTATTTTTTTAGTTTTTGTTTCGGTTTTTTTCGGTCTTTGATTTATATCACTTTCTTTCGGACACACTCATCTTGAAATATAGTGAACTTTTTAAAGTTTGGATATGTGAAAAGAATAAAAAGAACCAAAATGATGCTGTTTACAATTTCATTATCAGCAAAATTGATTTGGCTTCGTTGAAGCAAACATTTTGTAAAAATTTTATTAAGGTGGCAAAAGGCCTATACTCCACTTAGTTAGTCTTCAAATGCGCGGACTAATGAAAAATTCTTAAAGTCCAAATTTCAGTCATCTCGGTCCAAAACTTTGGCTGAAATTATTTTTCGCTTAAAAAGTAGCTCAGTATCCTTATATCCATTCCATATATTTTCGATACGAACTTTTACCTAAGAATTTAAATATTTTGCTAAAATATTAAGACTTTTAAATTGCTTACCTTCCTTTGCAGTGTGCATTTAAAGTTCAAAAATTATTATTAGTTTTGCGTTCATTGGGAAAAATTTAAAATTTTGATATTTTTAATAAATATGTTTTTATTAAGACTTCTAAAAGTTAGATTCATATAATGGATTCGTAAACTTTAAGTAGTTAAGCATTTAAAAAAATTGTTTGTTTACAGAAATGCTTTGGAAAAAAATAAAATTCAAATAGCCCTAAAAACTTGATATTTTTGACATACGAGTATGCATATATTGAGTTTCAATAACTTTTGTCGTATTTCGCCGTAAGACGTCTTTAACATTTTAAAAGCTTGAAAGTTTTCGCGATTTTTGACTAATTGAAGTTTTTCTGAAACAAATGGTTGCTAAAAATATACATTAGCCCAATTCACAGTCTTGTGCAAATGGTCTTGCATAGTAGCATGTGCAAAGTGGTATAATATAGTATCAATACTCACCACTTAACAATTCTTAATGGTGAGTATTATACTATAAGATTTTGAACATGCTGCGATGGAAAACCATTTGCACAAGATTGTGAATTGGGCTATTGTGTGAAAAAAAACAAAGTAAAAATCAAGTTTGTCTACTTCCCGTATGGTAGTTTTTATTGTACTTAGTAGCTGTAGCTTTATTTGAAAAACATTTTTTTATTTATTTTAAGTTACGAAAAAATTAATTTTGCTTTGGTAAAATAAGTAGCGCTATTACAGACAGAAAGTCTCGCTTGTGGTTCCACAAGCAAAGAGTTCAGTAATATTGATAAAGTGATCGCAAAAGTTGTAAATGTAGACAGCATGGAGTTCGGTTTATCTGTCCTTCATGGCTGGATTAGATTTTTTAAGTGTCTTATTCACTTGTGTTTTAACAATCCCATTAAAAAATGGCAAAGTAGATATGTTTATGAAAAAAATTCTTGCTGATATGAAATGCCACATTCAAAGGGAACTTTGAGCTTGCTCTGCACTGACTCTTGACCAGCCAACAGCAGGTTTTGGAAACTTAATCTGGAAAAAATAAAAATTAAAAATATTGGAATATCTGCAGGAATTACAAAAATTTATTGAGAGTTGATAAAAAATATGCACACGTTTCCAGTGATATTGAGGTCAATATTGAACAATTTTAAAAATTCTCTAATGACACTGCTATGTTACTTGTAAAAAGTTATTCATGGTATTATATGCCTCCTACTCTACATAACTTATATTTTAATGTGCCAGGCTAGAAATAAAAACTTCAAAAGTTATAGGGAGCATTTTGCACGTATGTAAATGCAGTGGAGAAACAATAAAAGAAGGTGTGCTTAATATATTTTTTTTGGTTCTGATCCATTAATTATAAATATAAGCAAAAGTTGTAAATCAAAGAAAGTCGATAAAATACCGCATTCTCCATTGGATTTAGTTAATCTTCATCTCAATGAAAATTATGAAATCGACGATGATGAAGCTGAAGATGATTTTGATCATAGTTATAAAGTAAAGGATATTTATAAAGTAAATAAGGATGTTTAATTCCAATTTTCATATATTAAGACGAAGAAAATAATAATTTTAAAAAATTTTTAATAAAATTTTTTACTCCAATTTTTTTTACAAAAAATGCACGAGTAGTTATGATTATTTTAATGTGATTTATTTGAGTTTAATTAAACGAGTTTTCCCGAAAACGACTTTGAAGATGGAATGGAAAAACATATTTTTGTGAAAGTAAGAAAAGTAAGAAAAGTTGAACTATAAAATTACGGCTTTCCGGAATTAATCGCAATTACTGTGAGACGACTCCTTGCTACAAATATCGGCGAAAGAGGGCGCTGCGATGTGCATTAACATAGACAGTAATGCATATCACAAAAATTATTATGTTGATGTGACAGATGGTCTTAGCTTCTACTTCTCCTCTGGTATTTTACATCCCTCAACTGTGAAGCTTTAAGGTAAACTGTTTCCACGACTTTCTCTGGGACGTACATACGTATGTACATTAGGGTGGCACTGAAAATCCAACTTTGAATTTTCAGAAAAGCCCAGGCGAATTATTTTAATACTTTGTCTAAAACGTAGATGCTGAAAGTTTTAGCTAAATCGGACTACTCTAACCCGTGCCCCACTGGGGTCAAAGTTCAAATATTGCAAAACTCACCGATTTAATTAGAGAATTCGTCAGTTTCAATCCGATTCTTTTGAAAATCGACAAGAGTGCTGTTATAAATAATGTAAATTATATGCTTAACTTGTTTTTAGAAAAAGTCATGTGGGTAAAAATTACACTAATTTTTCCACAAATATTTCGAAGTTATTTTTCCAGAAATTTGGTAAACCCTTATCAATTAAGACTTAAAAAATAATTTATGAACGAAACCATTAACCCTTTTTCACGTTGGGACTAAAATAACACAGAAGCTGCAAAGTTATTGATTGGGTAATTTTTAACCCAACGCGTGGAGTTTATATTCGTTCGTAAAGTATTTTTACAATGGTTTTGCGATATATATTTAAAATTACAAAAAAGAAATTAATTCGATATATGTATGTTCTTTTTTAAATTTGTGTATGCTTGACCCACACGACAGCAAAAGCTTAGCTTTTTAAACCAAAAATTTCGAATAAAAATTAGCATATTCAGAATCAGTCCAAAATAGCAGATTTTCGAGAGAATTATTGGTAAATGGGTGAATTTTGCAATATTTGAGCTTTGACTGCAGTGGGGCACAGGTTAGAGTAGACCGATTTAGCTGAAATTTTGACCAGTTACGGTATAGACTAAAAGTCCAACCTAAATTAGAGCTTCAAGCAAGCAAGCATTGCGTTAGCAGCAGGGTACGTATTTTCAGTACATTCATACATTCTAGTGCCACTGTAATGTACGTATACAAACATGTTTGTTCTGCATAGAAACCGGATTAGGTGTACTCGTACATCAACTTCCACATATCCATATTAATAAAAACCTCCACAATGACCACACTACAATGCGATTGTACATGCATATGTACTAGGGTGTTCAATCGTTAACCCTTTATCGGTTAATCGGTTAATTACTACCCGATTAACTGATCGGTTAATTTAAAATAGGATTTTTTCGATTAACGGTTAAACCGGTTAATTTCAGTCGATTAACCGATTAACAGACGTAACAAATTTTTTCATATTTTATAGTATTGGAACTATTTTTTTGTGTGAATAGTTATTTGTTTCGTCTCATTTAAAAAAGGTGAGTGTTTGAAAATTATTTTTTATACAAACAAAGATCTTAAGTGAAACTTCAAAATCTTTGGACATGGCTATAAAAGAGTTTAGTAAAGACTCTGGTACTGTAAGTAGTACGAATTATTAAAGTCAACGATTTAATTAAGGATTATATTTAATGAGAGTCGATTTCAATTATTTTACACCTACACTCTGAAATATTTCCTTCTAGCAAAAAGTACAGTACAAAATCGAAAGCGACAAAATTCAGAAATGAACTTGTTTGCAGAATAGTTGTCGCTGAGCTCTGCCACTATGAGTCAGATAATGACCAGCCAACAGAAGGAACTATCAATAGCAATACAAGAAATGTTCTAACAAAATTAACCGAAACAGTTAGAAGTTTCGTGAATTTGAAAACAAAATAAAACAGGGCTCTAGTGGTTTAATGAATAATTTTTACATGTTTTGAGATATCCAGGAAAATAACTGAGAAACTATATTAGAATATAGATTTCCTCAACATCTACAACAAGTAAAAGGATTTTTCCAAGTCAGGTGTTACCAAAACTAAAGAATCGCTAAAGTCCAAAACATATAAACCAAATTGTTTTTTTGAAAGATTGTGTTAGAAGATCTCTTTAAACTATTGAAGTAACTAATATAATGACCTCACAAACTGGGTAATTTTAAATGAATATACATTTATTAATTTTTTGCTTGGTTTAGTTTAAGAATTATTATGTGTGTTTTTTGTTTTACTAACAAACTCAAATTAATATATAATCTATGCACTTTTATTTGTTGCAAACACTTGATTAATGGAAAAACTTTATTGATCGGTTAACCGGTTAGTACCGAAATTAACCGATTAAGCAATAAATCGAGCAATTAAGCGATTAATGTAAAACCCCGACTAAAGGAATACCCTAATATTTACCTAGTAAATATTGTGTATAAATGTGAACATTTTAAAGAGATTTCTATTAAAAGATTTCACAATTATTATGGCTGGTTTATGTGGTTTTTATGTACTTACATAAGTATACCTACGACTAAGTAAGGGAGTGAACTTACCTTTGCGTGTTATCTGCGTTTGTACCCGTGTATCTACATATGTATGTACGTATGTACATATGTGTGTACATATGAAGATGTATTTGTATAAAGATATCCATGCAGTGACTTTTAGTTGCCAGCATTTAACATGCCACATATAATCCAAATCTAGAGTCAAAAAGACACTGATCATCATTAGTCGTATTAAGTGAGTGAACAAGAAAGCGATAAAAATAAAAGAATAGAAAAGCAAATAAAATTATTACATAAATTCCCTTTGTTTTGGGGCATTAGAGAGATATTTGTGTACATACGATTATATGCTGGAATTTAAGTAAACTACTGTGTTTGTTTGTGAGAATGTGTTTGCTTAACAAACTAAAGACTTGTTAATGTGGGCTTTATACATATTTGAGTTGTACAATTTGTAAGATTCTTGCTAAAGAAGGTCTTTCTCTTGCACATGTTTTATTCTATATTGAAATTAAATTAAATAAGATTTGAAATAAAGGAAATAATTTGAATTTACAAATATGTTTTAAATTGTCTTCTTAATCCGATTTTGTAATTGAACTCTGCAGTCTTGCAAACAATGAATGCCAGCGAGTCTTTAAACCTTTTGAACTTTTCCAAGGTGTTTTTGCTGCCTCTATTTGTAGCTGCTATTAGCAATAAGAGATAAACATGTCAATACTTTTGTTCTTTATACAAATCAGATACTTGTTATTTTTAGAAATCGATGTTGGACATTTGGATGTTAGATTTTAAATACCCTTCAGTAGGATTTTATGTACTTTCGCGTTGTGTTTAAGAAATAATGATCTCGAGGAAAATTTATTCAGATTTATTTTCCCTAAAGCTTATTTAGCATTCTAACCAAATTTGTTAAAAATGAGGAGCAACATTGATTATTTCGTGCGACAATTTTGACGTGTAAACATTATTAACTAATGCCGAGTACACATCTGGCACGCATGTGCCCAAAAAAAGCGTAACCACTAATTACTAATGAAAAACTGTTTGATTCAGAGATGTATTTATTAAGTTAATGTCAAAATTGGGCCCATAGTGTGACCCATTTCAGGCGTAGCCGTGGTCAACATTTACATGAAATCATCTTTAAACATTGAATTAATTACATAGATCGTTGTACCGACTCATATAAAGATTTCATATATGTATTTCTCTAAAGTTTATGTGTTATTTTATAAATCAAATCTGAAAGCGTTTAAAATATCAGCATTTATATAAGTATGTATGCATATTTTTGTTTTTCTGGAAGAAATAGCTTAGTAGTAGTTTATATCACAGTGCATTTTATTTCGTGTTGAAATTAATTTTAATAAAGAATCTACATCAACAATAATATTGTTAAAAAAATCTTATAAAAATATGAATTTTTACATAAAAATAATACAACAACATTACGATTGACAGAACTTTTATAATAATAATAATAATAATATAATTTGAGTGCAACCATATAATTCAATCATAGTATGTTGCTGTTTTATTATGGTTGCCTCAACCATATTTTTTAAACTTCTCGAGGATGAGCCAAAAGTGTTTGTAAATATTAAATTTGTTATCAAATTTAGAATAAACGTGTCTGGGTCAGCTTTGACAACGGAATGTGTCAATCTTAATGTTTCTCGACTGAGTTCTTGTGTATTGACAAAGTTATAACAAAAATGATTTATGATCCATTCTAGAACGAGATAAGGATTCAATTAGTCTAAACTGAATTAATAGTGACAAAAATTCAGCTGCCAGAGAAAATAGTGTTGCCAGTTTATATGTAAGTGCACCTAACTCCACCAAAAATTTTCTAACGGGTTTATGGAAAGAATACATAATACAAACCGTTACGGTTAGTTCGCCGTGGAATTTCAGCGTGAAAATTCTCAACAATGACATACATACATACATACTGCCTACCTTTATGACGTCGCTACACTGATACCCTGCAGTCGGCGTAGCTAGCGAATGTCTAGCTATTTCTTTAACTACCAATCGTTACCACTAACTACCAGCCTAACTACTAGCAATGCAAAAGACTGACGATTTGAACATGGGGATGAGATTGAAGGTAGTCAATTACCACCATATGCATGACTTCTGCTGCTCATTTTAACTTTCTAAAATCAAAATAATTGTGTAATTTTTTTCTTGTGGATTTTCTTTGGAATAACAGCACAGTTTTTTTTTTGAGATGGTCAAAAGGCGAACTCTTGCATTAATTGTGGCTAGTGTAGTAGTTAGTCGATTTTTCGTTAGAGAAATACCTAACGATTTGTAGTAAATTTCTACTTGTAAGACTGGAGGGTACTGATTCGAGAACAATAAACAACTACATACATGTACAAATAAATAAACTAAATAACATAAATACACTTACAACAAGTCATAAATCAAAATGGCAAGAAATGTTTTAAAATACTTAAGTTCATAATCAGGGTTGAGAACTTTTCTAGCTACAATTGCCAGGGAATACTTGTTTGTTTGAATCCGTATTCCACGAATTTTTAAATGGCTGTTTTTTTATTTTTCCACCACCAGTAGTTTGTGTTGTTATTTTTGTTGTTGCTTTGTATCTTTGCCGCTGCTTAAATTATACACATTTTTCCTAAGGTCACACTTGTGCTCTGCTGAGTTTTTGTTGTTGTGGTACAAAGTACTCGTATAACAGAATTTCATGAATTTTCATTTAAACTCTAGCAAAAGAAAGTATATTTCATTTGAGGGTCGTGTGATGAACGTGCAACATTTGCTGAAAGCAAGAAACGAATTTAAATATTTTAAATGACTGATAAAGTATAAATTAAGAAAAGAAAACTACAGATTAGTGATTGTAGGAGAACCAAAGAGGAAGTCAGCGTTGAAAATAACAATTTAATTATAACAACTTGGTGCCGATAACAGACTGGGATCTAAGCACAACGTACAACATCGACATAATCAGAATGTTGAACGTTGAAACTTACTTGAATTTGTACATTGCAGCAGTATCGTCTTTAAGTATATGCATGAACGCTGAGATTAATGAACGCTCCAAATAAATTTATGTAGCTGAATTGTATTGAAAGTGAATCTGTTTGTTTTTCGAAAATAATTGATAAAATTTTTTCAAGAGAGCATTAAAAAAAGTTTAAAGAAAGAAACCATGCAAAAGAGAAGGGAATTAAGAACGAAAGAGATATTCTTAAATTAAATCTAAAATTCAATAAATCAACGACAGGCCGAGCAAAGCAAATCTCTTAATTCCAAAAACTGAAAAGATAAACTTGGCAACTTCTATGACATAAATGCGATCACTGCTTGTGATCAGTAGCAATTTGTAAGCATTCAAAGCAACTCTTAAACGGAATACACATATAAACAGTACGAATACAAAATACTGAAAGTGACCAAAAAAGCCATGAACTTCTTAAAAATTTATTCAATACTCTTGTCGAGTTTGCCGTTGTTGTGGAGTTCATTTAAGGCAGCATCAGCTGCACCTGTAATACCATCAATTAGTTCCATAACAAACGATTTAGTGGCCAGTTTGGGCGAAGATGTAGAATTTAATTGTACTGTGGAAAATGTTGGACGCATGTCTGTGAGCTGGGCGAAACGTGATAGTGAATCGGGTGCTGGTTCAGTGGTGCTCTCTATGCGCAGCATACTGAGCTTGAGTGATCCTCGTTATACAATAGTGGAAACGAAAGACGATAAGACAGACTCAGCTACTTATACATTTAAGATAACAAAAATTGAGACCGCCGACATGGGTTCCTACGAGTGCCAAGTTATTCTTACAGCCACCGATAAGATAACAAAGAAACTGAGTTTGTCTATTAAACATCCGGCTATAATATCCGAGGAACACACCCCCAAGTCAATGGTGGTGACAGAGGGACAAAATCTGGAAATAACTTGTCATGCTGATGGCTTTCCCGCACCAACCTACTCCTGGGAGCGAGAAGATAAGGCCATCATGCCAGCTGGAGGTCATGTTTTGATTGGTCCTACTCTGCGCATCAAAGAAGCCCATCGCTTAGATCGTGGCGGTTACTACTGCATTGCCAATAATGGCGTGGGTGAGCCCGACCGTCGTCTCATACGCGTGGAGGTAGAATTCCGTCCACAAATAGCCGTTCAAAGACCAAAAATAGCCCAGACTTTGGGTCACACTGCCGAAATGGAATGCATTGTTCAGGCATATCCTGCACCAGCTGTGTTCTGGTATCGCAACGGCTCCAAACTGCAATCGGATTCTCGTTATGAAATTTCCACCACAGCATCCTCGCATGAGACAACTACTTCCATGTTGCGTGTTGACAGCATCAATGAATTAGATTTCGGTGACTACTACTGCAACGCCACCAACAAACTGGGCCATGCCGATGCCAGGCTTCATCTCTTCCAGCCCGTCATACCAGTGCCATCAACATTTTAATTTTTATTCATTATTCAATGTCTGACTGACTACAATAAGAACAATAAAATTAATAATAACAGTAACAACAAAAATGTCAACATCCACGATACAAATTTAAATTTTTTGTCGAGTCTCCGAATTAAATTTTCTTTGTGAATGCTCATACCGCCTCATAAATGAATGTGGAAGAAACAACAAACGACTGTACTCGCAGAAGTTCTCACGGTTTAATAAACGCTTTAAAAGAAACTTGTATGATTTGTTACAATATAAATTACATTGTGATGAAGATTTCCAAAAAATAAAATATGTCAATCTTAATAAGTTGCAAACGAAACAAGAGCTTTCCAAGTTACCAGATTATGTAATACAAAAAATAAACACACAAAATTATTTGAATGGTAACTAAATAACAAAGAATTCTCATTATTCTATACAAAAATATTGAAGGAAACTAAATTGATAATAATATTTGTTCTAAAACTTATAGCGTGGCTTGTCTTTTATGCATAGACATGTCCGCATAAGTACATATCGCCCATTTACTTCAATAGTGTCATAACTTCATGTTAATAATGCAGAATAATTGGGTATCTCATCTCTTGTCATGTGTAAAAATTTCTTATAAAAAGCTTGTACCTCCTGAAAGAAGAATATTTTTTCATGCCGTGATTGAGTTGTCTGTAAATTGAAAACTTTAAACGCAATTTCTGCAAAACTATATTTTTGGAGTTGTGACACTATTGAAGTAAATGAGCGATATGTACATACATTTGTTTGTATGTAAATACTTCTATACATACATATTTATATACATACATACATACATATGTAAATGGGCATATGGGAATTTCTTCATTAATCTCACAATACTTGTATGTCTTCAATAAGCTTTTATTTTCTCAAAAAATGTAGGAGTAGATTTGTCGTTTTTCCTACACAGACACATGTTTTTAAAGAATGATTCTTATTTTTTGTTTGTTTTGAAAATCATAAGTATTTTTGGCAAATTTAATTCAGTGGTTAGTGTATTAATTAAATAAACAGTAATCCACTTAATATTTTATATCTTTTTCTAATCTTAATTTTTACTTTAAGATTTGTCTTTAAGAATTTTTTGTATACGAACACACAAACTTTGTATAAAATAAAGATTTCCCTAAAAAGGAACTTGTGTTGTACTAAATTTGAGTTAAAAAATTTATCAAATTTGGCCGGAAGTGCATACATACATACATACCTAAGTACATATATCTGTATGAATGTATACGTATGTGTAAGTATATCACCGCGCTTCAGCATCTTGGAGTGAATGTGAAGTAAATCGTTTTAGTAGGATTTTTTGCTCTATATTTACAACAGTAATCAATCAAACTTGAACATTGTCTATGCAACACAGTTTAATAAGAAGGCTTACAGCATTTGTCTAAATAAATTGCTGTTTAAATTTTATTTCGATTCTATTTCATTAATTACAAGAACCGAATGCTCGACTGATTTTATTATCTCAAAATCAAGCAGTTGCTATTTGGTTTCGACTAGTAAAATTTATCCAATAAAGTTTGTAAAATATTGTTTTATCACTTTATTATTATTTTTTATTCACACAGGTTAGGTTAGATAAGGAAGGGTGGTGTCAAATATATACCTCCACTCGGAGACCCAATGGGGTCCATTGTGATTCCCTTCTATTGCCCATTAAAAGTAATATTTACCTCCATTTGTACCCAGAAGTGACCCTATTATCCGTCATTAGGCTACTGAAATCCCATGATGAAGCCCCTGATGTCGACCAGTTTACACTTCCCGATATCAGTAATACCCTCATGGAAACGCCTGCTCAGCCATCTAGCTTCGGACAGTGACAGATAATATGTTTAATGGTTTCCTGTTCTTCTTTATCCCCACACATCTTACAGAAATCTGGAGTGCCAGTTTCCCATATGCTGGTTCTTGCTCTGACCGAGCAGTGCCCAGTCAATGCGCTTATCATGATTCGCATCGCCTTCTTAGTCATGCCCAATAACATTTTGGATCTTCCTGAGTCTGGTTTTGGCCACATAGCCCTCGATACTTCCTAATTCGCCATGAACTGTTGGTCCTGCTTTCTAACCCATTACTGAGCTGACCTATCGGTAATTTAACCGATCTGTCAAAAATTCCCATATCTAACGCCAACCCCATTCTTGCCAGCTCATCGGCAGTTTCATTTCCCTTAACACTGCTGTGGCCAGGAACCCAACATTGTCTGACACTCTCCTACATTCACTAGCAAGTTTAGATTTGACATTGTGTTCCTTCAAAGCTTTTACCGCTGCCTGACTGTCGACGTAGAAGGTTACCTTCAGCTACATTCCTGGCCACCACTTCCGTGGAACTGAGCATCGTCAAGAACTCAAGCTTGGAAAACGCTGCATTCATTCGGCAGTCTTACACAACTGCGAATGTTCGTTCCCAAGATATAGACACCAGCCCCTGTGCCTTCCCCTTTACTCAAACAACTTAATTTTTTTTAACCGACATTGTTACCTCATAGCTCAGTACATTTTATGTCGATTGTAAAAATTGTTTTTTGTCCAATTGGCCCCATTATAAAACAAGTAGGCGTGGCATGCCAACAAATTATTTTATTTTATAAATTCTACTTAGTTGATTGCTGCGAAACCCAGCAAAAACCTTTCGTTCTTGTAATTACACAATTTTAAAGTTTAACAAATGGGCGGGGCTACGCCCATTAAAATCTATAATTATATTTTACGTGGTTCTACTCAACCAATTTTTATGAAACTTAGCACACCTTGAACTCTAAAATAGACACAATCTTCCATTTAAAAAAATTGGCGGCTCACACCCATTAAAATTTAATATTTTATTTCACGTAATTCTACTTTACCGGTTTTTACAAAACTTAGCACAGACCCTGAGTTTATCATGTTTTTTGTAATGTATTGTAATGTTAAGCTGCTATTAGCTTACAAACCTCCTTACTTATGGCATAATATTTGTTCGTTTGTTCGCGATGTCCCAGTTTCATTTTAAGTGCTTTTTTTAAAGAGAAGTAACACTCAGGCAATGAATGCCTACTATTATTACTAGATGTTAACTTCTTTAGGAAAGGGATAGTGATAGAAGTGGACAGGTGGTGAAGGAAGAGATAGAGGAAAGCTTAATTCTTTTACAACTCTGCTTTTATGTACGTTTTGAATAATGCAGTGTTTCACCGCCTCTGTTGTCAATGAGGAGTATTGAATGTTTAAAGCTGTGCTTAGTAGCCATTTGATTGATTACTTTACTTCGCCGATGATTCTGCTACACAATACCGACGAAGGAGAGTGCTCTGATGTTAGATTAGGTTCAGTGATCAGTGACTCTGCCTTTGTTACTTAAAATTTCCTACAACAACTGATACAAAGGGACACTAATGCACAACAGAAAAATGCATGGTATTGTTATTTTAATGACTGTCTGAGTCCGGGGTCGAATCCAAGACCCTCACCACCCTCATTTCATTTCGTTTTAAGTGCTTATTTCAGTGGAATTCATATGTTGCAAATTCATGGAATATTGATGCTTACATAAATAATAAATTATTTACATTAATGTTTATTTATGTACTTGATCATTTTGTTCGCGCACTGAATCATGAGTCGATCCCACGATCTCCGCATATTAGTCACTTCCCACTAACCTATCGAAGCACATATTTATTTTCATACGCAATTAAAAAATCAAGTCACGAAGTAAAAATTTCATTCGAATCCAAATTTGTATCCAGGTAAGTGGGAGAGGATGCACTATAAAAATATTTGAGTTTAAACAGCCGACCAACTTCGCACTGTGTGCTTTTCCGCATTTCTTTAATTTTTGCTGGGTAATTATGATTTGTTCTTTCGTTTTAAATTAATTTTTTTTTCAATGCAACTTTAATTATATGATAGTATATCCTTAGTTTTGCTTGCTACTTTACATATTGATAAATATTTTTTTTTGCAATTTAATAGAATTTGTTAGAAAAATTGTCGGTTTTATTGTTTGTTGTTATTGCAATAAATTTTAAACAATAAAAATGTCTCTTCAATTTGTTTAATTACTTTTATTTAAGAAATTTTCTTTGAAAGCAAGAACATAGAAATTTCTTCTTTAAGTTCTGTGTGACACCGTCTTCGCTTTCCCAAGAAAGACAGAATGATTTTTTACTCCACGGTATGTCTAAAACCTGAGCGAAAATTGTTTACTTTCTGGGGTTTCCAATACGTGCTACGTTTACAAAAGATTTTCTGCATTAAATAATGATATTAATTCTTTTCGAGTTTTGGGACTAATTTAGTTAATAATTTTTTTGACTTCGTGGTGAAATCAGCGACATTATATGTTATTGCTGCATATGGCGACACGTTATGCCATTGCAAAAAGTAAATGAAAGAATCAGGGAAACAGGGTATCGCCATATGTTGCAGTCTGATCCTCCCAGAAAGATGTGATTAATTGTGAAAAGTATTGGAACAGTACGGATCAACCGCAACGAATTTATACGATGAATGGTAGCGGGACATGGACTAAATACAAAAACAATATCACTACCTAAATATTTCTTATGTTGTAAAATTGAGCGTGAGTATATGCGAACTGCTTCTGTTTAATTTGTTTTTTCGTTCTTAGAATTTGGCATTTCATATTTTGTATTATTATCCGTTTTCTTCAGATATGAATAAAACGTTAATAAAGCTGTAAAAATTGTTTTATTACTTATTATTCACAATGTACCATGAAGTTCGGCTTTGACGAATTCAGAGGGACTTGAAAATCTTGTATAGTATCTTGCGAAGTCGGAGTAAATATTGTATATTAAAATTCAAACATACATAGAATAATGTGTTTTATCTTAAAAATACCCTTTTTTTCAGAGGACAGCTGTTTTTACAAACACCAGACAATAAATTTCGATATTTTTCTTCGTTATAAGAGTAAAAGATCCCATGCTGTTCTTCTTAAGTGAAAATTAACTGTAATCGTAATAAACTTGTATAGATAATAATGCATTGCTTCTTATACGTGATAATTACTTATAACCGCGGCTTGTTATAAAAGAATTCCACTGTGCAAATCTGTATCTATTTCTGCTATCTATTTTATGTTTTTATAAAAGAGGCAACTATTTATTTATTTATTTGTAAATTAATTTAGTTTGCATTAAATAAGAATAGAGAATAAGTAATTTGTTACCACCATCTACTTTAACAAATGTTAGTGGCTTTCTTACACAAATTCAATTAAGAAGTCTTTATACAGCAATATTATCTAATATTTGACCTCTTTTAAGATTTGCTGTTTGATTTCCCTTTTCTGCATACATTGTATGTCCAAGAAGCAAATAAAAAGCCCTTATTTAATACCCATTTGCTGTAAATTATTTCTTAGTTCAAATAATGAACACACTTAACTTAATTGATTTAAGTCCCTTCACAAAAATAGAGCCAGAGGGAAAGACTAAGAAACTTTTGACAAATTGGCTTTATACCATAACCAGGCACCTCATTCATTTGAAAAAGAAAAAAAAAATTATGTTGTCATACAGATTCGAAGCGACTTTGTTTTGCCCTGCAACTGCTTATAGTATTACTACGAGTAGATACATGCATGTCACATCGTACAATGGTTCGAGCTCCATTATGTATGATAAGATGATAATATTCTTAAATCAATTAACCCTTACAATATCAAACTTTTGCCAAAATAATAAGATTCTAGCGACCGATTCTGCCAGAGGAGGTAAGAAACTTGTATTAGCATTTTGAAAGTCTGGGTATGTGGCTTCTTTAGCAGCTCTAGAAATTTTCATTGTTTTATTATAGCACAAGTTTGTTATATCAATACAATAGCTGCTGGTTTGCTGTTTGCTCCGGCTTATCTTCAAAATTTTTGATACGGCTTATCTCGTCGTGAATATGAGCTAATACGGCCTGAGTATCTCTATGTAAATAAAACAATTTATTTCATTTTTCCCGACGAGGCTTCTTTATTTTTTAAATGTTGTTGGGGCAAAGGATAACCCCATACAAAGTATTTACTAATTATCTTATTGCTAGACAAGCAGAAAACTGACGGTATAGTAGGAGAAAAAGGGTACCCCTTATTAAAAAATCATTTTATTAATCTTAAATTCGGTGTAGATCACTTTCGAATAAATGGGCGTATTCATAAGAGTAGCTATTGTGCTCAACTGTTGAGCTCAACAGTTACTTCTTATAAACGGCTTTATGGATATACTGCAAATGTACAGCTGATGAATGTAAAAATGTTGGCTATAGGCAACGAAAAAAATTTTATGATGGAAAAAATGACAGCCAATGTCCAACTGTTGAGTGGAGCGGTACTACTCAACTATGCGTTTCTAATGCTGAATACACATGTGGCATGTCTTGTGCTGTCATTTTCAAAATGTGCCGAACGCCGTTCACATTACGTTATTTATATGGAAATCTCTGCCACACAATTAAAAATTCCGGAAATGACAGACATTGCCACTAGTACATACTATAGTGATGTCATAAATTGCCATAGTGTGTACTCGGTATAAGACAAACACTCAACGGTTGCCCAACAGTGAAGTCTAATGAATAAGCCCAAGGTCTGCACTCAAGCAGAAAACCTGCCGCTAAGAGGGTAAATAAGAGTAGAATTTATATAAAAAAAAATTCGTTATCCTACGCCTGGAGAATTGAAATATTTAAGGTTCTCAAATTTAGTATAGAGTACTTTCAAAATAATGTGTATAGTTAAGCAAAAAACTTGTGGAATAGTAGTGGGGAGAATGGTATGCCTCATAGTGACACTCCTTAGATTTTTTGTTTGCTACCTTGAAAATAATGTGCGTGGGTAAAAATAAGTCTGGAGGACTATGACTAGGGAGAAACGCACCCCTAACATAAAAGCTATCAGTATCACTAACAACAAAACAAAGGAATGCAAGAACAGAGTGCGAGCGCACATTTGAAAAAAACAGACATAATGGATTAATCTGGATTGGACTAAATTCAAATGAAGACATACTGGATCAATCTAGACTGGATTAAATTCAAATGAAGCTATAATTTTTCAAATCAGTTCATACATAGGGGAGTTATGAGCGAACAAATATACATAAGAATAAAATAAAAATACTAAGGAGAAGACGGCTAATAAATAAATATAAAATTAAAAGAAAACAACTTAACAACATTAAATTTAACATTCAATTCAAAATTTTTAAAATCTTTAGCACAGTTGAGTTCGCAGAATACATAAGTTTAAAGGTTCTATATTCTAGTAATATTATTTAAGTAACACAATGTCAAATATTCACTCGATCAGTCATGGTACTTTACTCAACTAGAAAAGTACATTGTATTATCCATTCATCACCTAGAAAATGGATGAGAACTTCAAACCCGCTGGTACCGTTGTCTTCAAAAATTAAATGATTTAAGATCGAGTCACCTTTCAAATAAAACAAATTTATAAATTATAATCGATGTATCGCTTTCAGTCCCAAGCAATTTCGAAGTTGGCGTATTTCAATTAATTTTTCGGTATATGACAATTCGTCCTAAAATAACGTAAAACTGTATTTTTTTTGTTCATATAAAGCTCATGTAAACATTTTATTTCATATTCGAAAAATTAATAATATAAATATCAAAAACAAACACAAAATAAAAAAAAATTTATTGGTTTTTTCCAAAATCTTATGAATAAAAAGCGCAAAAACAAACAAAAAATCATTGGTTTTCTTCCAAAAAATTCTTATATAAAAAAATAAAGGCAATTCTTTGGTTTTTTTAACTTCTTAAAAACTAAATCACATTGTGGAACATTTTAAAGCAGTTTTTTTCTAAGTAAGTATCACACTTTTCGCACCGAGTTCGCGTACGACTAGCTAGCGCATTTTTGGAAACGACACGCTCGTGCTGTTTTCAGTTTATCAACCACCGGCCAATGACCTCCTCCATCCAACCGTTTGCTGCTTCCTGGCAAGGAGAGCATTTACTACTTGTTCTCTCTGGTTCCTCATATTCTTCTAAATCACTGCATTGCCTTTTTGGAGTATGAAGCAAACCTTCTGCACCTTCCAATCGGAAAGACAGAAGATCCTTGATGCATTTGCGTGGCATATTTTTCGACCGACAGTCGAGCCTGTACTCCATCCAAGCGTTTACGACAGACAAATCGAGGAAATGGAGTGCAACTTTAAAGTCTCCCCATACTTTTATTGTACTCCATGACAATGGCAGGGCAAGTAATTTCTATGACCTCTGCTCCTTACTCCACCTCTTCACGGTACCTGCTGGATCCTGGCCGTATACTGTGGAAGCGAGTGTAACGGATTTGTTGTCCATCAATTTGACAACAACCATTTTTTCATCTGATCTAATAAGCTGATCAGACTCTTCCCTTTTTAAGCACTTGTCAGTCTTTAAATTTACTTTGCGTAAATGATTTGTTTGTATTGTGCCAGTTCCATGCACATTCATTTCCGCCAATCGCTCCAAGAGCGGTAAACTTGCAAAATAACTGTCAAATAAGACAGAGGAATTAGTTGGCAAAGTCCTCACCAAATGCAGAATTACGCTTGCACCTAATCCCAGGTTTCTCTCGCCTAATGGTGTTTTGGAGCCTTGGTAGACATCAGATAAATCGCACATTATTTTGAGGACTTCTTCCAAATCTGCCTCATGCTCAAAATTATATTTTTTGCTGAAACCAAGATAAATTGAACTAGTAGAAACCCATACTACACATACGAGTATGTGTAGGTCCACATTGATCTTACAAAAACACAAAAATGCTTTGTGCATTTTAAAATATTTGCACATAATTTAAATATATGATGCTTTTGTTACAAAATAATAACAAAATCTTCATATATTTAGTTTAATTTAAACAAAATAATGATACTTAAATTTCTTGCCTCCCGCACTGTGAAACATGATCACCTGTTCTGCACGCGTACACTCAAATACTAAAGTAAATCTCGCAAAACCTTATAAGAGAACGAAATATACATAACACGTAACATGTAAACCAATGGTGGGCACTGTCAATGTATTGGTAAATTGTGTATGTGTTGAGGTTGCGAGCTACCCACCAAACACAAAGCCAATCGTTTGAAATATAATGGTGCATTATATATTTATACATAAATACACATATTTTCTATTAAAAAAAAAACGTTGATTAAGTAAAATTATTAATTCAAAATAAAACTTTTTCTAAGTAAACAGTCAAATAAAAAAATTAAAAAAGATAAGGCAATAATTTATCATGTTTTCCATTCAAGAAAAAAAAAAATAAATAAAAGAATGGTTGCTTGGTGGAGCACAAAGGTGAAAATTCACCAAATAAAAATATGCGGTTGGATGTATCAAACTTAATAAGCTTTGATATTTGTCGGCATGGAAGATCATTTTCAGATGGGAAACATATTAAAAATATTTTTGATAAGATATTGCACAGACTAATTTATTAAACTAAGTGTATTACCAAATTAGGACAATTAGTAGAATCCGTTATTGGAGAAAAATTAATAAATTGCAAATTCGTTTCTTTTTGTTTAGATAAAAGCACATATATCAATGATGTTTGCCAACTGGCCATTTGTATGTATCAGATGCATAGACATTGACTACAATGTTTTGGAAACAATGCTTTTTATTGAAATCTTTGATTGAAACGTTACAGACAAGCTATTGTTCGAAGTCGTCAGGGATAACTTTACACAAACGGATCGAATGTAATGACATTTCCATAGGGCAATGAACAATTTTGGATTTCAGTTCTACAGTTTCACCTTTTCATCCAAATTTACAGCTTATGAGCTCACTCTTAATACAATTCGAGATATCACACCCTCATTCACAGCATTTTTTAAAGAAAAACTGCTTCGCACCCTGATCTATAAGTGATTACTGAAGTACGTCTGAGCCATTGTGATTGGATATATAGATTATTTGACTTAAAGGAAGAAGCGCTGCAGATCTTAAAAACGGAAATGTATAAGAATGTGCAGTACAAATTTGAATGAAGTCTTAATGAATTTAATAAAAAAACTGCAATAAAAGGAAAAGAATTTTTGTGATTTATCTAGAATTCTTTTTAACTTTCAAACACGCCATTCTTTACTCCCTTTTTCTTGTCGAAACTAATTAAAAATCGATACAGCCGTTTAGGCTCTACGAGGGAACAGAGAGACACACTGCTACACACTACAAACTTGTAGGAGCCCTCTTTTTTGGTCGGGTTGGTTTGGTTGTGTACTAAACAAATTAAATAAAATCATTTAATTTTGGGGCTTTCTCTGCTTCAGTTTTGAAAAACCTCTAAAATATGTTTGTGTTATACACCAAACACTTTCCTAAATATTTTCTAATAATGTTATAATTTGTGACATAAACATATTGTTTTATTTCTTTGTAGTTTTATATGTAGCTGCATAATAAATGTGTATAAAGGAAGCTATCTATGTATACATGTGAACAACTCCTTAGGAGAAGGAAGTGGGGTAGAATATTTTCATATATTATACTACGGACAGCTTATTTGTCTTTGAGAATAATAAAGAAAAATTAGCATCATTTGTTTAACACTTAATAAAGAGTTGGTAAAATAAACCTTTTTAGGACTCTGTTCGAGTAAGAGATGTATTTTAAGAAAATCTTACGACTACTCAGGAAAGTGCAACTGAATTTCAGTATTTAATAAGTACATAGAAATAAAAGACACTAATAGCAGCATAATTAAAAAAAATTATTATAACTTTCACCAATCAACTTTATTTGTGTTATTTTCTTGTATTCGAAATTGCTAAACTCGCATTTATTAAACTTTATTTAGTAATTCAAATTATTTCTTATATATACTTAAATTATTTATTTTCAATGATACAAAACGAAATTTAAGCAAAAATGTATACTGCAGTATTCATATTCTTTAATATTTAAGCGAGAAATTTAATTTTTTTTTTATCGAAATGCATAACTTCCTTTTAAGAAGCTCATGTTAGCACTAACAAAAACTTATTGTGTTTCTCTATAGCCTCTACAACAAATATTTAAATTTTATCCATACATATGTAAATGTGTATTTATTTATATGGAAGTGCATGCTGTACAAAATGCCCTGCAGCTTGAAAGGGAAAAAGGAAAGTTTGTTTTGAGCTTTAAAATAATGATGCTTACATTATTTAGAAGTATGTATTGCAAAAAATGGAAGCGAAAAGCCAAATTGTTGGTAATCGTATTTTTGATTTTAATGATTTAATAACGGCCATCTTTAAATCGATGGTTATAGTTAAGCAGTTGAGCTTAGTATGGGAAATGTGCACTTGACTTTAACAACAGAAAGAAAATTCTGATAACATCTTCCCAATTTGGTATTTCGATAATAATAAATTCGTAACCGAATGTTTGTTACCTTTGCGTAAATTAATTTTGTTCTGGTAATCCGGCAGCGAAGTATAAGAAAAATTCAACAAATGTGTTGCAAAAAGAAAATTTCTTGAAAATAAATTAAACTATTCAAAGCATTATATTTAAAAATATAAATTATTGATATCAAAGAATTAAGTATAAGAAAGATTTTGGCCTCAAACGATCATTTGATAATAATGTAATTAAACTGTCATTACTGTTGTCCACAGTGATGTGCTTAATGCGAATACGAATAACTGAAACAATGTCGAGCTATAACCGCTAAAATAGCTTAAACGACGATATATTTTTTGGACTTCTTTTTTTTTTTTTGACGAAAATCGACTATTTACGTTCGCTGTTAATCGATTTTGGTGTAAAAATGAAGTTCGAAAATCATGTCTTTTAAGCTTTTTCGCGGTTATGACACGATATTCAAAAATACAAATACGATGGATGAAATTTAAAATTTTGTATGAAAAAGAACTTCATACTCCCTTTCGCTTCAATTAAAGTTAATAAAAACGATCGTCATTAAGCTACATTTGGAAACGATCATCACAAAAACATAAAAGTGAAAAAAGCCAAATTCACATCCAAAATTTTGGCCAGCAAAAGCAGTGAAATGAAAATTGGGACCAAGTTCTTGTTTGGCGCAATACCTATCACTACAATCTCATGTCATGTAATTTCTAGGCAACCTGCTTAATTGACAACATTTTTTGTATTATAAATAAGTAAGCAAATACATATCCACTATTCTTCTTTTTTTATTAAAAATTAATTAATTCTAATTTTGGTTTAAATTTTATAATGAACGAATTGCAGGGAACAAAGTTATGATAATGGATTTTATCCTTTATCGAATGGCTTCGTGTAAATATACACACTGAGTGTATACGATAGAACTTGATGAATACAAATTACAAATTTCTATAATAAATTAAATGGATTCCTGCAAGAAAGTTACTTTATACAAAACAATCTAGAGACAAATTGTACTGAAACTGTTTACATTGTTTTTTCTCATTCCTGGGGACGGTTTCTCACAAAACTTCCATGTGTTGTAAGACAAGTAAAATATTTTATATGAAAATAATATATTGAGACATTTTAAATTTTAATTGAACTAGAATGAATTTTTAATCAGGAATAATTTCTTAATCGGTCTTAAGTTCAGTATTTTCAATTCTTATTAATTGAAATATTTTTATTAATTAATGCGAGTTTCCTAAGAAGAGAAGAAAAACTAGATTTTATTAGCTGGGGGAAATACTGATGTTTTTTTTGTGCAGCCACGCACTTCATCAGCACCTATTTAAAGTAAATTTTTAATGGAATGGAATATGAGAAATGATTATATTGTATATACAGAAAACAGCCTCTGATAATGCTTTTCAACTTTGGTGTACCTCTCTTAATGTCTTATTTTTCAATTCTTGTTTATTTGTTGACATTTTAATTTTTGTTTTTCTTTTAGGCCTCATGAATTTATTTATTTAATTTTTAGAAAAAATATTTGACAACAAGAATACAAATATATAGTAATATATAAAAATGACCGAACATATTGGAATTCGAATATTCATATTTATACATCTACTCATACATACCAGTATGTATATATTAATCTGTCTTTACTTTGTAGGAAATATAACTAGTGAAACAGTGTTGATTTGACTTTGTCACCAGTACTACTGACGAATGATACCTAAGACAATGCTTTTTGCTGTAGAGATTTAACATGTGCGTGTCATTGAAAATTAATAACAGACGTTGGTAATACTGATTGGTTATTCCTTTGGGACCATATGTAGGCATTGGATTCAGATATTCAGTAGTGCATTTAAGTAATTATAGTTTTCACTTTTCTTGTTCACATTTGGTGCTTTATTAAAAAAATATGTATATAAGCAAGTAGTAATTAAAAAATCAAAAACTCCGACTGCGACCAACTTTGAACCGTTAAATATCCTAAATGGTCATTCGAAATGAAAAATCATAAGACAATCCTAAAGATGATTTTAAAATACCAGTCGAATGATAACCATTGATATAGCTGGCAGACTTTTAATTTTTTTCGTATTAACAAAATGGCATCTGTTGGCCGCCATATTGAGTTTTAACTATTGTCATATCTTTAGAATCATCAAAATCGGTAAACGCGTTCGGTTCATATAGCGCCGCAAAAGAACCCACATACATACATACATACAAACATAGGCTGATAAACACCCTACTTTGCGTCGCGCAGTCGGTTAAAAAGGGAACTAATGCTTAAAAAACATATGCAAAAGAAACTATTTCATTAACTCTCAGCAAAATTTTCCTTTATATTTATTAAATATTATCTAATCAAAAATTTAATTCTTCGTTGTAAATATTTGTAATGGATTGCGTATGGATCTGGACGTGTAGCATATTTTTCACTGATCCCACAAAATGTTCTAGAGGCTAAAAAAAGTTCAATAATTTCACTCAAAATTGTTTCTGTTTTTAACCCCGACCAAAAAAGGCGTGTTATAAGTTTGTAGTGTGTGTCTGTCCGAGTCTATGTACAGACCAAACGGCTAGACCGATTTTGATTAAGGTTTTTCTGTTTGAAAGGTGACTTGATCGGGAGGGTTTTCAGCTATGTTTTAAGAAAAACGGTATAATCGTTTATAATATATCACGTCTTTTCTAGATATATTCGGGGGTTTTAAAATTTTTAATTTTTGTTATTACAACTAGAAAATCAAAGTACATTTATATTAATAGATCCTAAACAGAATGGATTGCTTTTTAATTGTCTTTTGTAATTTCTTGTTCTTTGATTCTTTAAATTATTATTTAATACATTTATATTTACCTTTTAAATTGATTTCGGAAAATAATTTAATAAAAACATAAATTTTTCTTTATGCCGGTTGTATTTCAACAAACAATAAAACATTGAGAAGAAACATTGTTGTATATATTTATCAGACAATTTGTTTTCTACGCATAAAAAACACTATTAATATGTAGACGCTTCGTTGACAATTTCCAAAATAGTCGACAAAAGTGTTGACTTGGGGGCACTTAACTCCAAGCTTCCTACAGGGTAGGTATGTACATGCACTCATACATTTGTATTTACATACTACGTACGAGTATGTATACTAAGAGGACGTAATACTTGAAGTTTTCTAGAATTTAATCTACTTTTCCGTTTCTTACTTACAGGTTATTGAAAGCTATTTTTATTATTTGTAATAAGTCCAAAGAATAATTATGTCTATATGTAAAATAATTGTTCGGAAAAAGAGAGAACTCTATTGCATTGAGCATAATAAGTGTGGAATTAATGAAGACTAGGTGGCCCATGACTGCTAAAATTTTTTTTTCTGAAACAAGTCCATACAGGCAAATAATTTATTTACATATCTCTAGCAATTTGTCCAAGAAAAAACGGTCCTGTTACTCCTTCCATCAATAATTATGGAAATATGGAATTTTGTTCAATTTTGCAAATTCCGAAAAATTTTTGTTTATAAAGAACAATTCAGTCAAAAGTCATACGCAATTAGAATTAAAATGTTTATCATCACGAGGTGTGCTCGACGCATCATTTATGCGTTTATGCAGAAAACTAATTAATAGAAACTTTCTTTAGATACCTCCTGTATCTACATATCGCTAATTTACTTAAACAACGTCTTAACTCAAAGAAGGGAGTTTTTGAGTTAATGATGCAGAACTAATCCTCATATCGTTATTAGTATTATGTAAAAGTTTCATACAAATATCTTGGTTACTCAGATCTGGAGAAAAAATTTTTTTCTTTTTCCTTTAAGGTGTGTGCAAATTGAAAGCTTTAAGCTCGTTTTCTGGCAAACTACTCTTTTTGAGTTATGACGTTGTTTGAGTGAATGGGCAATATATATCTATGTATGTACTTATGTATATGTATGTATGTATGTATGTGCCATGAAATTTTGTTTATATTTCTTTGAGAAAACAACTTCAATTACCTTTGTTTAGGTGTTAAGTGTGGAAATATGTATTTAATGTACATTGAGAGATTTGTAAAAGTTTATTGTTCATACAATTTCATATTTCAGTATGAAGTTTATAAGTGCAGAACAGTAATCATATTGTCAAGAATGGAAGCAGATAATATACAGAACGCTTAGATTCATTTCGTTTTATAAAATAAGATATTAAGATTTTTGAATGATACAAAGAGTTTCAATTTGGAGAACTTTAATGACGACTTTAATGAAAAAGATATTGCACTATGAATATTGTTTTATAAAATCAATAAATAAATTATTATATTTTTTTTATATAATATTTGGTTCAAAATAAAACTTAAAAAAATTAAACCAATTTCATATACATATAAACATTGGGAAGTTTCAAAATATTCGGTTAGATAAAATATATTTTAAATGTGTTATCTATGGTCCTGTTTGAAGTCGTGAAGTGCTTGCTGAGTTTATTGGGAATGAGAAATGTTGAAATATATATATAATATGTATTATGAATACTAAATTTGAATTGGCTCCTTTTTTGAATGGAAAATCATGTCACTTCAACAGCTCAAGGTAAGTGCACAATTTCGTAAGAATTGGTAAAATAGAATCACGAGAAATATAAAATTAAGCTTCAATGGGCGCCATTTTTTCAATCCAGGAAATGAAATAGAAGAGAAAATTAGTAAGCGTGGTCTCGCATTGGGGCTAGTGTTTTTCATACGGGATTTCCCGTCATACCTCATATTTTTGGGGAAAGAAAGCTCGAGATCTATGTGCGCGAATTTCAGGAATTTTTTCTATGTTATTATGGCAAATTAAGTCTGTACAAGCATTTATACATATTTCTTTGAGAGTGTTGTTAGTCATTTTGTAAATGCAATCGTGAAATAATACGATGGATATAAGTAAAAGGTAATTTTTAGCAACTTTCTTTATGGCAACTCAGCTGTTTTCGTGTGTCATGTTACTGTAAAACATTTTAAGTTTGGTCTATAATTTCACCGTGAATTGACTTACAATTGAGCAACGCTTTCGAATTATTAAATTTTAGTATCAAAATTCATGCTCGGTTAAAAAAGAGCATCGCGCATTTTTTCCATTTTACGGTCAGTTTGGGCGACTTTCTGATACTGCTATCGGAATCTTGTGACTAAACTTCGAACCAAAATTACATTATTGAACATTAAACCACCAACACGCATACGTAGAGTGCGGATAAAAGAAAATATCGCAACTGTATCCGCTAATGTTGTTGAAGACAGTGGATAATCGATTCGGAGCCATTCGCAGCAATTGGGCTGCTGTTAGTTTTTTCCCCCCTAAAATAGAAGAGCTGAACTTAGCTGACATGTGGTTTCAGCAAGACGGTGACACATGTCACACAGCAAACCAAGAACTGGCCCAATTGAGAGGCGAGTTAGGTTAACAGTTTAATTCACGTTTAGGGCGGGTCAATTGGCCGCATAGATCGTGCGATTTAATGCCTTTAGACTATGGCTGTCCATTTCACCAAAAAATTGCTTAGAAGCCACACCGAATTTTATTTTATACTCTTTAATTTAGTCGTACATGAGACAGCAACGAGTGAACATGCATGTCGGTTGTATTGAGATTTTTCAAATACAGTGCGTAAAGTAAGTGATGGAACTAAGAAAGTACTTTTCGATATACAATTCTTTTGATAATGCCCAATATTTTAATGTTATCAAAAATAAAAGAGGCATTATAAAATGTTATTTAGAGGCATTATTATTCTTTTAATATGAATATGATTAGCTATGATGATGAGGAAAAATTAAAGCGATCGTTAGAAAGAAAGAAAATAATGAAAAAAAAAATTAGATTTAAGTTAAAAAAAATAAATTTTAAGCGTAGTGCCCTTATATATTGTAAGGTAAGGTAGATCGTTTACCGATGGGTTTTTATTAAGAAATTTACTATTTGTTTACTTGATAAAGTCGGAAAATTTTCAATTAATTTTGTTTTTAAAAAAGTTAAATTTTTAAATATTAAACATTAAAATTTTAAACATTATTCATTAAATTTAAAATAAATTTAAAATATATTTTATTTCAATGGATTGAAATTCGTTTTATTTATTTTTGTTAATGTATTGAAAACTTTCTCATTTTACCAAGTCAAAAAATAGCAAATTCAGCGCGAACTCCACTCTATTACCTTTTTATAACCGAAACAATTTGTTGTGATTAAATTTTAATTAAAATCTTTGGGCTTACTTTTTCTTATCACTGTACTTCAAATTCTCTCCAATACGGCTGCAAAACATTTTTGGGCTTCCCTGCTTTAGACCAAAGTTAGGCAAACACATACATATATATATGTATATATATATATATATGTATAATATAAAAGAGCGTAAAATGCATGCTTGTACGAATGTATGTGTAAAAAAGAGCATAACGAAGTGCCTGCGGGCGGCCTTTTGCTTATCTCTGCTTTAGACTATTTGTTGTGAGGCTATGTTAAAGCTCATGTCTACAGAGATAAGCCCGCAATTATTGACGCACTGGAAGATTATATTGAAGAATTTATTCGTGAGACACCAGCCGATATGTTTGCGAGAGTATGCCAAAATTGGAACCAGTGTGTGAACCATTTCAGGCGTAACCGCGGTCAACATTTACATGAAATCATCATTAAACATTGAATTATATAGATCGTTCTACCGACTCAAGTAAAGATTTCATATATATCTCTAAATTTTATGGGGTTATTGTATAAATAAAATCCGAAGGCTCTTAAAAAATCGCTCTTTAGATTTCGTAAGAACTTTTGTGAATTAACGGCCTGTCCCACCATGTCACCAGAAATCGTTCGATCGACAAATTGTATTGCAAACAACAATAACATTAGAAATTTTGTTTGTTGTTTTCAATATAAGTATTCCATCGAACGATTTCTAGTGACATCGTGGGATAGGCCGCAATTTTCTAAAAGAAATCAAAATGTAATTTTGTGTAAAGGTAAATGTGCTAGTGGCCTTATTCGACTTTTGGGTAAAGTTTATAAAATTGGAATAAATGCCCAAAATCATACAATAAAAAATTTGTAAAAAGTAGACAACATTGGAAAAATATTCTATTAAGAGAAAAGATCTCAGTGCCGTAGTTACTAAACTAATAATACTTTGTATCGTTACGTACTGGAGATATACAAACAAAACCTTCTCCTTTTTTGAAGTGGGTTAAAAATTGGATCCTTTCATTTTCCGCTGCCCACTGTAATAGTACTATGATATTTATATTATAAGTGAAATTTATTTGCTGGTGGTTAAGCGATGTCTATATGCATTCCATTGTTGCTTTAACAAATCGTCAGTAGACTTCAACCACACATTTTGAACAGTCACAAACCTCTTATCTTATGCACAGACTTTCATAAACTATTTGAGAATTCACAAATATTAATATTTTTGAAAATCACAAAAGAAAAATAAGCATAGTAGGCTTAGAAACTTATACAAACCCCAGCAAATAATTTTTATTCGATATGAATCTATTTTATTTTTATACACCTTTATACAATTAGAAATCCATCGGATAACAATAAAAGTATTAATAAGGCAAAATGAAAAATAAAATCTTAATTAAACATTCAAGAAATGTATTATTCGATATATTGTCATAATTATATTATAAGTGAAATTTATTTGACGATTTGTTAAAGCAACAATGAAATGCATATAGACATCGCTTAACCACCAGCAAATAAATTTCACTTATAATATAATTACGACATTATGTCGAATAATAAATTTCTTGTATGATATTTATATAATATATTCGCATTACATACAATACTAGTCCGCACGTTACTGCAAAAGTTAATATTTCTGATGAATTTTCATCATATTTAATTTTTGAATTATTTTTAGAAAATTATTTTCTGTAAACATACTACCACCCCAACCAAATGTTTAGATTTTTTCTGAAGTCAGACTTGTCGTACCGAATTCGTTAAGAAGTTTCGGCAGTTTGTCTAAACTCAGACTTTTCGTAACGAATCCGTTAAGGCATTTCGGTAGTTTTTTTGAAAAATTTTTTTAACAAATATTTTTTAAATCACTAAAACTGTGATATATAAGTTTTGTTTAAATAAATGTAATAAATAAAAAAAAATTGTAAAAAATTTTAAAAAATGTAAGTATGCAATAAATATGTATGTATGTTTATGCAAATTATTTCGACAAAAGCAGCAACATAACGGTGACGCGGTACTCTGCAGTATACAAAAAAAGAAATCGCATGTCGTTGCGAATTCGTACCGACAACGAGTATCCTATCGATTTCTTACCGACATGTCGTTACATTTTCGTAACAACATATCATTGCGAAGTCTTAAGATATTGCGAAATCGTAACGATTTCATACAAAAATCGTTACGATTTCGGTAATATTTTGATTCCGAAATCGGAAGATTTTGACGACTAGTCGTTACGAATTCTTTACGAATTCGGAGCATTTGGTTTGGTGGGTACATACATACATGCATATGTATGTGCACACATATGTACAACCATAAATATATTATGTACTTTTATGAATGCACGCAACTACGCGCATATGTAAGTATTTATCATGATATTTATTTACATACGAGTATTCGGTTTTTTCTTTTTCGAATTGTATTAAAAACTTTTTCCTGTTTAGCGGTCTGTCTGTTTTCTTGTCGTTTTTGTTCTTTTTTGTGTTGTTTTCTCATATTAAAAAGTCAGTCTAAAAGCATTTCACAGAGTATTTTATAACCGGCAAATGGTTAATGAAATGCTTGTCTATATTGCAAATGTTTAAAAGGAAACATTAAACCGTAGTAAAGTTTCTTCCTCTCTGTGCCAAACAGCACATTACATACAACAGTATCCATTCAAATGTTTGGTTAGATATTCTTTGTGAGTGTTTTCATCGAACGTTTAGACAAACCCTTCGTAATAATTCTTGAGAAGGGAACGAGAGAAAATAACTCCACAGTAAATTCTTATATTAAATGATGACGGATAGACACACAAACAGGCTGTTCTATGAAATTTTTATGATGCTGCATTTAAAATATATTCGCGCTGATTTCTTCCACTCAGCACGAGACTAAAATACCCAATGATTGTGTAAGTATGTATAAGTGTTGCCAATTTGTAAATAACACGCCAATTTAGGTGCAATTTTGTTGTTATTTAATATTTAAATATTGAAATATTTCATTTCAAACAGTTTCTTACTCATCCTATTCTATACCTGTAAATTATAAGTTTCTGCACCTACTTCATACGAAATTTTACTGTTTTCTGGATTCTTTTACCAGTCGGAAAAACTGAAAGCAAAAAAAAAAGATTGATGTTTATAACAACCAATTTGAGAGTCTGATTTTACTGGAAATAAAAATTATTTCCGTGAGGAGACTGTTAAATATCTTCTCCTCCACAGCTCTGCAATCACTGAGAAAATAGTGCAGAACAATGCACCTGATATCAAAAGAATACTCTCCTTTATTCTGAGGTATAGCTGAATTTATCGGGAAATCCCCGAGAAAGGACTTACTTAAATTTCTTGAACATATTTATCTTTATTTCAGAGAAACATGTTAAGTGGACGTTATTGAATAAAATGTTGTTAAGAGTGTCGGACATTAGTGATAGTAATTAATAATAAATAAATGTCGTGTTAAGCACAAAAATATTTTCAAAAAGTTCCATCTTGAGTGTTGATTAAAGCCCTTGTGTACCTTCTTTTTAATCGGATGTGTCCAGTAAAGCTCAAGATATTACGAGCTGGGGGATTAGGATGAGACTCGAGTTTTATTAAATATTTGCTTGCATATTTTCCAATTTCTTCAGTCACTAGTGGCATATTTAAATCACTATGTAAATTTGAATTTTTGATGTAGCATGGAGCCGATGTTATCAAAAGTAAAATTTTGTTTTGCCTTCGTTGGATTTTCTCAACATTTGAAGCTGAAGCAGTGCCCCACAGCTGAATTCTGTAGCACCATATGGGTTTCATTTATAAAATAATAGTTTACAATCTAGACTGAGGGTTAAATTTCTTTCAATCAGCCAATGTATCAGTTAATTTAGGTTTCATTTGTGTTAGTTTCAAATCTGTGATTTCCAGAAGAAGTCTGATAAATAACGTTATCGCAAACTATTTATAATGTATGTCATTTTTTATCAGAATCAGAATTTTGCGTTTTCTATAGTGCAATTTTAAAAGTGCGATGTAGCAACACTGTTAAGAATATTTTATGTGTGTGTGTCTTGATGCCATTATTGCAGACAGCATCTCCATCGATTTTTTGTTGTAGGAAAAAAAGTCGTATCTTCCCCTTTTATACCGAATATTCCTTCGAAGTATTGTTTTTGTTTTGTGGAAACTAAACCAACACAACAATGCAAATACAATATTCAATACGTACGCTCAAGGATGTGTGTGTGTGTGTCCTTGTTTAAAGGAAGGGAAGTTTATTTAAAAAAAACTCACACATGCATATACATACGTATGTCCATATATGTATGTATGCCGGCACGAGACTTTGTGGTATAAAATTGTAGAGGACATTTGAATTGGAGAGAATTCACAAAAGTATAAAAGAGAGCATATACACATATGTATATATACATGTATCAAAACAAAAGGACAAAAAGATGCAAGAAAGAATAATTTCATCCCTTAAAAATATATTTAAACGCGGTATTTGCGGTGAAATGGCACAAGCTTCATATAAATACTAGGAGTATATGCTCTCTGATGAAAATCTGTCAATGTATGCATGTCGTGTTTGATTACTTCCTTTGTTTTTATTTTCACAGATAGTTTATTTATAAATTTTGTTTAATTTTCTTTTCATGCTTTTATTTATTTTAGTTCTTTTATTGCTCCCGATCAATGGATAACAGTCAACGTGAGAGAAATGTCTTATTTCTTATTTATGTGTGAAAGTGCTATGTGAATACGTATAAAAGCATATGTACACATGTATATATTCAAACCAGGAGTGTTTGTAGTTTTCAGATTATAACGAACACGTGCTTTTCAGTTTATGATAGAACTTTGACATTTAGTGAATTTGCTGTTTTTTCCTTGATTTTCGTTCTTGCGTTTATTGTATGTTGCTAAATTTTACGACTTATAATCTATGTGGCCGTATACAAGCATACATATGTACATATGAGTGTGTGTATGTATATATGTATGTATGTGTGTACACAAATTATAACTGTGTACTGAAGTAATAAATTAAATTAATTGAAACTTAATCATGAGTACATAAATATACGGCAACTCATATCGTATGTTATATCAAGTTTAGTGCATTCTTAAATTGCTTTTATTTCATGTGAGAACAACAACGAATATTAGTAAGTAAAAGGATTTGAAAATGAATCCATTTGATATTCTTGCACTTATGTTCTAAAAAATTATGTATATTCATACGTATCTACTTGCATACAACATATGTATGTCTATACTACAACTCGTATGTATGAGGTTTACTGCTACAAATTAGTCTGAAGGTTTTAGTGAAACTGCCATCGTTGGGAGTTGCATAATTTGTCAGATGTTAGAAATTGCTGAGCAAATTCTTCAATATAAAGCGTGTTAAATAAGAATGTAATACAAGTGATTGGAAATTTTAAAATTATTATTGGTGCCAGTTTAACAATAATATTACGCCATTGATGTTCGAATTAAAATTTACGCATTTGGGACATTGTGCTGGATGTATCTCATTTTGAAAGTTCAGTTCTCCATGATTCATAAATTTGAGACCGATCCATCGTAAGTTGTTGATCCGTTCGCATAATATAATTACTTCACTTAAAACCATGGAAAGCAATGCAAAAAATCTACCTCATGCGATATCTGCGTTCTAGTGGATTAGGCCATTTTTAGAAATATGTAATGTGTGCTTAAAGTATTTCTTTAGGAAATATCTGTGCTGTAGTCTGATTACAATATCCAAATGTGAAAGAACTATTATCATTAATACGCAATTTTTAATAGCCAACCAAGCCGAAACTATTTAGTGACTTTAAGACGACACTCAATCGACTGAGGAACAGGTATAGCCCATGCTAAGTTCTAGTCCAGTGCAATGTTGAGGGAACTGAGATTGCGGATAAATTGGCAGGGACCTCAAAACCTTTTTTCTCTGTTACTTTTCAGTATATTTGTTCAATTTTTGGCACAAGCCAATTGCTTTGGGCGTAATTATTAAAGAACCAATAACAATGGCAAGATTGTTGCAAATTAGAGATGAAAAACTTGAGCTTTCATTATAAAAATGATTTCAGCAAATTGTAACACGATGAATCAAAAAAATCCACATATTCCATTTGCACTGAAAACTGAATGTATAAAACTGGAGTTTGCATTAATTGACACATAATGACACATAATGGACCAAACACAATAACGCTAATGATGAAGATGTGGCGGCCTTCGTAAACAGCATGTTGTTACGTTCTGCTAGTATTTGTCAGAATATTTACAATTAACTTTGGTGTTATTTGCTCCTTAATAATTATCATATTTAATTTGGCTTAGAGAGCGATACGAACTTTAGCCTAATCAAAGCATAAATATATAAGCAAATAAAGTTCGAACAATAATAATTAAAACTAACGAAAATTTTTGTTGTTTTTCAGGAGAACACTTTTCAGTTTTAGATGTATTTTCAAAACATATTCTTATGATAATAAACAAAAATTTCTGTGGGATCATGGTAAGGAGCCTCAGATATAAATTTCATATATCTGGGCTAGAAATTTAAATTAAGCTTTTATTTTAAGTCATATAGCATTTTAAAATTAAGCTGATAAAAATTATTTATTTCCGCTACAATTTCATTAAAAGTAACCCATATTTCATAAGGTGCCGATTGTCCGGTCTGCAGAAATATTGTTTAAGGCCCGTGTAAAAGAATACCAACAAGTTTTACTCACCTAATTAATTTCTCTTTTATAGCAACAACCTAATGCAGAGTCTATTCAGTCGACTTTTCCCTCCGATAAGCATGTTGATGAAGAAAATAAATGATTTGCGTAGAAAGTAAAGAATTTTCAATGTATTGTACGCGTGATTTTTTAGCAACACTCTTTTTGGCAACACTGTTTTTGACAACTCAGCTGTTTTCGTTTATCATGTTACTGTTAAACATGTTCTATTTGGTCTAGAATTTAACCATGAATCAACTTGCAAATGAACGACGATTGCAGATTATTAAATTTTATTATCAAAATTTATGTTCGGTTAATTAAGTGCATTGTGCACTCAACTATTGAACATTAAACCACCAACACGCATATGTAGAGTGCGAACAGAAAAAAATATTGCAGCTGTATCCGTCAGTGTTGTTGATGACCGTGAGTTATCGATTCATTCGCAGCAGTGGAAGAGCTGGACTTGCGTGACATGTGGTTTCAGCAAGACGGTGCCACATGTCATACAGCACGCAAAACAGTGGCCCAATTGAGAGGAGTGTTCAGTGAACAGTTTATTTCACGTTTGGGCTCGGTCAATTGGCCGCCTGGACAGCGTTACCGTTTGTGCGACTAAAGTGGCAATTTTACATTTTTTTGAAGACTTGCCACTTTTGTTGCCACTTTTTCAAAAATCCCCTTTTTTCCACTTTTTTTTTATAAATAAATACTTTATAATTTAACAATAGTTTCGGCTTGAGTTCATCCGTGCGAAATGAAAATCGAAACATTCCAAAGGTCAACTATACGTTAAATTATCTAAGTACTTAATATTTACATAAATGTTTACATATGTATATGAATTTGCTTCTATGTATCTTCTAAAGAATTGTTGTTTAGTTTTAATGTTAATTATTATTATATTTTATTTTATTATTTTACCGCTTTTATAAATGAACTGATTGTTTTCTGTTATGTTTTTGTTAATTTTTACTAAATTCCAATGTTTTGTTTAAAATAAATGTCTTTATGAAAACGTTGCGACTTTTTTTTCAAAATCCCCTTTTTTGTGCCACTTTTTTATTTTAAATCCTCTTTTCGTGCCACTTTTTGAAATTTTTCAATGGTAACGCTGCGCCTGGATAGTGAGATTTAACGCCTTTATACAATTTTTTGTCGGGCCATCTTAAGGCTCATGTCTATTGGGACAATCCCGCAGCTGTTGACTCTCTGGAAGACAATATTGAAGAATTTATTCGTTAGATACCTGGAGATATGATGGACAGATTATGTTAAAATTGAACGAAGCGTATGAACCATATCAGGCATATCCGCGGTCAACATTTACAAGAAATCATCTTTAAACATTGAATTATATAGACCGTTCTACCGACTCAAATAAAGATTTCATATATTTCTCTAAATTGTATGTGTTTTTCTTAAATCAAATCCGAAAGCTTTTAAAAAATCACATTATAGAAATAACAAGGCTGCTCCTGAGCACATACTCGTAGAATAAGTTCATTACCACGTTTCAACACAACACGTTCTGTCATTATGTCAATTTGTTGTCCAGCGTTATTTATTAATACATTCTTCGTAGAACATAATTCGCATGTCGGCCATGGCCTACAACAATTCTAATTATTTAAAATAGACGACTATAAAATATTCTTGATATTTGAATAAAATGAAAATAAAAATGTTCTTTGCTCTGCTGAATTTGTGCTTGCCTCTGTTTTTATGAAATATATGTATTTAAAGCTAATTACTTATATGAGTACAAAATTATTAAATTTATTCTTGAACAACATAGGGTTCTATCAAACGTTTGAGGAGAGCAAGAAATCTTAAATTCATTTTTATTTCAGCAAGCCGGAAGAATATTTAAAGCGGATGATTTTAATATTCCTTACAACTTCTAGCCCATTGCAGCAGCCTGTATAATTCTCCCATTTGTTCTTTGGTCGCAAAACAAAAACTTGCAAAAACACACAAATAAAAGAAGAACCCTTTTGTTGTCTTTCAATAAAAGTACGCACATGCGCATAAATCATAATAATTCAATAGTCCTAATTTACACTATGCAAGTCTTATTGCTAAGCTGATTAGTTTGTTAGGAAAGAGGGACGAGGGGAAAAGAAACGTTACTGTTCCCCTCGTCAATCTCTCTCTCTGTCAAACTAATCACCTTAGCAATAAGACTTGCATAGTGTAAATATGGACATACAAACAGTACCTTCTGCTCCCACAGCTCCCTGCACTTGATGAAACGTCGATTAACAATTGCACAGAAGACAATGTGGATTGTGGTATTTAAATACCGAAATAAAATCCACATCCAGTCAACATTTAACATTTACAACCAACCGCCTTAAATAAGTTTGTGCAGTATTCCAGATGTGCTTATGAATCTCAGCTCAGAAACTTTCAACACCTTCAGACAGCATCAGCAGAGATTTTTACGTTCATTCCATGCTGACACGCAACAAAAGTAGATAACACGCGTAACTACTTAACGCTTGCCGACGCAATCCCAAAACTCGGAATGTTTCATTAAACTGTTTGTTAGACACGTCGATTTTTCTTTCGCCAAACGCTCATAAACACGCAGAACGTTTGCCAGTCTGTCGGATAATCACTTATAAATACAGACAGATACAATTGTTATAATTTACAAGAAAAATAAATTGTAAGGCGACATTCTCTTTAAAGTTTTTTTTAGTGCGATTCCGTTTCCTGTTGTTGTACTGTTTCTTTTAAGTGAGAAAAACAATGGCAATGTGTGTGATTGTGTGTATGTGTGTGGTAGTGTAAGAAAACAAGTTTACAACTGAATATTTTTTTCCATAATCTATATAAAGATGAATTGCATGTGGTTAACGGTGTCTATTTGAAATGTTTTTCATGCACTGTAACTGTGTTTGCTGAAGTGTGAGTGGAAGTGGGAGTGTGTGTGAGGGTGCTTGCGTGCGTGTGAATCGGGGTGTCTGTCTGTTTGTTATGTGTTTCGTGCAAAAGTTTTGAGTGATTGAGTGCACTTTATAGTTTGCGAATTGTAAAACAATTGAGATTAATTTCAAAACATTTATTTAACGCACAGAAAGCTGAAAAATAATAATAAAAAGTTTTCCAAAATAAAACGTTAAAGGAATGGAAGAAGAAATGATGAAATATTTTGCGAATAAAACACTAGAAAAATCTAAATCATAAATTTATGATGTGATAAATGACCAGCGATTTATCAAAATAAAATAGTGAGTTCGCAAATTGTTTGAAACAAAAACTAGTAATTCTAAAGGTAAGGTACTGAATACATTTGTTATTACCAATCTGCCCTGTTCTGCTAAAAAAAAACTAATAATGGTCCTGCAGACGTGTTTAAAATCATACACGATAATTTTATTTCAAATATGATATTTGAGAATCTATATAATAAAAAAATTTAAAAAAATTTAAAAAAATATTTATGTTGCCGGAGTTAGTTTTCTAAAATCGTGCGATTTTAAATCAATCAGTTTACAGAACAGGGCCGAATAACATATAATGGGGGGTTTCAAACGATAGTCATAAAGGTCATATTGTCATAATGTTTCAAATTACTTCAATATAATTGTTTTTGCTTCTGTTTTTTTCTTTCAAACAAAATTTTTAAAATATATAATTGGGGTATTCAAACGGTAGTGTTAAAGTCATAATGTCCAAAACTTTTACAATAGTTTAAAATATGACTGCTGTGAGCAACGCCTCATATTTTAGTGTGTTAATTGAAACATAAACCAGATGATACAAAACAAGTGACAAAAATTTTACAAAAATAAAATAATATTTGGTACGAAAATACAAAATTTGAGAAAATTATTCAACGGCTTTTATCTGTATCCGAAAATTATTTGCGAATTTTTGTAATTTTTGCAATATGTAAAACAAAAGTTTTTTGAGCATTTATCGTTTTTAAATTTTAAGGCTTTGGAATTTATTTCAAACTTTAGTAAGTTTTGCGAATCAGGTAGTTTTTGATAAAAACTATTGCTCTTGTGCGTAATTTAAAAAAATTAGGGGTGGCTCGTCATTTCATTGTCTGATAGAAGTATTTTTTTCTTTTTGCCCGTTTTACATTGTTTGGCGACTTTAAATTAATATCGCACTTTGTTTTTTTTTTGATATTAGCAAGTTTTTGCAAATTTTCGTGAATTTTCCTGATTTTTTGGCATTCTTTATAGTTTTACATATTTCTAAACAATTAATGATTTTAGTAGAAATTTGCTAAAGAAAAACGATATGTATTTAAACATAAATGGTCACTTTGGCGAAAAACAAAAGGAAAAGCAAAATAATTAGTTATGACAGTACCAAATACATAGGGTGAAGAATTTTATTAATATAGTACACCTTTTATATAAGAGAAAATAAAAAAAGTTTTAAACTGACTTAAAATGTTAGGACTTTATGACTTTATGACACTTAATACACGCGTGTGAATACCCCAAATAATTTTTATTAAAACTACATTGCCTTTGGCTACTGGGAATAATTAACAAATATTTGCTACCTTAATCATACAAATTATTTTCTTTTATAAAGAGCTTATAAAACAACATTTTGCATGGAAAAGTGTTTTATAAACCTTTTATAAATAAAAATACTTTTCATGAAAGGTCTTCAAATTCAGGCACAATATTCTAATCCCCATATTCATAAAATTTAAAACGAGTTGAAAATTTATTTTATTTAAAATTGTTCATACCGCATTTTCAAGTACATTTTATTTTTATGAATATACATTAGGGCTTTGGAAACGGGAATTTTCGGGGGGGGGGGGGGGAATCCCGGGAAATGTCTGCCTGAAATTCAAGAGAAATCTTTGAGATTTTACCTGGAAAACGGTAAATTAAAAGTACACTTTATTATATAGATTTTTGTGACGAACATATTCATAAAATGACAGTCAAATTTATTTCAATTAATTTAAGAAATTTTTATTAAACTCCTGTTTTACTTTAATGTCAAAACTTTTATCGTTTTTATATATATAACATAAGTTCGTTTGCATGATTGTATGACTAATACGTTTTTTATTTTTTGCTTAAGTTCTCTTTTAAAGTTGATACGTTTTTCATCGTCTGTTTAAACACTAACACTTTGTCGATGTTGAAAGAAATTTTTCTTTCTAACAATTTCATTTGCAACAAAAACAAATTTTAAAATTTTGCTTTTGCTTAGAATGTAACTGTAAAAAAGAAATAATTCTCTCGACACCGATAAACAAGCAGTAAAATGTCCATAAAATTGTTTTAATATAAAATAGAAATGTGGGCTGTTCAAATTTTTACGAAAATTTCATAAAAATTCCATAAAATTGCAGTCATACCATTTCTCCTAATTCGTCTACGAGAAAAATTATTGCTCGATTCGAAAGCTACATGCAAGATGCATTTAATGAAGTTCCTTTCAGATATTAATACAAGTATTAATACTAATGTGAAAAATGAAACTCTTACATGCTAAATTATTATTGCTTTTTGAAATTTTTGAAACTGAAGTTAGATCAGCGAGGCATTTAAGTCAAAACTATTAATAGTTGTACTATAATTATAAAGTGGACTACGTTGTATAAGTATCACTTATTGCAATGACATAAGCGTTTCTTGAAGTAAATAATTCGATATTAAACTAATTAGTGTACAAATTTTGTAAAGTAAGCTCAGAGAAGCTGTAATAAGTTTAAGTTGACAATACTTAAATTTATTATAATTCGATGCTATTAAAGAAACCGTGAAAGAAACATTTTAGGAAAAATAAAATGAAAAATGAAACACATTTCGACAGACTGTGGCTCAGGGTATTTAAAATTCGACGCAGCTGAGTGTAATACTGCAATTTGTTTGTACTTAACGATAAGAATCCTCCTCAAGAAGAATGAGAAACAAGCAAAGAAAAATCTTAATAAAATGATTTGGAGGCCTTATTATAAAATTGTTTAATAATTGCGTTTATAGTCATCAATTAGTCTTTATATGATCTCTTTCTGTGTAATAATTATATTCAATTTGCTTGAATTTATTTAAAAATTTGTCTTAGAGCTGCTTTTGTATTAACTTTTATTTAAAAAACAATCGAAAGTTTGCCAACTTCCATTTAATAAATGTACATACTTATTTTAGAAAATCAGCTTTTTCCGGGAATCCCGGGAATGCGATTTTTTCATTCCCATTTTCCGGGAAGTGCAAAAGCACGGGATATCCCAAACCCTTATATGCATGCATGTGTAAGCCTGTAAATCTGTTAAAGGTTGTAAGAGCCATATGTATAGGATTATAAGTGAATCCACGAACTATAATTTGATTACTTCCAACTTTATTGAACATTTTTTGTTAAACGAATACAAGTTTTTAATTTACACATAAAATAAAGAAATTTATGTCTCAAGTTATGATCCTTTCAAAAATTAAACAAGTTTGTGTGATGATTGAATCAATATGTTCATATTAGATTAAATTAAGTAAAATATTACAATACGTATGGTATGTTATTTTAAAGGCTTAAAATATTCGTACTCGTTAAATAATTCTCCAGTCTGGCATACGTATGGCCAGTTTAGCTATTTTCTAACTATTTTTTTGTCTAATTTAGCGACATTTATTTGAAAAAGGTTGGCAACAGTGAAGATCAATAAAATTAAATTTTCAATTTAATCAATTCTTTTCAATTAGTTAGTTTTTCTACATCGGTAGAAAAAAGTTTATCGAAACGTTTTGCTTTGTGCCAGGTATGGCACAAGTCTATTTTTGTGACTTTAGAAATTGAGAAAGAGAAATCAAATGAAATACAGTAAGGCCCCGATTATCTCGGAATGAAAAGTTGCAATTGTTTCCTTTTTGTTCATAAATTTTTTTGTTGCATCGATCAAAAATGATTCCTTCTACTATCTGGGATTGCAATAATATTTTTTTCTTATAGTATATATATAATTGTGTTTTGATTAGAAACAAGTATTATATATCCATGCATTTTTCTTTTATTATATCAAGTATATAAAAAACTAAGAAGGAAAATATAAAAATATTGATAAAAATACAATAAACAATTAAAAGCTCTTACTTTATTAACCGGGAAAATTGATTATCCAGGATGCTCCAAGTCACGACCATTACGGTTAATCGAGGCCTAAAAGATATCAAATAGTTTCGTTAATCGTGGCCTAAAAAATATCAAACAGTTTTGTTTATGATCCGCATTCCCACATCTGCATGTAATTATATATATTTATAATAATAATTTTAAAACTATCGTAAGATTGAATTGAGAATAGTTTTCATATAACCAACACCGAAATATGTATATTAATTTGACATTCGGGCTTTATTAAAGTCTAATGACGAGTTCCTTAAGCAGGAGCGAAATACATATAGACAATACTTAGACATAATAAAAGTTAGAATTCCGTTATTCTAATCAAATTCAAATCTGTTTTTATTATTATTCACATTCACTCGAAATTGGAGCTAACATTTAATTGCTTGCTGGGTTTGTAAATTATTTGTTTTGTAAATATGAATATTGCGTATTGTATGATCGTTATTTATGAGTTTTTGTTTCCAGATGAATAAATTTGTAACGTCCGTAAGCACCATGCATTCGTACATACTATATGCCGCAACCGCATAAAAGGACAATGCAAATATCCTCCAAAATTTATAATAATTTGGGCATACATGTACATATTTGCATGTGTAAGTAAATTTGTATGATGTTTGTGTAAATAACAAAAGGATTTAAAAATTATGGTAAACAAATAAACTAATAAATAATATTAAAATGTTAAAAAAGGACATTAAATGCCAGCAAAATTTGTTCATGAAATTCATACAAATGATGGTCAATAATAAAGTCCTACACATGAATTCATACATATGTATATAAGTAAGTACATATGTACATTCAGACATAGTAGTATGTACGTATGTATATCGTACTCATATATACAAAAGTGTTGACTTAAATATTCATTAAACGTTTTTTCTTATCAAAAACAATTTTAACAAATTTATTTATGGCAATGCAATAATGAATAAACAAGTTGAAATGTCAAATTCAGCAGATGTGATGTCGATAAGTTGCTTCTCCCATAAATAACTGAAGGAGAATTTTTAGTTAATTATTGTTAAAAATATTTGTTGTTTAATTAAATGAAATATGTAGTTATTTTTATTATATGCACTGGAGCTAGCTATCGAATATTTTTTAATTGAATGTGATTATGATGGCATATTTATATTTAAATATTTAACAAAAAGTTTTATTTCAATGAGTTAATTTTTTTTACTTTATATTTAGAATGGAAATGACTTAAACTACTGTGTTGAAAAATATTACTCATGGCAAGTTCTTTTCTAGTTAGAAAAAAATGCTACATTTATTGCACTATTACATGAAAATTCGTAATAAAATGGTTTTCTGAAATAAAGAGTTTTTTTTAGAAGCTATTGCATTATCATCATCAGGAAAACCACAAATATCCAATTGCATGTTTTTTCTTGTCTAACGTATCAATGCGGAAATAAGATATTTATCCGTTTCAGAACTTTTTATGAATGTTGGAATCGGTTTGTTAGTGCATATTTTTGCATATTTTACCCTTTAAGGAATTTTTTTTGCATATTTTAGTCTATTACGCATATTTTGAGTATTTTTCGAATTTTCAGAGCGTATTTGACGCTTTTAGGGCATATTTTGGTACTTTATAATTTTTCTTTTTGTTTTAATATTTTAATAAAAAAAATTTTGGTAAAACTTTCTAATTTTCTCTGCCTAAATTTCATTTTCTATGCATGTAGTGAAAGAAACAGTAGTATGGGCAAGCAATATTTTGAAGTTAGATCTTAAAAAAGGCCATTGTGTATCGTCTATGTGCTACCTTCGACATCGTTTTCACATGTTTTCTTGTGAGTTCGAATGTTAAAAGACATGCTTCACCTGTTTAAGTTGAAATTTAGAAAATACAAATTAATAGTATGTGTTCTAGCATCCGAATTTAAAAGAAAAAATTTGGAAATGGACGATTTCAAACTTTTAGATTTTTCAATTTTCACTCGCTTGTAGACAGTCTTGTGAAAGAAAAACCAAACAAGAAAATTAAAACAGTTTTAAATCGGCAATTTCCCTTTTTTTCTACTAAACTTTAATGCTGGAACAAATACTATTGATTTATGTTTTTCAAATTTCAAATTAAACAGGTGTAACATGTGTTTTAACATCCTCAATCGACAGCAATTTCAAGAAAAACATCAGTTGAGGTTGAAAGAACATTTTCAATGTATACAAGTTTGTTTAGATGTGACAGGCAGCGATATTTATTTAAAAATCTAAGTGAATATTTTTTGTTTATTGCAATAACAATTATGAATAAAAAGCTTGCCTTATTCTTCAAAGTTTTAATTCTGATATCGTAATCCCTTTTGAAGTTGAAGTTAAATTTTTGTTCTTTATTAATTTTTTGATTGTTTCCTTTTTCTGTTTATTTTATTTTTGTCTTGTTTTATTTGCAAATTTTACTGATTTGTTTAGTTAAAACTAGAATTTAATTTCCAAATAATCGAATTTGAATTATTTTTAAGAGCATATTTTTTTGAGTTTTTAGTGCATATTTTCAAGCTTTTAGTGCATATTGAATGCGCATAAAACACCTTTTTTTTTAGCATATTTCTGGTTTCCCTGATCATCATCATTATGAGCGTAATGGTTTGCTTTAAACAAACGCTAAATTGCATTTTTTTTAAACAACTTTGCTAGAAAAGAAAACGGCATTAGACCAGACTATATGAATGCACAATGCACAATAATTATTCTTGCATTTTTAAAGAAAACAAGTAAGAGTGCTTTATTCGGCTGTTCCGATTTTTATATACCCTTCACCGATCTTCTGAATACAGACACACAATTTGTTTTGCGAAGAAATTGTTCATTTATTTTTTGCTCTAGTGCAATTTATAGTAACTGACCTATTAGGTATTTTGCGCGAAATCGCACTTAATCAAATTTCTGCTTTGAAACATCTTCCAAGAACCTAAACTAATTACACACCTGCATTTGTGTGTCCCGTGTCATGTACTTAAAGATTGCTCTCCATGTTTGGGCAGCACAATTTACGAAAACGGCTCAGAGTGCGCTATTTTATATGCATTTAATTTTGATGCTCACTAATAAGAACTGCTGCACATAAAATCTGGCTAAACTCAGCTAAGTTTTTTACACAAAGAAACACAAACTATGGCAAGGGTAGAAAAGTTGATACAATCGTTTTTTTTATAGCATATGATGCTCAAAAACCGTACTTCTATTCGATAATCTTAAAATAATCCTAGTATTGTATCTCCATACCAACTTAACAATATTATTTCATACTTTCCGCTATTTAATAAAACTTAATGTTACAAAACTATTTACTGTCTCAAATCAAACATCACTTAGCGTACATATATCACGATATTATGCAAACTATTTATTAACAAAGAATTTTTCTATTTCATTCACCAGAAAGTAACATTTTAAAACAAATTAAATGGAACATGTCCTTTAATTTATTTTGTACTTATGACTGTTCTTTCTTGATATAATTTATATTAACTTTATTTACTAAAAATTAATAAGAAGGCGTTGAACGCTGTCAACGTAGGACCATCGATTTGAAACATAATTGTGCTGAGAGCATAATAAACAGCATATCTTAAAGCTTCGTAGGACTAATGAGTGCATTAATTTATTGTTAAATAGGATTTTCATTTCAAAATTTAACAACTATAAAAAGAGGCTTTAATAAAGATCTTACTTAAAATATTTTTATTTAGTTACTTTTATATACATAAAAAGGTTAGGTTTTCCTACCCTGGAACCATATGTTTGATTTTTCGAATTTTTAATACTAATTTTTTTTTCAAAATATATTTTTTTTAATTAAAAAGCAAAAAGTTTGTTTTTATATTTACTTTTATATGCCAAAAAAAGTTAAAATTTTCAAGCTCTACAACTGTTTTGCTTATTTTTATGATTTTTTATACCAATTTTTATTTTCTAAGAGCTAAAACATGTTTAATTTATAAATCAACATAATATAGAATTAAAAAATATGTCAAATTACCTAGTTACTTTTGTATACCAAATAAGTTTAAATTTTCCAACTGTGGAATCATCCTTTTATGTTGTTCTTATTCCTAATACCAATAAATTTCAATACAAAATATTTAATATGTTTTATTTATAGAGAAAAACAAAAAATTCGTTCATTTATATGAAAAAAAAATTTTAAATTTTCCAACCCTGGAATCGTCTTTTTGATTTTTTTTTCAAATTTAATACGTATAATTAGAAAACAAAAATTATTTTAAGCTAGATACTTTCATATACCAAATAAAATTTTTAATTTTCCAGCTCTGAAATCGTGTTTTTGATTTTGCTAATTTTCAATACCAATTTTTTGGACCATTTCTGGCGCACAAGTCAAAGACCGAAGTCTCTGGCTTTTCTGGGAGCTTCGGAAAGACCACTTCACTTACAGACAGATGGATGGACCGACGGACAGACTTGTTCTTGTTTCCTTTTCAGGAGGACCCAGCATATATACGTATATATTTTATACTTATATATATTCCATAGGATCTGATATTAGTATTGTAGAAATTACACTCGGAATGACAAACTTAGATATGAATACACCTTACCACTTTTGGCGAAGGTTATAAAAATGAAGTAGAAGGAAACATCGAACAAAGCATCCAATCGGGCGATTTCAGTTGATTTCAATGAGATTTTTCGAAACTTGTATGATTTTAAAAGTTTTTATTCGCTGAGCAGAAATATTTCTTATTTTCTGATTTTTATATTTTTGAGATGAAATACTTATATGTAAATTAATTTCTGAAATGGAAGCTGCATTGTGGTAAAAAATAAATATGTATGTATATGCAAATAACTACTACCATGAGATTAATGTCTGGGGATTCCGCCATTATTTTTCAAATTGTAAAATTCCGAAAATTCCTTTCACTTAATACCCTTGAGTATCCATGCAAGTCTTTCATCGAATATTTCTATTTCATATTTCATTTTAAAAACAAAGAAAATAGATGATTGAATGGGACATTATATGTTGTATGAAAAAGTCGCAGTATTTCATGTCCTTCCGACAAAATCCATAAGAAAGTTATCCCTCAAGATTGGTAAGCATGATGTAAGGATTACTCATGCATACATTTGATAACTCGTTTTTGAACCTAATGTTGTATTACATTTATCGGACACTGTCTCAATCATAGAATTCAAGTGTACTAAAATAAAATTATTGCGTACGTTGAAGATAACACAAGGATCTATTTTAAACTAGAGATTTGATGTCACGCGTGAATTATAGTGAGTAAATTTTAGATTATTCATAGGTGAGCGTGACTTAAATGTTAAAAATCTTCTGGCCTACTAACATCAGCATCCATCAGCTGTGAGCAATAGCACGTCACACTCTTATATCAATGAAAATATAGTGCCTCAAATGGTTATGTATTGGCCATGCATACCCACTGATAATATAACCATAAATGCGATTGACTGGAAAGCACATGGAGCCCCAAAAATACATTGCGACGACAACTAGACACTGAAGCAGTCGCATTAAATAACTAAAAATGCGTGCCCACAGAAAAAGGTATTCAGCAATTAATGTTTTCAATTGAGAATTAAATTGATTCAATTAAATTTTTAATTGTATTTATTAATTTGAGTAGTGCACTACCGTACTTTCAACGTAATTTGATAATAACTTGAAAAATTAACTTAAACCATGTTTAAATATTCACAAATTTATTGGCTATAAATATATGTAACTGAAGTTTAAATAAAATCAAATTGAATGCGTTTTTAAATACGAAATAAAAAACTGATCGTAATGTTGAGTACACATTATGGCGCTTTGTGACATCACAACAGTATGTACTAGTGACAACTTGTGTGTGTGTGTGCGTCATTACGCTACAAACAAAAAACATAATGTGAACAGTATTGTACAAATATTAAAAATGATGCCACAAATTTTTATTGAAATCGTTTTATTACACAAACTTTTGTTTTATGTATAATTATTTATATTTGTGTGCATTAAAAACAAAAGAGTATATTAAATATTCACCATTATCGGGAATAAAAGGCGAACATTTTGTTCACGTGAAATATTTCCCGTGAACGAAAAATGATGAACAAAATTAGAAAATAGTATACTGACACAACAACAGCTCAAACATTGGCGACCACAATTTTAGGGAAAGGGAACTCATTCATGTTAAATTTGTCTACCACATGTTTTTCAAAAATTACGCGCCATTTGACGAAACAAAACCGTTAATCGTTCTCAAAATAATATGAATGTGAGCAGGACTAGAAGATATGCATAGGATGTTTAATTTAGAATTTTAAAAAACCGTTTCTGTCATTTCAAGTTAAATAATACAGTAATAGTTCCTGCTGTTCCAATTTCGTTCAATTAGTTTTAAGCGAGAGAGCCATCTTGCACTTCAATACTTCAATATGATATGGATATAAGTGCCAAAATACTGTTGGAACTCATTAAAATCTTCAGCTCAGCTAGAGCTTTTACAAAAGTTGTGGTTTATTTCTCTTACGAATTTGTTAATTTCAAATGGAATCAGGTATTTCGATGCAGCCAATGATACTAAATTTGAAATGTGACAAATCAACCGTTTGGAAATAAGTGTGGGGAGAAATTACTAAAACTGTAGACATTCCTTAATTGTACTAAATTAGCCATTGGAGAATGATTGTGCTCTTCTAATTTGAATAGTACAAAAAAGTACAATTGTATCAATTTTGCAAATCCTAATATAAATCATGTGGTTAACAAACTCAACAATTCTGTTAGCCAGTAGGAATACTGAAAAATAGTTAAGTTAAATAAGACAAAAAATTTAAATTTAAAAGATTAATTTCTTAGCTCGTCTACGAGATGCATTTCGTTGCCACAGAAGTGTTGTTTTTACGGGAGACAACGTTAGAGAATCACTTGCTCTTGAGCATGAGTAATGTATGTATTTTGTTCCAGATGATCCAGCTAGAAGAAATACATTCAGCTTTCAAAAAGCCATAAATTTTTTGCCTTACCAAAGTTCTTCACAGAAGTAATAATATATAGTTTTTATGTACTCAGATGCAAAAGTTACCGTCTTGAATTGTTTTTCTACTTTTTTTAGCTTTGTTAGAGAGCCTGCTTTACGTTAGTGCTTTTCAGAAGCATTTTTCGAAGCAATACATGGCTTCCTTCAGTTGTTAATGCTTCCAAATCAGATTTTTCTTTTGCTAGGGCTGCCACGCAAGGCCTTGAGTAGACTTCAATCACACTTCAAAACAGTTTACAAAATCCCAATGCTTATAGACAAACTGTCAATAAATTATTGAGAATTACAAAACTACAATTACAACAACTTTTTCAAAAACAACAAATAATATTATTCAGGATGTGTTTTGTTTTTGCAACATAACAATGATTCAATTAACTCACGTGCACTTTGGCTTTGTTTTTTTTTATCGTTTTTGGTAAAAATCCCATATCTGGTGTCAAAATTTGGTGGATAAAAAACTAAGTAATGCTGAGCACATATGTGCCCTTGATTATGAAAGTGGTCTGAGTCATATGCATTGCTTCAAAACATTAAATAAATGTTTAAAAAATTTCAATAAATATTTAATAAATATTAAATAAATTTATACTAGCCGAGACTATAACAACTCTAAATTAAAATGATGCATGATATAAAAATATATTTTGATGTGTTCAAATGTAATTCACTAAATATCTCGACTAAAAAATACATGACTTAGACCACTTTCATATTAAGGACACATATTTGGAATATCTTTTGTTATCACTTTGTGGCGTCATTTTCAATATGTGCGCAATAGCGTTCACATTATGTGTTTGGTTTATAACGCAATGCTACCTAACAAAAATATTGGAAATGACAAATCTTGGCACAAGTTCACACTATTGCGATGTCACAAAATACCATATTGTGTACTCGGAATAAGTAAATATTGGTAATTTGACTAAAATTGGTTGATAAACTTAAATATTAATACATACATACATATGTATTTGTATAATCATACATTCATACATACATACACGCATTTATATTTGTATGTATTTTTAGGATTATAATTTTTTTTTTACTTTGTGTTCTTTTATACTTGCTTTGTATTTTATTGTCAATGTTTAATCAATATCACAGCAATTTTTCATATTAAACTGGACCCATATGTTTTAATTGAAATTTTGAATTTGTGCCATGGAATATATGAATTTATTTGTACCAGGAGAATATAAAATGTTTATAAATAAAAACTGTTTTCACACTAAAAAAAAATAGTAATTGGTTTATGGGAAGAATGATTCGTATCCACTTTTGTTGTGGGTCTTAGCAACCTAACAGAAGAAGTGGAAGTCCTGCTTAGAAAATATTAAATACACGACCTCCAAAGCATCTATGAGCTAATGTTTTCGACTTCTTAGGATGTTATATAAATAACTTAACAGCCAACACTAAATTAGAGCGTTTAGCGTTGCGTTAGCAGCAGAGTAAATGTTTTTAATTTAGGTTTGGCTGTTGGAAGAACTCCCATTTGGTTTACACTGAAAGTAGTATAAGCATTTAAATCATATATGTCAGTCTCTTATTTCTTTATTTTTACGTATACGTGAAAATATCATTCTAAGTAAATTTAAAGAAGCTGCTAAAGTTGAAATCGTATTCCATTATGTATTTCCATTTTATTTTTCGTACGTTCTAAGTTATTTTAGAATGTAAATAGAATAGCATGGATTTGGTTGAAAGGAGGGACAATCAATATTGATGCAATCAATTCCGGATTACACTTATGTTCTTATAGCATTCTGTGCGCTCTTAAAAAAATATACGGGAAAGTTCCTAATAAAGATACAAAAAACCTTAAGACTCGCTTAAGTTAAAGAAAAAAAATAATAATTCAGGTTTACAAAACGTTTAACAAACAAATTTCAATGCAAAATTTTTTTTGTAAGCCGTTTGTAAACCAAAATTATATTTTCCGAATACCTAAGATAGTTTCTTAATATACTGCCAACCTCACTCCATCAGATATTCCATATTTGATATACAGATTTGCCTTCTGATTTGACTGAATACCGGACAGTGGCACAAATAGTGTTCGAATGTTGCATCATCTTCCTGGCAAAATCTACAACTTTGTCATCAACAATACTTAATCAACCCAGGTTATACTTTAACTCTGTATATCTCGTTTTTATACTTATCAACAATTTTGGAACTATTAGTTTTCTTAATCTTATGCCAAAGAGAATTTTCTTGTATTGTCATTTTGTGGTGTCATTTTCAAAATGTGTGCAACGCCGTTCCGATATCATGTAAACCATATTATCTTGTTATTTATATAATGCGTGTGTGAGTTTATTTAATTTTTGCATTGAAGGTCGCTTGGAGATCGAACTTTATGATTTCTTAAAGCTTCAATAACTGCTGTACTAGCCGTAAATACATGGATTGTTATCTCAATTTCAATTGCCATTTAATACCTTCCATAGTAGCCGTAATCTCAGTTTGAAGGACTGTGTTATGGTCCAGCAGGTGAAAAAATTTCATTACGACTCATGTCGCTGAATCCGCTTTCCGATCGGTTACTGATTTTTGACATACATTTTCTGATATTATGGTGATACAGTTGGTCTTAACTGGGACTCGTATTTTCTCAAACAAACGTTGTCCCTGGGAAAGATACTAATTATTCTATGGTCGTTGATTGCATGTTCTCTGTTAACAATTATCCTTTTAACATCAGTGTTGTGGTGGCCAAAAATATTATTTGTATATCGATTGGCACGATTTATATAATGTTTTCCATCACGTTAGTTGATATGGTTCTTATTGCTCCAGAGGTGACACGAGACGAAAGATCATTTGCGTATTTGGATTGTTTCATTGTGGCATTTTTTGCGTATTTTCATTTTATACTTTGTAATCTCATTCGCACAGCGAATTAAAGGTAAAAATTAGAGATGTGCAAATGTCGTGATTTTATCGTGTCATGCGTGATTAATTATAAATTTGATCAAGATCACGCGTGAGTGCGTGACCGTGACTTAAAACAAATTACTTATGCGTGATCGTACGTGAGTTTTTTTTTAAGAATCACGCACGAATTCTCACCCTCTCACGAGAGAGCACTCCTTCGTGGGTATATAACTGTATTGAAAATTTTAAATTTTCTTATAATAAATACTAAAATCTATATCTGAGCTGCCCAAAGTAGCACCAGAGTGCCGAACATAAATCGGCTTCTTATACAAATGAATACAAATACGCGAATACATTACTCTCGGTGGCCAGCTCTGATCTATATACATACATATGTATATACATACATATAGGTAGAATGAGCCTGCAAATATTATGTATGTGTAAGAACCTATTTTTCAACCAACAAACATAAAAAATATATATATTTTTCGTAAGCGTGCGTGATCGTGATAAGTTGTACACCCCTCGTGCGTGATTAAGAATATTTTATACGTGAACGTGCGTGATCGTGTAAATTTTCAAAATCATTCGTGCGTGAAAGTGCGTGAGTAAAATATTTTTCTGTGTGAGCGTGCGTGTCGTGAGTCAAAAACCGCTCACGTGCACATCTCTAGTTAAAATTAATATTTTTGAATGAAAATGTTTCAAAATAAATCTGTAATCACTTTAAAGCAATTTTTAATGATTTTTTAATAGTAATAAGCTTTTTCGCATTCCGTTTTTTAATTTAATACAACAAATTCATTCATTTAATTTAATACTCTTACTTGTTTTGATTATTTTATTAACAACTTAATAACAAAAATACTACAGTCGTCCCTTCCTTGCAGAACCTGCGTCACAAATGATTCTTTTTTTTTATAAGTGACTTTCTTCATTTCTGTTATACTCTGTATTTTTGAAGGGTTTTATATTAACCTTCTTTTCGAAAGATGTTCACCAAAAAAACGATGGGTAAATTATAAATGGTCGTGCTGCAATCGTGTAAGGTTAGTGTGTTATCAGCGGATTTATTCCTAAGGCGATTGTTCAGGTTTTTTCCGTAGACATAACCGCTTTTCTTAATACTGAGTGATATATAATAATCCACAAGCCTTGAGCATGGGACCTTCATTTAATCGAAGTTCAGTAAATGTCAGTCAGCTCTTTGTTCTCAGTATCATGATTGTACAAAATGGTTTTGTCCAAGTGTACGAGATATAAAAAATGCACGCAGAAAAAATACTGGCATTTGTAAACGCTAAAAATTGGTGAAAAATCCAGCCAATGTTTGTTATAGTTTTTTGCTTCTTTTTTTAGTTTTTAACTGCAGCTCTGGTGTTCATATTTAAAGCCATTTAGATAACCACATTCATTTGCAATTAAAGTGGATAGAGTAAAAAATAAAATTTACATATACAAGTATATTCACACATCTACAATCATATGTAAATGAGCAATTTCAAATTAAAATGTTCAGATCTGTTCATGGCTAAAGAGAAAAAAAAATACACGCACACAGCACTTGCACTCGCATATTGATATCGAAATTAAAGCAACCGCAAGTGTAGTAATAAAATTATTTTTTTCTGTTTCATATTTTTTATTTGAGAAGTGTGTATTAAATCTATCTAACCTCACACTCGCACTCACTTGTGCTTTAGTTTTATATTATTTCAGGAGTAAGCAACTGTGATTACTTCGCCCATTACCACCTACTTTTCACAGCGATTGTGTTATTGCACGACAGCATTGCTTTTTCTCGCTTATCTTAAAACTTAACTTTCGACGCTTTTATTAATTAAATATTTTTATGGCCAAAGTTTTTAAATACATTGGAGCTATTTTTTTCTCTCTTTTATTGCTTTTTCACCGGGTTTCATTGCTTGAAGCTAAATAATTACCAACTGCTCTTAGTGTGCGAGTATTAAATTAGCAAAAAGTAATTGCAATTAAAAGTTTAATTGTATTATTGTTATTGCAAAATTAAAATTACGAAGTGTCAACCAGTAAATATTTATATGTGGTTATAAAGTGAGGAAATATCTCAAGAGCATCAACTCAAAATTTAAAAATTCATGGGGTTTTTAATTTCATACAGGTACACAAAAAAAAATGATTTTGATATTTGAATACGAAAATCGATGATTCCATAGCCGTCTTACTTAAATCATCATGGGCACGTGACAAATATAAGTTCACTTGGCAATCACAGTTTCATATACTGGAAAGTAAAATAAACTGTAGAAAGCAAAACCAATGTAACATCCAGTATCCACTACAATAATATATACTTACATGTATGTACCGACGCGTCGGTACATCGAATAAGTAAAAATAATTATTGTGATGATCGTAAAAGATATGCAAGAATAGTTAAACATACTTAGGTAGAGTGATATAACTTCGTGCTAACCTGAATAGAAAATGAAAAAACGGATAAACAGAAAAATGAATAAGTGATACTTACTAATGTATTTACCAAAGGTAAATCAATAAATGTATACACAACATTTCTCATATTACATTTCATTGAAAATTTGCGTTAAATACGAGTAGCTGATGTTAACAAAAATCTCTACCCCAGTATATAGACTTGGGTGCTGATGAAGTGCGTGGCTGCACAGAAAAATATCGGTATTTCCCCCAGCTAATAAAGTCTAATTTAATTTTTCTTCTTTTCTTTAGAAGCTCACATTAATTAATAAAAATATTTCATTCAACAAGAATTATTGAAATTACTGAACTTAAGCCCCGACTAAGAAATTATTTCTGATTAAAATTCACTATAGTTCAACAAAAAATTTTAATTGTCTCAAATACATAATTTTGTTGAACTCTTTTTCAATATTCAGCAATACAGGCTTCTGAAAATATTTTTGGAATATTTTTCTCTGTATATGTAGTCTAGTATTAAAAAGTGGGACGGAACTGTATTTTCAGGGGAAAGAGTAGGAAAAATGATGCAAGATTATACAGTGGGTAGATATAACGTTTTCGTATTTTGTTTTCTCTAAAATAATTAATATGCAAAATTTTTATGACTAGAAAAGACAGAAAACAAACACACAAGTGTTTAAGCAAATTTCAAAATATAATTTTAAAATGTGTTCAGATAAAACGACAGAAGTGGCTGGGTGTTTATTTATAAGAAAAGAATTCTTTTGCAAGCCAATGTTTGTCGTTTATGTTGAAACTTATTTGAAAAAAGTTTGAAGTATAGACATTAGGGCGGGTCAATTTGTATGGATGCAAAAAAATCGCTCAAATTACAAGCAAAATCGTATTAGAAGGAATAAAAATAAAAATATAAGCAATCTCAAATTTCAACGAAAATCCCCAATTGTCACTTTACTTCTTGTAAATGTTTGCCACACATTCACACATACTTTATTACATACATATGTATGAAGGTATCAGATATACATGTGTATATTTATTACTTTAATACGTTATACAAAACTTATAACAAAAATATAAAATAAATCCAAGTTAAATGGATAAAAAGTCATAGATAAATTTAAGCAACTTCAAAAATTAAAATTGCACTAGTCAGCAAAATGGAAAAAACTAACCAATGTGAAACCATAAAAAAAATTAATTAAAAAATTTGTTTTAGTACAAGCTCGGTGACACAAATGCATGCAAGAAATTTATCGATTAAAATCGATAAAAAATAAAAAAAACATATTTTTCACCACCCTCTTAATACTCCACCATGCAAGGGACACATACTTTACATGTTAATATTAAAATGTTTTCATGTTATTTAATTAACTAAATAATTTTGTTTGAATATCTTATGTTTGCAAGCAATCGCTTTTGATACCTCAGAAACAACAAGACATACAATTTTCAAAATAATCATATGTACGAGTATCGGGTATGTTCGTGCTCTAAATTATGAAAGTGGTTTAAGTCATATACATATTTCTTTGGTCGCGATATTTAGTAGATTACAAATGAACAACTTAAAAAATATTTTTAAATTTTGCAACACTTTAATTAGAATTGTACTAATATCGATTTATACAAATTTATTTAATATTTATTAAATATTTACATATTCAAGTTTCTTAAAGATTTATTTAATACATATTTCGAAGCAAAAATGAATATGACTTAGACCACAGTGAACCCAACTGGGTCTCCGAGTGGAGATACGTTATAGCATTACTCTTCCTAACCTAGACCACTTTCATAATTAAGGGCACATACGATACATTGAATACAAAGAAGGATGTGATTTTAACTAAAGCTTATGTGGCTGTGATGTCACTAGAATTTTCAGCATGTTGGTTGAATTTTTTAAATAATATATTTTGTCCACATGCCCTAAATTTTTTATAGCATTTTTGTACAAAAATTCAAGTGTGGAACAGGTAGTCGATTCGGACACGTTTTCAGAGGCACCATATGTGTAAACATGTGAATGTCTAAAAACCGAGTTTTATGTTTAAATAAGATTTAAAAGTAAAAGACATTTAATAATTCACTGATTTATTGGGCCTAAGGGAGCATATTTCAATGATGATGTTTCTATTAGCGAAATTTCGCTTTTTAAATTATTTGAACCTGAATCGGTGTCTCGGAAATTTATTTCCAAATATAATAGCCAATTTTTTTTAAATATATTGAAATATGCACTTACCACAAAAATATGCAACTACAACTCCAAGCCAAATTACTTAAAATTTTATGATTCGGGAAGGTAGTTAGTCAGACCTTTTAATCTATCATTAAAAACCACGCATTTGCATGAAAGTCCGAGCCTTATAGAATATGTTACATACATGAAGAAATTATTAGAAAATTATTCAAAACCTGGGGTAAAATTTTCTTCCGATAAAATTATCTTTTGTGATCAGAAAATTATTAAATTTGCAGTTATTTTAGTAGCGTAGATGGGTCGAAAACTCTCGAATTTAATAAAAAAAAATTATAAAATGGCCGATGTTAGCCTTTCTTTCATATACATAGTTTATAGAAAATGTGAAGTTAGTGTAATTTTTGTTTGTAGTCGTTTGTACATGCATTCTCGTATGTATGTACCAGCTTTATGTGTAAATATTCGCCAATGACTATTGGCGATTTTTTGGTTTTTTGTTTATGTTTTGTTTTTACCTCAGAATACATTTAAAACAGAAAATAAAATTGTACTTGTAAGTTAATGATATATCTTTGGGTACACATCTGGCATTTCTTGCGTAGTCATTTTGTGGTGCCATTTTCAAAGTGTGTGTTTACATTATGTTTTTAATATGGAAAACTATTCCACACAACGAAAAATATCGGAAATGACAAACGTTGTCACTAGTACACACTAGTGCGATGTCACAAAATGCTATAGTGTGTACTCGGCATTACTTGATGCAAAATTTTAAGTCCCTCTTTGTCTAAAGATTCCTTTATAAAAGTATTAAAACAATTAAAAAGAAATTGCGCAGCACAGCAGTTTTTGCTTATTGATCTCCGTTTAAGTGATTTACCTTTTCAATTGCTCCTAAAGGTATGCAATGAAAATTTTCAATATAAAATATTGTAAAAGTTTCCCCTTAATTTAGTTCGGTTTAACCGCTTAATCTTAGCTTAGTTTTTGACAAAAGTAGTTTTTGAAATTCTGATTATAATTTCTACATGCATATACTGTAACTCTGCATTACCAAAAACGTACAAAAAGCAGAGTTGTACAATAATGAAGCTTTCCTCTATCTCTTCCTTCTCCAAAGGTAACTCTTAGTAATAGTAATAGGCATTCATTGCCTGCCTGAGTGTTACTTCTCTTTATTAAAAAAAAAAAAAAAAAAACAATATTTGGAAATGGAGAAAACAGGACCATCGTGTTTCCAAAAAGTGCCATATGACGATACAATCACAGAAATAAAAGAGAAAAAATATATATATACATATATATATTATAATTTTATTTGATAATCCGACATGCTAAGAAAGTAAAGGACAAAATGCAAAAAACTCGCTGGGCGAAAATGTTTTTGCCGAAATTCCTTGATATTTGGCATAACTATACTAACAGTAGAACTGATTGTTTATGTTGATTTGTCGAGTTATGGGGTGCAGACAAAAAAAATTAATTTTGTATTTAAATTTTTCTAACTAATATTTCATTCTCTAACACATTTTTATTTATTTAATGCTTATCTGCCTTGCAAAATAATAATTTTATGTATAAAATAAGCTGAGTTATAGCAAAGATAATACAATTAAAAAAATTTATTTACATATGTATGTAAATAGAGGCCGATAATGAAGAAAACATGAAAAAATCGTTGTAAATAACGGTATCTACATTAGATATTTTTGAAATTTTTTCCATTGATACGAATAATATAAAAAATTAGTCACTGAGTCCAAAGCATTAAAAATATGATATTTACATATGTATGTAAATAGTAACGAAGCTAGAGTTAATTCATTAACATACATACATATGTATTTACATATGTACGTACACAGTACAATCGAATTCCAAAAATTACATGTGAAATGCTGAGTTAGTTGATTTTCAGATGGAAAATTTGCAGTTGTTCAAAGTTTTAAACTATATATTTTAAGCGGGGTTTTTTTTAAACATTCAAGCCTCCAGAACTTTGTGCAAAATAAAATGTGTATGTGATGCAATAAATAGATTTTTAAAAAACAAAGGTCGCAGAAAAATTAAAAGCTGTCTACGAAGAAAGAACTAAAACTAGTGTGTGCGCAAATATTGATAGACACGCTCCGTTGGAGAGAGTCTGATGCTCTGTTATTACGTAACGTATTTTTTATAAAGAGAAAAGTAATTTGCCCTGGAGTTGGAATATTCATGCGATTGTGTTCAAATAAAAGACACAAAGTTTGGTAAAAGAAAAATTTAAGAATTTGAGTTTTACAGCCTGTTGGTAGAACACGACAAAGCCAACTCACGACGAGCCAATTGATGTACGAATACGTAATGGAAAGCGTTTGTATAACGCGACTTGACTTTGTCGTGCAGCTTACGTTTACTCGCCTATATATCCACCCTGTGGCAAAACGTTATGTTGCCAACATGTCCAAAAATAGTTTTTGTTTATCTTTTTTCATACAAAATTATATATTCAACTTGAAAAATAGGCAACCATATTCCTGTGATAAAAAAACACAACTGACAACTGAATGAAAAATTATATTTTTATATATTTTATTATCTTGCTATAAAAAAATTAATTGTGTTCTTCAAAATTTCTGTTGTTTTTTGAGGAACAAAAAGTGGGATTTCTATGAAAATATGTAAAATTCATATGAGTGTATGTGTATTACAGTATTTCAGTTATTTTGTGCACTTCTTTTGTACACGATTAGATTTTTTTAATCGTCCATCTTGATATTTATAATGAGCCAAATCGTGATATACAAATTCAAATATATTGGCAGTCGTTGCGTTTTTTAATTAAAATCGTCAATAGTCGCCATCTAAAAACCCCAAAAAAAGAAGCTAATATTTCAGCGCTTATTATCGACGAGTTGTGTTCTACAAACAGGCTGTTGATTACAGATTCATTTCACTCAAATTAACGGAATTTTTTCTATTGTCTTAGTGTGTCAATTTGGATCGTATTGCATAAATGGTTAATTGCATCAAAAAGCATGAACCTTTAGAAAAATTAATTAAGTGGGAGTTGTTTTAATATTTTTTGGGGCAAAAAATATAATAATTATTCTTGCACCAAAATATTCCAAAGTTAAATATAATACATGAAAGGGTATCACTGCTTTTCTTGTGTAGTAAGGCTTAAAAATATGTACTATATAAAACGTTAAATAAAAATATTTTCTCAATGTCATAGGTTGTACAAATATATAAATAATACAAAGAAACCAGGGTATAGGTTTATATCACATTAGGTTCTATGCATCAACATGTATAGTATCTATTGAATCGTCCATGAATATATGTATGTACATATATACATATGTATGTGCATCAAAATATATATACATATGTATATATGTATATATATGTATCTATCAGCATCAAATGTCATAACAATAAAGATTCCGATAAGAGATTTAGTATCCTTTTGCATTAAAACGAACATTCATTCTTATATAAATAGTAAATATACAACATAAAGGAATTTAACTCCATATACATATGTATAAGCGAATGTTTGTATCCATGTACATACTCGTATGTATGTATACATAGGGACATTGTTCTTCTAGTTATTTGCTTATTTTCATTACTCAGTAGCAACACCCACAGGGAATATACATACATACAAACGTATACGGAAACCAGTATCTGAAAAAGCAAATACAAGTACAATGACTTGGGAACTATCAGAAAAACAATGGGTGTTGGTTAAAGCTTTAAAGTGTTTTCTTCCAATTATTTTCTTAAAATTCTGTGTTTATTCTCCAACAACAACAACTACGTACATACTGCGTTGTTCAGTGTGGTTGTAGTAATTTTTGCTGATATGTATGCTGGCTGTTTAGATATTTGAATGGTTTTGTATCCAAGTCTGTTAGAAGGAAAACAGCATTAAGTATTTTTTTTTAATAATCAGTAGACACGTTTTTGAAATTTTTTTCTTTCTTTGCTGCACTCCAACATGAAGTTTATGCATTCTTTTGTTGGAATCATATTGTTGATATTTTGCTTTGTAGCTTTCTTTTGTTTTTGGTAGCATGCTAGTGTTTTTTAATCATGTCTTCAGCATTCTATTTATAAAGCTACTACAGTATTCGTTGTTTATCTATCTGGTGCTATTTCTAGAGGCGGAAAATTTTGGGAAAAAGATACGATGTTTAACTGCTCTATTATACCTACATTTAATTCCTTTTTTGATTTGTAATAAAGAATATAATACACACAAAAAAGTAATATGAATGAGTTTGTAATATTAATTAAAATATTTGTAATATTAATTAAAAAATTAATTAAATTTTCACCTATAAACAATTTGATAATATCAATTAAGTTTTCCCACTTAAATTAATTAATACAATTAAAAATTTAATTGAATCAATTAAATTATTAATTGAAAACATTAATTGGTGAAAACTTCGCATCACTTTTTTAACTGGCGGCCATTTTGTCAGCTGTCAAGTGATTAATATTTAGTTTGGTTTGCCATTTCATCATGAACAGGTTGACAAAAGAACAACGCTTGCAAATCGTGCAAATTTATTTCGAAAATAATGGTTCAGTTCGCGAAGTTTACCGCAAGCTCCGTCCATTTTATGGTCGACATAATCGTCCATCAGAGCAATTAATTCGGTTAACCATGGATCGTTTTCGCACTACGTTTACTCTATGTGATAATACGCATCCGCAGAGACGTCGAACAGTGCGCACCGAAGAAACAATTGCCGCTGTAGAGCAAAGTGTTGAAGAGGACCCGAATGAATCGATTCGCCACCGTGCACAGCAATTGGAGCTTTGTCCATCAACTTTATGGAAGATTTTGCGCAAAGATCTTGGCTTGCGACCTTAAAAGATCCAGCTTGTGCAAGAATTAAAGCCGCGAGACCATGCAATGCGTCGTGATTTTGGTGTATGGGCCGAAAATGAGATTGATCTCGATGCTGGTTTTCATCGCAAAATTTTGTTCAGTGATGATGCTCATTTTTGGTTGAATGGCTACGTCAACAAGCAAAATTGCCGCATTTGGAGTGAAGAGAATCCACATGAGACCCTTGAGACTCCATTACATCCACAAAAACTGACTGTTTGGTGTGCTCTATGGGCTGGTGGAGTCATTGGGCCATACTTCTTCCGAAATAATGCTGGAGAGTCAGTTACCGTTAATGGAGACCGGTATAGAGCCATGATAACCGACTATTTTGTTCCCGAATTGGATGGCATGAATGTGGATGAGTTGTGGTTCCAACAAGACGGCGCTACATGCCACACAGCTCACGTCACAATCGATTTATTGAAGGAAACATTCGATGAGCGCATAATTTCGCGGAATGGACCTGTCAATTGGCCACCAAGATCGTGTGATTTGACACCATTGGATTATTTTCTTTGGGGATATGTGAAGTCGCTCGTCTACGCCAACAAACCAGAAACGTTAGGGGACTTGGAAGCCAACATTCGTGGCGTTATTGCCAACATACGGCCCCATATGCTCGAAAAAGTGGTTGAAAATTGGACCTGTAGAATTGGCTTTATTCGAGCCAGCCGCGGCGGCCACATGCCCGAAATCATATTTAAACGTTAATGGCATAAAATTGTCCTTCCAATAAAGCCAAATTAATGGACATTAAAACGATTTTCTTGTGTTTTATTTCAATTCGAAGTTCTATACCTCTAAAAAAAACACTTTGTACATATATACATGTGTATACACAAACATAAATACACATATACATCCATACGTATGTATGCATGCACTCGTACATCTGCTTTCAAACATTCATGCATTTTATTTTGTTATTTCACTCACTCGTTCAATTATTTTTTTAGAGATGCTTTATTGTAACGAAACGCCTTCCAAAAATTTTCAACATGAAATTTGCATAAAATTTATGCTTATTTTTTCCATGTTGTATGAGTATTACGTTTTTAGTTTTCTCTGCTATTTCTTTTATATTTTTTTTTTCTTATAAGAGTTAGATTTTATTATTTTTCTTTCATTTCGTAAGGTTGGGCAGTTCTCCAAGATGACGGAAAAAATGTATATGAAATAATGACAGACAACAAAAAGCCTCAACATTATATGAAATAAAATCCAAATGGTTCTTTTAACGTGAAATTCGCAGTAATTTTATGTAGACGTAAACGCGATTGTAATGAAAAAATGGCATCCGTTAACGCCTTTAATGTGCAGTATATTTATACGTATTGATGTATGCATAAAAAATTTAACGATCTTTATTGGAGTTTTCCTCGCGGATTTCTTAATAAACTTAAGCCTTAGTAATTATTTCTATACACGAATGTCTGAGAAAATAAATCTTGTATTATTGGTTTAACGTTTGTTAGAATCTACTTCTCTTTAATCCAGCGTTGCTTACATAGAAATAATGGGAAATATATATAATATATAAAATATATATGTATATAAGTACAAAGAAATTTATATATATATGTTCATATGTATATATTTATTTCTTTTAACTCCTATAAGGAGCATAGGTAAAGCAAGTTGGCATCAGGATATGTTTACTTCCTACAAATTCTTAATCACAAAAATTTGCAGCGACATTATGCGACAATTTTTAATATCAAATTGTATGGAGAAACTATATAAGTCTGTTAATATTTTTTATTTGCATTATTGGAAATTTTTTTTAATAAAAAGGTTAAGTTCTTCCTAACCTAACTACGCTGGGAATAGATGTAAAACTAATCAATAAAATTAAAGTTTGAGAAATGTAGATGTTGGGGTTTATCTAACGACATTTAAAACTTATCTAAAGTCATATATGACTTTCACACGATGGTCCTTAAACAAATTAGAAAGAAGTAGAAAACAAATATTTATAATTTGATTAGGCTAAACTAAACGTATCAAATGGAGAGGACGACGGGTATTGGTGTTAAAAAATCCATGATACAAAGGGTAATTAAAGGACAATGGGTGTAGCGTTTCTCATTGATGCAAACTTTTATCATACCCTTGCAGAAAATGGACCAGACACTGATAGGGACCAGTCCCAGTACTAACACTTCCTATGAATCGGAACAGTCACTTTTACATGTGGATGGCATAGGATGGGGTAAATTGATACTTTGTATGCACCTTGTAACTAGAATAATATATATTATTTAAAAATGTCATTCCGACACTTAACTGTTAACAATGAAGACTTATATATATATTTTTTTTATTGTTACAAATGCAACTATATTTTATTTTTAAGCAGATATTTTTTTGGAATCGAACTGACAACCCCAGGCACACTATCCACTTGACCACAGAGGCGCTCATATTTCAAAAGTATAAAGTATACAGTATATAGGTTACTATCTAAGTATAGTTACGGGACTGGTTCCAGAGTGTCTTGGCGGTATCATTGAAGGGCAAAATTAACATTATATTTATATAATTTGAATAGTCCTAGATCTAACCACATGGAACTTGTTCATTGCCGTTTACTATAACACTAGACGGATTCCACACTAAATTGACAAAAAGATCAAGACGACACATCACGACAATGGGGAATATGTAACCATTTACAGAATATGTAATTTTTTCACTATACACTCACTATTCCCTTCTTTTGGTAACTCCCCCATTTTCTCAAGTCATAGGACAAGTATGTTTGGATCAATTGTCTTCAAATTTTCTGTAGGGATATTATTCATATGAAGAGATTAACTGGTTTTATGTGTTTTACGTATTGATTATAACCATACCAACATCCCCTCAAATGATTTAAGGTGTTTTCCAATTAGTTTCTGACTTATACGATAATTGAATTTTTACATTTCAATGTTTTTTTTAATTGCTTTCGTAATAACATCATAAGCTACACCAAATTTTTAACACCTTAATTGAAAACTTTCAATTTTGAAGAACTTATGTATGTATGAAAGTTATTATTTTTTTAATAATACATGAATGAACGATGATAAGCTCATGAGATATAATGTTATCTTGGTGGCTTATAATGTTACTGCACAAAAAAATTTAGTCATTTTTAGCGTTTCGTTTTGCAAAATTAGGCCTCAATTTTTAATATTTTTTTTAACATAAAAGTCGATTTTCTCAAAATAATTTTTAGTGGCATATGGTGTTATTATAATTTTATTTGGAAATTTTTTTCTGCTGTTGGTTTGTTTTTTAGAATTCGTCTTGCTGCTGAACTTTGCACATTTAGCGCTATTCCAACTGAACATTTCTATATTATATTCTTAACATAACAAAATACACCAAAGTTCTTACACATTTTTTTTTTAACACAATCCACCTTTGGAAATAAATATACTTGAAAAAGTCACTACCCAACACAGAATATATGTATGTATGTTTTCTGAAAAACGTTTAACAAAACAAAAAAAATTTAAAACAAATTTGAGTGGGACTAAACCGCCCACCAAACGACAACTATACCTCCGAGACTAAAGAAAATTTAAAAAATTGGATAAAAAATTACAGGATTATGATGTACCACACATTGAATTATAAAACACAACCGAATTGTAACTGCCTTATTCATAAAAAATAATTCAGGTTTATTAAGCTCTTATTTGACATATTTCTATGGGAAATTTGTCAAATAAACCTGTAATAAACCTAAAATATTTTTTATGAATTAGACCGTAAACCTCTTCCATTTTTATGTCGGTTACAAATTTTTACTGCTTTTGAATTCAAATATTTTCATTGTATATTTTACATAACGTGCATAAAAAGAAATAAAAACTTCGATAAATAATTTGTAATTGCAATACAAATATTAAAAAAATAAAAATTAAAACTATGCTTGTATTGCGTAGTTTATCAAAGTTTAATTTAATTACTTGAACAGTTTATCAAACCCAATGCAGGACATAAATACAGTGAAAATAAATTTTAACACATACACAATACATTCTCATTCAGGATATAAAACATGTCCTTGTACACGAATTCTTGTGCGATTTTATTTTTTTACAACTCGTGCTACAAAAGTGCTCTCATCCCAGCAAAAAATAAATTCTTTCCCAACAGACAGCACGATATACTTATGACACTTCAACTTCAGACTATGTTGTTAATTGGAGAAGTAAAATGTTCAATTTCTTGTTTGAATAAGGACTTAGTTGATTTTGAATTTGAGGTCATCGGTCTCAAAAATCCTCAAGAGAAAATTTAGTTTCAGGATTTCTGTGTTTGCGTCTCCTCTATTAGAAAAAACCATACTTTCAAATCGTGTAGGTTCATATTACTTTGAGCTCCATTGAACATGTCACATGTGTACGAAATTCAAATCAGAACAGAAGATCTGGTCCAAAATACACACTAAGTAGAAAGTTTTTACTCAAGGCTGCAAAGAGCTTCAAATGAAGAGAATTTTTCGCTGGGTTATTTCTCACGTATTTGCTTGTTTTTTCGTTCATAAAAAGAGCATAAATTATCACTACAAGGCCAACAACGAAAAAACATTTCCTATTTTATTTGGTTTTCAAAACGAACCAAAAATTGAAGTGGAAACGAAGTATTTGTGGCAGCGTATTTTTTTAAATAGCAAAATTGTGAAAACTATTTATTTGCTGAGTTTTTAAGGCAGGAGTGAGAGAGAGAGAGAGAGAGAGAGATAGAGGAAATGCATACAAACCGATACAACTTAAAGACTACAAATCACTTCATCTTACAACTTCGCCAACTTTGATCGAGGCCTACAGGAGAACACAACCGAACACTTTTGGGTTCTTCATAAATAAGGAACCTAAGAAAAACCAAGAACATAAAATTGTTAACGTGCCAAAGTTGTTCGTTGTTGTTCTTTTGAGTTTAGTTTCACTTAGAGGCGAGCACAATATTTTTTTTTTTATTTTAAAATAAATTGAATTACAAAGTGCTGTTATAAATCGATAGTTGTTTTTATGGAAGCAAAAAGTTTATACAGATAGATATGTATATATATTTGTTGTGACTCATTTCACCCTACAAATCATTAGGGCAGCCAGAACTTGTAGCAGTCGCGCAGACCAGATAGTTAACCTCTAGATTGATTTGGCTGCAATACGATTTCAGGAAGTCAACCTGAAGTACCAATGTGCATAAGCTAGAAAATTTAACGTACAGTAAAACGTGCAACTATGGAGTACCTTATATGAAACTGTTCTGCTCTGTTGGGGTTATTTCCGATACTGCAAAATCTGGAGAGGAAATCGCAATGTGATATAAAAATGTCAACTCGTTTATTTAGGATTTAGCAATAAGGATGTGTAGCTAGTTCACAAAACGAGACCAAATAGGACGGAGTGGGCTGGTTTTCATGTTACTGGAACCCATGCTAACATACTTTACATGTAAAGACAGACAGTTTGAACCATTTCTGATGTTTCATTATTAAAGCCACGCATCTCATATTTTTTTTGTAAGTGTCCCCGCCTCTCTGGTTTAACAATCGGTGATTTCAGATTGTTTTAGTTCGTAACTCACCTAGACCTATCAAAAAAAAATTAAAATTTTTACTTTTCAAGCTCAGGATTGTGCTACGGCTACTGCTTATGGTCATTGTAAATCTTGTTAGCAAAAGGCTTGTGAGATATACATAAGTAATAGATCAAAATCTGCTAGGCCGAAGTACATGAAAGGGAAGTTGTCACGTCCACTTTTAAAAACAGAACATTAAATTAAATTATATAAAGCAGAAATCTACATCAACTGACACCACGTGGAGATCACGAATATCATTTACTGAGGACAAGTCTAATATTGCTCGCCAGCTCCTCAATTGTTACCAAATTTTCTGCAGGGTACATAAGTACATATTTACATATGTGCACTAAATAACATTACTTCCTTGCAGTAAAGAACTAATAAATTCTTATTTTTCCAATTTCATAAATATTTATGTATCTATATATGTATGTATGAAAATATATTTCAATATATTTTACTAGTTTATTTTTAATTACATTTATATAAACCTGTACATACTTGTGTATATGAACATATGCATCTATGTATGTGTGTACATATATACGCACACTAAATCATAAACAGTCACAACTCAAAATTATCAAACTGGTTTTGGTTTTTTATAAACCAGTTAATTGAAGAAATTTTAAACGATCGCAACAATTTCTTTTACATTACAGTCTTCTTGAAGAATATAAAATACCGTTATGCTTGTTTTTATGTTTCATACTTGCTTCATTTGTACGATGTCAACAGTTATTTGTCACTATTCAGCATCTGAAATTTTTTGAGTTGTGACTCTTCATGATTTAGTGTGTGATATGTACATACATATAAGTATACAACTTTGTATGCAATAATATTGGTGCAGAAATTTATTGTGAGAAGGCAGGATAGGCAATGCCAATCCAAGAATAAACTATACGAGTGTACGCCTATGCATGGTAGCATTATTATTCTTTAATAAGAGATATGTATGTATACAATAATTATTAATTAATTGTTGTTTGCATTTTGTATTAAATATTATACTATGAAGGCGTTTATTACATTTGACAATAACTGACTTGTTTTTGCTGATACCGTATCAAAACTGTATTCCCAAGATTTTGTAGCATTATATTAATATATTTGACATCCTATAAATGAAATTAGAAATAATTATTAATTTCATACATCCATACATTCATACCTTTAATAAAAATACATAAATATACTTACATATCGATGGTAACACATTCAATTGAGTTTTTCAGTGATCCCAATACACATTTCACACAAATACTCGTACACCTCGTCGCAAAAATTTATTGCAATAGTGTAAAAAATAACGCTTTTACAAGCAGTTTTACAAAGCAGTTGTACAAGCACTTGTGCTGTTTATTATTTTGTTTACTCTCTCCTGTAAAGTTAGTCTATATTTACACTATGCAAGTCTTATTGCTAAGCTAATTAGTTTGATGGAGAGAGAGACGAGGGAACAATAAAGTTTCTTTTCCCCTCGTCTGTCTTTCCTAACAAACTAATCAGCTTAGCAATAAGACTTGTATAGTGTAAATATGGACTTACAGTTATTTGTCTTAGGGCTTTTCTACTTGTTAACAGGGATATGCACATAAGTATCTATAAGTATTTATTTATACTTAAACTCTTTCCCATTATAATTATTTACTTTGCTTAGGCTCTTTGCAATTATGCAAAAACTTTTATGCCACGGAAGAACACTGAGAACTGCAATTGACATACACATAAGAGTATGTATTAAAAAGTTTTCTGGAAACTGCACCTCTAAAATAAAAACCAGCTGCGTATGTCGAGAGAAATCAAATGAACTGGGTCCCGAAATACCAGAGCCTAAACAATTGAAACATAACTTTGTTGTTGTAGGGAGCTATTTTTTCGTGGGATGCTTTGAAAAATTTATTTCTATAATTTATTTCATTAAAAGAAATAAACTAGCTTTAGCTTCACCAATATCAATTTATTTATTTATTTATCTATTTCATATTACTTGAAAATTCAATTATAATATTTAAATAACCAAAGTTTGAAACCAAAGTTTGAAAATATTAAAGCTAACATTAAAATTTAAATACGGAGTTGTACTATTACACAAATGTAAGTATCTTGCAATAGGCTCATTTTTTGCATAATTCGATCTAGAAAAATTTTCTTCGAACATGCGATTACTTCTTAAGTCCCTTGGAGGACAATACAAAATAAAATAATTTTTAATTTCAAGGCAGTCAATATTGTCAGATAAAACATTATAGGCAAATAACAGAGAGGAATAAGACCTACGATCTTTTAAGGATTGAATACCCAATAACTTTCTTCTTACATCATAAGGTGGTAGCTCATATGGCCAAATTAACTTTAAAGCAGTCATAGTAAACATTTTCTGAATTCGCTCAATGCGATTTGACGGACCCAAATGATAAGGATTCCACACAATAGAACAATATTCTAATGTACTTCGAACTAAAGAAATATATAAAGATTTAAGCGTATATACATACATCTTTGAAATCTTGAGAATTTCTTCTAATGAAACCAAGCATACATTAAGCTTTTGAAATAATGTAATCAATATGGTCAGAAAATGTTAATTTTTTATCGAAAATTACGCCTAAATCCCTAACTTTTACTTCACGCTTAAGCAAGAGTCCACCTATGGAATAATCATAAATTATCGGGTTCATAATATGATAATATGAAACAACACAACATTTAGATACATTAATATGAATACCATATCAGAACACCAGTCAGACAGTTTGTTTAAATTAAATTGTAACTTTTCACAGTCATCGACATTGGTGATGGAAGAATATAATTTTAAATCATCGGCAAATAATAGACACTTTGAATATCTAAACGTTAATGGTAAATCATTAATAAAAACTATAAAAAGCAGACGCCCAATATGCGTACCCTGAGGAATACCAGAATAAGAATCAATCAAAAGAGAAGAAGTATTTCCAAGTTTAACTTTAAGCTTTCTGTTAGTCAGAAAACTTTTTTTTTTATATATATTTATTTATCTTCAAAAATGAACTAACAATAAATAATCAAATTTTAAATCTAAATATAATTATTAGGCCCGTCCAGTGTCATACATAAACTTAGTCAGAAAACTTTCTAAAAATTGTAATCAATACTTTATAATTTTTACAACGAAAAATCAACAAAATCTAGAGAAATCTGCAAATCTGGCAACAGTGTACATGAATAAAGTCTTTTTGCAATACCAGTTATTTTCCATTACAGGATTTCAAACAACGATACCCACACCGAAATAAATTTTGATTTGGTGTAGTTCAGCGGACAATTTTCAAAAAAGTTCCAGTAAATTGTTTATTACAATTTTATTTTTTTCAAAATATATAGAGTGAAAAATTCTAATTCATACAACTAATATCAAATAATATTTGTAAAAAGATTGTTTAGATAAGATTTCTATTCAAATATGGCAATGGCGTACTGTACGGAACAGTTATTCGTTTGGTTTGCTTTTTAATTTCGGTAAAAAAATGTATGTCTGAATGAAACAATTTGTTAGTTGAAAAAATCGGAGTTTTTTTCAAAACAAATTATTGAAAATTTTTGTATTTGAATTTACAAATTTCTTTGTAGGATCTAAATTGAAAAAAATTAATATTTGATTCAGAAAATTTGGTGTTTGAATTGGAAAATTAGTTGTTTCTGTGTAATAATATTTGTCCCACAATCGTTATTAAATGATATGTATTCCTTCAAAGGAAATATTCCGCAAACATGAACCGAAAGAAATATATTTTTTTATTTGAGTGCCACACAACGAAAAATACCGGAAATTACAATAGTTGCCACCCTTACATACTACTGCGATGTCGCAAAATGCCATCATGTGTACTCAGCATTTTATTCATATATTTGGCGGTGCAGACTTGCAATTTTTGCTGCAGCAATTTTTCAATATGTGGGAGAGTATTGAAATAGAAATATATATATTTGGTATTCCTCTCTCGCTCTTTTGCACTAAAAAATAAAAAGTTGCTGCAACAAATACTGCTAGTCTACATGTATCTTGTATACTTAGAATTTTTCAGTCATAAAATCATTTATGTATTTGGTTTGGTCACATTTGCAAAATTGAATGTGAAACAGCAATAACAAACAACTTTTAACCCAACATTTGCATAAATGTGGTTGCATTGGGTGCGGTTAAGTTTTCGAGTAACTGTGCATAAATTTAAAGGATAATTAAATTTTCAAAATGAACATTTCAGATGTATGTACATATGTATGTACGTGTAACATTCGTTTGTTCATTCGAGTATTTGCATTCATAAATCAGATAAACAAATGGCAGACAACAAAAATTGCAACAACAAAATTACTTTAAAGTTTAAACTACGCAATATCCCAACAACGAAATACGAGTAACCAGATACATGCAATTGACAGAGACTGTTTGTTAACAATTTACATTTATGTGTGCAAGTACATATGTATACTTTTTACTAAATAGTAGTATGTTTACAAATATACTACTATATATGTACTTATGTATCTACCAGATACACATGTTATTACTCGTGTCTATCACAGTAGTATGATGAATGAAACTGACGCGCGCCGTTTACTAGAAATCTATGACAATAAGAAAAAAAAGTGCACTTTTATACCTTAAAACCGATTTTCAGAAATTTATTTCTTTTACATTTAAATTTTGAAATTCGGTGTTCACTTTTATTTATTTTTTTGTCAATACAGGATGTAATGTATGCAATTTAAAAGATACCACAGTACCTATAAGCTAAATTAAGTTCTTATTCCGTATGAGATTATAAGTCGAAAGAAGATAAGCAGCAATTCATGGTGCTATAACTTCCTGAAAAATCGAACAAAATTATTGAGATATTGCAAACAGGTACTTTTGAACATGAAGATTACAGGGGTTCCAGTAACTCAAAATTAGCCTACCTCGACTTAAGCACATTTTCCTTTTTGCCATAAAAATAAAAATTGTTGCTTATTTTAAGATTTATAAATTTAGTCCAAAGTTGATATGCATCTCTTGAACATAAGTTAAATATTAAAGTTGCTCTAGTTGAAGTAAAAAATATCATTTTAAAATCTCTTTATGAAACACTGTTTTCTCGTGTATGCATACACGCATTCACAAAATTTTATAAAAGCAGCAATAATTTTTATATTTAAAAGAATTCATGTATAAAATGATATATGGATATATGTATGTTTGTATGTACGTTGCCATCTACTGAATAAATGCAGTTTACTTTGCGTTGATAAAGTGCAGTAGGAAAGAAATGGAGATTTATATCTTCTTAAAAGCATGCTGTCAAGATTATAATACTCGCACTTTATTTTACGTGATATATAATGTGCATTTGAAAAAAATTATATTTAAAATATTATTTATGCAACCAAATTCGTCTTGTACGAATGGAACTTACTTCTCATTATTGCCATTTTATTTGCATAAGCTCATTGTTTGATATTGTTAAAGTTAATTTATTGAGACCATGCATGCCATACACATACATGGTATGCATGGATTTACATACTCGTATATTTTTTATTTCAATTAGATTCCCAGTATTTTTGTGAAATATTTGAGCCTTGCAATTTACATAAATATTGATGGTCGGATAAGCCTTGACTTGTGTATCCTTAGAAATGCTCAGAAGGAGTGGGCGCTCTCAAACCTCCCCATAAATGCCGCAAATATCAATTTAAAACTAGATTAAAATTAATATAACCAACAGCAACAGCAGAACAGAAAAATAGAGCTCCGGACCTTGGATAAAACGTTTTCCGCACGCTCACCTGTTATGAGCTTTCTGCACGAAAAATATCATGCCATAAGGGCCAAAAAAACTTAACCGACACTTTTTTTTTAACGAAAATAGATTATTAACGATCGCAAATGATCGATTTTGGTTAAAAGATTATATTCGAAAATTATGTCGCTTAAGCTTTTTTTGGCGGTAATGGCACGATATGGTCAATTCTGCTTAATTAGGAAAAAATACCAATCAAGACTGTCGTCAACTATGTTTCTTTCTTTATTTACAGATATTTCTAGCGCCTATCAGATCTGCAAAATGTTAATCAAAACAACGTAGCCAATTTCTTTCTCACATCAGATCAGTATCAAAGCATATTTTCCTAATTCATTTCTTTTCTTTCATTAATCCACATAAATTAAATTTTATTGTCAAGGAATTTAGTTTGTTTATCTTATCGGATCAGGGATGGAAAAGGGGGTTTAACTAACAAATAATGAAAAATTCATAAAAATAGTAAATAATATATGAAGTTGAGTAAAGTATTTCATATTAAATGTCGATTTTTAAAAATTTTGTAATTTAAAATATTATCAAACAATATTATCCATATTATCATGATTTCCATCCATGGTTTTGATATGAATAAAAATTTCTTGCAAGTTCTTACAAGTAAAGCGTTCATTTACTTTTTGTATAGATTTTGGCGTCATGAAAAATATCTCTAGGGATTTAATTCATGTTGAAGCTTCCCTAGATCTCTCCTCCGATCAATCTCTTACAATCGTTACAATTTGTAGCCCACTAAGAACTGGCTTACCTCACCCATATGTGAAGATGATTAATCGTGTTAATTGGCTGGGGTTCAAAAAATATCTCAGTAGTCATTGTACGGAAAACATTAAGCTAAGAACATCCGAAGATATTGAATTTAACGTTACCAATCTTAACGAAAATATTAAACAAGCTGCTAAACATGCCACTACCTCCCAACCGCAGACTGGCTTAATAGTATGTGAAAAAAGGAGAGCTAGAAGAGAATGAAACAACACAGATCACCCCTAAATAAAATCAGACTTAAAGAATGTACTAAACGACTTAAAAAGTTGCTGTCGTCGGAAAAAACTGCATTACTGGAAAAATATCTAGAAGGTATGGATGTGACGTCAGCATCTAATTACTCTTTATGGCGCGCTGCTAGAAATCTTGAAAGACCCGTTGACTTAAATCGCCACTGCGCACTTCGACCGGAGCATGGACAAGAAGCGATAGTGAGAAAGGTAACTTATTTGCTGATCATTTAAAATCTGTATTCACTCCCTATTCATGTACGGGTGCTGTATATTTTGAGTGTAGTTTCTCTACCCCCTCGTCCCTTAGGTCTAACCTGCGTGAAGTACAAGAAATAATTGCTGAACTCAACCTGAAGAAAGCTCCAGGTATTGATGGAATTAGTAACAAGATGCTGATAAATTTGCCTATAATTGCAATAAGAATCCTGCTTTTTATTTTTAATGTCATTTTACGAATGCAGTATTTTTCACATAACTGGAAACTTGCGAAGATAAATGATTCGAAAGCCGGGCAAAGATCCTACTAAGGCTGAGTCATATAGGCCTATAAGCTTACTATCAACAATCTCAAAGCCTTTCAAAAAGCTGCTCATAACTAAATTTTCCAAAATCTTAGCTGATAATGAGTGCATACCTGACCATCAATTTGGTTTTAGAAGTCAGAATAGCACAATTGAGCAAACGTATAGATTGCTTCAATTTATAAGGAAGACATTTGAAGAAAAGAAGTATTGTTCTGCCCTCTTCATTGATGTTTCTCAGGCATTTGACAAAGAAAGTATGGCACGAAGGCCTAGTTTTAAAATTGAAGACATATCTGCCAATAAACATACAAACACTTTTGGAAAGTTATATTACGGATAGGAAGTTCACTGTTGTGGAAGTGACTTCATGAGGGTGCCCGAATCTATATCTTCCGGTGTCTCACAGGGTAGTATTTTAGGGCCAGTATTATATTTAATATATACTTGTGATATGCCTGTCAGCAATAATATTCTTACCTCTACATTTGCCGATGATACAGCCTGTATGAGTATGCATGAAAACCCTTATGAGGCATCCCGCAATCTCCAGGAATATATTAACTAGCTGGAAATATGGTTGAACTTATGCAGAATTAAAGCAAATGAACCAAAGTGTGTTCATATAACCTTTGCCTTAAGAAGAGATACTTGTTCCCCCTTTCGAATCAACAATCAAGTTATTCCACAACATTTTCAAGTGAAACACATTGGTATACACCTTGATCGAAGATTTACATGGAAACATTACATTGACTCTAAGCTAACTCAAATACATTGGTTGATTGGCAGAAATTCAACATTCAGCCTATACTGCAAACTTTTGCTATACCATTCGCTTTTGAAGCAAATATGGTGCTACGGAATTCAGTTATGGGGCACTGCTTCAGCTTCGAATGTAGAGAGAATCCAACGAAGACAAAACAAAATTTTACGTTTGATAACATCGGCTCCATGGTGCATTAAAAATTCAAATTTACATCGTAATTTAAATATGCCATTTTCTAAATTTCCAGCTTTATTCAGTCGCCATTGTGTTAATTAAAAAGAATACATTCCATATTGTAAAAAGTACTAGGTGTATAAGAGTTGCCATGTACTTGCTTATATTTTGGTGAGTCCAGTGTTGTATTGTTTAACCCAAAAACCCAACAATGCCACTAGTGACTGAAGAAATTGCAAAATACGCAGGCAAGTACTTAACAAAACTCGAGTCCCATCCTAATCCCCTTGCTTGTAACATCTTGAGTTTTACTGGACACATCCGCTTAAAAAAGAGGGATACTACGGGTTTAATACTTAACACTCCTGCTTGAAAACACGTTTTTTTTTTGCTTGGCACGAGTCTTATGTATGATTAATTTACTATCACTAAGTTTATGCCCGACACTGGTCGGGTATAATAATTATAAAGGGTCCGCCATCTAACGTTTTTTTTCAACTAGTGCTTATTTCGTGAATGGTTACACTTAGATCATGTCTGTTTTGACAGATAATTAGTTTTATCCTTCCGCTGAACGAATATGGTTGTGTATACGCTTGAACAACGCTGGGAAATATTGCCTGCGATCGACTTACAGAAGATGCCGATTTTGCCAAAAAAATCATCTTTTCAGATGAAGCTCATTTTGATCTTGGCGGGTATGTAAGCAAGCAAAATTGTCGCATTTGGGGCACAGAAAACCCGCACGCATACATTGAAAAGCTGACGCACCCAAAACGAGTCACTGTTTGGTGCGGATTTTGGTCCAGAGCCATAATTGGGCCATTTTTATTCGAAAATGAGCAAGGAGTGGCCGTTACAGTCAATGGCGATCGTTATCGGGCCATGTTGAACGAATTTTTGTTCACAAAAATTGAAGAGGAGGATATTGGCAACATTTGGTTTCAACAGGACGGCGCTACGTGCCACACAGCCGAAGCTACACTCGATGCTTTGCGCCCTGTTTTTGAAAAAAAAAGTTATCTGGCGGACCCTTTATATAAATTTAAGATTTGAACACTTATTGTTGGTTCTTATTTGAAGATAAATTTAACTAAAAGTTCATGAAGTTTTCAAATAAATGCTTTTATAATTGTTAGATTTTTAAACAATTTTCTTCAAAAGAGTTCTGTTTTTATGGTGAAAACTCATTCCATAAGTCATTCTATTTATTAAGGCAGATTTTTTATTTTGTTTTGGACATATGGTCCAAAATCAGCCCCAACTACAGATGTTATATACGAATGTGTATTGTACATACATTTTAAAAAGTTTATTAAATTTTTTAGTGTATTTAATAATCTTAAAATTTCTTTATTTCTAGGTGAAAAAATTTTCTCAATCTGGATTTCTAAAAATTAAACTATTTCCATTTACATATAAGATGCAAATTCTACAATAAAAAACGCTCCCGTGACCTACCCTGTAGTTCCGGGCTTTTGTTTGAATAGCATTTATGTTAATGCATTTTTAGGCTTATCAGAAGCTCGTCTCTACAGGTATCTCACAGGGTAGAAGTAATCAACAAACTGTTAATGATCAACAAAATGTGATATTTGTAATGAACCTTATTTTCCCACGAAAACTATCACCATATTACATTTAAGAATTCAAAGTGTTAATGTATTTATTTATACATAATGTGTTTTAAATTACCCTGTGCATAGTATAATTTTATTAATAATAAACTTTAATGATTATTACTTTTAGGTTCTACACAATACAGACTCATACACACATATGTATACATACACACGAGTACATACAATTGAGGAGTATTTGGCAGCTTTTGTAGAAACCTCAAAACGAAAAGCAGGAATAATTGTCGAATTTCGTAAGAATTTTTTTGAAATATGTAAATTGTAATTTTTTTAACCTGTATCTTTTTTTTAAAGGTCCTTGGGAGAAAGAGCAATGTAAGTGCTTTAGAAAAAATTAATTAAAATTAAGCTTTAAACAAACTGTTAGAATATACAAACACGGTGGTGAATTGGGTCATATTAAGATGTAAAGAAGCTTGTGGTATTAACTGTGACTAGATTTCAAAATAAAGTTAAATTATGTTTAAAATAATTTTAAGAAAGAAAATATAGAGCCAAAATTTTCTTGCTGCTTTCCAATAAAATATTTTCATCATTTGGCTGTTATCTATAGTATTAAGCAGGGACCGCAAGGGTGTTATTTTAAAAATTACTTGATTATTTATTTTAAAAATTACTTTTTAATTATAATTCCTTGAGTTTTATTTCTGTGGTTTTTTATGTCTAAAAACTAAATTTTTCAGGAGAGTCGATATACTGTATTTTTAATACTACGGATTCTGTGTGATTTTTATCAACCTTTTTTTTTAACAGTCATATAAACATAAAAAAAACTTCCCTAAGGGTAAGACAATTTGCAAAGGACACTAAAAGTGTCTCCAAAAAAAAAGCTTATGCCGATAACAGTTGTTTACATTAAACTAATTTAAGCACACAAAATTATTATTAATTGAACAACAACCAAAAAATATTTCGGAAATGTGTTCAAAAGTAACAGCGCATGCGGCTCCGTGTGTTTTTTCCAACGGCAATAAATTGGCATCACGCAATTTTAAGTCGATTTAGTGCATTAGAGCTGAAAAATATTTGAATGAATTAAAAAGTTACGTTGTTTTTAGAAAAAAAAATTTGGAATTGGTCCATGTGCGAAATTGTAATTTGGCATCAATAATTCAAAATCGACAAAAGGGACATCCGCGCTTATACAAGAAAACCAAAGATTTATTCTTCAGAAAATAAAAGTTATTTTTTGAGTTTTATTTATTCTTCAGGAAATAAAAGTTACTTTTTTGGTTTAATTTTTTTTTTGCTTAAAAAAATTTAATTTTTAAACTGAATAAAATATAAAAAAAATAATTTTTTAACAGAATCTGGCGATAAATTTGATTTTAAATCGCTAAATATTAATTTTAGCGCAGAAAATCTGTTTCCTACAGCTTAAAAATAAAATTTTTTGAGAAAAAATAAATAGAAATCAAAACGTAACTCTTCTTCTTGTTCTGAGAAATAAATGCAAATCAAGAAATAATCGGTAAAGTTGAGTTTTTTAATAAAAATTAAACAAATCAAAATCAATGCATCTAAAGGTAGTTTATGTACCAAAGAATATCTGGGTGTATTCACTGTGCACGTATTTTTAAATATTATCTGATTATAAATAATTAATTTTTTGTTGGTTAAGCACGTCAAGAAGCATTTCGTTGCTGCTTTCTTGAAGTTTACTGATGTGTTGCTTGAGCAGCAACGAAATGTATTAAAATAATTCTGTACATGATTATTTAAACTGCAATAGTAGTAATAGCTGAAAGAATCAGCTCTTGTTTAGTTCGTAATTGTACCTGAAAAGTTTGCAGTCTTTGCAGAAAACGTTTGCGAAATATTTTCTTTATTTTCATACACCGATAAATACTACGTAACAACTTTATGTAATAAGTAAAAATTATAGCAAATATTATTGACGCTGATAATGCCAAAACGAAAAATCAAAAAAAGAAATTTGTGTTACACTCGCATCGACATGTTAAAGAATATTTTTGCATACTGTGAAGAAAATATATGTTTTTGCTAATTTGGTCATAAGTAAATAAATTGGTCTCATATTTTGGTATAACTTCATGTTTTAATGTCATATTTTCTCAAATTAATTTCCTTGCATTGTTGCAGAACAATTGTTCAAATTCACACACACCTACCAAGTTTAATATAAATTGCAATTTTTAAGATTTCAAGATTAAAATATTTGCTATTGGTAAAAATCGGCGGAAACTAGATATCATTTTTAAATATATGTAATAACGGATTGCAAAATATTAAACAAATAGCTGGTATTCAATTCCTTTTAATAATTTAGTTAAATAAATATATATGTGCGTAGCATATCAATAGAACCATTTAAATTTGGCCCAATAAGATCTGCTGAAGTTCCACATTGCTATTTCCCATATGCAAATTAAAAAGTAATAAAGTGGTTAGAATATTTATGTAGTATACATTTTTGTAAAGCTAACATAGTAGCTTAAATAGATATGTAAGTAGAATTTATCATCTCCACTTGTTGCTAAGAGTGGAGATCACCAAAGCCAAAAAATGTCTGAGCTAAAACTGTTGAACTGAAAAACTACTTCTACTTTTTTTTACTAAAAAAGTGGCAACTATTTAGAATGTAGAATACACAGAAAAAATTTTTTTTGGTAAGCTGAAATTATTTTCGTGTAATATATATATTTCATGAACATTTTTTGTGTAATCGAAAGATTTTGTAACTTTTTTAACGGAATTCCCAAAATTGCCAATGTTTGGTAAAGTGAAATAAAACATTTTCAAGATTTTTTTATTCGCAATTTAAGTGGGTTATGGAGTGCTAAGCTGAATGGAGTCTAAGCTGAAATGGAATAAATGCTCATATGTATGTGCACTAGCGTGACCGTTATTTTTTATTGTATTTTTTTATTTCTTATATTATCTCTCCCAAAATCTGTTCAGTTTTATGTAAAGAAAATACAAAAAAGTTTCATAACGATAAGTTGTGTTTTAGGGGTGCGCTCGCCTCTCAAATTTGGCCTCAATCCCATTTATTCAATGTAATTTGTTTGCATATGATTATCTTAAAAAAAAACATTTTATAAGTATATGATATATGGCAATATTTTAGCTCCTCTAGTCAACAACATTGGCCTCAAAGAAAGTTTTTTGCTTAAACTAATATTTTAGAAAATAATGAAGAAACTAACCAACAAAATACCAAAAATTTTATACACCAAAAGTATATTTATATGGAAATTATTTATACTAAGCATGTACAATAAGAGCTTATATCTATTAAATTATTTCATACATACATACATATATTACATATCATAGATGGGGTATTGCAATATTGTGCAATCTGCAATATTTACTGATTGATATTTCAACATGATTGCAATAAATTTTTGGATTTTGATTGGTGATTGCAAATTTGAAATCAAATAATCTTGGTGTTGATTTAAAAAAATTTTCAATAAAAATAAGTTATTGGAGTAAAAAAAACGCAATATTTAATATATTGGAATTCTTTTCTTGCAATCAATTTATTTTAACATACATTTTTTTACAATAAAATAACATTTTAAATAAATTTAGATTTTTTTTATACTAAGGCTTAAAAGTAATACTTCATAAAAAATAATAATAAATTGATGAATAATAATTTTATTAAAAATATAAATTAAATAAACGCTAACTAAAGATGAAAAAGAGAGCAAAGTAAAAATTTACATAGTATTATTAGCTTTTAGCAAAACAAGCATTTCAAAGTTTTTATATCTTAACTTATTTCTCAGAGGAGCGTCTACCATTCCACTAAAATAAAACTGCCGCTAAAATGGAGTAGAAGAAGGTAAAGGCGTGTTAAATATTAAAAATATTTGATGTATTATCGGGTATTTTGTTAAGAGAACACAAATTAGAGTCAGGATCCAATAAAAACATATATAATTCCTTACGTATACCATCGTTTTGAATAACTTTCGACGATCCTTATATCGGTAGTATTGAGGAGTTATTTATTAAAAAAATATAGTTGTTTTTTCAATTACCAAACAATATGACAAAGCGCGCTCAACAAACATCTGCTTCAATGCGTCAATAGTCAAATGTGGTGCTACTTGCTGCAAGATAGGCAAAAAAAAAAAAGAAGAAGTTTGACTGCTGGGTGAGACATGCCTGCAATTAAGATCACTTCAGCTTCCTAACTTCCTATAAAAATGTTTGCGTTAAAATTGTTTTGAGCACAAATTCGAAGAAAACCTTGAATCTTGGAACTAAAGCTTTCACTAGATCTCCAGATAGGCCTTCTTGGCAAAAACTCTCCAAAAGCCTTTGGAGCTTGACTTTTAAGGAGATGATAGTTGCAATAACATATCCAAAACACATATGCTGCTGCCGTTGTAAAAAGTCGGTGGCATTTGCTACAGGCTCCATTAAACTTAAATATCTTTCCAAATAATCAATATCTTGAGAAGAAAATGTTGAAATATCTAACTCTGTACCTAAATTGAAAAACTTGTATTTGTGCTTTAATAATCACTTCACGCTATCGTAAAGTAAATTCCAATGCCGAAGACAATACTTTTTGAATAACTTCTGCTACTTTAAATATTTGAAATTTTTGTGTTACATAAAATTATTTTAGAAATACAAATTTTAACGAGCAAAAGCTTGTTGATGACAAGAATTTATATTTGCATTGGTTTTTATAATTTTCAAAAAATCGGTTGTTGCTAAATGGTTAAAAATATGACTTGCACATCTAAAATGATTAGGTAGTGTCATATTGCTGTTGGTAAACTCCTCCGTCTTCTCGTCGAGATCATTGTCCGATTCAGTGTCTTCTGCTATTAAAGTATCTACAATATATATGTTGTTATGTACATGTAATCAGAAATATTAGATAAACAAATCAAGAAAGAATTATCTAAATATATTTAACATAGTACGCCGAATACTTTGTGCGCCTTGCAGAAGTTGGATCCATTATCCGTTATTGAGAGCTCAATTTTCTTATTATCTATTACAAAATCTTTGTGGATTTAGTTCACCATTTCAGCGATCTTGTGTGATCCTGTAAATAGCTGACACGCTAATGCAAGGTGTTTTCTTCCTAAATTGTCTGGTGTTATATAGTGGCAGGTGTAACCAAAAAACGATTTTTGATGCGATGACCAGACATCCACACTAGTTCATAAATAAGAAATTTCTTTCAACTCTTTCGTCGTATTTTTCTTCTAAAATATTCCCCATAATTCGTCTACTTATTATTTTGACTGGAAATCCTTTAAATAAATTTCTAAGCTCAGGAGTTTCAACAATACTGAGAGGACTGAATGTAGCGGCTAGAAACATCAAAACTCGTTTGTCGAAATTTCTAGACGTATTTCTTCTTCGTATTCTCTTGCATGTTTAATTCTCAAGTGACGAATAAAGTTGGAACTAACACGTAATAAACCTTTTACTTTTCCTCTTAACCTTTCTTCCTCTATTATTATTCCTCTTAACAACTAATTTGTGTTTTCTCTTTTTTCCATAATACTGAAGAAGCTTTTAAATAGAACGTAGTTTACTCCACTGATTGCTTTATTTTAATTCTTTTTTTTACTTTTTACTTTGCTTTTGCTTCGATAACAAAATTTACTTACAAAGTATGTTATCCGTCCTCTTTTTCCCGGACACTGTCCTCTTTCTGCAATCTCTGTCCTCGGAAAAAATTTGCGTCCGGAAGAGTCCTACTTTTTAAGGACATTTTTCGATTTCATATTACTTTAAAATGGTATTGAACGTCCAGCTTATAAATAACACTGTCCATGAGGGTTGTGGCATGTTATTTTAAGACTTAGAATTATTAAGATGTATTTAAAATATCGATGGAGTTGTGTAAAAAGAGCCAAAATAATATAGATCACAACTTTAAACGAGAGTTCAATATCTTTATTTAATGAACAAATAAGACATTTCAACCAAACAATGAAAGTGTATTTAAAATCGGTAGCCCTACGGTTTGAGATATTTGGTGAGTAATCGGTTGAACTTTCGGTTCTCAGTTGATGAAGAATTACTTTTATTTTTAATTTTTAATTCTTGTTCTATAAACCTTTTATGATAAGTATAAACGACAAAACTATTACTTTAAAAAAACGTTTCCAACATTTTAAATGATATTTGAAGAGAAATAAGCGTTTATGTATGCAAAAATTCCCAAATGTGTATATACTTTTGTAGGTACAATTAAATGTAAACATATCGATGGTGTATGTATTGGTAGTAATATTATTGGAAAAACTCAATTTTGTTTTATTTTTAAGTCTTACTTTTTTAAGCAAATGTCAGGGTTTTTCCATCTGCTGTCCTCTTTTTATAAATCAAGCCATAACAACCGTATGATATACGAGTAATTGCTCCTAAGTCCTTATAACTTGTTTCTTTTAAACAGCGCGATGACTTTGCTATATCATCATTTAATAATGTAGGGTCCACGAAAGTATCATCGCTATTAAAATCTGCATTATCCATCTCAAACATTTATTTGTAAATTTTTTGCACCTTAAATATGGTTTAATAATAATATTCACTGACTGTTTAAAACGCACTTGGTTATTTCAACTCAAATTATAAAATGAAATTTTTTTATGAATATTCCAAAGTTTGAAATGATATAGTGATATAAATTTTTTTTATGCGGAATGGCTCATTATGTTTATCAAAATATGTATGTACATATACATATATATGTATTTTCCTTAATAGTCGGAACATACATATGAATATACATTTTATATTGTAAAAAATTTTCAATTCTTGAACTCTTTTATTAATTCATTCATTCATTTGCCTTATATTTATTAAGTTTCATGAGATCACGTATAAGCTGACGATATATTATAAAAATGCGTATTTTTCCTTTTTCCAATTTCATTCCAATCGTTTCATGAAAGCTAGTTTGACTTTTGATTGCTGTTTAAAATTTTCCAATAATTGAGTGATTGCACCTTAAAATTTTGCAATAATTTCATTGAATGGAAATTTTTTTCAAGCAATATTTGTTCATTAATATTGCCTAAGCTGGCAATATCAATAAATATTTTTATTCCGATTGCAATAATATTTTTTTATCAATAAATTTGTAGAAAAAATATTGCAATAAAAAGTTTTGTAATTTTATTGATTACTATTGCAAACCTGATTTCAATCAATTTTTATTGCTGTACCCCCCTCTATGGTATGTTTATATGTACATATCGTTACCTTAGTTTATATAGAAAAGCCTTAACTAATTTTTTTTTAAATCGAGATTTTTGCTTTTGACGATACATTTGATCGTCTTTTATCCAAAAAGCACAAGAAACTCGATTTCCAAAAGAAAAATAATGAGTTAGGGCCTTTTTATATTAAGGTAAGGATATGTCTAAAGCTAAAATTGTAATTTAACTAAATATCAACAAAGTTATTACCTTATTTATAAGCATAAAAAATGATTTGACACCATTTAAATAATTTTCGTACTTTCTCCACACAATCAGAAATAGTGTGAAGATATTGAACTCCCATTAATTTTTCGAACAGCTGTTTTGCATTTTATTTGATTTTTATGCTGATAAACACCCAGCAAACAAAAATTCATCTCTATGTGTTCTTGTTAAAAAATATACAGGGTGGGCCAAAAGTTACCATGGGGTTTAAAAGTTTAATAACTTTTTCGTTTATTAATTTTTTTAAATTTTTTTTTCTCAGATTATATAATATACAAAATGGAAAATTTTTTTGCACTAAGTATGAAAAATAATGTCTCTTAAATGACCACCGTTTTCAGCTTCGCACTGATGGGCGATTATGATTATGAGTGATGAAGCTCATTTTCATTTGAATGGCTTTGTTAATAAGCAGAACTGTAGGTTCTGGGGTTCTGAAAATCCAAGAGCCATTCATAAACGCCAATTGCACCCCATTAGGTGTACAATATGGTATGGGATCACATCTGAAAATATCATTGGGCCTTACTTCTTCGAGAATGAAGATGGAAGTGCTGTAACCGAAAATGGAGAGCGATATCGGTTTATGATAGAACAATTTTTACGTCTTGCTCTTGAAAACATACCTGGTATGTGGTTTCAGCATTACGGAGCCACTGTCCGCACTGCCCGAGACACAATGGCACTTTTAAGTAAAATTTTTGGAGAATAATTTCCAGAAATTCGGAAATAATTTGGCCCAGCGCGATCGCCAGTTTTGACAGCACCCGACTATTTTCTTTGGGGTTATTTGAAGTAGCGAGTGTATGTGAACAAGCCAGAGACAATCCTTGAACTCAAGGCAAACATTGTTGCAGTAATTTTGGAAGATATTATGGAAAATGCTCTAAAACGAGCCCATCAGTGCGAAGCTGAAAACAGTGGTAATTTAAGAGACATTATTTTCATACATAGTGTAAAAAATTTTCCATTTTATATATTATATAATCTGAAAAAAAAAAAAAAAAAAATTAATAAACGAAAAAGTTATTAAACTTTTAAACCCCAAGGTAACTTTTGGCCCACCCTGTACATATGTTTGTACTCGTATTTACATTAGAGTGTCCGTTAGTTGTATGGAGATTTTTTTGATTTCTTATATTCTCTCCCCCCAAGTCGGTTAAGTTTTATGTAAACAAAAAAAAAAAAGAACCAACAAATTTTATAGCGATAAGTTGTTTTTTAGGGGTTGCGTCCGCCCTCCAAGTTGGACTCAAGCCCATTTATTCAATGTAATTTTATTTTTGTTTTTTTTGTTTAGTTTAGACTATATATATATGTATGAAATATTGTAATCGAGATAATAAGCTCGTATTGTACATGCTTAATATATATAATTTCCATATAAATATAATTTTGGTATATATGTATATTATTTTTGGTATTTTGTTGATTATTTTCTTCATTATTTTCTAAAATATTAATTTTAGCAAAAAACTTTCTTTGAGACTAATGTAGTTGACTAGAAGAGCTAAAATATTGCCATACATCATATTATTGTAAAATGTTTTTTTAAAAAGATAGTCATATGTAAACAAATTACATTGAAAAATTGCCTTGAAGGCCAACTTTGAGGGGCGAACGCACCCCATAAAACACAACTTATCGCTATGAAATTAGTTTGTATTTTTTTTACATAAAACTGAACATATATATATAAACAATATATATATATATGTACATATATGTATATTGTTTGTAGATAAAAATAAATTATTATTAGTTGGTACGAACATTAAAAAAAAGGATAAAACGAGACATTCCTGAAAATTAAAGAGTCAAGTATTTCGTTTCTCCGACGAAGTTGCTCAAAATCTGTTCTGGTAATATACAACGAAAAATATTACAGTTAGAGGCTTGAGAGTTACAGCTGCTATTAATGGGTTCATTTAAATAAAAAAATAATAATGTTTAAACCTCTAGGCTCATTTGTGTTCTACAAAGGTGTCTTATTTCCAAAACTCACAATTAGATATTTTCCAACAGGCTAAAATTTGCCATCAAAAGTAAGTAGATTAGAATAATTACTGCGAAAGTATTAAAAAATCTTGAATTAATTAAGACATTACTATTTAATATATTATTTACTTATAGGCTCTAATATATATCTGTGGCAATAAATAATAATGGCTTAAGTTGACATAAGTGCTTTTTCATTTTATTACATATTCTTATTCTCTTCTTTAAGATCTATCACTCAGCTAAATTTCAATTATAAAATATTATTATTAACAACAAAAATTAAAATATTAAAAATCTCCGATATATCTAAACGGTTGGACCGATTTTCTTAAAACATAGCTGAGAGCCCTCTCGATCAAGCCACCTTTCAAACAGAAAAAAACTAAATCAAAATCCGGCCAGCCGTTTGGTCTGTACATGGCAAAATTTTATGTAAAAACTAAACACAATAAAATACAAAACCCTTAATATCTCAGAACAAGAAATTTCGACTTAAGCGATTATTATTTATTGCCACAGATATGTATATACATATGTTCATATGCACACAAAGGTACATATACATATCAATCAAAATGAATTCCACGAATATAAATGTTGCATATGAACTTTCACGTTTGACTTCAAATAACTCTCAATTTGAAATAAAAAATGCCTGTTTGCTGGGCACAAGGCAATCAGCATGTATATATGTATGTATGTACTCGTACGTGTGCACAAAGAAGTTTTTTCTGTCGAAAACACATGACACGTTTTTAAGCGTTCTATATATAAGCGCACATTACATTTACATTTACATTACATCTACGATTTCTACAGTCGGCTAACGAGGCCTTTACTATAAGCATCACAAAAGCAAACTTTATATAAAAAAATGCTCTATTCTTTTCGTTTCTATGCATTGACTGAAAAATCATAAAATAAAATATAGGACAAATATCGAAAAAAAATTTATAGAGTCGTGTAATACATACATACTATAAACACGCAAGGGTATTTTTGGAATAAAATATTCTGGAAATGAAATTATTTTCTACAAAATAGTTCAAGCAACAGAAACACCCTGCTTAATGTCACAAAAATGCAACAGTTTATCACAGACATCAACCTAGTCTACAAAAGGTACTAAGTTGCTCCTGCTATATTTAGTGTTCTACCTTACAATAGGTGGCGCTGGTATTGTGGTTTTTAGTTTTCTAGAGTTGCATATAGTTTTTATTACCTTACAGGAGATTAGGCGTTAATTGTGTATATTCCACAACGTAGTCAGATATGGCGATTTCTCGCCAAATGAGACGGTTTTATTTTGATTGGGCGTAATGACGATTTTTACATATGGCCTCTGTAGCACCTAGGATACCTCCGCCAAATTTTTGATTGATCCCACTTAATTTTTCCTTTCGGCCGCTTGTCTGCCATGTGCCACACATGCGTAAAAAAAGTGTAACCACTAATTACTAATGAAAAACTGTTTGATTCATATACGTATTTATTAAACAAAAATAAACACATGTCTGAATCAAACAGTTTTTCATTAGTATTGTTACGCTTTTTGGGCACATGGCACACAAGAAATGCCAGATGTAAACTCAGCCCTAAATTTATTTGGAATTCCTTTTTTGTCATTTTGTGGTGTCATTTTTAAATGTGTGTAATTCCGTTCACACTACATTTAATTTTAAAAATTTTGTTGTGCAATTGTGACAGGAAACTATTCCATCCCTAAATAATGGCAATACGGCAACATCGTACAGTTCATTAAGAACTAATTTGATATAACGACATTTACTTTATAGCCTCGGACTTATTTCAGAATCACCGTTTTTGCGAATGTCAATGTCGATATTGACGTAAAAATCACATATTAGTCGCCATCATATCGATATGTCACCGCTCTTAATTCAATTTAAAATCGACATTTACTATGAGAATTGTGTTGACGCTGTCTTGTTCTCGATAATGTAAAGGAAATAAGTATCACCCCTATAAATTTTGACGTTTGCTTGACTTATTTGGTTGTTGAAACTGAAATTTATTTTTTGTTCAAACTGTGCAAAAATGTTTTTGATGTGGCATTAAGAAAAAAGAAAAGCATATTTTGACCACAAACCACGGTATCAGAAATTCAGGAGGAGACACAGGGTCTGTTCCAAAACTGTCATATGTCCACTTTTTATTAAATTTAATATGGCACAAGAAAAAAAGGTTGCGTTTAAATTGAAATTTTATTCGAAAAATGACTTTCCCGATGTTTTTAGCTGCGTTTACGGGAAACATATAAAAGTTGTGGGTACTAGTTTGAAAAGAACAAAGTCTTTATTATAATAGGAAACACGTTTTTAGTCTTAATGTAATAATTTTAAAAGAAAGTTATTTTTTTTTGTAAATTCATTCCTTATTTAATTAAATTGTTAGGTTGTTATTTTAATTGTTTTTTTTAATTTTAAATATTTTTTAAAAGTTTTTTTTGGCAAAAACATAGAAAATATAACACAATGTTGTTGTTAAGTCGCCTGTATCAATGTAAAGCAACCGTCAATTGTTATCGAAATTCGTCAATATTGCTAAGTCAAATGCTATTATTGCGCCGCCGACGTTATTTATGTTGGTTGTTAATATTCATAATAATGGATAATCGTAAAATTATTCAATTGGCTAGTGCCAATCTAAAAAACGACAAAGAAAGTGGTGTAAAAGACGATGGCTTAATATGTACTCTGCATTCCAGTTTACAGAATCAGGATTCAAGTTGGTTTAACAAATTTCGCAAGAGTGAAACAAACTTTGACTTTCTTGTTGACAGCTTAACACCATATATCCAAAAGCAAGACGCAAATTTTTCAAAAGTAATAACAGGCATAATTCTAGGACGCTTGTATTTTTCTGACACGATTCTGCGCTTGGCCGATTAATAAACCTGGCTTACAAATAAAATAAATGGTAATTAAACTACGTACCTGATTTTTCTTTTCCTAATTTTTTTCCCACATTAAATATTCTTTAAAAATACTTTAAAATTTAAGACACACACTGTTGCTTGTTTGTTGTTTTAGAAAAATATTTTCTTAAGTTCGGTTATATAAAAAATTAAAATAATATCCTTAGGTGTGCTCGCAGGAAGAATTTAGAAGTATATAAGTGAGATAATTTTTTAGTAGATTGAACAGATCTTCTAATACAATATTTAAGAAATTTTAATCAGAAATAATTTCTTAGTCGGGCTTAAGTTCAGTAATTTCAATTCTTATTGAATGAAATATTTTTTTATTAATTAATGTGAGTTTCTAAAGAAGAGAAGAAAAATTAAATTAGACTATAAGCTGGGGGAAATACCGATTTTTGTTCTTTTTCCAATCGAAAAAGTTTTTAACCTCTACTAGATTTTTGAAAATAAAAATAAATGTCGTTTGAAGCAAATTAAATTTTCACTGAATGTATATTTGCCGAATTATGTCGACAAGGATCCACTGAAACTAAAAATAAAAATAATTGATTTTAAAAATGTTTGAAACTTCTTATAGAAAAATACATAATGCTGATTCTTATGATAGAAATTTAAGTTTTTTGCAGACTTATTACAAAAAAAATGATCCCACAATCAAATCGTAGGTAACAAGTCGTACACTTCAACCTCAAATGGTTTTTTGTCAATTGCATTTATAATTACAAGTGTTAACTGTTACTTATATCGCATCATAATTTTTTGCTTTGTTTTATTACAAAACCTTCATTTATTCTTTTTTGATCCATTAAATATTATTATTATTAATAATAATAACAAACTAAATTTGTAGTTGTAATAATGCGAAGCTTATTATCGCGCAGACAAAATCCTGCCTTTAACTATCGGCAAGTTGTAATAATGGCACTAAGAAGTTTTTTTTATTGAACTATCTGTCCTAAGTTCTTGTCATGAAGATTTTAATATTCCAAACACATACGAAGGAACATGCATTGACAAACAAACGTGGACTCTACAGGAAATCCACGTGTCCATAAGGACACACACTTCATTACACGCACCTTAACCAAAAGGACACTTTGACAAAGTGTTGAGTGCTTTTTGTAATTAAAAGGATTCTAGCTAATTTTCTGTTCATGTAAAAGTTTGACCATTAAACCATTCATTATACGCTCTTAAGTAGTCGATGATGAACAGATGAAAACAAATAAAATTAACTAAAATGGAATGGAGTAGAATAAATGAAAAGCAATTTAACATTTTACCCATCTAAATTGGGGCAGACATGTATGCATGTAAGTAGAAGCATTTAAGTAGTCTAAAGCTTATTAAGGTCTTTTGTTTTATTTGGCACGAGCGGCATTAACTGGCCGGTCACCCTTGTCTTTATTTAAATATAATGTAAAAAAATTATGTGGGAGTTAGCCCACATCAATACAGTTTCGTTTTGTCCAGAGGTTGGTGTGAAGGTGGTGAATGACATGTGATTCTCAACAAATGGTCATTTTCGAAGAAATCAGACATAGAGAAAAGTTTTTGATATTTCTAATACATTCACACGCTCAAACACATTCGCGTGGGCTGTATATTTGTAAGTATTTGCCATTTCTAAGAAGGTTGTTTTTTTTCAGGTACATAAATATGTGTGTATTTTGGGTGTAGATATGAATGTATGTACACACACATGTCCATATGTATGTATGTACATATATACAAACATACATGTGAAAAGTAGCAACCATTTTTGTGTTTAAGTCCTCCATGTTTGGGTCAGTTGCTGTATTCTTCCCTTTTTAAAAAATATAAATCGAGGGTGTCTCCCTTAAAAATACTATTAGCAATGAGTTACATACAAAAATATTTAAGCGCTCTTCGCACATTTTGTTTTAAAATACAAAAAAAAGTACAACTTAAAAAAAGAAAGACATTCTTGCACTACACATTCACGTCAGGGATTATTTTTCCAAGCAACCTTTATCAAAATGTATGACAGGCTTCAAAGATGTTCACACTAGCAGGATGTTGCTATGTTATTTATGTATACGAGTATGTATGTATGTATGTATTTCTTTTGAACCCAAAATAATAAATACAAAATATATGATGTAAGAATGAATGCATATTGTCTTATTTACTTAAGCCATTGTTTTTTCTTTGTAAGCTTTTCGTACTCAAAAAATCATACGTCAGGTACCGAATGTCAAATGCATTTCATGAGATGTTAGTTAACGCTTTCGAAATTTTCGTTGAGCGTTGTTTTTATCAAACAGAGTTTTGCTTTCGGTGCTCTATTATTGTATGAAAAATTCAAGTGTGAATTCAATGTTCAGAAAAACCCAAGCTAATGCTGGCAGGCATATTTACTACGCCTCTTTAGAGGTGCGTTCAAAACTTATAGATCAAACGCATTTTTTTTTATTTAATATGTAGCGTTCAGCTGGTAAATATGAATTTTGAGTATGCAGAACGAAAAAAGTACGCTTCCGCATAAGCGAGCTAAACGTTTTGTTCAGTTTTTTTTTGTAAGGATTTACTTAACTTATGGCTGAATGATCATTCAGAAAAGCTGAACGCAATATTTAGTAAATTTTGTTATACAAAATTTAAAATGTTTCGTTCAACATAATAACTTGTTTAAAAAATTAAAAACAACTGAACACTTCGTGTAAAAAACCTGAACGCAGCATCGTAAAAATATTTTTTTGAAAATTTTTGCGCACACGTTGCGCTTTTAGGTACAAGTGCTATATCAAAGAAAAATATAGGTTTACATTTGCATAACACCCTTTTTATTCCAAAGAGAAACCAATTTAAAGTTTCTTCTTTAGTCAAGAAAAATATGGATTCGATTCGATTTCGATCAGAACGAAAATTATTTTTCTTAGAAAAATCTTTATTGGGTAATTTGTGGTAGGTGCAAGTTTGATTACGAGTATATGTCATATGTGCTGTCTATCAGAGAGATAAGTTGCCGATATATGTTATATAAACTGAAGTTTATTTAATTTTTTAATTTGTTTTATTAAAATTTTGAAAAGATGTCATTGAAAAGAAAATATAAATTTTCAGTTTGAATCAACTAAGAAAATAAAAATATTCTTTAATTTAATACTCGTAGTATGTAGTAGTAGTATTTCTGATGCAATAAAAAAAAGTTGGGTCGAGAGCGTAATTCCGTGAAAATCTTTTCATATGGAGCGGTAAGTACTTTAAAAAGTAATATGCATGTATGTATGTATATTAGGGATCTTTTATCCAAAATTTTCTCTTAGCAGCCCTCTAGGGAGATTCATATTAACAAACACATATTTTCTGTAAAGGTAAGAATTTTGTTTCTCAGTTGTTTTCTTGAATATTATTTTTGTTTTATATTTGATTACTTCGGACGTTGGCAGAGTTATTATCATCAAGAAAACATCTTTTATTGTTACGGAAGACGTGATTCGTTGTTTTGAAAGTTAGGTTAATCCGATTGCAGAAAAAAGTCATTCACATTTATCCGTTTATTTAATTTTTTTTGTAAGTTAAAGCAAAAAAAAAGTTTTTTATGGTTTCAGCCAGTTAACATTTTATTATTAAAAATTTAATGACAATTTCGTTAATTTCGAATTAAAAATAAGTGGACTGATTTTTAATACATTTTCGTTTGATTTAGGCAATAATTTCAGTTAATTTTACATACAGAATTTTATGAGTATAGGAAAACTGAAAGCTCTTTTGCTGTCACTCAGATGAAAATTATTCAATGCTACAAAAACGTAAACATGGTTTCGTTCGTTATTTTAATGAACGTATCATTTTATAAAAACAGGCTGTTAGTACGTTATCTATATAACAAAAAAAGTAAAAGTTTTCCAGCAATGGAAACGTCTTTTTTATTTTATTCTTAATACCGATTTTGTTCGTACTGAAACATAACATAATTTTATTTTAAAAAAAGTTTTAGCTTGTTACTTTTATATGCAAAATCAAAAAATTTGGATCTTCCAGATCTGAAACTGTCTGCTCGAGTTAGCTGATTTTCAATGCCAATCTATTTTGCACCACTTCTGACACACCAGTTTAAGACCGAAGTATCTAGCCTTTCCCGGATTTTCGGAAAACCGATTGCACCTGCACCAGACGGACAGACGGACGGATACAGACGGACATCGCTTATTCGTCTTCCCTATTCATAACATAGTGTCCACACTTGATGATTTGATATCATAACTCGTAATATAACGCCGGCAGAGCAACTCTCATTTTTTCATTAATATCAACACAAAGGGATAGACTTGATTTTATATCATGACGAATCAAACAAATACAAATAATTGATGTGCCGCGTTTTTTAAGCGAAAATTGTGTAATAAATAAACGTAAAATACACAGTGACACATAAAATGACATTTGATATCAAGATGAATTTATCAGGCCGCGAGCTGTGATGATTATATCATAACGCTGCCATAATATTAATAAATTGAGTCTATACGTGATGAATTTTCATCATGATATTAATTTGACATTCATCATGATATAAATTCGTCAGGTGTGGACATTATATAAAGACCTAGAAGATATATACTTTTTGGGTCGCTCATGAATATCGTGAAAATTACATAAGGAATGGACAAACCTATATACCCTTTACCATTTCTGGTGAAGAGTATAAGAATAATAAATTGATAAAATAATATTTTAACAACTTTTTATTGGATTGCTTGCAAATAAATTTTAATAGCTAAAAGCAAAATACCAAGTGCTTGGTTTTCATACTGCGAATTAGTGGTATGATAATTTTTATAAAAACATTTACGTCGTGTTGCGACTTGTCGTTCGAAGATGCTCTTATTTTTGCAAATGGCAGCCAATGTCAAATCTGTTTTGACATTTGTGAACTAGACAGATTTAGAATACAAGTGAAGAAGCCATGGAGCGATACACTTCCCAAGAACGCAGAATAATGGTGTCTATTTTTTCCGGGTCGCCTCATCTCTTGTTTTGGCGATTTACACAGGCCCGCAAGATTTCCCGATTCAACCGTTCCAGACTTTTTTGTGGGGTTTTTTGAAGTCCCGTGTTTATGTGAACAAGCCCAAGACTATGGAAGCCCTCAAGGACAACATTCGACACGAGTGCGAGAATCTGTCGCCTGAAGTTCTCGCCGAAGTGATGAAAAATGCCATAAAACGAGCAATCAATTGTGCGCGGCGCCCATTTGGGCGACACCATCTTCTCGAATTGACCAATAAAATTCTAAGTTTTTCCTTTACATAGAATAAAAATTTAAAGCCAAACAACATCGCATGACTTTTGTTGGCACACCTTGTATAGTTGGTGGTAAAAATACTCTTGTAAGTGGAATATGTACAATATATAAAATATGTAACCGCCGAAAATACATATAAAATTGTAATTTGCACCTTATACACTTTTTTAGAAGAAAGTAGTCACGATATTTGCTTGGACATTCGGGTAGAAAGAAAACTTTTGCGCTATAAATCTGAAAATATATTATAAAGTAAATAAAAGAGATTAAATTGGATTAAAGAAATTTTAATACATTCTTGTGGTGCAAAATACACAGAAAAAATAATTGTTAAATTTTTTTCAATTAAGTGATTGCTTAGAAAAAATAATATATATGATTAATATTTTATTTCAATATATGTTTATATTAATTGAATTTACTGCTCTATCGAAAAGTGTTATCAACAGAGCTCAACTCAGAATACTATGAAATGGTTAACAATTATTACATATTAATTGTATGCAAATAATTTAACTTTTGTTTTTATGTGTGAAAATCGAGCTATTTTTTATAGTATGCCACATTGTATTGAAAAAATATTTTCAATTAAAATACTCAATTAATCTTTTAATTGGTTTTGATATTTTTTTTTTGATACATAGCAATTTTGACATGTGTTGAATAAAAATAAAATATTAAAAAAAAAAAAAAAACAAATTCGTTTTGTTCTAACAAGCAAATAATAATAAGGAATACAAGCCAAATGTGGATGGGAAAGTTAGTACATTGGCGGTCTTTGGGGTTCGATGCAAATGATCTTTTGTAAGAACATACATATGTATGTATGTATGGAAAATATCGAAGCCTTTCTTAAAAACCCAATTACAAAATACACACACAGTTCAAAGAAAAGCACCGATATTCTGCATTTACGAGTACACTTACGCAAGACTATCAAACATCGAAAACGGCCATTGTACTTTTGTGTATCATTCGAACTTCAAAAGCCATACGATGCATCTATCATTGAGGTTTTTGGCACAATAGACAAATGTTTCCATTTCTGTAAATTTTTTATATGTATGTACATATGTATGTACACAACATAATTTTTTATATTTTTATACTAATAGATTTTTTCTGTATTTCAATTACTGTTTTAATTTAATCTTTAAAAATTTTTAATTAGTTTTTTAGTTGAATCTTAAAAAATATTTCAATAAATTTTTAATTGAATCTTTAAAAATATTTCAATTAAATTTTAATTGAATTATTAAAAAACATCAATTAAATTTTTAGTTAATGTAATATTTTTTAATTGGAAAAATCAAAAAAAATTTCAATTAAAATGGATGAGTTAATATTACATTTTTCGTGATTGGTTGAAAACTAATTAATTTTTTTTAATTAAATATTGTTTTTAATTTTCCCTGTGTAGTTATTTTTAAGTTAAGGTTTATAAACAATTTACACTAAAATAAGTTAGGATTTAAATAGAGCATTTAATAGAGTCCAAAGTACCAAAGAAATATAAAGTTTATCTTCTTCTTTGGTATTTTGCAGAAGGCAGCTGCTTGAATAGTTTTAGTAAGGGCTTTAATGCGTTGACTAAGCCCGCAGAGAGTCTGGATTTTATTTTTTTTTGTTAAATAAACCACTGCTTCTATTTGCATTTTTTTTTTCCAAATATAAAACAAACAATACAAATACATGTTAGTTTTGCAAAAGTTGATGTATATTTTCCTTAAATTTTTGTGCTTTCCGTTAAAAATTTTGAGCGTTAGCAAAATGGAGAAAAATATTGATATGCCTTCCGTAATCGCGGAAGGGAATAAATAATGGGACCCATTACTTTGCACGCTTCCAACGACAAATTAAAAACTTAAAACAAATCCTTAAGTTGTTTTATGAGCAAAAAAAAAAAAAAGTTAGAAAAGTCCTATTGAAGAAGAGGCATACAGTAATAAATACAAATAAAAATAAGCGAATGGAACCGTACATGCAACTTGGTCTCGGTTTATTTATGGTTTAGTTCACATTATTGAACATTTACTACATCAAGACAGTAAATACACATTCGTTTAAATACATAAGTACGTATGTATGTATGTAGTATTGTTAAAGTAAGTATATGTACTCGCATGTACCCTGCAGTTTTAAAAGTAGAAATTGACTCAAAATCGTTAGGTATTTCCCTAACGAAAAATCGACTACTTACTACAGTTGCCACAAGTAATGCAAAAGTTCGCCTTTTGACTTCCTCGCTCATGGATATGTTAATGTCTTCAAACGCAATTTTTTTGGCGAGTGGAAAAAACTGTGCCTTTATCAGCGTTGCCATTTTGGTGCTTTACTGATATTTTTTGGTGCTTTTTCCTTTCTAAGTACCCGAAACTTTATTAAATACCCGTTTCAGAAATTCGGGTATTTATATTGCTTCTTACAATTTCTCGCAGTGCTTTTTAAACAAAGCAAAGAAGCAAACATTTCGACTTTTCTCAATCAATTTTTTTAGTTCCTTACAAGAAATTTTTCTTATTCATTTGTTAAGAAACGATTTTACTATTTCAATTCGCATGCGTGAATAAAGTTAAACAACTGGATTTGCCACTTGTGCAAATTGAAGAAATAACAAAAAAGTCTCTTAGTTCCTTTAAATTAAACATTTTTTTTAAAATAAATTTGGCATTCATTTTTTGTTAAATCTTATTAACTTTCTATGGCTTTCTTTAAGATAGATAAACAACAATATAGAAAAAGTTTGAAAGAATTATCGAGTGTTCAAAAGGTGGCCTAGACCAGCAAAAGATGGGTTCAAGGCACTATGGACTTGATGTAATTTTAAAATAATTGCCCGGTATAGCGATTTAATATGTCATAGTCAAACAAAAAATAAATACTTATTTATATAAAACATAAATAACAGAGAATATTTAGCTTAGTGCTTTTTTACCCGCAATTTTTTTAAATTTTACCATATTTTTATATGCTCACAGTGCTGTTGATGATTCAAGTGTTGGCATCACTGGCTATTATTCCAAAGAAAATCAACAAGAAAAAAATAACTTAAGTAAGTAAAAACTCAAAAAAAAGAACAATTAATTGAAAAATGTATTAATAATTAATTGTTTTATCAATAGAAAAATTAACTGTATTGACTAGCGAAATCACTAACGAAGGGTTATGCAGATGGTGGCAAATCAGTCGTGTGCATTGCTACTAGTTAGGCTGGTAATTAGTTGTAACGATTGGTAGTTAACGAAATAGCTAGCTACGCCGACTGCAGGTTACATACATATACATGTATGTATGTATATGAACATATTATGAATAATAATGTACATATATGTGTATATGTATATATATGTGGCCGCGTACACATGTATGTACATATATACATATATGTATGGTTTAGATACGTGAATTTATTTGAGTCTTGCAATTGTATCTTTTTTTTTAATAATTGACATTCGATCATTAATCAAAATGCACGCTGTTGCAGACGTACCAATTTTTGTTTGTTTTTGTAGTTGTTTTTGCTCACACATACAATAATATATATTACACATACATATGCACATGTATAGATTTTGTATAACCATATTTATTTATATTTGTATACTATATATTTTATTTCTATTTTAACTTTTCTTTTCCATTTTTGTTTTTGTATTTTTTTTTTTTAATTTCAGATGATTCTTTTAAGCGCCTGCTGTTTTGCAATGCATTCTACGATTTATTGTATCTTCGTAACATTGCAGAGCGTTTGGAGGCTTAATGAAGGTGCACAGCAGCCGATTTAAAAAAATCGATTTTTTTTTCTACCTTATTCCATCTGCAGCAGTCATTAGACATACAAGAAACACGCTGTATCAGAAAATCATTAAGAAAATTAAATGGGAAACCATATTTAACACCTTTTAACATAGAAAATGAGCATACAGGCATATGGCATTATATGAATTAAGCACAAAATCAAAAATTTCACACGAAAATCCGCTTATCAGATGCAGGAAAAACTTTTTTTAACATCGTTTTTAAACTTAAAAATAGAAATTTTACTCATGATTGCCTTGTGTCCTTATGTTAGTCTAATCCTCACAAAAACATAAATGTGAAAAAAGGCCAAGTTCCTTTCCAAAATTTCGGACATGACTTGAGACTTGCATAGTGTAAACTAGGACTTATCACTGAAATATGCTATGAATTATATAAATTTGTAATCATAAGGGTGTCATATAATTCTCACTCACCCTTAACTTAATTTCGAGTTTGAAGTGCATGTCCATGCCCCCGATTGAAACTTCCAGGATTTTAGATTTTTCTTGGTGATTTCTGATTTAGATTTATTTCTGTATCGAATTTAAGCTCTCTAGTGCAAATTCTAGCTTTAAATGTTATGGTTGCCTCCGTCACTTTTTTAAGCTCAAGATTTTTTTGTGAGCAGCGCTTTCTTATCATCGTGCACTTTTTAAGATCATAGTTTCAAGCCTTACATACGTTCATACAAGTTTCAATAAAATGGCTTCAGTTAAAATCTGTATATTTAGTTTTCAATTCAGTGCAATACACTGAGTGGCCCCGCCACTCCTGGGTTTTTAGATTCTTCTAGTTGGTTTCTCACCCTGACCTACTTGCGTATTAAATTTCAGCTCTCAAGTCAATAAAATCGCTTGTGTTAAACGCCTTAAGCGGCCCACCCACTTGCAATAATATCGCCAATGTGTATGTCATATTCGAAGGTGGCACAATATATTGGCAAATATCAAAAGACTTTTGATTTTTATTGTACAATCAAGACAATTGTATAATGTGGTGGCAACATTGTTCAATGTTGTTTACTTTTTCACTATCAGGAAAATTTGCAAATATTTTCTTTGAAAATATTGTGCCATTTATTGCATAGTATAGCTCGAAACGACAATAATATGTATAACAACATATGCAATAATATTGTATAATGGATGGGACGCTTTAGATTTGTTTTTTAATTCTGAGCTTTATGGTTGTAGCCCCGCCCCCTGTCTATGATTTCCGGGTTTTCAGATTTTTCTAGGTAGTTGATCTCTAAGTATAATGCAAGTGTTTCATAATATTGATAAGTGAGTCGGTCAGTGAATCAGTCAGTCAGTGTATGACTGTATGTCTTAAAATATGCACTTTTGTACCTCCATATCTCAGGAAGCTTTTGTTGTAAAACTTTCAAACTTCTCATATGAGGTGAGATTAATTATAATTATGAATTCAATTTTAGAATTTTACGAAGGCGGGGAACAAAGTTATCAGGGGGGTAAAAACACAACAAATGGCTTCCTGTAAATACACACACTGCGTGCATTGGCCAGAACTTGGACTGGCGCACTATCGTGCGCCTAGATAAAAATATATTTGTTTGTACACAAATTTTTTTTAAGTTTATTTGATTGCCCAAATAGCCACCTTAATACATATGTACATATTTACATATGAGTATAAATATGTACCTAATAGAAAGCTTCTAAGGAAAACATATTTTTAATTTATGCAGTAAAGGACCAGTAGAAACATTTTTACATTCTAGAATAATCATTTAGAAGTGAACTTACAATTATTATCTTTGTGTTTGGTCCACTGTGTGTGGTGTCAGTTGATATAGAAATTAAGTAACATGCAAAGAACAAACGACAATGGCAAGACTGTTGTAAATTTAGAGATGGTAAAAATGAGCTTTCATTACAAAAAAGCCTTCGAAAGCAACCGGTTGTTCCGTTCTACTACGTGTTTGTCAGAATATTTACAACTAACTTTGGTGTTAATTGTTCATTAATAATTATGACATGTAATTTGGCTTACAAAGCGATACGAACCTTAGCCTGATCAAATCATAGTTATAAAATCTTATTTTTAAAAATATGCACACTAATAAAGCATTGAAAGCCAAATTCTGCCTTATAAAATCATATAATGTTAGTTTTTAAAGTTAGTTCCGGTCCAGACTTGTAATTTGCAGAAATTCTGAAAAAAAATTACTGATTATTGCATGTTTTCTGTAATCGGTAAACATTTACTGCTTACTGAAATTTGTTTTACTGCTTACTGCAATTTTGCCAGTATTCAGTAAATTTTTACTGGATTCTGAAATTTTTTCCACTAACCAGTAAAATTTTACTGGACACTGAAGTTTTTTCAGTAACCAGTAAATGTTTACTGGATACTGAAATTTTTTTCAGTAATCAGTAAAAATTTACTGTTTACTGGAACTTGTAATGCAGTAAATATATAATGCAGTATGCCCGTTTATGGTTTGTATCACTTTATTTCTAGGGAAAAAGTGATAAAGACAGTTAAATTTTTAAATTCCAAAGTTCTAAAGTGCTTGCTATTACAAAAACAGTAATAAAATCGGCGATATAAATTTTATAAGTCTGTTTTTGGCCGAAAAAACGTTAAAATTTCTTACTGATACATGCACCGTGTATTTTAAAAGTGGGACAAATAAATTTTTGCGCATTATTTGCAAATATACACTTATAACAAGCTTAAGTTGGAAAAACTATTCTCACAAAACTAAAATGTCACTAAAAGCCAAGTTGCCATCCAAATTTTCAGCCGTCAAATTTTTAGTGTGTCACAATACCTATCACTACATTCTGATATGGATTCTATTTTTTCATTGTCAGGGTGTCATCCAACCTGGCCTGGATGCATTTTGTATACCCCTCGCTAAAAATGGTATTTTCTTCAAAAACTGACATACCTCACTGTTGTAATCAAATGCTCATATGATAAATGTTACTCACTTATGTGCAAACTCACTATAATAGTTCGGCTTTTCTTATTTATTGAACTATTTTAAATTTTGAATTTATATTATCAGCTCAGAATCACTCTTTTTTCATGATAACAAATTTCAAATGGATAAAAATTGCTTTAAATGAGTTTCTATTATCAAACTGAAAGGCAAATATTTATTAATAAGCAACCACTAATGATTACAAATTATAATTATAAAAATGTATATGCCTCATTTGAAAATCTCAACAATTGTACATTTGTTTCGTTAAACTATACTACACGAAAAAAGCACATGTATCTGAACTGCCAATATTACAAATGGACACCCATTAATTATAGGGTTTCGTTATTTTTGAACGTAAATACATGATAGATATACAAACACTCCTCCTAAAGTAAAAGGGCTGAGTGAAGCATATAAATATGCATGTTTGTTATTTTGTTTGCATTGAACAAAGAATGAAGAACAAGGCTTTAATGTCCATCAGCTTGACTCAGTTCTACTAGAGCCTACCCAAAGTGAAACCGAAGTGTAATAAATTACAACACTTTATGATGTGAAGTGCAACAATTTGTTGATGAGCCTTGATTGATTTCTGTGAGGCCACACACTTGAGTTCTGTTCTCTTCAGTTTTTTTTTTTGACAAAGCGCTATTGTTAAGATGCTCATATTCCCAGCAAACACAAGGTCAAGCGATTTATAAATGTATATACCAAGGGGGAAAACTGTTACAAAATCTACGATGCCTGTGGTCAAATAACACCCTACTATGTCACTTATTTAACGCAGTGCATTGTCAACTTTATACGCGATGCCAAGTATTAGGGACTATCAGGAAGATAACTCCCATATCAATTCCAGTTGGATGGACCATTTTGCGGTCAGCTGACATTCTAGTAGGTTAGGTCTTCCCTATAATACATTCTGTAACGTCTGTCAAGAAGAGAACAAAGAAGAGACACCTCACTCACCTGCTTTGCGAGTACCCGGCTTTGCACTCTACGTTCTAGAAGAAAACATACTAGACGACCTAGAGGAGTTATCCCAGATTGATATAAGAACCTCATGTGTAACTTAAACGCAACGGATTTGATCTAGTATGACTCAAAACTTGAGTTAGCATTGGATTCAGACTTTTTTCATTAGGTTGGGACTCGGACAAGTAGAGTAGTAGATATCAAAACAAAGTCTCACGATTCTAATTGATTGCTTGTATGAAGCAAGCAACCACGTAAACCAACCAACCAAATACCACATACATAGTTCCTCTAACATTAGTGAGATTTTTTTATAGCAACATGATTGATTACCACAAATAAAACAATACAATAAAACATTTAACAAAAATGTCGCAAAAATCGACATGTTAATTTTTTTTTGGTATTAAAAAAAATAACAATAAACATTTTCTTCTCCATAACTTTGAGTGCTTTTGTTGTCATCGATGTAGGATGTCGACAAAACCATAACAATTTCACTTTTTATGCAATCTGCAGCAGGTTTATATTGAATTCTTTGAAGCACTTCCTGCAAAGCACTTCGGCACGACGATATGACAAGCATGGTACAATTGCTCATATAAAGCTTAAGCTTTTGTAAATCCCATCTGTTAAAAAAGTTAATTTGATTTCAAACCATATTGTTTGGTGGGTTGTGTGGTGTGAGTATATAGTATATGATGGTGGTTATGTAAAAAATATTGAATGTGAATTCTCCCCTTGTACGAGTATATCAAATATTTCAAGTTCACACAATCCTAATACCCAATACCCAATCATTTTTCTTAAATTATTCTTCAACAATTTTCGAATACTTTTGCGATCATTGTGGTACTTACAACATCTTTGAAAATTGATTTTAAATCGTTGCTAATGAAAATTAATTTCACCTAATTGTTTATTTTGACAGTTGCCGAGATACCGAGTGAAGAGTGTTTATTGTTCATTAATTGACAGGTATAATAAATTCAGCATACAAAACAAATCACTTCTTGGAAGAACATATTTTATAAGCCAACTATTAGCGCAATATCATTTCAAAGGTTCATCATTTCATCATTTTGGCAATCTGTGTATTATTTTCTTAACATGGATATTCGAATGCAATGTTTTCTTTTTAGATCATACTGGTCGGTGGCACATCGAGTACATTTAGTTGCGGCATCGTTTGAGAAAATAGGCATTATTTCAAAACAAAAGGAAAAAAGAGTTATTTCTTTGTCGCTGAATACCCCAGCGGCTGGTAAGATCAGGCAGGGATTCTAAAAGAAAAGTAAATTTTAAAGGCAAAGTACCGCATTAGTCAGAATTGCAGTGTTAGCAGGAAGCTTAAATCCTTTGCGTCTTATTCACATGCTGTGTGTACAGTTTTCCGTTTCGGTGGGCGTGTTCACGTTGTAGACGAGGATTTTGTAAAATAAATATGTTTGTATGCAAAAAAAGTCGAAGATTAATCCTTTTATTTCCTTTTTTCTTTTGTTTCTTTCAAATTAGCAGCAGCAGACAATTTTAATTGTGCTGTTGGAAATGTTCCTCTATATGCAGTATTTTTTTTTTATAAAAAGAACATTTTAAAGTCAAAGGGTTGTGTCTTATACTGACTTTTTCTAGATAATCCCGGATGACAGTCTATGATACGGGATTAAGCAGTAGTGTTTGTGATTTAAAGACAAACATACTAAAACTATAGACTCCTTAATTGCCGTCACGTCTATTAAGGGTTTTAGTCAAAGTAAATCCGTATAGCCACTGTTTACTGAGGAAGCATTTGAAAATATATTAAAGAGTTATTTTGTGCCAAGTCAATTTCTAATTTTATTGGAAATAAGAAAAATAAGTTTTTCCTCTACCTGTTTTCATTTTACGCTTGTTGCAAAATTTCTTTAACCCATTAGGTCTTGTAATGCGTTTTAGCAAAGCTCACTTTAATTACCTCGCAGGCATAATTATATTAATTTATGTTAAAATTAAGCAAAGGGAAATTAAATTATAGTTTATAAAATAATTGAAGAAGAAGTTTATTATTTGATATATTGTCAAAAGTTTATTTTAATTGAAATTTATATGTTGGTGGTTATAAGTATGTCTATATAAATTTCATTGGTGCTTTGCCAAACCATATTTTTAACAGTCACAAATCTCTTATCTTATGCAAAAACTATCTGAGAATTTAAATAATAATATTTTTGAAAATCACAAATGAAATATGTACATACATACATCACTGTTGCAGAAAGAAAAAAGTGCTTAAGTCGAGATAAGCTGATTTTGAGTTAATGGTACCTCCGTAATATTCATATTCGAAAGTACCCCTGGCCAATATCCCAATTAATTTGTGTGATTTTTCAGGAAGTTACAGGTGTATGACTTGCGACTTAACTTTTTTAGACTTCTAATCTTATTTGGAATAAGAGCTTTATTTACATTATACTTTGGTATATTTAAACTTAAATGTCTTACTTATAGTGTGTAGAACGATGTTTGCTTAAAAAACTAAGGTTAACATTGCCTTTCCCAACTTAACTGTAAAAGAAGTACATTTCTGAAAATCGACTTGAACGTTTAAAAGTGCTCTCCTGTAAAACAGTAAAATATGACTTAAACACTTTTTTCTTATTGCCACAGATATATACATATATACCAGAGTTTGCTAAACACCGATGAAATGAAAAACCGGTTGCGGTTTCGGTTTTCTAATCCTGGGGGTGGGGTTTATTGTATTATTCGATTCGGAAGCAAACCCGGGATCGAATTGTCACTCCGTGAACGTACAACTATCAGTTAATTTGATTTCGTACGATTGTCGATTTGAGGACTGTTTGAATTTGTATGCTTCTTGCATAGAAATTCGAAAGCTTTTTCTCTATTTTCACTATTTTCATAAACCACATCCATCACTTCAAGATTGATTTTTTGAGCATAACTACAGTTTTGTTCAGTTTCTAATCTAAATTTTATATTCACTGCTGTTCCATTGACAGTACAAGCACAGAAAAAATTAGTCCCAAAAAAATTTGTTTGAAATAAAGGGCCTGGTTCACGATATCGACAGCGTTTGACTTGTCGCACACTTACATTCAAAACAAAAACAAATTCTAAAATTGTGTTGTTGTTTCCAATGTAAGTGTGCGACAACATTCTACTTGTCGATATCGTGAACCAGGCCCAAAATTTAGTTTCAGTAAATAGTTTTTACTGTTCCAGTAATTTTTTTTTGCAAAAAAGATGTATAGAGAAGAAACACGCCACGATGTTTGTCGGCTACTTTTCGGAATTTACATGTATACAACACGATCAATCAAAATAAACAACAACAAGCGCACAACAGCACGTTTTGTCAACCAACAAACAAGATAAACACCAACACAATTAAATAACAAATTCTGTCAGCCGAACTCTGCTAAATTTAAATTTTTACAAAATTGTTATCAGAATTTACAAAGTTATTTGTAGGACCGCATTCAGACAAAACATTTACTGATTCAATGAATTTGGTTACTGAAAATGAAATTTTGCTTTTTTTGTGAGCCACAATATCCGAACCCAATAAAATCTTGAATTCGACTAATTTTTGCCGTACAGGGTCTTGTGTTTTTTTGGAATTACATGTTTTAAAAATTCCAAACTAAAATATTAACTATTCGAAATGTGCAAATTGATTGGAATCGCTTATCTCTAGCACTAGTTCACTCATCCATTGTTAAACTGTACTTTTTGTCATTCGATTTTTTATAACTCAGACATTGTCTGCTTTCAAAGACATTTAACTTCAATACAGATGATTATCTTATAAGTTCAGATTGTGTTATACATCTAACGAAACCCCCATTAACCCATTGTGAGCTTTGATACAATAGTTTATGCAAATGCGTCCATTAATTTTTGTCCAATTTAACAATTTACTCATCAGCTTTGTCCTTTTTAAGTGATAATATTGTGTACCGCTCTAAAATCATTATTAATGACTGATACAATAAAAAATAAAAAAATTTAAAATAACAGGAAGTATATAATCGAAAATCGACGGTTTTCATGCCAGCTTTCGGTTTCGAATATTTGGCCTAAGAAATCGTGGTTTAGATTTCGGTTAAAACTGAACAGCAAACCCTAATATATACATATATGAGAGGTATAATAATATTATATATTGAAGCATGTTAACCTGCAATGCGTATAAAAGAATGCAATATGAAAAAAATATGTACACTCAGGGAAAAGCTTCATTTTAAAAATAAGAACGCGTCACATTAATTCAACAATTTTCAATGTATTAGAAAATGTACATTGAAATGCTTAAAAATATATAAATGCAAATAAAAATTTCAACATTACTACACTTTCGTTAATGTTTCTTATTAATTCAATATGGTTTTTATTGATTTTAAGCTGTTTTTTTCTTTGGGTATAAATTTAATTTTAGTTCGAATATAAATTTTTTACATGAATAGTTTTTAACATAATTTTTACACTTCTGGTGCAGTCAAATAAATAAATTTTCTTCTTAATATTTTAAATTAAAACAATTTTTTGACAATTGATGTTTTTAATTGCTTGAATAATACAAAATACCCTGACAGTATTGAGTACTTACTTTTGTATACTGAGCACAGGAAAAATACTCAGTATTGAGTACTCAGTACTCAATAAATTTGCGACACTACAGTCATTACCTTGAATGCCGTTAAAATTTCGAAAAGTTGTTGTTGGTCTGGTTACCACTGATTCCATTTTTTTTTTATTTTGTCCTAATCATATTAATATATTCTGAAAATTTCACGAATAAAGCTGAAATTATGCCGGGCCGTAATGGGTTAATAGTAGAGATGGGCGCGTGTCGTGTTTTTTTCGTGACACGAACAAGCACGACTCAACACGAAGTGTCCGTGACAGAAAATCTATTTTCGTGCGTGTTCGTGTCGTATCGTGTTGAGCAAAATTGACACGATAAACACGAAACGATTTTTGGTGTTAAAGTATGTATGCATGAATTTCCAGTATAGAACAAAATTTAATATTTTGTATCGTCAATTACGTAAAACCAGCAAATCCATTCAATCTGATTTCGAGCGTGTTGTACAGTTTCGTGGTTTGAAAAAATTTCGCGTACGTGTTTCGAACGTGTTGGACATCTTGGCATTCGTGTTCGTGCCGTGTCGTGTTGGAAAAATTCAACAGGAGCCCATCTCTAGTTAATAGGGATATTTATAAATATTTCATTGATATTTAGTAAACATGAGCAGGGTTTTGCATGATTGGTATCACAATCCAATTCTAATCACGCAGACATTTTTTTAAATTTTACATACATAAGTTCAAGTATGTACATATGAATATATAGATACTCGTAAAGGTGCATGCATGAGATCTAAAAATATTTTATTGCTGCAGTAATTAATAAAACATAAATATTTGATGCTTTTTGTGAATGCTTTCCAGCAAAATAGTGTCGTGCAAGTTTTTATTTTAAAATAAGTTAAAATTTTCCGAAGCACAGAGAAAGTTTTTGAATACTATTGGCAAATAAAGTACAACTACAAATAATAATAGTGCTTTGGACTAACTTCTTCATAAGCCATATAAAAAGCTTTCCCAATACTTTTTTAATCATTTCACTTTCATAAAAAATTTAAGAAATAATCTTAGCAAATTTTTGTTTAAAAAGAGATGAAACAATTTGTTGACTGAAATCAATAAAGAGTTATTCAAATGCTTCCATATATACAACTGGAGCCACAACCGCTAAAAAAAGCTTAAGCGACGCATTTTTTGACTTCGTTTTTTGACGAAAATGGATTATTTACCATCCCAGATAATCTGTTATGATAAAAAAATTAATTTCGAATATAAGTTTTTTTTTCAAATAAATTTTAATTAGTATCGAATCCAATATACAATCAGAAAACAACGTCGGTCGACTGCTGGAAAATTAATCAAAATCGATTGATTCGTTCGCGAGATATCGTTGATGAAAAATTTCGAAAAAAAATAAAGGTTCTTTTAATAACTCCAAGAGTTCTTGACAAAGTTATTATAATTTTATTTAACTTGAGAAATTACGACGGATACCATAAAGTAAATGTGAATTGGTTAGATGGTTTAAGATCTATCGTTGTCAAAAATTTTGAAAAAAGAATATATTTATATTATTTAAAAAATATATTAAATTATATAAATGCCTTGATTAAAATGAAAAATAAGAGTTTTATTGATTTGAATGTCTAAAAGTTAAGTTAACTTAAATTAACTGCCATCTTAAATAATATTTCTGATTTGTTTATTAACTCGTCTTCAGTATTCAATGTCAAATTAATCGACAAGCGTTTTAAGCTGATTCATTATCATCATTGATTGTCAACTAATTAGAACAAATTTTTGTTGTAAAGGGTGTTTTTTATTGAGGTATAGAACTTTAAGTTGGCATCACTTTTTTAACTGGCGGCCATTTTGTCAGCTGTCAAGTGATTAATATTTAGTTTGGTTTGCCATTTCATCATGAACAGGTTGACAAAAGAACAACGCTTGCAAATCGTGCAAATTTATTTCGAAAATAATGGTTCAGTTCGCGAAGTTTACCGCAAGCTCCATCCATTTTATGGTCGACATAATCGTCCATCAGAGCAATTAATTCGGTTAACCTGTCAATTGGCCACCAAGATCGTGTGATTTTACACCATTGGATTATTTTCTTTGGGGATATGTGAAGTCGCTCGTCTACGCCAACAAACCAGAAACGTTAGTGGACTTGGAAGCCAACATTCGTGGCGTTATTGCCAACATACGGCCCCATATGCTCGAAAAAGTGGTTGAAAATTGGACCTGTAGAATTGGCTTTATTCGAGCCAGCCGCGGCGGCCACATGCCCGAAATCATATTTAAACGTTAATGGCATAAAACTATCCTTCCAATAAAGCCAAATTGATGGACATTAAAACGATTTTCTTGTGTTTTCTTTCAATTCGAAGTTCTATACCTCTAAAAAAAACACCCTATATTAGACACACAAGTCGCATGCTGAGTTTAACTCCAACCTATTTCCTGGAAATTGGATATCTTTTCAGGATTATTCTTACTGCCACTTAATGTTTCAGTGTTTATTGGTGCGCCATAAAACCAAAACAAACATCAAACTCACTCAAAGTGTTTAAGACTTTAATGAAATGACGACACACATAATTTACTCGCACATACTTTCAGTTTTCATATCGGTTTGAGTGCAAATGTAAATAAACGCGCGCTAATTCTTATGAGGAAAGCTATCGCATCCAAAGCCATTGTCACCAATCAATGTCAAATGACGCGTCGATGTTAAGTAGAGATAATAATGCTGATACTCAGACTGGTTTATGTGCTTGTTGTGGGGCACAGAGTGTATATTTGTATGTACGAGTATGTATCGTATGTGAGTATAAAGGGACAGTGGTAACAAGAGTTCTTAATTAAAAATCGATTCATTTAATGATTGATCGTAGCTCGTTGGCACCTGTTGGCTTCTGGAAATGTGCTTTACATGGGCATAAAGAAGAACCATCAAGTTGCCAACCCTTTTTATATGTTGCTTTGTTTGTCATGTTAAACTCAATGCTTGAGTGAACTTGCAAAAACAGAAAATTAACAGTCAACTTACTCAGCCATGTGGTTTAATTTGTAAAAGAGTTCATTCGTTTGCTTAGTTGCTCATCATTAAATTCTTCGTGTTCTGCCACTGCAATGGAGACATGACTTTTGTCATTCATGCTCGGATTAAAAAAATTAAGGGACTAATCAAAATGAAATTATTAAGGAAAATAAAGCATATTATTAAATGTTTTTCGTAAAAATTTAGGATATAAAGCCAAGGTTAGGCTTAGGCTAGGTTTGGAAGGGCTGTAGTATAACGAACCTCCTTGGGGAGATCCAGTAAGGTCCATTAACCCCTCCTCCAGTTTACACTTACCGATATCACTGATGCACTCACGAAAAAGTCTGCTCAGCCTATGACGTTGCAGCTTCGGGAAATTTGAGATATTTTGTTCAGCGGTTTCTGGTTCTTCTTCATTCCCGCATATCCTACCAAAATTTAAAGTGCCACTTTTCCAACCGAGCAGTGTCCAGTATCCAGTAGCAGTTTGGATCTTGCTGAGTCAAGTTTTGGCCACATAGCCTTCGAGATTCTGCAATCCCCCATCCCTATTCTCCTACGGTTGGTCCTACTCTCTAACCAATTACTGAGTTCCTTGTAGTAATGACCTATCGGTAATTTCACCGATCTGTGACACATTCCCTCATATAACGCCGACCTTATTCTTGCCAGCTCATCGGCAATTTCATTTCCCTCAAAAATCGCTAAAATGCTGAATAAATACAAAATTAAAAATTGTTGGCGACGACATAAAACACTAAAATTACGATGCAATAAATTTTTGAGCCAATGCCTGATTTAGCAATTCAAGTTTGAAAGTTGCATTCGTAGCCAAAAATCGATGAATCGACTTTATAGATTTTTAGCGTTAGATATATAGCTTTAGCAAGTTACAGAATACGGTGGCAGGACTCTCCTACATTCACTAAAAAGTTTTGATTTGACATTGTATTCCACCAAAGCTTTTAGCACTGCCTGGCTGTCGGTGTAGAAGGTTACCTTATCACCTTCAGCTACATTTCAGGCCATAGTTCACAGGTTGACAGTTCGGAAGTTTGAAAGAACTACGAATGTTCGTCCCTAAGATATAGACACCAGCCCTGTGCCTTCCCCAAGTTTTGACCCGTCTGTAAAAAACGCACTACCCTCATATATCTTATCGGATTTTATCCACTAGTACCCATCCCGAATTGCCAGTGAAAGTGTTATACTAAAATCAATTAGTCCCTGATAACTAAAACTGATCTCTGATTGATGTGTGACCTATTATTCCTGGCCTCACCAAACCTGCTTCAACGGGTCTAAGTCTTAGGCTGAGTTAACATCTGGCATTTCATTTGTTGACATTTTGTGGTGTCATTTTTCTATGTGTACAATGCCGTCCCCATCAATTTTTCGATAACACACAATTTTTTTGTGTCTTTGTGACATCAAGAACGTAATTTGGATATAATGACATTATGTATCATTTGTTTTATCATTTTGAGATTTTGTTTTTCGTATTCGTTAATGGTTAATCAATAAGAAATAAATGAAAAAAATATATAAAAAATGGCAAAGAAAGTTGTTTAAAAGACCAGGGCTTAACATGCGCTCCACCGAAGGATTCTATTGTACTCTGCATTCCAGTTTACGGAAGCAGAATTCAAGTTTGTTTAAAAATTTCGTGTGCATGAAACCTAATTCCACCGAAATTTCTGCCCATGCAGTTTCCTTTGCATTTCTATCTTTATAAATGCCTCATACATACATAGATGATTCCATACAGCTTCACGAACCTGCATAAGCTATGTCGTCATATCATTTGTCTTGTACTTTTCCACTTTCTTTTTCGTTTGCCATACTTTTAAATTTTTATACTCGCATACATTTAAAATTCTTTCTGTATATACATGCATATGTACATACTTAATGCAAGAAAATGTCACCACGCTGAAATTTTATTTTAGTGTCTGCAGTACTGTCAACTTATTTTCACAGCTGTCTACATCAAATGCATAAACAGTTTGTGTGGTAATGCCACACAACGAAAAATATCGCAAATGACAAAAGTTGCCACTAGTTCCCACTTTTATTTTTGCTTGTTGATGATTCAAATCATAATCAAATTAAATAAATGTGAAGAAGAAAAAACTAATTATGGGAGTTGAACAATGTTTCATAATCACAAATACTTTTGACAATATTCAACGCCTTTTATGTTACGGGATATTTCAAACTAAGAGGGAAGACTGTAGAGCTTTCAAATATTACACTTATTATAAGGAAACTTCTAGTCGCCGATCCCACCACAAAGTCCTGTAAAGAAAGTAGGTGAAGAATGATGTCCAAGGCCTGAGGTGTGCTCCTCTGAGTACCTGTGATGCCCAGCCAGGTACGCCTCTGAAAATTAGCAAGTAATCGCTTGTGAATTTCCTTCCTCAATATAGGAAATAACCTGTCTGACAACCGATGTGTAAGTCAGACCCCACTTATTTCCTATGGAGTTTCTGGAGGTATTGAGCCCTTTCTTTATATATAAAGCCAAACAAATCCAAAATTTCTATACGTTCCTTCAATCAAAAATTATGAAAAAAAAACGAAAACGCAACTAATTTAATCTTTTAAAAATTTATTTTAAAGTTTTTACAACTGAAAATACGAAATAAAATTTGTTTTTTTTAGTAGGGAACATTGAAAGCATGAACAAATTGGCTAACTGTGGATAACTACTTATTTTTCACTCCATCACAGTTCGACAAAATTCGATAAAATAATTACTACTAAATCATTTGTCTTCAACACAGTTCGGTAAAAAAACCTTCTTTGACCCAAAGAATTTTTGGCGTTATAGTTAGTATCGGTCCAATTCATAAAAAATATTTTAGGTTTATTAAAGGTTTATTTGGCAAATTTGTACAGTGAAAGGAAACTCTTCGTGCCAGCTATGATTTTTTTCCATTGAATCAATGAACACTGTCATTAATAACGAGGTAACGTAGGATTTCATTGCATTAATGAAAATGGTTCATAAAGTTTCATATAAAACACTTCATTGATTTCGTGAAACTCATTCATTCTAAAAATGAAATTAAGTCATTGATTGCACATTTTGTAGATGTTGTGAAGTGAGCATATTAACTGAAACTGTATACCAACAGTTTTATCAATTATTTTACTTTTATAACGGCCCAATGCTACAACCAACGTTCACAATCGCCAATCATCAGATTTCTAGACAACACCTCAACCACTTCAGCCAACCGCACATAAACACAGCGTGCATTCAAAACTTTTAAAGTTTTTTCAATAAAATATTTTTACTATGAAAACTGTTTCGTTGTATGTAAGAAACATTTTCGTTGTATTTGTGAAACATTTTAAGAAATTTATTATTGGACATATTGTCATAATTATATTGTAAGTGAAATTTATTTGTATAAAGGTGTAGAAAAATAAAATAGATTATTTATTATTTGATGGATTTTTTATGAGTTTCTAAGCCTACTACGCTTATTTTGCTTTTGTGATTTTCAAAAATATTATTATTTGTGAATTCTCAAATAGTTTTTGGAAGTTTGTGCATAAGATAAGAGGTTTGTAACTGTTCAAAATGTGTGGTTGAAGTCTACTGACGATTTTTTAAAGCAACAATGAAATCCATATAGACATCGCTTAACCACCAGTAAATAAATTTCATTTGTAAAACATTTTCTTAGACTTTTATGGAATTTGAAAAAAATCTATTAAATGATATATTTTTGGCATCAAAATTTATTTATTTCTGTAAGATATCGTCAAATGTAATCTTCTTAAAATAAGAAAAAAATAATAATTTCATAATATCAAAGAAAATATTATCATAAATACAATGAAGGATAAAAAATTAACAAATGCAGAAAGAGAGCAATTTCATTCAGCAAATGAAAATGATCATTCTATTGATGCAACATTTTCATTCATATGATGAAGAAAAATCAACGAAGCCGCTTCATTAGCTGAATTAATAATTTTTCTCTTAGTGTATGTATGTACGAGTATATGATACTATTTTTCAAGAATAGAGTGTATACTCGTATTTTATTACAATTAATTCGAATAGAGTTACAGATTTGTTGTCTATATGACAACCCAACGTGACAACACTGAAAAAAGTATTCACCAATTAATGTTTTCAATTAATAATTTAATTGATTCAATTAAATTTTTTAATTGTATTAATTAATTTGAGTGGAAAAACTTAATTGATATTATCAAACTGTTTATAGGTGAAAATTTAATTAATTTTTTAATTAATATTACAAATATTTTAATTAATATTAGAAGCTTTTTCATATTACTTTTTGGTGTGAACCTTAAAAGATAAATATATATTTCACATATTTATTTATAATCTACAGACAATTCATTGGCGAGTGCACATATTTCCATTTCTGCTTAGGAGCTCCGAAAAACAGTCGATTGACTGAATGAAATCTTATGTCATCTAATATTTTACCAAGTATCAATACTTAAAGTAACGCGTGTAGAATGTGTGTGTGTAAATACTTGCAGAAACTGAAAAAGTGAAATCAGTGTACAACTTTTAATATCCACTTTCAGTAGTTGGGTGATTTAAACATAATGATTTATTTAAACTTTAAAGAATTGATACAAGCTGCAACAAAACCTAGAATTTAACTACTGTATTAAGTGAGGAAATTTGGCCAACCGACCAATCCCTTTCAAAAGAAACTGGCAAAAGAGAAAGAAAAAACAAGCAAGGAGAACTGGTGACATTTCAAGCATGAAATCAACAACATTTTCAATTCATTTTGGGCACGGGCACATGTAGAGCCAATACTATATATTTTTGCACAAAACATACAAAAGCAAAAACTTTTTACACTTTTGTATGGGTGTACGTAGTATATATATGTATGTGTGCATAGCAAAGCCCAAGAAGAAGAATAATCAATCTACCCAGTTTTGACATTGGATTGTCTTACAAGAACATGAAAATACTCTTAGCGATTAATTTATCATTGCACAAAGATCTGCTTTTTCTTCGTATTCATCTTAATGTACGAGTATGTATGAATAGATGTGTGCATGTGTGAATAAAAACATAATTGTTTGTATGGAAGAATATGTACATACATACATATGTATGTACATTTGTATGTACATATGCATATTAAAAAAATTACTCTGCATAATTTTGTTCATATTTTTGCCATTCTTTATACCATTTCAATGTCCTCTTCACATAATACGGGAGTTAATGGTTTCCGCTACAAGTCCAGTACGCCCGATAGGCACGAGTATTGATTTCATAATATTGTTTGTAACGGCTCCAAAAATTATTTGACACATCCATACGTTTCTTTAACTGTATTTCGAGCTTTTATAATAGGTGCGTTTGACTACTTGTCCAGTAAAATCCAGTAGCTGAGTAACTACTAGTACTTAGTAATTTAAAGAAATTACTCTCAATAAAAAAGTTTGCACATAAAAGTACGCGAACGGAAGAATTTTAAAATCCAGTAAATATATGTTTTATTGCTTATTGCCTATTTTGGTGCTAAAAAATTATACATAAATGCAACAAAAAATTATACAAAACTATACATACGAGTACATACACGTATACGTATACGTATATCCATATATGCATGTAAATGCAAAAAATATACAAATCGTCGGGTAGTTACTGGTTAGCCACATGAAACACATATGTGTGTTTCGAGAAAATCGATGAAGAATGTTTTTTTTTTTTAATAATAAAAGTAATAGATACATTTGTTTTTATTTAAACTTACGGGTCTGGCCCACGATGTCGACAAGAAACTTTATATAGCTTATTTATATTGAGAATAAAAGCAAATTTTCTTATTTTGTTTTGTTTTCAAAATAAAAATAAGTAAGCGATACAAACATTCTTGTGGACATCGCGGGTCAGACCGTTAAGGTTTCTAAGCTTTTTATCCTCAACGTGAAAAGTTATGGATTAGGATTTACAGAAAAACACAAAAATCTTTGTTGCCGCACACGAGTATATCAAACATAACAATAATATGGTTCACTTCGTTTCAAGTAAGTCAAATTGGTGCATTTATTAAGGGATATATAAAAGGGGAAAAGGATTTCTTTTATATCCTGACATATTCAAGATATCGAAATACTGCGAACAAATTTTAAAAAAGTACATATTATTAATTTTTAATCGACCAATAACTTAATTTTTTGTAAAGTTTTAATACCTTCAAATATTCGTCTTTCTTTTACCTATATGAATTTTTTTCTCTTACTATTCAAAATTTGTAGTCATGACGTACATTTTTGGAGACGTCAGCAACGGCACTTTCAATACGAATTTGCCGTTTACTCAAAAAAATAAAGATTAAAATTAAATTTCATTTGAAAATAGGCCAAATGAACTATTTCTGAAGTTTATATGAAAATATTTCATTCACAACGCAAAACGGGATGAATATTAGCAAAACTATATGCGTACGAATGTAACTTCGGATTTACCCATATGTTAAAAAGCCTCATTTTAATTAACTTAAAAAAGCATAAGTTGGCAATACTTCTTATCACAAATTTGTAACATAATATTGTTTTGACAAACCCCTACGAAAAATCACTCACATTTGCAAAAGGTCTTTTTCTTAATGCCTTTTTGACATTTACATACATCGTGCATGCTTTATGCTGAGAATACGGAAGAGGCAAAGAGAAATGTCAAAAGGCCCTAATTTTCATTTCGTGCCCTTTGTTTTACCCTGCAAGCTTATCAACACCTCTCACCAACAAATTAAAAAACCTGCTGAACAGGCAAGCAAAAAATTCGCAGTGTTAATTGCGTCTAAAGCCTGGTACTCTGTTCGCAATTTCGTGCGAAATGCTGTCAAACTACATGTAAAAGTATCTGGTATGAAATATTTGTGAAATAAATTTGCAAAAGTAGTACTCTGTTCTTATTGCGAAAAACACGTAAAATCTATATAGCAGCATGTTTTTCCATGCAAAATTACTCTGGCATCATTTTAGTTTCGCTGCGAAACAACATGAGCAGTACTTTTTTCGCACGGAATTTTGACAATGTTGCATACTTTCAAGCAATAAAAGCGAGAAATTTATAAAACAAACTGCAAGTTTGGCTACATTTAGTACATGTCAAATTTTTCACGCGAAATAATCAATATTGCTGAAAATTTTTCACAACTCCGAACAGAGTACCAGCCTTAATATTTGTGAAAAGTTTGGCAAGAATTGGCTTATATCGGTACAGGAATTAAATCTTAATTTGTGGTCCGCTTTAAAAACACGAAATTCTTTAATTACTTCGTCCACAATGTGTGCTTAGTTTCGCATGTGTTTTAAGATTAGTTGTAATCGGAAAACTCCAGATTTTTAATTTTCCAATTTTTATATTTTCAGCGCTTTAAAACGTGTAAATGTACAAATTAACAAGACTAAATTTTAATGATTCCATATCTGTTAAAATTTTCTACATATTTATGGCCTTATGTATGTATAATGAAGTTAGAACATGTGACGAAATTGAACTAGGTTGAAAACAGTTCCTCCAAACAACTTGACATTGAAAATCGGCGCATAATGTAGATTTAATTCACGATTACATCATAGGATGGCTCTTAATGTAAAATTGCATGGCAAAACTCATTAAGACCATGTTGACTTTTGCCTCTTATTTTAATTTTATGCAAGTTTTTCATTGCTCAGAATGCCGTTAGTGTGATTCAGTGGTTTCATGTAAACAACAACAATATAGAATAAGCACAACGACAAGGCGCATCATAAGAACACCACAAAAAAACAATTCCAAAGGATTTGAATTGTCCCTTAAGGGGCATCGCAAAATAATTCCACAGAAATAATCTTTACGATAAATAATTTTCTTACCACTTATATTTGTTATATTTTGAAGCTTTGTTTGTTTTATTTGCAATTGCCAGTATGTCATAATCGTATGTTCGACTAATAAATGGCAACTGGAGAAAGTGTACATACAAATATAATACCAATTTTAACTTCAGTTTCGCAGCCAGTTAACAAGGCAACTGAAATTCATATTAATTAATTAATTAATATTCAGTCAGTATGTATATTTTGCTATTTTTACTTAAAATGATTTTCGATTACATTTATTAATTATAATTTGTATTAACTAGTAGTATTAACAAACACTTTACGAACTTAGATTAAGCGCAAAATTTACCAAATTTGCAAATGGTGCCCAGTCATGATGCCCTCGTTTGATAAAGAATAACAGCATGGATCTTAAGGTAAGGAAGTAGCGCAAAATATTTTTATCTATATGTATTTGATTTTTTTCATAAAGAAACATCAACCACAGAACTACTTTCGGCCTGCCTGCGGAAACACCCAGAGTTTCTGGTATGAATCGAATCAGCGACCCTCCAACTCAAGGGTGTTTTTTATTGAGGTATAGAACTTTAAGTTGGCATCACTTTTTTAACTGGCGGCCATTTTGTCAGCTGTCAAGTGATTAATATTTAGTTTGGTTTGCCGTTTCATCATGAACAGGTTGACAAAAGAATAACGGTTGCAAATCGTGCAAATTTATTTCGAAAATAATGGTTCAGTTCGCGAAGTTTGCCGCAAGCTCCGTCCATTTTATGGTCGACATAATCGTCCATCAGAGCAATTAATTCGGTTAACCATGGATCGTTTTCGCACTACGTTTACTCTATGTGATAATACGCATCCGCTGAAGTCGCTCGTCTACGCCAACAAACCAGAAACGTTAGGGGACTTGGAAGCCAACATTCGTGGCGTTATTGCCAACATAAGGCCCCATATGCTCGAAAAAGTGGTTGAAAATTGGACCTGTAGAATTGGCTTTATTCGAGCCAGCCGCGGCGGCCACATGCCCGAAATCATATTTAAACGTTAATGGCATAAAATTATCCTTCCAATAAAGCCAAATTGATGGACATTAAGACGATTTTCTTGTGTTTTATTTCAATTCGAAGTTCTATACCTCTAAAAAACCCCTATACTATGCTAGTATACTGCCTACTATCCAAAAGGGAAATATGTTGAATTTGCCAAAGCGAAACTAATGTAAAGAATGCTTCAGTTTTACGATAGATATTATATCGCTATTGCATTATCAGTTCTCGCACAGTATTAATCTAGTCTGGAAAAAATCGTTTAGGTCATTCATATGAGCTCTCTAAAGCGTATTTAATTTAAGTGGCTCTTTATTATTGAATTGGTCTACTGCAGATATCGTAAAAATCAAATTTGCCATAACTATTAAATTAAATTTTTTTAATGCAGCTGGGTTTTTATATATACTTACATATACATATACTAGAGGTTGCTAAAAATCAAATGAAAAAAACTGTGAATTCCGTTTAAAATATACTTAAACCGACCGGTTTCGGCTTTTTATCCCTAGGGGTGGGGTTTATTGTGTAATTCGATTCGAAAGCAAATCTGTTTGAATTTGTTCGCTTCTAACATAGAAATTCGAAAGATTTTTCTCTGGCCTATAAATACTGTTTTCACAAACCACATCCATCACTTCAATATTGATTTTGCGAGTCGAACATAATTACAGTTTTGTTCAGTTTTCTAATCCAAATTTGATATTCACTGCTGTTTCATTGTCAGTACAATCCGCAATGTCCGAACCCAATGAAATTGAACGCAATTAATTTTTGCCGTACAAGGTGGTTAGTTTTTTTTTTTTTTGAACAACATGTTCTAAAAATTCCAAACTATAACATTTGACTTTTGAAAAAGAAACAATACTAATTCACTCATGTACTGTTAAACTGTCTTTTTGATCATTTGATTCTTTATAACTCAGACGTTGTGCTATAATTTGTCTTCTTCATTCAAAGACATTCAACTACAATTTGATTATCTTATAAATTGAGATTGTGCTATACTTTTAACGGAGAACCCAGCAACTCATTGCGGGCTTTGATACAATTGTTTCTAATGAATCAGTTTTTACAAATGCATCCATTAATTTCGCTGTGCTCGGATCGGAAACTTTTTTGTAACAAGCTGTGGAACCGATGCATAAACCTAATTCGGTTAAGGTAAATTCAATGGTGCTAAATGTTCTTTTTTAGGTAAGCTCTTCTTTGAAAACTTATTAAAATTGAAAGCTCGGTTAAAAGTACCTAAAAAACGCAAGTTTTGCAGTTTTTTAATATTTATTAAGGCTGGAACAGAATAAAGTAGTTGTAGTAGTAGCTGAAGCTGACGACGTAACTAGTGGCGCAGCAAGAAAAAAACGTGAACAGAATATTGAAGCTTTCTGCATGGTTACCAAATACATAACTTCGTAAAAAAGGTTATATACGAATAATATGTGAATTTGTTCAATTCACAAGCGCGAATTAACTTCATATGTGTTGTCTAAAAATCAATAAAAATTTTTAAATATCTGATAACTAACACCATAAAATACATTCTTTCTCTCTCTTCAAGCAACACAATTTCTAAAATTCGCAAAAATTGCAATATTAGAAAGAAACACTAAAATTTATTCAAACTCGCTAAAACTGTAAAGCAAGCGAACAAAAGTCGCGAAAACTATGAAAATTTGCAAAATCTTGCTAAAATTTTAACGATTGCAAAGCACAATATTGATTAAAAGTCCCTAAACATATAAGATAGCAAACAAATTTGGGAAAATTACGCCTGTCCCGAAAAAAGCAATAATTCGCGAGAAGTTGCAAAATTTAAACAAGATGTAATATTGATTACAGATCGCTAAAACTGTAAGAAATGAAAAAAATTTGGTAAAAATCGTGGAAAAGATGAATATTCGTAAAAAGTTACTAACAAGCGGGATGATAACAAAGTCTAATATTGTTTAAAAATCGGCAAAAATGTTAGGACTCTCAAAACATGTAAAAAGTCGCTTTAATATAGATTAAAAATCTATAAAACTGTAAGGAATAAAAAAAAATCGCGAAAATGTAGAAAATTTGCAAAAGCTTACTAACAGCGGGCGAATCAAATTGTTTTTCATTAGTAATCAGTGGCTACGCTTTTTTCTGCACATGGCACACAGGAAATGCCAGATGTAAGCTCAGCCTATGTCTCGAATCTTCCGCCATTTTAAATTTTCAAAATCAAATACCAGATTATTTTACAGTCAGGTTTGTCAGATTTTTTTCAACCTACATCGCCAAATTGACATTAAAAATCGCCAACAGTCGCCAAAATCAATTTTAACTTTACAGCACCCGGTAAAAAAAAAATATTTGTGTGGCAACACTCTATTCTTGAACAGCTGTTGTTGTAGCAATGGTAAAGTAAGAAAATAAAAAACATATTGATTATTGAGTTCGTGTTTCAACGGCGATATTTGTTGAACTTCCCATTTGTGTAAATAAAAGTTTATATAATAAATCTAGATGTTCTAAAAAATTTTTGGGTAAAGGTTCCCTGATGATCTGCATTAGCAACAGTGAAACTCCTCAATAATCAATTTCAATGTATTTTTAATAGAAAATATTTTACTTAATAAGTAAAATGATAATTTGGGATTATTAGTGCGTTAACAAATTTTAAACTTAAATTGTAACAATTCCCATAAAAAACACTAATCAATTTTATGTAGATTTTCTTAATATATATAATATATATCATATTATTATGATAATAAACTTTTTTTTATATAACACTTTTTTAATAAAAATTTTTATAAAAAAATAGCATAAAAATTTTGCAGAGAATCACCAAAAGTAGAAATAAATCGGCAAAAATTATTTCTTGTACATTTTTCTCATCATCATTCAAAATGCATTAATTACTATAATTAATATAAGAAAATTCCACAAAATCAAATTTTTTTAATTACTTACAAACGAGTTTTGGTATGATTTATTTTTGAAACTATTCCTTCAACAAACTAATTTTCCTGAATTACAAAAGTTATGATATACAATTAAAAAAATAGACATAAAAATCGTTAAGTCGCCAAATCAAAAATTTAGACGCCAAGCAAGTTGAAAAATCGCTAGGTTTGGCGAATAAGTTCCATATTTGACAACCATGGTTACAGTGTGTAGAACGTTGCCTTGCTAACATAGCGTCTACAACTGCGATTAACTCTGACATAATATGTGAGAGAACGTCGGCAGAATAACAAAAATAAAATGCCGATATTTCTCTTCATCTCATACAACAGGACAACGCAATTCTACTTTTCTTATAACATTTCATTTTATGCAAATTCTCATCGAGTTAACATGTATTATTTTTGTATAATTATATATTTTGTTTTCACTTTTTCGCACAAACTTTAATTCACAAATTAAATTTAACACATTTGAACATATAAAATCCCAGAAATATTGTCCAAAACATTGTTTTTCATTTATTTTAAGAAACACTCACATATGCATACGAATTTATTTTCATGTACGTGTGTTTTTTGACAATTCATTCATAAGATTGTTGTTATGGGATTTCTTATAACAACTCTCTCATAAAAAATCTTATAAGATTGAGATAACACTAATTTGAAGTCTACACGTAACATAACTCGCTCTGCGATTGAATTTGACGATCTCATCTTACATATTATGTTAGGTGTAGACCCTATGTAAATAAAGTAAAAGAGAAACCCGAATTTCCCAATTTAACTGCAACAGTAGAACATTTCAGAAAATCGACTTGAAAGCTTAAAGGTGCTCTCCTGCAAAACATTAACATTTGACTTACGCACTTTTTCCTGATTGTCACAGATTTCATGCCTACTAAGTCAATGATTTTAAAGCTGTTACTCCCAAAGAGCATTTTATCTGGGTATAAATTACCTTAAAAAAAATTCAAGTTCAAAAAATTAAATGCATTTTCATATTTTATAATAAAACTTTCTTTTAATTTTATTTGGTATTTAATATTGTCTAATTTGTGTGTTTTTATATTTTCTGTTTAATTAAATATATATTAACATAATTATTAAAATTAAGTTATTTGTTTCATACACCTGTTTATGTATCGGTACGATTTATATCTTATATACATTCATACATATATCATTAAGATTAAAAGTTAACTATTTGCAAAACTATTTGTGCTTAATTTTTGTATTTTACAAGCTTAAAACTAAATAGAACTATGATTAATACAGATTATGCACAACAAGTTGATTATCAGTTTATGCGGTTAAAACCATCGAGTTAATTTCTTTGCATTTTGAATATCCTTTTACATACTAACTTGTCTGCTCTTTGATGAAATGCAGATGTTTTTATTTCGTAACCGAACAAAGTACATTCTAATAGTTAGATATTTTGCAAGAATGCAGCTAATCTAAAAGTGTAAATGTCGAGCTCCATATAATTAAAAAATAAGTATTAATTTCTTTCAGCCTACCTGAAGATACCAGCGACGTATTGGAAAATACACTGGGGAAGAAAATATCTAAGTCCGGCATAAGGCCGCCTATTAAAAAAATACCGTGGTGGTGGAAATCTTTAAGCCAAGAAATCTGCATCTTGTTCCTCCATGAAATGAGAAATGCCGCTGATGCAAATGAATCTTAGATCGAGGTGCAAGTTATGTAGAAAATTCAAATGCAATAATTAGTTAACACCGCTAAGAAGGTGTTGTTTTGTTTTTGTTTGTATTTATTTATTTGTCTTGGGAGTTATTTAATTTTTCTTGGGACTTATTTCATTAAAGGCTATTTAATTTTTATTGCGTCTCATTTAATTGGGCCTTATTCCATTTTATTTGACGAAGTATTTAATATTTTTGGGTTTATTTTTATTCGGAGTTATTTCGCTTTTAATAACGCTATATTTACACATGAAAGAACTTTCTTGAAATTTCTGTATACTCTTACGTATTACGAATAAAAATTTTAATGAAAATTTCTTGTTCGCTTTCATTTTAAAAATGTCGTCGAAACGTAAAGTTGCTAGAAATTGTTTTGCTTACAACTTAATTAGAGTTGCCCAGAATATTCACTTATACAAATTGATAGGACAATAAGTTGGGAATAAGTATTATTGTAAATATTTCAATAATATTATTGTTTTAAAAGGTCATGATTTGTGTTCATCATGTATATTTGAAGATACTATATTATAATTATTTAAATATTTTTACAAAATAAGCATAATTTTTAAAAACTATTTCCCAATATCCTGTATATTTGTACAAATCTTTAAAGGGGGTAACACTGTTAACCTTCTTTTCATTTTACTTTCTGAAAACGTCAAAAAGTTACTTTCTTGAAAATTTCGTTGAAATCTGAGTGGAAATTAAAAATAATGTGAGTGTGGTAGTGAAAAAATGTGAATTTATTACGATTTTCATGCAATTAGTTACATGTGTAAATGGTAGGTAAGTTATTTCGTTTTTAAAGAAATTATATTTCGTCTCTTTTTTATTTGATGTGGGTATTTTTTGATTACAGTAATACCTCGACTAACGTTGCCTCGATTCATTTTGCGTCCTCATATTTTCTGTTCCTTTCAACTTTTATTTACGTCGCCATACATTGTGTAAAAATTTCATGCAAATATCTTGTTGGCTCAGCTTTTGAAAGAAAAATAAACTTTTCTTCTACAATTAGATTGTGTGTAAATTTAAAACTTTAAACTAGTTTTCTGGAAAACTATTTTTTTTTTTTGCGAGCGAGCGATATGTAAACAAAAATTGGGAAATCCTTGGTTTTATTTAAAGTGTTTGTTTTATGTTTTTATATGAGTATAGCAATTTAAATTTTTGCGTGGATGCAACTGAGTGAAATATGAGCAGCGAAAATATAACTAATTACGTTTTTTTCACATTAAATAAAAAAGAAACGAAACATAACTTCGTTAAAAATTAAAAAAAGGATTACATAGTCGTCGTTATGATAATGGGGAAAAAGCATTTATTCTTCCCATTACAATGCAACTTCCACCGACTACGTAACTTTTTTTTAAACATATTTTATATAACATACACTAAATTGCCAGTTTTTTGTTAATAAGCATAACATAATATTAAATAAATCGAGGTATTACTGTAGTCTTTTTTTCATTGGTTTTATTCAACCGCATAATCCAAAAACAATCCAATATGAACCACCTTAATTTCTTTTATAAAATAATGAAGTAGAAAGAGTTTGTTTCCTTTATCTTATGCATTAAACATATTTACGACAGCGGGCTACCGACTACAACTTGGAAAAAATAGAGTACATATGCGAACTTAGGGCAAATCCCACGTTGTCGACAAGGTTTGACTTGTTGCACACTTACATTCGAAACAATAACAAATTTTAATATTTTGTTGTTGTTTCAAATGTAAGTGTGCGGCAAGTCAAACGTTGACGATATCGTGGGACAGGCCTCGAAAAATTTTATTTACACTTCTACACAACCACGGTTTTAGCTGTCGCCAAATAGGACTGAGGCTTAATTTAGACGATGATTTAAATTTATGAATGTTCTTGATGTGCTTTTTTTTGTTGGTAAGCGGGGTAGAAAAAACGATAGGACTTATGTTTTCAGGGATTTATTTTTACTTCCTTTTTATTCATTTTCGTTTTTAATGTTATCGTGTCTGTCATGAGTTTCACATCCGTGTGAAAGTGAATCTTTCCCGCATATTTTGGTGGCCTAATTTTCGTTTTACTTTCGACTGCACCGAGTAGTGTGAAATATAATACAATTAATTTACTTAAAAAAAATCTTATTTTTTGGACTCAGGTTTGATATTTTATCTGCTTAAATCTGAAACTAAGACCAATATATATTTGATCTTTGGTGAGTATCACTACACTATGCCATTTTGCACATGCTACGATGCAAGACCATTTGCACAAGACTGTGAATTGGGCTATTGAGTTTGACACTTGGCTTGTGTATCCACTGTATTCTTGCATAACTACTTCTAAATTGCTTTTCGAAAAAGTAAAAAATTATGTGGATTGCGGACACCAAATTTCCTTTTTTTGCCATTCGGAAATTTTCACTCCGATTGAAAATGTTTGAAACCCGTAACAGATACGTATGCCTTATTCTTTATCTGATTTTAAAGTGAAGACAACTGCTTTTAGAAAAATAAGAAAAAAAATATAAAAATTACATATTTTATTTGTTATTAAATCAAAATATGTTATAAAATCAGACAATAATGTGGAATAAACAATTTTTGAATTTCATATGACTATATATCAGCACAAATACATCATATATCAATATCATTGATTGTAAAATACGAATGAGCAAACAAAAAAGGTTGCGTTAAAAATCAATCCTGAAATAAAAATATACATTTATTATAAATCATCGTGCAAAAAAAAATGTAAGAGTTTCTTAGAAGTTACATCCAAAGGAATATAAAAAAAAAACATTATTAAAAATAATAAAAATAATTTGTTTTTTTTGTTGGCCAAAATTAACAAGCATAGTGCTGTCAATGTAACACAAAATGTTAAGTTAAAATTATTGGAAATAATTCGTTTTTCGTCATTCGTTTTTCCATTTTCACGTGAAGGAACATTTTGAAAAAGTAATTTAATTTCTACAAAAGTGAAAAATTTGAAAGTGGTTCCAATGAAACATGTACATACATATATACATATTATATTATAATTAAGCTGCAAGGGCAGGGCGACAATTGTTGTTATCGGAATTTATAGTCGTGTAATCGGTATGTGTCGGGAATGTGTTTTATGCATACATAACCCTTTTTTATTAAGTTAATTAACTGAAAACATTTGAAGAAACTGTTTTCAATAATGTAATATCTTAACTATTTCACTGTAATATTCCGATAAAAATTTAAACAGTTTGAAAGTAATTTGAAGCTGCTTTTAAAACTGTACATTTGCTTATTTTCCATTACTAATTAAGGTTTTCAACAATAATGTAAATGATAATAATCCAAAATTGTATTAAATAAATCAAAAGAAGTACATATTATACAAATAATCACTTGGTTGCTTACAAAATATTAAGATTTATATTGACATAATAGAAAGAAACTTTATACAAATACACTGGAAGAAAATATTTCAATTGTCATTCTCATTGATTATAATACATACGAGTATATAGACATACATACTTACGTATCGTTGATTGTTAAATTTTAAATTTTTATATAAATTTTAAATTTTTATATAAAACTTAATGAAGATATAAAAATGTATTCTTTTCTCAAAAGGTTCGTGTACAAGCCTTTTACGAGTGTATGAAATTTTTACACAAGATTAAATATGATATTACGATTTTTCTGCATTAGTTAATAACTCCTTAAAAACATTGTTTGATATATGTATGTCTATATTGCAATAAAGGAACAATATGTATAAACATATGTATGTATGTAGCATTTAATTATTTTTTGTAGGTTGTTAAGCAGCCCATACACTTTTCAATTTAATTGTCAAGTGAGTCTTTCAATTGAATTGATTCATAAACTGAATTGAAACATTTTAATTCAACTGCCAAATTTTTATTTTTTCACAATTACAAATTTAAACATTTAAAACTTATATTGCATTAATTCATTAATTTTTAAATTTTTTATTTAAAATTCAATGAAATTATATACAATTTCAAAAATACATAAATTTTTCTATACAAAATAAGGCTACAAATATAAATTTTGACAGCTAATCAAGAGCCTCGAACACACACAGCACAATGGAATTGAAAAATCGAGATCTTTTGATTTTTCTTTAACCAACTCGACAACTGCCAAACTAATCAATTGACAGAGCCATACTCGCTTTGATTTGGACAACAACAGACTCAATTGAAAATTTAATTGAATCGTTTATGGGGTGCTTTATTGTTTTTAAAGTTTATATTTGTGTTATATGATATTTCCCATTTACCATTTTCAATAAATATTGCATTTTGGTTCTTATTTGAATTGAAGATTACTTCTATAAGAATGATTTTCCAATTTAAAATCATCCCTGAACCAAGTTTAAATTTTATAGATTTTTAAATCTTGTCATAGCAAAAAATCATTTTTTATTTTAAAATACTGAATCATTTAGAATAGAAGCTTAACTTGATCTTTCTCCTGGAGAATTTTCAATTCATGTCAAAATTTCTCTCAACAACATGGTCCTCAGACAATTATCACAATTTGCAGTAGTAACTTTAAAAAATATACCTATGAAATCCTGCAATCGTGAAAAATAGAAAATCAGGTTTGAGTCCTTTTTCGTTATTGGTGCAGACGTCATTCTCTGGTGTGTTTGTATACATGTAAATGAAGAACTTGTCACTGGCCAGACTGGTTTGGATGAAGTTTTATGTGTGTATAATAATTAAAGAAAGACTTAATCTCCCAGGCAGTTTTTTTTAATAAAAAAGCTTTTTGAACTGATTTTAAGTCGGTAAAGATAAGTTATGAAGAAAAATTGCGAAAATGATAAGAACAATTTACGAAGCAAAATGATGAGAAAATGGAGCCTATATAAAAAGGAGTAACCAAAAATCTATGAAATAATAGAGGGCAAAGATGAAGTGAGATTCATAAAAGCGGAGAGACTAATATGGGCAGGCAAGATAGCTTGACGCCAGAAAATTAAACATCACTTACTGGAGGCAGTCTGCACAAATAGAAACGAATGGAAGACGACAAGTAAACGAGGCTAATGGCGAGTACACAATATGACATTTTGTGGCATCGCAATAGTGTGTACTAGTGACAACGTTTTTCAATTCCGATATTTTTCGTTGTGTGGCATTGCTTTCCATATAAGAAATATAACGTGAACGGCGTTGCACACATTTTGAAAATGACACCACAAAATGACAACATAAGAAATGCCAGATGTGTACTGTGATAGCCAGGATATGATGATGCTTATGTGTGTATTGAAGTAAGTCAACGAATTCTCCATATTTACACTTTTTTGCGGTAGTTGGCCCTGCAATCACGTTGATAGTTGTCACAGTAATAGACCAGTAATATTTTAATGCCACTTTGTGATATGAATATCACATTAAGGGGTTTTCTTTAGTTCAAAAGCTTTTTGAGAGGAATTCTAACAAAAAAATTTTCTCACTTTTAGTTCAATATGTCCAAAGTTCCCAGGAAAAATAGGCTTGTGTCATTCTTAAATGAATTAATTCAACTGAATGATTCTTTTAAGGGAAAGAATGAAATAATTCTATATTTTCTCTATATTTCTTTCATCTTTCTTTTTATTTTTCTATTTACTTTCGTATTCTTGCTTGCTTTAATTTTTCTGTTTTTCTGCTAATAGAAATCAAGACTATGGATTTCCCTCGAGAAAATGTAGTTTCAAATAAGTATTAAAAAAGTTTTTGGGTTTAAAATAACATTTCACGAGAATTGAAACATTTTCAAAAAGAGATAGACATTTCATTCTGAAAAGTGTATGACGTTCAGAAAGATGAAAGAAAAGAAAGAATTACTTCACTTAACCTTTCTGAAAGGGAATTAAAGATTCACACAAATGAAATATTTTGCCCAAGACTAAAAGCAAAGGTAGCAATAGGAAAGTTTCCCACTTCTATCAAGAATATAAAAAGAGTTTATTTTCGGTCTTTCTGCTTCCGTGTATTTTCACCAAACCGAACTCTACGTATTCGGCAATACAACTTCGTTTTCCAAAGAATTTAGATATTAATTAATATATTTTTTATTAATTTTTATTTATTTGCTCTGAAACATGTCTATATAATATATAGATATATATATTATATAATATTATTATTGTTACAGTATCGAAGCGACAGTTTATTAAACAAGCTTTTTGATACTTTTGTACGTGTGTACATTTGAACAATTTAAAAGAGAATTGAAAAATTGTAACCTTATAAGAGGTAAGCTATAAGTTGTACGAAAAAGCTCCTAGTCATACGTCGGTGTGTAGTGTTTGCTATCATGTTTTCTTCTCTCTCACTTTTTGACAAGAAATATTCTTTGCATGCAACGTGTACCAGGCGTATTGTAAAGTATTAATTCAGTATTTGTAGATTTGATATGGAAACTCTAAAATAAAAATTCGCACACAAAATTCCATAATTAAGTGTTAAGCGAACACGTGCACAAAGTATAAGTACAGTTATAGAAAAGTTCTTTCCATTAAGTCTATGGACCTTATTATGATCAAATGTGTTGATCTTCGACTGAATTCGAAGGTGCTTATCGCACGAATTTTCATTTTGGTTTATGACACACGTTCGATGAAAAATATAGCTATTGTGATTTCCACTCACTGGGATTGTTCAAGATATTCATCAGCTAAAACTGAAAGTAAAATGCAAAAGAATACAACCTATGTTATTGGTAACGTCCTGTTATTTTAAAGTTTGTTGAAAAAAACTTAAAAATAAGTTTGCACACTGTTTCTGTGCCCCAACATAAAATTTAAAAAATACTTAAAAATACTTAAGCTATGTACAGACGATTGTAAGATCTTACAATATTGTCAGATCTGGCAATGTGCTGACAGTGTTTCCAGTACAATGTCATCAAAAATTGCCAGCAAAAGGTAGTTTCTTAGTTCACACGGTTGTGTCAAATTTGTCGGAAAATCTTACAATTTATTGCCAGACAAAATCATCAGTCGAAAAATTATCAGTTCACACGATTGCCATATGCAAAAATTGTCAGATATGTTGTTTTGCGTTGCCAGACTCAAATAAAAAGAAATTGTTAAATATCAATCGCTTTTGGTTGTGCTAAATGTAAAAAGTGAAAATATAAATTAGTATGAACCATAGAGAATGATTTTGTCGGCATATATTTTTTTTTTAATATTTTCTTTAAAATAAAGAGTAGGCAGTGTTGCCCATAGAAAGAATTCTCTTACAATGACGCCATTGTCAGATGCAACAAACTTCACACATCTGACAATATTAAAATGTCTGACAAATATCTGTTATTAATTTTACAATGTGTTCACACGATTGTAAGATGTCTGACAATTTGATGTCAGACAAAAATTGCCAGTTCACACTGTTGTAAGAATTTTAGTCGATAGAAAATTCGTTGCTTAAGGAATTTTTCGATAGTCGATGTACGATAGCCAGCGAAGATCGAAAATTGAATGCAACTCCTAATAAGCGTCTATACCTGTGAAATGTTTGTTTATTTTTCATTTAGATTTTGCAGAGCCAGATTCAAACAATAACGAAAAAACTATTGCATTATTTTTCTCGGACAGAACACAAACAAACACATATATCCCAGACCTAAAGTAGTATCGATACCCAATGGATAGAGTCCTAAGGTAGTTGTGATACCTGGCTCCAACATTCACTTCATCGCTGCCCAGTCACAGATATATGTACGTATGTACATATGTATGGTCTTTGAAGATTTCCTCTTCGACACTTTGGTTATCCTCGAAGTGAAGTTCGCTGCTTATGAATAAGTTTGCAATCATTAATTAGTTGGAGTTTGCTGTGTATGTCCAAGCCAGCAACTTTTTTATTTAGGCAGATAGAACAACTGAAAGCTACTCCTAAATATTTCAGTAAATAAGACGTAAAAGTTTTAAGACATAATATTCTTGAACTAAATTTAAATTGAAGTAAGTGCTTTAATTCAGAGAATGAATTATAAGTCAATAAATATTAATATTAATAAGAATAAGAAAACTTCTAAAGAAGTCAAGTAGAACCAGATTTCGAGATCCGTAAGGAACGCAAATTGGAAATATTTGCAATGATTTTACCAGTGCATTTGTACTTTAAAAGTTTTTTTTTTTTATAAATTTACATAGCTGAGGTACGTTAATAATTTACATTCATTCCAATTGCATAAATTGCATAGACACACTTACAATTTTATATAATTTGAAGTTAAACGAAATAAAAATAAAATCTGTTTAGAATTTTCTAATCCTAGAGTGTAGTCAGATCGTAATCTTGCTTTATGTGCTGTTGCAAGTTTGTCATTAGATCTTGTGTATGTTGCACATGCCCTTGCTGATGTTGTGAATGTAAATTTGGTTGCATTGCATTTGCACTATTGTTGTTGTTGTTGCTGCTGCTGTTATTGCTGTTATTGTTATTGTTGAGATGTAAACTATTATTATTGCTGCTATTTGGATTGTTACCACTTATGCTGTTGCTATTATTGCTGCCGCTGCCACTGCCGGTATTAACATTAACATGGGAATTTTGTGCAGCAGTTGATTGAGATCCATTATTGTACGTGTTACAGGGCATTTGCTGTGGGTTCATTAAACTTCCAGCATCACCCGCTGCTGGAATGTATGGTGGATTGTTTAATGAAGCGCTTACATCCCCCATACTTTCTAAACTATCTGAGCGCAAACACTGTAAAGAAAAACAAAACAAATGGATACATTATAAAATATTTAATTATTTTTTTTTTGAGTTTTACTTTAAAACAATTTATCATAGTCAAATCTTCATTTCAGTTTAGTTTTATATAAAAGTACATATTTGCTTGTAAAGTTTTAATACGAAACTTTGAGAGCACTGAAATTCAATTTAATTTTTCTCGCATGGACTGTCAGTTTAACCAAAATAATTTAGTTGGGACTAGTCCTTGCCGTGTAATGCTTGAAAGAAAGTGTTTCGAATACATAAAAGTTCTCGTTGAACCTTCATAGTGCACAGACGTCATAGCGCAGGTTTTCTTACATACATACGAAACAAAAAACAACACAAACAAAAATCATACAAAAAAATATTCCTATCAATCAATATGTAGATTTCGATAAATGAGCTTTATTTGCTTTACTAATATTTTTTACATAGCAAGAAATAACAAAAACAAAAAACCGCAAATATATTGTCATTGAGGAATACTCTATGAGTAACTCAAAAACAAAAAATTGTGATGTGAGTTCTAATGGCAGAAATGCCTATTATACTGTGAGTTCTGAAGCTCTTAATGAAAACTATAAAAATAAAAAATCTGATGATAGTCTTTTTTTAACGGCGAAGCCTCTTTTTCGTCAGCGATTAACTTCGCTTTGTCCATTGCCAACTAGTGATTCGTTAACATTACCGTTGCCTAGTACTTCTTCATATAAGTCAGCGATATCATCCGCTTCTGGCTCGTGTTCATCACTTATCCAAGCTATCGCTATCGATAACAGTAGCTCAAAACCCAAGGTCCAAGTCAGAATGGACAGATATATAACTGTGGTAAGAATGTGGGCGAAGCCCAAATTCTTCTAAAATTTCATCTGCTCCAAGGATATCTAGGGATAACAGCGCATCATCTACTAATCGTCAAAATCGTTTTAAAATTTTGCAAGATCACAACGACAAACCCGATGTATCTTCGAACAAAACTTACAAACCACCACCAATCTATCTGAGAGAAAAAATTCAAACGACCTTATAAAAAACTAATCACGGTCATTGGTGAGAATAATTTTCACATTGTTCCAATAAAATGCGGTAACAAGATCTTATCAAGCCTGAGTCATATAGGCCTATAAGCTTATTGTGAGCAATAATATCCCTACCTCTACATTTGTCGATGATACAGTCTGTATAAGTATGCATGAAAACTTTTATGAGGCATCCCGCAATTTGAAGGAACATATAACACAGCTGTATAAATTATTATTATTTATTTTAACATAACTGAAGAACGGCTAGTTATGCTCCATTGTTTCAGTGAAATTGACTAACACTGAAAAAAATAATCCTGCAGTAAACAACTTTAAATCAAAATAAAACCAAAAATCAATTAATCGTTATTTAAGTCAAGTAAACTTTTGTTTAAAAATTTTGTTTATTTGCGAAGTTTAATTAACTCAATAACATTTTTAATTGATTTTTTGTTTAATTTTCAATTAAATTTGTTAATTTTAAGAATATTTTTTCTGTGAAGCTGTGTTAAGTTTTTGTTTAATTTTCGTTTATTAAAGTAGAAAACGAGAATTCTAACAGCCTTACGTTTAACATAAAATTAGTATGTAGTTCAACATATGTATGTATGTAGTGTTAAATGTACGTAAAGTATAAACTGTTGTAAATATTTCCTTAATCATAAAGGAAAACATATTCCAAACAATCGAAACATAATTTTTTATTTCATTAACAATTAATACCCTAATTCAGTAGGGGATATTACTACAACTTAACTTTAGTTAAAAGTAGAATTTAACCGGACGTATAAAAAGTTGTTCAATATTACCAATTTAATTTAACTTACCAGGTAGGATAAACTTGACCTTAAGTTATCACTCGCTTTAGGTTCAACTAAAATTGTACTAATGAAAACATTTTTATACGTCCTATAAAATCTTACTTTTAACTAACTTTAAGTTGTGTAATGTACCTAAAAAGATTGAGGAAGTGTTAAGTGTTAGTTAGTGTTAAGCAAAATGTAAGTTTTTATCAAAATTAGTTTAAGAAATGAAATTAAAGGATTAATATAAACGTATTGAACAGTAATTAGGAAAACTAAATTAAAAGAATATAAAAAACAAATAAAATAACAACCCATATTGTATTAAAATAGAAAGTGTAAAAATTAAACAATTTTAAGTGAGTGTCCATAATGAAATTTTTTTTAGCCTGTGGAAAAATCTTCTGCCACCAGTTAAAAATATATCACACTTTCAGAACCATACGTCTCTGTTAGTACATTTACTAATTCAGCGAAACATAAAATCTTTGATTCAAATATACTTATTTAATTTGAAATGATAAACAAAATCTCTACTTGATGGTAATATGCTGAATGAATGAATGAATTAGTTCCTGTTATTGTGTTTATTTTATGCATAAATTAAATTTTGTATATGTACATTCAGGGAAAAGATGCAACTTCATTTTCAATATAATAAAAAATTATTTTCAATATGATAAAGAATAGTATTAAAATGCCTTAAAATAAATACTGTAAATTAATATTTTTCCATATTAAAATAAGAAATTTCAACACGACTAGAATTTCGTTAATGTTTTTTATCAATTCAATATGGTTTTTATTGATTTTAAGCTGTATTTTCTCTGGGTGTATATTTGATTAATTAAACACCAAAATGTGAACAAAATAGTCCATAAAGAACTATCCAATCAGTAGTACCAATGTTAGTAGTTGCTTTTCAATGACGCGCACATTTTAAGTGTCTGTAGCAAAAAGCATTGTCTGGGGTGTAATTAGTCAGTAGTACTGGCGACAAAGTCAATAGTGAATCAGTACTGATGCACTAGTGACATTTCCTAAGCAACAAAATATTCAAAGAAGACTTTTGCGCTGTAAAACTAAAAATATGCTACAAATTAATGACAGAGGGTAGGTTGGAATAAAGAAATTTGTTAAATTAAATTAAATTTTATTCTTATAAAAATAAAAGAAACAAAACAAATTAAAATTAATTTTTATTTTGCAAATTTGTATATTTTCCTCAAAATTTTGTTCTTTCCGTAAAATTTGAGAGTAAGCAAAATGGAGAAAAATACCGCAACAACGGAATGAAGAATTGCAAATTTTGCTTCCGCACAAAAAATGCTTTCCGCAACCGTGGAACGGAAAGAATAATTAGACTCAATGTGTTCTTCTAAAGGGTCCACCAGATAACTTTTTTTTTTTTGAAAATGTTATAAAAAAAACTACTGAATATTTTCTCAAGTTTCTTTTTTTATTTGAAAGTACAATCCCTCCGGTTAATAATGAAAAATAATTTCATTCAAATGGCTGCATCGGCTGGCCCTGCAGTGGCCTACACGATCGGTCCAATTTTTAAGCACATTATCGATTGTGTGCAGCTGTATTTCACCAATGGCTTCACGAATATTGTCCTTTAAAGCGTCAATTGTCTCTGGCTTGTCGGCGTAACACTTATCTTTCACGGCACCCCACAAATAATAGTCCAACGGTGTCAAATCGCAGCTCCGAGGTGGCCAAACGACATCAGCTCTGCGGCTGATAATGCGATCTTCAAGAACAGGGCGCAAAACATCGAGTGTAGCTTCGGCTCAGTGGCACGTAGCGCCGTCCTGTTGAAACCAAATGTTGCCAATATCCTCCTCTTCAATTTCTGTGATCAAAAATTCGTTCAACATGGCCCGATAACGAGCGCCATTGACTGTAACGGCTTATTTGCGAAAAATATGATTTGTGCATGTATTTTGTGATTGGATGTTAAAGAAATGCTACTATATTTTCCATATGTACTTACGCAAGACCCTTTGCATCGAACCCCAAATACCGCCAATGTACTAACTTTACCATTCACATTTGGCTTAAAAGCTTGAATTTCTCATTATTATTTGCTTGTTATTTCTCAACAAATGGGAACAAAATGAATTTCTGTTTGTTTTTCATTTTAGTATTTTAGTTTTATTCAACGCATGTCAAAATTACTACGAATCAAAAAAAAAAAAAAAACAAAAAAATATATATGCTGAGTAGTTTTATTTTCTCCCATATAAAATATCAAATTCAATTAAAAATTAATTGAGTTTTTTAATTGAAAATATTTTTTCAAAACAATGTGACATACTATAGGGTGTTTTTTTAGAGGTATAGAACTTCGAATTGAAATAAAACACAAAAAAATCGTTTTAATGTCCATCAATTTGGCTTCATTGGAAGGATAATTTTATGCCATTAACGTTTAAATATGATTTCGGGCATGTGGCCGCCGCGGCTGGCTCTAATAAAGCCAATTCTACAGGTCCAATTTTCAACCACTTTTTCGAGCATATGGGGCCGTATGTTGGCAATAACGCCACGAATGTTGGCTTCCAAGTCCCCTAACGTTTCTGGTTTGTTGGCGTAGACGAGCGACTTCACATATCCCCAAAGAAAATAATCCAATGGTGTCAAATCACATGATCTTGATGGCCAATTGACCGGTTAACCGAATTAATTGCTCTGATGGACGATTATGTCGACCATAAAATGGACGGAGTAGCGGTAAACTTCGCGAACTGAACCATTATTTTCGAAATAAATTTGCACGATTTGCAAGCGTTGTTCTTTTGTCAACCTGTTCATGATGAAATGGCAAACCAAACTAAATATTAATCACTTGACAGCTGACAAAATGGCCGCCAGTTAAAAAAGTGATGCCAACTTAAAGTTCTATACCTCAATAAAAAACACCCTATACAAAAAACAGCTCGAATTTTAAACATAAAAACAAAAGTTACATTATTTACATACAATTAATATGTAATAATTGTTAACCAGTTCATAGTATTCTGAGTTGAACTCTGTTGACAACACTTTCTTGATAGAGCAGTAAATTCAATTAATTTAAACATATATTCAATTAAAATATTAATCAAAAATATTATTTTTTCTAAGCAATCACTTAATTGAAAAAAAATTCAACAATAATTTTTTTCTGTGTAGGGCGCAGCTCACCATCTGTGTTGCATTCTTCTACTCGTATCTCGTCAAGCTAATACTCGTATATTCTAATACAGCAAAGGATAAAAGTGTATTTACAGTGGTCATATTTACCTACTGTATATCCTTTTTCCTATAAAAAGTGAATATTGCAAAATTTTGAGTGTCGCCTCTTAGGGGAACAAGTGCGATATGAACATACATACATACATATTTATGTTTGTAGATAGTTAGAAGGGCTGTACGAATTATCGCCCAAGTTACTACCGTCCAAAACAGTTAAGGAACGCCCAAAATTGTTGTGTAACTAGTCATTGCGAAGAAATACCCAAAAAACAGTGCCCGATCGCCCAAAGCATAATCGCCCAAAATTTTTTTTGGGTTCTTTAACATTTTGCGAAAATTCGTCAATTATTCATTATGAACAAATACCCAAATATCTAAAAATGTTGAGTCGCCCAAAGTCGATGAACAATCACCCAATTTTTTTACAACAATTTTTGAGCGATGCAACATTTTTTATTTTTGGGCGATAGGAACTTGGGCGATAGTTCGTACAGCCGAATTTGGTATGAATAATCGGCCAACAATTTTTTTTGGGCTTTTTAACATTTTGCGAAAATTTGGCAATTATTCATTATGATAATGTTGAGTCGCCCAAAGTCGATGAACAATCACCCAATTTTTTTACAACAATTTTTGGGCGATGCAACATTTTTGTTTTTCGGGCGATAGGAACTTGGGCGATAGTTCGTACAGCCAGTTAGAAGCTCTTTCATGAAAATTAGTTTAAGAAAAGCTAAAATAAATTCTTTAAATTTAAAAAAAAAAATATTTTGTCCAAAAAATATTTTTACCAGAAATAATCCTCTATTCAATTACATAATGCTGATTTCTAAATTTTGCCGAGTACACACTATGGCATTTTGTGGCATCACAAACGTTTGTCATTTCCAATTTTTTTTTTCGTTGTGTGACACTGATTTCCATATAAAAAACATAATGTGAACGGGGTTGCACACATTTTGAAAATGACACACAAGATGTGCCAGATGTGTGCTCGGCATTATAGCCATCTCACCCAGAACCAATAATTTTATAAAATATATTTTACTCAAAAATATTTACCTCATTTATCGCAGGCTGTTGTGGTTGTTGCAGTTGCTGTTGTTGTTGCTGTTGCTGTTGCTGTTGCGCTTGCTTTTTAGCGCTGACTCGTTTTGGTTTTTTGGCTACCGGTGTTATTGGATTTCCATTTGCGTCGGTTTTTTTACGTACATTTTTTGTGTTAGGTAATTTATTATCTTTCTTCCATTTCATACGTCGATTTTGGAACCAAATTTTAATTTGTCTCTCCGACAGCACTAATGTGTGGGCAATTTCAATACGTCTTCTGCGGGTTAAATAACGATTATAATGGAATTCTTTTTCCAATTCAAGTATTTGATGCCGTGTGTAGGCGGTACGTTGTCTTTTTGGTTCCATGCCAGGCTGATATGAGCCATTGGCTAAAAAAATTAAATAAAAGAGATAAAAAGCATTTGCATTAAAAACGAAAATAAATAATATTCAATAATAATAAAAATGTGTGCTTAATAAGGAAATGAAATACCTAGAGAAAATATGTTGTGAACATGACTTTAAAACTGTTGAATACGAGGGCGGTCTTTGCGAATATTGAATCAAATAGTAAGAAGAAGAGACGGAATTTAAAACATTTAAAAAAATATGTTGCTTAAGATTTAAGTTACGATGCCATACCAGCATCCTGACTAAACTCATATCTATAAAATCATTTTAAGTAATTAATGCTTTTAGGATTAATTAAATTCTGAACGCAATCCAAACTTTTTACTTTTTTTGTTGGTCTTAAAACTCCCAATGGGTTCGAAAGATCAATCGCGCAGACAACATTTGTCAAATGAAAATTGCACAATACATTTCAAAAACATTTTTAACTTATAATAACCCACAGCTGTGCGTAATTATTGTTATCTAAAGAAATTTCTAAAAATAAAACAATACAAAAATTCCACTCCTTTAAAGCCGCTAAGAAAGTGCTATTGACCAATATTGTTGGTAGATATGCGAGTGAATTTTCTTAATAATAAAAACAAAAGGACAAAAAAAACGAAAACTTTCGCACTGGCAGGCAATTTGTATTAGTTCACATTTGCAATTTGACGTTTTACGCGGCAGGATAATTAATCAACTTCAAAAGATATGACGAAATTGTGAGTACTCGTGCAGTAACGTTTGTGTAGCAGATAAACCTTTTATTTGGTTTTGTGTAAGAATCTTTGTATGCGAGTAAGCTTGCAGGCAGTTCCTTAAATATATTTTTTTCCAGAATTGTATTATTTCTTCCATAGCGTCATAGCAACCCCTTCTTTTAGTTTTCCTTTAGTGTATTTCTGTTTGTTTGTGTATATAAGTTCATTTTAAATAAATTTACTTTTACTTTATTCTAACACCTGCTACTGTCTGTCCATCGTTTAGAACCGTAAATTAATATATAATTTTACTACTTATTTATTGTTTGCTCATGTCTGCAATATAAACTTCTCGTGAAACTTTTGACAGTTTTTATCAAAACAAAACTTTCCTATTTTATGCCTACACCATAATGATGCCCTTTAATCATTCAACTTGAATTGATTGGCAATGAAACATTGGCAACATGTTTTATTCAAGGCTACACTTTTATTATCTTTTAACAACAGTTTAAAGTGAAATTCTGTTTGAATTATTGTATTAGTTTTGACAGCTTCATCAGTTGTCGTGGGTTGATTTAGAGTTTGATTGGTTATAGAGAATAAATTTCTTTGACGAAAAGTTTGTATAAGATATTTAATAATGATAAATGAATCAAAACGTTCGAAATGTTGAACTGAAATTACCTTTCATTGTACATATAGACATATATATACGAGGTTTGTTCAAAACGTATCGCGAATTTTGAATTTTCGCGGGTTACGTATTTTCGAATTTTGATTTTTTTGTGACGTTATGTTGGTACTCATGTCTCTTACTTATGCCGAAAATATCTGCCATTTTGAATGTTAAGACAATTGTTAACAGCTGCTTTGCTTGCACTCGTTTTGGCTCGTCTTCGATTTTTTTACCTATTAAAAAACAATGGAACAAAGAATCTGTATCAAATTTTGTGTCAAAAACGAAATGTTGACTGTGGTATGAGGAGAAGCTAGCTTGTACCGAAGCAACGTTTATGGGTGGTACAAAATGTTCTCAGAATGCCGAGAAGATGTGAACGACGAAGAGCGTGCCGGACACCGGAGCACAGACTAAAAATTTGATGAAGTGAAGAAAATGGTATTGGCCAATCATCGAATCACCATTAGAGAAGTTGCTGAGGACCTAGACGAATCGATTGGCTGGTGCCATTAGATTTTTATCATTGATTTGGGCATGAGACGGGTCGCCACGAAATTCGTACCAAAATTGCTCAATTTCGACCAAACATCATCGCATGAACATTGCTAATGAGCTGCTGGACTCTGTCCGCGACGACCCAAATTTGCTCCAGAGGGTCATAACTGGTGACGAATCGTGGGTTTATGGTTATGACGAGGCAACCAAAGCTCAATCATCTCAATGGAAGCTGCCGCACGAACTAATGTAAAAATCGAAGACGAGCCAAAACACATGCAAGCAAAGCAACTGTCAACAATTAACTGAACATTCAAAATTTGGCGATACTTTTTAAACAAACATCGTATATACATATATGTCGTTTCCTTATTGTATATATATTCCTATAAAAAGTATGATAAAATGTTCACATCTATAATGCGCGAACTTTATGATATGAGTCTTAATATACTTAAGTTCTTTCATCTGCCGGATTTTAATACAGTCTTTCAGACTGAGATCAAGTGTACTACTGAATATATGAAATAGCTAAAGGAAATTAGCAACAGATAAGCTATCTACATCTTCACGAATAGTAGAAAAGTTATAGAAGCTTTATGATCTGTTATAAAGTTCTATATAGAGGCGTCGTTCAATGCTAAAATTAAATAAACTCATGCAGGTATTGTGGAAAAATCGATATAATATGTATTGCCGGACATAAGAATATAGCCGTAAACGAAAAGGCGGATAAGCTGGAAAATATGGGATCGTTACTAAACGAAAGCACACTGGAAAACGCCAACACTTGCCAAAATTCTAAAACAAAGTAAAACAATGGACTATAGAATAAACTATCAGATAATGTCAGAACTCGACGTTGGGAAGAGTAACCAAAATTCTCACAGGAAACACAGATAGTGAAAAGACCTAAGAGATTCGAAGGTTAAAAGGTCAACACTTTGGAAATTGGTTAATATAAGAAAAGGACACGCAGATTTAAAGATGATTTTTGTTGATGATACAACATGCGGAGAATGAGATGATGAAACTCTCGAGCACTACTTGTGTCACTGTCCAACATTCAGTTAAATAAGAAGACAAATCTTCTATCTAAAAAATATACCAGATAGGTAATATCTTAGGGATTAAGATTGGAAAAACTTTAGCAAATACATTGAGTAAACCAGGTTCCTAATCCGACCAAGTTTTATAGGTTCATGGTTTCTCTTCAGAGCACACAACATACCACAAGAGCAGAAGTGTAATCCGTAATCCATTTTCAACATAAGCTAACTTAACCTTAGTAATCGTTTTCTAATCAGTGAAATTTCAAAAACGATGTACAATATGACAAGTGCATTTCAGTGCATCTAGGAAATGTCAACCGTATATACTTATATGATATATCATATCCTTTACACGTTGGTTGTGCAATTTGGTTAAGATGCAATAACACTGGGATTGATAGCACTGAAGTTGGCAAAATAAGAACCAGTTTTTAGATCCATTAATTTATAACGATTTGCATATTTCGTTCTATCGTCTTAACTATGGTTTCGTGTAATCGCCGCTGAAGTTGTAGAAACAATCTCGAGTTGCATAAGACACTTTAAATTTTCAAGTGAAAAGAAACGGGATGTCATAAGCCGGTACAGTAGTACAGGTATAACCACTTCTACAACAACGTAACATTTCATGTACCTTATTAGCATAATTATTACACTGTTAAGAAAAAACAAACCAAAAAAAATAGATGTGTATATGAATTAAAAAAATGAATTAAATTAATTACTTAATTTTTTCATCTATTGTAAAAAAGCAAATAACACAGAATAAAACTAGTGCCAACTATTCATGTATGCATGTATGTATGTACACATGTATGTATGTACACATGTATGTATGTACATCAAAAATATTTGTCAAAACGGTTTGAATGTGTCGTGTGAACGGCATGATTCGGCATGACCGTTGTGGCCAGGCATCCAATAAATAGGTACCTTGATCCGTGTGGATACCTTTTGTAATGAGTCAAAGCACAACGATATACATATGTATATAGCTTGGATAAAATTCAAATCAGAAAGTTTTTCAGTAAAATATTTAAAAGCTATTAAAATATTCCTGCTGAAATCACCATTACCAAATTTACTCCTATCACTTTCATTTTAACTTCCGCATCGGCAAATGCAGTTTCATTTACTTTTCTTCATTCCGTTAATACTGTAAGCATAAATTTTAATAATTTTCATATTAATAATTAAGTATTGTAATATTTCGCCTTTTAACAGTTTTACACAAAAGCAAGACCGCTTCAATATAACATATACATACATACATACATATGTATATGTATGTATATACACACAATATGTAAACACATTTCCAAAATCTTGATGACGGATGTTTTTATGATGGAGTCTTTTTTTAGACCTGAAATGGATGGTTAACTCACTGGCTGCCTGGATGTAGTTGAACCAACTGGCACAATTTGAAAAGTCATGTCAAAAGAAGAATAAAAAACTTCAATAAAATCTGCATTGTCATTGATTACAAGCAATCAAGGAAGATGAAATTTTTACTACGAAAAAGTAAAAGAATAAAATAAAGTTGGAAATAAAAATAAGGCCAATTGAAATTCATTCTGTTTCTTGATGAAACAGCCAATTTAAAATGAAATCGAAACTATTGTATTTGTAGAATAACAAAGAATAATCATTTTTAGCGCTCATAAAAGAACAAAATACGAAAAAATTCACAAAAAGAGCGTAAATTTATTGTTATGAAATCATTTACAAAGCAGAATTTCAAAAAAAGAACATGAATGGATGCATAATTAAATTTATTAAACCATTATACTGATTTACAGGATTAGGTAGAATATTTTGGATTGATCAGACTTACTAATAATGTTTTCACATTTAATTTTAATAACCAGTAGATCTTGTTTGCCGTTTTGTTATGGCATGACTGGTGGTACCATAACTATTAGCAGCTGTTATGTTCCAACAAAAACTAAGTAGTCTGATAAAAAGTAGCTGTAACTACTCACAATTTGATTTGAAAATAACTATGTAATTAATTTTCCACTCACTTACAACAATATGAAAATTAAATGTTTTTTTTTCTAACATATCGCTCATTTACTCAAAGAAAGTCATAACTCAAAAATTGGATTTTTTTTTGAGTTAATGATGCAGAATTAAACTTCATATCGTTGTTCATATTGTGTAAACATTTCATTTAAATATTTTGCTTACTCAGCTCTTGAGAGAGAAATAAAATTTTCTTTCTCCATTAAGTTGTGTGTAAATTGAAAACTTTAAACTTGTTTTCTGGCGAACTAGTTTTCTTGAGTTATGACGTTGCTTGAGCGATATGTTTTTATATCTGTGGCAATAAATAATAATGGCTTAAGTTGACATAATTGCTTTTTCATTTTATTACATATTCTTATTCTCTTCTGCAAGATCTATCAGTCAGCTAAATTTCAATTATAAAATGTTATTATTAATAAAAGTATACGCATTTATATTTTAACTTAAGTTTTCTGGGAAAATAATACATAAGCCATAACATCTTAACTCAACTTAAATTTTTTTAAGCTAACTACATCAATATTAAAATGTTTGAGCATTAAAACTTCTATACACTTAAGTTCAATAACTAACAGCCCATTCAAATTATTCCTCATAAAAAGAAAACCTTATATTTAACTAAGCTTTTAAAAAACTATCTTATCTCAGGTTTTCCGCATTTTTCAATTTAACCTAAATCACTTACCTCGACTTACTACCAATAAAAATTATTTTGCCTTACAATATAGTAGCTTAAGTTCACTTTAGTATTATTTTTTTTCTTTAAATGGATTTTTTTCATAATATCTTAGCTAAAAAACAACGAATATTAACTAACAAAACGTTTTTTTTTTATAAAATTAACAGTTTTGTTCTAAATAAATGTGCATCTTTTTCGGTGGCTAAAAATTTTATATAAAAACCAAACACAATTTATTTTAGACAAAACCAATAATATTTCAAAACAAGAAATTTCGACTTAAGCCATTACTGTTTATTGCCACAGATGGTTTCTGTCATGATTTTAATGCACTACTCACTAAGTTTAATTGTTTTATTATTATATTAAAGTAACAGGAAACTGGTAAAGTTACTGCTTTCAGATAATGATATAAATAAATACTTGATTTATTCATTAGAAACAATAAGTACAATTCGTTATAGTATGATGTCAAAATCACACTATAATATGTGAAAAAGTTCCAAAAGGTGTCTAAAGTTACCGATAAGGTTGATTCAAACAGCTGTTCTTTTTTACTCAAATCTAATCGAAAATTATTATTTTCAATGAAATGGATGCGAATGAAGTCGACGGGAGTTGCTGAATTACGATATAACAATAAAGCATTGTAATATTATAATAATAATAATAAAAATTGGTAAATTTTTTCTAATGAGGAGATGCGAATATTTTTTTTCATTTTGGTTACTTTCTTTCCTAAAATAATAATGCATATGAATACTTTTTATATTGAATATGTTAAACCTTCAACTTTAACTTTAAGCGATGTCTATATGCATTTCATTGTTGCTTTAACAAATCGTCAGTAGACTTCAACCACACATTTTGAACAGTCACAAACCTCTTATCTTATGCACAGACTTTCATAAACTATTTGAGAATTCACAAATATTAATATTTTTGAAAATCACAAAAGATAAATAAGCATAGTAGGCTTAGTAACTCATACAAAACTCAGCAAATAATTTTTATTCCATATGAATCTATTTTATTTTTCTAATAATAAATCTCTTGAATCTTTCAAATCAATTTTTTAAATTTTTATTTACCTGTTTATATTGCGATTGTTGCACAAAACTGTCAAAACTTTGTATTTCATACAATGTTTATTATCTTTGGCAAATAGTTGAGCTGCAGTTGAAAGAACTTTTTCACAGCTCAATTTAATACAAACAAAACTTTGCCAAGGAAACTAACTAAAAATTCATATCAGATATCTAACGGCAACATTTAGAGTTGTAAATCTATTGATTTCTACTTGTAATAAATTTCTTTTCATTAAAAAATATTATGTGAAACAGTTAAATCTTTTTAGTTTTAATTATTATGGCTTTAAGAAACCAATGATTTCTATATTTATGATTCAATTAGGCTAAAGTTCGTATCGTCAAACTAAATGCGATAATTTTTAAGGAATAACTAACACCAAAGTTGATTGTAAATTTTCTGGCAAGCACTACAAGAACGGAACAACATCATATTTTAGAAGCCCACAACTTCATCATCAGCGTTCTTGTATTTGATTCAGTGTATGTGAAGTCAGTTAATGCAAGTTTAAGCTTTATATACATAATTTTCAGTGCAAATGGAAGATGTGAATTATTGTGATTCATCGTATTTCAATTTGATGAACGTTTTTTTGTAATGAAAACTCAATTTTACCATCTCTAACTTACAACAGTCTCGCCATTATTGTTTACTACTTACTAATTATAATTAAATGTTTTAAAATAAAGTTAAAATAGAAATTAAGATATTAACAAAATAATTCTATTGATTTTTATAGCATCGTTGCAATGCCTCTTGTGTTAAGTAGGAATATTACTTGTAGCCATATATTAATTATTTTAATTCGTTGACGGTTCATTGGTACAACAATCGACGAAGTAGGACGATGTTATAGCGCATAGATCCTAATACATATCAGAAAAATGTATGATGTTGATATGACTGGGTCTGGCCAGAGATTTTACTCGGCTTTCCTTGCTAGTCGACGCTCTAACTACTTTAACCAACAGCACCGTCCAGTCTTTCTCTTCGTACACATAAAATTTTAAAAGTTGTTGTGCCGATCGGAATGGAATTCCCGGGTGGGAAATGCTGGGAAATTTCTACCTAATATTGCCGTGAAATTTTTGAGATTTTCCCGGGAAAACGGGAAATTAAAAGAACACGTTGTTTTACAAATATATACAGGCTTATCCGAAATGAAATTTCACATGGCAATTTCCGAACGTGTGAAAAATCGGTATCAAAAAACTTCATGCGATTGCGAAATAATTTGACAATTTATGAAAAAAATCATTCACATAGATTTGTTTGTTGGAAAAAGTGGAACTATGTTAGTTTTTAATTTTATTGGAAGTGATTAAACGAAATTAAAATCTTTGTGAACGAAAAATTTGATTCGAAAATTTTCACATGTGGAATTCATGATAAGGCTGATAGACTTTTGTTGCACACGAATGGCGTCAGTGACAGTGAAATTTATTTTCATTCATATGAAAAATTTGTACTAAATATAGTCCTGTTTTACTTAATATCAAAACTTTCAGCGTTTCTTTTATATATTACAAAAGTTCGTTTGAATGATTGTTTGACTAAATTTACACGATGATTGTTTGATTTTTTTTATTTAGATATTGATTCTAACAATTTTATTTGAAACAAAAACAAACTCTAAAATTTTGGTTTTGTTTCAAATGTAACTGTAAGAATGAAAGAATTATTTCGACACCCATAAACAAGCACCAAAATGTCCATAATTCTTTTTAATATAAAATAAAAATGTAAGCTGTTCAAATTTATACGGAAATTTCATAAAGATTCCATATAATTGAAGTCATACCATTTCTCCTAATTCACCTAATAGGAAAATTATTACTTGATTCGAGAAGTACATGCACATGCATTTCGTAAGGGCCGTTTCAGAATATAATACAAGTATTAACACTTTTAAAAGTCTGACATGATCATCGAGGCATTTAAGTCAAAAGTATTAATAATAGTACTATATCACTATAACATAAGAAAGTGGAATATTTAGTATAAGTATCAATGATTGCAATAATCAAAACGTTTCCTAAAGTAAATACTTCGATGTTAAACAAACTGAAAGTAATTTTTCGCCGAATTAGTGAACAAATTTTAGAAATTTTAGTGAAAGTTTTTAGCTCATAGAAGCTGTAACAACTTTGAATTGACAAAACTTAAATTTATTATTAGTCGACGCTATTATTGAAACTCTGAAGGAAATATTTTGGGCGAAATAAAATGAAAAATTAAAGACATTTAGACAGAATGTGGCTCAGGGTATTTAAAATTCGGCACAGCTGGGTGTAGTACTGCAACTTACTTGTATAGTATTAGAATCCTCCTGGAAAATGTTCAAGAAGAATGAGAAACAAACAAGGCAAATTGTTATTAAAATGATTAGGAAGCCTTATTATAAAATTCTTTAATAATTGCGGTAACAGTAGTCAATTAGTCTTTATATGATCTCTTACTCTGTAATAGCTACCTGTATTCTATTGGCTTGAATTCACTTAAGAATTCTTAAAAACTTGTGAAAGAACTGCTTTTTTGTTTCCACAAGTCGGGCGTGCTACTTGTCTAGAAAATCTGTATGAAAATTACTCAAAAAAATTCTACTCAAGGCGGTCGTCCGTGTTGTAGAAACAGGGGATAAAATATGTTTACATTAATAAAACAATAGAAATTTCGTTAACTTCCATTTAATAAATGTACTTAATTTAGAAAATAAGCTTTTCCCGGGAATTCCCGGGAACGCGATTTTTTCATTCCCGTTTCCCGGGAAGTGCAAAAGTCCGGCAAATCCTAAACCCTAAATTCACCAGAAAAGTTAAGTGCATAGTTTTAAAAATAAAGCTTATCATACTTAATTTACATGAGATGTGTTCTTACAATCACATTTAACTGGTTTAGCTCCTTTTATTTTTTCCATTCGTTCTATAGAACCAAGGAATTGTGGCTCGGAAGCTCTACAGATGAGAAACTGTTCATTCAACGAAATCGGGGAATGATCTTTTTACGAATTGGCTCCCCAACGCTGAAAATTAACAAGAAATTAAATAAATCCCCAATTACGTTTTTGTTTTATTTCTTTATCTTGAATATTTTTTGTGTATGTTGAGTGCCTTGTCGTTCATGTTCATGTTTGTTCCACAAGGGTTAAGAGGTGTGTGATCTTAAAATGTGTATGTGTTTTGTTTATTAGACTCTTGATTTTTATTAACATTCATAAAAATCCAATTTAAAATTTATGTATGTCACGCTCACAAAAAATATAATTCGTATGATTAAGTGAATGCGTTTCTACACACATATTAACTTTTTAAACAAATATTGGAGAATGTAGATTCGCACAATTCATTTTATGTTAAGAGTGTATGATGATAGTTTTATTTGTACCAGTATTCGTTCTTAATTTTATTAATTTTTTTCTCCGTTTTTACAACAATTATGCGTTCAATTTAAGTTCGTTTCTAAATACCGCCACCGCATGTTGCTGCTGTCGTCATACCCACAAAATTTAGATTTGTACATACATATTTTTTCCATGATTTATTACTTAAATATGACTAAACAGTTTTCGCCATTTGCAGACATATTTTTGTGTACAACTTTTGTACGTTTTATAACATTTCATTGAAATGGAAACATTGTATCTCTGTACAAGGTTTGACGGACAGACGAACGAACGAGCAAACTGACGGACGTTGCGACATGGTGGCATGGCACGGGTATTGATCAAGTTTGCACCGTATTGTCATTTCACCGAAATTATGTCAGTCGTTGCTTTGTATTGTTGCTTTTGTATTGGAAATACGTTCAAGTCTTAAACTTGTACAAAGAGAACAGGGAGAAGTAATCAAAAACAAGAAAACTTATACCTTTTCTGTAAAAAAATATTTACTTTTATTATTATTGTTTTATTGTCTTCGATATCTTTTTAATCCTGCACCAAACATTCATTGATTGAACAGGCGTTCATTCAAACGTTAAGGTGGAAGATCAATACAATGATTTTCTACAACAAAAGATTTCAAAGCATGTAAATACTTAAGACGGCTTGGCTTGGTAATCAACTTCCGGGCTTTAAAATAGTTCAAATCATGATCAGATAATGCACATGCTCTCACTCACTCTCTCACATTCTGCGCGTTCACACATCATTTAAAGCTCGTCTAGGGGATTTAATTTATACCCGTAAGCTTGTATTGTTGACGGAATTTGAATAAATTCATACATAGTGAAATAAACGTAACTTCAATATGATTAATTACTTTTGGTGGATAAGTTCGTTCATTTAAGTATTTTCAATTTAATATGAAATATTTATTCAAATTATATATAATAAGTGTTAAGAATTACATAACTTATATTAGTTTTTTTTCCACTTAAATAGCAAGTGATTTTTAATCTTTATTAATAAAGTGGACAAATTTATCAAATAAAATTATGACAGTTTAACTGCTTATTTATATTATTTTTCTTATCATTAATTATGGAAAATTGCAATTTATGGAATGAGAAAAGGCAAAACAATTAATTTGGTTCAATCATTATGTCAATTAAAGTCAGTGGCTTAAATGCAATTAAATTTTAATGAAAGGTTGGGAAAACGACAAAAATTGGTTTAGATGTGGCAACTTTCATGTTTTTCCTCTAAAGGGGTCAGCATTTTTCGTTTTTCACTTTTTGGATCATATCTGCCCACTGTAAAAATCTTATATAATTTTCTATATTCTTTCGATAAAAAATATAGTTGTACTCCTCTTTCTTTAATAAATATTTTTAACTTTGTTGAAGAAGTTTAAAAGATATTCAAAATAAATATTTGAGAGCTAATACGGTAAAACAGTCGAAATTTTGGAAGAGTTACTCCATTGTCCTTATGAGCTGTTAAAAAATAAAAAGTTCACGATATAATTTTTTTTTTATTTTGGAATTTTGTGCAAGTAAAAGGTTTTATAATGTGCATTGTCTCACAAAAAAAATTACGAATTGGACATGTGAGAGAAAATATTTACTTTCAGATATCTGAAGTAAAAAATATAGGAAGAACGTTGAAATAAAAAAAATCAATAAAAAAATCTTTTGAATTTTCTGTGATGACGATTTTTGTATTATGGATAAACACGTTTATTGAATATATTTTTTTTCAGTAAATAAAGAAATTTAATGAATCAAAGAAAAAAGTTGTTGACTGAAATTTAATTTTTTTTTTCAGTGATAATTGTGAGTATGAATGTCACATTTTTCAACCACAATCGTTATTATATATCGTCGCTTAGAGTGTAAACCTGCTAACTCACATCCATCAAATTTTATAGGAGAGACAAAACACTGTGACAATTTTTTTTGCATACCTTAAGAAATTAGCCTAATGTATTATGTTTTCTTGACCTCTAGAGTTTTAAATTAAAATATATATTTAAGCCAGTCAATGCGACGTCTAATTCTCTCTCAAATAGCATTAAAATGTCATATTTTATAAAAAGTGAATTTAGTAGGATTACACACTGATTTATATGTTTCTTCTACATGTGCGTTTTGCGTTATGATATAATTTAAAAATAACTTTGTTGGGTAAAAAAACAAGCCTCTCACCAAGTGCAAGTTCTAGTTTGTCTTCAAAAATAATACCAGTGTACTAATCTTGCTAATTTGCCCACAGCGTATTACTGATTGATAATCTAGAAGAAGCAATAGGCTATTAATGCCTAACGTTGGCATGGCGATTCCCGATCTTGGAAGCAAAAACAGTCATAATTTTGATATTTTTTCGTAAGCAGTAACACCAAGAATGGGAAAGGTATTATAATGAGGCAAAAAGTGTGCCACCTCCTAAAAATATTGATTTTTTTAATATCTCAGTATCTGCGACAGACGAAAACTTGAATTGGACAACAAAAAATATCTTGAAAACGAATGCAATGAAAATTTTTAAACTCTTCATGACTATTTATGTTAATAATGAGAATTGTGTTCTTCAAAATAGTGAATGTTGAACCGGCGCAAGCGTGGGGCTTTTCTAAATAAATAAATAATAAAACATTTTCTTTTCACGATTTTGACTAGTTAAGTAACAACTACACTTGAAAAAATATTTGGGATACATTTTCATCACTTACATTTTATTAACAATCAAATAAGAGATTGCAAATTTAAAATTGTAAGAAGTGGTATACAGTGGGATAGAAATTCGTGGCAGGATCGACCTACAAAAAGAGGGATAATTACGCCTAAAGCGGGATGTCTGGTCAAGTTAGGTACTAAACAAAGTAAATCTGCCCACACAGATTTGTAAGTGCATTTTGGTTTTTAAATATCAAGAGTTTCACATTCTGTTATTATTTCTGATTTATATGAAAATTTTAGTACAAGTTTTTTCATAGTTTTGACACATACAAGAAAATTTCCCTCATTTATGAAAAGCTCTCTGTTACTTTTTCTATAGCTCTAATAGCTCAAAGCATAATATAGACTTGAATTTCAACTTATTCGCAACTGGTGCCAGAAAGTCCCATAAAACGGGAGTTTATAATTTTATGGCTCCACGTTCATAAGTAAATGAATTTGATTCGTTTTAAATTTTATAAACAATGAAAGACAAATGCTTAAAACAAAATTATTGTTTAGTTTAATTATTTTTTTTTTCGAATTTCATTTGTTTCTTCGTTTGGTTTTCAGTAAGCTAAAGTTCGTATTTTCAGGAAGCAAAATTATTTTACTTTGATGTTTTTGTTCCTCAAAAAAGTATCACATGTAATTTGGATTTGTAAAAATATTCAGCGTAATAAAAACTAAAATAAATAATAATAATAAAATATTAAAAATTACGATAGAGCTAAACATTTATTTAAATTATTTACAAAAATGAGAATAGAGTGAAACAAATACATATATATATTTTTTATATGTACATTTATAAAAATACTTGGATTCTCCTTGTTTATCTTTTTATAATAATATAAGATATTGCTTGTTGCTTTATAAGATATTGCTTCCAATCAACCAAAAACACGCTGTGCCATATTTAAAAACGAAAGTAACACTTTATTTTCTTATGTTTTTTTTAAGAGATGTAACACTTAGGCAATATACATGCATATGCCTACTACTATTAATAGGTGTTACTTCTGAAAATTACACAATATTCTCCACCCATAGTATATTTCAATACCGTAAAAATAAAAACATGCAACAGTCAACAGCTTTTGCTCAATATTGCGGGAACCGCATTAGCAGCTTGTCTCATGACTTTGCATTTTGCTTTAAATTTTTATTTCAGCATTTTATTTTCATTATTTTTAAAATATATATGAGCTCATTGTCGTCAACATATCATCTGTGGAAAGATGGATGGAAAATAATTTTCTGGCAGGGTGAAATGCAAGAGAAATTGTTAGTCAGTCATTATTTCTTCTTTCGAAAGCCATTACATTTTTTATTTTTATTTGTTTTTGATACGACAATGAGAAAGAAATTCTCTATGAAATATTAATTCAAAAATTTAATATCTATGACTACATTTTCCCATATTTTTTTATTACAATAAACCTAAAAAATCAAAACTACCGTGGTTGCCCATATTTTACTATATTATCTTATACTTAAAGAAAAATATTTATATGCAGATGCCTGCTCCATTTTATGGTCTACTTGTAATTACACATGTACAACCAATCCAATAATCTAATACAGTCAACGCGCAATTTGCTATCTGTAAGCTCAGAGCCCATGCGAGCAATTACGTATTTTTTTTTTGACACAGTTAAGTTCCTTTTTAATTTTTAATTAATTTTAATTTTTTTTTTTCAATTTTCTTCAATCCCAAATAGTGAAAAGACAGTAGAGATTCTTAGTTTAAAAAGGCCAACACTTTGAAATATGTTAGCACAATAACAGGACATAAAGAGTTTAAAAATGTTAGGTGTTGTTGACGATACAATATGTCCTACTTGCCAGGAAGATGACAAAGCTATCGAACACTGCTTGTATCACTGTCCAGCATTCAGGCAAATTAGAAGACAAATCTTCCATTTGTAAAATATACCAGATGTGGAATATCTTCATTCAGATTGGAAAAACTTAAGAAAGTATTTTTAGGAGACTAGGTTCCTAACCTAAGAAAGATGATCCTAGTACTAATTCGCAATATGACGTTACTAGTAACACAGATAAAGCTACAAACTATGATCTGAAAATTGCAATTTTTTTATCTAGACAGATGAGAAATTAGAAATTACGAGTGTAACACTTTGCGCCACTTTTAAAGTTGTAAGAATAACAAACATATGACTTTTAGCTTTATTTTTTTTATGTTTCGCATGTATTCGGTATCAATGCTTTTGTCATTCACTGATTAAAGCGACAATCACATAAGGAGAATTCTTTTGAATAAATCTGCAAAACAGATTGTAAAAATAATCAAAAACATCACATTCAGCATGAATTTCTGCATTTTAAGACGAGCGGGAGAAGGTACACCAATCGATAGCTAAGCGAGGCTGCTTTCGGTTTTGTCCTAGAAAGAAGGATAAAAAGCAATAAAAGAAACATTTTGATGTACTCTGGGCTATATGCACAACACACCTGCCTTTTCAGCTTTATGTCTCGCTGGTCTAAGCACCGGGTAAAGTTGAGTGCCCAACCATCGCCCCCATGCGCCCTTAGTAAGTACTAATGAACATGTACCTTGCTGAGATACTTTGAGCTATCAACAGCACCTAGAATAGTATCTTGCTGACCACGTCACTAGTATTGAAATGACACAGCGATTTTTTGGCAGCACCTACAGCCACCACGTAAGATTCTCTGTGATCACGCGCTGCAAGTGTGGTTACTCACACCCACAGTAAGTTCTCCAAGAGAAATCCTCACCTCCTACCGGCACAGCGTAGTCATGTTGGAGCCAGTATTGGACAATGCAGACAAGTAAAACCCATTCAAATTTTAGAGGAAATATGCTGCCATTCGAAAGGCCAACGATCAGACCTCGAAGTTTCATCTCTATCGTCTTTTGAATTCAGAGCAACTCCAGGTTGCAAGGCAACATATCAAGCAACTTTCTTTTATATGTATGTCCGCATTCGATACTCTGTTATATGCTGTTTTCGAAGGCCGCAACATCTTCATCATCAGCCTTCTTGTATTTGATCCACTTTGTCTGATGTCAGTTTATGCAAATTTCAGCTTTATTTACATATTTATCAGTGCAAATAGAATATGTGAATTGTTTTGATTCATCTTATGACAATTTGCTTAAGTTTTTTTTTGTAACAAAGGCTCAATTTTGTCATCTCTAATTTACAACATTCTTTTTCGTTGACCGAATATGTCAAAAATAGAAGCAAGGCGCATTTCTTAGCACAATTTATTCACAATTTGTTCACATGATAATTCCTGTTATTAAAAGAAAATATAAGAACACTACTACTATAGTGTTCGTATACGAACGCTTTTTTTTTGAGTTAGATCAATGTATGTCACAAACACCTTCCAACATCTACTGGCCATGGTGAGTATCATCTTCGATAATGATGATGATGCTGACACATCACGACCCATTGCTCCCAGATCAAGTATTCAGCCAACGGTGCCCTTAGTTCCAGTACTAAGTCACCACTTAAACCTCAAAGTTCTACACAGAAAGGCTTTTCTTCTATTGTCTTTCGATTTCAGGTCTGCTCTAGATGACGCTACAGCTGCAGGGGTACGTGACAAGCTACTTCCTTTTAATAAATATGTAGGCATCCGTTCCTTTGTTATTTCAGAGATTGGGTAGTAAAAATGTTTTATGGGTAAATAGTAGAGATGTGCAAATGTCGTGATTTTATCGTGTCACGCGTGAGTGCGTAAACGTGACTTAAAAAAATTCCTCGTGCTAATTTTAAGAATCACGCACGAATTCTCACGCTCTCACGAGATAACATTCTTGCGTAGCTACATATGTAACTGTAACTATGTATGTTTTTTAAATACTACGAGTATGTAGGAAATATCAATTGAGAATCACTACTGATTGTACCGCAGAAAATGTTTTTTGCTCTAGACATTTAACATGTGCATGTTATTGAAAATTAACTACTGCCGTTGGTAGTATTGACTAGGTAGTTAATATGTAGACATTGACTCACTGGTACATTCACATTTCGTGTTTTATTAAAAGAAAATAACTAATTGGAAAAAAATATGTATATAGGTACATAATATATATGTATCGGTCAAGTAGAAGTTTATAATTACGGATGTCCCTGCCCACTTTTTTAAATGCCAGAACGTATAATTTATACAACCCAGGGTGTGTGTCACGTTTCGTAAAAATCTGTTAAGTAGAAATATGTGAAATATAATTTTAAATGGGCCCCTCTATATTGTGTCATTATGAGCGTGCAAGGTGTATTATAAGTGTCGTAGCAATCCCATAAGTAAAAGTAGATAAGTGTTCCCCCCATTTTTTTTTAAATGGGACTAAAGTGGAACCTTCCTTGCAGACAACAAAAAAAAGGAATTTCTCAAATCCGTCAAAAAATTACTAAAATACAGGCGAATGGATAACCTCCTCGTTTTTGGAAGTCGGTTAAAAAAGGGACTAATTCATTAATTTCTTCAGCATTACCAGTAAGTAGGGATATTAATATTTTCTCAGTTTTTTTAATTATTGAACAGTCGTGCAGTTTTTTGTTTCAAAAATCCGTTTCAGTTCATATAGTTTTTATTGTTAACAATAACTGTTCATTTTATTATGACCAGACAAAAACCTTCGAAAGGCAAAATTAATTTTTTTTTAAACAAAACCATGATGCAATGTATGTATTTGTAAGAACCTTTTTTCAACCCAAATAACATACAAATTGAACTACGAGCATATACTTTTTCAAAAGCGTGCGTGATCGTGATAAGTTGTAAACCACTCGTGCTACTATTATTATTCGTGAGCGTGCGTGATCGTGAAAATTTTCAAGAGCATTCGTGCGTCAAAGTGCGTGAGTAAAATACTTTTCTGCGTGAGCGTGCGTGTCGTGAGTCAAAAAACGCTCACGTGCACATCTCTAATGAAAATGTAGTTTTTAGTATTATTGCTTATTATTGACTTTTTAAATTTCAAGTTTTTGTTTTTTTTCTATTTCTTACAGCAAACTTTGTGAGAGGCATGGGGACTCTAACGAAGTTACCTATAAAGATATAAACGTATATAAATACAACGGCGATATTCGATGTTTGATGAAAATTTTCGTGCGTTAGAGCAAATCCAAATTATCGTAGCTTTTCTTTAAAATCCAACAACAAAATACACACACAATCCAAAGAAAAAGCTATGTTATTTTGCATTTCACTAAAGCACGAACATTTGCATCAAACATCGAATACCATAGATATGTAGGTATTTCTATGTTAATGCTTGCAACGACCCCAGCAGTACTGTGGTAACACATATAATAATTATTTATTATAATAAAATTCTATAGTGTAGATATTTTTGCGGTCGGGGCATTTTTTTATAACTTAATTGTGGATGTATTTGTATGTATAGTACAGTAAAATCCCGATAATTCGTAATTGCAAGGGACCGGCCATTTCTTACGATTTATAGGGGTTTTCGATTTAGTGGGGTTTCGATTTAACGGGGTTAAAATAAAATAAATACGAATTAACGGGGTTTTTCAATTTGTTTACTAAAACGATAAAAAAACATAAAAAACAAAAATTTTTTGTTTTTGTAACACCGACAGAGTTTTATGCGCTTTGACATTTTTCTTTATTATTCGTGTAACAAACTGATCTTAAAAAAATAAACACACACAAGCAAAAGCAAAAACCCACGCAAAAAAATAGCGGTAAACAAAAAATAATTTTTTACATGTTTCTGTTGTTTTTATTACGAATTATAAGTGCTAACAATTACGATTTATAAGAGGTAAAGAAGATTTTATTTAAAAAAAAAATTACGAATTAGCGAGGGGACCAAAATGTATGGAAATCTTACGAATTAACGAGATTACGAATTATCGGGAATTACGATTTATCGGGGTGCGAATTATCGGGATTTGACTGTATATACAAGAGATACTTGAATAGCAAGGCAACATTTTTAGAAAAACTCGTACTGGTAAACAGCAAATAATAAAGAAACATTTAAAAAAATTCAAATCTAAAACTCACGTTTGTGAATGTCTACTCTACTGCAAAATGTATGTACTTGTTAGTTATACAACAACAACAACAAGAAGAAACTGCCAATATACACTGAAAGAAAACATCAGAAAAACAAACAATTATTCTCAATGACCTTGAATCTTAGTTGAAGTTAATTGATGAACCCAAACTGAACAACATCAGTACGATCCTAAAAAACACTTGCCAATCAAAAGCTCAACAACATGGAGTAGAAAAAAAATAAGAAAAACCAAGTATAAATAATCTGCTATTTTTTTACATTGTGAACAGAAAAGATCTTTTTATCAGTTTATGTTTTATAATTGGATACAAGAAAATCTTTAAATTTTCCTTTCATTCTTAATTTTTAATTCATTGAACATGGGTGTGGGAAGTTTATTCTATTGGTAGTAATATGTATAATGATTTCTCTCTATACAAAAGAATTCTTAAGAATATAGCATTGAGATTGAAATTTTCAACTGTAGTATTAATTATTAAATTTGAGTGCAGTTGAAACGCAAACACACAACAGTCTAAGCAAAACTCAAATATGTATTAAAAAATGTTTTTCATTAGATTAAATAAATTGGCAGCTGATTTACAAGCATTTACGAATAATAGTTATATTCAATCAGAAGTCATCTTCACATACATGAGCACATACATGTGTATGTACGAGTATGTTCATATGTGTTCAATTCCATTTCTTTTAATTCCTTTTGTAGAGGTATGGTATTGTTCTCAAAATAATATCGAGACTTAAAAACGTTTTGAATTCGGAAGCGCTTAAGAATAGCGTGTCATATCAATCATAATCATTTTGTTTCATAACTCTTAAAATACCAAAATTATCTCAGTACATTGCGCCCTATAAAAAAAGTGAGCCTAATGTCTAATTTATGCCTCTTGTGCAGCCGGCAGGGATTACAATAATAAAATATAGAAATTCGAGATGAAAAAGTTTAGAAGAAAATAAAACTGATATTTTATAATCAATTAAATGTCTAAGGAAATATTTTCGTATACATATTACTTTCAACATTTGGTTTCTATCGACCATTTTAATATCCCATTAAAAATACCAGATTATCAGATAAATTAATTTTATTTCTGTCGCAATAGCAATTTTTTAATTAAGATCAATAATCAATAAATTTGCTGAACAACTAATCGTATGAAAACCATTAAAAAAAAACAAAAAAATATTGAATTTGAGTTTGTTCCGAATCCCAAAAGTACTACACATTTTTTAAGAACCACAGGCAGATTTGCTTACCGCACACATGCTAAAAAAGAATTGTTATGATGCTAATTACACTGATTTGAAGTTTGCTGTATGCTGAGTAACTTTCCTTTCAAAATGTGTTCAAACCTTTTTATTGGCTTAACGAACAATGTAGTATTTCAGATAAAAAAAGGTTAAGTTTTTTATTTTTGTATAAATTATTTTTGGAACTAAAAAGCGCACAATAATCAGCAAACTAATGAATTAATCAATTAAAGCTGTATGTTGTTGAAATTATATGTTTGTTTAAACGCCAACACGCTCTTGCCTTCCATGTGAGTACATTTTGTAACAGATTTTGTTTTCTTTGTGCAGAGACTTGAAAGAATTAAAGTGCCTCAAAACTGAATCAATCTATTAGGATGCATGTGAGTAACAGATTTTGTTTTCTTTGTGCAGAGACTTGAAAGAATTAAAGTGCCTCAAAACTGAATCTTTTAGGATGAGACGATATTATGCTTTAATTGAACAAGTTTTAAATTTTTTCTATATATCTAGTATGGAAGGAAGTTTCCCACTGTAGTAAAATATTTTTTTTGAATAGGAATTCAAAAGTTTAACAACTACGAAAAAAAAATTCTACCATGCCTCAAAATGCAACTTATTTTTTAGTTTTTCGAATAATGCGTCTTCACTTTAAGTCCCTTCAGATCCTGCCATTTTAACGGATTAGTTTATTGATTGCAATCGGTCTTCTAAAAGCCTTATCAAATCCCTGCAGGAAATTTTATATTAATTGTATGCAACGTAGCTATTTCATGCATAACTTTCTTATGATGCAAAAGTTTCTGAGTTATGATCAGTGAAAAGAAAACACATCTGATACGCAAAAAATTGGTTTGCATCGTATAGAGTGTGAATGGGAATTAATATAGTGCTCGGAATCTAAATATTTATTAAAAAAGGGATATTCTTGGTATGGGTGCTAGGACTAGGTGACTGGATCCTTCCGATGATAAGGCCACATAAAGGCCATAGATCGATTTCATGCAAGTTTCTTGAATTTGTAAGCTGTTGCTGGAATTTCCAAATAGGGTTTGTCATTTCAGTGATAGTTGTTGTTGCGATTAATATAAACAAAAAAAAAAAATTTCTGGTTCAAATAACAAACTTAAGCAGTTATTGCCTTTTCATCTAACATCTACCATCCGTTTGAGAAGATGTTAACATCTTTCCAGAAGAAATATAAAGTACTAAAAATCAACATCTCTCTACATATTTAAAAGGTATTTCTATCTCATTTTATTTCATCTAAAATCTTTCATTAATACACAGAAAGTCAGAAAAAATAGAGTTTGAGTTCCCGGCAATTCAAAAAAAATAATTCAAAAATCTACAAAATGGGATATTTCAGTATTTTTACTGTATTCTTCTTACTTTTCACGGACTTCAGATACTAGTTTTGGGAATACTAAACAACATGTCTTGTCTTAAGATGGCATAATAAAGTTTATGGTTCCAGCTTTGGAATTTGGGAAGAAGAGGCCTTCAATTTGATATTTATTTAAAAAAATGGTCTATTTCGAAACAATCTGGTTTCTTCCAAACGAAAACTTTGAACAAAAAATTTATTTGTAACAATTCCTATAATATTCCTTTCTAAATAAAAAAAATATGGGTTGGCATAATAGCGAAATAATTAACCCAATTTTTTCTGCAAAAACGGCGAAACTTTGATACCAAATTTCTTTTTAATGTTTTAAAATTTTGTCCTTCATTCATACACACAAAAAAGTAATATGAATAATTTTGTAACATCAATTAAAAAATTAATTAAATTTTCACCTATAAAAAATTTGATAATATCAATTAAATTTTTCCACTCAAATTAATTAATACAATTAAAAAATTAATTAATTTAATTAAATTTTTAAATTAAAACATTAATTGGTGAATACTGTTTTCTGTGTAATAAGTTTTTTCTTCCCTGAATCGAACAAGATTTGACTTTTACATCAGCAGAACAGTGGACCAAGGTTGGTAAAAAATCCAATTTAATTTTTTTTTATCGAATATTTCCTAAACTGCAAGCGAATGCCCATAAGATCAAAAACAGTTTGGCATCGGAATTATTTCCATCTTTTATTGAAATCCCCCGCTATGCATCAATAAAGTACTCATTGTACCAACCTTCTTCATTGTTGCGTTAATGTCAGTTGAAAAAGACGAAGTTTAACGTATGATGGATTCTATGCGCCTGGGTCTTAATAATTTTTTCGTCTCTAATTTTCTTTTTCTTTTGACGCTCTCTGCTTGCAAACTTTTTAAGTTAAAAAACCCTTTCCAGTAGCAATTGTTACAAATTCCTAAACATTTTTAGTAAATGAACAAACCTTTAATTTTCAATTTACTGTCACCGTACATTATTGTCTTACAGCCATACCCAAACAAAAGCGGCAACCGTTTTTTAAATGTCAAAAATTATCATGGCCATATAATTTCTATGAAACAAACCGAAACAACTCGGCGGCAACGCGTTACAATTGGAAAATTCGATTTTGACAGGAACATTAAGCAGTGAAGTTGGTTGACAAAAACCTGCTTTTGCTATTGTTATTGTTAAAAAGTAATGGCATTTTAGCAATTTTTATGTCAATCTACCGATTTTATCTTCATATTTTAGCCCTATTCTGTGGCCTTTATTAATCAAGATAAGTTAATATTACAGTTCATAATACACAGTTGACCCTTTTATTTATTTAATTTAAAAAAGTTAAGAGAATAATAAAATGGGCAACATATGCTGAACAAGGTTAGCAGGCTGCTGGTGAAAAATGAAATCGGGTGTCCAGCTCACTTGGGTCCAATTCGATGATCCCTTTGTGCTTAACAATATTGTTTATACTTTTTTTTAAAAACTTTCTTGGCCTACCATGTTTGTAGTTTTGTAATTCTCAATAATTTATTGGGAATTTGTCTATAAGCATTAAGGTTTTGTAATCTTTTTTGAATTGTGGTTGAAATCTACTGATACGTTGCTTAAGCAGCAACGAAATGTGCAAAACCAACAACATATAAACTTTTTTAAATACAATAAAATTTACTAGTCCATTTTACATTTAGTAATTATTCATAATTGGAAAAAGTAAGCCTAAGCATATATTTTAATTTTTAATTTAACCAATGTACGAGTATCATCTCTATTTACACTTTATGATGCAAAAAGTTTAGTCTCATTGTGTTAAAATACAATGCTAAGAATTTAATTTATACGAAAAAGCTTTTAAAATTAAAATTTCAAGTTTGTTTCATGCATTGCAAAGTAATAAATAAATACAAGCTTCCTTGTGTGATGGCGAGAAATTGTAATCAACCAATTCGTATGGGTGTTGTTTTGATTATGGTGGACTAGGTGGCATTATATAAGTTGTGTGGCTTAGTTATTGCTTCTTAAATTATTCTACCCTATAATGATTGTTTTAAACATTTTTGAACTCCCTTTTGCAAACCAAAAAAATTTTTAGTTTAACTTAGTTTGTTCTAGTTTCAGCCGCTTGGATAATATCTCCCTATAATGCTCTTCTATGTATAAACTACTTTTGGGGTTAGTCCGATTTAATGCAAAGTCGGGGCATTTGGTCCTTTTTGGGATATTGTAATATTAAATGCAAGTCATGTTGTTGGCATATTTGCAGTAGTTTTGATGCAGTCCTTTTCCCTTATGGAGTACGCCTAATATGATTCAACGCATATTCTTTTATTTAAAGTTGCTGGAGAACGCTTTCACTAAACCGCTGATGATGTATTTAATTTTTTAGTTTTTTGGATTTTTTCATTTTAATTTTTCCCCCTTATTTTATTATCACAACAATATATTAATATTCTTTAATGAGTCGAGGGTAGAGTCTGAAAGTTCTTGTTTAACGTGTTGGTTGTAACTTTCTCGTTAATTTTTTATTATTCAAGAGAATTCCTGTAGCTGCTCCATTTAAAATCACTATTTTGTGAGACTTTCTTCTTTTGTATATTAACGGCCGTATGTATAATCACATATTGGCATGAATTCAGCATAGGTGGCAAGATTGAACATGGTCTTAACGAGCTTTTGCATATAAGTTTACATTAAATATCATGCTAGGATGTGATCGTGTGTTAAAACTACATTATGCAGCTATTTTTTATGTCAAATTGTATAGAGAAACTCGTCAACGCGTGGTTCAATTTTGTCACTTATGCTAACTTCATGACAGTTTTTGATTATACATAAGGGCCTAAATCTTTTTGCATTTTTGAAATTGTATATTTAGTTGCATATTCCAAATTTAATTGCTTTTTCTTAACTACGTCATACAAGTTTCTCTCATTATTATTTCAAATTTTAAATGTTTTGCTTTCTTTGCCTAATTTGGAATTAAATGATGTTCTCTATGAGCTCTATAGCCACACACAGGCCTCTCACAGAAATCGATCGAACTTGTTTTCATTGCGAATTTTCATTTCGATCGATTTTGTGTTACGTTCTCCAAATTTCGATCTATTTTGTTAATCCAAAAAAAGATTAGTTAGATTCTTTTCAAATTAAATATGACAATAGGCAAAAAAACACAACACCAAATACAAAGCCAAAAAAAAATTATGTTTTATTTAAATGAACAAAATTTAAAAATTAATACACGAAATGTCTGCAATGACGTCAAGAATGTGCCGGAAAATTTCGGGGAAGAGGATTAAGGGATGCTTCAGATCCACTTTCATATCCAAACGCAGTGAATGTGTTAAAGTTTTATTTATTTTTATTTGACTGAATAGAATATTTCAGTTTTTATGATGCTGCATTTTTACCTTATGAATTGAGGAAAATAATACAAACAAATTTTAAATAAATTGTTGAAAAACATTTTCCTTTATTTAAATAACTTGTTTCAAGCAGATTTGTGTACTTTCACATACAGAAAATGACAATTCCGAGCATTAAATTTAAAGTGGTTTCATTTCGAGCAAATTCTTCGTTTTTCGTTTTCTAAAGAACCTAATTACGGAATTGAAACCATTTCGATCGAATTCGGTTTCTGTGATAGACCTGATAGTGTCTCGGTTTGTCTCTTTCATTTTCTCGATGAAAGAATAAATATAAACATGGTTTCAATACAAGTAGATTTTTGTCATTCTTTTACGAATATACATATATTGTAATTACTGGCAATTTAAAGACTTTAAACTGCAAGCTTTATCTTCTCGAATATTCTTGAATATTCTGGAATTTTTACAAGGTCCTGTGGTTTAATAGAAGTTGTCATCAACTTCTAAATTCTGCAACTTAAGTGAAGAAAGTGTAATACTCGTATTGATCTCAAGTTCTTCAAATATAACTTATAAAATTACTACAAATGACTTCCTCAAGTATTTTTCCTGAGTACCTAATTTTATGTCGGGAATAATAGCATAATAATTTATATTAAAAGTAAATAAAAATTTATATATGACAAGTAGTCACACATGAATTAATACTTTAAATTTCTGCAATGATATCACTTTTTCAATTCATGCTGGTTGTTGATGATGCTTTTTGCAATCCCTTACGTTTCAAAAACATTCATTTTCTTATCGCGTAGAATAAGTTTGGGTCTGAAAACACGGCTCATCTGTCATAAAATGCAAACTTCTTAATTTTCAACAAGTCATTGTCGACAGTTGTGTGTTGCGGATTTTTATTTTCTTTGTTGCTGTTATGATGAACATTTTTAAAGTTGAATGTATCTGTTTCTTTGTTGTCTACAAACAACATGCACGTAGACAATGTATAGAATGTAAAGACACATACGAATAGATACACGTACTTTATGCATACATGTGTACTTTCAAAGAATAATCAATATGTACTTTTATTTTATATTTTCTGCTGCATCAGTATGATGATGTTGTTTAATTCTCAAATTGTTGTTAAAAACTGCTGCTGCTGCTGCTGCTGCTGATGTCGGTGTTGTAAAATTGTTGTTTCTATTTTACTTAGCAATTGATTTGATGAAAATAATTGCAAGTCATTAACTATTGAACTGAATCTTTTGTATATAAATATTCGTACATATGTATACATATATCTGGTTGCGGGCCTTGTATTTGCTACACTAAAACCCACCACTGGAATATGCCATTGAATTTGTACGATTTGCAAGGCTACAATTACAAGTTGAAATATTAATTTTGATTTATAAAAATTTCAGTATATTTATAAATACTCGTATATACTACGCAAGTGCATAATTCAACTTTTTTTACACAACTTATTTGATTTCCCTTGTGTTATTTTTCAAAATTATTCTATTTAAAGTTTATAGCAAAACTGCATTATTATGAGCATCATCTTCATCGTGCATGTGGCTTAAATCCATTGCATCAAAATATTGCAACTTGACATAAATCTCATGTGATGCTATAAGACTTCTTGTGTTCATGCTCTAATATAAGTATTTATTGTTTCATAAATTTTACAACTTAAGTTCATGTGAAAAAATACACAAAATTGAAGACGATTTGAGTAACATTCATCAAGACGTTATTAAGTGTTCACAAGGTGTCAGTGTTGCTTAAAGATACGAGTATGTATGTGTATTTTTTATGTTTTTACCCTTGAGTTATGAAGCTGTTTTATTATTTTATTGATTGTCGTCATAAACTTTTGCCACTACTTTGATTAAAGTCTCTGGGTAAAATCAAATTGGCAGCTGCATTTAAAATTGCATTTTGAATAACACAGATTAATATGTAGATAATCGCGAGGATTTTTTTTTATTTTTTAAGAAGTTTAACAAGTTCTTTAACCAAAAACAAACATATTTTGGAAAATAGTTAATATTGATACAAAAAAATTATTAATTAATTATTGTAAGCAAAAGAGGTAGTAGATGCGTTTAATATAGCCAGCACTCTATAATATAATATATTCGTAAAGCATCAACAAAGGTCTATTTTGCCAAGTGTTTTTTTATAAAAATTTTCATAATTCTTTTTTTCCTTTAATTTCTCTCTTCCTTCCTCTTATGGGCCATTGCAGCAGATAAAATTTAGGGCCTGGTTCACGATATCGACAGCGTTCGACTTGTCGCACACTTACATTCAAAACAAAAACAAATTCAAAAATTTTGTTGTTGTTTCCAATGTAAGTGTGCGACAACGTTCTACTTGTCGATATCGTGAACCAGGCTATTAATTTTTATTTTTATTACGAGGAAGTGCCACTGTTGCTTCTTGACACCGTGTATTCCTGCGTGTGTAATGCCGAGTACACATCTGGCAGACATGTGCCCAAAAAAGCGTAACCACTAATTATTAATGAAAAATTGTTTAATTCAGACATGTATTTATTAATTTCAACAGTTTCCACTCATGTTGGATTCTATAAAATTGTCTATTGCTATGTATGAAACTGATTAACTTAATAAATACTTCAATAGCTCGATAGAGGCTTTACATAAAAGTAATCGGCGGATCAACATGATGTGACCAAAACTAAAACATCACGCATCAAAAAATTTAATAAATTCAAGTAAATACATACATAAATACAGCAATAGCATTTTCTTTTCTAAAAAATGTCCTCGGGTTTTTTTAAAAAAAAGAACCATGTCTGTACATACTTATCATCTGCATACATCGCACACTAAATCATAGACAGTCACAACTCAAAAAATCTGAGATTTTCTGGAGTGGCAATAAACTGTTGATACTGTACAAATGACGCAAGTATGTAACACAAAAACAGAAATAACTGTTCTATTATTATATTGTTCAAAAACACTGAGTTGCACAAAAAATGTTTGCGGTCGATGGAGATCAGTGAACTGAGTTATGAAAAAACAAAACAATTTTAATAATTTTGAGTTGTGACTGTTCACGATTTATGGCTAATAAATTAGAATATATTTAAATATAGTTTAAGTTAATATTTATAAAAATTTAAAGTATGTTTTTCAGTGATTAGTTTAAGTTATTATCAAACTACGCTGAAAGTGGAGTAGCACTAAAAGTTTTTCAAATATTATGGAAAGCTTTAAAAAAACAAACAGCTGTTCAATATAAATCAATGTGAAGAGAGCATCAGAATGCATTTTTCTATTTATATATTTCATGATATGAATTTCGTAATGGCAATTTACTTGGCGAAATTTAAACTCCAGAGCGATATTTTTATGATTTTGGTAATACAAAATAATGTTAAAAATATGGAATTTTTTGTGTAAGGAACTTTTTCTACCACATAAATTTACTTGTGCAAAGAAGAGTTGCTTTCTTTAGTTAGAGAAGTTATTATCAGAAATGCTCGATAGACTTCCAGAAAATATGTGTATATTCCAAGCTTATGGCCACTTCTCAAGTTATAAATGTTGTAACTTTTTATATCAAATAAGCTTTTCTAACATAGAAAATGTAAACAAAATTATGCACCCCAATCAATATCTCATTTGTTGTTTATGGAACACAGTATGGAAAACTTCCTTTTTGAAGTTGGAACATACATTCTGATAATGAGGTAATAAGGTTTATGATTACCACGACGCGGCTGGTGCCGTTTCAAGGAGCTCGCTGTGGCCGTTCTTAATATGCAGGCTGTGCTCACAAGTAACGCTTGTGTGAAAGAACAATTGCCGTTATAAATTTTATTGGAACTAAATTAGGAAACAAAACTTCTCAATTATTTACTTATAATGATATCATATGTGAATGTAAATAAAATATAATTCAAATGGGGAAATGGGAATTCCCTGGAAATGTCTGCATAGTAAAACAGAAAATTAAAAGTACACGTTATTTTATAAATATATAGACTTTTGTGACACAAATATGTATAAAATGGCGTAAGTGAAGTGAGTCAAATTAATTTTCATTCATATCAGAAATTTGTATTATAATCCTGTTTTACATTAATATCAACATTCTCATTGTTTTATTTTTATACTCGTATTTTACAAAAGTTCGTTTGAATAATTGATGATGATGAAATTGTTTAAGGTCTCTTTCAAATATGATACGTTTTTCATTCTCGGTTTAAACACTAATACCTATTTATCGATCTCGAAGGAAATTTTTCATTCTAAAAATTTCATTTAAAACAAAATCAAATTTTAAAATGTTGTTTTTGTTTCAAATATAAGAGTAAGAAAGAACGAATTCCTTCGACACCGATAAACAAGCAGTAAAGTGAGAGCACTGCCTGAATGGAAGGAATATGGCCCTTGCATGAAATACTTCCCTTTAAATCGAGGGCATACTGTACAATGTATTTTTTGGCCTTCCAAAACCTTTTCTAAACTTCTTAAAACTTATTCTCTCCTCTTTGTAGTATAAATTACTTCTTTAAGACATTTTTTGTGATATATTGTGATATCCAATTTTATTAGTGCTTCATGTCTGTTTAACATGCAATTATTCAATGACACGCTGCCTACAATGTAGCGTTCATATTTTACTATAACCATTAGCAGCATATTTAAGGCATAAATTGTTAAAGAATAATTATAGCAATTAAATATTTTATAGGAGTAACTGCATGATTACTGTGTGGTCATTTCAAATGTGCTGTCATAACATTCGAATAATCAACAGTAACAACAAATCCATATGGTCAGCAAATGGCAACTTAATATTTTATAAATTTAGTAAGTGACGAGTGCATTTACATGAAACCCCAGTAAATTATTTTAAATCATGGATACAGCAGAGAGATAGATAGACATAAATGTGGTCGTGTAAAGAGACATTTAATTAACCGAAGAACAATCGACACCCAGCAAATAAACATACAGGGAGGCAAGTCAGACCGCCGGATGGACAAACAAAATGAACCATTTTACTAAAGTTACTTCCAACTACTCCTCGCACACAAATTGTTGCCTTCTTATGGTTGCGGGCAAAGTTTTATTTGTAGACAAACAAAATGCAAATCAAATGAAGTAGAAATGAAATAAATTTAACATTTGATTAATTGGTTTTAAATTACTTGTAGACTATTCAGTCGTTTAAGTTGCTCAAAAGTCCAACAAATTATTTTTAGTCACTTTTCAATGTTTTAACTAAACGTTTCATTTTATTATAGATTTGTGTAAATGTTTGATTGACTCGTAGTCTTAGAAAAACATGAAAAACACAAAAACAAACATTTCATTTTGGGAGTAATTTGTTACAACAACACATCACAGTGCCAGAGCACACAACAACAACAGGTTTGCTGTAAAAGGAATCTGTTGAAATGTTTTTTTAATACGTATGCATATGTATGTACATACGAGTACATGTGTATAACTATTTCAATTCCCACTGGGCATATTAAATGTTAATATTTTTTTTAAAACTTCAGTTTTACTATTAATATTATCAACTTGTGGATCATTAAAAAATATTAATTTTAACTTCTGACATCTACACTTTCGTTTCAGAAACAAGTGTCTTGCTGCTTTTCTAAAAATAAATTCCAGCGCTGTGCTACATAAACACACTGACGTGCCACTGAAAAGGGGAATAGCTAGCACCTGCCATATATTAATCAATAAACTACATTTACAAATATAAGCCAATCTATTAATATTTTGGTAACCAACGGATTGTATTTTTGTATCGCATAGTTCGTTATTAAAAAATCAAAGTAATTTAATTTTAATTGAAGTTAAAAAAAAAATAAAAAAAAAACACTAATTAAACTTAATTGTTTGAAAGTTATTCTCTATATTATTGTTTATTATTGTAGATTAAAAAAATTAACCGACTTCAAAATCAGACACTAACCCCAATACGCAAAATATAACGTGTGCTTCAAGTGTACGTTAGAACCGGTTTTTGTATGAAAGTCTTGTTTTGATGTACACTTCAAGCACACGTAATTTTTTTTGCATATGGGAGTATTATTAATTATTATTATTATTATAAACTAAAAAATCGAAATTTTTGAGTTATGAAGTTGTTGAAGTTAATGGGTATTATGTGTTACCTGCAGAGATGTTCGAAGTCGGCGCCAAGAAGGTAGATACCCACTTGACCTGAGATTCGATATAAACGAATGCTCACTAAAGCGAAGAAATTTCGAAAGAAAATTTTTCGATATTCATTCACAAATCAAAAAAAAAAATTCTTGATTAAGGTTCGCAATTCGAACATCTTTCGATAGTTTCCTGAATATGTTACGGTAGCCCAGTAGATGTGTGCTAGTCTGTTAGCCTAGAGGTACCATATTCAAATCCTGCAGCGTAAATTAAGGAATTAAAAATAAAATAAATAACATAAATAAAATAAGTAAGTTAAAATAAATAAATTAAAAAATAAAATTACTTTCTTACTTTTTCTACTGCCTTTTTGCGATATACAAATTATATATATATATATACATATATTATTTTTTTGTTCTCTTATGTATCATTAATTTACCATCACCAAGTTGGTCAACTTTAACATGTAAATTTAAAAACCTAGGTAGCAATAGTTATGTTCTTGAAACTTAAAAAATTTGGCGACATTTTAGTCTATTCAGTGGAACCTGTTTTTTAATCGATAACCCACGATGGAGTTTGTAATCAGTTTATATGCCGTCGTTATTAGAATATTTTATAAGAAAGTAATTTTATAATACACATACACACACCTTCTTTACAATGACTTCCAACAGCAATGTAAGTGATACATATACTAATGTTTTATTTAACTTAAACGAAATGACTTTAAACGGTTTAGTGTCTATTTTTTATTTTAACTCCAATATAAGAGTCATTAAACTTGTGGCAATAAGAAAGAAGTGCTTGAGTCATATTTTACTGTTTTGCCTGAGAGCCCTTTTAAGGGTTCAAGTCGATTTTCAGAAATTTATTTCTTTTTTAAACAAACATCGTTCTATATACTGCAAATAATACATTTAAGTTGAAATATATCAAAGTATAACTTAAATTAAGCTATTATTCAAAAGGGGATTAGAAGTCTTAAAAAGATAAGTCACAAGACATTTTGCATTTCGACTTAAGCACTTTTTCCTTTTTGCCACAGAAACATTTGAAATAAAATAAAAATAAGTTTTTCACCCAGTCACAATATTGGCTCCTCCAACTTTATTGAAAATCGCTATACACACTTACCTCTTGCCAGAGCACTAAATGATACCACGACCAGCTCCATAAACATTAATGATTCCTATATTGCAGCCGCCTAAAGTTCAACATTGCGGAATTTCTACACAAATTTAGTGACACTCAGAGCCTATTTCACACACTGATTTAAATATCAATTCATATTTAAATGTAATTTTTCCACACAAAAATTCATAAAAATCGACATTTAAATATGAATTGATATTTAAATAGAGTTGGTGAAATTGGAACTTAAGGTCGTATAAAATGGGAACGCCTCTTCAGACTTAAATAAGAATGCTGCCATTTAAAAGGCATTTGTCGCCTCGTAGCCAGCTACTTAATTATTTTGGAGATGGCAGCAGCACCATCTGTTCCTCATATTTAAGTATAAATACATAGTTCAGTATTGCCACCTTCAAATATTTAGCATTTATAAAAATTAAATTACTCTTTCAAAATGTACTTACATATATTTTATCAATCATTCAACATTTTGTATTATACTGGCAACACTGAATTTTCTCATTGTAGCCAAATAAATAGAAATTAGTTTAATTGGACTGCAACGACAAAATGAGCATAGACAACAACCTGCCGCCCTGTTGCCATGCTGTCTTCAAAAGAATCACTCTTATATAAACATGTGTATTCTATCTGTAGCCTGCTGTGGTAAATGTGTTTAATGCAATACAAACCATCTCATTAGCGAAAGTAAAATTATATGCGGTTCAACAACGCATTGAAGCTATTAAAATTTACTACAAAAGTTGTGAAATTTTGCGGTCAAGTAACGATACCATCGCTCTGTTATATGAAAAAAATTGCCCACTGATATATTTTCATTTAACACCTTTAACCTTTTTTGGGGCTACAGCCGTAAATGTGATGGAAAAAACTCCGAAAACAGCTTTAAAATAAAACTATCTTTTTGCAAAAATTATCGACTTCTTGGGAGATAAAAAACTAGTCGTAAACGAGTTGATATTGTTGGAAACACTTACATTTTCTTTCGCATTGCTGTTCAAATAAATGTTCGTTGTTAATAAGCTCAAATCAATTTTTATTCGCTTTGAACGCGAATGAACGCGTAGTTTCAATACTATTGAACTGAATGTTATTACATGAAAATATGAAACTAACGTGAGAAGGAGTTTTTGCTACAAAATTAATAAACTGAACTTAAAAACATAGTCCATTGTTAAAATATGGAACCATAAGAATCGATATTATATACATATAAGATGATGACATTCCATAGTAGTAGTAGAAATCAAATGCTTTCCTTTCAAATGCTACTATGTAATAACCCAGCCTCTTTCCATACTAGTAGCATTTCAGGGTTGCACCTTGAAAAACTCCGAATAGCTTTCTAGACATGATATTTCTTTAAAAACCAGTTAAGTGCTGTAAACTCAAATACATTATGACCTGAGGCTCACCGTATGGTTCAGAGACACACTCCAATACATTTGCATTTTTTTCTCTTCACTAAGAACTTATAGGTACAAAGATGGTTAGAATTTGCTGATTTATGAGTTCAATGAGTAAATAATGTGGAAAACACTTTAACATTTTATCTTAAAAAAAGGAAATGTATATATATTCATGTAACCAACCAACCACAAAGGCATATAAAATAAAAACCCTTTGATATCAATCGAGTACAAAAGTATTCTATCTCTCAATGCAGAAGAAAGCACACTTATTGAACAGATTTCATTGAAATTATAAACAAGTAACTCTTACATATTCATTTATAAAGACAGCTGTCCTTGAAATCAATTGTTCATATGCCTACATATGCTGTTTTTGTAAGCCAGACAATTCAAACGATTTCATCAAAATGTTCTGAATAACTGGATTACTAAAATTTCAACAGCTACACTTCATTCTGAATAATAGTAAGGATTTTTTACTCATACAAAGACACATTCAGAATATACATATACATTACTTTTGCTGTAAGAAATAGCAACAACTAAAATCTTTTTTATGCAATACATTTTGTTTTTGTAAAACACATGCGCTGGACTAATTTTTGTTTTTAAGTGCCATAAATTGTTTCCCTCTGCAAACAGTAAACAAATGAAAAGTCGTCAATGTAAATTATCTTGTATTGTTAAGATGATAATGAATTATTTTTTTTTTTTTAATTATTAGGTAAAGTTCCTTCACTCTTTTCGCCATCCACACACCTAAGAAAATCATCCACTAAGTATATTTCAAGTTTAATAACACATATTGATGAAGCCGACCGTCGAGTGACGGATGAGCCATGTCATTCGATGTTAATGTTGTGACATTTATCATGGGCGCGCACAATATACATTCTTGCAGCACATTCTTCATACCAAATGTTTTACATACACACAAGTAAGAACACACTCAGTCAGTCAGTAAGTAGCTGAGTGCTAAGTCAAGTCAAGTGAGTGCACGAAACTTCATTATCGGCTTCTAATAATAAAGATAAGGTTTTGAATGATGTTGATAATTAAGATATATATTTTCAAAATTTATTTTTAAAGAATGACGCTTTCCTTTGGCTTATGAGCTATAAGAAAACAAATACTTTATAGCTGATTTGTTTAGTTCTTTTTTTTTTCTTTGTTAGGTTACACAGCACAGTTCGGTTATAACGTACTCAGAGAAAAGGAAAGGGCACAAACAAGTTCTTTTACAGAAATAAAAATATATAAATCGTGAAGTTTTGATGTTTTACATCTGAATATAGGCATTTCCACGAGAAAGTCCACATTTTTGTCGCGTGCGACATCAAGCAATTAAGCTTGTATTTCACATCAATGTAACTCGATTTCTCTTAAAATTTGATCCAATGTAGAACTGCAGACGTCCTTTACGAATATACAAGAAAAGTAAAAAAGTTTAATTTTCTTTGAAAAAAAAAATAAACAATCATGTTTGTTTGGTGTCGCACGCTATAAAAAGTTGACATTACCGTGGAAATGCCTATATGCTTATAAAAGAAGGTTGACGCACAAATTAAAAACAAAATCTGCAAGTAATTAAAAAAGTGACAAAACATAAGCAAAATAATACGATTTACTTTTTTTTTAATTTAGGAAGGCAGTAATAAAAGTCATAGTCATATAGAAAAACTGAAATGAAACGTGTTATTTTAATTTTTGAAGTCAAGTTAAACACTTCTCTTAAAGTTCTTATAGTCATGATTCATTTCTTTTGCATGTCTCTGACATTTTTAGTTATTGTTCGTTAAAATTTTTGTTTTTGAGTTAAATTCTGTTATAAACAACACTAGATAAAATAGGTATTTTTTTATTCATCACAGGCGTACGTATAAATACATTTGCATAGGGTTTTTTATAGAACTTAAAAATAGTGCCGAGAGAGGCGAAGTTGTTAGCTACTTTCGATAGTTCGTTATAATCGAACTATACTGTGTGTGGAATGACGTGTGGTGGTATTGTGTCTTGTTCCTATTATTTGATGTGTCAATATTTTATTGCTGCCAACAATTAGTTAAGGAAGGCAATAACCATAAGTACCTTTGGGAATGGTATATTGCAAGGTGTAGGAGATTGTCATAATTAGCTGATAATAAAGTGAGTAAGAAAGCATTTATATATCGCTTATGGATTACCTGCAGGCAATTTGATTGAAGTTGTAGATATCAATGGAGTACATTTCTCATAAATAGAGACATTTACATAGCTTATTATTTATTTATTTTAATATTTTGTAAGTACGCATGTACTTAAAAATACAATATTTTTTATCGCAGACAATTTTAACAATTATTTACCCTTTATTCATACCTTAAATATATATTCTCTCTACAAATTTTCTACTTTGATTAATGATTTTTCATAAGCCAAACTGATAATGTAGTATGCTTGCTTCTTTTAAGAAAAAATACATTTTCTTGGTCTTTAGTTTACTTCAGAAAAACATTGAAAGAAATATGTTTTCATTTGTGCAGACCATAAGACATAAGAACTTACCAACACCTGCCACATGTATTTTTTTCATCCAAGGATATATGATTCTTTCACCATCTGTAGTTTCAACCATCATATCATCATCGGTGTCCGAGTCCAGTAAGTCATCGTCCAAACCAGTTGATCCCAATTCATCTGGCGATCTGTCTAGCATAAGACGATCTTCCTCCAACATGTCATCCTAAAAATATTTAAGCACACATTTTTTTTGATTTTAATTATGCGCCTTACAATTATTTTTAATTACATTTTCTGAGCATTCATCATCACATCTCAGCCTCATGCCCAGTTCTTGTAGTTGTTGTCCTGCAGGTGCGGCCTCTTCAATTCGTTTTTCCAACTTTAAGCCTAAAATAAGACAAATTTTAAGCACTTAAATAAACACAACCCTTTTTATAATTAAAAAATTAACCAGTAGCTATATTCAGGGCTTAGCCTAGACTATGAGAGAGAGAGAAGCACAATATGCATAAAAAGTCCATAATATATATGTTCAAGTATAAATGTATTTATATGTACTCGTATGTACAACAGAGGGGGAAATTTTTAAGTTAAAAAATCGTATAAAAGCACGTGGCCAATGGAAAATTATAACAAAACTTCCGCAAGATACCTTGATTCTGTAATACTCGTATAGCCTGTTCCGCGCTAACAGCTAAAATAATATTCTAACCATACTATTTTAAAATATTTTAGCATTCAATTGGACCGTTTGACTGACTATCTGAAAAATTTTCTTACAGTGCAAAAAAGCTAAAAAAAAGGCGTTCTTTTTTTCATAATGCAATATTTTGCAAATTAATTTGTTTGAGTTTCAAATAATTCAAGGCTATAAAAACTTGTATTCCTTCCTACTGAGTTAATAATGTTGATATAAAAAATTTTCTAAGTGAGCTTTTGTTCTAAAAGATTCAAACCCCAATACATGGTTTTTCATTAAGGGCGCGTGTGTGAGATTATCATTGAAATTTTTTATTCGTTTGAAAGGCGTATCGATTAGGGTAAATGACTCTGGTTTTCAACCGGTTTTTTTACAATACGGTTGATGATTTTTTCAAAATGTTGATTTTTCGAATGTCGAATAGTCCGGTTTTTCTACAATTAAAAAACCGGCTCAGTCGAATACTTCTCGATTTGTGGATTTTGCAATAAAATTAGTTTTGACTATATTAAAACTTAGACGAAAGTTTTCTATTGATTTTCCTAAGTATTTTTTTAGTGTAAAAGTTCTAGGCGTTTTTTGGGTATGGCAACACTTGCTGCAACATGAAATTAAAGCGATTTTACGAAATGGTAGCAGAGGCGAATTAAGTACAATGTCAATAAAAAGTGCTCAGATGTTCAGAAGTGGCAAAAAACTGTTGATACTGTACAAATGACGCAAGTATGTAACATAAAAACAATCATAACGATATCTTGTATTGTTCAAGAAGACTGTGTTGCAAAAGGAATGTTTGCGGTCATTAGACATTTGTTCAGTAACCAGTTTATGCAAAAACAAAACCATTTTGATAATTTTGAGTTCTGACTGTTTATGATTAAGTGTGCGATGTGTACTTTACATATCGCTCATTTACTCAAATAATGTCATATCTCAAAAAAAACTAGTTTGCCAGAAAACGAGTTTGAAGTTTTCAATTTACACACAACTTAATGCAAAATAATTTTAATTTAGCTTTCAAGAGTTGAGCAAACAAGATATTTCTATGAAATTTTTACACAATATGAAAAACGATATGAGGATTAATTCCGCATTAATAACTCAAAAATTAAATTTTTTGAGTTATGACGTTCTTTGAGTAAATGAGCGATATGTACGTATATGAAGTTATTTTTAACCACCGACCAAAAAAGGGATGTTATAAGTTTGTACTGTGTGTCTGTCGGTGTAAACGTACAGACAAAACGGCTGGACGGATTTTGATTTAGTTTTCTGTTTGAAAGGTGGCTTGCTCGAGAGAGTTCTTAGCTATGTTTTAAGAAAATCGATCCAGCCGTTTAGAAGATATCACCTCTTTTCTGATATATCGTGGGTTTTTAAAATTTTTAATTTTGTTTTTATGTTTTACTTTTAATTTATATATAATTTTATAGTATTTACATGAACTGTCAACTCTTTTTTCAGTTAAGCAACTGAAGTTCAAAACTTTTGTGTAATAATTTTCCCACTATAAAACTGGCTTCTCCAGAATCTTAAAAACCGAAACAGGGCTTTTCATAATTTAAAATGTTCGAACTATTCGAAAACCGGTTTCTGGAAAATGTCGAATAATCGATCACCCTAGTATCGATGCCATCCTGTATGAAATATAGCATCATGCAAAAATTCCCCCGCGGATTCGCCGTGGGGTGCGCATTCGAAGTGTCTAGTTAACATCCAAAAGAAGAGGCTGAAAGAAGTTAGTAAACATCCACATATAGTGCTCGCGATCGTAAAATGGACAATGTGCCCGAAACTTTTCCGAAGTACAAGACTGATTTGTTAAAATAATCGGTCCACTGTGATTTTGAAAAACAGACTGACAGCCTGTTCGACAGATGTGGCTTTAAATCTCAAACATTTAAGTCCCTATTGGAAGATCCTTTATACTTATGAATATCTAGCTTGTAATTGCAATATATTCTTAACTTTAGCTTTTCAATGATAAAATCTAATAAAATAAATTTACGAGTATGTACATGTACAATAAAAGTCAGGCAAATACATACATACATATGCTCGTATGTATAATATAAGAGAGAGTAAAATGCATGCTTATGCAAATGTAAGTGTAAAAAGAGCATAACAAAGTGCCCACGGGCGGCCTTTTGCTTATCTTTGATGTAAATGTTACTGAAATATTAGCGTTTAAAAATATAATAGAAAAGTTTGCTGTTACGTTGTTGGTTGAATGTGTAAATGGTTTTATAATTAAAAAAAAAATAAATAAAAAAATTTAAATATCGCAACAAAATACTTTAATTAATATAATGCAAAAAAGTGTATCGATGGTCTTAAGTAGAAAGGCCCTGACTGGTATTTTTTACGAAATTTAGTTTTTCAGTGATTCCAATATGTTTCCAATATGTATGACTTGTATTTATTGATTTAATCAGTTTCCAATCATGTTGAATTTTACAAAATTGTCTATATTAGTTGTGTATGAAACTGGTTAACTTAACAAATACGTGTCTGAATCAAATAGTATTTCATTAGTAATTAGTGGTTACGCTTTTTGGACACATGTGTGTACATTATGTTTACTCGGCATTACCTATAGTGCTTTTGAAACTCGGTGAAAAATACAACAGAATTACGAGAAAAATTTTAGGCACTCGAACGTAAAATCAAAGTTAACTCATTGCAAATTAAATTTACATTCAAATCTAATTTCCACGATCAATAAACTTTTGTTTATTCATATTTCATTTATAACTTGAAAGTGTTAAAATAGTTTTATTCATTGCTGGCAAGTTATTATTCAGCATATGAAATAATTACTTTGTACTCATTACTTTGTAAGGCATCAAAAGAGCATTATCATTACAAAATCGAAAAAAGTTTTTGTGGAAATGTATAAGTTTTTAAAGCTATAATGGAAACTTAAGATATTAAACGAGACCGCTGTGCTAAATGACGAAAAGGATAAATTTAGCTAAGAAAAGGATAAAAGATTTTCACGAATATACTCGTACTACGATTGTGCTACGGTGCTACTATCCTGGACTGAATTGAAGGTAAGATCGCATTTTGCAACTTGACGCAACAATGCAGCGGGAACAATTCTATATTTTTAGGATATAGCACTGCAACTGCAATACCGTAACACTTGGCAGCAAAAATTATGTAAATTCTTAGCGGTAACTGCACAACGCAATATGACCAAAGGTTTTTTAAACGAGTTGGTCACCTCGTCGCGTATTGTCATGTCATGTAGTTCAATCGCTGCTTAGTGCGATGTGATCCACAAAAACAAGAGCAAATAATATTTTGTCGCGTCGCTTACCTCAATAGTTTTACTCTAGTAACTGTAAACTGTGTAACTGACTGCACTTTTATTTGCATCCCTATATATAATAGAATTTTAATTTTTATTGAAAACTTCCAGGAGATAATACCGTGCATTTTGGAGTTAAACAGATGGTTTTTGATAAAACACATTTTATTATGTTACGTGTTCTCCTCTGACCACAAACATTTAGTGCAACGTTTCTCCAATTTATTTCTCCCATTCAAAACATAAACAAAACATATTGTCAAGGTTATCAAAATAGTTATTGGTTTGTGAGATGATTTTAGCTATTTTTCAGGCTTGTGAACATGAAGTAGCCACTCGTTCCAAGTCCAGAGAAAAGTGCGGATAAGGGAGCAATCCCAATTCATTAATTTTTGCAATGGAAACTGCACATACTCGTATGTGCCCCTTTGCATTGTGCTGGTGAAAATAATCTTTTTTCTTGGCCAAATGCGGTCGTTTTTTTAGTTTAAATTTATTAAATTGATTCAATAAGTTGTCATAATATTCCCAATTGTTTGTTTTAACCTCTTGAGAGAATGTAAATTGTAAGCAAATGCCACATCCATGTCTCGGAAAGGTTTCTTGTACTCAAGTGATCATTCAAAATTGAAACCACTGAGCCATGTGAGACACCTATGGAGTCTGCAATATTCACTCCATAGCGTGAATTTTTAAAATGTTTCGGGTGTAAAGACTTGAATTAGGCGTCCGGAACATTCGGCCAAAACGAAATTCGGTAAACTACTTCTATATCATTTACATTGATGTTGTAGAGTACCCATAATATTTATCCATGGGCTTACCCATGGTATTTATCCGCAAAAAATAATGCCTCATGAGCACATAAAATCACGCTGTGGTCAAGCAGAAGCTAAATGACGCCTTGTTAAAATTTTCACAACAGTCAAATGAAAGTTGCTTGTTGACTGGAGCAGCGTTTCTCATTAATTTAAGAAGCAAAAAATTAATAAATCACGGACTTATTAATCCTACCTGGTATGAAATTCAAGGAACTTCTTTTTGTGACTATTAATAAGATTTCGTTTCAAACTCCTCGAAATATTCAAGATATCTAATTCCATTTATAAAGAAAAGGAACACTTGTAGTACAATAAATTTCATAGAACAGTCATGTTGTTCATCCAGTCTAAAAGAGCACCAAGAGAGTTTTCAATTCTTTCAAGTATAAACTCCTTCTGATAAAAGGAATATTCATAAGAAACAGCAGAGAAATTTTATCGAACTGGATACAATTATTTTAATTAATTCACATGCAAGTGTCAAATTTCATTCAAGGCCTCAATTTTTTACAATATTTCTAGATTTCCACTCCTCTCACTTAAGAAAAAAATATAAAATTTTAAATTTTTTTATTTATGATCTTATTAGGCTAAATTCGTAAAGCTCTGTAAGCCAAGTTACATGTGATAATTATTAATGAACAAATATCACCAAGTTAATTGTAAATATTCTAACAAACACGAGTAGAACGGAACAATCAGCTGTTTTCGAAGGTCACTGCACCTTCATCAGCAGTGTTCTTTGTGTTTGGTCCACTGTGTGTAGTGTCAGTTGATGCTTTATATACTCAAGTTGTCAGTGCAAATGGAATATGTGAATTGTTTTGATTCATCGTATTACAATTTGTTATTTTCCGAAACACTGGATCTTGATCTTCTGCATAAACTGGTTCTTTCATCATAAACGATTCTAAAATTAACTTTGTATCTAGAAAATTTTTTTATATATGTAACTCTATATTATTTATGCGCCTAATATAGTAAATACTAAATTATATACTCATCATATACCTGTACTAATATTATAAAACTGAAAAATTTGTATGTTTCTATGTTTGTATGTTTATATGTTTGTAAGAGATAATCTCCGGAACTCCCGGTCCGATTTAAAATTTTTTCAACAAAATGAAGAATGGAATCTACTTACTGACATGGCGCTATGTAACGTCTCACTAACTTACTTAGGAAAGGGTCCAGGGGCGCTAAAACTCCTATACTCAGAAAATATTAGGGAGGATTACTGCCTCTCCAAAAATGTCTATCCAATGTTGATGAAAGTTGAATCAAAGATAGATCAGCGTAAGCAAAACACACAGGGTAAAAACGTCAGCTGGTATATTATAAAAAGTAGTAGGATACGTTTTTTATAAATAGAAATTGAGTTGGGTGTAAACCTCTCTAGCCACTTCAACACAGAGGAGCATGTCTTCAATTAAATCATGCTTGGGTTACTTTTGCCGCGATGAAAAAAGTATACCGAAAACAGCTGTAATGTATTTAGTGTTATCCCTGTTTTTCAAAAGCATTCAGCATAGTTGACTTAAATATTTTAATATCTTATTCCTGTAAATAATTATAAATTTTTTGTTTATATCTTAGGAACACTTGCTGAATTCAGCTACAATCTCTGTCATAATATATATAACAAAAAGGAAAAAGTGATTAAGTCGAGATAAGCTTATTTTGACTTAATGCCACGCCTGTAGTTTTCTTATTCAAAAGTACCTCTAGGCAAAATCTCAATTATTTTGTGAGATATTTCAGGATGGTAAAAAACATTGCTTTGTTTAAAAAAAAAGTGCAAAATTAGTGATATTAATTTGAAAAAATAAATATATTGCTCAAATGGCCATCTTCTGAGTTGATGCATAATTTGGATTTGGATTGTTAATTGCAAAACATCTGGGTTTTAAGCCATGCAAGGTTCGTGATTTGCATTGGTAAACGCGAGATCTTAACAACTTGTGAATGAAGAAGTGTGGTGCTTTTAGATCTGGCGATCTGGACGGCCACATCAAATCTCTACAAGGGAGATCAGTTGATCCGCAAATTTGTGCTTCAATGTTTCCATCATTGCTAGAGTTGTATGCTTGGTTGTTCCGTCGTGTTGAAACCAACAATGATCAATGCAGCAACTTGCGGCAAAAAAACTGATTTAGCATCTGCCTGCAAAATTCGCCATTTACAATTACGGTGGTGTACTCGGCACAAAGTCTCTAAGCTCTGAACCAAATGGTCACCAATGTAGGGGAAGATTTTCAAACCTTATACAAAAATTCCTTGGAGAAAAAATTCTGCTGATGACTATAGCCATAGTGTTTGCATAAGGCGAACAGCCAAACGCTTAAATCTTCGAGCACATAGAACAAGACGACGAGGTAAACGGCAATATAAGGTTGCTTTAAAACAACCGACTAAAATTTTTCAAATACGCAGTAACAATAATTCCACGTTCTGGAGGTGTGTATGGCTCCAGGGCTTTTTGCAGCTCTTCAAGTAGTGCTTTTAATTTTATATATTAGCATCCTCCACCTTCTCGCCATTATTCCACAAGGATTTTAAAGTAATATATAAATAGCATAATTTATTTTGCTGATTGATAGTAAGACAGTTGTAAGATATCAAAACGGTCGGTCTAAATTTTTGGAATTTTTTAAGGACCAAAAGCAAAAAATACATACTCGTATATGTACAAATACACAAAGAGAGTTTCGTTTTATAAGAGTAAAAGTGTGCTTACCCTAGTTTACAAAACTGCTCCCCACTCAAGTTTAATAGTCAGTAAATAAAACTATCAGCCATATCAGAGATCAAATTCCATTCGAAAGAGGAGCTGAATTCATGTGATACTAGCTGTGCCCGGTAAACCTTTTCACACAATCACTTATTTTATTTTCATTTATTTTCTACATATGTAAACGAGTATGTACATATATACAACTTAGTCAATTTCTGGGAGCAACTTTCCATCTCGTCGATTTTGCTAATAAGGAGTATTATTATATCTGCGCTTTCATTGAGTACCAATGGCAATGCGTCCGCTGTATAAGTAGGATAGCGACTAATTTGATACTTGTAAGATTTATAGTACGACTTGTAGTAAAATGTACATTCTGCATTAGAAGGACAGTTTTGGTATACACGTATTATATATTTTAGTACTAAAAGAAAATCTTCAAGTAGCCTTAGACCATTTTCTGGAAAGGTTTTGATTTATTTTGACTGATTGTGTCGGTGCGAATGAAAATGGAAATTGGAAATGTTCAAAAAGAAATACATATGTATATCTGGGATACTAATGCAGTAGATAAAAATTACCTAGTACTTAAAGTTCAAAATGAATTGATTTCGTAACTGACTCACAGAGTCATAAAAATCTCAGAGGTACTCCCAAAAGTCCTAGTATAATGAAACATTGAATGTTTGTCAAGAATTCTGTATAATAACCAAAAAGATAAATCGAGTACTTCCTTAAGTCCTATAGGTGTAAAATTTTGAATGTGTACTAGAAGTTATATTTACGCAATGAAGAATAAAGAACGCGTTTTCTCTCAAATCAATTTACTTTTTCTCTTCTAATTTTTCACAAATTTGATATTATTGGATTCGACCTATCTTCCATAAATGATTTTTGTATACAAGTTCTCACTAAATTTTATAATCATTATTTCGGTCCAGCTTTTTGACGTAACAGGTAGACATCAGTGATCAGTGATCACAAAAGTGTTACAAATTCCTCTTGAAAAGGTGATTTGGTTTTGCTATAGCTTGCTTCTTTTTGGCCAACGAAGCTTTCCATTCCTTATAGAAAAGATTGCATGCTAAAACTAATTCATTCATGCAAAATTACCAAACCGAACTCCGAGTTTTAATTTTTTTTTGCACAGCAAAAATTTTTTCAGAACTTTAACTTTCTTAAAGCTCACGTGAGCTTGCAGAAGTAAAATTTTTACTAAGAGCATTAGTAAAAATATTCACATTGCAGCATTTAAAATAAATGAAAGCTCACTTAGGAAGAAGAGCAATAATATGGGGGCAAATTACGACATTCGATACGATTCTAAATTTAAACATATAACATATTTGAATTTTTCTTAATTACGCAGTTTTGACAATAAATTCTGGTGAATGAGACTAAATATAAGATATATAAACATAAGTTGACATTTTTAAAGATGACATAGTACTTTTAGTTTAGGGTGTTAAAGTTCGCACTTTGGCCTGTATATGCACAATATCGGTATATGAAACTGTGTGTTCTCTAAGGCCGAGTCACATAGAATCCATCATACGTTAAACTTCGCATATTTCAACTGACATTAACGAAACGACGGAGGAAGTTGACTCTGTGGACTGAAACATTTGGGCAGCTTCAATAGGTTTGTTCTCCATTTTTTTAATTAAACTTAAATTTTTTTTGTTTTATTTTATTTTAATATGTATCTGTCAAATCACCCAACGTACTTAGTGTGGCATAGCTCATTATCATGTATTTCAACTTAGCTGTGAGTTGAAAAAGGTGACTTTTAACATATGTATGTGACTCGACCTTTACGCTGCAGCCACACGTTCAATAAATCGCTTTCAATTTCATCGCACATACTGTGTGTTAAAATTCCTTGAAAGTGATAGTTGTAACACAAATTGATAGTCAATTTCATTTTTTAAATTCCACCGACGAAGATACAACTCAAATTTGTAGCTTCAATCAAGGTGTGCTGTGAATAGCTGTTCTAATTGAAAATTACATTGCTATATAAATGGATAGGTGAATTTGAAAGCAATCTAGTTTTCAATTTAAAAAGTTTGAGTGTGTTAGTAAATAACGTGTGAATGTATTTCAAATTGAATGGAATTAAAAGGCAAAAATTTAACGTGTGGCCCCCAAGTTACATCTGAGATGTAATGAGATGTAAATATTTTGACTACGTTCGAAACTGCTTTTGCATAATTCGTTAGTTATAGTAAGGGCACTAGTTTATAATCATATCCTAAAATTGTAAATAGTAAAAGAAACTACTCTTAAAAACAATATTAGTAACTTGAAGTTAAAGATTAAGAAAAACTTAAAAAACATCCTCTTTAACATGCAGTTATTGGAAACTCAGTTTTTATGATAGTGGTGTGGAATTTGGAGTACTTCTATAAAAAAAATTTCCACACAAAAATTAATAACACAATTAAATTTCATTGCATAATTGCATAAGTCCTCCGGTCCAAACAAAATTCTGTGTTTTAAAAAAAAAAGTTTAAAATTCCCAAATACTAGCAGCCCTGCCCCCAATCACTGCTGCAGTGCTCCGGACGACAACAAACCATAATATTTGGATTTATTAGATTGGGTTGAAAAGACCTTTTTTAGGATTGTTGTGTGGTTTTAAGATGAGATATACGTGAATGTATAAAATAAGATAAGAACGTTTGATATATTCTTGCACGTTATTTGTACTCGTAGATATTTGTGTACTAACAGATACTTTTCGTGTAAGTTAAATTTTATAAGTCAAACTCGTAGGCAAAAATCTTTATTATGCGCATGTAGAAATTACGGGCATTAGTCATATTAGGAACCATGTTTCCTCAGTATAGTTTCTAAGGTTTTCCAGTCTAAGTCCCTAAGATAAATTACTAATAAAAATAAATATCCGGTTGTGTAAGAACTTTTCTATTTTCAACAAACTGATTCTCAAGTCGAACAACGCAACTTTTTGTGATATTTTAGTAATTTTAGCCATACTTGAACAAGTTTTTCCTTACCACTCAGTTGCATTTTAATGTTTGCTTCAAAACAAGTTTCAGCACTACATAAATCTAAGAGAACACAAATAAATAAAAGTACTCTGGGTTTATGTGACAGTAAGTTTTAATTTACAACAATAATAAAGGGAAACAAGGACCATGCACTAATAACCTAAAAAGAAGCTGAGCTGATCCAACATCCCACTGCTCAATGTGTCTTAAACTCATCCAATCTTTCAAGGTTCAGCCCCGTTTCGCTCGAGTTATTAATGTATAATGCATGTAGAATCCAATCTCCGTTCTTTAAGACCAAAAATTCGGTGTTTTCTTTGTGAGTATGGCAATACAAAACTTGACGTAAGCAGCTGATGTCAGATGCTGTGTCAGTTCAAAACAGTATGCGCTCTAATTGAAATTTTGTCATCTGACATTGACGCCTAACGTTCACAGCTGCAAAGTTTTAATGCTTTCACACGACATATGTAGGTAGTTATGTGTACATATTTTGCTGTGGGAAATTTGAGATATCATATATAAAATACAAGCTGTGTGAAAGCAGGTTGATAAATAAATTTATATCAAAACCACGTATGATGCTCTATTTTAAGGTGTCATTAACTTTCTTTAATACAACAATCTAATTAAAAGGCGATTTTTTATAGAATATCAAGCATCTTACCTAGTTCTTGTAATCCTAAGGCAGTGTTCGTCGGTGGTTCTGTAGATGAGCACTGCAGTGGCATATCCATCATTTGCGAGTGTGGCGAATGACCCTGAGAATGCGTGCTGCCTACACTGCCATTTGTACCATAATAACCACCGTAATATCCATTTGTGGCAATGGGATTGCCACTACCATTGGGTGAGGTTAACGCTGGAGCATAAGCGTTTGTTGCTACCGACGGATCGTTGTGTAAGCCTGGACCCGTCGCTAAATAGTCCGGCGTATGGTGCACAGCTGCTGCAGCAGCTGCCGCGGCAGCATGATGATTATAGTAACCAAGATTCTGATGGTGGGCATGGTGATGATGATGAGTTGGTGTGGTTGAGGCATAATTGGTGTAACTGGACGTTTGATGGTGGCCGGATAGAGCACTATTCGTATGAGAATGTGGATGGTGGTGACTGGTAGCAGAATGATGATGTGCTGCTGCTGCCATGTAGTCGCTAACCATATCTGCAGGATGTGTAGCATGAGGATGTGAAGGCATTCCACCAGCACCACTGCTTCCACCCGAGATCATATGACCCGTCGATGCCGTCATTGAATAGTGGCTATTATACTGGTGGTAGTCGTCGGCGACGGGTGGAAACTTTGGATCCAAACCATTGTTCATGCCCATGGAGCCTTGTACATGATGTGGAGCATGCGGATGATAACCCATTAGAAATGAGCTCATATTTTGTATGTTTTTTTATTCCGTAAATTTGTATCTTAAAATTTACTAGATTTTAATCACAAGATTTCGTTTTTTCTCTATTGTAGCACTTTATTTTATTTATTTATTTATTTTTTTTTTTTGCTATTGATTTATTTATTTTTCAAATAACCTTGAAACAGCAAACTTTTAAAACACTTTTATTTTTTACTCTTCAGCTAGAAGATATTAAAAACCCATTTTTTGTTAATTTAACACTAGCACTGCAGGAGGTATTTTGTTGTTAATTTGGTATTTTTTTATATTATAAAAATTTATTTTTTATTTACATTTTTTTCTATAACTCTAAGACTCTGTTTTATAATTCTGTTACTTTATCACTCGAGTAGAGAACCGTTTTTATATTGTAGTACAAGAAAACAATTAGAAATTCCGCTTATTGGGGACAAGAAACAAAACCGTACCATTTGTTTCGCTTAGAATGCATCTAAGCTTATGTATAGGTAATATTCATTCGATAAGAGACAGTCAAACACACGCTTTTCCCTACAATTCACAAAACAATCCGTCCGTACCGTTCGTGATGAGACGTTCTTTTGTTGTGTACAAGCGCCAGTAAGACGTTTGCAAGCGAACCTGTTCGCTTCGTACGCATTCGCAAAGATACTGCACAGTTTTCTCGTCCGTCTGTTACCCGCTCATTCATTTGTTCTCTCGCGCACTGTGACTGCCACAGCAAGCACAAAACACAGCAACAAATTAGCCAAGTTCATTGATTTGTTTCTACTACGGCTGTTCATACATTTGTTCGTTTTCAGTTCTGTAATTTTCTTCTCTTTAAAATTAAAAAAAACATTACTTTTTAAGTTTTTATTCATTTACAAACTTGATTTACTGGTTTTCAATAGCAAACATTTAAAGAGCATACACATCCATTATTTTGGTTTCGAATACGTATTTAGGTAGCCGAGTTCGATATGCTGTGAAACGTGTGTATTCAGTGGGACCAGCCCACACGCACAGTATCAATCTGCCATATTTGTACAATAGTGTGCACGTTTGTATGTTTAAGAAACCATGCCTGCGTGTTGTCTTCCTGCCACTACCATTAATTCTTGACTGCATGCACCATCAAACAACAAACATAATTAGTTTCCCACCATGTTTGTTGCTTGATAATCGCTTTATACATACAGCTGTCAGAGTAGGATAGCTGTACTGATGTAGTGAGAATAGCATGTTTAAGGCACACCCCATTATGAAAACCTCTCTTCCAACGAATCTTTTACAATAACACAGTAGAGAGCTCATGCATGAGTACAGCGTGATATCAAATATTGTAATAAATTTTCTTTTTTTTTACCCATTTTGGACACGCGTGAAAGACAGAGGGAAGAATAATATCTCTTTCTGTCTCTCTCCCAGCTGAAATAAGACTTTGCAAAGTAAACTCTCCATGTCTAAAATGGGTATTATTTGTGTTTAAACAAGCAGAACTGAAATTTTTAATTATATTCAAAATTACTAACTCCTCCAATTTCTTACATGAAGATATAAGTACTACTTACACTGTTGCCAGAAAATTTTCTCCTAATATCTGCAAAATTGGGTTAAAAAATCTGTAAAATCTACATAATGTTTCTCAAATCTGCAAAAAATCTGATAAACTAAAAACAAGTGCAATTTCAAAATTTATTTTTTATAAAACAGACAGTTTATGAAAAACATCTATAAATTTAGCCTTGATTCGTTTCCATGAACAAAATTTTTAAAGCCAGTTAATTTAATCTCATTTCAGAATGCCTTCTTCATAGTGCATATCAAAGTAAATTTATTTTATAAACCATTAACAAATTTTTTATGAATGTGTCTTATAATTTTGCTTGTTAATTCATTTCAAAATTAAATATTAAAGATTGTTGCGTTTAATTATGCTTCTATAGATCAGTTTAATACACATATGCAGAAGAGTTTCCAAAATATTTTGAGGTTCTTGCGATGGTCGTCGTGAGCTGGACAGAGTCTCAAAATTTTTATTTTTGTTGTCCCATTCAATTTATCATAAAACTTGCCCAACAAAACACGCTTTTTAGTTTTTATGTTAGTTGTTGCTGTAATATACGTACTATATATGCATGTATTTAAAATTAGATTTCCAGTAGATTTGCTTATCGAAATGACATTGTGTAAGGTCTGCAATTTAAGGACAAAAATCTGCAAATCTCACTATGTCCATTTTTCAGTAAAAAGTAACGATAGTTCAAACAATGACATACATACGAGTATGTACATGTGTAGTTATGAAGTGAATAACTTCAAACTAATTATTAGCTGGTAGTAATTATTACAAATATAGTCTTTACCAGCAGTAAACTTCGCCTATTTTTGATCCGGTTCGCAACCGGTTTTTTATATTTAGTTCAGATTTGACCGAAAACACATTTTAGGGCTGGTTAGAGCAATTTTCGTTTCAGGTTTGATTGTTCAAGCAGTTTTAAAACGGGGTTTACTCGTTTTATTAAATTTTTGTTTTGCCTTTTTGTCTGTTTTTATCGTTTTTTTAACATTATCAGTAAGTATGAAATAATAGAGATGTGCACGTGAGCGTTTTCTGACTCACGACACGCACGCTCACGCAGAAAAATATCTTACTCACGCACTTTCACGCACGAATGCTTTTGAAAATTTTCACGATCACGCAAGCTCACGTATAAAACATTCTTAATCACGCACGAGGGGTGTACAACTTATCACGATCACGCACGCTTACGAAAAATATATAATTATTTTTTTATGTTTGTTAGTTGAAAAATAGGTTCTTACACATCTATATGTACATACATAGGTATGTATGTATGTATGCATTATGTTTGCAGTCTCATTCTACCTATATGTACGAGTATGTATAGACATACACATACGCGAATACATTACTCTGATCTATGCACATATATGATCAGAGCTGGGCACCGAGAGAAACACGAGAGTAATGTATTCGCGTATGTGTATTAATTTGTATAAGAAGGCGATTGATGTTCGGCACTCTGGTGCTACTTTGGGAAGCTCAGACATACATAGATTGTAGTATTTATTATAAGAAAATCTGAAATTTTGAATACAGTTATATACCCACGCAGGAGTGTTAACTCGTGAGAGCGTGAGAATTCGTGCGTGATTCTTAAAAAAAACTCACGCACGATCACGCACGAGTAATTTTTTTAAGTCGCGGTCACGCACTCACGCGTGGTTTACTATAGATTTGATCACGATCACGCGTGAGTCACGCATGTTTCACGCGTGACACGATAAAAATGACGACATTTGCACATCTCTAAGAAATAACAAAACATTCATAAATTTTCAGTATAGTTTCAAAAATATCCGATCAACGCGAGCGGAGCCGCGAGTAAAAGCTAATATATATATTTATCCCCCATATTCGTAAAAAAAATAATATAAATTTGAAATCAATTTTAGGAAAATTTTGTATGAAAAATTTTAAATAAAATATATTTCAAATTCATTTTAAATTTTATGAATATGGGGTTATGTATTTAAATTTTTTTCTATGGGTATTTCGTGAGACTCTTATTAGCGGGAATTTTTGTAATTGTATTGGTATTTTGTACCATTTGTCGATTGTTAATTGTTTATTCTTCTTACTTTTCTTATTAAAATTGATCAATATTCCAGAAATATGCTACAAAAATATATATATAATGCAGATGTGATCAAATGTATTAAACCGTGACCACGGTCAGTTTTTAATGTAACTGTTACTCTTCTTATTAGTATTTCTCAAAGCTGCTGCACACAAAACCAGTCACGTTCACTAGGACAGCATTATTAAAAAATCGTAGAATCGCTCACCTCTAATTCACATTTAACTTCTTGTATATACGTACGTATTACTTTGTTACATGTTATGCATTTGAAAAATCACTAAACACAACTGTGACTCAATTTATCAAGTAACAGGTTTTGTAAATATAGTTCTTTCATACAAAGTGTGGCTGTTCTTGTGATCACAGTCACAGTTAAAAAGAACAGCGATTTAGAAATCACGTTCACAATGTACACATGATCATTAACATGCAGGCACGACTGTAGTGAATTATTATGCAGCAATTTAAAATGTAATAGAACACATGCTCTTCGACTGAAATGGCCGTTCTTCTCTTTTCAACTCATTCCGCATGGCGCATGATCAGTTTCGAACGTCATCATATATGATATGACACCTCCTTTCCACATGAACACCAAACATACAAATAAGTATGTATGTAGCAGCAACATTAAATTCAAAAACATTAATAAAAACCAAACAAACAAAACATTGCTTCATTTGCTTCGAAAGTTTTTTGTGTTGTAGTACTTTGCATTTCAGCACAAAGTTTGAGTAGTTTTGCTTTAAGTAAAACAAACAAAAGTAGACTTTATTTATATTTCATGTATCTATGTACGTACATACTAGGTATGTATTTACTTTTTACTTTGAAGGTGAGAAAATCGATCGTTTCTGGATTTGAAGAAATAAACACCCAGTTCTTATTTAACATGCTTTTGGCGAAACAATATGTGGCAGATGCGATTTGTGTTGAAAATATATGTAAATGAAAACCGATAAGTAATGCACTTAAATAAGTATACATCACGAGCTCGATTTGCGCAACCATTTTTTATATTACAGTCCTTATAAATGCAAAAGTCTCGATAAGCGCAACTTCTTCTCTTTTAGGAAATTTAAAACGCTTTTCTCTCTGAAAAACGTAAAACTGAAAGTACTTGTTAAAAAAGTTCTTTCAGTTTTACAAAAGAACACATATCAAAAAATTTTTTTTTATTTTTCTCTCTTTACTCTTTGTGCATGAATATAAAAATTTGCATAAGTAGAAAACAAATTTTTATTTACAATGAATGGATCAGAAAATACTATTCAGATGAAAGCGAAGCTATGGATCTTTCAGACGATGAAACATCAGAGAATATACAAATTGCAAACATACAAAATGTTAAAGTAGATGATACCATTAATGCACTTAACATTTGTATGAAGTGGGCAACAGAGAATAATATTCGTCATGAAAAGTTAGTTGCCATTAAGAAAATTAAAGAGTTGGCAATATCACGAAAAAGTAAGAATCCAAAAGTTTCAACATTCTTTTCGAGAAACTAGATTTTATTTATGAAAAAAAAAATTAACATGAGTAGAACTCAAATTTACAAAAGTACAAAATATGAAGCCTGGTTTTAAGTTTAAGTTTTTAATCACTTGTATAATTTTTTTATGTTTAACTATTGAATATAAATTATTTTGTTTAATTATCGTTTGGTTTGTATGAAGATACTTAGTGGTAGATTATTGGAATTTTTAGGTAAAAGCAACAACCTCGATTTCTTTTCGGTTGCCCAAATCGAGCACGTACTGTATTAGAATTTAACAATTTAGAACTTTGTACATATACATAAATACAAAAATATGTGAAAATATTTGCCCCCAGCAGTAAAATGCACGAGGCCTTCACTACACGGGCCTTTTTGCAGGCCTTCTTAGACCTTCTTTAAGATTCGATACTCATTCTTCGTTGCCTTCTCAGTAAGGTTTTCTTCAAAATGAATAGTAAAATATTTTAAAATACTTTTGTATCAAATCTTGTGAACAGCGGTTGAGCCTTGCACAGTGTAAGATTTTGCTAACACACAAAAAAGTAATATGAATGAGTTTGTAATATTAATTAAAATATTTGTAATATTAATTAAAAAATTAATTAAATTTTCACCTATAAACAATTTGATAATATCAATTAAGTTTTTCCACTCAAATTAATTAATACAATTAAAAATTTAGTTGAATCAATTAAATTATTAATTGAAAACATTAATTGGTGAATACTTTTTTCTGTTAATCTAGCTTGTCAAAAGTCGTTTTTTTGAGTTTCAATTTGAGTAAATATTTTTATTAAATATAAAAGAACACTTGTTATTAAATAAGAAAATGCAAAAAGTTTGGCTAATTTGTCAACAATAACAATATAACGGTACCTTAAACCTGAATTTTTTCGAGTGAATTAAAAACAACGAAAACATTTATATTAAATTGCCCATTTTTAAAAGCGTGTAAATTTTTATTGGAATGTAATTTTTTAACGATTCTTTTTTCTTTTTTAAACTCAACTTATTCGCTGTTAATATCATGAGAATTTATTTTTACAACCTGGAAAATTCTTTTAGTGCTATTTTATTTAAACAATTACTCCTTTTCGTTAACTTAAACAAAAATCTAAATTCTATAATCGATAAATTCTTTTCTTCATAACGCTTCAACACCAAATTTGTTTTAAACGAACATCTAAAGTACCCACCTTAAGGCACATATAAAATTATCTACCGAGATTTGCCGATTAAAAAAAAAAGAAACAAATAATGAGTGATTATACCACATACCACGAAGTTTTTGATATATGGCTTAAAACACCTGAAAATGAAAGGCTTGACCGTTCCGTCAACCACATTTGTAGAAAAATAAGCAGTAGTTCTAATTCTAATATTAATCATGAGCAATTATAAAGTTTTGTAAAAAATGTGTATATTAGATTTAAGCTGATGTGGAAAGCAGTAAACCGAATAAAATGTGATTTTTTAAGTCGCTATCGTGCCTGGTCGCCGTTTTTTTACTTTTTGATTACCCAACCCGAATAATATCAGATATAAATTTTTGCAATTGTATGGGAGGTGGGCGTAGAAGTAGTCCAATTTCGCAAATTTTTTTGACAATTGGCCTAGTAACACCTTGTACCAAAATTCACATGTCTAGCCTAATTTTTTTCCAAGATATTTAATTTATTCTCCCTAGAATGGCTAAATCTTACACTGTGTATTGTTAGGGTAGAATGAAAAGTATATTTTATTTATACACCAAAAAAATAAAGTTTTAAAATCAAGAAGAAACATTTTGATTTTAAAAACGAAACCTTTATGAAATAGAACTAAGTTTGTTTTGTGTTATTTTAAAAATTTTCATTCTTTGCTTAAAAATTAAAACTATTTTGGAATGAAAAATTATTATTTTTGTTTTAAGAAACAACAACCTTGATATAAAGTTGAACATACTCAAATTAAGAACTTATGTTTTTGAATTAAGAATGAAATATTCTTGAAGTAATAATGAAGCATTTTTATTTTAAAACTAATTATTTTTATATAAAAAATTAAATGTTTTGAATTAATAATGGAGACTTCTTAAATTAAGAATGAAACGTTTTAAATTAATAAAAGAGAACTTTGAAAATACGGATGGTTCGTATTAAAATTAAAAATGTAAATTTTGTTTGGAATCAAAATGGCCTTATTATGAAAAATTTTCGGTCTTCGACTGTAGTCCAAAGCGCTAATCGAACGAATTTTCATTTGCGTCATGACGAGCATTCAACAAAAAATGTCGCTATTATGTTATGAACACCGTGTTTTTTAAAATTTCGCAATAATTTTAAGATTTTGTGCTCAAGGATCATACAGGATAATGGACATTAATATACACTTGGTCATAATAACAGATTAATTCTTTTTTTTTCAACACGACACAAATATAAAATGTTACTCGGGGAAAAATATATTCTTTTATTTAAAAAAATTAAAATTATTGATATAATAAAATATTTTTATTTTTAGAATGTTTAAAAATACATTTCCTTTTTTATTATGATTTCAAAAATTATAATTTTTATTTTAATAAGAAAACATAGTTTGTGAAATTTTTAAAATGAAAGTGCACATTTTTGTTTTAGAACTGTTTCGTTATAAAAATAACAATGTTGTATATTAATATTATAAGAAACATTCATATTTTAAAAATGATTTTTAAAAATGCAAAATTTTTAAACCAAAACGCAACATTCTTGTTTTAAGAATGCTTTTTTGGCTCAGTGTACTCGTATGTATGTATGTAAGAAAACATTTACAAGTAAATTGAAAAACATAAAATAAAAATCAAAAACCTTTTGATTTATGTTAAAGGTTTCCAATTTTGTTTGTGGAAGTCACCGTGGAGAAATTCGTTAAATTTTTTAACACGATGATCCATCTTATTATTTTTTTTCTTCCATTGTGCTTTACCAGTTTCTGAAAGGATGTCTAGCGCTCAACTGCAGTTCAAATGCTTCTTACAGAAAAAAAAATCTCTTGTTATATAAATTCGAAAAAGCCATGCAGTTTTTTGCAGTATTGGAATTTTGTAGATAGATATAACCTGGAACTGAATGTGTCTTGAAACTAATTTTTCCTTTTAATTTATTTAACTGCATGAAGCACTGATTTTTTGTTAATTTTTATTTTATGTACATACATTGAATTAAAAACACTTATTTAATAAACATAATAAATAAAAAAAGTATTGAAAAACCTATGTTATTTAGTTTAGTTCTTAAACATCAACACAAAAATTTTATAGACTATAGTAAAGTAGGCCTTCCATTAGGATTGCTAATCTATGACTTCTGTCATGCCTGCTAAAGAGGTCCTTCTAGTGGGCCTACTGAAGCAGGACTTGAAATCAGGCGTCTTGAGTACGGAAGAATGGCGACCATTAACATCGCGTGTAAAAATAATTGAGTAGACAAAAAAATTATTCCAAAAAAATTTTCAAACATACGTTTGTTTGAAATAAAATTTTGTTTTAGTAAATATTTTTTACTGTTCCAGTAAATTTTTTGTTTATTTTATGCAAAAAACTTTACAAACTAAAAGATTCTAATTCATACAATTAATATAAAATTGCATACTGTAGAGAACAGTAATTTGTTTTATTTGCTTTTTAATTTCATATTGATTGAAAAAATGAGAGTTTTTTTCAAAAATTTTGCATTTGACTTTACAAATTCCTTTGTAGGACCTGTAGCTCATTTCTGTATTTCTCGCATCGTAAAATTTCCCGCAATTATTTAATTAAATGTTCAGCTTTAATTGGAAAGATGTGAGATAAAGTGTTTCTGTAACAATATTTTGTAAAAAGTTTCTCGCAAGAACTGTCAAAACAACTCTAATTTTAAATTGGTGCGAAATTTGTACAAAAACAAATAAATTTTTTAATTTGTGTGTAAAGATATGAAAAATAAACTAGTTGAAAAAATATGTAACGAATTGTTTGACTAAAATACTATTAACAAATCGCTATGTTTACATTTGTTTAGATTTTTTTTTTAAATTGTCTTATGTAGAGACAGTTGATAGAAAAAACTTTTTTCAAGCATTTTACATTCATTTTATATTCTTGTTCATTATTTTATTTTATTTTTCTTGTAAATTATTTCTTTTTTTGTTACTGCAAAAATATTTTCATGACATTTTATTTTCATTTGACACAGAAACAGAATCAGTGTTGTCTGCTTTCGCATTCAAATACAGAAACACTTTTTTCTCACAAATCGAGAAACGATGGAATTTTGTGCTTCACACTTAATGTGAGAAATTTTACGATGCGAGAAATACAGAAACGAGGTGCTGAATTGAACATATTTTTACTTGATCAGAGAATTTTGTGTTTTAATTGGAAAATGAGTCTTGAGCTTGAGTCTGTTAAAACAACGTCTTATACAAGGCTGAGTATGTATCGCTTCCTTATTGCAATATTGCAATACAGTCATAACTCAAATAAGCTAGTCTGGCTGAAGGTAAGTTTAAGGTTTTCGATTCATGTACAATTCAGTGAAGATATTAAAATCTTTTTTTTTTTTGCAAAACGTGACCCTGCAGAAAACATAGGGTTAAGTGTCCCCAAGTCACCATTTTTGTCGACTATATTGGTGACATTGTCAAAGGAGCGTCTACATATTAACATTGTTTTTGATGCGTAGAAAACATTTTGTCAGATACACACAACTATGCTTCTTCTTAATGTTTTATTGGTTTGTTGAAAATAGTTTAAATTAGTTTACGAAATCAATATAAATGGCAAATAAAAAAATTTAAAATAAAATAATTGTGGAAATTTTTATGAACCTACAGGCCTACAGATTTTGTGGGATCAGTTAAAAATTTGCTGTAAGTCCAGATTCATGCGTAAGTGTTTGATTTTATTAATTCGACGAAACCTTGAATTTTTCATTTATATACATATAATACAAACAGCAAACTAAATCCTTATTTGCTGGACGAATGTTCCCTTTTTTATGTATTTTTTTTATTAAAACAAAATTTTTTTAATAAAATATTCAGTTTTATTATCATTAGAATTACTAAAATGTACTAATGACTATCTGTTTCCAATGTGTCGATACGGTCCCAAAAGTAATAAATACTCAGTAGTACCAATGACACGCACATGCTAAATGTCTATAGCAAAAAGCATTGTACGGGGTATATTTCGTCAGTAGTACTAGTGACAAAGTCACTACAATTTCAATATTCGCTTTTTCTGCAGGGGAGTTACACACTTTTCACACACACACACACACACACATACGCTTTTTCCAAGAAATATACATACATATGTACATATGTATGTAGCTATTTTTCAACAACTCTGCAAAAATTATAAAACCTTTCGAAATCTTTGGAGACCCATAAAAAAATTGGTCTCTGAGATCGCCAAACTGAATATAGGGTCTTGCTACTTTTTGGTTGTACTAACCTGTGCTGTCAGGACTATGATAATTTTTCTCTGTTGCACAGTGTTATTTATGGTCTAAAAAAGCTTAATAAGCAAAAGTTTTAATGGAAATATGTTTTGAAAACGCGTTATAAAGCCTTATTATATTTATTATTATATTTTTAATAATAGGTCATAAAAATAAAAAAAAATTCTTACATATAAGAAAATGTTTACTGACTTAAAGGAAAGATTTACTAAAAAATTACAAAATCGTTAATAAGTTTAGAGAAATTATATCCGAAAAACTACTCCATTTCATTTAAATCAAAAAAAATTATTTAAGGAAATGACTTACTCTCGATTAATTAAAAAATTTTTACTTAAAAAATGTAAAAATCTATTCGAAATTTTACAAAAATATTTACCAGTTTTAACTATTTTTTCTTTAAATTATAAAATATTTTATATTAGTTATTTGTATATAGCAAGAAAATATAAATAAATTTTTAATATTTTCAAGGAATATTTAAAGTTGAAATATATAGTTTTTTTTGTACAATTTTACTTAGACATTATAAAATAACTACTATAAACTAGTTTATTAATGAACTTGTTTTTAGTAAATATTTCACTCGTCTCAGCTTTGACGCTATACGACATTTTTTTTACCCAAATTTAGAAAATGTTCCTAAGTTTTAGTTAATTTTTTTTTTTGAGTGTGTTTACTTATGAAAGTACTCATATTATTGACAAGAGACATTAAATTAGCCAATCAGTCCGGGAAATGCTGTATTTATCTACCAACAAAATAATCTACCAACAAAAAAATCTACTTTAGTACTTTCCAGAAGAACATACAATGTGGTTTTACAATGAACTTAATTTATATTTTATATAGTAGAAAACGGTGAATGTAACAGAGTAAAATCAAAATTGTGCTATACTTTTCCCAAATACTTTGTGTGAAAACTAATTTCAATATAAAGATAGAAATAATCCACAAACCAGTATTAGTTGATATAATTCAAATTATTTTTCAAAGTGATTACCTCTTTTGTTTATGAAAGGCCTTTTGTCAGTCACTTTTAACAGGTGTTTTAACATACAAAATAATAAATCTCTATCGCTAAAAATCTATATGGTCGATTTATGAATTTTCGGTTACGAGTACATTTTTCAAACGTGCATTGCTAAATCTGACAATGACTTAGAAATCTAATCTGTTGAAATTTTACTGTTTTATGTTTAATCGCACAAATGTTTGATTTTGTATTCGTTCAGCATTTTAGCGAGTTCCAGAATACGGGAGCAGTTCACTGAACAAATCGACAATGCCTGCCAAAATTTCTTTTGCAACAAAGTCTTCTTGAAGGAATATTGATATGTATGTATGTAAATGCATGGATTTACATCTGCGTACATGAAAGAGATGGGCGATTTTTCGAAACCTGTTACTTTTTCACAACAGTGATTGAATTTATCAAGTAATAGGTTTTAAAAGTATAGTTCTTTCATACAAACTGTGAATGTTCTTGTATGCTTACTTTACAGTAAATAAAGCTACTACATAATTTTTTATGCTTTCACCGCTTATAGAGAAAAAATCTTCAAATCGTGTCAAATCGTCTTTTCTGGCAACTATGTATAGCTCTCACATTTTTGTATTTAGAATTTTATTGTCTCTCTGCCTTTTATACGACAATTCTCAATATTTGGATGGGGTTGATTGCTAATTGTTTGTTCTTGTCGCTTTTCCTATTTATCAAAATACCAATTCTAATAAATATTTTTAAAGCAGAAGAGCTGAAATGCGTTAAACCGTGATCACAGTCACTGTTTAATTTCACTGCGCTACTCTTCTTATTAGATTTTGTCAAAATAACAGAACTGCCACAAACAAAATACTGCTAAGCTGTGATCACAGTTTAAAAGAACAGCAATTTAAAAATAACGATCACAAGGAGCAAAATTATTAAAAACTCACAGTATCGCTCAACCCTAGCACATATACGAGTACGTATAAATGTATGTATACACTTTTAGTGTAGTTTTTATGTACATCAGTGGTGGGAAAGTTGGCACGATCGTACTTTTTTGATACTATTTGACACTCTCACAGTCAAGAATTAAATTTCTTTTTCGACAAATGGCACGAAACTTTATTATATTTTAGAAAAGTGTAGTCGTTCACAATTAAATATAAAAGAAAATCATGATATTTTCTGAGGCACAGAAGTTGATCTACCCCGTCGGAGAATGTGTGGTTGACTACAAAAATAATTAACTTATAGTTAACTTTTCTTAGACTGACTAAAAGCTAACTGCAATGTCATCCAGAACAGATTTAAAATTAATTCTTAAGTTGAGCACGTAATCGAATTTGGTGACAGCCACAATAATTATTCTCATCTGCTTTGAAACTCATTTCAAATTTATATTAACATTTTGCTGTTATTATTTTAGATGGGACCTTAGCTGGATAGTAGCGCGTTGACTGTACAAGGTGTGATGATACATGTTCGAACCCCAGAAACTTAAATAAAATCAAGTTTAAGTTAGTTGAAATGAAATGTCATGCACGGTAAGGTAAGCTACAGCCTAGGACATCGCAATGTTAAAATAGTCACTTGATTACATTGAAAAGTCATCCAAGTGTCAGTCAGTACTAGTTGCGAAATATGTAGTTAGCTTAAAGTTAACGGAATTTCCTAAACGGTATATATGTACATATAAACGTAAATTATGTGGAAATAACTGTTTGAAATCAGTTTAAAGATAATTGTAAAAAGTTTTATTTCAAATTTTGTCAAGTTCTAAGGGCAAAAGTGTAATTTTAGTTTGGTTTAGTAAGTTTTCCCCTGAAAATGTTTTACCTGGTAAAACCAACAGAATTTTAAAAGCGAAAAGCAAAATTTTAAAAATATTAGCAACCAATATAGAACATTGGCTAATAGGGAAGAACTGAAACCATAAACAACAAAAATATATACAGTTTCTGGTCTACAGTGCACAGTGGGGGCCTTTGCAAAATAAATGGTAATAAATCTGCAACTTCTATTTATATTCCATAATATTTAAAAAAGTTACAGGCCTCAGAACTTTTTTTGAGTCCCAAGTGGTCAGTTTTGGCCCACTGTAACTCCTTTCCAGCTTAAGCGAGAAGACATGCATTATAAAGCCTAAGTCCTACTCTAAATATGATCGAAGTTTCAGGTAAATCCAATCAGTAGCTTAGAAGTTCCAGATTTATTACCATATATTTTCTTAAACTAAAAACGCATTAGATGAATGCTTGTTTCCTAACTTATCGAGAGTAGCTTACAGAATTTTGTCCATACCTCACTCCTCTGCATATGTCGAAACCATTTTCTCTGACCAAAATCTCATGTAAAAAAAACAAAGAAACAGGCTTTATGTTCCAACAGTATCAAGTCTTATGCACGTCAAAGATTTATTGAAGTCTTAAACTCTTCTTGTTATAACTTTAGCATTTGTAATTATGTGCATATGTATATATGCGTTGTGTCCCTTTTTTATTTCTTTGTAAATGAGTGAAATTTATTTGCTGGTGGTTAAGCGATGTCTATATGCATTTCATTGTTGCTTTAACAAATCGTCAGTAGACTTCAACCACACATTTTGAACAGTCACAAACCTCTTATCTTATGCACAGACTTTCATAAACTATTTGAGAATTCACAAATATTAATATTTTTGAAAATCACATAAGAAAAATAAGCATAGTAGGCCTAGTAACTTATATAATTATTTATTTTTTTTTTTATATAATTATTTATTTTTAAAATTTAACTGCCAGTTTATAGAAGTCATGTAAAAGTTCTCGTCTGTTTATTTATATTGAAAACAAAAACAAATTTGGGTGCTTTGTTTTTGGTTTCAATATAAATAAGCAGACCAGAATTAAAAAAATAAATAAAAAATTATAATAATATTTTGGTACTCTCGAGTTCAAAAGAGTACTCAAAAAAATTGTTTTTCGTACCGAAATGCAATAGTCATTTCCCATCACTGATTTACATTATTTCATAAATGCTCAAAAGCCATTATAATAAGGTTAGATCACAGCCGAATACAAGTACATAATAGTTTAAATACTAAGATGACTTGCAATTTGTTAAATTTTATTGCTTCTTATTATAAAAACTACTGTAAATTTTTAGTTCACACAGAAAACTGTTTTCTTATCAACAAATAATTGTTGCTCTTAATGTTGATGTTGACATGACTGTTTTATAATTTCTTAAAATGGAATATCCATACATAAATACATATGTACATAGATATGCATGCATATACTATATGTACATTAGAGTGGCCATTATATTTTTTTCTGCGATTTCTTATATTTTCTCCCCCAAAATCGGTTGACTTTTATAAAAAAATAAAAAATTCATAGAGATAAGTTGTGTCCGCCCCTCAAAGTTTTCCTTCAACCCATTTTTCCATGTATTTGTTTGCATATGACTATCTTTAAAAAAACATTTTACAAGAATATGATATATGGCAATATTTTAGCTCATCTTATCAAAAACATTAGCCTCGAGGAAAGTTTTTTGCTAATTAATATTTTAGAAAATAATGAAGAAAATAACCAACAAAATACCAAAAATTATATTTACCAAAACTATATTTATTTGGAAATTTTTTACATTAAGCATGTACAATAAGAGCTTATATATATTAAATTATTTCATATTCAAAAAAAAAAACAAACAAAAATATTACATTGAATAAATGGGCTTGATTGCTAACTTTGAGGGGCGGACGCCCCTCAAAGTTTTTTACTAAAACTGAACTGATTTGGGGGAGAGAATATAAGAAATCAAAAAAAAAAATCTCAATACAACTGACGGCCACTCTAATGTACATACTCGTATGGACATGTGCAATCGTATACCCAGTTGACCAAGACTTTCATTAATGATATCGATTTCGAATATATTTCGAACCTTAATCAGAAATAATTTCTTAGTCTGGCTTAAGTTCAGTAATTTCAATTCTTGTTGAATGAAATATTTTTATTTATTAATGTGAGTTTCTAAAGAATACAAGAAAAATTAAATTAGACTTTATTAGCTGGGGGAAATAACGATATTTTTCTGTGCAGCCACGCACTTCATCAGCACCCAAGTCTATCTACTGGGGTAGAGATTGTTATTCACATCAGCTATTTAACGCAAATTTTCAATAAAATGGAATATGAGAAATGTTGTGTATACAATTATTGATTTACCTTTGGTAAACACATTTCACTTCACTTTCTGTTTATCCGTTTTTTCATTTTTCTATATTTCGAACATTAATGAGAATGGCACTCAAAAGTGAAACGAAAAAGTTCATCTGTCGCCCAGTTTTGTTCCTAAAAACATTCAATCTCGAGGTTTCGCTAGCAATATCAAAAGTGAGATAATATCGAACTAATTTCGATATCGCAAAATGGCAGCAGAAAACATAAAAAAGTAATTTTATTTTTCAATTTATTTATTTTAACTTACCTATTTTATTAATTTATTTTTTAATTCCTTAACATACGCTGCAGGATTTGAACATGGTATTTTCATTCTAACAGACTAGCATAGATCCCCTAGACTATCGTAGCAAACTTTGTTCTGTTCTATTATTGCACATATGCAAAAATGTGTTTATTTTAAACTTACAGTGCTGTCATGGCTCGAACTTGGTACCTCTGGACCACGGCTGTACATACTTGCACCAGAGTGCCGAACATCAATCGGCTTCTTATACAAATGAATACACATACGCAAATATATTTATTTCTCTCGGTGTTCTCTCGGTGGACAGCATTGCTCTAGAGTCTAGAATAACAGGCTACGACACATCCACTCGGCTACCATCATCAAAGCTTTAGCGAACATTTCGAATTTTATTTCGAAATTTCTTCTCTTTAGTGCGCATTCGTTTATATAGAATCTCAGGTCAAGTGGGTCAACCACAAATTATGTATGAATGTATAAAATATTTTATAATGACATGCAATATTTTGAAAACCACAAATATTTTGCAAAAAGAATATGTACATATGTATTTTATTTTTAAACCTCATAAAATTTTCAATACTTATGTATATACATACATAAGAAGTAACTAAATAACTTCACATTTAACCATAATCTTACCAACATATGTATTAATATTCTAACCCACTAAACAGCAGGTAAATAATGTACAATAATAAACTATAGTAACTTAAAAGTTTATCTAACAAAATTATAAACAATTCCAACTACTTATTAAATGATATCGATAATAATTTAGACAAATTTCATTATGTTGCATACAGTTTTGAAAAGGTCTGTAAATATGTTTCACTTTCGGATGACCAGGAAATGTATACAAGAACTCTTAGAGTGACTTTTTGGGTTCGAGATTAAGATTAGTTTATTTCTCTAATTAGCTATTCCGAAAATTAATTTAATCTCTCTTAATTGAGTTTGATGTTTTTGAGTGGTAGTATAATCTTCTTGTTATGTGTTGTATTACCATACTGAACAAAATAGTGCCAACATTTTCTGTGCAAAAGTCATACATGTTAGAACTGCGGTAGTCAAAAGAAATGGATAAATAATATAAAATATATATATTATTTAAGCGTTTTTTAATTATTTTATCATATAATTTTTACAAAAAGTTATATGTTTCACAAGTGTATGTTGTCAATATTTATGTTAGATTAAACCACCACAATTGGCCGCTTAAACTAGCAAGTAAAATCATATAATCGACTACCCAAAAAATCACAAATGAAGATTAAGGTTAATTTAATCTCTAATCTTGAACTCAAAAAGTCGCCCTTAGACACAAATTTACAGTCAATAGTTAACTTATAGCAATAGTTTAACCACTAATATTTCATTAAAAGCTCTTTGTTTGCCATTAGTTAAACCACCAAATGTCATTGGTTAACAAATAATTAGATAACAGCTGATTCGTTGTAAGCTCTATTAGTATTGTTGTTTTGTGAAAAATTTAGACACATTTCACACATACGTTGTCAAGCATCTTCTATTTATTTAGTTGTTACATACTCTTTTTTTTACTTTTTTTAATATTTTACTTTTCCTTGTTTTATCCATTTTTAAGAAATAATGTAACAAAAGCCATATGCTATAGCAGAGATGCCAATACTGAAACTTAATAGTTTGATGTGGTTATCATTATTTGCTCATATTCAGAACTTTAGTTACACAATATACTGTGAATATCAAGTATTAGATAAACAATAGTTATCACTTTAGTTTACTAATAATTAACTAATAACTGTAATTTTGGCCCTTATATGAATAAAATTAGAATTTTAATTGTAGATACTATTACCCAATTTGCATTATAAATTTTCTAGCAAAATTAGTTGTAGGAAAAATTTTTTATTTTTCAAAAGGTAGGCATCCGCGCAATCTCCAGGAACATATTACCCAGCTGGCAATATGGTTGAACTTATGGAGAATTAAGGAAAATGAAAAGTGTCCATATAACGTTTACCCTAAGAGGAGATACTTGCTCCCCCATTCGAATCAACAATCAAAAAATTCCTCAACGTTCTCAAGTGAAATACCGTGGTATATACCTTGATCGAAGGCTTACATGGAAACATCATATTGACTCTAAGCTAACTCAAATGAAACTTAAGTTAACTCAAATAAATTAATTGATTGGCAGAAATTCAACACTCAGCCTAGACTGCAAACTTTTGCTATACTAGTCGCTTTTGAAGCCAATATGGTGCTACGGAATTCAGTTATGGGGCACTGCTTCAGCTTCAAATGTTAAGAAAATCCAACGAAGACAAAACAAAATTTTACGTTTGATAACATCGGCTTCATGGTACATCAAAAACTCAAATTTACATCGTGATTTAAATATGCCACTAGAGACTGAAGAAATTGAAAAATACTCAGACAAATATTTAATAAAACTAGAGTCTCATGATAATCCCCTGCATCGTAATACTTTGAACTTTACTGGACACATCCGCTTAAAAAAGAGTGACACTGAAGCTCTAATGCCCAATACCGCAGATGAAACTTTTGAGACAATTTTTATTTTACAACATCATTCTTGTTTTAATAATTACTATCACTAAATTTGCATTCGGCATTGGTCAGGCCCATTAATTATATCTAGACTTAAGATTTGATTACTTATTTTTAGTTAATTTTTTTTTTTTTGAAGTTACAGTAAATAAATATACAGCAGAAAAAACATATTGTATTGTTTAAAGTTGTATTTGAAATAAGAATTTAAAACAATACCTCTTAGAACAAACAAATATGTTTTATAATAGGGATGTAACGAAAGTTCGCATTCGCTTTCGCATCCGCAAATAATTACTTTTGCTATTTGCATTCGCTTAAATGTAACGAATATTTCAAGCGAATACTAAAGACAAAAAAAATTTTTGTACTTTTACGAAAATAGGTTGCCATAAACAAACATCTAAAACAGTAAAATTGTTTTAAGCTAGCATGAAAAAGATACATATACTTACAAGTAAAGCATTCTTAACAAAGCTTTAGAATTTTAGCGGAACAGTTTTATATAAATAAGTTCTAATAGGTATAAAAAGGAAACCAAAATCCAGCGGTGTTATTAAATATTTTTCAGTTTTTGAAAAAGAAAAGGCAGTGTTTTATTTGCGCGAAAATATTTTCTGCTTAAGACTAGTCTGTTCAAACTTTTGAAAAATGTTGAACACCATTCATTACTTCGTACAAAAGATTTGAAATGCAAACAATATTAACTCGTCCTTGTTTGTTGTAAATTCCATGCGAAACAAATGCCACTCATATTATTTCGTATGAAAACTTAATAAACTTATGCTTTTCCCAAGATGAACAGCGTACTGCTTTTGCAAAATTTCGTCTTGAAAAATTCATTCCAATTTATCTTAATAAGTATTTTGACAGCATTTCACATGAAATGTTGGACAAAGTACCAGGCTTAAGGCCCAAAGTAAGACTGGGTTGATTGCCTAACATTTTGTAAATTTACTTTTAATTATTATCTATACTTATTTTAATATAATTTCATATATCATTGTATTTCAAGAATTTGTATTTTTAATAAATTAACAAATATTTCCTCAATTCACGACTCAATTTAAATAAAATATATAATACAACTTCATGTTCTTGTATAAATTTATTTTCATGTATTTGCATTCGCTAAACTGGTATTCATTACCTCCCTATTTTATAAATAAATTGGTATTTGCTTAGAGAGCTTTTGAGTGAAAATTTCTTTCCGAATGCAAATATAAAGAGTTTTTATTAGAGTTCAATAAAAATGTATTTAATTAACTTATTTTTTTGTTTTAACTCAAACAACTTTTAGTCATACAATTTTAGTAGTCAGAATATTACTTCTGACCGAATTAAAAAAGAATCGATCTCATCTAATTGCTTGTAAAGAAAACTTTGCGATGAATTTTAGCAAAGATTTGCTCGTCATCTTTTGTAAACTAATTTTCTTGTGACAATTATTTTGTTTCAAAGTCTCAACTACTCAAAAGTTTTAAATTTTAATATTAATTAAATTATAATTACACAACATATTCAGCCTTATCATGAATTCTACATGTGAAAATTTCCGAATCAAATTTTTCGTTCACAAGGATTTTAATTCCGTTTAATCAATTGCAATAAAATTAAAAACTAACATATTTCCATTTTTTCCAACAGACAAATCTATGTGAATGATTTTTTTCATAAGTTTTCAGATTATTTCGCAATCGGATGAAGTTTTTTGATACCGATTTTTCACACATTCCGAAATTTCCATGTGAAATTTTATTTAGGATAAGCCTGATTAATTTTTGTATAACTGCTTAAACTAAAAGCTCATAAACACCTCTAACATGAATCTTATGTTAGAGGGAGCTTTTCAATATGCATCAAATTTTGTTACTCAACATTACATCTGTGGCAAAAAGGAAACAGTGATAATCTGGTAAAAATCTCAATTAATTTGTGTGATTTTTCAGAAAGTTATAGCAGTATGACTTTTCTTTTTATACTTCTAATCTCATTTGGAATAAAAGCTTAATTTAGATTATACTTTGGTATATTTCTACTTAAATGTATTACTTATAGTGTGTAGAACGATTAACAGAGAATTTACCTATTTAACTGTAAAAGAAATAAATTTCTGAAAATTAACTGGAGCAAAACAATAAAATATGAGTTAAGCACTTTTTCCTTATTGCCACAGATACATAAAATATCCGGCCGCAATTATTTATTTATTTAAAACAAATTAATTTTATTTGAATTGATTAATTTTGTAACTGCATTTCAATTTTTACATGAAAATTAAATATTTTTAAGATTCATTGTTAATAATATAAGATACAAACAGTATTATTTGATGAATAAATGTTAACATGAATCAAAAATATTTACGTACAATAGCTTCCAGAAACGCCAGGAAATATTTGTCGTTTTTATTAAAATCAAGAAACAAATGTAAAATTAATAAAATGCTGAATGAAACAACAAGAACAACAGTGGTCAGTATTTCAAATGATTGACATGACACTTAATGTTATTTTTTCGAAAATGTGGCTGAAAGAATGTCGAAAACAGAAAAAGTAACATTCAAACGACAAACAACAGAACTGAGCGAAGGAATATTAACCAACATGTCTGCCTCGTACAGCGTTTGGGGTGGCCTCAGTCGAAATGAAATATATGTATTAAAATATCGCCAGCGAAATATGTACGAGTATAAAAGAAAAAAAAAGAAAATAAACGAAAACTTTAATACGAAATCCGAATACAAACTCTTGCAATCAGTTGCGACTGTCAAGCGGCAAAGGAAGTTCACTTGCTGCACAACTTTGATTAATGATTCACTCTCTTTGAGGCACATTACGTTCCTGCTGCCGCTTATGTTGTTGCTATTGTTACTATTGTTATTATTGCTATTATTATTTGTTGTATGTGTTTCTTTTTAATACTGTTTGTTAACTGATTCTTTGTTGTTTTAAGAAACCATCAAAAACAAAAAAAGAGTATATGAAGTCTCAAAAGTAAGTTTGTAAAATCTTTAAAATATCGTTGAAGAAATAAATTAGTAAATACTCGTATATAAATAAGTAAAAGTAATGATTGGACAATTTAAGTTTTCGGAATTTCAGTTGCTAATAAATGCTAAATTTTATTATAGAATCTACTAATTTTTTAGAAATCGACCACATTTTTGACACATCTCACTAGTAGTACTAGTTTGCTTTAGCAGCATGTAAATTTGCAAGTCGGTATTTGATCCGATCATAGAGATCTTATCTTTTATCCACAATACGATTTGCTGTTAAAGCGTTTATTTTTTTTTGTTGCAAATTGTCACATCATTTAGATACTTAAAGCCATATGTAAAATCAAAAATTGGCATGAAGTTAGCATAAGTGGCAAAATTTAACATGGTCTTAATATGTTATGCCATACAATTTTACATTAAAAATCATGCTGGGATGTAATCGTGTGTTAAAACTACACTATGCGGCGATTTGTAGTCAAATTGTATAGAGGAACTCGTCAACACATAGTTCAATTTTGTAACTTATGCTAACTTCATGCCAGTTTTTGATTATACATAACTCCGTTAAAATGTTGAATGGAAAATGTGGTAAACAATGCTCTGGTATTGTGTGGGTTATACTTGTGAAATTATTTCGTAAAACGCTTTGCCATGCTGTTTACAACTTTGGTAGCTTTCTTCATATCATCCAGTTTATCTTAACTCTTCCTTGTAAAAAATACTTTTCTATGGGAGTAACCGAAATCACAGTAATCGAATTATATTTGATTGAATTGGAAAACACAAAATATTAAACGTGAATGAAATTCATTTGCACACACTCGTACACAAAAAAATATCACTTCATTGGAGGTAAGAAATAAAATCGTTATATTTCATTTAAAACTATTTATTAATTAAAATCAATTGATAGGCATTTTGGTCGACTTTTCGTCTTGATATTTTATATATTTTGTTAATTTGATATTAATTCTATTTGTTTATTTTGTTAATACATATTGTAAAATATTTGAAAAAATTTAACTAAAAAAAATGTATGATGTTATAAAAAAATTGAAAGCAAGAGAGGCACCAGGAAGAGATGGAATTAATAATAAATGTCTAAAACATATGCCATGAAAATCAATTGAATTTCTAACAGTCACTTTTAATTCATGTCTAACACACAGCTTCTTTCCACTCGATTTTAAGAAAGCAAAAGTTATACCAATACAAAAGCCAAACAAACCTGCAGATAGCCAACATTCCTATCGACCAATAAGCCTGTTGTCATCTATAGGAAAAGTTTTTGAGAGTTCTGAAAGACAAATTTTTGTTTTTCATCGCATCCAAAGGATTTTTCCCGAATTATTAATTCGGCTTCCGGAAGGAACATAACGCAGTATAATCTTTAGTACGAATTAAAAATTTGGTCACTAAAAATTTTTCAATTCAAAAATCAACAGCAATGGCTTATCTATAAAATGATACAATGTGAAGTCTCCGTTTTTCTAACAAAAGCAATTGAAAGCTTTCTGTCGAGGCGCTCTTTTAAAGTTTATATCGGATCATCTTGCTCCGAGAGTTTCAATATAACCGCAGGATGTTCACAGGGTTCTTGTCTTTCCCCAATTTTGTATAACTTGTAAAAAAAAACCTTGTTATATATAAAAAAAAACCTTGTTATATTCCCCAAAGAAACATTATTTTTTTTAAATACGGAAATACAATGGGAGCAAAAAGTAAAATATTTAGGAATAGTTCCCGATACAAAAATGAAATTTAAAGAGCATGTGCAATACACAATAAGTAAAGTGAATATTTTAACACACATTTCCTACCCTTTTATAAACCGAAATTTTTCTCGAAGTATTGAAAATAAAATGCTTATATTCAACCTGATCTTCCAGGCTGTAATATTTTATGCTGCTCCTAAGTGGGCTAGAAGTGCAACATGCCTTATTAAAAAGCTTCAAATCGCGCAGAACAAATTATTAAAACTCTTACATATATATTCTTCCTTGGTTCTTTTCAACCCTCAGGCTTCATTCGATTTCGAATTCAGATACTGTCGCTTTTAGACTAAATTAACTAACTGGAAATTTTTACTCCAGATGCTCTTGCTCAGAACACACACATATCAATGATTTGACATCAGCTTAGGTAGATTGTAGGCTTTAAGTTAAGTAGTTTTAATTAAAGTATTGAGAAAAATTTTTCAATAGGTCTTTTTAAAATTTTGCCTCCAATAAAATTATAATGTAAATATAATTTATATAATTTAAATTATCTTACTTTGAATACTTTTCGACCAAATAGTTTCATTAACAGATTTTATTTCAACATTTTATTTAAAACAAATTTTTAATTAATGTTTCCGATTTTTAAAATAAATAAATTCAATTTGGTATAAACGTTGATTAATTTGTTTTGTTGTAAACTTAGAACTTCTCAGGGCGATTGTCGAGCGCCTAGCAGAGAGATTTGCATACAAATACACACGTGAACATTGAAATTAAAAACAACTTGGTACCTTTGTAAATTTTTTGATAACATACGATGTACGTGTTATGATATAATACTCTTAAAATAATTATATGAGTAAAATATAAGTTAAATTATTCCACATTTTCCGGTATTTGAAAATATTGAATATTAAAGAACTGTTTCAATTCAAACGTTCCATTCCCCATAATTCACTTTCACTTACATCTTTTATCCAGAAGAAATTTTGTCCGCCAGAAAGGAACAGTTTCAGGGCAATGACATGGAACATTTCAATGTTTATGTTGTAATTATGATTGTGACTGTGTAACTTTAGCGATATATTTTATGTTATCTCTATTTACTTAAAATTAATGAGAACTTGTTTCAAGTTGTCAACGTATGACATCTATTTGGAACATAATTATGCTGAGAGCAGAATAAGCATCTTATCACAAGGCTTCGTCAGACTAATGAGTGCTAATGTTTATGGTAAAATTAGATTTTCATGCCGAAATTGAGTAAATATATACAAAAAACTCTTTAACAAAGATTTTCATAAAATATTAAAAACTATTAAAAAAGAAAGAAATAATCTCTATTTAGTTATCTTAAAAAAAAATCAATTTCCCAACTCTGGAACCATATTTTTTTTTAACACTTATTTATTTCTTTCTAAAATACAAAATATGTTTAATTAACAAAGAAAAAAATTTTACTTTGAATTACCAAAAAAGCTTAAATTTTAAAGTTCTGGAGCAGTCTTTTCTATTTTTCTAATTTTTTTAAATCCAATCTTTTTTTCTAAAACATAAAATAAAAGAAAAAATAAACAAATTAATAAGACCTAGTTAATCTTATATACATACATACCACTAAAAGTGTAAATTTTTCAAAGTATTCTTAATTTATAGAGAAAAGAAAACATTTGTTTTAGTAGGTTACCCTTACATGCAAAAAAAAATTTAAAATTTTCCTACCCTGGAATCGTCTTTTTAATTTTTTTATATTTTTAGTACCAACCTAATTCCTACTGAAATATAAAACAGTATTAATTAACAAAAAAAAAATCAGTTTTAACTACTAGTAGTTACTTTTTATGAAAAAAAAATTAAATTTAAATTTTTCAGCTCTAAAACCATCTTTTCGATTTTGCTGATTTTCAATACGAATCTATTTTGAACCATTTCTGACACACTTGCCCAAGACCGAAGTCCTTAGCTTTTCTGGAAGCTTTGGAAAATCGATTTCACGTGCAGAGAGACTCACAGACGGACATCGCTTATTTGTCTTCCCATTCATAAGGACCCAGAATATACATATGTATATACTTTATGGGTCGCATATGAATATTGTGTAAATTACACACGGAATACAAATCTATCTATTTATGGGCATTTCCACAGAAAAGTCCATCTTTTGTCACGTTACGTCGCCATGCAATTGAGCTTGTATATATTTTAGAGCTGCTGTTCGATTTTCAAGTTTTTTTTTAACATTAGTTTTTCTTTGATAAACAAGGTACGTCACAAAGTAACTTAACGTGACAAAAGGGGTACTTTTCTGTGGAAATGTCCATATACACTTTACCATTTTTGTTGAAGGGTATGCAAATCTGACACTTTTATACTACAAATTTATATAATTTTTTCTTTTTGGTCAACATTTATTATCTTATTTCAACTATAGTGAAATCAAGAAATATTTTCTTAATTAGCCTAAAGTTCAGTATTCTACAAATTATTAATAGGGAATGAATCAAGAAAGACTAAACTGTACTTCGCTGGAAAAATGACGCATAATAATAAAATAGACAATGAGAAATTGTTTTGCTTTACATACAGTCATTGATTTACCATCGGTAAATGCATTTTAAGTGTTGCTATTTATTTCTGTTTTTCTACTTCTTTTCTTCTGTTTGACTATTTCGTGATTTACTAAAAAATGTTTAAAACAAAAATTATACATTAAAACAATCCATACGTATACAATAAATTGAAAAATTAAAAAATATTTCAGAGAGCAAAAATATCCTGATCAACCACATAAAGTTGAGCTTATAAAAACGAAAGTTAAGTGTTATTTCAATGAAGCTTGCTTATTGAAAGCAAAAGACTTGTTGAAAGCAAATTATGAACACGCCATTTTCACATCATTTACTTATTCTACATTTTAATAGATGATATATTTGATGAAGTTTTTCGCACATAATTTCTGCAAATTATTGGTCATTAACTTGTTCTGAGGCCAGCCTTTAAATGTGTTGCTTTTAATTTTAGAAACATACTTTGCAAATTAACCGAATATATAATATAACACATTTATACTTACATACATATGTATATACATATATATATATATATATAATACTCAAACACAATATTATGTTAAGTCTAAATTGTATGTGTTAGTACTAATATTCCAACAAACTATTATGTTTGATACCAAATTTACTTTGAATGAAAATGAAAACCTCTGAAATAAGTTTCAAGAAGAGGTTTATTCTTAACAAATATTTAATTAATTTTCTATTGAAAAAGTGTTATCAACAGAGTTCGGCCCAGAGTACTATATGGTATATAATTATTATATTAATTGTATTTCAATAATATAACAATTGCTTTTATGTGTGAAAATCGAGTTATTATTAGCTTATTCATCCAAGATAGAAAAACCTATTTTTTAGATTCGTAGTCAAAACGTTATAGACAAAGTATGGATGGTAAATTTAGTACAACGGCGGTATTCGTTGTTTCATGCAAATGGTATTGCGTATGTATAAATGCAAAATATCGTTGCTTTTTTTTGGATTAGGAATGTATTTTGCTGTTACATTTTAAAGAAAAGACACGACATTTTAAATACTCTGATGACAAAACATCAAACAATTCAATGTATAGTTGAGTGATTCTCGCATTGCCCAAAATAAAAATCAAATGATGTCCACAACAATTTTAAAATTTTTGTAAGACCATTTATAGGTCAAAAGAACTATACAGAAATTTTCTGTACATGGTCATTCAAAAATCCAAGAAATCGATTGCGTTCGCAATTCTTTGGACAAATATCTGAAATTCTTAGAATTTCATCCTATTTTATCACTTGTTAATTTGTATTTAAAAATTTTTAAAACAAATAAAATAAAATCTAAGGTTGCAGAAATGCAATTCTCAGATTTTGAGAATTTTTCTGAGACATATAACCAATTAAATATTTCAAGTCGTCCATTTACTAAAATAAAAGTTCATCAATATATTCAACATAACTCCTTCACAATAAAACTTAAAAAATTTCCAAACAGCAAATATATGAATAAATATTTTGTTTTATTTTATTGTTAAATATTTTTGAAACAGAGTTAAGTATCGTTAAGAGAAAAGCAAAAAACTCAAAATGAAAAGCTTTCTAATTTAAAATTTTTGTTTAATTTTTATAACTCAAATAAATTAAAATGTTGGTTTTTTATTATTACTTTGATACATTCTATAATAACTTTGTGAATAGTTTTTATTTTTAATTATTTTTGTAAATCAATATGTTGTTTTCTTTTACTAAAATTTTTAGGTGTGTTTTATTGCTTTGTGGTCTTGCAAGGAAATACACTTAAGGTGGCATATAGAGCAAACAGGATTTTTTATTACAGCTATTATTTAAAAATTACAAAATACAATCAAGGAGATTTTTAGAAATAATTATGTTGAAATTCAACATCGATTTACTCCAAATGCATTTTTGGCACCTATGGCATTAAAACCCTCGGACGATTTGGTCATGCTTTAAATGGAAGCATACCGTTGTTTGGTTAAGGGCCAAAAGGAGAATTTTTATTTTATTTTTCTCGTGCTTAGACACTTACAACTTACAACTTTATGTATGAGAAAAAACTGATATGAAGTTAGCATAAGTGCCAAAACTGAACATGATGTTAACGACTTTTGTCACACAATTTTACATTAAAAATTTTGCTATGATTTAAAAGTTGCGTCGATTTCTTCACTTAGTCCAATTTCGTTACTTATGCTAACTTTATGCCAATTTTTTTCTTATACATATTTGAATTTTGGAAATATAAAGCACGATAGTCTGAACTCTACTTCAATAGTTGAATCTAATTATTTTCTTTCCATTTGATCATATTAATTCAATTCAATTCAATTTATTAAAATTTTAGATTATAAGCATATAATTCCCAATTAATCCAGTAAAACAATATAGTTAAGCTAACATTAACAATTTCATTACTAACAATATATAAATATAATTTAATAACATATCATTATAGAAAAAATAGAAATACGCGATCTTAATAAGTTAATCTACGCAAAATATATGGTCCGGTGTCTGGAGAATTAAATGCAAACATGAACTCAAAAGACTTCACCATGATATAAGTGTGGTTAAGCGCATTAAAATATCACGCATGCGATGGACAGGACATGTACATAGATTCGATAATTCAAATCCCACGAAACAGATAATGGATCTGTTGCCAGAGGGAAGAGGAAGTAGAGGAAGACCTAAGCTGAGATGGTGCGACGGTGTTGAAAACGATTTCAAGACTATAAATTTAAGGAACTGGAGAATGATTGCATTAGTCCGTGATCTATTTAGAGCAAAATTGGTGGCAACCCGGGTTGTAGTGCGAAATGATGATTATGGCTAATATTTTAAATTTGAAAGTTTGAATATTTGTAAACCTATAAGGAAGGAATCACTGAAGGGATTTTAACAAAATGCAGTATACAGGCTTGTTATATTTTGGTTTGAATGGAAAAAAATTATTGAGAAAAAGTTTTTAAGATTTTAAACATTAATTTATCCATTACTGGCTAGTACAAAAGGATTTATTCCTATCATGTAGCTTTGTTAATAAAATGAAAAATATTGTTGAGAAAAATTTTTCAAGAATTCAAGAAATTCAAAAGAATTTTATCATGTCTTGTATTTTTGCTACTAGAATGAATAGGATTATTGAGAAAAAGTTTAAAGATTGATGACATGAATCAACCCATTGATAACTGTATACTTTCTTGTCAAGAGGGTATGATATTAATTATTCAGATATTTTCAGTTACTTTCTGGATGCTTACGAAGTATTGTAATATTGTACTTCAGCAATTTGCAGTTATTAAGGATTGCAATAATTTGATTTTGTATTATATAACTAAAATATTTTGTTTCCTACAAATATGCAACGTTTTCCGAAATCATAATCGAATCATGTCACAAACCTGAATTTATTATTTTTCAATGTTTATTAGTAAATTCGAAATAACACTTCATATCGAATCAACAAATTATCGCATGAAAAATGTTCTCAAGTAAACATCAAATTGAGTTAGAGATTTCTCAATCTTTCATCGGAGTTATAAAAAAGCTTCTTTATTTCGTTTATTACTAAATGATAAAACCATCACATTTTAAATGTTTAGTTTTGTGCTTATTGGGTTATTGCGCACTAAGTAAGTGGCAAGTTGTTAATGTGTGTATGATACGGGCTTGAGTGTATTAATGTACACTTTTGTGGGATTTTGATTTTGATATTTATGCAATACTTTGTTCTCTATCAATAACAACATCCATCATTGTTTGAGAACTTATACATAATTATACAGATTATGACTAGTTTTAAACGTATTTAAAAAACTTTCAAATAAAAGAAAATAACTGCCTTATTCATAAAAACTATTTCAGGTTTATGAAGCGCTTATTTGACATATGTATTTCTATGGGAAATTTGTTAAATAAACCTGTAGTCAAATAAACCTAAAATATTTTGTATGAATTAGTCCGTAAATAAATAAAATTAAATATTTTTCATACATGAGTCTTACTATAAACATACGAAGTTTATTAGCTAAAATCAAAAATGTTTTGGGTTGAAGTCTACTGATGAGTTCCAAAAAGCGGGAACGAAATGCATATAGACAATCGCTTAACCATAAAAACAAGCAAAATTTTCAAAATAATTAAATATTTTTCTTTTAATTGTAATCGGACATTGTTATTGAAATGTTTTATGAAAAATTTTGTACTCTCTACGCAAAACAAAAGTACTCGTAAGTTGCCACTAAGTATTTTTTATAATGAATATCCATAGTATCCACAGAAATGTTGCCATAAAAAAATTTTATTATTTTATCTTATTGGAGAGTAGTAATAATGGAAAAATTTTAAAGGTCACTTTATAATTCAGTTTTGCTAAGCTTAGGATTAGCTAACTTAACTTTATAAATATTGGTTTAATTTATGTACCGAGCGGAGACGTACAAGTGCTAAAGTTAAAATATTTAAGTTTCAGTACTTAATATTGATGTGTATCACCTTTAAAGAAAGGAAAATATTCATAATAATAATCATAAGGAAAAAGAAATTCCAGCCTTGCGGAATATGGGACTTTTATTTTCAGTCACATTAAAAAAGAACTCGAGGAGACACTTTATTCTAGGCTTTTCGTTTCATCACGGGCGAATGTGATTTTATTACATCTATTCTGCATATTATATTGGGAGTTTTAAGCTTTTTATGTCTCAGTTGAGCAAGTGTCGGGAAATATAGCTTTCAAGGAAATGTCTCATTGCCCAAAGCTTTGAAGAACATAAAGTTCAATGCTAAAACAATGTAGCGTATCATCAAAGATACTGTTTTATAATTAAAGATAATCTCTGGTGTTTATAAATAATTAAAAAAATTTACACACACTAAAAACACGAAACTCTAACAATAGATTAATAGAGAATAAGACACAGAATAACCTCTATACAGTATACAAATTAAAAATGGTTCAACTAATCAATTTACAGAAGAAAAAAAAATTTAAAACGTTGATCATTTATCATTCGAATCTAAATAGAGAAACGAGAGAAAACATCAAAATATTATCTGTCGTATTATGTTAAATTTAAGCCTAAAGTGATGTTGTGATGGAAAATGTTTAACATAATTTTCACTTTGACTCATTTAAATAAAAATTACAATTATTACAAAACGTATGAGTGAGCCACCAATGAATAAGCCACAAGCTATAAAGAGGTCACTGTATAGACTATGACTGTAAAGTCTAAAATAATTAATAAATTGAAAAGTTCTATAGAAGTCTTTAGGCCATAATTTCTTAGGCACAATAATTAAGGTTTACAGATTTCCTTTAAGAAAGAACGAAGTGGTTTTCATTAGATATCAAAAAATTTTTTAACTATGGTTGTACACGACTTAAAGTGTTAACAATTCAGAGTTTTTACTCTTTATGTTTATGCGATTTTTGAATATTTATATATTCAACCAAATGGAAAAAATCATAATATATCTGAGAATTTCTTGAATTTATTTGAGTAATGGACTGTGTACTACAATCAATTGAACTTGTTCGATAGTTCATATAAATTTAAATATCATGTGAGTGATATGTGTTATTAAAGCACATATTATATAATTTTTTTAACAAACACAACCCGTGAAGCGATTAGCTTGTGTGCAGAAAACACCCAAGGTCTATGGCAGGAATCGAACCAACGATCTCTGGGCAGAGAGGATAACATCGCTACCACTCTTACATCTTACATCAGAAAAAAGGTTTATGTGGCACATGTTGGAACTTGCTTTTTAAATATATACATATATTCTAATCTTAAGGGTGGCGTTGGCTTTCCTCCATCTTCCTTCACCACTTGTCTTCTCTATCACTATCCCTTCCCTATCACCCTCTCTGACTATTTTCTCTTCAACTAACAGGTAACACAAAGGGATCATTGTATTGGACCCAAGTGAGCTGGACTCTAAATTTCACCTTTCCTTACCAGCAGCCTGCTAACCTAACCTAACCATTCTAATCTTATGTTATTACTTTCGGTTTGAGATTAGACTAACACAAGCAGTATGGAATATAGTACAGCGAACCAAAAAGGTACACAAATACAACGAAAAAATTCGTTGATTCAACGAATTTGTTACTTATTTTTTACCTAAGGAACAAGTTCATTGAATTCAACGTATGCCAATCATTGGCTTGTTGAATTCAACGTACTAGTTCATCGAAGTTAAGAATCCATACGTTGAAACCTTTAAACCTACATATTGAATGCAATGAACTTATTCCTTGACCCAACGTATTTATACTTTGAATTCAATGAAATAGTTCCTTGAAAATAAGGAACCTATTCCTTTACCCAATGAACGCATTCATTGACTTTTATGAATTTATTCCTTTACCCAACGTATACATACTTTGAATTTAATGAAATAGTTGCTTGAATTTGAAGAAACTATTCCTTTACCCAATGAACGCATTCATTGATTTTTATGAATTTATTCATTGACCCATTGCACCTATACATCCAAAACTTCATTTTTAATAAATATAATAATAGGCAAGTTCATATTAAATTGAGTATTTTATTTAAAAATTCATATTATAAGAAATAATTTAGATATAACTATATGTAAGTGTGTGTGCATAAAAAATTTGGTTATGATAATATCACACTGCCTTATTCATACAAACTATTTCTGTTTAATAAGAGGTTTATTAAACAAATTTTCTATGGAAATTTGATAGTTTTTTAACTAAATCTTAAAAAATATTTCAATTAATTTTTTAATTGAATCTTTAAAAATATTACAATTAAATTTTAATTGAATCTTTAGAAACCATCACTTAAATTTTTAGTTAATGTAATATTTTTTTAATTGAAAAAATCAAAAAATTTTCAATTTAAAAAGGTGAGTGGTGGAAAACTAATTAATTTTTTAACTGAATCTTTGTTTTTTAATTGAATTTTGTTTTTACTTTTTTCTGTGTACCCTTACATTAGCTACACATACTTATCTTTGCATTACACATACTTTCCATGAATTTATTATTACACACTTACCGACAACCTAAAACATAAATAATCGCTTAAATAGAAGATATAAAATTAATTGTAATATACATTATATCGTACTTAGTACTTTTAAGTGTTATACTTTCGGAAAGGCCGATCTATCTTAAGTTAAGATACATAAATTTTTTTAAATATTTTGCTATCAGTCGAACTTTAAAGTCGCCCTTTTTATTATATACATGAAATCTGCAACTTTCCTAAAATCTTCCACAGGGTCAAAATTTCCATAATTGGCACCTTTCACTTAAAACTCTTCAATTTTCACGTTTTATATTTTTATGCAATATTGATTGTTATTTATGTTAAATACATTTATATATATTAACCTTATAATTCTATTTCTTAAGATAATTTTTATAAACACTTAAATTTTCCTTGACGTCACTTTTATTTTCAACAAACCAATAAAACATTAAGAAGAAGCATAGTTGTGTGTATCTGAAAAACTTTTTTCTACGTATTAAAACCATTATTAATAGACGCTCTTTTGACAATGTCACCAAAATAGTCGACAAAAGTGGTGACTTGGGGACACTTAACCACATGTTTTCTACAGGGAAGATAAACACCAACACAAAGAAATTAAATTAAACGATATTTTAAAATGCGAGATGTTGTTAAATATTGTATTAAGTTAATGACAATTATTATTGAAATTAAAATTTTTTTTCATAACATAATAATTGAACATAATTCTCGTCTATTTTTTTTCTGTGTAATAGAAGTGCTGAAACTGGACGAACAAATATCATGCAAACAGTAAGCAGGTTATAATGATAAACTAAAAAATATATTTATTAGTTTATTTTTTATTCGACCTTATTATGTGTTTTAAAATATTTTATTATTTTTTCAGGCTCTAGGTCAACGATTTCTTCAAATAAAACTCTTTTGTGTTTTATTACAGATTTTTTTTTTTTTAGTATTTTAATTCAATATTTCTAACACCTTTTCCAGGAATTGAGTAAAGCCATCTAAGCAGTAAGCACTGCACTTTCACACTTAGTAGACGGCTTTACTCAATTCCTGAAGAAGAACAACGAAGGTGTTAGAAATATTGAATAAATTAATTAATTGACAGTTATTTTAGACCTTAAAACATTGTAGCTTTAATTATATAGACTTGTATCAGTAGTTCATTTTAGACACCAGTTTTAAAACTGGTTAAACAATTAAACGAAAACTACCCTAACCAGTCCAAAAGTGCATTTTTCGGAAAAAATCCGTATCAAGTATAAAAACCGTTCCAAACCGGATAAAAAATATCCTATGCGTGAAAGAACTTTCAAAATCGGTTTAGCGATTTGGGCTTGGAAGCGTAGCAAACAAATTCACTTTCCAATTTTTGAAATATTAGTAAGGATATTTGCTCAATACTGATCGAGTTCGACCCAAGTCTAGACTCAACGAGTTCATCCGAAGTCTAATTTCCGCTAAACTGCTTAACCGCATATTAACGGAATATAAAAATTTATATATCTGTAAATTCCTCTGTCGATTTTTTTCTTTGAAGAGTATTACCTCCATTTCCACACCATTTTAAGTATATGTTCCCTTATACGCTAACATTTCTTACCATTATAAAATTGCTTAAATTTGTTTCTCCATTATGGTGCATAACGAAACTAGTCAGTTGATATCACTATTTTCATGATTGCATGATTTAAATTACATTTCAAGCGAGAAGAGCTAAACATTCCCCCAGGCCATACAAAAAGATGATTAAAATGAAATGATATTAATTTTTTGTTTTCATTTTGTATTTCAAAGTGATTTTGTAAAAGATAATTATTACAAGTTAACCAATCGTAAAACCTAAACTGTTCATTAGAACACTATAATTAAATCTAATAGATTTTAATTGATAGTTTATAATTTTTTGAGACTAAAGGGAAGCGATTTACTAGACTTAAAAATAGTAAAAAGAAAACATTAAATCTGCCATATTTTGTAAAAATTAGTTGATAAAAAGTTTTGTTTTTGATTTTGTTTGAAACAGCAGGATTCTGGCTTGCATAAGCGCAATGTATACAATAAAGCAACCGGCAGATTTTAATTACAAAAGCATACTCGCTCGTATATAAAAGTATTTTTTTAGGAAAATTTCCTAAAATATTTAGTTGATAAGCGTATACATATGGAGGTTGTAGGCCATAACATAAACTGGCTTAACGAATTCAATACTACTCTTTCTTGTAGTAACAACGACAAGATTTATACACTACATGAAGTATTTGCTGTAATTTAATGTTGTTTTTGATGGTTTGTTTTTTATTTGTAGTATTTTTAACGCACTATATTTGAATTGAATTTTTTTGGCAGCTCCAATCATTAATCATTATTTCAATCATGAGAAACATACATCCGCACTTACATACATATTGACTGTTAGAGTGTGCAAACATACGAGTACATACAGACAAGAAGAGTCCGATACACGGATGAGGATGGCATGTTCCATCTGCCTTTGTGTTATGTGCCACTATAAGGTAGTCTTGTTGTACTCCAGTGTTGAATGTCTGCCAAGGCTGCTTTATTTTCTCCTAAATAGAAAAACTGAAACTGTGTTCATAAAAACTTGAATCTTTTACATTTCAAGTATCCAGTTTTATTCTCTGCTCAACATTATTTCAATATCGTTGGCTTTGCTGATTCTGAGATTGATAATTTTTTGGATGTTGTAAAAATTCATTAAGCACAAATGGTAACATTAAGAAAGCCTACAAATAACTGGAATGAAATTAATAAAAAAAACCAAATAGGTGCAAATCGAATTACTTGTACATCACATTAAACATAAAAAATTTTGCATAATATTGTCAATTTTGAAGACTCTTAGTTGTGGATTGTAGCTCTGAGATACTGCTTAAGTCAGGAAAGTGAAGAAAATTACACGAGTTCTCAATGATTTTTTTCGGTTTTGACATGTTTGTTTGATATTTTTTGTGGCTAAACGAATAAAGATATTACGTTGATTTTTTTTCGCTGAAAGATTTAATCAAAAGCTATTTTCGATATTAAAAAAAAGAATTATCTTGAATATTTTGTTTAAAAATTAAAAAAAATATGCACAAAATTTCATCTTTTTTATATTTTTGCTCATCAAGAACTTTTTATTATACTTATTTGTCGTCATAAGCTTTTATATATTTTAAATTATTAATTTTAAATGTTATCCACAAGACTTTTAAGACTTTACAATGTAATTACCTGCCCATAAAAGATGAATGTCCTAAACGGTTTTTAGAGGGGTATTCATAAATATAAATTTGCAAAATGCTGTATTATCGGAATGTCTCATATTGCATAAAATTTTTATCAAAACCAGTTTGTAACTCAAGCAGATAACATGGAAAATACTCGTATATACACAAGATTACAGTTGTTCCAAATACTACAGGAATCTGATGGTAGAAACATTGAGGAGAAATTTGAGTTTGTAGTTAGAAAATTGTGCGAAATTTGAAAATGTCGAGGAGATGGGGACATATTAGCACTGAAGCAGTGTTTGATCAATTTCAAACATTATTTCAAAACTTATTGGCGTTCAGCACAACGAAAAGAGGACTGCTTTTTAAGCACAAACGCTAAATGGCTGGAAGGAATAGTAAAAATACCAGTTTTTGGCAGTTCGGCTGCAGGGCGACCACGAAAAGAATTTAATGAAGGTAGTTAAAGATCAAAACGAAGAAAAACGGAAGTAATTCGTCACCAATTAAGAACAGAGGAGATCACATTTGCTGCATCCATAATTTAAAGAGCAGCGGGACATAATGATACAGCGGAAACTCCCAGAAAAGCAAGAATTTGCAAGCAATCGCTAACAACTTGTGAGATCAACCCTGTAAATAAAGCACTGTTTGTAAATGCAAAACTCACGAAGAAGCCATATGAAATTTTATACAAGGCCAACAAAAATGTATATTCATGTTACCCTTACTAAGCAATGCAAAAAAAAACTTGTTACCCCGATGAAGATGCCATAACCGTAACCGAGATATTAGCGGAAGTGAAGCTACAAGCTCTCCTCGACCACAAAGCAGTACGATTATGTATATACACCTTGATGAGGTTTTACACAACTAAAACTATGAAGAACAGAATCTTATGAAACTTATAAGCAAATGAGGCTGATGGATCTCACCAATTATTTTATAAGCAGAAATTTGAAAACGAAAAGGGATAGTGATGCTAATATATTCCAAAGCAGTTGTGTGCCGCTTAGACTAATCACAATTGATAATGGAAAAATAAAAACGATATGGCGAAATCCAACCCCATCCTCAACTAGGCTGTGTATGCGTTTTGTATACGAAACTGCTGACATCACGATACAAGAAATAGGATACATAAATAATCCAATTCAATTTTTTAAAAAAAAGCGAAGTACCATGTAATAGAAGTATTGCACAAATTAAACACACGATGCTAATGACAATGGTCGACGAAAAAGTCTGCAATAGGGGAACGGACGCAAAATCCACAATGAAGTGCTATATTTGGGGCCAAACCTTAAAAGATTTTAGCACATCCCGGAAGAGTGTTCCAAAAAAACTGTGATCCTTTGAATTATGGACTATCAACTTTACATGATCACATACGTTTTTTAGAATCCATACTTCATCTTTCATATGTATAAACTAACAATTCAAAATGGCAAGCAAGGAACGATGAAGATAAAGCATTGGTTAAAGAAAGGAAGATAAACATCCAAACAAGGCTTAAAGACGAGATGGGACTACTTGTAGGTGTTCCAAAAACCAGGATATGGCAACGCTAATGATGGCAAGACATCAAGAATATTTTTTTTGGACAAATCAACTGTATCGAAAATCACTGGTATAAATGAAGAGTTAATCAAACGCCTGAATATAAGGTTAGGTTAGCAGGCTGCTGGTAAGGCAGGGTGAAATTTAGAGTCCAGCTCACTTGGGTCCAATACAATGATCCCTTTGTGCTACCTGTTAGTTGAAGAGAAAATAGAGAAAGAGGGTGATAGGGAAGGGATAGTGATAGAGAATATAGGTGGTGAAGGAAGAGATGGAGGAAAGCTTCATTCTTTTATAACGCTGCTTTTTGCAAATTTTTTTTTTTTTTGATAATGCAATGTTATAGCGCCTTCTGGTGTCAAATGAGCCGCATTAAATTTTGCAGCTGTGTTTAGTAGCCATTTTCGTTGTGTAGTTCTGCTACACAACGAAGGAGGGCGCTCTGATGTTACATTAGGATTAGTATCTGATGAAGTCGGTATAGTTTTTAGTGACCAGTGGCCTTATGCCTGCATCACTAGAATTTTTCCTACTACAACTGATACCAAGGACACTAATGCACATCAGAAAAATGCGTGGTACTGTTATTTTTAATGACTATCGGAGACCGGGCTCGAACCCAGTAGCTTCGGTTTTGTAGTCAACATGCTAACTACTTCAGCCAACGCCACCCTCGCCTTAATATTATATTGGAAGCAATAAGTAACGGACACCGCATTAATATTGAACAATTTTGAGGAATATGCACATAAAACTGCCAAAATATATGTGCAACCATACAATTGGCACCCCATGAGTCCAAGGATGCATAAAATTCTTATTCATGGCCATACTATAATAGAGCACGCTATCTTGCCAATTGGACAATTACCAGAAGAAGCTGCCGAGGCCCGATATAAGCATTTGAGATTATATCGTACGAATTATTCGAGGAAATTCAGCAGAAGTGATACAAATCGAGCTGTTCTGAATTGGTTATTTTTGAGCAGTGAACCTTTTTAAGCTGCAGTACACCAAAAGCACGAATGAATAAAAAGCCTTTTTCGTCAGACACAATCACACTACTTCTTAAGCCGCGTTCAGACTATTATACTTTGTATTTATACTTGTCAAAAATTCAAATAATACGTGCAAGTGTGATAGTCTGAACGCAAAATGACATCAAAATGGCAAATAATACGATAAAAATTTTGGCATCCCATAAGACTTTTTCGTTTTTAGAAAATTTTCTAAACGATAATACTTTTCATTAGATCAGGGTTGCATTTTCACACAAACCAAATTTCCAAGTCGGATGTTTCGCCGCCGATAGCATGTCGTCATTGATGTAATGTTTTTTCATATGTATATCAGCTCAAAATTTTGAGTAAGTGAATCGTATGGAAGTATATTTCATTGACGTAATTTTTTAACGTTTTTGTAATATCTTTTCTTAAATTTTTTCTGTTATTTACATAGAATATTTTTAACTGCTGAATTTTTTCAAGTTCCGGCACGTCTCCGCCTACATGAAACTGCTTTGCCGCCGATAGTCAATGAATAGCACAGACATTTTTATTGAACAGCTGTTTTGTTTTCTGCTTGTATTACACATTTTATTGGAAGTGTGATGGTCTGAACACAATATGTGATTTTACGTTAGATGTTTTGACAGTCGCAACGAATGTATTTAGATTTCTGTAGCGTAAAATGTGATGAAAGTATTAATACTTGTATAATAGTCTGAACGGGGCTTTACTGACACGGATGAAGCTTATGATGAATTAGTTTAACTATGTATTAAATAATATAAAATAAATATTAAAAATTTATATACATTCATATACAAAAATGAATCTGTGTTTGTATGTTTGTGTGATTATTTGCTTATTCCTTACTACAAGATTGATCCTTTTGAAATTTTAAGACTGTTTTACTCACGACGGGGAAATTCAAATATTCAATTCAATACATTTTATTTGATAATATGGTGACAAGGTACAGCCCATTCGAAGCTACTAAATAAATAAATATGAAATATAAAAAAAAATTTTTTGAACAAATAAATTTCCTGCAAAATGTGGTAGTGAGGGGAAGTTTCAAGAACAACAAAAACACACCAAAAATCTGTTAACGGATTTTTTTTATATCCCATTTCACCTAAAACTATCAAAAAACACAACCTTTCAATTCAAAAAACAGGTTTAATAGTTTTGGCCAACTGTTTGGGTCAAATACTCCTCTGTGCATCGCCTACATCGATATTTTCCAAAATACGCTGCATTGTCGTTTGTAGAATTTCCAATTCCTACCATCGACGAGAAATTACAAACAAACTTGTGCTCTCCTCAACATTATTGGCTAAACCAGCAATACTCTGAATTTTCCTTAACCAACATGCAGGAGTGCAATTCCTCATATCACTAACTTGTTCCCACATTTACGGCCTGTCCCACGATGTCACTCGAAATCGTGCGATCGACAACTTGTATTGCAAACAACAATAACATTAAATAATTTGTTGTTGTTTTCAATAAAAGTATTCGATCGAACGATTTCTAGTGACATCGTGGGACAGGCAGTTAAATTTTTTCCACCGGTTGCACAGTTGCTGTCCGAGAAGGTGCATCATGGTTACCTCAAAATGGCTTAGTTTTGGCGAATTCTGACCGCGAAATTTCCACCAGATTTGAGATGAATTTTGTTGATTTCAATGCGCTGTTGTTCCATTTTTATTAACCGCATGGTTTAAGTGCTGCCCACTCCACGCAGACATTTAAGTATAATCTAGATCAGGTACGTCCAAGCCATATGCACAATATGCAACCTTTTATAAAATGCTTTTTGTGCTGTCACACCGACGATAGCTAACAGCCAATCACATATTTGCAACAGCAATGCTTGCAATGAAACAAGAACAAATTGAAGAGCTTTCAAAGCTGTTTACCTGAAATGCAAATATAAGAGTGTGTGTTTGGACGTAGCTGATCTAGATGATTTTTGATTTTTGGCATACTTTTAACTTGTCATTTGTCAAGTAGTTGCAGGCTGAGTCATGACAAGTGCTAAAATTTTGGGGTATTCAAAATGAAACGCATTATTAAAGCACCCTATATATGAAGAACAAAATATCTAAACATTATGGTTAACTTTCGTTATACGAGTACATATATATGTACTACTACTATGCAGTGTTGCGATTGCGACGTCCTTGCTTTAAGTACGTCGTACTTTCTGAAAATTGCCTTGGATTTTATCTTATAATGAATCAACGTTTGCATCTTATATTCGCGGTGAAGAAACCCTGCAGAAAATGCGAATAGTGCAAATGTAGTGATTTACTAGTGACATTGTCAGTAGCACTACTGACCAGGTGTACCCCAGGCAATGTAATCGCCTATTGACATTTAACATTTGCCTATTGACATTTGTCATTGAAAATCCACCACTAGACTGTAGCACTACTGACTAAGTAGTTTTTTTGGGACCACATGGAGACATTGGCACCAAAGATTCAATAGTAAATTTTAGGGGCTCTAGTCTACAATATCGATATTTACTCGCTCGATGTCCGTAGTAAAACTTTAAAGATTCATTATAGACACTGTCACCACCTGCAGGAAATTGTTTATAATTTCTATCAAATAAATATGTATATTAAAATTAAAAATTTTATGTTTCGCTGAATTAGTAAAGTCAAACACTTACGTATGAATCTTAAAATGTGACAAATCTTTACCTGATGGCACAAAATCTTCCACAGTGTCAAATAAAAATTTCCATAATTTTCACCTTTCACTTAAAATTGTTCAATTTTCACATTTTATATTTTTATACAATATTGATTGTTATTTTATTTGTTTTTTTATTTTTTTTTTGTGTATTATGTTTTTAATTATTGTTAAATACATTTATATATATTAACCTCATAATTCTATTTCTTAAGATAATTTTTATAAACACTTAAATTTTGCTTGACGTCACGTTTGTTTTCAACAAACCAATAAAACATTAAGAAGAAGCATAGTTGTGTGTATCTGAAAAAATGTTTTCTACGCATTAAAACCATTATTAATAGACGCTCTGTTGACAATGTCACCAAAATAATCGACAAAAGTAGTGACTTGGGGACACTTAACCCCATGTTTTCTGCAGGGAATTTAATTTTTTTCATACAAAAGATTTTGAAATATTTTTCTGTTAAGTACTCGTGAAATGGAGTTTGTAAATTTTACATAAGAAATGCTGCGTTTTATTCAGCGAAAATAATAAAATTTTTATGACGGGTGTGTGATTTCTTGTCGGTGTTTTATTTCTTTTATTTAATACAAATTGGTAGGTCTGTTGTAACTCATTATGATTGACATTGAATTTATTGAAAGTCTGTTTTCATTAAAATGAATTCACAGCGGGTAACACCTACATACGTATAACATGTGTATGTATGTGTAGATACATATATGAGTGCATGTATGAAATCTGTGGTTTCTGTAGTTTGAGATAAACTTTTGAGTAGAAAACAATAAGGCATAAGTAAATTCCAGTTTGGCTTATGTAGTTGCTAGTAGTAAAATATTACATTATTATTCGCTATTACTGTGTATCAGTATATAAATCATAAACTATATATTTAATTTTTCTTTTTATAGTTTAAGAATAATAATACTGCAAAAATATATTTTTATTTATATACATATGGGTCAGCAAATCAGATTTCATAATCTTTCAAAACAATTTAATAAAAATGTTAAGCATTTAAATCTTTTAAAATTTAATATGGTTTTAATATTTCTAATCTCATCTCAGTGAGCAGTACTGATATAAATTTGGAATTTGTTTGTGGCAAAAAATTAACTAAGACTTTCATATAGTTTGACAAAAGTTCAGAAGCCTTATCTTGAATTTGACGTCCGATTAATAAAGACAAAATTTAAGCTCTATCAAAACTATCAAAAACAGTATTCAAAACCTTAAGTTGGAGCTAAAAATTTATACGGAATGTGCAAATAATTAATTGGGATGTATTTTGAAGCATTACAGAAATTTTTTTTTATATCTTTTGCAGCTTTTGAATCATCATTGATATATCTATCATCCTAACGGACGATAGATATATCACCACCAGTTTCCAAGCCAATCTAATGTACATACTTATACTGAAATGTTCCGTTTATGAAAACTCGCATATTGCACTCATGGAAAACTGTTTCTTGTCGAAAGTCAACTAAATTATTATAAAGTAGAACTCACCTATATCATAAATATCGTCGAATGGGTATAGAAAATAGTTAGACAATAGATGAAGTTCTAAAAGTAGCCATTAGTTGCTAAAATAATTTTCGTTTATATTTTTCTAAGAACTTAACAAAAAATTCGAACATAGAAAAAAAACTGCCTAATATCGGGTGTTTTTTATTGAGGTATAGAACTTTAAGTTGGCATCACTTTTTTAACTGGCGGCCATTTTGTCAGCTGTCAAGTGATTAATATTTAGTTTGGTTTGCCATTTCATCCTGAACAGGTTGACAAAAGAACAACGCTTGCAAATCGTGCAAATTTATTTCGAAAATAATGGTTCAGTTCGCGAAGTTTACCGCAAGCTCCGTCCATTTTATGGTCGACATAATCGTCCATCAGAGCAATTAATTCGGTTAACCATGGATCGTTTTCGCACTACGTTTACTCTATGTGATAATACGCATCCGCAGAGACGTCGAACAGTGCGCACCGAAGAAACAATTGCCGCTGTAGAGCAAAGTGTTGAAGAGGACCCGAATGAATCGATTCGCCACCGTGCACAGCAATTGGAGCTTTGTCCATCAACTTTATGGAAGATTTTGGATGGCATGAATGTGGATGAGTTGTGGTTCCAACAAAACGGCGCTACATGCCACACAGCGCACGTCACAATCGGTTTATTGAAGGAAACATTCGATGAGCGCATAATTTCGCGGAATGGACCTGTCAATTGGCCACCAAGATGGTGTGATTTGACACCATTGGATTATTTTCTTTGGGGATATGTGAAGTCGCTCGTCTACGCCAACAAACCAGAAACGTTAGGGGACTTGGAAGCCAACATTCGTGGCGTTATTGCCAACATACGGCCCCATATGCTCGAAAAAGTAGTTGAAAATTGGACCTTCAAAAAAAGCCACTTCTAGGCTTTATTCGAGCCAGCCGCGGCGGCCACATGCCCGAAATCATATTTAAACGTTAATGGCATAAAATTATCCTTCCAATAAAGCCAAATTGATGGACATTAAAACGATTTTCTTGTGTTTTATTTCAATTCGAAGTTCTATACCTCTAAAAAAACACCCTGTAGAATAAAGAAGATGTTCTCTATGAAAAGTTTTTAGGATAAGGGGTATTCCAGGAGAAAGAAGCGAAGATTTTTCCATAGAGATTCCTTGATAAATTTTTTTAATTTTACCAAGAAGAAAACCATATAAAATCAAGAAGACAACTTGTTTTTCGCAATTTTTTACTCAATTTCCGTTATTTTTTGCACCAAAAAAAACGACCCATTGAGAAAAACTTTTTGATTCTATTAGGTTTTCTTCTTAATTGTATAAAAAAGGGATTTATTATTGTTTTCATTAGGCTACTTTATTTATTTTTCAAAAGGGTATTCCTTATTGAGTTATCTTCTTAATTTTTTTAAATTATATAAATAAACATAGAGACAGTTTTTTCATGATCTTTTTCGTTTTTGTATAAGGCTGAATTTATATCTGTCATTTCTTGTGTTTTAATTTTTTGGTGTCATTTTCAAATGTGTGCAATGCCGCTCCCATCAAGTTTTTCGATAACACACAATTTTGTTGCGTCATTGTGACAGGAAAGTGTCCCATCCCTAAATAATGCCCATACGGCAACATTAAGAACTAATGTTGATATAATGACATTTAGTGTCATTTGTTTTAGCACTTTTGAGAGTTGGTTTTTCGTATTATTTGTTAATTAATATTTATACAAATAGGTGATCGCATAGTTAGTGCCACCGTATGTTTAGCAATAATAAGAAAATAATTGAGACAATATAAAAACTGAAAAGAAAGTGGAGGAAAAGACCAGTGATTAATATGGGCATCACCAAAGGATTCTATTGTACTCTGCATTCCAGTTTACGGAACCAGGATTAAAGTTGGTTAAAAAATTTCATCAGCATGATGCCCTAATTTCACCGTAATTTTTGCCCATTTCCTTTACATTTCTATTCCTATAAGTGCTACATAGGTAATCTCATTCAGCCTCACGAACATCCACAAGCTGAATTAGCTGTGTCGTCATGTCATGCGTGCAGAATGTTTGAATTTTTCTCACACGCTTCTGTGCTTTTCCACTTTCTTTCCCGCTTTCCATACTTATAAGTTTTTATACCCGCATATATTTTAAATTCATTCGGTATGTACTCTATATGGCAAAATGTCAACACGCTGACATTTTGTTTTTGTTTGTGCAATACTACCAACTTGTTCTCACAACTGTCTACATCAGAATCGAAAACAGTTTGGGAGGTAATGCTACACAACGAAAAATGTCGGCCTGCGATGTCACAAAATGCCATAGTATGTACTTATTATAAGCATGTTTGTACAATAATTTCAATGCGGATTCAGGCTGCCTGTTAGCATATTGGTTAGAGTGCTTGTCTATCAGTCAGAAGGTTGCTGGTTCAATACTTGTCTCCTCTCAAGTAATAATATCTATGTATGGTGAGTTAATTAAGAATATAATATAATATGTATGTATATATGTATATAAATCAGTAATAACATCTAAATACATATAATTTAAATGAAAATAATTCAAAGCGTAAGAACAAAAGTTATATTATACTTATATATTCTGCTTCTTAAGAAATATGCAACAACACAAACACATAAGTCGGTGGAGACGAAAGATATGAACAACAACAACAACTATAACGCTTCTACAAGGATGTTCGATTGTCAACGCGTGTACTAGTACCAACGCTTCTCATTTCCGATAATTTTCGTTGTGGGGCATTACACACACTTTAAAAATGACACCACAAAATGACAACAAAAGAAATGCCAAATGTGTACTGAGCATAATGTAATAGATTGTAATACAAACTAATGACTTATTGAGAATCTGTTGAATGTTCTGAAAATTTCTGGATGGAGCTTAAATTCTTCTGGAAGGTTGAATTCAAAAAAGGCAATGCACCTGCTAAAAGTGAAGTCAGCTCAGTCGGGTCAAGTATTGTACAGAGAACAGTAAAGTTAACATCGTGGTATTAGAGCAGATAATTATTTAACATTGTGCTTAAAAGCTTTCAACAACAGTGTTCAGCATTAAAGTTTTCTAATTTGAAAATAATTGTGCAATCGGGACTTTTTATTTAATGGCCAATATTTGAACCTACAAAAATAACGTCTTTAAAAGGTAATAATATATACTTGGGGATTCAAACGGTAGCCTTAAGTGTCATGTTGTCAAAATGTTTTAAGTTATTTTAATATAATTTCGTTTCGTTTTTGTTTTTTTCTTAATTGAGGAATAAAAAAATTATTTGCGCCTCAATTTGTGATTCAGTAAAAGTTATTATTGTATTAAAATAAGATTGTGTTTGGATTAAATGTGACAATTGTAATTGGTCCTTCTTCTAAACATATATGTACTGTAAAATTGTATCTACAAATATTTTTCCCTCTTTTAGATGGCACAACTGTCTTTAGACTTCTAATATGGTTGTTTTAATTCTTTGCTTTCAGTATAATTAAAAATGTTTAGTATCTTGCAGTTGCTTTTACAATTGCATCATGTTATATTTTTCAAATATTTGACTGAAAACAAATTCTTTATAGGGATATTATTAAGCATATGATATGGAAGAAAATGCGAGGACATTCTTACCAAAATGAAGTGCTCTGAACAGTGGTGGTGAAGAAAATTCGTTTAAGTGAAACTGGTTATAGTGAAACTGATACAAGCGCAAATTGCTTGTAAAATAAATAACATCTCAATTTTTATTGAAAATTGATTCATTAAACTTGACTTGACTGGACATATCAATTCTATGCAATGCAGTGTGACTACAAAACATCTTAATAAGCCCAAAAGGCATCTGGACATGAACACATTGTTATCAGATGTAGAGCAAATAATTGTAACAGAGATCTTTCTTTAAGAAACTTTAAATCATTTAAAACTAATGGTACAAATAAATTGCACAGTTACTGATATATGTACATACATACATATGTATGTATGTATTTTACAGCAACCGCACTGTTAATGTGACAAAATTAAGAAAGAAAAATTTATTTATTCGTTTACAATCGCATTTATTCGTACGAGCTGAACACATGTCTGCAATGAAATTCATGTTGGAAAAAATTTTAACACCAGCACAAAAAACTCAAATTTTCTTTTCAATGATGAGAAGAAGGAAATAAAACTTGAAACTAAAGGAAAAAAGAACAAATGATATGAAAATGCCAAACATTTCGTTCTATTGAAGATAATTAATGATGTTTGAAAACTCATTCTCATATTTGTATTTGGAACGTTTGATTGTGCGTGCATGCGTTTCTACGTACATAAGTACTTACATACGTACATGCATATGTATATGCACATACGTATGAAATTTACAAACGCCATTCGGACATTGGTGTAGGTCTTAGGACATGTTCATGTTAAGAATTTCTCTTCCATTTTTTACTTCGTTTTATTCAATTTTCTTGATATGGCATGACTATGGACGTTATTCAAAAAATTTTGGTCAATGTTGTATGAGTGACAAGAGAAGTTTGTTTGATTACTAATCTAACATAACTAACAACAATAAGGCTTAAAATTTTTACACTAAAATTGTTAATTATTTAACCAGTGCTGGTATTTTTGTGCGTTTCGGATATTTTGGGTTACTCTGCTCCTCTTCACAAACGCGAAATTTCTTAAAGCACCCTTTTTTAAAAGGCGGGTATTTACAGTGATTTAAAAAAATTTTTCACAGTGCTTTTTGTGCTTATTTGCACAACAAAAATATTTTCAAATTAAAAAATTTAATAAGTAAGCATGAACATACTTACATACATATTGCATATTCACCCGTATTGCGTATGTCGAGTCAAACATTGGTCTACGAGAGTTTTGTCCTAAATTAAATAAAACTTGTACACGTTTCTTCGAATTTTCTACCAAATTCTCGTACACTAAAAAAAATTAACTAAAACTTAGGAAAATTTTCAAAATTTGAGTAAGAAAAGTTGTCGTATGGCGCCAAAGCGGTTTTTAACTTGACACGAGTGAAATATTTACTAAAAGCAAGTTCATTATTGAACTAATTTATCGGAAATATATTTTTATGTTTAGGTAAAATTTTATTAAAATTAAGCAAAATTTTTCCATATAATTCTGAGTTTTGCGAAAAAACTTTTTTAATTTTTTTATGTCTTTAATTCTTGTAATAATTTTTTTTTATTTATATTCTATCCATATGGATGTTATTTATTAATTTTTCATTTTCTATTACTATATTATTTTTTTAATTCACTCACCATACATACATATGAATACCTTGAAAGGAGACAAGTATTGAACCAACAACCTTCTGACTGAGAGGCAAGCACTCTAACCAATTGCCTAACAGGGCAGCCTGAATAAGCATTGAAATTATTGAGTTTTAAAATTTTATTTTTTTTTTTAAATAAATATATTTCAAGTTCAAATATTCCTCGAAAATATGAAAAGTTTACTTAATTTTTTTTGCTAAGTGCAAATAAGTAATATATCCTATAATTTAAAGAAAATATAATTAAAACCGGTAAATATTTTTCTAAGATTTAGAATACCTTTTTACATCTTTTAAGTATGTCAAATTTCATGAACTAAACAGGAGTAAGTCATTTCCTAAAATTTATTTTTTGATTTATAACAAAATTGACTTGTTCTTAGGTTACAATTTCCCTAAGCTAAACCCATTTTCCTATTTTTAGTAAATATTTCCTTTAAGTCAGTAAACATTTCCTTAAATGTGGGAAAATTTTTGGTTATTTTTATGAACTATTTTTAAGAATATGAACTATTTATTTTTTACTCATGTTAAAGCAACTTTTACTAGATTTTTGTAAAAATTTACTTACTGCCAGTTCATAGAAGCCATGTAAAAATTTTCGTCTGCCTATTTATATTGAAAACACAAACAAAGCACTCAAAATTTTGTTTTTGTTTTCAATGTAAATAGCTTCTATGATGTACATGTATGTACATGGCTTTTATGAACTGGCAGATAAACTTTTTTTTTTTTTTTTTTTAATTAAGTTTAGAAAATATTTTTTTCTTAATAATAGTACATGCTTTTTTTTGAGTGTAGCCCCATTATAAATAGTCGAAAAGCGTTTAGTCTAAAGGCGTTAAGTCGCTGCCAATTGACGTGCCCCAAACGTGAAATAAACTGTTCACCGAATTCGCCTCTCCATTAGAGAATTGTTTCGCGTGCTGTGTGGCATAAGGCACCCTTTTGCTGAAACCACATTTCAGCCAAGTCCAGCTCTTCCGTTTTGAGCAAAAAAAAAAAAATTCCAGAAGCCCAATTGCTGCGAATGGCGCCGAATCGATAATCCACGGTCATCAACAACACTAGCGGATACAGCTCGATATTTTCGTCCGTCCACAATCTACATATGCGTGTTGGTGGTTTAATGTTCAATTATGTAATTTTGTGCGAAATTTAATCACAAGATTAAAACTACCCGCCTCAGAAGGTCGACCAAACTGACCTTAAAGGGAAAAATATGAATGGAAGAGCATGAATTTGTATAATAAAACTCAACAATCCGCAAGCCTTGTTCATTTTTTAGTCGATTCACGGTTAAATTATAGACCAAACTGCGCACGTTTAACAGTTGTTTTGCCAAAAACAGTGTTGTCTAAAATAAGTTGCTAAAAAAAATCACCCTTTACAAATATACATATTTATGTATTTTCTTAATACCGTTTTTTATTAATTTTTATATATAATTTATTTTTGTTAAATTAATCGTGATTTTATTTTAATTAATATGTAAGGCAAAACCTTATAATTAAAATTTGAGTTTTTAAACTCTATTAAATTTGTCCGTCTTTTCATTACTTAATATATTAAACTAATAGTAAGTTTTTTCGCTTTACTCGTTTGGAACAGATTACTGTGCTCTTTCTAGAGATACCAACACTGTAAAGAAAAAAAATTAGTTGCTATTATTGAAGATATTTAACGCACCTTCAACTGTATGGTTAAAATTCAAGTCTATTGAAGTCCTGGGATATTTTCTTTTCACATCTTTTGATCCTTTTTTTATCAGCGATGTATTTGTGAAATCGTGAATTTTAGACATGCCAATATGATATCATTATCTTTCTAAACAACTATTTTTCCATGTTAAAGCTACTTTTATATAAAAGGCGTGTGGAAATTCAAGCAAAATTTGCATTTCCAGCCATTGAAAAATATTGATTGCACAGAGATAAAATATTAGATAAATAGTTGATACTTGTAGGAATTTGTTGCTGGAACTGGTCAGAGATCTAAGCTGCAAATACAAATGCTACATTTTCACAAAGTGGTGGGCCATGAGTGAAAACTCCTGTTATTTTGAGAACCGTGAAGAGGTAACATCTCTTAGTCTCTTTATGTAGTGCAACTTGACTTAAACTACTACAACTGAATAACTGCCACTTTCGAAAATCATCATTTTGTTTTTTGGCTTCTATTCTTATTTTGTTTGTGCTCTTACACTTTCTTTTATTATCTTCTTATGATGGATGCATTTGCTGACATAAGGATTCAAATCAAATGTCAAGTGATTATAATGAAAACAGATACAAATACAGAAGACACATGAAAATAAACAATATCGAAAATATACATGTAGTATATATGTATGTGTATAAAACACCTAAAGCGTAATAGTTTAGTTTATAAATGTTTTTCCAACAAAGGGTGTTAAATTATAAATTTCCTTATATTGTTTTCGGATGAAATCAATGGCTTCTATTTAAACAAGTGACTGAGTGAATGCATGAATGGTGGTGGCAAATGATGGGTGATTCTTCCATTTCTTTTTACCTACCAACCATCATGTTGTTATCATACCATCAGCCTGTCAAAGTTTCAGTTATTCTTCTTATATACTCACATAATCTTATTCCTGTATATAAATGAAATTTATTTAAATAAGTGTTTTATCTTATAAAATATTTTCAGTTGTTTGCTTAATGTTTATTGGAAAGTGTGTAAAAATGCGTATGTGTGTTTGTTTAAATGTTTTATTTTTTTCTTTTGAGTCTTTCATTAGATTCGTAACATCTCCGTTCGGTCCCTTGTCATTTGAGTTGACATTTTTTGAAAGTTGTAAAATGGTGGGGTAAACAGAAAGCTAAAGGCATTCATTATCTTTATACGATTCGTATGTCATCTAATCAACACAACTTTAGTGCATCGCATTTGTCTTGTTATTTTTAAGTAGCAGGTCTCTAAATGTATTGGATTTTAGTTGCAAGATCTGCAAAAATTTATGTGCCACATGTGAGCCTCCAAATGAACTGTGTACTACAATTGAATTGGTCCAAATGATATTTTCATAGCTTTCATACGAGTATGTACATATATGAAATTAACCATATGTACTCGAGTTTTAACAATATCAACAAATATCAAAATGTGCACGAGGAAATTTAAAGCATATCGGAAGATTATTAAAGAAGCTGAAATCGTTAGTGCGTTGACTGTAAAGCCGAAGATCTTGGGTTCGCGCCTAGTCTCCGACAAAGTTACAACATAACAACATCACGCGTTTTTTCGATCTGCACGAGTGCGATTGGGGCAAGTAGCCTATAAAAACTTTCCGATAGGACTTAATGCCGACTTCATACGACATACAAATAATCAAATGGTATGTATTTTGAGGCGTGAGAAAATATTTGTTGCTGCAATTTTAGAATCATGATTTTATGGGATGACTAGCAAAAAGTTTTTTGTGTGGGAGTCCACCCGGTATAAAAAACACATGATAAATTAATTCCTGTCTATAGTTGCCAATTTTGCAAGTGCGCGCACAATCTTTCACTATGGTTACGATAGAAAGGTTCGTAAACCTCAATATCTCTGTATAAAATTTCATTGTGGTATTTTTAATGATTCATCATACTCACCAAATTTTTTCCAATATAAAAAACTTTTTCAGTTATAATCTTTTTACTCATAGTTCACAAAGCATGCCGAGAATTCCTTCCGTAGTTTAAAGTATTTAAAGTAAATAAGCATGTAGATTCCATTCTGAATCAGAAACAAGTAGCATCGAAAGAAAAACATTAGTCTTAATAAGGTTTTAAGACAAAATTGGAAATTGAAACAACAACGTCCTCCCACGTGCATTTAGTGTTTCATGATCCAAATATTGAACATCCTTGAGAGTTATAGATACAAATGGTTAATGGTTAAGATACCTCTTAAGACTAAGTGGCTTTAAGCAAAAAAGTAAAATCATTTGAAAAAGTAAATTTATTTAAAATATAATATGTGAAATATATAAATAAAGAAATTAACATCTACCTTGAGATTGTGTTTCTTCTCTCAAGGCATTTTCTTTTCCATAAATAAGGACACAGTTTTTACTGAAACAAATTTTATGTTTACTAGGATTTAATGATATTATCCAATTGAATACATTCACTTGATTGGGAAGAATGTTATATATCTTGCAATTTTCGTTATTTTTATCTCTAATTTAGCCTTCATAAGGTTAAATGAAGAAGGACAAGTTCCTGGCAGAAATAATTTTCATTATAACCCTTAAGCTTTACCTACTTTCATAAAAATAATAATTGAGTCTAGTTTGAATCAGATTCTAAGGTACGCAATTTTGATTCTAAAAATAAACCGAAAAAAGACATAGAACTATCATTTGTCTTCAATATGATTAATGGTGATATCTGTTCTGGATTTTAGATCAACGAAATTTGAGCATTCCTCTATCAGTAAAAGTTTTTAGAAATAATTATGCTGATGCTGATGCTGATCCTCTTAGAAGAATGTGTTACACATTTCACCAGTTGTATAGATTTATGGACTTCTCATTAATACTAAAATAGATAATTACAGCTAATTTTTAATAATTCTAGAGAAGGAAAAAAGTTGCATTTCTGATGTTTGTATGTGTAAATATTTTTAGATTGACAAAAAACTTTTTAACTTGTCTATTGACAAGATTTTAAAAAGCGTCACAAGTGGAATATTTAAATTAATGTTAATAACCAGTAGAAAAAAAAGACATTCCCAAAAAGTAGAGCAAGTTTTGACAATTTCTAATGATTTTTATACACCTAGACTTGATTTCTAATCACCGAGTTGGAAGCGATGTTAAGAAAACTGTCTTGGCGTACTATAGTAATAATTTCTTTGGGGAAAAATGGTAAAAATTGCCCAATTTTGCAACTCGTTTCTTATGTGAATCTAAGCACAAAGTATTGTTTTCATGTCAATTTCAAATTAAAATTAATGCACAAATGTCTTCAAATAAATAGATTTTTATAAGTATTTTCTAAACCAATAACGGAATTAAAAATTTTTATATTAAATTTTTACAAAGTATCTGCATATCTTTAATAAACATATACTTTTTCAAAACAACGAAAATGCAGTTCCAAATTTTTTTTGCTGGGTAGTAGATCTTTCAATATCAAAGGGTTGTAATATCCACAGGGAGAAAATCTTTCGGAATCTGAAGTTTCACCCATATAAAATTATTTTTTATATGGGTGACTAAGAAGCCAGTGCCATTTGAGAAACATTGAAAATAGCTCGTTTAATACCAAATAATTTTGTGAAAATCTCTTTATAGCCCATTCAGGCTGAAGCCGAATTAAGTAATTTCATGATTTCGGCCTAAATCAATTTGAAATTAAGTAATTTCCCATACATTTTGTCATATCCCAAATTATGTTAATTTCGGCGAAATCAACAGGAAATTACAATGAACAACGCTCTTTTATAAAAATTAACTCCATTTTTTTTTCAACCATGAACAGTTTTACAACCCTGAGAAGAAAAAAAGGTCAAAGTTTGCCGTTTTTCTCAAAATATAAATAAAAACATACAGACGTATAAAATTTTACAAAATTTTCTATTCACTTTATTTAATTTTTTTACAAAATTAAATTTTTTTACAAAATTAAATAAAGTGAATAGAACATTTCATAATGGCAAAGTACGTAGACATACGAATATACAAAAGACGTTACTTTAATAAACGTAATCATTTTAGAAGAATGTACAGGTTGAGTTAGGTTAGGAAGGGTGGTGCAAAAAATGCACATTCACTAGGAGACCCAATTGGGTCCATTGTGATTAAAATAATGTACAAGAAGCGATCAAACTGGAGTGATGATGCCGAAACGCTTCTAGTTCAGTTGTGGGAGCAAAATATAGAAAACTTGCCTGGAAACCGGAAAAACTCGCATATATATCAGGAAATTAGTGGTTACATGAACAATGTTGACCAAACTTTGACACCATCTGAAATAAGAACTAAAATACACAATTTAACTATCAAATACAGGTAAATTTTTTTTTTGTTATTTCAAATCATTATACACATTTGCATATGAAACTTTATTTAGAATAGAAAAGAAGAAAACTGGTCCCCTCGGGAGTTAGTCCATCAACATGGCTACTTTATAACAGAGTTCACTCTATAATTGGCTATTGTGAGTCATTTGCTTATTAATTGTTGCCAGTTTTATTAAAACCAATTGCTCGTTCTTTATTTTTATTTGAAGTTTTAGACTAATTCAATTAAAGAAAAAAGTAAACTAATTTTAACAGAAAAAGGAACAGTTTTCTTCCGAAACTACTGTAGTGTCAGTGTTACTTAATTTGGCGTCAGCCTGAATGGCCTATTAGTTGTTAATAAAACGAAATAATTTGCTCCAAAGAATATGAAATGATTCCTTCAAAATTTTAATAAATTTTCGGCTATAGTGAACAACGTCCCACAAACAGTTATAAGCATTTAGTAGGAATATTGTTATATTTTTGTGTGTATGGATTTATACATACCTTGTAGGAAAATTAACTATTTAATCAATATTGATTCACTATTATCTTTGTCGCCAGTACTACTGAAGAATTATAACCCAGACAATGCTTTTGGCTATTTAACATGTGAATGTCATTGAAAAACAACTACTGACTTTGGTATAGGGTTGCCAGATACCAAAAGTCAAATAACTGGACAACTTAAAAATGCACTTTTTAAAACATATTTTTTGTTGAAAGCTGTCAGTGATGTACAAAATAGATAGGGAAAAAACTCAACTGATTATACATTTGCAAGCAACATACGAGTACATATTTGTTTCTTTACATAATTGACACATTGATTTTTTTCAATGTTTTTGAAACACGATTTTTGGTATTTGTTGGCGAACGGTATAGAAAAGCAGGGGGCATGGTCAAATTATGCAGGTGAGTGCGTAGGGATTTGTTATAAGAAAATGCGGCAACCATAGCTGTGTAAAGAACCGAAGAATGTCAATAACACACAAATAATTCTACCAAAACCAAAACAAAATCGTAGTATTTGACATTCTACAGCTACAGAGCACATAGAGTAAAACATTATCATTTGAAGTAGCGCTGCCACCTGGTTAGATACACCTTGGCAAGGGGGTTAGAAAAAAATCATATTTTTTCCTCTCCGTTTTTTTTTTAATTTTTCTTTATACTTACTCGAATTTTTGTTATGTTGCTTTATTCTGGATTTTGGTCCAGAGGCACAATTGGGCCAATGAGCAAGGAGTGGCCGTTACAGTCAATGGCGATCGTTATTGGGCCATGTTGAACAAATTTTTGTTTACAAAAATTGAAGAGGAGGATATTGGCAACATTTGGTTTCAACAGGACGGCGCTACGTGCCACACAGCCGAAGCTACACTCGATGTTTTGCGCCCTGTTTTCAAAAAAAAAGTTATCTGGCGGACCCTTTATTAATGGGGTTTACTTTAAATCTAAATTAAAATAATGCATAGTATAAAAATATTTTTTGATATGATCAAATGTAATCTACGAAATATCTAGACTAAAGAAATTTATGACTTAGACCACTTTCATAATTGAGGGCACATACATATGAAAAACACAAATTGTATGTTTCGCTGAATTAGTAAGGTCAAACACTTATGTACGTATGGAACTGAAAGTGTAACAAATCTTTGACTGATGGCACAAAATCTTCCACAGGCTCAAAAAAAATTTCATAATGGACACTTTCACTTTAAAATGTTTAATTTTCACATTTTCTTTTTTTATACAATATGGATTATTATTTTTGTATAATTTTTTCAATTATTGTTCAATACATTTATATCAGCCTTTTAATTTGGTGTCTTAAACTAACTTTTATGAGAAGTTAAATTTTGCTTGACGCCACTTTTATTTTCAACAAACCAATAAAACATAAAGAAGAAGCATATTTGTATGTATCGGACAAAATGTTTTCAACGCATCAAAAAAAAATTAATATGTAGATGTACCGTTGACAATGTCACCAAAATAGTCGACACAAGTGGTGACTTGGGCACACTTAACCAAACTTTTCCTTCAGGGTATCTATACACACATACATACATACATATGTACATATGTATGTACATATGTATTTATTTATTTAAAGTATGAAATAAATCCTCCGTTAAACAATGTCGCCATTTTTCTTTCTCTTTTTTCATCATCTTGAATACGTTTTTTTTCTTATTGTTGATCCCTTAGCCAAAGATATTGGTTTTTATATTCTGTTGTATTGCTGGATGGCTTAAGCGTTGGCTGACAGGCAGGCTGCATGGCTGACAGGCCGGGATGCTTGGTTTGTTGGTTGGTTCCTTTACTCTAGATTGTGTGCATTAAGACACAATTTTATTTTTACCATTTTCTTTTTTATTATTATTTAGAAATTTTTAAGTCTCTTGTATGAAAAATAAGTATGTTACGTTTAGAGTGTGTATATGTGTGTGCGTCTCTCCCTTGTTATTTTATAAATTTTTACACTTTTTCTGTTTTTGTTTATTTTGTGTGCTTTTTTGCGTTTATTTTTTTTTTTCTTGTTTCGTTTGTAACATAAAAGGACACGCACCGCGTCACATCATGAAAGGATTGATTAATGATTCGTTGATTTTTCGCCCTTATTCTCTTTAGTTACACTTACGTAGATACATAATCCTTGTCTTTATTTTTGTCATCTTATGCCAGACATCCAACGTTTTTGTATATAAATATGTATGTATGTACATATGTAATAAGAATATTTGCATTTACAATTGTATATATGTATGTAAGTAATTACTTTTGCGTAAAATAAGTTCTCAAGAGTATGATGGGCACTGCATTAATGTATCTTCTTTTGCTTACTGAATTTTTGTGAATTTTATTAATTTTTTACCACATAAAAATTAATTATTTAATAAACATGATAATAAGAATTATAAGATATCGAAGCAAATGTATATTTCCCCAATTAAAAAAAATGTTATATATGTACATACATATGGGAGTATGTATGTCGGGCATTTATGCCCGATGATATATAGATACATACATATGTACGTAAATAAATTAAGGACATTTAATCCTATTCACATAAACGTTAATAATTAAGAAAACTGACTGGTACATATGTATATCAGTGTAGGGATATGGCTTTTCTTAAATTGTACCATGAATATGGTAAAGTTGTATCAAACTAACGTCAGTTGTACCAAAATGTAGGTATTTATCTTCTAAGCAAGCATACACAGTAAGAATTCATAAAATTTTTTTATTTATTGAAATCAAAAATATAAAGAAAACAACTAATACTATCGAAAAAAACAGTTTTTCATATATGTAAGTATACATACAAAGTCTAATAAAGCCGGGATCCCACTATCGGCAGAATGTACCGATTTTCATCGGCTCACTGCAATAAAGTCATAAGTGATAAACCAAAATTGCCTTATTTCTATATGGTTCTATTACCAATGCAGTGTGGGGCAAGTATGTCCTTATATTTCAATCAGTTGAAAAATACGGCCAATTTAGCGTAATACTTATAACTTTATTTCAGTGAGCCGACGAAAATCGGCACATTGTGCCGATAGTGGTATCTAGGCTTCTGGTACAAGTGCTACCAAAACAAATGGAAAGTATGAGCATAACTACCAATGTTGGAAATTTTGGTACTTATTAGTGTTGGACAACTCTGTTAGGAAAAATTATTATTACTGTATGGCAAAGTACGACTTTTTTCAAATTGTACCACTTAAGTATAAAGTGTACCAGTGTACCAATGCAAATGCGATTGTACCTTATTTGGTACAATTGTACCACAAATCCCAACAGTGATGTATACAAACATATGCACACAACATCCATATGTATGTGTACTTACATACATACTACATACATGCATACGAGTATAATAATCAAATTAAATTAGTTTCAAGTTGTAGAAACAAGTTTATATTAGCAAACACTTGTTGAGTACATTATTTACAAGGTCAAACATTGAGCTGTTACATTAGTTCTTTTGCAAATAATTAAAACTACCTACTCGTATATACTTACATATGGCTTATTTAATATTTGATAACAAAAATCCCGGTATTCAATAATTTTTATTTTCGAATGTCCTGTGATTAAGAAATCCGCTATATTAATAACAAAAATTGTAAAAGAATAATATATTTTTTTTTCAATAATATAAATATTTGAATTAATAAAATATGTTATCAATAATTTAAAAATTTTTTTAATAAACTTTATTTTCAATTGAAGTAATTTTTGTATTAAAACTTAAGGAAATTTTTATATAAAATTTATTTCATTCAATTAAAAATGTCGTTGAAATTCTCGCAATTTTAGCTAAATTTTATTTAAATCAATAAAAATACTATTGGAAATAAGGAAATTTTCAAATTTTGTATCGAAATAACAAAATATAATAAAAATTATTATTATTATATGAAATACCGAAGTATATTTAGTTGACACAATGTCTTTATTGAACTTGAAAATCTTTTTTGGTCAATTTCAATTAACGAGTATTTAAAAAACAACTTTTAAGGAACATCGGTTGACTATTTTTGCACCACTTTTTATATACTCGCAATAAACACGAAATTTTTAAAAATTATTTTGTTTCTTGAGAAGAATATTCGCCACAAGACTGTTTTATTATTGTATATCCACTTATGCAAAAAATCTATCATAAAATCATCTACATAAAATCATCAATTAAAATTCTATTACCCTGAAATATTTCTTACAATTCCACGTTAAAAATAATTAAGACGCAAGCGCTCATTAATAGTTTAACAATAACTTTGCAACAGCAAAGTTGCAACTGCACCCACATTTTCTTTGATAAACAAATTTTTTTTTTATATTTATGATTTGATCAGGCTAAAGTTCGTATCGCTTTCTAAGCCAAAATACATGTGATAATTAATGATAAACAAATAGCACCAAAGTTAGTTGTAAATATTCTGACAAACACGCAGTAGAACGAAACAACCGGCTGTTTTCGAAGGCCACTACACCTTCATCATCATCATTCTTTGTGTTTGGTCCACTGTGTGTGGTGTCAGTTGATGTCGATTTCTGCTTTATATACGCAACTTTTATTGCAAATGGAATATGTGAACTGTTTTGATTCATCGTATTACAATTTGCTGAAAGGTTTTTCATTACAAAAACTGCAACTTTATTACACAATAGTCTTCAAAACAAATTGTTATATTAAAGTATAATAATTTATTTAAATCTATAATAAAGACTGTTGAATTCATAGTCAGTCATCAGAATTTGCGTATTTGTTAAATAAAAATTAATAAGCAACAGCAATAAGAAAACATGCACGTGTTTGAGCTTAAAAATTTAGACGCAACTAACATAAATTGGTTTTATAAACAAACAAACAAAAAAAATGATTGACAAAAAGAAGTCGGATATCGAAATAAAACAAATTGCATTAAATACTCAGACTATGCTATAATAAAAACCTTCTTCGTGTAATTAAGTTTTTATTGGTTACATGTTTATGCTATTTTGGATAAACATCGAAAAATAAAAAGTTTATTCGAAGAGTTGCATTCGCATTACACTGAAAAAATAGTTTTACATAAATTCAACGATACATTGAAATTTAAAAAAATCGCCTTTTCAAAATAATTTTTTTTTTGTCGATATGAGCTGTAGTTGGTAACAACTCTTTGATTTTATTTGTTGAATTAAACAATGAACCATGTTTTCGATTTAATGTATAATATATTGAATTCAAAGAACAAGTTTATTCTTTTATATATAAAAGGGAAATTCAATAATTGTTAAGAAAATGTGCATTTTTCTTTATTAGCTGTATATTTTAAGTAATGTACGTTGATTTTTAATTAAAGAAGAAGAAAGTGTTTTATTCAATGAACGGGTACTTACATACATTGTGGAACGAGTAATTTTATTTTTGTTTTACTTGGCTCAATTCAACGCAATAGTTCCTTGTTTTGTAATGAATTTCAACGAAAAATAAGGAATAAATTCGTTAAATGAATGACTTTTCTTGTATTTATGTTCCCTTTTGGCATGCCGATAGCCGGTAGTTGCTAGTGCTTTGTTTAAGTTTAGTTTATTGTAATTTTAATTAAAATAAGTTTAAAAAGAATAATAATTATAATGTTAATTTTTGGTTCAATGTATCTTCAGATGTGTAAAAGAAAGTGGAAACAGCATCTTACATTAATAATAATTAAATTATTACTACTGAGTAGTATGTGAAATGAAACCTTAAAATTATTTTCTACGAAAATCGTATCTCAATTCTCTTTCCGTAAAACTTACACAAGAAGATTAATTTGAGATAAGGGAAATTAAAAAAAACGCTCGCGCCCTCCAGTGAGTAGTAGTGGCCATATATTCAAATACATTAATAGTTGCCATTTGAGGTTGTTGTCTTGACTAGCAATTTTTGTGACAAAAGTGTGAACTACCCTGTTCGAGTTGGACAATAATGAAATAATATCCGATTATAGCGACAAACATACTAAATTTGAATTTGCAAACATTACAATTTATCTAAATTGAAATTAATTTCCTGGTTGTTAAGCATTGTCTATATATTTCATTGGTGGTTAGCCATAACATCAGTAGACTTTAGCCACATTTTTACAATATGTCTAAAATTACAATTTATCAAAATATCTCTATTTTTGATAACAGAAAGGTGTCGTACAAAAGCAACCCATCAATTATAACCACGCCAAGTAAATGGCAATAAAAATTTTTAAAAATGTCTGGCAAAATGGCACAAAATGACAAACAAATTAAACATGTTTCTTCAAAATGATTGATTTTCTTTATGGAATTGCTTAGTTATTGGTTTGAGTTCGACTCTGATTAAATCATAAACGGTTTGGAGAGCTCCATAGCAAGGAACTGCAGTCTACAGCCGGGGGTAGTAAACTGGACTTACACATGGGTTGTCAGAAAGGTTATTTCATATGGTTGTGAGATAAAGTGAGTGCTTCGCTGTGCGTCACAGAGGATGTAAGCTTTGTAAGCCAGAATGTCTACTACTATTACCAGGTGTTACCTTCTTTAGGAAGTGAATAGTGATAGAGAAGACAGGTGGTGAAGGATGAGATAGAGGAAAGCTTTATTCTTTTACAAATCTGCTTTTTTGCACGTTTTTAATAATGCAGTGTTGCAACGCCTCTGGTGTCAATGATACGTATTAAATTTCGAAGCTATGCTTAGTAGTCATTTAATTGGTTAATTTACTTCTGCTACACAATGCCGACGAAGTCGGTATAGTTCAGTGACAAGTGACCATGTTTTCATCACAACTGACACAAAAGATCACTAATGCACATCAGAAAAATGCATAGTGTTGTTATTTTTTAACGACTGTCGGAAGCGAGCTCGAACCCAGGACCTTTGGTTTTGTAGTCAACTTGCTAACTACTTCATAAATGTTTTTTGGAATATAACGTTACTTTCATGGAATTTTATTATTGTATATTTTATAATGAAAACTAAAATATTTGAACATTTTATGAAATAGAAATGGTGTACGGGAAAAAGGATACATATGTATTTTGTTAATACGACATATTAATAAAATAAAAAACTCCGACAATAAAAATTTCTTCTAGGTTGTAAAAAAAGCATTTTATAACAAGATGATTTTGTTTTATCTAGTCTGCGTCCATTCAGTGAAATAGTTGCTGCAAAACTTTTGAGATTGTTGATGAAGGAGGAAAGAGAAATGGAAAAGGGTACTTTGTTTCATGTAAATACAATGAATAGATGTTCAGCGGCACATTGTACATTGTACATGCAGTTTTTGTTGAGTACGTCAGTCTCGTCTCATTCTCATGAGAAATATATGAGAAAATTGATTAATCTGCAGAACAATTTCAAAAGAGAAATTAAGCATGTTTCGCAGCAAATGTTTCACTGTATGGACGTGGAGCTATCAAACAAAAATTTTAAAATATTATGATACTAAGACACTTAACACTACCGTTTGAATTCTCCAACTATAAATACAATTTATATCTCCGAAATGCAAGATTTGTATGGTTGAATTTAGAAATTCCTGAAAACTCACTCGTATAATTGAACATTATTTAAAATGATACATAGCAGAGATGAAAAAATTACTTATACCTTGAGGACTCATATATATTAAGAAATTCAGTCTTAACATATTTAGCCAAGAAAGTTAATGACAAAAAAAGTAGTTTTATGTAAAATTCTACTAACGAAGAGTTAAAAATGAATGCGCATTTTTTTGAATTTCACAATATATAATTAGTCATTCCTTTACTCAATATGATTAAATTCATGAGCTTATTAAATAAACTTCAAAATTAATGGTGATTGCGCCGATCGATCGATGATCGATTTCAAAATTAATTTTTTTATCTGAGAGGTCACAGATGCCGGATTTTTAATTTAAATAAAATGGGCGTGACTTCACGCAATAAAATTTAGAATCTAATTGTACGTACTTCCATACAACCGATTTCTACGAAAGTCGTCACACGTCTTAGGCCCTTGTAATGACACAATTTTAGATTTCTTAAAGTAGCCGGGGTACGCCCCCAAAAATTTAATACTATATTTTATTTCTACCTAACTTATTTTTCGAAACTTAGTAAACAACTTAAGCGTTTGCAATGGCTAAATCTCGTGTCTAAAAAAAACTGGTTGGAAAACGCTCCTTAAACTAATATTTTATTTTATACACTTGCATACAATCGATTACCATGAAATTTTGAGTACACCTTAGGTTCTTAAGATGACACAATCTTGTTTACAAAATCGTATAAATAAATATATTTGAGAAGAGTCGCTAACATCAGTTTCTGAACTATTCTTATATTGTGATTGTTGGAGACTTTAACAACAATTTATTTCACAACCCCAGCTTTTGTAATATTATCCGTATCATAGCGTATAAATTAAGATGTTTAGCCGATACTTTTGTAAAATATCCACATTTTTCGTTTATTTTACCTATAAATTATTTTGAATGTTGGTTGATTTAAATACATTTTTACAGAAATGTTGACATTTTGTTTACGAAGTTGCCAAAATGCACAGTTTGTGAAACTTTTAACTTATATGAAGGCCCTAAATATATCAAAGTAAATTTTATTTAAAGTTCATAGAATGTATTTCAACTCTTTGCTCCTGTTCACTCAACGTCTAATGTGATTTTATAGACAACAATGTGCTAGTTTTAACTGGGATTTGGGCTCACAATGGTTTCCGGGTATCATTTTCTCTTTTGGTGTTCATATAAAGAGAGTCTTAACAAAGTTTTTTTCACAGAGACAGAACTATATTAATCCACTAATTCAGTAATGCTACATGTGCATGAGTCTAAGCCTAAAATATTTGGATTCGTTTTTCACTACCACAACTTCATTTTAACCCACCGGACACGATAAATTTGTTTCTAACTCGTCGCACACTTTAGGTTAAAGTAAGGTTGTAATAATGAAAAACTTTTTATACGTCCGATAAAATCTTATCTTTAACGCTAAGTATTTATGTACTTCACTCAATTGTTGTATTTCAAATTATAGCATTCCAGTTTGCTATTTTGAAATATTTATCTACATAAATATGCTTAATTCATGGTGGACAATATCGATTAGATACCAGAATTATATACAAATACATACACTAGGAAAATATTATAAATTTGGGGAACTCCTCACTGGTCACAGTGTTATTGTCCACAAATGGTTGTGGAGAGTGTTTGAGTATGATTTCAGCATATTAATAATTTATTGTTGCTTTCAAAACAACATTTGATAAGAAATTTTAAAGATTTTGTTTAAAAAAATTAATTTTTAACTTCGTAATGATAAGCTTTTATCTTGCTTTGTAAAAGTATACAATGTTAATAAAAATAATAAATGCACAATATATCAGTAATTTCAAAGCAAAATAAATATTTAATGGTGCTTCAACTCTGTGTTCGAAGGGGATAGTTACAAATAAAAGTTGTTGATAAATGAACTGATTCCACATCTGTTACAAGTATCCAGTATTGGGAATGACTCAAGTGCCGGGAATAACTATATCAAATAAAAAAAATATTTGTCTTATAATGCGAAATATAGGAAAATGTTGTACATCACCAGATTGGCCTTGTTATCATGGACTTATACGGTTTTTTCAGATTTAATTTTTTTTATCTTCTGTTTGTATGTATTTCTTCCAAGTTGAACAGCATTCAAATTTTATTGAATTGAATGCTGTGCATGTTTCATAAGAAATTTCTTAATTTTCATTACACCAAGCTTGTTTTTGGTCAGATCAGCCTACCTGTTAAAGTAAGAAATAAAAGTTTTTATCTGTAAGTTTTGTTTTAAATATTAAATATTTTTTTCATAAAAAAATTTTGTGTTGGTGGTTAGGTACGCTGCTTAGGCAACTCATAAGTAGTAGACTTCAACCACAATTCAAAAAAAGTTATCAAAGTCCAATGTTTAAAGACAAACTCATAATAAATTATTGAGATTTATAACTATACAACCACAGCAGGCCAATGAATTCTTTCAGCAAAAAACAAACTATATTATTCAGCATGTGTTGCCTATTTTATTTTTCTGCCATCTTTTTACATTGAGGCAACCTTTGTATTTCAGTGAATGTACCCAAAGGGAAACTGAGATATACGAGTATGTATAAAATATGTACACTCAAAATATTTGATAGGTAAAATAAACGAAAAATGTGTTTTATGTTACGAAAATATTCGTTGTTTTTACGGTACGAAATGCTTCGTAAATAGTAGAAATAGTATTTGCTTATTTTACGAAATACTTTTTGTATGCAAATAACAAAACTTTGTACTTTTACTATTTTTTCCGTAAATTTACGAAAAACAATGTTTTTGTTACGAAATAAATTCGTGAATCATAAAAAGCAATTTTGTGTTATATAAGAAATTTTGTGTAAAATTAAAATCTTTAATATATAAAATCTGCAAAAAAATTAATTATATTTTATCACATTTGAAAATTAATTTTATTGAATAATCTGTAATTCTTGAAATTGAAGGTTGTAATATGAATAATTATGAAAAGAAAAAGATCATTTAAGGGGAATTGTTACAGCCTCTGTATTCCTCATACATCCCATACATACATATTTTGCACTGAAACTCACGAATCAAACTGGGAGTGCTGGGAACACAACTCGGACGAACAATGAATTTTTATTTGCGAACTTTCGTCATAGAAAATAAAACACATTTGTTCATATGAAAATTAACACAACACCGCTGTCGAATGAAATTCGTCGTGCGTGGCGAACTCTGAGATAGATTTATTTCTATATCTTACGCGGATGAACGACGGAAAATAATTTTCTCTCTCTTTGCACAAACAACAACCAATAATAAATTATAAGATCTGTTATTTATTCGTCGTTGGTGTGTCGCGGTTGAAATTTGTCGTTTTTCTTATTTGTTTTCCCAGCATAAATCACAAACAAATTTTTTATCACAATAACTTTTTATACAATATGTAATAACCCATGAAATCCAATACAATAAGGAATGTTACAATACAAATTATTTATTACATTTCTTGAAATATTGTAAATAAGCTTTTATATATTCTTTCAAATAACATTCTTTTTGTAACAGAATTGTCAATTAACTAATACTATCAAATATCAGTGTTGCCAGATCTCCACATCCTTCCAATGTTGTTAAGTTTTAGCGTCAATTTCGGATTACGGAATTCTTGCTCAATGTGAGAGTCCTTTGGCTCTACCAAAACATTATCATTGCCCGGTTCTAATGTTGTCGGCAACTTGTTTAAGTGACTAACTTTACGTCGGAACATCTTAGAATCCTTCTTTACTGTGCCCTCATGTCCCTTTCGCTCAAGCACTTCGTATTCCTGTACACCAAATGCTGGTGTTAATTTATTTGGGAAAATGTTATTCTGAAGTAACACCTTATCACCAACCCTTATGTCATTTTCTTTTGCTTTGCGGCTTACATCTACTTTATTCCTTAATTTTTCTTTATTAATAATACCCATGACTCTTGCTTCCACATCTAAAATATTTTCATCAACATCGAGTAGAGTTGGTATTTTATCTCGAATTATACGATTGAATAACAGCTCAGATGCAGCTTTCCCAGTCGTTCCATGTGGGTTAGCATTTTACATCAATAGGAACTTTGAATTTCTTTCTTATAGTCCCTACCATTACCGTGTGCTATTCGCAGGCGCTTAACAAAGGTCCTATTCATGTTTTCTACCTCTCCATTCGCTTGCGGCCAGTATGGCGGGAAAGTTGTAATTGCAATGTTTTTTATCTCTACGGAAACTTTTGAATTCATCACCAACAAATTGACGACCGTTAACTGTAGTAATTAATTTTGGAAACCCCAGTCTTGAGAAAACTTCTTCCAAAAAATCAAATATAGCACCTGTGGTAATTCTTTTTAAAAATTTTACCTCTTGGTATCGATAAAAATAGTCAATCACCACAAATATAAAATCATGGTTGGGTAATGGTCCTAGTTAATCCATTGCCAACGATTCCCAAGGTTTGTTTGGTGAAGTACTTCGACACATTAGAGCTCGATAGGACGGTCTGGACACCAATATACAATTACGACAGTTTTTAACATACTTTTCAACATCTCTGTCAATCAAAGGCCACCACGCCTTTGAACGTACACGCCGTTTCATTACTGTCTCACGCGGATGACCTTCACGTGCTATGGCTAAAACTATTGACCTCATAGCATCATGTATTACAATTTTGGTTCCACGTATCAGTATAGTGCCCAAAGTACATAGTTCCAGCCGAAATGGAAAAAATTCATTCGATGAAGATAACTTCCATGGACATGTGGCTATTTACAATTTCAAGAATCGAGACCGCAATTGCGACAATTTTCGATTTTGCACAATCTAGATAGAGAATCTGCAATATTAGATTTACCAGCTTGAACAATTATCTTAAATTTGTATGACTGAAGGCGAAGAACCCATCTTTCGATACGAGCCGGCGGCCTTGAAGTTTTTTTGAAAATTGCCTCCAAAGGCTTGTGATCAGTAACAAGCTCAAACTCAATACCTGTAAAATAATAGTAAAACCGCTCTACTAGTGCAAGACTTTCCTTCTCCGTTTGTGAATATCATCTCTCAGTTTCAGAAAGACTCTTACTGGCAAATGATATCACTTTTGGAATATTATCGTCGAATTGAAGTAGAACAGCTCCTAAAGCTACTGGACTGGCATTAGCTATTAATTGAGTACGAGTAAGATACCAACGTTATCTGTTTTTTAGGGTTTGGATATGGACCACAGATGAACTTAACATCTTTTCTTATGCAACTCCTAAATGTTTCTGTCAAGTCAGCTAGATTTGATATACATTTTCCAAGATATGTTACTAATCCCAAGAAACTTCTTAACTCTTCTTTGTTAGCTGGGTTTCGAAACTTCATGACAGTGCCGATTTTCTATGGATCAGGACTTATTCTTTCGTTAGACAGTATATGTCCTAAAAACATTTGTTTTGTCGTTCTAAAAATATATTTATCATCATTGTAATCTTTGCATATTTCCAAAACTTGTTTTAAATATATGTAATTTTTTTTCTCCTCTAATGCTGCCGGAATTCTACGTAGTGGCTGTTGGACAGGTTTCACTGTTTTGGCAATTGAAAGGGAAATTTTAATACCATTAACTTTTGGAAATGTCTGAAAACTTTCGATTTTGTTGAATCCAAACCCTAGTTTCAGAACATTTAATTTAATAGTAGTATCGCGACCAAGTAGAGATTGAGACCCATTTTCAATAACATAAAAAGAGGAAAAGAGTAAGAGAGGAGATACTCCCAATCTTTCTCACTCAGCAAGTTATGTTGAGAACCAGAATCAATCAACATGGAACTTTTCCTGCCTCCTATATAACAATTTATTTATGATTTCATTCATAGATTTTCTTGAATTTTCCGTTACTTGAAAACAATTACTTTCTTCAAATTTAATTCCCGGTCTGTTATCATCTGACACAAAACGAATATTTTAATACCCATCCTTTCGTCTTTTCGTTTTTTGTTGCACTTCGCATCTCTAGCCGGGCAACTAAAACTGGTAATGGAATGTCCTCCTTGGCCACATTTGCCGCATTAAAAAGTAAAACTCTTATTCTCAATTCTATTGATATCTAAAGAAACATTGGGTAATTTCATTGTCCCAGACTGATTATTTATTTGCGCGTAAACGTGGCACATTTCAATAGCTTCATCGAGCGTATATTACTTTTCTAACAATCTTTTCTTAGATCATTTGGAGCCTAGACGTCAATAAGCTTATCTTTCAGATTAATTGCAAGTATTTCTTCCTTAGTTTCCCCGAATTTACATTTAACAGCTTGGCTACGTAGTCTAAGCAGAAATTTGTTCAAATTTTCACCTTCCTCGGGCTTTAATGCACGAACCAGGTGCATTTCAAAAGTGGAGTTTCTTTCCGGAGAAAAATATTTATTGAGTTTCTCAATAACAACTTCGTATACATCTACATTTTTATCTGCACTTTTGAATTCCTCAAGTGCTCCAGGAATGCTGTAAACTACTTCCTGGACTTGAGTACCAGCCAAATAAAGCAATTTATTTTTCGGTTTCTTTGCGTCACTGATCTCTTCGGCTTCAAGATATATGGAAAATGCACGAAGCCTTTTTTGCCAGATCTCCACACAATATATACAATGACAGGAAAATAAATGGAGAAAATATTAAAAAAACAGTCTTTATTTTTATACTCAATGTTTTTTTTTTTATAAAATTCATGAAACTTGTGTAGATTTAAGAATAATTTTGTATTGTAAACAAAATGATAACAAAACAAAATTTGTTTATTTTTACTAAATTTCCAATTTTATAAAAATGTTTTATTTTCTCCCAAATTCAATAAAATAAACGAAAAAAATGGTACTATATCATAATATAATAATAATATATAATTTTTGTAACTTAACGAAACAAGCTACAAATATTTCGTAAAATGTACAACATTTTTCGTTTATTGCACAAAAATTAAATTACGAAAAAGTTTTTCGTATTTTTAAGCATGAAATATTTTGAATGTTGTAAAATATATAAATGATTTCGTTAATTTAACTTGATCCCTTAGTACCCAACACAGAAAAAAGTATTCACCAATTAATGTTTTCTGTGTTTAATTGATTCAATTAAATTTTTAATAGTAACAATTAATTTTAGTGAGAAAACTTAATTGATGTTATCAAATTGTTTATAAATGAAAATTTAATGAATTTTTTTAATTGATATTACAAATATTTTAATTGATATTACAAAATTATTCATATTACTTTTTTGTGTGTAATAATGTCTTTTTTTAATAACTATATTCATGTGTGAGTAAAAGAGAAGGTCGTGCCTTTATAATTAATTCATTTAAATAATTAATAATTATTTCTCTAATGGTACTCTTACACTTTTTAATGTCACTTACGATATTTTTGCAGTCATAAAAAATGGATATCTTTACGTTAAGAAACGAAATTTTTCATAAATAGTTATCGCAACAACATTTGCTTTTTACACAATTTTTTAAGTCCTTTGTTGTTAATCTTAAAAATATCAGAAATATCAAATGATCTTTTCCAAGTCTATGTCGACCTCAAAAGGTTCGTTTAGAAATACATAAATTAAATATTCTCTAAAGAAATAAATCTTCAAAATAGCTTAAGCACATACTTTTGTTTCAATCATATAGAGTTAATCTGACACTAACATTGTGATAATTTTCGCCTTTAATTTACAAACACTTGAATTATAGCACTGTTTTCGTTGATTTCTGGACCACACAAACCTCTCTAGAACCGAATTTGTCTGACAAATATTAGAACAAATTCGGATCTACAGGGTGGATGTAGAACATACGAGTACACAAGTTTTCAACACCTTCGAAATTGTAGCAGCCAAAATTAGTTTGTCGATATGTATGTCTGCAAAGAAAAAATATTAATATAAAGTACAACATGTGCGTTAATATTTTGGTGCAATTATATTTTTTTTATATATATAAAATAAATATTACGTGTGCAAGTTAATTGGTTTAGCCGGAAACATGTTTGGGGCTAAGCACATTTACTTACTAATTTCGTAGTTTTTCATGTTCTAGCAATTGCTTGAACAAAATTGTGTGCTTAGTTTTTACTTTTTAATTTAATAACATGTTCAGTTTCACCCTTAAAAAAACGAAGTCTGGCATGTTCTTAAATAAAATCCTTTCCTATACCTGCACTATCATTTAATAGCGACTTTAACGAGCACTTTTTATAAAATGTTTTAGTAATACTCGTATATTCGCTGTGATTCTTTTTCTTAAACGCAAGTGTTTGAGACTTTTTTTAAGCATTATTTTGCATTTTAAATTTAATTTTGCCATTTTATTTAGGTTGAGGAGCAGGCAATTTAAGTTGTTTTTCGTTTGACACAATAATTATGACTACAACTCGTTCACTTTCTTTAGATGGCCAAGTTATGTTGTCGATAAGAATTCTAATCGAAATTAACACACACTCTCGTTGACACACGCAACACAAAAAAGTAAAATTAATATTTATATTCTTTAAATTTAATATATAAAAAAAAATTATAAAATCGATTTCATTTTGTTGTTGCTATTAGCTTAAAGATTTGATAAATTCGTAATATCGAAATGTCAAAATTTTAAATTATAATTTTAGTCATCCACACAAGAACAAAAATGTTAAAAAACGTTCAATAAAATTGAATAAGGTATCTTAATGTTGTCAAATACTACAAAGCACTTGCAACGGAAGAAAATACCCGTACGTTACTAAAAGCAGACTGATAAGATTAGATTCCCCAACCCAAAATATTTTTAAGCAGTTTTTCTAGCTATGGTTATCGCTTTTTGTTTTCTGAGTTATTCGATTGACTGATTACCAGTTAAGCAATTCTTACAAAGAAAAAAAAAGAAAAATGTCTGCATATAAATCTGTGACAAAAAGGAAAGATGTTCATATTCGAAAGTGAAAAAAATTTCAATTATTTTGTAAATGCAATGACTTGCTGATTGTCTGTATGCGATTTATAATTTCATATGGAATAATAATTTAATTTGGCTAATATTTTGGTATATTTCAAATTGAATGTAATAGTTATGGTGTATAGAACGATGTTTTCCAATTTAACTGCAAAATAAATAAATTTCTGAAAATCGACTAGAAAGCTTAAAACTGCTTTCTTAGACAACCTTTTCAGTACTGCTCTAAAAGGATTTTCATGCTCTAAAAGAGGATGATAAAATAAAAAATATATCGCTCATTTATTACACCAGAGGCGTGTCTGTGAAAAGCTAATTTTCAGACAATACGATCTTAGTTTTCATTTGCATACAATCCAATAAGGATATAACAATATATTTTTTTATGGTGTATGATGTAATGGGTTTTTCTGCATTATGAATTCCGAAAACGAATTTTTGGAAATATGTTTATGTTGAAACAAAAAAGCCATATGTATACAAATTAGAATGTAATATTTTATTTTGCCTGAATAATTTTTAAAATATTTAATAATAATAAATAATATAACAATATGAATAATTAAGCTATTCATATTGTTATTGTAATAAATTATAATGTGTAGTCTTAAAACTAGGAAATCGTGCCTTTTACTTAAAAAAATATTATTACCAAGGCTATGAAAAAACAACTGCCAAAATTGCCTTTGTAAATCTAAATATTAAGTTAAAACAACTACAAGCATGGTAGATGCCAAACGTTCTGGACACTCAGAAACAATTGAAAAATTCATATTACGGTGTTGGCCGACTGGAAATTGCCACAAGCATCTCATATGGCTCAGTGGTTTAATTTTTTAATGATCCTTTAGGTATGAAAAAGTTTTTTGCATGATGGGTGCCGCTTTCGCGCACAACCGACAACAAATGCTAACGTGTGACAACTTAGAGATACTTTTTGATATTATTCAAACACAATATGTGCGAGTTTTCGCGCTCTTTTGTAACTATACATGAAATGTGGATACACCAAAACACACCAGAGAAAATGAAAAAAAGAAATCATGGCTAATAGTCCACATTGACTACATTCAAAAGGATATAACAATCAATTGCAGATAATATGCCAACTTATTGGGTCCGTGTAATGGGGGTTTGAAAAAAACTATCAAATTTGGAAAAAAAGGAGTATTCAAGCAGTCATCATGACAAAAATCAAACGAACTGCTCCCTTATCCGCTTCATTCTCCGGATTTAACCACAAGTAACTATTTCTTGTCCCCAAACCTGAAGAAATGACTACGGTGGAAACAGACTTGACTACAACGATTAAAATGATTCCATAAACAAGTATCTATTTTTTTAACCTCGACAAATCTAATTTCTTGAAATGAATAACAAAAAATTGCAGAAATGTTGGACCAAAAGTATATAGAGCACAAGAGTAACTTGTTGAAAAATAAAATTATTTTTAATCCAAAAACTTGCGTTTCATTTAAGTCACCGACTTATTTATCCATACAAACAAATAAAATAGTAGACGATAAGCTCGATTACTTGCAAGTATCGGATAACTTCCAACACTTTATTTTCACTTTTTTCATTTTTGTTGTCTTAAGGTGGTTTTTTGCGTCTCCCAGTAGTTCAGTATTCAAACAGTAAAATTTTTACTACAAGTTGTTACTCATGCTGATTAATTATTTTATTTACAATTTAATAATAGGTATCAAATATTAAATGTTAAATATTATCTAATTAAAGTTTACTTTTTGAATTTGAAATAATAATAATCTTTGACATTCATTCATTGAGTAAATGAAGAGAAAACCCTAATAAAATTTTAGCCGACTTGAATTTTCAATAGGAATATGAATAATAATTTTACAATTATATCGCTTGTGATATTTTATTTATTATTGCAATGAATGTTTTGTTGTTGTGTCGAAACCCTATCATGTTAATTAGTTGATTGAAGACAAATCAATCATGGCTTAACAACACACACTGCCTTCGATCATAGAGGAAATAGGGTCACAGAAGATATCATCAGTCACGTAAAAATATTAGATAATATATGACATACTAGAAAGATAAGAAAAATCTTTGGTATATAACTTAGGACATAAAAAATTTCCGGCAACTTAATATTATCGTTAAACTAAACTAAATATGTATGTGACCCATCGGTTACGAAATTAAAGAGCGAGTGAAGTCTAAAATGTGCAAGCGGTGAGAATAATTCAACATGATGTAGCAGTTGTGGGTGTTTTTTATTGAGGTATAGAACTTTAAGTTGGCATCACTTTTTTAACTGGCGGCCATTTTGTCAGCTGTCAAGTGATTAATATTTAGTTTGGTTTGCCATTTCATCATGAACAGGTTGACAAAAGAACAACGCTTGAAAATCGTGCAAATTTATTTCGAAAATTTTGTTCAGTGATGAGGCTCATTTTTGGTTGAATGGCTACGTCAACAAGCAAAATTGCCGCATTTGGAGTGAAGAGAATCCACATGAGACCCTTGAGACGCCATTACATCCACAAAAACTGACTATTTGGTGTGCTGGTGGAGTCATTGGGCCATACTTCTTCCGAAATAATGCTGGAGAGTCAGTTACCGTTAATGGAGACCGGTATAGAGCCATGATAACCGACTATTTTGTTCCCGAATTGGATGGCATGAATGTGGATGAGTTGTGGTTCCAACAAGACGGCGCTACATGCCACACAGCGCACGTCACAATTGATTTATTGAAGGAAACATTCGATGAGCGCATAATTTCGCGGAATGGACCTGTCAATTGGCCACCAAGATCGTGTGATTTGACACCATTGGATTATTTTCTTTGGGGATATGTGAAGTCGCTCGTCTACGCCAACAAACCAGAAACGTTAGGGGACTTGGAAGCCAATATTCGTGGCGTTATTGCCAACATACGGCCCCATATGCTCGAAAAAGTGGTTGAAAATTGGACCTGTAGAATTGGCTTTATTCGAGCCAGCCGCGGCGGCCACATGCCCGAAATCATATTTAAACGTTAATGGCATAAAATTATCCTTCTAATAAAGCCAAATTGATGGACATTAAAACGATTTTCTTGTGTTTTATTTCAATTCGAAGTTCTATACCTCTGAAAAAAACACCCTGTATGTATGCACATATTGGTTAATAAACTAGTTCAAGTTAAATAGTACCAGTATAAGCATTTGGGCATTTTTTAAATTCACAAAATAACTATAGTGCGTGTGTATTCCCAATTTTCTGGAACATATCTGTAGCAATAAGAAAATGTACAAGAGTCATACTTCACTGTGTTGTGGGAGAGCACTTTTAAACTACCACGTCGATTTCCGAATATTCGGTTTTTATTTCTATTTTATTTATAAATCATCGTTCTGCATAATTTAATTAATACATGTGATTTGAAATACACCGAAATATTAGCTAAATAAAGCTATTATTTCATATGAGATTAAAAGATTCCTGAATAATCTCACAAATAATTGAGAGTTTGACCAATAAAAATAAGCTTATCCCGACTTAAGAACTTTTATCTTTTTGGCTACAGATATTATGTCACAAAACCTTTATTTGCAGACAAAATATTAGCAAATATTAAACAAATTTGTTACTGGGAAAAAGTGAAATTAAATTCATTATAAAGTCATGCATATGATGTAATTTTTTTGTGTAATAGTTTAAAAAAAAATTATGCATATGCATACATATATATTTCGCTCCTTTATTCCAACAACGTCACAAATGAAAAAATAGAATTTTTGAGTTGGTGATGCAGAATGAATGAATCCTCATGCTAGTCTTCATATTATGACAAAATTTCATACAAATATCTCGTTCACTCAACTCTTGAGAGAAAAATATAATTTACTTCTTCCATTAAGTTGAGTGTAAATTGAAAACTTCAAACTCGTTTCCTGGCAAAGTTGTTCCATTAAATGAACAATATGTATTTAGAAAAAATATAATACAATGACTTAAATGTTATATAAGTTAAACTTAACTTTAAACTAGGGAGGTAACGAAAACCAGTTATGCGAATGTAAAAGCGAATAAATTTTAATTTCTGCGAAAGCAAATACGACTACAAAAGCAAATATTTATTAATGCATTGAAAATACAAATTCTTAGATAAAAAAAATATACGAAATCATATGAAAATAAATAAAATAAATTTACAAAATATTAGGCAATCAACCCAGTGGTACTCTGACCCTAAATCCTAGTACTCTCTTCAACATTTCATGTGAAATGCCGTCAAAATACATTAAACAAAATTGGCATAAATTATTCATTAAACAATGTTGCAGAGGTAGTACTCTGTTCATTTTGGGAAACACATATGAAATATATCTTCAACAATTTAAGTTTTCATAGTGTTACCCCCATATTCATAAAATTTAAAATAAGTTTTCAAATGTATTTTATTTCAAATTTTTCATACAAAATTTTCTTTAAATGGATTTCAAATTCATTTTATTTTATTTTTATAAATATGGTGGTTAGTGTTTTTTCATGAGTACGAAATTCTAGCAAAGTTTCAAAGACTAGTTAACATCGTTTACATGTCAAATTCTTTGTACCAAGTAATGAATGGTGCTCAAAAATTTTAAAATTTTAACAGAGTTCTGGGCTTAAGTAGAAACGATTTTCGCACAAATCCAACACTGTCTTTTCCTTTTCAAAAACTGGAAACTGGTTTCAAATTGATATTTCTGCCAACTTATTTTGAGAAGAGTTTTTCGCTAAAATTTAAAAGCTTTGTTTAGAACGCTTTCAAGTATGCATAAAATCGACGTTTGTTAATCGTAAAATATTTTCGTAAAAGAGGTATAAAATGTTTGTTCGTGTCTAGTATTCGCTTGGAATATTCGCATACATTTTAGCGAATGCAAATAGCAAAACTAAGCAAATAATTTGCGAATGAGAACATTCGTTACTTCCCTACTTTAAATATATTAAAAATATGCTTGTCTTATATACATACATATATTTACTCTTGTGTAGAACTTAATCAAATAATATTTTCAGAATTGCTTACTTACAAGTTTATCCAAATCTAATGATTTCGTTATGGCAAAACACATTTGTAGTTGTTTAAAAAGATTTAATTAGTGGCACTTACATTTTGAATTCAAATTCGTGTACTGTTGAAAATTCAGTTAAACTTTACTTGTTTCCGGTAATTGGTTCGCTTCTCATAGTTGGTTATTTGCAAAAATAATTTAAATACCATATTTACGGGTTTAATTCATAAAAAATATTTTAGGCTTATTACAGGTTTATTTGACAAATTTCCCATAGAAATATGTCAAATAAACGGTTAATAAATCTGAAATATTTTTTATGAATTAGACCTTTAAACTCCAAAATGTTCATTCCAACCTTGGACATACAATTAACTTCCATTTATTTACACTTTTGTGAGTTTTCATTATCTGAAAAGAAGATAGTAAATATAGAGTGAAATAAAAGTATAGAGAGAAATAAAGAACTATTTATTATTAGATGTTACAAAGACAATACAATTACAAATTATTTAGAGTACTTACATACCGCGCTATAACCGTCAAAAAAGCTTAACCGACATATTTTTTAGACCTCGCTTTTTGCTTATCAATTCTGATCAAAAAAATAAAGTTAGATAATTATGTCGCTCAAGCTTTTTGGCGGCTATGGCTCGATATTAAATAAGTCTTTTATAAACCAGTTGTACTGTTTATTAATATGTTTTTACCTTGTCCTGAAAAGTTACAGTTATGTGAGTTAGAGCCTTTCTACTTGTGACCAACGATATAGTAGTTTAGCTTACGTTAAGTTACCACAACGATTTGTATTTTAATCTCATTATTGGCATATAATTTGGTATTTTCGTAACTTTTTTCCATACTAGAAGCATTGCTAAATGGCAGCCCTAGCACAGAGATGTAAAAAAATCAGCTTTTTATATGTACAATGCAGTATTAGGTCACTTCGTTTATTTTTCAAGCACAATCGATTAACGAAATTCATGTATACTCAGTCTTTTTCTTAGAAAAGAGTGTTAAAATAAATTTAAAAAAAGCTGCATTAAAGTATTTGAATTAATAACATCGATAGTGAAACATATTTTTTTATTTCCGATACATTACAAATTTTTTAACATGTTATGAAAACTTTTAAATTTATTTAAACTAATAGGGCATTTACATGGTCTCAAAATGTTGTACTTACGCGATTCCGAGCTAAATCTAGTTGCATTTTACTAGATTCCCGATACAAAACAAAATCTAATTTTTCAATAGATTTGTAGGAAAGGAAATCTACTAAAAACCTAATATTTTTATTTACTTTTTACTACCATGTACAACATAATTTAAATAGAAGGTGAGTGAATTAGCTACGCTCTACGGAATTTTCTATTGAAGTTGTGTGAATGAGCAAGGTCAGCATTTTTTTGTTAAAATTTTAAGCTAAATTTTAGACAAAGGATTTTGTCTCGGATACAAAATCGTGGGAATTGTCAAAAAAAAAGCTTAGTGTAAACGATATACATTTTGTTAAAGATTTCTAATCAAATATACTAGATTTCGTGAACATGTAAATGCAGTATAATGCCCTAATAAAGTAGGAAGATTTAGGACGTTTTTGTTTGAAAATACTTTTGAGTTCTTGTTTTTGAATTCTCTAAATTATTTTCTTCAGAAATGGTTGTTGTCTTTGATAATAAAAAATAAAAATATTATTACCATGTTTTTAAAATATAAAAATAAAATTAAAGTATTATACAATAGCTTAAAAAAAATTTGGAAAAATATGTGTTGGAAATATGTAAATGTCATAATTTTTTGGAGCTAATGCTGTTGCTATTTTAAGAACGTGTTATAACATGTTCGGATGTCATTTGTTGACGGATTGGTTACGCAAATCACCCAATATTCAAACAAGTAGCAAAAGATAAGATGCACAGAAAATTTAATAATTCTTTATACTGTTTTGACACATTTCTGTAATATTTCTAGGTTAACATGTTAAAATATAGAACTGACCTTGGCCTATTCTTTACTTATTTTCTCTATATTTCCATTAACTTAAATATTTATCTTAAAACAATAAAATATTTAACTAAAAAACGTTCTTTAAGAATTCCCGACAAACTTTTATTTTATTATTAAGTGTAAGAATTTGTATATAATATTTTAAAATAAAACATATATTTTCATACATTCGCTTTAATTGTCGGCTTTTTCTGATTGAGTTATTTTTGGGGCCATGAAGTCCCATTAAATTATTTAAATTTAAATAGCAAGTAAATACAAATGTAGTGATAAGAAATCAAATAATAAACAAAAATAAAAATAAAAATTATTACAAAATTAATGCGAAACAATATTTACCAACGCAAAAGTGCAACTTACATTAACATGACAATTATAACAATGAAAGCTCAAGTGGATGGCGCCATTTTTCGCAAGAACTATAGATCTTTATATCAGTTAAAAGTATTGCACAGTGGGACAATGGTAATAAGAAACAAACTGCCAAAATATTGAGCTAACCTAGCCTCGGATTTCAGGTTCGATTTCCTCCAAAAGCCCTGTTGTGAGAAATATATTTATATTATAATATATGTAGGCGGAAGAGTGATAAATATCAATAACAAGAGAAAATAATGTGAAATATCAAAAATTTTGTGATGGTATAATTGTCTGGACAGCCAGTTTTGGTTAAGTTGTCGGAAGAAAATTTTTTACTTGTAGAAGAAAAAAATTAAAATCCACAGTTCATCCAAGAAAGTGAAATTCAGGCAAGACCCAATGCAGCCTTAATATGTTGTGGCACTTGCTTTTATTGAATTAATAACTTGATCTAATAATTTAATTTAATTAAAAGGTGGTTAAAACATTAACGGATTCCTACCTTCTATACTTGGAAGTTTTGTTTATATATATAATCACTGGATGCAAATGTATTTATGTCCCACTGTAAATTTTTCATGTGATTTCGATTATTAAAAACTAAATCAGATTACAACTACACAAAATCCTTTAAAAATAAAGTCGAAGGGCAATCTCATTTATATTAAAGAAATTGTTGAAAGTTACAAGAAAACACCAATCTATGCAAACATGTAAAAAATTAATATACACGTACATATACGTTTTCACATATACTTACATACATATATGATTGTGTATGTATGTATTATTAATATTTTTCAATGTGCTTTTGTGAAGGACGAGCAGTTTTAAGGACACTATAAAAAAATTTGTACACGTCCCAGCTGCACTGTCTGTTTCATTGAGTTCACATACATTGTACCACATTCACACTCTGCAGACAGACGCTCACACACACTGACACACAGTCCGTACTCGTATGAGGGGTTGGAAATCAAACAAAGATAAACAACAACAGCAAAAGACATTGGAATCGTCTGCAAATAATACGAGTATCTAAAATGGCACATGACTTTGGCAAAACGCTATTCTGTACGTTTTTCCTTTTTGTTCGTTTTATTATCATTTTCGATTCTCTTTGCTTATTTTTTCTTTGTTGCATATGATATTTGAAAATGTGGAGCAAAACTTTTAATTTTCTTTTCATATTCTGACTACAGCAACTTATTGTAATAATATTAATAATCTAAGAACGAATATATTAGGCGATAACTCTTGTTTCAGATGACTGATTTTAAATTGGTTTTTAAATAAATATTTCGAAAACATTTAAAAAAAGCAGAGTTGATCGCATCCATTACAAGTCGTAAATAAGAGAACAATGCTGCTCTGTTCATATTATTATAGACCTGTGACAACTTGGCACAACTCTGATATACATATGTACATACTTAGTTATGTATGTACGAGTAAATCATCAAACATTTTTTTATTAAAAATCATCATGATAAGAACTCTTGTAATTTTTACAAATTCGTTTACCTAAATATAATTGTTTTGATACATATATGTATGCATATACTCGCACATATACAATTTAATACCATTCTAGCTTTAAAAATCTGTGGAAATGTTTTGAATTTTTATACAGTCTTTACTTTATTTCTTTCACACTGCATTTTATTATTTTTACTATCAGCCTTATTATGAATAAAGGAGTTTTCCCAGGAGTTTTCTTCTCTATTTACCGTTCCCCTATTTTAAACAATTGTATGCAAACTTTCAAGTAAAATAAAACAACTGAAAACTGGCCTCTAAAATTTGAAATTCTCTATCACTTTTTAGCGCTGTAATTGTCTGTTTAGAAAAGGATGATTTTATTCCCAGAAAAAAAAATTGGTTCTCTGAAAATTATTTCCCGAGAGATATTTGAAATTGGTCAAATAATGATTGGAATAGCGACTGTAACGCTTGGTGGAGTCTGAGCCTTACTTACGAGTACACGGCCAAAAATCATTTCAGGGTATCTAGATTCCAAGTAAAAATTTGGTTGGTGTTTTTCTGAAAAGCACATCCGTAAAAAGTTTAACCTATACGAGTATATGAAACGATACGAGTAAATACGAGCAAGTACTAGTTTGAATGAATGAATAAATTAAGTTAAACAGGAAACACAAGACACTGCGACCGAAGTAAATCTTTTGTATCCCTTTCCAAGTGCTAGAGCACCTCATCTAAGCCTACTCTCCTGATGAATCTCAAGTGCCAACTAAGTATCGGTACATATTACATTCCAGCGACTTTTACACACGCAAACCTTATTCTGCAGTCTTGTGTGTAATGAGCTTCTTTCACGCAAACTCAAGACTTTGAAAAACAAACTTACCGTGCGTAAAAGCCATCTAAACATATAAAAAATATACTTTACACTACTTAGCGTTTCAACTCATTACTTTATCATGGTGATGTCATTGAAAGCAAGTACTTGAAACTTTGGAATACAAGTAATAACTTAAAAATGTCAAAAAAAAAATTCATGGTTTCTGATGATGAAAAATTTAAAAGGAGAGCAGCTTTTATGGTTGTTCTATACATTCATTCTTATGGCTGTGTCTGAAACCTTTTTAATTATATAGGCACAACAGTAATGCTTAAAGCCATGAAAATTGTAGACAAGGGCTATTATGACTTATAAAGTCATAAAGTAAAGGACTTAACTAATTTTTCAAAAAAATGTCAGTTAGATCGGTTAGTTAAAACAGCGACGATATATAAAATCGCAGTGTGTGTTCGTAACGCATGATCTCTGGAACTATAAGAGCTTTGGAGCTGAAATTTTCAACACAGGTTCGGTTCAATACCGGGTAGGTTTTCATTTTGTTTCTGACTCAAAAAGTGACCACTGTGTGGAGTAATTTGTGGTTAAAAAAAAATAATTGGGAGTAAGACAACGTTTGCCGGGCTCATCTAGTAAATTTATATTTTATTAATCTTTTTAAAAAATGAAGAGTAATTTCTCAAAAATAGATTTGCTTAAGTGTAATAATTTTTATTTAACATTGATGAAATGTCTATACTTAGGAATATATGGCAGATATATATGTATCTATATGGTATTTTACTCTACCTTCGTTAAATAACTTCTGTCAAGTAATGCAGACGGTGTGTACTCGTAAATTGTGTGGAAAAGTAAATTGTGCTTAATACAAGTCATTACTAATTTTTGACGGGAAAATCCCAAACTCATAACACACACAAAAAAGTAATACGAGTAATTTTGTAATATCAATTAAAATATTTGTAATATCAATTAAAAAATTAATTACATTTTCACCTATAAAGAATTTTATAATAACAATTAAGTTTTTCTACTCAAACTGAATCAATTAAATTCTTAACTGAAAACTTTAATTGGTGAATACTTTTTTCTGTGCATGTGATTAAAATATGAATATAATTGTAGTGAAGTTAAATTTTTTTTGTTTTTATGCCACTTTAAAGTGACACTTAAGCCATAAAAATATGTGAAAAAAATTTATATAAAAACAATATCAATAACGATGCATATAATAAAATATATTATTCAAATAAAAATCGGATTTTTTATGGAACTGTGACTACCTAATAAAACGTAAATTAAACAACAAAGAAAAGCGGGCAATACGCACAAAATAATACAGAAAGAAATTCATTACCAAATGGAAAAATATTAAAATAAAGGAATGCATTAGCTCATATCAAAATTATATTAAATATTTCGCAAATAAATACATATACACATATGTGCCTTTTGTTATGAAAGTGGTCTAAGTCATGTGTATTTTTGCTTCGAAATATTAGATAAATCTGAAAAAAAACTTCAATAAATATTTAATAGATATTAAATAAATTTAATTGAAATGTTGCATAATATAAAAATAATTTTTGATTTGTTCAAGCGTAATATAGTAAATATCTCAATACAAGACATATATATCTTAAACTACTTTGATAATTAAGGGCATAAATGTCTGTATGTATCAGTGATGTGCGAATATTCGTATTCGAACTCTCGAATATTCGGAGGGCTTGAAAAAAGCTCTGTTTGGCCACCTAAAATATGCCGCAAATTTATTAAAAAAATTTATTTTATATCTTGCATCAATAAAGGTTGTCATGAAAAAAAAAGTGAAAGTAAAAGTGAAATTTTTTTAACGAGTGCACTCAGCAAACAAGGGTGTTCTGGGAGGTCAAATAACTGAAAATAATGTCAATTACCAAAGGCAGGAATGTGATTTATTGTTAATGCTTATTAATAATTGTAATTTTTTCAAATTTATTGTATTTGTGCAGTGTACCTCACTTACTGTAATACACTGTATTATAATATAATTACATTGCAACACAGTTCATTGTAATAATTAACAGAACGCTTACCTTATAAAATTTATATGACACACTTTTGTTTTCATTACAAAATTTTGTTATTATAGATAGTCAGTAAAAGTAAAGACATAAAGAAACACAAAAATAATAAAATGTAAAATAGTATATGTATAAGTAGAGTAAAACATTAAATAAGACTTTAATTTCTAAACGCAAACTGGTAATAACTTGCATTGTTTTTTAATTAAATTCTCCAAACTTTTGGCTGGTCCCTCTGACAGCTGTAAAAACTAAACAAGGGACTATATACACCACGACATTACACACGCTAGGATCAATTTTTAAACATCAGATAGTACAACTATTACATGGCGATCCTGCCAGGAAAACTGATGCTTCAACCTTTACATTTGGGTCTGTTTGAATACTTCCAGTACCGTTCGACAACTTTTTCGTCTAAGGCTATACAGATTATTTAACCTAGAACAAAATATAATTAGAATACCTTCGAATATGAGGAGCACACGAAAATACTTTTGACTTTGACTTTCGAAAATATGTCTAAGTATGAGTCTTTCCATTAAAACACCTCTCAAAAGTTATACGCTGTAGGCTCAAGTGACCCAACAAAAATTTTAGAACTAAATGACTTTATATTGTCATATAAACATATTTTATAAATTGGAAGAAAAGTTTTCATAAACTTCTTGCATTTTCTTCTACTTATTTGATACCTTTATTGGTAATAAATATTGTAGTTTGATATGGAAATAAGTTGTTTATGTATACACATTAAGAATATTTCAAAAAATTAAAAGGAGAAGGAGAAGGTACGATAAAAGGAAAACACTGTAACAAGTTTGACTACAATTTGTCTCTAGACTATTTGGCATAGAGCGACTTTTCTGCAAAAAAAAAAATAATAATAAAAATGAAATTTTGCCATCGGGTGTAGAAATCGATTTAATTTATTGTAAAAACTTGTGTTTTGTATCATTTTCAAATGTTATTTAATGACGACTATTGATGTACGCGAACAGAAGAATGAAGTTCCTTTTTTTCATATGTTATTTGGCAGACGTAAATAGAGCCCCCATTAAATATCTATAAATTTCACATATAATATTTGTATTCATGTTCGCGAATAACATTTCAAATAATCGTATTGGCGAATATCAAAATTTGACGCTCGGCATATCACTAGTATGTAGTATATATATATATATTTCAACCGTTGAAAAGCATGACAAAATTTATTAATTGGAATTAAATACTTATTTCTTTTTATAACTACATATAAAATCATTGATTGCTTTCAATGTTTGATTATCACTTCCAGGTTAAAGCAAAGTAAATAAATAAATAAACAAAAACAACAGATTCCAAATTCTAAATAAATTTACAGCGTAAGGTAAAATATGTTTTGTCCGCAAGATGCATTTCACATCCAGTTTAGGGCTGCGCATGGTTTCAGAAATAGATCATATATAGAAATTGGAAGAACGCATATCGTGTAAATGGTTAGATATTCATAATTTTTTCGTGATTTGTCGTCTTAATCTTCTTTCAATTTAAGTGTGAATCGATCTATTATTCTAGTAAACGGCACTGAATAATTTCGATGGGGCTGGATCTAACACCTATCAAATGTTATAAATATAATGTTAATTGTTCCCCCAATGAGACCGCCAAGTCATTCAGGAACCAAAAAGAACATCTCCAAGTAGTTCTATATCTGGTGAAACATCAGTGAATTCAGCACATGATTGTCATAGGAAGGAAGTGATCCAAATAACTGTATGGTATGCACTTAAAAGGTTGGCTGGAACAATTTTTCATATAAACAACAGTCTTAGAATATTAAATTCAGTACCTGTAGTGCTTGTTATGCAATGAAAGTGGTAAAATTTTGGAACTACTTCCAACATTGCTAGGTATATATATAGATTTTAACCTTAACTGGTAATTATACTCTTGAAATATGAGAGCCCCTGTGGTCGAGTGGGTGTTGTGCTAGCCAGTTATGGCGGATGTCATCAGTAAGAATCCCAATAAAACACACAAATAAAGTATAATTGTATTTGTAACAATAAAATTGATAAGCTTTCAATTGTTACAGTTAAATGTCGAAATTAAATTTACATATACATATTTTATATTATATATCGTCACCTTAAATGTAAACGAACGTAACTACAAAAAAGTTCGAAATCAAGTTTTTGATTGATTATGATTCATTTTATGAAACTACATGTTGACGCAAATACTTAAACCTCTGCGATCAAAAATGACGACTTTATTACAGAAATTCAAACGGACGTAACTACGAATGCATCTATTTCTTATTGCAAAGAACGTAACTAACATAAAAGCTTGAATATTTATAAAAAGGAAATAAATGTTTAAAAAACACATAAGTATCTATACTACAAGAAAACTTGGAAGAAAATTTTCATTGATTTTGTAACGTGTTTTTGTTTCGTCTGTAAAAAATATGTCCCTGTGGCAATAAGGAAAAATAAATTTGTTTCTTTTACATTTAAATTGGAAAATTCTCCGTTGCGATTTTGCCCCGGATTGCAGATTACGGTGCTACCATTAACTCAAAATCAGCTTATATCCACTTAAGCAACTTTTCATTTTTCCACACGTTTTATTTTACACCGTTTAGGAATTTTGTCGCTTCGATTTCCTGCAAATGCTACACACAGAAAAAATACCAATGTAAAATCACCATGCAAAAGTTTTGATTTAAATTTGCAAGAAATAAGTGTGTTGGTGTTTATTTGTTTTTTTCATAGCTGCAATACACTTTTGTGCTTAGTTGTGGGAGTTGTTTTTGTATGGTTGTTGTTTTTTATGTTTGTAAACAGCCGACAAACTACGGCTGGCTGGTAGGCAGTGTACTAATTTTGTAGTCAGAGGATTGCAGGTTCGAATTCTGTTGACAACTCAAAGTGTTTTGTATTTTTTTTTTTTTAAACTTTCAAACAAATTGTATGATAAAATATCAATTAAATAATTTTGAATTAAAATTTAATTCATGATGGTATATTTTCAGTGTGTATCTAAAGAATATTTAAAGATGTTATGGCTGCAGGGGTAAGCGCATTGTTTACTACGAGATGAGTTCCGACTTCAAATCTTGGCCGGCGAAGCCAATTTATATACAAACAAACATTTTTCTGATGCCTGTGCCAAACACACGTAAGTTAAATAGTGTATAAAATACAATTACTACGTTAAATTAAATGCATATTGTTCAAACTTTAAATAACTTTGATTCAACATGATTCTTCATTTTGATTTTAATACGTAAATGTTGAATCAACGTGAAATAAAGTAATTTCAAAAAGAAAACTTTAATTTAAAAATCACTATAAATCATATTAGATTAATATGAAACACATATCGAGCAAAATGATTGCCGAAAAAGATGAAATTAACCTGGTTTACGCAGATTTTAAGTTTAAAATATTTCTGTGTATACCTACATCGTGATAAAAAAAATTAAAAACATTTCTCCTTGTTTAATAAAATACTTTTCATGTTGAAATTTTCTTGATTTCTGTTTCGTTAATGATTTCTGAAGCTTAAATAAAAAAAAGCTCAGTTGTGTTATCGTTCGAAGTAAATGTGTCTTTTATTATATGTATGTGATATTATCAAATTTCAATTCAAATAAATTTTATGTAATCGGTAAAGAGATATCGTTATCAAAAATGGACAAAAGTGCTGACATTATTTATATATGTAATTTCGGTGTGACAATTGTAAAAATTCATTCAAATTAATTAATTTATAATGTGAACTTTAACAATATTGCTTTTTTTGCTTTCGCCGAGAGACGTAAATTTAATTGTTCACACTTAAACTAGTTAATCGCAATTAATTTTATTAGGGGTATTAAATGATTAACTTGGAAAGAGCTACACGTGCCCTTAACTATCAACATTATAATTTTTTTCAAGTAAATTAGCAAAATAAACTTACATAAGTTGCATTGAGTTTTAAACGGTTTACGTGATACTCGTATACAGACATTAAAGCAAACAACACACGCCCCTTCTTAAAATTGCTTAAAAAGTCAAATAAATATTGTTTAGTTTGAGGTACTACTTAGTTTTAACTCGGTTTTATAATAATAACAAGAAAATAAGTAAAGACAAACAACAGTGACATAAAAAGACTTAAAATTTTAAATGCTTAATCCAGCCTAAATTTACTCATAAATAGCAAACACAAAATTTTCCATAAAATCACACAGAAACACATGCATACATCCATACATATGTACCTATGTACTTTTCTAGGTAGTTTATTATTTATATATATTTATAATAAACCAGTAAGCACTTAGATGTTTTTTTGTTGTTGCAAATATCACCAAAATGCGTCTTCTAAGACTACCTTAGATGATCAAAAACTGATTAATCAGTTGTGCGCTCAAAACAGACTGCAAAAATATTAATTCAAATGCCTTTAAGGCGACTTGTTTAAAGAACGAGAACAAAATTTGCGAAATCATAAAATAATCGTGCGGATGTGCATAACAGGAGTGTTTTAAGTGTTATCTGGCAGTCATATCTCGCGCAAAAAACCGAATCATAAAAGACTTATTTTAAGAAGGGTAAGGTAAGGTAAGGGTTTATTTTCAACCGATAATAAGTCTTTTTAGAATTAAAGCGAGCGCTTCGATGATTATTTTTATCGCGAATAGGAGTCGAAAAAGACTTGCATTTTATTAATAACTTAAAAAAAAATGTTGGCTGGGTTTTTATTTAGTTTTATAATAAATACAAACATACAGGCGTATGTTTGTATGTATATACATTAGGGTGGGTCAATTTATTTGGGTTAACACAGCTTGACACAGAGTATAGCAGAAACGTTATCTTGAGAAAAGTCTGATTATTGTTTTCCCGTGCAATTGATTTTTGTTTAAATTTGTGCTATTTGTTATCTTAAACTTTAACTAAAAGCTGTTTTTAACATTTTGTTAATCTTTTACCGACAATGCTTTAACTTGGAATGATTTTCCGTCATCGCACGTCAAATTTTCATAATAAATAAATATGTTTCAAGAGAATACTGAAGATGTCTGATAGCCAAAACTGGTGTGCCTAACAAAAAAGTTTATATGGGATGACGGAAAATCGTTCCAAATTTATTGAAAATGTTTTTCGTGACATAAAAACCAGGAGTCAGGGGTACAGAACAACTTTTGAATTTTCGTAGCAAACTTTGTTGTTAGACAATGCTAACAAAAGAGCTAACAAGAAACCTTGTATAAATATTGAATGACTATGTTGACGTTATAGACTAAGATTACGATAGCATTTTGTCCAAGCCGCCATTCACTGCGAACATCGTCTACGGTCATTTGTAGGAATAAATAGATTTTGACGACCCACCGCTACCTGATTCAGAAACACCGGTACATGTTTAGAGAACTGAACACTTAGTATAATTTGTATATTTCTCCGCTTGCAATAGATATTAATCGTGATGATATGAAAACCGCAACTGAATACTAAAATGCATAGCAAAAAAGACCTCATATCTAATAATATTATCCCTGATGTAATTAAATTGTTTAAATAGTTAATAAATTTAAAAAAAGTTGGGGTATTCAAACAGTTATGAAGGTCATAATTCATAATATTTTAAATTATTTTAACATAATTGTATTTGATTTTGGTTTCTTTTTCAATAAAAAATTTCAAAACCTTACAATTGTTTGTTATGAAAAACAAAACTTTTGAGTTGCAGTTTCTTCAGAAAATGTTCGCAAAATTTTGGACAGATTACATTTCGTAAAAGTATGTGTAGCGCTGAGTTCACATTATGTCAGTTTGTGACACCGCAAAAGTGGCATTGAGTTACAAACAAAAATACAAGGTGAACGGCATTGCACACATTTTGGAAATGACACCTCAAAGTGAATACAAAAGTAATGCCAAGTGTACACTCAGTATTATGCCTAGTACACATCTGGCATTTCTTGCGTTGCCATTTTGTGGCATTATTTTCAAAATGTATACAACGCCAATCACATTATGTTTTTTATATGGAAAGCAATGCCACACAACGAAAAATATCGGAAATGACAAACGTTGCCACTAGGACACACTATTACGATGTCACTAAATGCCATAGTGTGTACTGTGCCTTAGTTGAAAAAATATTTAACCCCCTAATGCACATGTATGAGATACGTTTTAATCTCTTACCTGAAAGGCAAATTAAAATATTTATGAATAGCGATAGTTGCTAAAGGGATGCGGATAAATACCTAGATGGTTATTTATGTGTAAAATTGCTTCTTGAAACTGGCTAATCACTCCGTCTCTTTTCTTCTTACAACAAAACTAAATATATACTTTTCCAATATAAGCAATTTTAGGTAATTTTTGCTGATTACACATAATAATAATTTTTTACTGGACTGGAACTTGTATCTATTATCCATTTTCCGGTGATACTTTAAACTGTATTTGTTGGACATTTTTTGCAAACCTTTCCAAAGCGCTGTCATTCCGTTATAGTTTTATTAATCTGTAAAGAGAAAATACAAACATATTTGAATAGAAGTATAAATTTTATAATATAATTAATTTGAAAAATAAAATATCTGTCTATCTTATAGTGCGCATAATCAAAAATTTTCCAATTCTCCTTAATGTCTTAGTTTTATTTTCGTATAAAATCAAATTTAAACTTTTTTGTAATAATTGCTTTAACAAAGAACAAACCCTTTTTATTTCTTTTGATCTTTGCTTGAAAAACGCTTATTTATACAAGCATCTGCAACTAGGTATCGGATACATTATTTTGCTGTTGAGCCGACATTAGGTGCTACATGTTTTTGTTTTTGTTTTTCTTTTATTTTTTATCTTTGATAAATAACAACCAGGAAAAATAGGGTAGCCCACAACTTTAACAAACTAAGAAGAAATAAGCAATTGTTTAGGAGAAATAAGTTAAAAATTTGTGCAGTTTTGTGCAGTTCTACCGCTTCTACAATAAGATTTGTTCCAATGAAATCAGGCCACTTGTTCCTGAAATCCTCATATTATAACCGAGAGAATTAGTTTCTTAGCCGTACTGTTCGTGCTATCTACGGTAGAACTTCCTGTCACTTTCAATGTTGAACAATTTAAAACGAACGTACACAGATTCTCCTTCTATCCTCCTCCCCCACATTTATTTTCCTGGTTAAGGCATAATGCATTGCAGGAGTGGAGCTCATCACCTGAGGGCTGGTCCTACTAAAAAAAAAAATGTCGCCATTTCCCTCAGTGGAAAGTCTTGTTAAATTTTTCCTGTGTGGTCACATTCATTAGTAAAAATATTTTATTCTGTAAGAATTGAAAATACTAGGGTCGAAGCGTCACATTCGTGAAGGTATAACTTGTCACATAAAAACACCACTTTCGGATTATGACATACGTGAACGTACTAGGGGCCTGTTTCTCTAAATGCAAACCATAGCTTCGTTCGAACATTTATATTAAAAACAAAAACAAAAAACTGAAATTTGTTTTTGCTTCCAATGTTAATATTCGATCGAATCTATCGCTCGCATTTAGAGAAACACGGGGTTAATTTGTTGTCGTACGATTGTCAATACAATCACGGACGTGACGATTTGAGCCATACTTTCGCATTATTTTTCATTAAAATATTTTATTTAAGATAACTTTCATACAGAAATAAAAAAATAAATAAAATTAAATAAAAAAGGAGAGAGATGTCTTAGGACACCCGGTTATAAATAGATATGCAAAAAGAAAACAAACAAAAAATGAGCAATCGTTCTAATTGTTTTTGTTTCTCTCACTTTAAAGAACGAAACAAAATCAAACAATTTATTTATTTATTTTCGTACTCTGCTTTTAAGAACAAAGAAATCAAAACAAAAATAAATTTATAACTTTAGTAGTGTCGATTATTTTTGTTACGAAACTCACGTCCTAACTCCTGTATCGCGCAATAAATAGCATAGCTATAATAAAATAATAAAAAATAACAGCATTGTTCAACAAGTACACAATATTTTCTCAGCGTTTCTGGATTTCAGTTGATATTTAAGTTAACGATTCCGCTGATTGAAACGTTGTTCACTCTATTAAGCGTTTTCAGCGTTCTTGAAGCTATTTCTTATGTAAAGTTCAAACAGCTCAATATCATCATCAATATATCACGGCAATTAGAGAATATGATCAACATATGATCCATTTGAGAACTATTTTACTTTTTCTATAAACTTATTCTGCAATGCACAATGTATGGCTCGCAACTTAAAAGAATTAAGTTATATAAAATTGCATCTCTTTCAAGGTTACACTACAACCAAGAAATATTATGATATGGACATTCTATATTCCGTCAAACGGAAGGATTTAATTATGCTCACAATCCTTTCTTCTAATAGGAAATGTTACAACCAGTACTGTAAAAAATTAAGTGAACAAAAATGGAACTTATCAAAGAATCATGAGTTGCATAATTTATTAAGAGTCGACAGTGAATGTATAAATCTATGCGATAACACCATAACTCGACTAAAGATAAAAACGAGTTATGTTTGCTACAAATGAAGCTTCATATTTACGTGAAATCACCATGTCTTGAACGAAGTTTATTGTAAGGATATAAGTAAAACAATAATATACGATGAAAAAGATTATGATAAAAAAAAGATTATAATAAAATTTGTGATAAACACAAAATTATAATAAAACCCACATTTTCATAAAATATTGGATACATTTGTTGAAACAGTAATCCTTATATATAAAGTTGTTTTACTTTGTCTCTTATGATTTTAAAGAAAAAACGTTCGTACGTTAAAAGTGGTTATTCTCGAAACTATATTTTTCGACTAGCGCTGTTATCGCTTGCGACTACAGACCTATACGCACTTATTATGGGGCTTTTAGAGCCGAACTGTCCTCTAACGAATTTTTATCCATAAGTCTCCGTCCATACAGTGAAATATTTCCTGCAAAATTTTTGGGTTTGTTGATGAAGGGGGAAAGAGGAATAGAAAAGTATGTAAATGCAGTTCTTGTTGAGTACGTCATTCTCGTCTCATTCTCAGGAGAAATATATGAGAAAATATATTAAGCTGCAAAACAAAAACTTCACAGTGTGGACACGAATGCAGTTTCAAAAGAGAAATCAAAAATGTTTCGCAGCAACTGTTTCACTGTATTGACGGGAACTAACGACCAATTTTTATTAGATGCGTAGTGCGTGCATTATTTTATCTATGACCAAAGTCCCTTGATTTATTTATATACAGCTTACTGTCAGGTCTATGCGGGATTTCATAAGTAAGTATAGAGCTGGAATGGCAAATATTATTAATTAAAATAAGACGTATCGATTTTCGTGATTACTTTCACTGGTAAGAAAAGTGAGAAAAGTTCTTCCATAAACAACCAATTCAAGAGTAGATTGTAGCGGTAAATCCTATAGTTTCTATTTTCATGTCAACCTTATAGATAGTAAAGATATTTCTTTGATAAGAGGTGTTTAATGAAAAATAAACTAATAAAAACAGTAATATATTGCATTTTTAATACTTCCCCTCCAACAAATAAGCTTGAAATAGTGGTTGCCTGCACGTTCGGAGAAATTTGTAAGCCTATCCAACTATTCCAAATACCCCATTGAAAAAAACAATTCCATATAAAATTCCTATTGTTTTAAAAAATAGAAAAGTGGCACTTAACTGTGAAGTTTTCTGGAAGTTTTTTTTTAATTTCATATTAAAATATTTGTCTTAATTCATCGTATATTTGAAGGAAAATAACTTTTGTTTATACCTAGTATATGTATAACCAGACTGAAAGTATTTCTTAAGGTATTGTGAGATCATTTACCTTTTTCGCGTAAACAAAATATTTTGTCATTCAAGTAAAAAACAAAATGTAGAAGACACAACAAAAACAAACTACATCAATGCCTTATTGGTATTTCACGATAGCAAGAGCGGAACATGATCCACCCCAAAAGGGGGATTTTGAAGAAAATGCAGCCAAAAAGGTGGGATTTAAAAATTAATGTTTTTTAGGAAGAGGGATGTGTAATATGCACATACACAGTTTCGTATGTACTTACGAAACACAGTTTTCAACTGATAAGAAACGCTTTTAAATAAACAAAAATATTTACCTCTATTAATAAAAATCAAATGTCGTTCGTTCGTAATCACATTAATTAAGAACGGTTGCACCGATTTCTCTTTTTTTAAATGTTTGTTTTAAATCAAATTAACTTTTTAAGGAAGGACATCTTTAACACGTCCCTTTTTTTAATTTATCTAAAATCAGGGAACTGCTGCATTGATTTGTTTAATTTTTTAATATTCGTAGTAATTTAAGAAATATTGTTAAAGATTGGACACTTGGGCGTATCACCTTCCATAGGTATATAGCAAATATTTATTTCGAAATATCTTGAGAATTAATACGATAAAGTACCTGCCATTTTGTAGGAGTTACTATATTGACCTTATTAATGGTAAAAAAAGTCGGAATAAAACAAATGTTTTATTTTGGAATATCTTTGCATCTAATGCAGCAAGCAAGTGAAATTTTGAGTAAGTAACAATTTATATAATTTGCTTTGTCTTACAAAAAAAAAAAAGGTTTGAATTTAACATGTGGAGTTGGCACTTCCCATAAAGAGAAAATATTTACTTTGAGATATATGAACTAATTAAAGGAAAACGTTGAAAATGTAGGGATAACTGTCTTGATAATGTGCATTGTCTCTGGAAATAATTTCAGAATTGAAAAATTAGGCGTGGTATCTCTCATAAAGTGCGCCAGATCACAGCGTATTACTGATGGTCTAGAAGGAGCAATAGGCTATTAATTTTTTAATTCCTACAGTTGGCAATGCGCTTCCTACATATGTCGAAGCAACATTTAGTACTAGAATAGTACTATAGTAGCAACGCCAAGTACTAGAATAGTACTATAAAAATTAGTCAATATTGGAGCAAAAAGTGTGTCACCTCCTAAGTAATTATACATAAATTTGTTTAATGGCTTAGTAACTACTACCAAGAAAAATTTGAAAATCCGCTGATTCTGACACCTCTAAATTTTTAAACTATGCATGTATTCTACCAAATAGTGAAGGTTGAACCGCACGTGGCACTTCTAATATAAAAAAGTTTTCTTTTAATCTCAAAACGTATATGGGGTGTAGCGAAGTACACACATTTTAAAAAAATATTATTTATCAGTTTCATTTTAATAAAAATAGCATACGAGATTGCAAATTTCAACCTATGAAATGCGGGATAATCCCGCCTAAAGCAAGATGTCTGGTCAGATTACGTATACTACGTTTGATAAAGTGGCATCGATTTCTTTTTATTACATTGTTTTTGAAAAATACATAATTGCACTGTGGTGAGAGTGGAATAGGTAAGATTCAAAAAAGTTCGGCTTGTGTTCTGAATAAAGAGGACTTTCATAACTTCACTAAAACCGATATACTATTAATTTTGGTTGATTCACTGCAATAAAGTCAGAAGTAATAAATGGCTTTACTTTTCATTTAATAACGGAATGAGTCGGGCTTATTATCAATGCAGTGTAGTGTGGTAATGTCCTTATATTTCAATTGGAAACATATAAGACTATTTTTGCTTATCACTTCTGACTTTACTTATTGCAGTGAGCCGAGGCAAATCGGTACATTGCGCCGAAAGTGAGATCTTGGCTTAAAAATGAAAATGTTTAGGGGGTCTTAGCGGTTAAGATTCAGTCAAAGTGTTTTTAAGCAGTAATGCAAAGGTGAATTAAAGAGAATATCTATAATTAAATTTTTTCCAAGCAACATAGGTATAAACAATCAGCCAACTTCACTTTATCTCAAAACACATTAAGCAAAATGTCAGCAAAGTGAGTAAATCAATTCGTCTTGGATGGCAAAACAACGTTCACACCTTTACGAGTAGATAAATATATAAAAGCGTTGTTCGCGTTGGATAACATGGACAGTATACCTGAGCGGATGTTGCTTTGCATACATATAATAATGTCATTAGCTCCTAAACTAGACCGTACGTTTAACTAAGTGTTTAAAAATATTATATTTTGTTTAAACAATGTGTTAAAGAGGACAGCCATACTGTTATTGTATGCTGTTCACACATTGCCTTTTTGCAAAGCAAATGAAGAACAATATACGCACTGCTTTCTTTCTAAATTTTCTAAGCTTTTTGTAAAATGTGCCAAGATAATAGAGTCCAATTAATCTTTGATATGAGTTTAGGTAGATGTTTTGTATTTCTATTACTTTACTAATATTGGCTATGAGAAAAGTCCCAAGCATTAGTTACGTTACTTTAAGAAATTTTATTCAAAAGGAAATAGAGTTATAAATAATCATATTCCATAAACTTCGCACTGTTCGCTGTAGAAGATCTTTAATGGATTCTTGCAAGACATTTCTTACTTTTACAACTACCAAACAGAGAGACAGTTCCAACTTCCTCTAAAACAATCGAATTCTAAAGAAATAAACTTGAACACTTCCCCTGCCAACCGGATATGACCACCAATCGAAAGCTTTCACGGCTTTTGAAACCACTGTAAACAAATGATAAATAATTTTTCTTTTATAGAATCTTTAGCATTGGTGTTGGCTGGCATTTCTTTGCATTATTGTTGTTAATTCAAAAAGTATTTTCGCAACAACAATTATATGAAAAAGCAGCTCACAATTCTACTGTCAAGGTTGCTTATTCATCATGTAGAGTCGCAGTCAATATAAAGAAAAGGAATAAACAACAGAATAATACTTTGTCGCAAATTGATGTGAATTTTGCAAGTCATGTAGCGTTAGTGTGTCATTTAAATGCAGAAAAAAAGAAAAAAGTCTAAATGAAATCAATTTTAAATTCAAAGCAAATGACTGACTGTCTGACCGGCTGGCTTGCTGACTGTTTAATAAAGTAACGTGTTTACTCATTAAAGTTACTTGATTATTTTATATACATAAGTATTTACAGTATACTGCTATGAAGTGACTGTATTCATTATATTGACTTTAGACTGTTGAAATTTTTATTTATGTTTCCCATTTTTCCCATATTCTTCCTGTTTTATCTCCTTTTCCTTTTGTTGCCTTGTTTGTTTTGATGTTTTGAAGCTGAATTTTTACTTAAAAAAAAAGTAGTTGGCGCGCGAACTATTTTTTTTCGCTATAGGTACGCAAAAAACAAACGAAAAAAATAAAAATGTAAGTGCGGCCAGTGACTCCGCCGCCACTAGTGTACAATTCCATTAATGTATTCTTGTTTTTTTAAGCTGATTACGTTTATCATGCGCGTAGTACTTTTGCAATGTTCTTGCACGGTGGGTGTAGCACTGCAGAGTTACATTTCTTAGAGCAGTGATGTCAAAAATAAAACTATAGTTGTGTGTGAGAAATGTTGTCCCATTCGTCTCTGAAGTACATAGAAAAAAATAATATTTGGAACAAATGCAGTTTAGTAAAGCAGTTCAAAAGAAACTAAAAGGAGCCTATGTGATAGAAAACTAAAAAATAAGAAAAAAATATATATATAAAAAGATGGTAGCGACCCATATTTTCCGAGTTATGGGGCTCTAAACTTTTCATAGCAAACTGCTAAGAATCTTCAAAAATAAATTTTTAAATAGCTTATCTGATAGAAACTTGAAAAATAAGAATAAAAAATTTTTTAAAAAATTTGGCTGCGACCCATATTTCCCGAATTATTGGTCTCTATAGTTTTGATAGAAAATGTAGTTTAGTGAACCTGCTCCAAAAAAAAATAAATAAAATGTCTTTTAAATACATAATACTTTCTTTCCTTAAAAGTTTTGTAACATAAAACACATTGAATGCCGCGAAAAGCATTGGTGATCATAGAATATTTTTCGCATACCACTTTTTTTCTTTCACTGTATCTACAGGGTGTTTTTTTTAGAGGTATAGAACTTCGAATTGAAATAAAACACAAGAAAATCGTTTTAATGTCCATCAATTTGGCTTTATTGGAAGGATAATTTTATGCCATTAACGTTTAAATATGATTTCGGGCATGTGGCCGCCGCGGCTGGCTCGAATAAAGCCAATTCTACAGGTCCAATTTTCAACCACTTTTTCGAGCATATGGGGCCGTATGTTGGCAATAACGCCACGAATGTTGGCTTCTAAGTCCCCTAACGTTTCTGGTTTGTTGGCGTAGACGAGCGACTTCACATATCCCCAAAGAAAATAATCCAATGGTGTCAAATCACACGATCTTGGTGGCCAATTGACAGGTCCATTCCGCGAAATTAGGCGCTCATAGAATGTTTCCTTCAATAAATCGATTGTGACGTGCGCTGTGTGGCATGTAGCGCCGTCTTGTTGGAACCACAACTCATCCACATTTATGCCATCCAATTCGGGAACAAAATAGTCGGTTATCATGGCTCTATACCGGTCTCCATTAACGGTAACTGACTCTCCAGCATTATTTCGGAAGAAGTATGGCCCAATGACTCCACCAGCCCATAGAGCACACCAAACAGTCAGTTTTTGTGGATGTAATGGCGTCTCAAGGGTCTCATGTGGATTCTCTTCACTCCAAATGCGGCAATTTTGCTTGTTGACGTAGCCATTCAACCAAAAATGAGCCTCATCACTGAACAAAATTTTGCTATGAAAATCAGCATCGAGATCAATCTCATTTTCGGCCCATACACCAAAATCACGACGCATTGCATGGTCTCGCGGCTTTAATTCTTGCACAAGCTGGATCTTGTAAGGTCGCAAGCCAAGATCTTTGCGCAAAATCTTCCATAAAGTTGATGGACAAAGCTCCAATTGCTGTGCACGGTGGCGAATCGATTCATTCGGGTCCTCTTGAACACTTTGCTCTACAGCGGCAATTGTTTCTTCGGTGCGCACTGTTCGACGTCTCTGCGGATGCGTATTACCACATAGAGTAAACGTAGTGCGAAAACGATCCATGGTTAACCGAATTAATTGCTCTGATGGACGATTATGTCGACCATAAAATGGACGGAGCTTTCGGTAAACTTCGCGAACTGAACCATTATTTTCGAAATAAATTTGCACGATTTGCAAGCGTTGTTCTTTTGTCAACCTGTTCATGATGAAATGGCAAACCAAACTAAATATTAATCACTTGACAGCTGACAAAACGGCCGCCAGTTAAAAAAGCGATGCCAACTTAAAGTTCTATACCTCAGTAAAAAACACCCAATATAAAGAATTTACGCAGCGATAGAAACTATTTATAACCCAATCGCGCTATTCCTCTGCGCAAAACGCGCTAAGCTACAGCATTGTCAACTATTTCTAGTCAAAACGCGCTGTTTTCCTACGCGCTAAATTAAATTTTAATAAAAGTCGATGTATGTAGATGTGTATTAGTGAATACAATTGATTTTTTAGTAGCTCTTTTCAGACTTTATAAGATTGTTTTTTTTTGAAATTATATCCTTAATAACTAAAGTCATTTAATACAGAATCAGAATCGCCTTCAAAATAATGGAAATCCTTAGTTTTTTTTGTACTTCAGCTAGAATAGATGTTTAATAAGTTATATACATTTTTTGGTCACAAGTACGAGTAAATATTTTTAGTTGTGAAATTTCAAAATATTTGCCATTTAAAGTATTAAAATGCGTTTTTAATTCTAACCACAGTCAAGGGAATTTTATTTGCGACAGCTGAATTATTAACTAATTCAAAAAATTTTATGGGTTTTAATACTAGAAAATTGTTAAATTTAAGAAAAAAAATTTAAAAAAAATATTGAACTTATGATGACTTTATTCAAAACGCGCTAGTTTAGCGCTCTTTTACTGAACGCGCTAAGACGAAAAAAGCGCGTTTGGCATGGTTAAAACGCGCTAAATCTAACGCGAAACGCGCTAAAGAGAATAAAGATGTGTTTGATTTTAGCTAGCACAATTGTGGAATGAAACTGAAATCAATATCTTAGAGCTTACATTGTTGTAGTTACCATATACTTTACAGGCTTGCACAAGTTTTATTTTCGACCCAATAAAGCCAAGATGTTCTGGTTAGCAATCACCAATTTTAATAGGCTTAAAAAGCTTATCGTATGCTCCAGATTTTATAAAAATCTCTAGCTCAGCGGGAAGTATAGTTGGGAACAACAATCAAAATTATGAATGTTAATTCTCAGAAAATAATCAATAAAAGGTAAACTTAAAAACACTTTAAAAATACAGGGGTATCGGATAATAAATATGCAAATATGTCAGCACTAAAAGAAAATGAGGCGGCTTCAATGATATTCCTTCAGCATATGAATGAAATGTTGCATTAATAGAATGATAATTTTCATTTGTTGAATGAAATTTCTCTCTTTGTGAATTTACTAATTTTTTTATCATTCATTGTATTTATGACAATATTTTCGTTGATATTATGAAATTAATTTTTTTGTAGCTTTAAGAAGGCCAAAAGCTTATCTCATTAGATTAGACAGTTTCTTGCAAAAGCATTTTATAATAAATGATATAAAATAAATTTTGATACAAAATAAACCATTTAACCGATTTTTTCAAATTCCCTAAAAGTCAAGAAAACACATACAATGAAAATGTTTCTTACAGTTTTCACAGAAATCATTTTTTATTGAAAAAACTTTAAAAATGTTGAATGCACGCTGTGTTTATGGTGCGTTTGACTGAAGTGGTTAGGGTGTTGTTTACAAATCTGATGAAAATGCAGAGTCCGCTTTCGATACACTGATACATTGTGTCGTTATAGATACATATACAGTTTCAGTTACATTTACATTATTTAATTTTTTGAATGAAAGAGTTTCATAAAATCAATGAAGTGTTTTATGTGAAACTTTATGAAACATTTTCATTAATGCAATGAAATCTTACGTTTGTTCGTTATTAATAACAGAATTCATTGATTCAATGAAAAAATTCATAGCTGGCACGAAGGTTTTCCTTTTAGTACGCAACATACGAGGTTTATTCAAAACGTATCGGGAATTTTGATTTTTCGCATATTCGAATTTTAATTTTTTTGTGGCGTTATGTTGGTACTAGTGTCTCTCACTTATACCGACAATTTCGGCCATTTTGAATGTTAAGTTAATTGTTTACAGCTGATTTGCTTGCACGTGTTTTGGCTCGTCTTCGTAGGGGAACCTTTTGCAAAGTTCAATAGTAAATCACACAAAATATCTCAATAGTAGAGACCGCTTAAATCCAGTTTTTATCATCAACATAATATGTTTTGCAAATATAAAATCCAACATTTGAATTTGAAATTCGGCTGAAGCAACTTCGAACTTCGGCTGAAGCAACTTCGCTAAAATGGACGCTATCGATGACCAAAACAATGAGTCTAACAAAACGTTGAAAAAAAATAGAGAAAAGAACACGGGAATTCCAAAATTTTCCTTTGCTGGCAAAACCTAAACCAAATTAACAAATGTCTTAGTCTATAAAACCTAGATATAAATCGGTTAAGAAAATTAAAAAATAATACCGGTTAATTTAATATCTTTCGCCTTAGACTTACCCCTAGTTTTTAACTTAAGAATTAGGTACGTAATTAGCTCATTTTTATGTAAAATTAAGTTGTAATTAAATACGATTTCATTTTTTCTGTGGTTAATTAAAGTTATTATTAATATACGATGAAAGTACGGTAGCACTGCAAAATTTCCCGGTATTATGGAAGGCTTTTCAAACAACAGCGGTTTAACATAAATAAGAAAGTTAGGTTTTCCAAATGCAGAAAACTAAAATAGTATAAAAACACATTTTATGAAAGCAAAGGAGCATCAGAATGCATTTTTCTGTTTATTTATTCCATGATATAAAACTATGAATTGTATATGTTATATATTTATGAAAATTAAAGGAAATTCTTTCTAGTACGACCATATGGTGCGCTCATAAAACTAAAATAATACTTAATTACACAAGTTTGGATATTTAATTTTTATTTAATTATGCACTCAAAAACACAATTTCGTATTTAATTAGAACTTAAAAATAATTACAATTTGATTACCAACTGAAAAAATGGGCATTAAATTATTTTTAAATGATGACGAAATGAACACTAATGGCAACATGTTCTGAAACTAGTTCCAAAAAGAGAAACAACCCCTTTTTTTAATATCAATGGTGTCATAGGATCAATCTAGGGCTAGCTGCTTGCTATAATTAGCGAAAATGCAACGGTATGTGAAATGACAAATTTTAGATATCCACAATTTAAATCCGTATTTGCCTTCTTAAGCCCACAGTGTTGTTTATTTGTTTGTTCAACTGTTTTATGATGAAACAATTACGAATTTTCGTTCGTCCCCATGCAATTTTTTGTTTGTTCAGTAAACAAACAGAACTAACGATACAAAAATAATGTCCCAATACAAATGTTTATTACAATGTTGCCATTTCTGTTTTTTACATTCACATTACCATATTTTTAACTCCTCCATAAATTTGCTGTTTGTTATTTCATATTCATGTATTGGCAAAACTGTTTCTTATCTGAAATTTTTCATACAAAAATATTGTTTGAAAATTCAATTCATAAACCTTTTATTTATCAAAAAATACTTTTTATAAATTAGTGTCAAGGCTGTTTCAAAATTATAGCCCCTTTTTGATTAAGATGATCATTTTCATATGTATCGTATTCTTATTAATTCTTTCTCTTTAAAGTTAGGCCAACTTCTCAACTCTGCCTTTTTGCACGTTTTTTATTACACCCTTCACCAAAAATGGTAAAGGGTATATATAGGTTTGTGCTTCCGTCTGTAATTTCCATAATAATATTCATATCCGACCCATAAAGTATATATAACTCTATGTGATAATACGCATCCGCTGAAGTCGCTCGTCTACGCCAACAAACCAGAAACGTTAGGGGACTTGGAAGCCAACATTCGTGGCGTTATTGCCAACATACGGCCCCATATGCTCGAAAAAGTGGTTGAAAATTGGACCTGTAGAATTGGCTTTATTCGAGCCAGCCGCGGCGGCCACATGCCCGAAATCATATTTAAACGTTAATGGCATAAAATTATCCTTCCAATAAAGCCAAATTGATGGACATTAAAACGATTTTCTTGTGTTTTATTTCAATTCGAAGTTCTATACCTCTAAAAAAAACACCCTGTATGTAGTTACCTTAAAGTTAACGGAATTTCCTAAACGGTATATACATATAAACGTAAATTATGTGGAAATAACTGTTTGAAATCAGTTTAAAAAAACACCCTGTACATATTCTGGGTCCTTATGAATAGGGAAGACGAATAAGCGTTGTAAGTCTGTCCGTCCTTCCGTCCGTCTGATGTACATGAAATCGGTTTTTCGAAGCTCACAGAAAAGTTAGAGACTTTGGACTGGTGTGTCAGAAAACGTCCAAAATAGATTGGTATTGAAAATCAGCAAAATCGAGCAGACGATTTCAGAGCTGGAAAACTTAAACTTGATTGCCATATAAAAGCTAATTTTTTATTATTTTTTTATATAAACCTGTTTTTATATTTCAGTACGAACAAAATAAAAATAAAAAGTCGAAAAGTCGTTTCCAATGCAGTTTTTTTCTTTCTGTTTTGTTATATAAAAATAACCTACAAAAACTAAGGGCCAATTTTATAATGTCAATAACGTTCGAGTTTTCGCACACTTATATTTGAAAAAACAACAAAATAAGAAAATTTGTTTTTGTTTTGAATGTAAGTGTACGACAAGTCGAACGTTGTCGACATCGTGGAATTGGCCGTAATTCTTCCTCTTTCTCTATAAATTAAACATATCTTACATTCTTAACAGAAATAGATGGGTGTAAGAAATCAGAAAAATCTAAAAGGATGATTCCAGGGTTGGGAAACTTTGTGGTATATAAATATATTTTATGCTTTGGAAAGAAAAGTTTGGCATAGAAAATTAGAAAAATAAAGACCGCAGCTCCAGAGCTGAAAAAATTTAACTTTTTTTGGATATTAAAGTAACTAAATAAAAAAAATTGTTTCTTTATTTACTTTTTTCTTTCTTCACTTAACATATTTTATATATTTTTTAAGGAACTAGATTGGTATTAGGAATCAGAGAAATATAAAGGGATTATTCCACGAATGAGAAACTTACACTTTTTGTGATATATAAAACTACTTAAATTAAACTAGTTATTTCTTTGGTAATTAAATATATATAACAACTTAGTATTGAAAATTAGAAAAAATTATGGTTCCAGGATTGGAAATTGAAAAAAAAATGTTTTTAGTTGAACATATTTCATATTTTAGGAAGATCTTTACTCAAGATTTTTTTTATATTTGTTAAATTTTTATATGGATATAAAATTTAAGTATAAACGAAGGATTGTGCCATGTTGCTTATTTAGCTCTCATCATAGTTATGTTTCAATCGATGGTCTTTCGTTGATAGCTTGTAACGAGTTCTTATTAATTTTTAGTAAATGGAGTTAAAAATAGAACTTATAAAATAAATCAAAGGAAATGTTACATTTCATTTCCCTGAAACCTGCTCAACAAAATTTTGTAGGAATAAACCATTCAAATAATCGCTAAATATACCATTTGCAATGGAATATTCAAATGGAGACAATTAACATTTTTGCAACATCATATATTATTAAATATTTTACATACTAAGATTATTTTAGGTTTATTGAAGACAGAGAGAGAAACAAGACCGTAACGTTGACGTAATGTGGATGTTGACAACTGGAATAAGGGTGAATGCAAAATATTTCTTATGTACAGAGTGTATAATAAAATATTCAACTGTTACTAATATCGAAAACAAAATATCTGAATCAAATGCTTTAGTCACTTACCAAAAATTACATTATAACAAAAAATTATAAATTTTTTCACAAAACAAATATGTATGTATTTATGTACTTATGTATTTATATGTAAATATACTACACACAAGTATACATACGTTGGTGAAGGGTATATAGGATACGGCACAGCCGAATGTAGCACTTTTACTTGTTTTTGTTAGAATTATCGAGATTAAACTGTTTTTAATTTTTGTTATTCCTATATTTTGTTGGAAGGTTTGTCTGTTAATAAAAAATGTTTGCTGAATTTTAGTTAAATAAATGCTCCATAGTATTGTCAGTTTGGATTTCGTTGGTGAAATATTGATTTTATTTTTGTAAAATTCCAAATTTTCTTACATTCGAGATTTAATTTTATATCACATATGTACATAAATATATTTTTAAGAACTCAGTGAATATTTATGTTTGTAAATTTAAACTGATTAGATTAGATGTTTAGTGGAAAAATAACTTTTAAAATGGCAACTCTAACTCATTCAAATAGCATGTACTTTTATTGAAATTATAATTCCCATTCTCAATTTTATTTTCATTCAATAAAATTTATTTATTGGTTTTTGTAGCGAAAATATGTAACTAGTATATGCAAAAATTTACTTTGGCAAGTAAACTAATTACTATTTGAACTACTTCATCATTGTGGACTTTTTCTCTCGGTGCAGTTTTGCATAAGTAAACTGAGAATGTGTTATGATTTGCATAAATAACGCATAAAGATGTCATTCCACTAACCATGTCATGCCTAAGGGATACATTTGCGACCGTATATACATATATTCCATTTATGTGTATGTAGTAAATATGTTGTTAACTGCAAGAGAAAAGAAGACTTTTCTATGGTATATAAAATTTTAGTGTTGAACAAAATGTTTTTTAAGGGTTGTTTCATTGAACTGTTAAGGAGAAATATTTGTTTCAATATGAAATGATGTCTAAGGGATGAGAAAAGTTGTACTGTAGTCAACTGTCCTACTTAACAATAACCGTGTATCTTGAGCTGAGTACAACTGTAGTTCTACTTAAGTGCACTTTTGTTATTGAGTTTAATACAAACATAAGTACAAACATACAATTTTGTACAAAATTGACTCCTTCCCAAAATTCAATTTTTATGAAAACCAAATTTAATTGGAGTAACAACTTTTTGCAAAGGCTACTGTATAAGTTGTAACCACTAGAAGGAAGAAAAAACTGTTTTGCCTCTTGTTATAATCCGGTTAGGAGAAAATTTAGCTCTGAGTCGACCCCAGACCTTAATTCTATAATTTCTTCAGAATGGCGGTGTTTGGAGTAATATTTGCATTTATGACTAAATTTTTACAACGAAAAATTATCATCGGCTAAAGTGGAAAATTTTTCTTCTACTCAATTTTTATGGCTTCGTATGTACATAGGTCAAATCGTATCGTCTTGCTTTTGAAATTGTCGTATGACAAATGACTCAAAATGATATACATTACAAAAGACAGGCATGTGATATGGTTTTTATTCAAATTTATTGTATTTATTTGACCATTTTCTCCACCGTGCGACAACTTTTCCCCTAATACAGACCCGTTAATCTAGAACAGGAGGTAATTAAGTAACGTATTTATTTTTTGTTTTCTTAAATGTTTGTCCCTTTTTAAAGACTTTAAAAGACAAAATTTTTAATAGATAATATTTGTCCAAAAATAAATTTTATTTTTTTAAATACAATTGAATATTCGTAAAAAACTTAAAATTGGAGGACACACGATCTAAGCTCGGTTACATAAAAAATTATCCTTTTGAAAATGCGTCAATGTATGAAAGTTTGATACATAAATAAGTTTTTTATGCACACTTAAGTCTCGTTATGCGGTAGATGCGTTCAAAAAAGAAAATCGCATAAATTGAATTCGCATAAAACGATACTCTAGCTTCATATTGAAACTTATGATTCGTCCCAAAATTCTGAAAATCCGCAAAAATTAAAATTTTAATGAAAAAATCTAAGCCAAATCGCATAAAATATCAACATAAATATATTTATTTCATTTACTTAACCAACAAAAACAAAACACGTTTAAAAAAAATAAACAAAAATATAATATTCATTCATTAATTACATAAAAAGATCCAAAAAATAAGCTAAAGCATTTTTCAAGGAAACTCTCTAAATATGTATGATTAATCTCAATCACTGAATAATTGTCTGCACCGTTTTGGAATTGGTTCAACGAAACTTTCATCATTAGATGACGTAATCATATTGTTATCACAGCGATTATATCAGTGGTGCAAACTTGGTTCAATTTAAAAACGGTAAAAGAGCTTAAGAAACATCTAAAATTTCAAAATCTGCTAAAATTCTAAAAAAAAAATCGTTAATTTGAAAATCGTATAAATTTGAATCCGCATAAAACGAGACCTGGGTGTATATTAATAATATTTAAATATGTTAAAGAGCAAAAATAAAGAGAGGAAAACTATGTAAACAGTTTGACTACAATTTTGCTCCATATTGTTTGGCATTGAGCGACTTTTCTGCAAAAATTAATAATGAAAATTTATAATGCAGTGTAGGAATCCATTTGATTTATTATACATATACTCGAGTTAATAGTTATTTACTATATGTATAATAATATAAGGACAACGATTAAAACTTTGGATAGTTTTCATTAACTTTAATGTACGCGAATAGGACATAAATATAACCCGAATATTGTTTCAAATATTCGTATTCGTATTCGCGATTATCAAGAATTGACATTCGGCACCTCTTGGTAGGTCTATTTTTTTTAGTGCTGAACATGAATTACACTGTGTGACAAAAATTAAAGAAGTCGAAACACCTGCAATGTGTTACTATTTTTTTGGTAGGTATTCTTGAGTATAACAGCAATCATTTTTCTCAATTTTCCTAACAACCCCAAAATCTTGAGTTACGGGTTTTTCGAACCCGTATGCACTTATAAATCTATAACTGAGCTTAGTATCAACCGATTTTAAATTTATAAACGGATTTAGAAAGAAAACACTTAGTACTTTCGAGCATTTTAATAATGTTTATTTTATTTAAAAAAATTTCAGACACATGAGCGAATTTTTTTGAAAAAAAAAATAATATAATAATTTTTTTTACCTTGCATTCACAGAAAAAAGAATTCCAAAAATATTTTCAAAAGCCTGTATTATTGAATATGGAAAAAAAATTCAACAAAATTTTGCATTTGATTCAAACTCATTTCTTATCAAAATTGTAAGCAAGCATTAAACGTCTTATACAACAGAAAGGGATTGAAAAACATGGCATACACACACACACAATAACAGTTATCACTGAAAATAAAATTTCAGTCAATAACTTTTTTCTTTTATTCGTTAAATTTCTTTATTGACTGAAAAAAGAAATATTTTCAATAAACGTGCTTACAATTTTATTTATCAATAATGCAAAAAGCGTCATCACAGAAAATTCAAAAGATTTTTTATTGAATCAGCGATTTTCGTACTGAAATATCAACATCATTTTTTTCTGGGAAGCATACTATTTATAATCTTATTTATAAAACTTTATTTAATTCAAGTAAAACGCAAATTTGTGTAAATAATACTTTAGAAATTTACTGAATTATTAAATATTTTTTTAGAAGATCTTTTGTGAAAAAACTACCTGCATAATGTTTTTCGTGTTCTATTTATGTTTTTTCCGGGTATCTAAGGCTTGAGGTTGATGAAAGTACAATTTAGCAAACATAGATCAACACATAGTACAAAACTGCAGTGGTTGCCAAACATTTTTGCTTGAGATCTACATTTTTAACGTACACCAACAATCAGCCTTAGCATCATAAAATTAATGGTTTATCCACAAAATGTAATCTATTCATTATAGTTTATATAAATGATTTTAAATGACAATATAATCCCGCTATGTAGTCGCAAAAGTATTTAAAAATATTGTTTAGGGAATGCACCACCATACACTTAAATAATTTTTAAAAGAATTTTCAATTATTTACTGACTGTTTATTTGAGACAATTTTGTTAGCATGCAATACTTTTGTTATGTTTATGATGTTTAAAAATGTTTAAGATGGTTAAAAATATATAATTTACGTTTGTTTGCGCCAACTACGTTGCAGAGTTGCATTTCCGATCATCTTAATCATAGAACATGCAAAGCATAATATTTGCTGTACAATAATGCATTTACGAACATAGCATTTATTTCAACTCGAATACAGGAAGACTAATACAAACAAATTAAAATTCCGATTTATTACCTTTAACAATCTAGAATGCACTATAAGGATATGCATATGGATCTTTTGCTGCAATAGAGTCACAACTCAAAAAATTAGTTATTTACTTAATGCTTATATATATTATTTATATTATTTTGTGTATAATTTTTATACAAATATTTTGTATGCTCACCTCTTAAAAGGAAAATTCCTTTTTTGGGAAATAGTCAGTAAATTAAAAACTTTAGATGTGTGTTCTGCAAAACAATTATTTTGCGTTATGACTCTATTGCAGCAAAGACTCTATATGTTTATGTTATGATATTGGAACATTGTGTTAACATTTTTCAACACGACACGACCCAAACACAAATACCAAAATGTCCAAAATGCAGGAAACACGCAGGCGAAAACTTTTCCGAAACGCACGATTTTTTTTTTTTGTATTCAAATACACAATAATAATAATTTTAACGTTTCATGCAAGAATTTTATGTATGCATGTTCGTTTCGTATTTTTTTTTTACATATTTTTGTTGAGGAACAGTACACAGAGAGAGAATAGATTTGTTAGAAATCTGCTGGAACAACAATTACTTTATTTTGAATTCCAATATTCCACATTATAAGTTACCAAGATTTGCTCTCAATAACCCTGTTTTCGGCGTTCGCTTATGATTAGTTAAGAAGTGGAGAATACTATAGGAGTATTCGTGGTACTTACAGGTACATATATTTAGGCCCTAAATCAGTAAGAAGATTTGTAAAATTTGTGTTTCAATATATTTTTGAGTGTTTGGTTTTGAATTCTCTAATAGGGCATTTACATTGTCTCGAAATCTAGTACCTACGAGATTTCGAGATTTCCCATACAAAACAAAATCTATTTTGTTAGTTGATTTGTAGAAAATCTAATCAAAATCTAATACTTATATTTTATTTTTACTACCCTGTACAACATATTTATATAAAAGATGATTGAACTAGCTACGGTCTGCTAAAAAGGTATGAGAATTGGCTACATTACTGTTGTTTGGTTAAAGTTTTGGAAATGTTTCAGTTAATGGGTTTTGTTTTGTATTAAAAATTTTTGATAAATATCAAAAAAGTTGGTGTAAACAGTATATATTTTCCTAAAGATTTTAATTAAAGTCTGCTATATTTTGTGCAGGCATAAATGTCCTATTAATAATTTTCTTCCAAAATGGTTGTTGTCTTTGAAAATCAAAAATAAAAGTATTACTACCATGTTTTTAAAAACTGAAAATTTTATTTAAATACGATAATTTGAAAAATTTATAAAATTAATGGTTTGGAGCAACAGCAAAAAATATACGAGTATGTACACAAACCTTCCAGCATAGAGAATAAATTATAATTGTCTTATGGAATCTCAACGGCGATTTTTTCCGTCCATAGATTAGACGGCACAAAAATTAATGGATTTCCTTTGAAGCGTCATTTTTCACATTGTGGTGCCAAGTTTGCGCTGCCAATATCTTATGAGGCCCATACGCTATCAAGAAATTTACTGTTTAACGATACAAAATATTTAATTTTTTCTTTACAGGAAATTTATGCACACAATTTTTTCAACCAAAATCCTTTCGTGTTTTTTCATGTCAGTTGTGCTGGACAAACGACACGACTACTTATCAATAAATTTTTACATATTTCATTAATAATTCGAAGGTATTAAAATAACTTCTAATGATAATAATGATATAAATTAGTGGTTAAGACCTTCATTAGTTCATGTTTTTTTGGTTATTTGCATACCATTCCATCACCGCAAGTTTAATTTTATACGTTTTGATTTTTTCTGTCACACAGAAACTTTTTAGATTAGTTGTAAAAAAATTTATTTGAGTACAATACTTTCAGCAGAAGGAAAAATTTAATGTCTAGTTTCCATAATGCAAGCAAGCGACTTGTCTAGAAAATTTATATAGGAATCACTCAAAAATTTGAGTGCTTTTCATGTACGAGTATTTTTTCTAGATAAGTCGCTTAATTGCATTGTGGAAACTACACATAAAATTATACCAGTTAAAAACTAAGACGTTTCTAAGCATGTTGCTCTCAATGCATAACTACCCAACATAAATTTTCATAATAACTACCAAAATAATAAAAACCTCTCATATTTTATGGGTCAATGACATTGTACAACTTTTTAATGTTTTTATCTTTTTGATTATATTATTTAAATCATTTCATTTGTTTATGCACATTTGTATTTGGTTTTACATTTTAAAGCAGTTTTATTAGCTGAAATTTTGAGTTTGATTATGATAATTTTTTAGATTAAAATGTGTGTCATTTAGAAAATTTCTTTAACAACTGCGACAAAAGTGATTAACGTTTATTGTTTTGTTGTTTTTTTCATTCATTTGAAATAAAGTCAATCGAAACAAGTTCTTCTTTTATTTCATGCTGTTTATGGATATGCTCGGAATATATTGAAACTCACAAATTTTGTTAGTTGCTCATTGAAATAAATAAATTTATAAAATATACATACATATTATTAAAACGCTTTTTATACTCTTAATATTTTACATTACATACATACATATATGTTAGACAATGTGGCAATAGTTTTTTTTTAAGAAAACAAGATAAATTGATTTAGAGATAGACTTGAAATGATGTTCTTAAGACATTACTTTGAGTTAAATTTAATTTATTTTATGCATTTAACACATACTGTTGACTCAGAACAACTTTCCTCATTTCACACACGTGATGGTCTCATTAGCGCAGAAAGACAAATATTAATAGTTTAATTCTCTTTCTATAAAATACTTTCCTATTTTAATTTTTTAATGGAATTAAAAAATAAATATCAGTCCTCATGAAAAAATTTCAAAAAATTTATGGAAATTTATTTACACAAACCTGTTAAATTTGTCCAACAATTTTGATTCATAATATTAAACATTCTTCGTTAATGGAATGGAAAACGAACGAAGCATTTCATCATTGGTAAAGTTCATTAAAATAATGATAAAATTCACATCTGGGACCTAATTCCTTCACTCGTGACCGAAATTGCATTCGAGTAGAAATTAATTTCTATAGCAAGAAATTTTCCGATGATGTCAATCGATACCAAAAAAATCGAGTTTTTGTTTCAGTGTTGGAAATAGACAAATAAATTCATTTCACAACACTGAATAAATTGTAATCAAAAACATTTGTTTGTACGTATGTATGTGTGCAAAAACATTGTATATATGTACATATAGGGATATAAATGGTATTTTAATTTTTATTTAATTAATAACTTAACAATAATTAATTAGTGTAAAGTTAGAGAATAGAGCTCCCATTTGGATAAACTAGCCACATTTTCGATTATTTTATTGGTTGACCAGAAGCAGTTTATTTGTTATTTAGATGCTCCCAGAGTTGTTTGATTTTTTATTTTCCCTAACAACTATTGGGCAAAACGTTATTTGCCAAATCAGTGTGTTTTGTTATATTTAAAGTCAACTAGAAATTCTTTATATTTGTATTTTTTTATACGTACATTTGTGCATACATTCATATATAAATAAATAAGTAAAATATTGAACATACGTTTTCTTTTCCTTCTCTTTTTCTATGTTAAACGTTACTTCGAATGCCTTTTTGCTTGCGAGTAAAAACACGAACGGTTGCATTCGAATGGCTGCGCGTGATCTAATGCTGAAATTTCGATATGTGTTATTCGAAATCGAATGAAAAAATCCAAAAAGTTAAAAAACTCGCACATTCGAGTAATAACTCGCTCGCAATTGAATGCGGGAATGAGGTCCCTGGAATGAAGCTTAATTTTTAGTGCAAAATACGCAGGCAAATATTGAACAAAACTCGATTCCTGACAACTTTATTCTGTAATTCAATAATAATATTTATCAATACAGCGAGTTTTCACAGTACAACTCCAAAAAATATTATCAAACTTATTCACACATTCAAAAAAACAAATACGGTTTTGACAACAAATATATACAACAACAATAATAAAACTTATCAAATTCTACAAAAAAATTATTACAAAATTCTGCGCTTTTTAAAAAAAATTCTCTTTGTTTCAATAACTTATTTTTTTAACTAAATATATAATAACTTAATTGTAATTGTACACACAAAAAAGTGGTATGAATAATTTTGTAATATCAATTAAAATATTTGTAATATTAATTAAAGAATTAATTTAATTTTCACCTATAAACAATTTGATAATATTAATTAAGTTATTCCACTCAAACTAATTAATACAATTAAAAATTTAATTGAATTAATTAAATTCTTAATTGAAAACATTAATTGGTGAATACTGTTTTCTGTGCACTTATCAATCATGGAAATATTTTTTTCACAGGAAATAAAAAAAAAGTTGTTGAATACCGGCATTTTTGTTATTGAAACTGAAAAGTATTTTTTAGTGTACTCTAATAGGCAATACCGCAGATGAAACTTTTTGAGAATATTTTTGTGCTAGTACATCATTCTTGTATTAATAATTACTCTCACTAAATTTGTGTTCGGCATTGGTCGGGTCCATTAATTATATCTAGACTTAACTTAGTTCATTTTTTGTTGAAGATACAATAAATAACTATAAGGTAAAAAATAAAATAAAAAATTTAGTGCATGCTGTTCCAAGTCGGTGCCAAGGACGTTGATGTAAATGTGCTTCTAACATGCTTGGCAGCTGTTTCCATCAGCACTGCTGGTACCATATACATACACACATTATAATGTTTTATTTAACTGAAACTTAACTCATTCTTATTTTATAAGTTCTTATTATTTTAACTCTTTATATACATATCGTCGGTTGGTTATTGGTATATTCAAAATACATTATGACCGTAGCAAACCAATAACCAACCGACGATATGTATGTACATACATACACACATATGTATATTTCAGTTAGATTGAACTTGCTCCTTTAAATATTTTAACAACTATGCCACAGTTTTCAGTGGCCATGACAACACAGAAAACATTTATCAAATTCGGTGAAACAGTTATTCAACGAGTATGTAATTCATTCCAGTAATTTACAAATGTTTGCATTCGACTAATAAATAAATTAGATTAAAAACACCTTTTAATTTTCTACAAGTCCTAAATGTACCTGTGAAATATCACCTAAACATTATGGGTTAAATATGAAAAAAAAAACAAAAACAAAAAAGAAACTAACGAACGAAACATTTGCTATGCATGTAATCATAACACACATCAAATTTATGACCTCATGCGCTTGATTTTAGGACATGTTATCGTCGGTGTCGTCAACATTTACGTGGAAAATGTTAAATTGTACGAGCAAGGTTTTCCCAAAAATCTACCTAGAAAACAAATTAAATGCTTTAACCTAAAATTAGTTACAGTACACTGAAATGTTTAACTAAAAGCAAATTCAGTACAAGCTAACAAACACAATGTTTCCCAAAATTGAAACGAAGTATAAATTTAAATCTTTTACAGGCAACTGGCGATTTCCTTTGTATATCTGAACACGTATTTTTCATGTTTGCTAAGGGTTTCTTTTTAAAGCCAAAAAAAAAATAATTTTTATCATCACTACGAGTTGAGTAAGTGTTAGTGTGTATTAACAAAATTTAATGTGCAGTTTTGTACAATAATAAAAAAAAGAAATTAAAAAGATCCTGTTTTTTATTTTGAAAATGGGTGCGGTTCTTTAGCTTTGAACCGAATAATGAAAAAGTCAAAAATTGTAACAGTTGTATAGTCTGGCAGAGTGTCCTGTGTTGTTTTTCTTGCTGTGAATATTAGGGCGCACTTGAACACTGCAATTAAACAGCACATTTTTTAAGCTAAGGCAGGAGTAAAATAAAATAGATGCTTTAAACACATCTGTATGATAAGAGCTATAAGAAAACGTACAACAAATTCAAAGTTGTATGCATTCTCAATACAAACGCCATTAACGTATTGCATCTATGTATATATATTATGGCAGAGAGTTTTGCGATTGATAGCATTAAAACTAGTCTCAGCCTCGGGCAACCCACTGAAACAACATTAGCAATAAAACTCTGGCAAAATATTGAGAGCGAAAAATTTATTTTTGGTAAACTTGCAGACAAAGCACTTTTTCTTCGAAAATTTGATTAAAGAATGACCTTAACAAAAACAACAACAACAATTCCATTTATACTCACATTTAGCAATATATGTACACGCATACATACATTTTTATAGTCTAACAAACAACAACGTAAAGTAAAGGAAAAAAGTTATTCTGATGCGCCATATTGTACACAAACGCACGCATACATTGACTCTCAAATAGAAAACTCACGAACACATACACACGCACAGATGTACGACCTTTACAGTGCATCTGCAGAAAATGCAGGGTTGCAAACTCATCTTATGTGAAATAGAGGGTTGTTTTTTATTGAGTGTTTTTTATGCTGCTGTATAGGATTTAATTAAATACATACCGTAGTTTATAGAGCTAAGTAGTATGTGTACGAGTAAATGAATGTTTGTGTGCAGCAAGCATAGTCATTCGTATAGGGTTGGGTGTGCGATTGTATTTTTGCAAATCGTTTTTAATAATTTGACATGCTGTTGAAAGCATTATTGAAACGATACAAAAAAAGCGTGTAAGACAAGTGTCTCCACATTTTTTGTTTCACATTTACAATAACACAAAACTGGATCACATTTCTTACACATAATGTATGTATGTATATATAGGCATATAAGTACATACATTAGTTTATAATTATTTTATATTATCATTAAAATTTATTTATGAAATGTTACAAGAGCAGTTACTAAGTACTTGTCTAAATATCAAATCTACTTTTCCAACGGGAAACTTACAACCTGAATTTCCGTACCTTTTTAGTACAGTTATTATTTGAACGTGCAATGCAGACTAAACTAACTACCAGCTAATAGATTATCCACTTATAGTGTTTTCACAACTAAAGTTAAAACTTGGTTTTAACGTTAAAACCATAAACAGCTGATTTTGCGTTCACACTGCAAGTTTGATCAATTCAGGTTTTAATTCACAGACTGCCTTATAAATTTATTCAAAATAAAATAAATCTCTCTTCATAACACTTATTTGTCAAACTGTACAACAACTGCTTTTATTTAAAATGAAAATAATTTTATATATTCCCCCTTACTGTGAATAGCAGCGTCGACTTCACATCAAGACGACAGTAAAAATTGTAACTTGTCTACTCTTTGTCCACAACAATTGACTACTACATATTAATATGCTCTATTAATTTACAAAGCCTTAGAGATTAGTAAGAGATTGTCAGTAAGAGCCAATTGTTGCCGATCAAGAGATGACAAGCCACAACATTTACTGGCGTCTTGATGTGACGTCGACGACGCTATTCACAATAACGGGAATTCTAAATAAAAATTTTAAAATTATGGAACTACTTATTCAAAGTCAAATAAAGTTATTATATCGTCGGCTTAGAGTGTAAACCTACACACTCACATCCAGCAAATTTTACAGGAGAGACAAAATACTATTAACGGTTTCTAAAAAAACGTTAAGAAATTAGCCTAATAAATTAAGTTTCTTCGATATATAGAGCTTCAACTTAAAACACATATTTAAGCAAATCTATGAGGCGTCTCTTTTTCTTTCGAATGGCATTAAAATGTCATATGCTATAAAAAGTGGATTTAGCAGGTTTACACTCTAAGCCGACGATATTTAAAAAATACATAAATATATTACAAGCTAAACCCTTTTTATAGGCAGATGGATGTCAGTCAGTCATATCATCTATTTTCACTTCCCAAAGGTGCATGAAAATATTTTCGTTGTTTTTCGTCCAAAAGATTCTTTTTCCCGTAATTTTTTTGATTATTGTTGCGGTTGCATACATTTTTAAGTTAAAAATCTCTCCATCGGTATCTATTTTTATTCAATGGCATAAACGTTATCAGCTGCTTACGGTCATTTTAACTTGGCAGCAGTAATAAATAATTAAAAATATTTAAACATTAAAAAATAGTAATTGCGAAATAAAACCGCTAAAGGATCGGCTGGGATTTTCAAGGTATGAAATAGCTGGAATGAAATGCCGTGAAACGTTTTATTATGCATTTTCATGAAACTTCTTTTTCATTGAGTGTAGATGTGTGAACCAAAAGAAAAACATTTCGTAAAGGGAATTTAACCATTACGTTGAACCCCTTTCATTAATACAACGACAAATTTCATTAATAAAATGAAAAATTATATTATATTGATGCAAATTTCATTAATGGAATGAAGCCTTTCTAATGCTTAATATTTCACATTATGAATCAATAGTTGTGAAAATTATAGTTTCGTTGAAACATTGATGAAATATTTTCATAACTACAATGAATAAATACTTTTTACAATTTTGGGTACAAGTAATAGAATAAACTAATGGATTATTGATTTCGAAGGTACGAGTAGCTTAAAAACCAATTAATTGATTAATATACGAGTATGCATACAGAAAACAATACCAATGTAAAATCATCAAGCAAAAACTTTGATTTGAAGAAATAATATGTTGTTTAAGTATATTGGTGTTTATTTTCTTTGCTCCTAGCTGCAATACCCTGTTGTGCTCATTTGTGTGACATGTTTTTGTGTTGTTGCAAAGTGCTAGCCTTGTAGTCGGAGGGTCGCAGGATCGAATCCTGAGGACAAGACTAAGTGTTTTTTTTTCACTATAACTTTGAAAATAAATTCCATATTAAATGATCAATTAAATAATTTTGAATTCAAGAAATAAGAGTGATATAACTTCATGCTTACCTGAATAGAAAATGAAAAAATGGAAAAAAACAGAAAATGTAGAGTGATACTTACAAATGTATTTACCAAAGGTAAATCAATAATTATATAAACAATATAATCATTTTTCATATTCCATTTCATTGAAAATTTGCTGATATTAATTAATTTATATATTATTAATAGCTGATGTTAATAACAATATCTACCCCAGTAGATAGACATGGGTTCTGATAAAGTACGTGGCTGCACAGAAATATATCGGTATTTCCTTCAGCTAAAAAAGTCTAGCTTAACTTTTCTTCTCTTCCTTAGAAAATCACATTAATTAATAAGATAAGAATTGAAAATACTGTACTTATGCCCGATCAAGAACTTATTCCTGATTAAAAATCATTCTAGTTCAATTAAATTTAAAATGTCTCACTTGAATTAAAATTGTATTCATGATGATATACGAGTATATTTAGTGTGTATCTAAATAAGATTGCAGCGGTAAGAGCGTTAACTACCACACGATGAGTTACAATTTAAAATTTTGGCCGGAGAACCCAATTATACACACGTAAGTTAAATAATTAATAAAATACAATAACTACCTTAACTTAATGAATCAGAGTCATTATAACAATTAATTATGTTGTTAATACAATGCTACGATATCATCAAAAATTGATATGTTACGCGTCAGTAATGAAATACTGTCATGATATACATGAAAAATGTTGTTAATTCAATGAAAAAGTTTGTTAAAAAATTGCAATAATTACATTTTTCATTTAAAATATAAACTGTCGTTGCTTAGTAAAAAACATGTCGTTTCATAAATGGAAATATTTCGATGTGTATATGATATTTTTTCAGCTGATGAAACAATTTTCTCAATGGCAATGAAGCGCTGCATTTGTTGAAAAATAATGACAAAATCATAAAGATAATGTAAAAAACCATTGCATTAACGAAGGTGTTTCTCTTATTGTACCATGAGATACACATCCTCACGTTGAGACTACTATTTACGGCACTATGTATAATGAAAAATTAACATGAAGTTAGCATAAGTGGCTATATTTATCACGATTTTAAGAAGTTTTGCCATACAATTTAAAATTAATTATGCGATAAGGCTAAACTAGTTTGCGCGCAAAATTTTAATGTCAAATTGTCAGAGGAACTCGTTAAAACCTAGATAATTTGTTCACATTTTCAATTATACATGATGCGTCTAAAGTATAATCAAATCTAAATTACTTACATAGTCTATGTGTATACGTACATACATATATGAATAACATAAGAATACAGAAGTATATTTATTTATATGCAGGTGCACTTTAGTTAGCATTTGTATGGAAATTTTGTTTGTTTTCGAAAAACGTTTTATTAAGCGACGTTTACATAAATATACTTCGTGCCTGCTTACACTAAAAGAAATATTATTCATTCAGCTAATAAGGCGGCTTAATTGATATTTCTTGATCATATGGATGCAATGTTGCATTCATAGAATTATAATTTTCATTGTATTTGTGAGATGTTTTTGTTGATATTATATGAAGTCATTTTATTTCTAATTGAAGAAAACACAAAGCTTATCTCATTAAATTGGCGATTTCTTGCAAAAACACTTTGTCCCAGTTCACACTAGTGAAGTCTTATTGGTAAGCTTGTCACTTTTTCTTCTTTGAACTTTCATCCGCGTTCACACAATGCAAGTCTTATTTTTAGCTCATATTTTTTGTGCATAGTTTTGTGTATGCATGTGTGCTTTTGTTTAAATTACGAATGAGAAAGCTAAACATGTTGACAGTACATGAAGCTGAGTACTGAGAGATACGAGCTCTCTCACCTAAAAACGAATCAGCTTAGCAATAAGACTTACATAGTGTAAACTAAGACTTTATAATAAATGAAACAAAATTAATTTTTATACAATATATACCATTCACCCGAATTTTTTTCAAATTCCCTAAAAGTCTATGAAATTGTTTCATACATACAATGAAAATGTTTGTTACATACAACGTAACAGTTTTAAAAGTGTTGAATGCACGCTGTCTTATAGTGCTGCTGGTTGAAGTGGTATACCTATAGATTTTTACAAACACACATCTTTATTCGATTTTGTCTCCAGTTTTATTTTTTAATACGTTTTTTACAACATGAGTTTCTTATGCAGAAGCGAATCCCATGCAAACGCGTTTAAAAAAAAACAAACAAAATTCTACATTTACATAATATAAAAATAAATGAAAAAGTCAGATAATTAAAATGGACCAAATTTTGATTAAAATTGCAGATATGAATGAATCAAAACAGTGGGAATTTTTCAGCTATATTTAATCGTTTGAAAACAAAGTAATTACTAGAGATTCAGTTTCCGAAACAGTTTCACTTTTGTGTTAATCAATATCACCCAACTGAAAATTCTTTAAACATTTTCTTATACAATTTTTTTAATTATTAAATGTTACAAATACAATTAGAAATTATACAGTAATTTGTTCTGACTAGCATAGCACGCAGAAAAAAGTATTCACCAATTAATGTTTTCAATTAACAATTTAATTGAGTAAAAAAAAAGAAAATTGTGTATAGGTGAAAATTCAATAAATTTTTAATTGATATTACAAAATTATTCACATAAGTTTTTTGTGTGTACAAAAGACCTTTCCATCATTGTAGTGAAACAGAGCTTGTACTTTGGTGGGAATCGAACCCATGACCTCTGCCCTGATAGCATTTGTTCAAAGTTTTTTTTCTTTAATAATATCTTCAAAGTTCAAAAATTGTAATTTGCACATGAAAGAAATAAAATCTAGTAGAAATATAAGGAAAATTTTAAAAAAGTTGCTATATTATTAAAGTTTTGAGACCAAAAATATACAAATCTCCATTTCGTCTTTGTGGAACATTTCTTTCAACCATGTACATGACCAAATTTTTTTGCAGTGTAAGTGAAGGGAGCCTAGTAGTGCTGGTAAAGTATTGAAGTATTGATACTGTATTTGCAATATATTTAGAATATATAATTTTTTAGGCTTACGAATTTATCCTATCGAAATATGCTTTGTATTGGGTATAAGTGACTAGTAAAAAGTATTCGAATTCTCCAGGCGTACAGTGGTATAAGAAATATAGCATAACATTAATCTTTGCAAGATTTTGACAGACCTTTTTGTTGTTATTGTTTAAATTTTTTGTTATAATTTTTGCAGCTATATGTTACATATTGATATATATAAAATTGAAGAAATACAAAAAAAAACTCTTGAGTAAAGACCTTCCTAATAAATAAAATATGGTCAATTAAAAAGAAAGAAAAGGAAGTTTTATTTAGTTGCTTTTACATACTAAAAAAATTCAATTTTCTAACCCTGGACCAAACTTTTTTTTCTAAAACATCAACTACATATAACTTCTAAAGGAAAAGGAAAAATAAATTTGGCCTACTTACTTTTATATAGAAAACCAAATTATATTATCCAACCCTGGAATCATCCTTTTAGTTTTTTCTGATTTATTTAACTAAAATATTTTTCTTTTATTATAAAATATGTTTAATTTTGTGGAGAAAAGAAAAAAAAATAGTTTTAGCTTAAATTTTCCAACCCTGGAATCGACTTTTTGATTTTTTTTTTGATTTTTAAATCTAATGAACTGAACTAACTGCAATTTAAATAAATTAACTTATTAAATTAAAATTATATATTTCGAACCATTTCTGAAAAACTTGTCTATGGCAAAAGTCTCCAGCCTTTTCTGGGGGCTTCGGAAAACCGATTTCACGTACAGACTGACGAATGGACCGACATCGCTTATTCATCTTCCCCATTCATAAGAAAATTACACCTATATACATAAACCTTTACCAGTTTTTTTGAAGGGTATAAAAATATTCAACAATTGTTGAGTTTTTGCGCCATGCATAACAAAATATTTGGTTGTTCACTTTGTTGAAAAACATTTCTGTGTTTGTCTCATCAACAACTTTATCTGTATCTGTAATATTCTGCGTTATTCATAAAAAAATATTTCTGTTTAATAAGAGGTTTATGAAACAAGTTTTCTATGGAAATTTGATTAATAAACTTTTTATAAAACCAAAATATTTTTTTATGAATTAGGCCTATTATCTAAATAAATATTTCAATTAAATGAAATATTAATAATTTTTTTTTTTTTGGTTGCCTTGATGACATTTTTTTCTGTGTACAGTAATTAAAAGTGGAAAAAAACTATAAAATTTAAAATAACAACTGCAACCAAGTATGAGAAATTAATGGAAGAGTTGTGGGAGTGGGATTTCGTAGAGGTACTCTTCCAAGTAATTTTAAAAAACAAAGTTAAGAAATTGCAAAAGTATTAAATAATCCTTATCCGCCGATACTTTTAGGAGATGGATTGCAACATAAAAATTAAATTTTGAGATAGTCCCAAGTTGAAATCGGGGCCAACACCTAGTTGATTTGACTCTTGTGACAGAATCAAGGTTGGGAAACGGTATCCTAAACATACCGTTACCGTTTCAAATACCGTTCAAATTAGATACCTATATCATTACCGATACCGAAATTCGTTTCGGTTAAAATACCGGTATCTATAATACGAGGTTTGCGGGTTACGTATATTCAAATTTTAATTTTTGTGGCGTTATGTTGGTACTCATGTCTCTCACTTATGCCGTGTTTTGGCTCGTCTTCGATTTTTACCTTGGTTCGTGCGGCAGCTTCCATTGAGATGATTGAGCTTTGGTTTCCACGTCATAACCATAAACTCACGATTCGTCAGCAGTTATGACCCCCTGGATTAAATTTGGGTCGTCGTGGACAGAGTCCAACAGCTCATTAGCAATGTTTTGGTACGAATTTCGCGGCGACCCGTCTCATGCCCAAATCATTGATAAAAATCGAATGGCACGATCCAATAGATATGTCTAGATCCTCAGCAACTTATCTAATGGTGATTCGACGATTGGCCGATACCATTTTCTCCACTTCATAAATCTTTTTGTTTGTTGTTGAAGTGCTCGGGGATCCGGCACCCTCTTCGTCGTTCACATCTTGTCGTACTTCTGAAAACATTTTGTGCCACCGATAATCATTGCTTCTTTCCAAGGTAGCTTCTCCGTTTGCCACAGTCAATATTCGGAAAAAAATTTGATTAAGGTTCTTTGTTCCATTTTTTTTTAATGGTAAAAATCGAAGACGAGCCAAAACACGTTCAAGCAAAGCAGTTGTCAACAATTAACTGAACATTCAAAATGGCCGCGAAAATTCAAAATTCGCGATACGTTTTGAACAAACCTCGTACAATCATTAAAGCAATACGCAGCAGTTGTTGCTTACTTGCCCTCTGGTAGGTTAAATGACTGGAATCTCTGTCTCAGAAGCTTTTGGTCTAATATGAGGTTTTTTTGTTTGTTTTGCTGTTTCAAATATTTTAGAGATGTGTGTTAAATATGTTGACATAAAAAATAAATAGTCAACGTCGTCGCCATCTTGTTATAGAATGCAAGTAAAATGTTCATTGCATTGCTGATGACGTTGAAACAAAATGTTATTGACACGAAAATGACGGCGACCCTAGGTGCATTAGATGCTTATAGGTGCATGTAACCGCTTAGCATTTTTATACCAATGCGCCACAAGAACTTTATTACAAAAGAATTGCACCCAACTCTTCAACTCATAATACCCTGAAACACCTTAGACAAGCTTAAATAACAACAAACATAATTTTTTTACCCAAATTGATTCATAAGCTTCAAGATCTTCAGCTATCCCTGCACTATCTGAGTGTTTGTCTGGCCTTAACAGCTGAAATTCAAACAGCGTCTTTAATATAATCTGAACTCAGATGAAAAAAACCTATTCTTTTATCGTCTACTAATGTTAATTTAAATTTTTCTTAACCTAAAAAATCATAAAAATATTCCATTTGCCATTATCAACGTCACGTCAATACAATGCCAAGAACTTGGGGTTTGTCTTCTCGCTCCTGAAAAAAATTTGAATGCTATTGTTAGTATATTTGTGTTCCTTAAAGTTTAGAAAATAGTATGTGCATCTTAATGGAAGCCATTTATTTTCGACAACGGCTAGACTTTTTGGGTATTATATGGGCATGACATCGATATTGACAACTGGAATAAGGATGATTGTAAATGAACATAAATTTTGGTTAATTCATAGCTAAAATATATTTGATAACATTTTCATCTGGTTGAAAGCAAAGTGCAAAGCTTTTATATCTCGTCTGCGTTTCAACAAAAAGATTTTTTTGAAATTTTAATTTTCTTAAATATTTTCCTTTTAAAAATTAAATCAAAGTTTTTATGGGGCATCTCTGATTCTAACACTGCAAACTTTGCTGTTTCAAAAAAAAAAAAAACGAGTACAGACGACAATGAGACGAGACAGCAATAATAATCAAGGAATTGCTATGAACAACAACAACACTATTCAAATTGCAACAAAAATAATTATGGGGACACCATTATGAGTTCTGAGAAAAGGATTTCGTTGGATCATGCGCACAAGATCCCAACACAACGGACAAACGAAGTTAGACAAACACTTTCTACACAAACTATACAAACAAAATTGCAGCACAGTTATATCAAAAAATTTTATTTTCTACACAAGCTTAAAGGAAAAGTTTTTTATTTTTTTTTTAGAGGAAACTCACCATCAGTCACGGCTCTTGAATGAGTGAGACACTTAGATTTTCGCAAATTCTTAGAACTTTCCTTTATTCCTCGTATATTTTTCAAACCTTGTATGTATTTATATAAATTTTTATTATTTATTTTTGACACTGTTACTTTTTATTAATTATTGTTCTAATAAATTTTTTACTTTTGCCCACTGTTTCATTAATTTGGTATTATTTAAATATAACCAATAAACAATAAGGATTTATTCCTTCTTGAATTTTTTATATATTATCAATCAGCCTTTTGTACTTTTAGCGACGGCAAATAAATGAATTACTGGCTGCTTGTTACCGCAATGAATCAACTCCTACTTAAAAGTGGTAGTTTAATTTATTTGGGCTGCTACTTTGTAGTACGTGGCTGCTGAGCTGTTCGTTTATTCCTCTCCTCCGGCTTCTGTTTTATTACTTGCTTGCTCAACGCTAAATACTGAACTGAATTATAGAAACGTGACCATCGTGTAAAACAGTTTAATGTTGGATTGCTCAGTACTCATGCGGATTTTAGTTGTTGGGCTAACATTGAATCAGGTAGACAGAATGGTTACCCTCATAAGAATGAAACGAATAGCGTCTCTTGGCCAGCCATTTAACAGCAACCAACTTAATTTGAAATAATGAGTAGACCAACGACAAACAACCGCTTAGAGAAAGACTGTTGCAGAATTTTAAAAGCACAACTTAAAGTTGTTCACAGTGTTGTCAAATTTATTTTTAGCCTCACCGCCAAAATTTCTCGTCGAATATCGCCAATATAATAAAACATTCATTTTGAGCTACAAAGAATATTCGTATTTTGTAATCGTATTTATTACAAATATTGTTCAATATGAAATCTTTTAGACAATACGTATCGCAAATCATAAAAATTATATTGTTAAATAAAAATTAAGAAAATTATTTACATTAACAGCAGTTGATTTATAAAACGTAAAATAACATTCAAATAATGTCGTACGGAAAAAATTAAAAATAACTTATTTCAAAATATCAATCTTACTTAATAAGATAAATAAGATAAAATATAATTAATGTTTACTTAAACATGTATTTAAGTACTTATGTCAATTATTAATTCAGAGCTCATTATTTTCAGTATCATAAATAAATTACAGACATTTTTTTAAAGTTCTTGAATTGTAAAATTTTTTTTGGAGATAATGGGTTACAGTATTTAGAAATTTAATAATGACCATAAGGTTGTATGTAATATGCACGTATTTTCTGGAAGTTGATCAAGCATTTATAATAACAAGTTCTTTGAATACAGAAAATACTTTATGTTGCAGAAATAATTTCTTACATAGAGTAAGTTTTTTCAATGATATGTATATGGATTTTTCAAGCTTATTTAAAATATCAATGAAACTTGATGACCAAAGCTTTTCACAACAAATATTAAGGTAAGACTTGAAGTACAGGTACAGGTTTCATATTTTTTTGATCCAACCGATTTTTATTTAACATACATAGATACATGCTTATATTTCTTTCTATAATTTTAATATTTAAAGACTGGCACAAAGATACATAAATACATACCTAGATATGTACACCTGCGTCAAAAATTTATTTCGAACGGCCAACGCCGCAGGCATAACTATAAAAAAAAAATAAAATAAATCTTTGATTTTTATCAATATATAATTAAAGTCAGCATACGGGTTTGGCTTGGAGTGACTATATGTTTTTTCATACTGGGGATAACTATAGCCCAAAACAAGCACACAACAGGGCAACCCTGCTCTAGGCCAAGTTTACATTACTAGCTCTATCTCTTCCTCTCTCTGTTTGTATCATTCTCTTTAAAATTCTTCATTCAACCTTAAGTGGGTATATACTTGTTTCGCCGGGCTTGCAGTTTAGTGGCAGAAAATACCAGGAAAATTAAAATGGAATTTAGTTAAGGAAGAAATAATGGTTCTGTCAAATAATTTTCCACTCTCCTCTCTCACTTATACTTCCCTTAAATCATTAATTTATTCTCTCTTCCTATGTAACCCAGTGTGCAGAAAATTTATTTAAGTATATTGGGTCCTTGCAGTTAAACATTTAAATTGTGTGTATGTATTTATGAAGAATTAATGCATGAATAGTTGTCATGAGTTTGGTAGTTGTGGGCTTTTGTGTTGTTAGTGGGTTCATACAATTATTTTTTATTTCGAATTCTTAATATTGTTTGCTCATTTCATGTCAGCCATTTAACTTTTATCCTGTTGTTCGTCTATTTCATTCTATTTTAGTCGTTCATATTCTATTAAGTATATTGTGTATAAAATATGAGATCAATGAATCCTTTCCATATCTTGTACTGATTTCACATACACTAGTAGCTATGTATGTATGTATGTTCGTACATATATGTATAAAAAATGTGTATGGGCATTCAAACATTTAAACCTATTCGTATAACTAAACGTGCAGCATAACATTTGACGTTGTAGCTAATGTTGTACTTTTTGCAGTTATTGCGAGTCCTTGCCATATTTCAAGAATGGAAATCAAAGTGGTGTAATTTAAAGCCTCATTAATCAAGCCAGTTTAAACAAACATTTTTTGAAAAGTTTGTTTAATTTTCTTCTTCTTCTTCCTACTTTTATTGTTATTCATTGAGATTAAAAAAAAAGAAAAGTGTTCAAGAGACAGAAGTGCAATCAAAACGTACTAACAGGATAATGTCCAACCTATTTAAGTCTGTATGCAGTATTATCTTCTGGTATTTAAATGTATTTGCTAGGTGTTTAAGATGCTATTTGCAAGTAGAATATTATAGGTAGTTCATATAAATGTATATTCATCACAAATTAACATTCTAATACATGTTACAAAATTAGCCACACTTAAAAAAGCTTAAAGGGAGTTCCTGCTTATGTTGTCACAGGTCATCAATTTAGTCATTAGCTCGTTGTCATGATGGCAACGAATTTACTTTCCATATAAAGTTTTTTTTTAAATAATTTTACCCCAGACAGTTTAATACTTGCATACCTAAGGACAATTTAGATTACGTATATAAGGAGAGTATTATGAAAAAAAAATTTATTAATATTTCACTTTGTGGTATTGTACTTAACAATTGTAAACTTTTTCTATGGTAGATACAAATTACTGCACAGTGGAGGAGTAAGAAATAAGTTAACGGAAATGAAATGTTATATGGAGATGGCAAGGAATTTACCCAGCGTAAATGTTAGAACTGCCAGTTAAAGCCCACGTTAACTCTTAATCATACATTGCGAAAAGGGCTGTAAATTGGGAAATTCTCTGTTAACGTTTATTTTTTTAAGTAAACATATCAAACATATACGCTTTGTTGAAATACACCAAAGTGTAAACTAAATTAATCTATTATTCCAATTTATTGTGCTATGACTTCTTGAAAAATCACACAAATTAATTGAGATTTTGACCAGTGGTACTTTCGAATATGCAGACTACGGACGTATTAACTCAGAATTAGCTTATCTCGATTTAAGCACTTTTACCTTTTTTCCACCGATTTATTTCTAAAAAAACAACACAAGTTCTACGTTTTTTTTTAAAATAACCCTCAGAAAGATTTTTTTTGGCTCTACTAAATATGTATATTCGATTTTTGGAAAATACAGATTTAGTGACGAAAAAAAATGTATTTGAAAAGTCCTGATAGTCACCGCAAATATCATAGAGATCTTAAATCTCCTAGTCAAACATGCTTCAAGCAGAACCGTGGATCGTGGTGGATCTCTCATGGCATGGCACAGAGGAGAATTTGAGCTAAAAAGCTGGCCAAAAAGGCAAAAATTAATTTAAAAGAATCTTAAGAACTAAGTAAACAGCTCTAAACACAACAAAATTTGACATCATATTGTAAACTTTTAAGGCTTTAAGGTATGATTTGTAGCTCTGAAATACTGCTAAATTCAGGAAAGTGTTCGGTGTTCGACTTTATTACACAGAGACACTTTCCTATCACAAAACTATAAATTATTTGAACAAATAATTTTATTTCAGAATAATAGTAACAACACTTCGAATATTTTGCGATATACTCGTATATAATAATGTCCTTACCTTTTGTGTTAAATTGGGATTTTGTGTAATTATTCTGAAAAAGATATTTTTTATATGACATTTCTATATATTTATTTATTTTTTGTTTGTAATATTAAAATTTTTCCACAAATAAGGAATAATTCAATTGCGACAACAAAATATGTTTTTTCTTTTGTATTTAGAATAAAAAATTTAGTTGGGAACATCAATAAAGTATTTAATTTTGTCTTCTTTTATTGCAATAGAATTTCAGTACGACTGTAAATGATTAGTTAGTTACACTAACCGATTTTGTTTAATTTCAATAGCCAATATTCAGTCACGTTACTTTCTAACTCATATATAATTCAGTTGTGACTGTAGGTATGTATATCTTTTAAAAATTGCTTTTAACAACAGCTGGCACTATACCACGTTAAAATTATTAAAAAGAGGGATGTTAAATCCATTATGCGGAAAGCGTATACCGCAGGAATGAATAATTGCAATTTGCATATCGATCGATATTTACTTCCGTTGAATTTTCCTTTCCGTACGGAATCAATAATACCACCCATTATGAAAAATGACACCACAAAGTGACAACAAAAGAAATGCCTAATGTGTATTCAGCAAACGATTTTATTTATGCTCTTTGCCGGAAGTAGATATCAACTAGTTGCGAAATAGTTGTAGTTATTTTAAGTAAAACTCAATAATTCCTACCGGGTATTATTCAAACATTTTTATTGTCTAAATATTACATAACACATATGAGCGCATATACAAACACACTTAAATAGGTAGTAAAAGATTTTCCTTTGATTTACTTTGGTACCTGTTGTACCTTTTCGAAATTTTCAAAATAAAAAATATTCTATGCACTTTACAGTAGGGAAGTAACGAATGTTCGCATTCGCTATTGCATTCGCAAATTCGCTTACTTTTGCTATTTGCATTCGCTAGAATGTATGCGAATATTTCAAGCGAATACTAAAGCCCAAAAAAAATTTCTACTTCTTTTACGAAAATATTTTATAATTAACAAACGTCAAAAAGACGAACATTATTTTAAGCCTGCATGAAAAAGACTCATATAATATACTTACAATTAAAGCATTCTAATCAAAGCCTTCAAATTTTAGCGGAAAACTTTTCTATCAATAATTTCTCATAAATATCAAAATAAAACCAAAATCCAGCGGTGTTTGGAAATATTTTTCAGTTTTTGAAAGAGAAAAGGCAGTGTTTGGCTCGAAAATATTTTCTACTTTAGACTAGTCTGTTCAAACTTTTGAAAAATATTGAGCAGCATTACTTCCTACAAAAAATTTTAAATGCAAATACTATTAACTAGTCCTTCTTTGTTGTAAATTCTACACGAAACACTTACCATTCATATTATTTCGCATGAAAATTTAAAATGTTAAAGATATATTTCATATGTTTTTCCCAAGATAAACAGAGTACTACTTCTACAACAGTTTTTCATGAACAATTCATTTCAATTTTTTTAATATGTATTTTGACGGCATTTCACTTGAAATGTTGAACAAAGTACCCGGCTTTAGGGAAAGTACTACGTAATATTTTGGAAATTTTTTAATTATTATTTATACTTATTTTAATGTAATTTCATATATCTTTCTGTTTTAAGAATTTGTATTTTTAATAAATTAATAAATATTTGCTCAATTCAAGACTCAATTTAAATAAAATGCTATACATAGTACATCTTAGTACATCTAGGTATACAATACAACTTCATGTTCTTATACAAATTTATTTTGATGTGATTATTGAACGTATTGTAACATTTGCATTCGCTTTCGCAAAAATTAAAATTTGATATTCGCTTTCGCATTCGAATTCGCTAAACTGGTATTCGTTACATCCCTACTTTAAGTTAGAAGACAAAATATATTATAACTTAAAAAAATGTTTGCCCAAGACACGTCTACGGTTGTATCCTGCATCTAAAAAATTAAGTATGAGTGCATCTACTGCCTTTTTACAAATAAATACTCGTATGTATGTATAATTTATTATTTTTTATTCTTTTATGAAAGACGTACAGTGTTCCTTTTTTAATAAAATCTAACCCAGGTAAATTATGATTCGCAAAGTATACTATGTAGTGATTTAAAGATACAATGAATTTTACATCTACAAAACAAAATTTGTTTTACTTTGTTATATAGATTATAATAAGATAATAAGTTGATATTTAGAAATTGATTTTTACTATTAACACATTTTGATTATATATCGTCACACATTTTATTTACCTATACATACTTATGATATGAGTGTGTGTGCATTAGTTAATACCCTGCAGAAAACATGGGGTGAAGTGTCCCCAAGTCACCACTTTTGTCGACTATTTTGGTGACATTGTCAACAGAGCGTCTATTAATAATGGTTTTAATGCGTAGAAAACATTTTTTCAGGTACACACAACTATGCTTCTTCTTAATGTTTTATTGGTTTGTTGAAAATAAACATGACGTCAAGCAAAATTTAAGTGTTTATAAAAATTATCTTAAGAAATTGAATTATAAGGTTAATATATATAAATGTATTTAACAATAATTAAAAACATAATACACAAAATAAAAAATAAAAAAAAACAAATAAAATAACAATCAATATTGTATAAAAATATAAAATGTGAAAATTGAAGAGTTTTAAGTCAAAGGAAATTTTGACCCTATGGAAGAGTTTGTGCCATCAGGTAAAGATTTGTCACATTTTAAGATCCATACGTAAGTGTTTGACTTTACTAATTCAGCGAAACATACAATTTTTAATTTTAATATACATATGTATTTAATAGAAATGACAAACAATTTGCTGCAGGTGGTGACAGTGTCTATAGTGAATCAGTAAAGTTTTACTACGGACATCGAGCGAGGAAATATCGATATTGTAGACTAGAGCCCCTAAAATTTACTAGTGAATCTTTGGTGCCAATGTCTCCATGTGGTCCCAACTACTTAGTCAGTAGTACTACAGTCTAGTGGTGGATTTTCAATGACAAGCTAATGTTAAATGTCAATAGGCGATTACATTGGCTGGGGTACACCTGGTCAGTAGTGCTACTGACAATGTCACTATTAAATCACTACATTTTCACTGTTCGCATTTTCTGCAGGGTACTGATATATAGTCTGAGTATGTATTAACAAGTAAATGTCTTATTAGATACAAATTCCTTTAAATACTTCGTCATTTTTAGCAGATTTTGTACTTTTTTGTTCATTCCTTTTCGTTTTTATTAAACCAAAGTAAATATACATTCGCAATTATACAGTGATAGATATGCATGTGTATATCTATGCATATGTATCAAAGTAAGCCCGGCGCAAACTGATAAGGCTAAGATAAGTTTTTGAAATTTTCAAAGTTCAATCAGACGTGCCATACTATATTGTCATAGTCATTACCATTGCCTTAACCATAAATATGTATATTTGTTTCAACTATTAGTGCTGCCATAATCATAAACAGTTGCTTATGTTTTCATTTGTTTATTCTTTGGAAAAGTGCAAGTATTTTTAGGGTTATGGTTATGGCTTTGGCATTATGTCGAGGCACTTATAATCAAATATAGTGTAGCCCATAAGTTTGGTTCAAACAATTGTTTTGTATGATTACAGTTATGGCGCGTTTAATTGAACTTTCATGCAAACCCCCAAGAAGTGTAGTCATGATAAGCTTATTTTTTCCGGTGGAGATATTATCCGCTATAGGACTTGGTATTGCCTCTCCTAATATTATTAATTAAGATTTTTGTTACTTTACTTTTAATAATATTAATATTGTAATAACACAAATGAAAATTTTCTGATTTTTCGCACATGCTTATATGCTACAAATCCATGACAATATAACTTACTCAAAGCAGAAGGCATACATAGAACTGTCAAATTCCATACGTTAAAAGTTTTTATGTGTAGTTTGACAATTGAGTTGCATTTAGCTTATAATAAGATGAAATTAATATCATTCAATGCATATACGTGTATGATGAGAGTTTCATTCAAACGTACACCATGCTTGCGTCACGTATTTTGACCGTGAATACAGCGCTTTGCGCTATGGGAAGCTACTGATATTACCACAATTTTCGAAAATCAAGCTTTCAATATACATATATCGACGTTTTGAAGTCCTGGAAATTAATTCTGACTATTTTCGCAATGACATCGGTATAAATGTGTGTGTGTGTATGCAAACATCTCACCACATTGGTCATTTTGTGATTTTGCTTTGACTGAAACTCTTGTATTTTTCAAAACCAAAAGCAGAAGCAAAATCAAATGAAATGAAAATCATTAAAGTTTTTTAAACACTGGTATAAACATAGTTGTTGGATGTTTATAATTGTACACATTGGCGCATAACCATAGTCAAAACAAAGTATACTTTAAGAATTTAAAACCAGTATTTTGTATGGTAATATTGGTTTTAAATACTTAAAAGTACACTTTGTTTTGACTATGGTTATGCGACATTCAGTTTAAAATTAATGCGTGTGTTTGCATTTTGCGTGTTTTTTTTTATTTTGAGCTGCACGTATTCGTAGTTGTTTGGCAGCCAACACTCAAAAAGTACTTCAAACAACACTTTTGTCATTCTCTGGTGTGAATGCCGACAAGAAGCCGAAAAACGTCGTGGTTTGTTTTTTTACTCAACAAAGTTATTTTTAAATTATATCATAACGCAAAACGCACATGTAGAAGAAACATATAAATAATGTTTTGCGTCTATTCATTGTTAGCGTTTGAAATATCGGTTTACTCTTTAGCTGAGTTGTAAGCACGTCACTTTATTAGTACATTTAGTTTTAATGATTAAAATTTAATCGCAGCCAAGCCAAAACAAACAAAAAACAAACAAACAAAAAGGTTGAAAAATGTGACATTCATTTCATCACACACAACGCACAATAACAATTATCACTGAACATAAAATTTCAGTCAATAACTTTTTTTTTTATTCATTAAATTTCTTTATTGACTGAAAAAAATATATTCAATAAACGTGCTTACAATTTTATATATCAATAATACAAAAATCGTCGTCACAAAAAATTCAAATTTTTTTTTTATTGTATTCAAATATCAAAATCATTTTTTCTGTGTACGAGTAAGTACTTCTCAAGAATCGATTATTTTAGTCTCACGCCTTGTTAAAATCATTAAGTTTAAGTTTTAAGTCTTAAATCGAAAACAAGTCTCGATATAGTTACACAGTTTTAAAAAACTTCAAACTAGTGTTTGGGCCACATTAGATCTAGTGGAATTCTACGTACAAATGTTTGCTTTGCTCAATGAATTAAACCGTTTAAATACACGCAACTTTATAGAACCCAGCGAGAAAAAGAAGGAGTAAGGATGCCTTCTAAAAGGCCTCTGTACTCCTTCTTATGGATGTACAAGGCCTGCTCGCTCCATTCCATCTTTATATCTTTTTTACACACGTTGTCATTGCGAGGTAGGCCTTTCGTTCTCGCTTCTTTTGCAGACATTCTAAAAGGCCTTCAAATTAATAGCTGTTAAAAGGGCTTCTAGAGAATGACCGTTAAAAGGCCTTCAAACAAAGGTCATATTGAAAGGGGTTTAATAAAGATTTTCAACTTCTGGGGCCTGTATCTCAAAACTTACAAGTATTGAAATATAAGTAAAATAGTTGTGAAAATATATTTTTTGTATGAATATAAAATATTTTCCCAACTGTTTTACTTGTATTATAGCAGTTGTAAGTTTTGAGAAACAGGCCCAAGATGTCGAACATATTGAAAGGAAACTTCTGAAATAACAAGAACCCACATAATATTTATATACATACTAATGATCGAACAACACAACTGTCTTTTTAAACGTACAAAACTCAACTAAAATGATTGACGTTTTCTTTTCTTTAATCGTTCTGTATTTGGTATTTTTATATGGAATTTTGTTTTTTATAACGGCATCTGAACTCTTTTGCTTTTGCTTTGCCAAAAAAAAAGCAAAACAAAATACTTTACTCCTTCGGTTCTGCCTTCTTATAGAAGGGAATGTGGAATGGGTATCCCATCTTTTTTTACTAAAGAGCCGAAGTCTTCTATTAGGCCTTCTTCAGAAGTTACATAAGAATGGTAACTGAGTCAATAACATGAATTCGTTTGCTTTTGTTTTCGTAAAATAACAAAAGAAAACACTTTACTCCTTCTGTTCTCCCTTCTCATAGAAGGGAATGTGGAATGTGTACCTTATCTTTTAACCGGAAAAGCCGAGGCCTTCTATAAGGCCTTCTTTGGCAGTTTGATAAGAATAGTAACTAAATCGAAAAAATTCCTGAACAGGCCTTTAATAAGGCCTGAAGTAAGAAGGTCTTCTGAGTTTTACCGCTGGGAAGTCATCCTTATATATACATATGTATGTCGCGACATGTCGTTCTGTTTAAAAAAATTGGTGATATTTTATATTATCAATGTGCTCCTATCACTTTCACGCACGTTTTTTATACAAATAATATGAAATAATTTTTGTACATTTCATTATTAATGCTAATTGATTGCAATGATTTTCCAGTTCAGTTTTTGCTACAAAAATGGGCTTAAATATTTGTCGATATCAGCTACTCTAGCAGATATTGTGCTACAAAACACATACTTGTACATACATAAATACATACACACCAATGTACATAGGACTGACAAATTGGCATAAAGAAAAGATGGACATCCATAAAATCGAACTTTATGTTACGCAAAATATCAATGCAAATAAGTCCCCGTCCATACAGTGAGTGAAACATTTGCTGCAAAATTTTGAGTTTGTTGTTGAAAGGGGAAAGAAGAATAGAAAAGGGTAGTTTGTTTCATGTACATGCAGTTCTTGTTGAGTACGTCATTCTCGTCTCATTCTCATGAGAAATGTATTAAGCTGCAAAACAAAAACTTCACAATGTGGACACGAATGCAGTTTCAAAAGAGAAATCAAAAATGTTTCGCAACAAACGTTACACTGTATGGACGGGAACTAAGCGTTACTATACACGTTTGTTTAACAAATTGTATAAATAAAGGGTGCAGCAAAAATCATTCATCATTTAAATTAGATTAACTGCCCTCTTAACAATGTACAATTAAAAGCTAACAGAGACTTTAACGGAAAGTTTTGTATGAAGAACTTGCGGTTAAAATTCACGTTAACTCTTAACCATATATTTTGAAAAGGCACCTAAATAAAAGTTCAATATTTTAATCAATATTTTACTCTGTAATTCAAAGATATGGCATATAAACTCCAAACTTTGATGTCACATACGCACTGTCTCTTTGAAAGTTTTCCGGACGAGTTGTTATATATAAATGCTGAAGTTCACATTTACATTTACACTTAACAATAATTACACATAGTTTAAGGGCAAACTTTCGATCACTCAAACCAGCCTTTACACTTAGGCACTGGATGCCCATTACGCTTAGAAGTTTTGGCCTATTCAATTTTAAGAAATATTCGATCCACTTTTTCAAGTAAATCAAAATACTCATCAACTAGACTATGGACATATGTACACAGAAAAAAGTATTCACCAATTAATATTTTCAATTAAGAATTTAATTGATTCAATTAAACTTTTAATTGTAGTAATTAATTTGAGTGGAAAAACTTAATTGATATTATCAAATTGTTTATAGGTGAAAATTTAATTAATATTTTAATTGATATTACAAATATTTTAATTGATATTACAAAATTACTCATATTACTTTTTTGTGTGTATGTATATAACAAAGATTAAATGAAATACTAAAATAAATTATACAAGTTATTCCAAAGGGGGGAAGCCTTTTCACCAAGATTGTCAATTGTTTGCCGCAGACTAGTAGCAAATTAAAATCTCATCTACGTTGTATGAGGGCCACCCTCTATGCAATTTTCTAGCGTTTGTTATCTGTTTGTTGTATTTCTTCACTTTTAAACTGTGTCAAAATCTTATAGCGTGTCAGTATCTAAGAGATGAAGTATATTCAATACTTATTTTATGAACTAGTTCCTAAAAGGAAACGTAAATAAGAAGTTAAAAAAACATTTTAAAATGTACACATGTATTATTACTTATGAACTTTTCAGTGCTTTTAGTTTTTAGTCTATAAAATCAAAAGAAAATATGTCAATATCTATTCACTCGCTTACTCAGTCGCGTTTCGTTTCATTTCGTTATTTTTTTGCTTTCTGTGTTTAAGGTGTTAATTTCATGAGGGTTCAATTAGATTAATCAATATATTTTTATTTTTTCTTATGTAGCGTTTACTTTTCATTTTTTCTGTTTTATTTATTCGTATATTTCACGATTTATTGCTCTTATTTTATTTAAGCTAATTTATGTTTCATTAAAATAAATATTAAATCAAAGCTCTAATAAACATAGTCTAATAAAAATTAATCAAGTTTTAAAATATTTTTAAAAAATTTCCTCTAGCTGCTTTATTTTTGCTAATAGCAAACTTTAATGAAACTCAAGACTATTTGATCTATGTCTGAAGGTTTTTCACGAATCTCATATTTTTCATATTTTTTCGCATTCTCTATCTCACCAGCCAAAGTAGAATCTCATCAATAAGTATTAAATAAAAGAAACCTTAGTTGAAAAAGTTGAAAACAAATTAAACTTTCTTGGAGGAAAAAGTACTATTTTCAATTACATAAGTATACATATAAATTCCGGAGGCGCACCATTTATATTTAAGAGAGCAATGAGTATGTTATGAGCAGTTCTCGGGTTTCTTCATCATCAGTCATCGACTTTGTTTTGAAAAATTAAAAGTTTTTGGCACATTTTAGTCTTAGGTAATTTTATATTATTTTAAATATCTAATTTTTCAATCATATTTCCACTTTTTACTATATCTACTTTAAGGGCCAATTTCACCAACTCTATTTAAATATCAATTGATATTTAAATGTTGATTTGCATTAATTTTTGTATGGAAAAATTACTTTTAAATATGAATTGATATTTAAATAAGTTGGTGAAATTGGCTCTAAGTAATGTTCTCAAAATTTTGACAAAGCTCCGAAGCAATTTTAACTCGTCGAAAGCATGTGCATGTTATTGCGAATAATAAAAAAAAAAAAAAATTTACATACAGTTTTTGATATTGCTGACTCGAAGGTTATGGTTTTCTGCCATAAATGCGGTCTTCATTTTTTAGTTTGATCCGACGGTGCCTTCTGGTGCCTAGAGGGGCCTAAAATACCCAATACAAAGTGGGAATTTTGTAAAAAAAAAAAAATGGAAATAACTCTGCAGTTTTCAGTTGACTTCTGAATTTATTTAAAACAGCATTCAGAAAAGCAGAAAACTTTTTGAACATGTAGACAGTTGAAGATCTTCGTTGTGTATATCTATTTGTTTATTGTGTTAACTTCTACTGCGAATCTTGAATTTTCAGGGGCAGAAGTATAAGCAGAAGCAAAATAAAATACACAAATGAGAACTTTTTAAGCGTATAAATAACTGCATGGAAAATTGATTTTAAAATAAGTTTCTTATTGACAATATTAAGTTTAGAATTACGCTTCAAAAACGGATACAAGATACTTGTTAGTACATTTATTTTATTTTTGATGTAAGGTATGTGGTCTTTAATATCAACGTAGTATCAAGTATTACACCAATGTACTTAACGCTTTTTTCCCACTGGACTGACATCTTTGGTATGTTCATATTAACTTCAGGGATAAAGCATTCTTTAAGCTTCCTTGTAAAATAAATTGCCTGTGACTCGGTACTTGATTTTCCATTTGTTTAAATAGTGAATTAATTCCCCTAGAGCTCTTTGCAATTTAATTACAACCTCATTAGCAAGGTTATCAGAAAAAAAAATGCTAGAAATAGACATTGTACAGTAGTCGAAATTGGGAAAATTTGCTGTGTATATATTATATAAAATAGGAGATAAGCATGATCCTTGTGGACAACCTGCTGGTATTTTAAAAGTTCTGGAACAATATAATCCTATATGTATCTTGAAGGTACGATCTTTTAAAAAACATTAGCCCAATTCAGGGTCTTGTGCAAATAGTCTTGTTTTTGTTACCTACTTTTTTGTAGGTAATACTTTTCTTGACTTTTGGTACTTTTGTCAGAATACCAATTGTCTATTTTTATAACTTTGGTTACAAGTTGTAACCATGGTGACTATTATTACTGCGTCAGAATAGGCCCGATATATCGCACTTGTTCCTCAAATTTCAAATTTTCACTTTTTGCAAAAAACCAAACTACAGAGGTCACATCTACCCACTGTAAAAATCTCCCTTTGATTTGTCTTCTTTTCCGTGAAAAGAACCGTTATTACTCTCTTTGCTGTAATATATCTTTAGAATCAACAGAAACAGTTTTTGGGCTCTACTGAAAATTCATGAATTTTGAGTTGTTACGCTTTTGAAGAACAAAAGAAATTTTTCCTAACTTGCTTTGCTGGGACACTCGTCTGAAAAGGACTTGTGGTAGGACTTATACTGAAGTCTTCTATTTTTAGTTTTAATCAAAACAGGGCTCAAATCGTCACATCCGTGATCGTATCGACAATCGTACGAAAAAAAATTAAGTGATACGTCAATCATATAAGCTGAATGAAATTTCAGTACGTTCACATATGTCATAATCCGAAAATGGTGTTTTTACGTGACGAGTTGTACGTTCACGGATGTGACGATTCGACCCCAGATTAATAAACGCATTTGAAATCATTAAAATATTTTATATTTTCCAATAACAAAAAATATTTATTTTTGGTATCTTTTTCTCTTTGCATTGGATTGGAAATAAAGAGAGAAGAAAATCGGCTGATATACTCATTTTAAATTTTATAAATGAGAGGTCAATAATTTTAAATTTTAAAAGAAAAAAATTAGTTACTTATTTGAATTTCTAAACAAAATGTGAAAAAAATTATATTAATATATAATATAATATACATTAATGTAAAAATAACTAAAAATAAATTTCGCCCGAGCAGGGACTTGAACCCTGGACCCTTGGATTAAAAGTCCAATGCTCTACCGACTGAGCTACCCGGGCTGTTGCAAGTAGTTGACTAATTAGAAATATAAGCTTCTATTATTTATTATTATAGTGCCCTCTAGCGGACAGTAGGTGACTATTGCTGAAACTATTTTTAGCTAAGACCTAACCCTTAAACATAATTCAGCAACAAAATAACTGTCTGAGTTTTTCCAAGACATGACCTGTGAATATTAAACCGGTGTTGCCAAGACGAGAGAAAATACCAACATTTTGATTCTTTCAAAGGAGTGCACTATAGAAAATCGGGCATTTCTCGTTGTAATATGATAAAGAATACATACCTCAAAGCAAATAGAAGTAAATTTAGTTTTTATATTAATAATCTATCTGCTATCACGTGACTCTTAAATTCATTGCATTCAAGCAAGAATACATCTGTTTTGTTTCGATTCAGCCTGTGAAAACCAAAAAAACTGTTAAGTAATTGTAAGTGACAGCATAAATAAAATAAAATGAAAAAATTTGGAAATAAAGTGTGATTGTGCTTTATGAATTTAACAAATTTAGGTTTTACAGAAAAACATAAAACTATATTGAAACATTACAATGTACAATGCAAAACTCATCATGTGATCGTTCTATGCCTTTCAATCGGCACAGCACAGAACAGCAACAGAAAATAAAGACTAATGAAGCCTTAAGGAGCTACAGTAGGTTACGTATAACTTAACATACGTAGTTCTTTTGCATTAAATTTCTTAAACTGACTACTTCTACATTCGAAATTAATGCATACTTTTCTACAGTTTTTCAGAAATTATCTTATAATACAAATACAAAACATACAGCTGGATGGATAAATTTATTTCCTTTTTAAATTTGGGTTTTCTCCACTCATGGAGTTCATTAAGATTTAAGTTAGTTGTCCGCGATTTAAAAGATGCCCAGTGGATATTGCTCGTATTCCGCAACGATAAACTTTGCGGTGCTTAACACTATTCATTCATTAAACAATGATTAACAGCTATGCCGAATCTTATATACCCTTCACTGACGCACGTATATGTAGTATACAGTTACATACATAAGTGCATACATACATATTTGTTTTGTGAAAAAATTTATAATTTTTTGCTCCAGTGCAATTTTTAGTAAGTGACTAGTCGTTAGTTTTCGACTAAAGAATTTGATTCCAATATTTTATTTTCGATATACGCAATAGTTGAAAATTTAGTATGCACTCTGCATTTAAGAAGTATTTTGCATTCACCTTATTCCAGTTGTCAACATCGACGTCAATACAATACCAAAAAAAATGAGGCTTGTTTACTCGCTCTCGAGATGTTCAAAAACCGTACTAGTATTTAAAGCCCCTAAAGTAGTTTTAGCATTGTATCTCCATATGAAGTAAACTATAAGTTGTTTTATATATTCCCGTATTTAATAATTTTTGATATTGCAAAACTGTTTGGTGTCTCAATTTAAACATCCCGGAACAGGGTAGAAAGGGAAAAATTTGTGCTTATCGGATTTTTTTTGTTTTTTCTGCTTTTATACCAATACAATTTAAAATGTACTCAGTTTCTTACTGTATGCGAATAAAATCGCGTCAAAATGCTAGCAAAATATCAATTTTCTACTGCTCAATGCATTTAAACTTACTGAATTCAAATTTGTACACAGCATTTGGAAAATATTTTCAAAGTTCAATGAATCGAAAGAAGAACATTAACTAGTCTATTTTATGTACCAGTATATCAAACAAAAATTTAAAATTTTGTGTAAATGAGCGAATTCACTTAATTGTCAATAAATTTGAAAAGAATCAATTGATTTTTATGACCGATATCTCATTTTGTTTCTATTACATGTGGCTTTGCGATAAAGCAATAAATCTGAAATTCTTTTTACCGTTTTCGACATTTAAAAAAATTTGCTATTTTCACATAAAAAATTAATTTTTGGCTATAACTTTTTATTATAACTCTTAAACTACTGAGCCGATTGAAACGCAATATATAAACAGTTAAGGTTATGTAAATTTAAATTTGTTTAGGTTTATTTTCACAAAATATTGACAATTTTACTTAAATGGCCAAACCCACGATGTCGACAACGTTCGACTTGTCGCACACTTACATTCAAAACAAAAAGAAATTTAAATATTTTGTTGTTGTTTCAAATGTTAGTGTGCGACAAGTCGAACGTTGTCGATATCGTGGGTCAGGGCCAAAAATTATTTAAAAATAAATTATGCAAAGAATTTAAAAAAATTACAATTTTTGTACTTAAGTAGTCATGATGCATCAAATCTATATTCTATTCTTCACTTTATATGTTTTTACTATACATAAAAAAAAATCAAATATTTTCATATTAAACTACAACATTTATTACCAATATAATGTAAGTATTTCTTCCAATTCTCAGGAAAAAAAAATTGTCCTTTCAAAATATATTCTTTATTAAGCTTTAACATTTTTGTTGCTTAAGTTGAAGCTACAACGTATAAGTTTTGAAAGATGTACATATTGCTTTAAAGCTTTCATACATAGACGTATTTTCAATGGAATATTATTTTAATTTTTTATATAATCGAAAGGAATATTTTAGAAATACCAGTGATATGTGCATATGAACTACATCTAAAGTATTTTTACATTTTAAAGTATTTTGAAAGAATATATAATTAAATTTTAATATGGAAAAATAATTTTCGGAAAAATATTATCTATTAAAAATTCAGTCTTTCAAAAAGGACAAAAAATTAAGAAAAGAAAAATCAGATATGTGATTTTTATTTTAGAAAAGCGGGTCTGTATGTCGTTAGAGGAAAAACTTGTCGCACGGTGGAGGAATTGGTTAAAGAGATCTTAATACAATAAATTAAAAAAAACTACCATTATGAACAAGCAAGAACTTTAAATCACACTCCTCCCTTTCGTAATGGACACCCCCAACAATGTGTATATGTCTAAGGCCTTTCCGCTGAGTGTACTAGTTAAAAAGATTCACTTTTACGGCCCTTTTCACAATGTATGATGAAGAGTTAACGTGAACTTTAACTGACAGTTCTTCAGTACAAAGAGTTAAAGTCCCTGTTTTTTTTAATTGTACATTGTCAAAAGGGCCGTTAGAAAAATACATATTTTATACCATGGCAACATAATCTTAATTATTTTTAATAATTCGACTGCACATTTAAGATTGAAGATGACCTATCAGAGCCATGTTCATACGCTCGTAGTCAAAATCCGAAATGTGCAAGACCGGATGAAAATAAAGATCCCGAAACTAAAAAATGCGCATGTCTGAAAGACACGATGACCTCACTTATGAACACTAGTGAAAGTGACGGTGAAGCTAATGACAATTCTCATCCTAGTTTCTTAAATTCTGCTCAGTCATTAATACGGAAAACTGTAGCGGACTATTTGGCGGAAAAACGGAGGGCAAATGACGACGACATGATTCAAACTAAATAGTCAAAAGTAAATCATATTATAGCTTGGTTATATATTTTTACAATTCCGAAGTGTTCTCAGCGGGCAAATGTTCAGTTGTGTTTGTCTTGTTTACGCACCTCATCGTAATAGGCTTGACGGAGGTAAAGCTTTTAAACTTTAATTTTTGAAGTGAAACATTATACTCTTGAAGTGAATAAAAGTATTTTAACTTTTTTAATGTTAATTGTGCAAGAAATTAGTTTTGTTTCTTTTAAAGTTTTCTACAAGAATATTGTTTTATTCTTTGGACTGAAATAATTTTTTTTTAATTATTACAACCTAATATTTTTATGCCATAAATTAAAATTTCGGTTATAATTTATACATTTATTTTTTTATCATATCTAACAATAAATATTCTAAAGCTTTTGGAAAATAACATTATTGCGCGGAAGTTTACTGTTGTGGAAGAAGAATCCATGAGTGTGCACGAATCTATATCTTCTGGTGTGCCACAGCGGTGTATACTGGGGCCAGTTTTGTATTTGATTTATACTTGTGATATGCCTGTCAGCAGTAATATCCATACATCTACATTGGCCGATGATACATGCCTGCCTTAGTATGTTCGAAGACCCTCACGAGGCATCCCGATATCTTCAGGAAAATATTAACCTAATGGAACTATGGTTGAACTTATGGAGAATAAAAGTGAACGCACAAATGTGTGGTTCGGTTCCCCCATTCAAATCAACAATCAAATTGTTAATCAACATCCACATGTAAAATACCTTGGTATACATACACCTTGGTCGACGGCTTACATGGAAACACCATATTGACTCAAAGCTAACACAAATTAAACTTAAATTAACTCAGTTACATTGGCTAATTGGTAGAAATTCAACAACCAGTCTTGATTGTAAGCTTTTAATATACAAGGCACTTTTGAAACCCATATGGTGTTATGGAACTTAATTATGAGGCACTACTTCAGCTTCCAATGTAGAGAAAATCCAACGAAGGCAAAACAAAATTTTACTCTTAATAACATCGGTTCCATGGTACATAAAAAAAACTCAAATTTACATCGTGATTTAAATATGCCACTAGTGACTGAAGAAATTGCAAAATACACAGGCAAATATTTAACAAAACTCGAGCCACATCCTAATCCGCTTGCCGGTAATATATTGAACTTCACTGGACACGTCCGCTTAAAAAAGAGGGATACTACGGCTGTAATACGCAACACTTTAGATGGAACTTCTTGAAAATATTTTTGTGCTTAATACGACATTTATGTATTATTAATTACTATCAATAAGATTATGTCCGACACTGGTTGGGCCTAATAATTATATTTAGACTTAAGATTTGAATACTTACGGCCCTTTTCACAATGTGTAATTAAAAGCTAACAGGTTCTTTAACGGCACAATTTGTATGAAAAACTGTCAGTTAAAGTTCATATTAACTAGTGTTACCATTCGAACAAAAATTATTCGAATATTAGAATTAAAAATTTTTCGAATATTTATTGTCGAATGTTCGAATATTCGAAAAATTTTCCTAATTACTTTTTATAAAAATTATATTACATTTTATAACTTTTTAATTTGTTAACAATAGATTGTTAAGTAATCAAATTACTCCAAATTATAAATGCTTATATAATACTTACTTAATAAGCTTGCTTATGTTTTCTTGCTTTGAAAAGATAATGCGTCTATAATAGAATCAGAAGATGTCTTAGAATTCCTGGTTAAGAGTTTAAAAAAGTAACTGCTTTTCTACAGTTCCAATCAAAAGCCCTATGGGCTCGGTTGGTTATTGTTACAAATAAATAAATAAATAATATTATTCCCAAGCTTTCCAATAATAACTTTTTAAAATATGCCACAAAAAGCTAAAAAAGATTCCGTAAATACTTTGATTTCAGGAATATTTTGCAATAAAAATTTCGCAAATAATCTCAAGTACTATGAAGTATTAGATGAAATTTCCTAAGTAACTGACAATATCGTCAAACATTTTTAAGTTGATTTAAATTATTTGGAAATATCAAGGAAAAGATTACACGATGATGATGTAAGTGATACATCAACAATTTGCGAAATATATTTTTCTATTTGTTCTTTTATCAAAAGTAAAAAAAAATAAGCTAAAAAGTGGGATTATCTGCTGTTTTTAAATGATTACTTTAAAAGAAATCAATGACATATTAAAAAATTTTGTAAATGTGTATAAAAATGTAACCTTTTTTTAACAAATTTCCTTTCGGTTTTTAATAATATTTCTAAGTTTGTTATTAAAACTATTTGTTTTTAATGTGTAATGAATTATTTTTTGTTTGTTAATAAAAAAAATTTTTTGCAAACTTTTTTAAAATTATGCGAATAAATTTTCTTATTCTTTGTTCGTTCGAATATTCGAACAAAAGTTCAAAATTATTCGTCCGTTCGAACAAGAAAAAAATCATGGAATTTCATTCGAACAAATATAAAACACGAATAATTAACGATAGCGACATCGCGTCTAGCGTCAGTTTTAGGTAAAAAGAAATATCTAAAATGAATTCTTCGACCCAAAACAGTAAAATACCACAACTTTCCAGGATAATAAAAAAATAAGCATTATTTATCAAATTTTCAATGATCTTTCCTTGTTAGACAGCGTTCCAAAATCAGGAACTCCAAATGTGAGTAAAATAATTCTCGCACTGAACTAAAAAAAAGCCCATCAAGTTCTTGTTATGGATAATGTCAACTTTCATTTGCAATTGGTCTCATCCCATTCGTATTCGGAAAGTTCGAGTTTGTTATTTATTAAATTAAACAATTCCCAAAAAAATATTTTCCAGATTTCGTAATGTGTACTAATCTTTTAATGGTACGTATAATAAGGATTATGTGAAAGTACTTATACGCACTTTTCGACTTGGTTGTCCTCTTTTTCTTTTTCTTAGCTTGGCCATATAAGAATACTTCAACTGAATAATGTGATTGGATTGCTGGTTACTGTTTAAAGTTCCCCTTTGTTACTTTTAATGTTAGAGTCTTGAAAACAGCGTTTACTACGCCTACTAACTGTAGTTTGTAAAAATTCAAACGTATTAATGTATTGCCTCAAACATATTAATGTGAATATATCGTCCCTACCATGTCGAACTATCGAATATGCAAAATTCGTTTTTAAATTCGGTATTCTCTTACCATAATTTATATGAAATAATAATGAATGAATAAGAAATATTTTAAGCTTGGCACTTTTAGAAATACGCTGACATTAAATTCATGATTGGAGGGTCTTTGCGCTCTTATCAAAAGTAAAGATTTGCATATTGTATAGTTTGACATGGTAGGAACGATATTGTTGATCTTCTTTCGTTACCAAAATATCCCCTTTCACCTTTTTGAGCTCTAGAAATAAGTCGGGTTTCCATGTGATTAGGAGCAAGAGGAAAAAAAAATTTGAGAATTACATATACATATATTTGGAATTTTTGTTATTTATTTAGTATCCTCTTTTTTGCCGTCCGTATTGATAATACATATACAAAAATTGAATTAAAATCATAGCTCTTTTCATAGATCTGCCATCAAAATAGGCTTCTCTGGATTCATCTCATTGACAACATTTTTCTCGATCATTTAAAGTTTTTTTAAATCTTCAGCAAAACCAATATCGTGTGGCAGACTTATTCAGTAAAATATGCACTTGGAGATAAAAACGATAAAAATATTAAAAGTAATATTCAAAAATATTCGCCCGAGCAGGGACTTGAACCCTGGACCCTTGGATTAAAAGTCCAATGCTCTACCGTCTGAGCTACCCGGGCACATGGTGTCCTACCATTTAGTTGAGAGCTTCAGTTATATAAACTTCAAAAAAATGTGTGGAGATATAAAAATTATATATATATATATATATATCCGATTTACAAATTGTATGTGTGACCTTGGCTAAAGCAAGAGAGAGATAAAAACATGTTTCATTACATTTTAAAATAATAGTTTTTATTGATATTATTTTTTTTTGTTTGCGTTTCATTTTTATTATACTTTTTTTATCAACATATTTATTTATATTTAATTAAATTAATAGTTATAATAAATTTTTGTATTTGTTTTAACATATTGCGAAACTAAAGTACATTTTAATTATTATTATTATTTGTTTTTATTTTGTTTGTTTACTAATAAAATTACATACACTTTTAAAAATTATTTTTAACTTAAAACATTTACAGTTGATGATAAAAAAAAACATTTTTTTAATTTTTTATATTATTATTAATAATTTTACATGGAATGCAGCTTAATTTTGCTATAAAGTTCTGCAATTGTTTTTAATGTAGAGATGGATACCTTAAAATTTAAAAGTTTAAGTGGGAGATGCCCTTTTTATTTTGCTTGTTATTTTTTTAAATGTATTTTCATTACAATTATATATATTTTTATTAAATAAAAATAGAAAAAAACAATAAATTTGTGCTAATATATTTACTAGTTAATATAGGATTCTTTTAAGTAAGAAAGTTTTATGTTGAGTTTTTTTTACGTTTTCGTTTTTCTCAAGAAATTTTAAATTAATTAAAAAAAAGGATAATTAAAACCTAAATAGTTAAAAGTTATGCACTAACCTTATGCAGTTATTATTTTTATTACATTTCTTTTAGATTATGTTTTTATAATATTGTATTAACAATATTAATTTTCTATTCACCACCAGTTCTAGAAGGCATATTTCCTGTTTGAAACTGTGAATATTTAGCTTTATTTTGAAAGCACTGCAGTTCAGGCGCCCTTAAAAATTTCTATGATCTAAAAATATTTAAACAAATGTATTTTAATAGATTTTTTCTAAAGCTTTTAAAATATATGGATTTTTTTACCAATTATTCAGATAATTTACATTAGTGGTAAGTAATACTATTGAAATTTTAAAGATAGAGTTATTACAAATCCAAATAAGTCTCTTAGTGATTATACTATGTGAAACGTCCCGAAAGTCATAATGATTCATCGCCCAAATACGCCACCGCAGTTATGCTGGGAATACATAAACATATTTATGTGAAGACGTGGAACTAGAGTCAATATTTTATTTTATTCGCATTAGCACATGTTGAATATCGTTGGCCATCCTAACAATGGATTTTTTGTTTTCGTTTGATTTCATTTATTTTTATTTTTTCTAAACAAACACAAACCACGAAGCGATTAGATTGTCTGAGGAAAACACCCAGGGTCTATGACGGGAATCGAACCCACGATCTCTGGACTGTAAGGCCAGCATCGCTTCTCAGCCATAGGAGCACTCTGCCCGCATTGTATTGCTTTCGTTTGAGTTCCTAAAATTGATGGGAAGCATTAAACAGCCTCTGTTGAATACAATCAACGAAATTAATCCGTTGCCTCATACGGCACATAAGTTTTTTTGTGCGATTAGCTCAAGGTAGTGCTGGGATACTGTGGATATTTGCTACCGTAGATATTTATCGATAGTTCAGATTTTCCTATCGATACTATCGATATTAGAATCGAATGAATGTTTGTACTTCAGTAAGAAAATTTTAACTAATTTTTTATTAGACCACTTTATTGAAAGTATATAGCCTTAATTTTTTTTTCAAATAAGACCTATGTAGGTATGTATGCTTATTAATTTATGAAAAATTTTGCTGGTTTCAGTTCAAAGATATTTCTTCTCTTTTTTTTAAGTATACAATTTTTTTAACAACTATAATTGATTTCAATATAATTAAATAAAACAAAGAAATAATTCCCGATACAAAACTTGCTTTTATTTGCAGCATAAATATCGTTACCTAAATATAGAAATGCCCTAAGTCATTATTTTTTTTGAAATCGAAGTTTTTGTATATTTCGATAGAAGAACATCTAATGTATCGAAAAATGCAAAAACCTCGATTTCAAAAATATAATGAGTTAGTGCCTTTCTTTATTAAGGTAGCTATATGCAGCATGTGGGTTCAAATAAAAATATATAAAGATTAATTTGAAAGAAAACCAAAAAAAAAACGAAAAACAATTCACATGAGACATTAGAACTTTGTGTGGAAAAACAAAAGTTTCAGTTGAGAAAAAACTGTTCACCTGTTTTGCCGATAAAGTGAATAATTTAATAATTAGAACTAGACTAAACGGTTAAACAAGAATACTCTTCACGTTGTAATTCTGTATGTAACAAAAAATGGTAGTTATCAAGAAAATAATATCAAAGAATATATATTGATCTCTATTTTAAATTTACGTCCCTTTTTACAATGTATAATTAAGAGTTAACTTTAACTGAAAGTTCTTCACACAAAACTATCCGGTACAGTACATATTAGCTTTTAATTGTACATTGTGAAAATGTCGTTAATTGTAAATGCAGTAAAAAATTAATTTTTTTATGGAAATTCAAATTTTACTCAAATTTTATTCAAATTGTACTTACTAGGGTTTGGAAAGCGAGAATTCACGGGAAATGTCTACTAATATTCCCGGGAAAATCTCGAAAATTTGTGAAATTAAAAGGACACGTTATTTCATAAATATATAGACTTTTGTGACACACATACTAATAAAAAGTAAGTGACAGTTAAATTTATTTTCATTCATATAATAAATTTGTATTATAAACCTGTTTTACTTTAATATCAACATTTTCATTGGTCCACAATTTAATCATGAATCGACTTACAAGCAAACAACGCTTGAATTTTATTATGAAAATTCTGCATGCTCGATTAAGAAAGTGCATCGTGCACTTCTTTCATTTTATTGAAAGGATACGTGAACAAACAAAATTGCAGCATTTGTTATGAAGAGCAGCCCGAAACATTGCAAGTACTGCCAATGCATACCGAAATATGCAATGTTTGGTGAGGATAATGGGCCTGTGGCATCATTGGACCACACTTTTTCAAAGACGGCGAAGGCAGAAACGTTACTGTGAATGGCAAGCGCTACCTTGCAATGAGTACAAATTTTTATTTGCTCAAAATGGAAGAGCTGTACTTGCATGCGAAACAATGCTCCAATTGAGAGGCGATTTCGGTGAACAGTTTATTTCACGTTTTGTGATGGTCACTTGGCCGTCTAGATTGTGCGATTTAACGCCTTTAGACTATTTTTGTGGTGCTATGTTTGGGCTCATGTCTATAGGGACAAGCCTGCAACGGTTGAATCACTGGAAGACAAATATTGAAGAATTCATTTGTGAGATGTCAGCCGATATGTTGGCGAGAGTATGCCAAACTTGGATGCAGGTGTAGCCGCGGTCAACATTTACATGAAATCAATTTGAAATACAATTTAGTTTCATTAAATATTTTTTACTATTCCAGTAAATTGTTTGATCTAATTTTATTTTATCGTTTGTCGGCTACTTGTCGGCATTTACATATATACAACAGGATCAGTAAAAATAAAGAACAACCAGAGCACAAAAGCACGTTGCACCTTTCAAAAAGCAATAGAAACACTAGCACACTTAAATAACAGCCGAACTCTGTTAAATTTAAAATTTTACAAAATTGTTAGCAGAATCTACAAATTTATTTGTAGATCCGCATTCATACAAAATATTTACTGGTTCAATGAATTTGGTCACTTGAAATTAAATTTTGTAAATTTTTCGTAAAAACAATAAATAATAATCTTTTAACATTGAATTATACACATAGATCGTTATATCGACTCAAATAAATATTTCATACATTTCTACTAAATTTTTGTGTTCTTTTAAAATAAAATTCAAAATAATCACATGGGTGGTGATGAAGTGCGTGGCAGCAGAGAAAAATGCCGGTATTTCTCCCAACTAAAGTTTAGATTAATTTTTTTGTCGTCTCTAAAACATCAAAATAATTAATTTAAATATTTCATTTTATAAGAATTGAAAATACTGAACTTATTACCGAGTAAGAAATTATTCTTGATTAATAGAACAGCTTTGAATTATTAAATATAAATATGCAAACGTAAGAAGTTTAGAGCTTAAAAAAATATCAACACTAAGCTGTCATTTAGGTGACAGTACAAGTACTGGAATATCAATTTTTCAACTTTGTTACGCAACGTAGAAGTTGATAAGACACACACAAATTATATGCATCTCTGGAGTGAACATAAAACTAATTGCAGTACAAACAGTATATATATTAGAGATGCATACCGAAATTTTATTGTTTAGAATGGGGATTGGTGGCAAGAAAAGCTGCTATTATGACATTTTGGGAATGAACATTTTAAATTTCGGAATTTAAATGTTATCGGATACATTGTTCGCCAATGTAGAGATATATTTGCAAAAGTAAGAGTTGTTAAGAATGATCTATAAGACCGAAAATTCGAATTGAAGTAAAGAAACGTTCAACATACACGCTGGTGGTCAAAGCAATATCAATAACAATAAATCGACCACGTTAACGTAACCAAAAGAGTACTACATGTTCATTTAAATCAAAGGACGTAAGGCTTGCGTCCTTAATTGTATTACGTCGTAATTAAAATGCATTGTATTATATTTTAAATCTTAGCACGATGATGTTAATGCATATGATTCTAGCGTGCCCTGTAAATGTATGCTTTCTAGAACTTGTGATATTAGAAGCAGTTAAGGTTTTTCTGCTGTTTTGTATTAACTTAATTCTTATACATACATAATTATATGCTTTTTCGTGTACATACATAAATATTTGATTTATTTTTTATTTGTATATTAAACTAGTTACATAAATATTTGAAGTTATGTTTTTTATATAATTTAAATTTAAATTTAAACAACAATAAACCTGATGTTTTTCTTATTAACTTAATAAGACCTACTTATAAGTTAATCTAATTTATATTTCTATGTTATTTATTATTATTTATTATTTATTAACATTTTTACACAAATGATTTTTAAAACATATAATTTGTTTCTGTTAAAGTAGACTTTTAAATGAAAATCTATTGCAAATTATTATTTCTAAGAAAATAAAACGAATTTATTATATCACTGTTAAAAATATAAACAAAGATAATTTAAAAATTTTTTATCGGCCCTGTGTACCCGAATTTGTTTTATTTATTATTTTATACTTTTTTTTTATAAATAAACTTTTCTTTTTAATTATATGATGTTTAAAAACATAAAGCATTTTTGTAGGAAAATAATAATAACAAGCATATGAAATAGTTAAAGACTCATTTTGTTAAGGAAAGGTAGAGCATTTTTTTTCACAAAACTTACTTTCTTGAGATTTCATTTAATTTGTACGAGTATGTAAATACACGTACATTTGTACGAGTATGTAAATACATCAAAGAATTTTGCAGTTTTATTCACATTGAAAAAAAAAAAATTAATAGCAGTAAAACTATTCAATAAACCAATTTTTAAGTAACTTTATATATAAAACAAACGTATGTATGTACATATTTTGAAACAAATTTTTTTGTATGGGCTTGGATTAGAAATAAGTCTCAGCATTGTTGCAAAACAGAAATTAGCGATTTTTGCCAACAGTTCGGAACAAACTTTCTTACAAATGTTACAATAACTTTACTTTAACAAAATATCTTTTAGCATATTTTAATAAAGTTAACTGAAAAAATAATGTCAGTATTTGGAGAAAACAGATGCTAAATATAGTTTTTGAAATCGCTAGAAAAACCAGAATGAATCTTGTTAACATTTAGTTGCCACAAATTTTTCATTTGAGCATTAAAGTTTTTAACAATTTTTAAGTCGCGGACTCGAACACACAAATTTCTTGGAACAAAACCTCAAATAGAAAATATTGAAGACCGACTCACTGCAAACTCTCTTGTGATTTCATAACAAAAATTTTGAAGTTGCACTTAAACTACATACATATGTATTTATATTCAAATTTGACATTATTGTCGTTAATAAAGCTGAAAGTTTCAAACAAAATGGTTTTATTTCATTTAACTGAAGTACTGAAGTTTTTATTTAACGTTAAGTCATTAAACATCGGAAAACAACCGATTTTGAAATGTACGATTTCCACGTTCGAAGGTACCGTTCTATTGATTGGACCATTTGGTAAATTGGACTTTAATTCGCAGAATTTATTTCAGGTATCCAAGACACAAAAAACTGTAAAAATTTAAATAATTAAGAAGCTTTTAAATCGCCGCACACCGCTGTTTGTTTGTCTTCAGTAGACTTCAACAAAATTATTTTTGCTTATACAAAAATTCTCTCAAAATGTTATTGAAAATTTTGAACACAATTATAATAAGTTAAATAATTCCAAAGAAAAACTTTTAATTAGTGTTTTTTTTTTGGGAATTGTTACAATTTAAGTTTAACATTTTTTAACGCTCTAATAATAATCCCAAATTATTATATTACTTATTCAGTAAAATATATTTCTATTAAAATTACATTGAGGGGTTTAGCTGGATCATATGTACAAAACAACCATTTTTATTTGATTTTGAAGTTATTTTAATTTTTTCACATTTTTCAAAATGTTGATGTTTTGGAAAAGCACCAATGAAATGCGTACAGTCATCCTTAACCACCAGCAAATAAATTTCACACAAAAATTTTTTTTATTTAGTTCGAAAACAGTGAAATATAATCAATTTCAATGTATTTTTGAGAAACAATTAATATTTAACTGCACAAATTTAATATACAATTTGGGGAAAAATGCCATAAAAATATTAATTTCACTCATTAGTTGTTTAGTTCGTGTTTTGCTGAGACAAGCTATTTACACTAGCGCCATCTGATGGTGTTAGTAGCAAGTGTGGGTGACTTAGCAAATGCAACAACCTTCAGTATCTTTGAGTTTAGTGAAACATGTTGCTAGAACATTCATTGAATTTCATAACTAGGAAAAATCATGTCTAATTTGTGTTACATTTTAGCCAAGTACAAAAATTATAGTTAAAAATCTGTTGGTAGAAATGAGAGAGGGAACAGAAAACAAAGAAAGCACATAAAGAACATTTAATTTTATTAGCTCTGTTTCTATAACACGGTTCATTTAATTAATTAATATCAACGTTAGATATATTAATTTAAAATTCAGGAGGACTGTGACAACGATGGAAGTCTGGCCTTGGATTCCAACAGAATCGTGATTGTTGCTATTCGTGGGACGGGTTCCAGTAGCCTTAGGAGATTGGATAGATGTAACTTTTAACAAGGATTTGTATATGGTTCATGGAGACATAAGTGTCAAATTGGAATGCAGCGGTCAATTTTGAACTAACATTGTACTAAGAATGTGGGAGAATTTAGGACTTTAACAAGTTTTGATTACGAAAATGCTGCTACTTGGAGGAATATCCTGCCGATATATTACATTACAAATGGTAAGATATTATTAAATTGCAACCACACAAATGTAGAGCAGCGACTGACCAATTGAATTTTTTTCGGCAATTACGGACTTGTTGAAAAAATGTTTATAATACGAATAACAAAGCAATTTTTGTTTTTGAAATTGAAAAAATAATATTAAAATAATGATTTTAAGTTGAGTCACTAAGAAAATAACTAGAGAATTTTTTTCTTAAAGCTACAGAAAAAGACCTTACAGCAAGTTACATTTTTATAAATTACTTGTTTAAAAGTGTTTAGAGAATAACATATTTTTTTGCAAAATATATTGGGCCTTATTACGAGTGTCGTGTTACGACTTCGACTGCGAGGATTTTGTATTAGACTAAAGAACATTGTAACATTTTTTCTTTATTCTAGTACAAAATCGTCTTAGTCGAAAGATGACACTCGTAATTCTCCAATTATAATAACAAAACTCAATTCGAATTGTTCTAACTTCTATTGCAACTTCAATTAACTGCCAGTTTATAGAAGCCATGAAAAATTCTCGTCCGCCTATTTATATTGAAATCAAAAGCAAAGCACTCACAATTTGTTTTTGTTTTCAATATAAATAGACAGACGAGAATTGTTCATGGCTTCTATAAACTGGCAGTAAATCTTTATACAAAAAATTGTTCAATTCACAACCTGTTGTCGGAGTCCTAAGCCGTATAAACGTTGTCGGTAATTTATACGGGTGTTTTTTTTAGAGGTATAGAACTTCGAATTGAAATAAAACACAAGAAAATCGTTTTAATGTCCATCAATTTGGCTTTATTGGAAGGATAATTTTATGCCATTAACGTTTAAATATGATTTCGGGCATGTGGCCGCCGCGGCTGGCTCCAATAAAGCCAATTCTACAGGTCCAATTTTCAACCACTTTTTCGAGCATATGGGGCCGTATGTTGGCAATAACGCCACGAATGTTGGCTTCCAAGTCCCCTAACGTTTCTGGTTTGTTGGCGTAGACGAGCGACTTCACATATCCCCAAAGAAAATAATCCAATGGTGTCAAATCACACGATCTTGGTGGCCAATTGACAGGTCCATTCCGCGAAAATATGCGCTCATCGAATGTTTCCTTCAATAAATCGATTGTGACGTGCGCTGTGTGGCATGTAGCGCCGTCTTGTTGGAACCACAACTCATCCACATTCATGCCATCCAATTCGGGAACAAAATAGTCGGTTATCATGGCTCTATACCGGTCTCCATTAACGGTAACTGACTCTCCAGCATTATTTCGGAAGAAGTATGGCCCAATGACTCCACCAGCCCATAGAGCACACCAAACAGTCAGTTTTTGTGGATGTAATGGCGTCTCAAGGGTCTCATGTGGATTCTCTTCACTCCAAATGCGGCAATTTTGCTTGTTGACGTAGCCATTCAACCAAAAATGAGCCTCATCACTGAACAAAATTTTGCGATGAAAATCAGCATCGAGATCAATCTCATTTTCGGCCCATACACCAAAATCACGACGCATTGCATGGTCTCGCGGCTTTAATTCTTGCACAAGCTGGATCTTGTAAGGTCGCAAGCCAAGATCTTTGCGCAAAATCTTCCATAAAGTTGATGGACAAAGCTCCAATTGCTGTGCACGGTGGCGAATCGATTCATTCGGGTCCTCTTCAACACTTTGCTCTACAGCGGCAATTGTTTCTTCGGTGCGCACTGTTCGACGTCTCTGCAGATGCGTATTATCACATAGAGTAAACGTAGTGCGAAAACGATCCATGGTTAACCGAATTAATTGCTCTGATGGACGATTATGTCGACCATAAAATGGACGGAGCTTGCGGTAAACTTCGCGAACTGAACCATTATTTTCGAAATAAATTTGCACGATTTGCAAGCGTTGTTCTTTTGTCAACCTGTTCATGATGAAATGGCAAACCAAACTAACTGTTAATCACTTGACAGCTGACAAAATGGCCGCCAGTTAAAAAAGTGATACCAACTTAAAGTTCTATGCCTCAATAAAAAACACCCAATATTTAAACATTTCGCTCATATACTTGAATAACGTTATAACTAAAAAAAATTCTCAAAATCGCATTTTCAATAATGTAGAATTACTCCTGCTGTGTAAAAATTTCATACAGATATCTTGTGTAGTCAACTCTTCAGAGGAAAATAAATTTTTATTTTTCCTTTAAGTTGTGTGTAAATTTAAGCTTTAAACTCGTTTTCTGTAAGACTAGGTTTTTTGAGTTATGACGTTGTGCAAGCAAATAAGCGATTTGTTTAAAAACAATGTTTTTTTATGAAAATCAATAGCAATCCATGTACAATTAGCGAATCCTATAGGTTTAATTGAGCAAATATCAAATATTGTAAATTCCAAACTCATTACTTGGGCATCTTCTGAAAATCACATTTCATCAAAGTGAATGAAAACCACATATAACTTTGTGATTTAAAACGTTTTGCGATTATTACATTTGTTCTTTGTTAATTGTCTGAAAAATAAGTTGATCTATTAAAAAAAAACACTTGAGAATTAAGAAAAATCTAGTAGTATTATTTGCTTTTGAATTCGTTTTATAACGCAGTAAAACCCATGAAATCAGCTGTTTTGTGCTTTCAACAAGTTAAAATTTCAACAAAATATACAAGAACAGTGTGATTTAAAGAAGAACGCAAAATCACACGCGTGATTTTCAGAATATGCTGTACTGTTGGAGAAATAAAAATTTTTCCAACTCAGAAGAACTGTTGGTTCAGAAGAAGTTGTGAAATTCGGGGTATTTGTATAAAAAGTAATTTGCTTTCAAGTCCTTAGCTATAATTAATTAATAGACTTAAAAATATATTATCCAATATATTTATATCCTTAAACTAACTTACAAAACTAAAGGCTCTTTTCGAATACTGCTTAGAGAATTAGAGGAGTTGGTTTATCATACTGGACGGTTTGAAATGTAATTTTTTAACAAGTACATAAATAAATTTTATATTTTCTGGACGAAATTTCTAAAAAATTAATAACTATCAACATAAAAATTAAATATGTAAGCAAGAACGTAAAAATAACTCAAAAGGTGTTCAACAAAATTTTAAACCAGTATTATAAACCAAAAAAAGCAATCGAACTCTTTCAAAGGCAGTTTTCATTTAGAAGAGATAATATTCATTCCTTTGCACACTGCCATGTTGTTCAATTTGAACGGTGTGAAGAAGAAAATTCGTTGCTTTTTTTCTAGCTTAGCTCAAATCAGTTGTATTCGGAACTTCATAATTTTCTACATAAGTGTTTTTTGATATCATTTTGATCACATCTTTGTTTTTTTTGGGTGTTTTTGTTTTATACAACAAACAGCAGCGGCTGATGTCTCGGTTTTTGCGTTACTTCTTGCTTGTTTTTCCTAACAGCAGTACAAATCGTTATCGTTACTGATCTCTGTATCGTTTCGGGTGTCGCAGGCAGAGTCATTTAAAAGTGAATTTGTATCAAACTCCTGCTTACAGAGCTGATTCTGAGGTAGTAGATGATGATGATGATTACGATGATTTGTTCGATTATGATAATTATCATCATCTTCTACAGTCAGACTATCGGATAATGATATCGCTGATGCCGATGATGATGACATAAGTCTCTGTTGCGGTCCACTGATAACTTGAGATCAGAATTCTTGCGGATATTTAACACAATCGGCGTTTGACGTCGTCGATGACGCCACGGCCGCAGCAGAGGCGAAAAGAGCGTTTGTACCACCTACAACACCACCTGTTGCGCTATTAGCGCCTCCACCGCCGCCTCCGCCTATTAGATCTTGGGAGTTTTGTGTCTGATAACCGCCGGCTACACTCGCTGCTGCCGCTGCTTGATATGGTTCCTGATACAACTGATTGAGCCTCTAACCAGTACCCGAAAAGTGCCACGCGTCCTATGCACTCAGATGAGCAAATTGCGACGGATGGATATCGAATTGATGGTAAGGATGACCGTATGGGCCCATGTGGTAGGGTACGATATTCATTGAGGCCATTTTGTGTTCCTTTTTCCATTTCATGCGTCTGTTTTGGAACCAAATTTTTATTTGACGTTCGGTTAAGCAGAGAGCATGAGCAATTTCTATGCGTCTTCGGCGGGTCAGGTAACGATTGAAATGGAATTCTTTTTCGAGTTCTAATGTTTGATAGCGGGTATATGAGGTCCGTTGACGTTTTGTTTCACCATTGGCATTTACAGTACCTGTAAGAAAAAAAATATATATAAAATTAGTTGTTGGCATATAACTTTGAATTATGTTAAGAATTATCTATTGCATAGAGAGAAGTTTTAAAAAGAAAGTGGAACAAAAAAATAAATACTTTTCTCCGTAATGAATAATAAGGGTTTTCATGAGAACTCTTCAAATTGCCATTTGTGCAATTGGGCAAAGTTGCGAGACTTGTTTCATGAAGCCCCTTTTGAACTTTTCCGCAAACCGTTTGTAAATTTGAAATAAACGTCAAAAAGTTGAATAAATTTTTAATTTAAAAACATATTTATATATTTCTATAAAAATCAAAAAGTGTTTGTGTGTGTCTAAAAATGCCTAAAGAAATCCAAAAAACCAAGAAGTTGTTGTTTACAAAAAAAGCAAAATTGCACAGCTTTACAGTCAAAATTATTGGGCAAATTTATCGGGTTTGTGTAGATAAATTTCTATACAATTTTTGACATTTTATTTACGAGAGTGTAAAAATTCACAATTGCACAGTATGCGAGACTTTTGAAGATTCTCATGAAAACCCTTATTATGTCGTCATTTCAATGGATTTGATAAAGTTGACAGCCACTTTATTTGCAGACTTCTTTGTATTTTGCTAATTTTTTATTGAAAAAAAAGACATAGTGAGACTTGCAGATTTTTGTCCTTAAATTAAATGTAATTTCCTTAAATGTCATTTCTTAAAACTGCATGTCATTTCGACAAGTAAGACTATGGCCCACTGATTGTGACTAGAAAAATAAAAATTTTCAGACTCCACCTCACAAATGACCATCTCAAAAACCTCAAAACGTTTTGGGAATACTTCGACAAGTTTGTATTAAACTGATCTATAGAAGAAAAATTAAACCAAACGTATGAAATTGTTAATAACTGAGACAATTTTTAAATTTTTACTTGAACTATAGTGAATTTTAATCAGAAATAATTTCTTAGTCGGGCTTAAGTTCAGTAATTTCAATTCTTGTTGAATGAAATATTTTTATTAATTAATGTGAGTTTCTAAAGAAGAGAAGAAAAATTAAATTAGACTATAAGCTGGGGGAAATACCGATATTTTTCTGTGCAGCAACGCACTTCATCAGCACCCAAGTCTATCTACTGGGGTAGAGATTGTTATTAACATCAGCTATTTAACGCAAATTTTCAATGAAATGGAATATGAGAAATGTTGTGTATACATTTATTGATTTACCTTTGGCAAACACATTTGTAAGTATCACTATTCATTTTCTGTTTATCCGTTTTTTTCATTTTTCTATTCAGGTTAGCACGAAGTTATGTCACTCTACCTAAGTATATTTAACTATTCTTGCTTATCCCCCTCAAGAATTGCTGTTGCCCCCTCTAGAATTATTAAAAATTGCATGTAATTATTTATTTTATTACTGCTCATGAATCTTTGAAAAAACATCAATTAAATATTTTTCTAATGTATAATTTTCTTAATTAAAAAAAAATATATAAAAAAATCAATAAGCAATTTCAATATCGGTTGAAAAATAATTAATTTTTTAACTGAATTTTCGTTTTTTTCGAATCCTATTTTTACTTTTTTCTGTTTCGAGCGATATTTCACAATATTTTAAATATTTTTTAACTTTGTTCGATATCGAATGCGGTATTTTGTACTTTGACATTTCATTGTATTGTAATTGAAACTAAATAACCTGAACTCTAAATAACTTATTTTATTTGTTTCTTAATCTGATGGTGTTGGAGTTTGATTTATTAAAACTCCGATGTTTTGTGACAAAATGTTTTCAAATTTGGACTCACTTCCGTTCTTAAGCATTTCATTTGGCACATATAATCAATTTTTTTTTGCAAATAATATCTTCCAAATACAACTTAAATACATATAACAACATCATCTAACCCGTCCAACCAACACAACAATTATTGTTATGTAAAAAATTTGATTCCTTCCTTGTGGCTGGCGGGCGAAATGGCCGAATGACTGACTCGTTTTTTCCAATAAAAAAAACACATTTGTGGAACCTTAAGCACAAGGCTGAGTGATGGATGATGGTTGGTTGGATTGAAGTATGTTTCGCGGCCTCAGCATGTTTTTACTTTAGCGAGATTGTAATGGCATTTGATGTTGTTGTTATAGGTTGTAGTCTGGTTACTGTCTACTGTATTATGAGGTGGTCATTAGTTTTTAGTTTCTCGTCTTTTATGTGTCTTCCTTTGTATTTCAACGTTTTACTTTGTTACAATAACTCTTTGAATTTGTTTCTTTCTACTTTCAAAGTTGTGTTTATGGATGTGTGTGTGTGTTTTAATTTAAGGAAACAAAAACAAAATAATGAAAAGCATGCATGTGTAAGTGCGCAGTTTAGCTGAACTTGTCGTATACATTGTGGCACATGGTACGTTCAAGCAACATCCGAACATTGTAAAAAATTGGCGCGTTTTTCAGTTAGAAACAGAATGTCTTCTTGTGAAATAAATAGCGTAGAGAATTTTGTATCTATGAGTGGGCCACCAGTGCACGTATGTAAGTATGTATGTACATATATGAGCGTACATGTTTGCGTGGTTTGTAGTTTTTATGCTTAAATACACTTTAATTAAATGAGAGATAATTAATTTTAAGTTTAATCGGAAATTCCATTTAGATAGATATTTTCCTTAGTGATTGATGTACTTTTGACAACATTTTTAGTTTAAAGTTTTTTTATGGTGGTTTATTTTAGGAAAATGTGAATGCTATGTAAAAACTGTGCTGCACTTCTCTCTCTCATTTCTCGTTATGCATTAAACACATTCACCACAGCAGGCTACCGACTACAAAATGTCAAGGATAGAATACACATGTTTATATGAGAGTGATTCTTTTGAAGACAGCAATGCAACAGGGCGGCAGGTTGTTGCCTACGCTCATTTTGTCGTTGTAGTCCAATTAAACTAATTTCTATTTTTTTGGCTACAATGAGAAAATTCAGTGTTTAAAATAGAATACAAAATGTTGAATGAATGATATCCTACAATTATTCCATATTATTTAACAGAAACAATATCCAAAAGTTGATGTAAAGCAGAAATTGATTCATTTTTATACTTTTACGCCATATAAGTACATTTTGAAAGAGGAATTTAATTTTTATAAATGCGAAATACTGAACTATGTATTTATACTTAAATATGAGGTGCAGATGGTACTGCTGCCGTCTCCAAAATAATTAAGTACCTAGCTACGAGGCGACAAATGATGCTAGCGGCATTTGAAGTCGTGTGTTCGTGTAGCCTGCTGTGGTGAATGTGTTTAATGCATTACTTTGTGCATATCTGTAAAGTGAATGAATGCAAAAATTATGATATGATATTTAAATGAATGAAGTAAGAAAGAAATATTGAAACAAACTCTCGTGAAAGAAAATTGATTTTGACTCCTTTTCCACACGCAAAATTTACTTTGCAAAATCTTAATTCAGCTGGGAGAAAGACAGAAAGAGACTGTACTACTACCTCTGTTTTTCACACAGAGAAAATTGGCTGCTTTGCAGACACAAAAACAATGTTAGCGTGTTGACATTTTATCATATTGAGCTATTATTATTAGTTTGTTGTGTATCTGTACGTGTGTAAGGGTTTAAAATTTGGAAGACTGAAAAGCAAGTGGGCCAGCGCAGAATCGTGTCAGAAAAGTCAATCGTCAATTTTGTGTCTTGCGTTTGGATGTATGTCGTTAAACTGTCAACAAGAAAGTCAAATGGTCTTCCTTCATGCAAACGAAATTTTTGAACCAAGTTGAAACCTGCTTCCGCAAACTGGAATGCAGAGTCCAATAGAATAGGATGCACATATTATGATATTTGCCTTTGGGGGGCAAATTACGGCATTCGATACGATTGATTCGAAATTTAAAAATATTTCCATATAAACTCTATTTAGATATTTCGTAACTTCGTTTGAGAACGAGTGCGGTAATTTGCCCCCTGGTCTTTTCTACCACTTTCTTTGTCATTGTTTAGATGGCCTTAATTTATTTCTTATAATTGCAGAGCATACGGTGGAACTGTGCCACTTTGAATCATTTTTAGATTATCAATTTGTATGAATATTAAAAAATAATATGAAACAAGTCTCAAGCTATAAAGTAAATGCCAAAATGTCATTATAAATGGGACCATCGATTGCTATAAGACTCCATACATCACTTATAAAGCTGTAGTTGGGGTTAAGAAATTAAGACCTTATACCTTTAAAGCGAATAAAGCGACAAACCCCAAAGTGGGCAATCTCGGCTTAATGTTTTCAATCTAATAAAAAGACATTATATGAGTAGATTTTCCTATCCAAGATTTAATTTTTTTACTATACTTATGGGCTACCGCATACAGCTTAGAAAATAATCGACTAAGAAAAATTAAATTTTAACTTTTTCTCAAATAAAAAAATGTTTATGGATTTAAGTAAAAGCTGTTAGTATTTGGAAACAATTTTGTAAAAAGCAAAAATCAGTAAAAAGTTATACGCAATTCAGCTTAAAGTAGTAGATTTTCCTCGTTTTTACAAAAAAGTGCGTTAATTATTTCGTACTTATAAGAAAAATTCCAACAATACCTGCACCTTACTTATACTGATTTAAAAAATACTTCTACTGCATATCGCAAAGAAATTTGTTAATTTACTTGTTATTTATTTATTTCGACTGTAATTATCAAATTTAAATTCAATTTCGCAAATTGCAACCCTAAAATTGATCACGTCACCTTAAGGCCTAGTATTCTTTTAAATATTTCCAAACAAAAAAACTGTGAGCGCATAGCAAAAAGGAAGAAAAAAGAGTAAAAATACATTAAAATTAAATTTTTGGGATTTTTGGAAATTTCTTTGGGAATTACCGGGTGTTTAAAAGCAAATTACATAATAATTTCCCATTTAGATGGGACGATTTTAAGGAAGTGCTGTTGGCTGAAGTAGTTAGTGCGTCTACTACAAAGCAAATGACGGTGTTCGAGAGCTCGATATCTAACGCCGAAACCAGTCATATTAGACTTGTATCGAACTCATTCAGTAGTTCGTGCTTTTGAAACAAACCAATTATCAAACCCATTTTTTTAAATGGATTTGATCACAGGTTTATATGAAAAATGAGATACTGAATGAGTTCGATACAAGTCTAAGTCATATCAAAATAATAGACTTTTCTAATATGCATTAGTGTCTATGATAATTTATAACGCAGGACCCTGCTTTGTAGATATTTGTAGCATGGATTGAAGTATATTCCAAAATGGCACAAAAAAACTCTGTTTTGAAAGACATAGAGCAAAATGAACATCATTTATCGCAGCAACAAGACGAGATAGCCGAAAACTGACTACAAATTTGAAAAATTTTGGCGTCGAAAACCTAAGATGGCATCCTTAACTCCGAATTGTAAAAATGGCGTATGGAGCACATAAACCCCCGGGCATACTGAAAGAAAAACATTTCGTAAAGGGAATGAAACCATTAATTAAACATTATATTATATTGATGTACATGCCATTAATGGAATGAAACCTTTTTAATGCTTAATATTTTACATTTCGTAGTATCATTAATATTATGAAATAGTTTTTATTCGGGTAATGAAAAACTTAAATACATGTTTTTAAAAAGATATTTTAAATTGATTAGGTGACATAAAAAAAGATCCAAGTATTAAACCACAATTGCAAATTATTGGAAATTATAGTTTCGTTGAAGCTTTAATGAAATATTTTCGTAACTACAGTGAAGAAAACTTTCTGCCGCTGGTTAGTAGGAAGTGTGTTACCTTTGTAGTCGCAGGTTCGAATCGTGGAGACAAGTTAATTTTTATTTTATATTTTAAATGCATTTTATTTTGATGCTGAACAACAAAAACGCATGCATGTAAAATCTGACTAAATTCAATTATGGTTCTTACAAAAAGTAACACAAACTATGGCAAGGGTGGAAATGTTGACACAATCGTTTTTTTTGTTATAACAAATGATGTTCAAAAACCAAGCTTCTATTTCATATTCCCAAGACAATCCTAGTATTGTACCTTCATACAACCAAGTTAACTTATTTAATTTTTTCCAGTATTTAATAAAACTTATTACAAAACGTCAAACAAATCAAACATCCCATTGCTAATACAGCACGTTCACTTATATCGCGATATACTATTTATTTCCAAAGGATTTTTTGATTTTGTTCAGCAGAAAGGAACAGTTTTAGGGAAATTAAATGGAATATGTTCTTTAATTGAATTTGTAGTTATGACTGTTCTTTAGTGATATATGTATTTATGGTATCTCCATTTAGTAAAAAATTAATTAGAACTCTTAGAAGATGTCAGCATATGACCATTGATTTGAAATATAATTGTGCTGAGGGAATAATAAGCAACATATCACAAAGCTTCGCAGACTAATGAGTGCTCATGCTTATGGTTAAATTAGATTTTCATATACAAATTTTACAAATATAAGAACAACTTTTGAGTAAAATATGTTTAATTAAAATGAAAAAATTAATCTTGATTTAGTTACTCATTTTATCAAAAAACTTTTTTACAAAAAATTTTTTCAGCCCTTGAACTATATGGTTGATTTTTCTGATTTTCAATACCAATTTATTTCTTTCTAAAATATACGAAATAAGGAAACAATTTAGTTGTATTAAGTGACTTTTATATACCAAAAAAATTTTAAATTTTCCAGCTCTGGAGCTGCCTCTTTCATTTTTCTAATTTTTTATACCAAACTATTTATTTCTAAGACATGTAATATATTTAATATGTTAAGTTAAAGAAACAAAAAACAATTTATTAGACCTAGTTACTTCTATATACCACAAAAAGTGAAATTTTCCAACCCTGTTCTCTGATTCCTAATAATAAAATATGCTTAATTTATAGGAAGAAAAGAATAAAAACAAGAAAAAAATTATTTGTAGTAAGTTACTTTTATATACCAAAAATAAAAAATTAAAATTTTCCAACCCTGGAATATTATTTTTAATTTTTTAAATTTTTAATACTAATTTTATTCTTATTGATATATAAAATATTTTTATTTAAAAAACGAACAAAACTTTTAAACAATTACTTTTATATGACAAAAAAAGTTTAAGCTTTCCAGCTCTGGAATCGTCCTTTTATTTTACTGATTTTCAAAACCAATATATTTCGGACCATTTCTGTTACACCAGTTCACGAAGAAGAAGAAGTTTCTATATTTTCTGGGAGCTTCGGAAAACCGATTTCACGTACGCCAGACGGACGGACAGACGGACATCGCTTATTCATCTTCCCTATTCATTAGGAACCAGAATATATGTATATACCTTATGAGTCCCATACTAATTTTGTGGAAATTACACATGGAATGACAAACCTATATATACCCTTTATCATTTTTGGTGAAGGGTATAATCAAAAAACCTCTGTAGTCTCTCATAATAATAAAAAAAAATCGACGAAGAGACGAGACGAGTTCAAAAATAAATCTCAAAAGCCTTTTTTGATCATTTCGACAATGATAAATTATATTACTATTTATTAGATATAATCTGATGCAGCAATTTTATTTATTTTAAATCCCATTTTAATTGCGATTTTTTATCTCTCGCCGAGCATTATTTTATTAAAAATTTTAACAATGTATTATTTCGTCGGCTTAGAGTGTAAACCTGCTAAATCCACTTTTTATAGCATATGAAATTTTAATGTCGTTCAAAAGAGAAACAGACGCCTCTCCGACTTGCTAAAATATTTATTTTAATTTGAAGCTCTATATGCCGAAAAAACTTAACGTATTAGGCTAATTTCTTAAGCTTTGTATAGAAAGCGTTAACAGTATTTTGCCTCGCCTGTAAAATTTGCTGGAAGTGAGTTAGCAGGTTTACACTCTAAGCCGACGACTTAATATTCATGAAACATGTGGGTATTACATATACTTTCAGATTTATTTTTTAAGTTTAACAAAACAAAGAAACTTGCCCCTCCTCAATAATAGACACAACAAACACGAGGCGTTACTAGGCGTAAATGAGGGTTACTGTAAACAATCAAATAGAAATTTCTCAATTTCCCTGCTAATAAAAGGCCAAATTTTTAAAACTACATACCAAACTAATAAAACCCACTTGAATAGGAACATAAACAGTTTAATAATTGCAAGTTTAGAGAAATAACCAACAAATAAATTTACGTTTTCATGAAGTTTCTTGCACAGGTGATGCTCACTTTTGTAAAAATTAAACTAAGGACGGGCAGTAATAACGTGTCAAACTATAATTTAGCCATATTCTTCGTTTACTTAAGAAAAAAAGTATATTTATTTATGTTTTTTCAAACTAACTAATTTAGGTTTGAAATAAATTAAAATTGCACTTGATACTTGATAAACTGCCCAAAAGATTTTTAGTTTATGTGAATTTCATTTTTCTTGAAATGAAATATTTAGGTTAGAAGCAGAGATTTTCTTTCCAGGACTTTTTAATTTCCCGGGAAAGAGGGAATTGATTTTTCAATTTCCCGAGAATTCGCGCCCAGTACATAAATATACAAAATACTATTTATTTTAATTTATTAAAACAAAAATATAATAATAGTTCATGAGATCTAATAAATATGTAATAAGCATGTTAGTCGAAATCCTTAATAATATTATAAAAATAAAAGTGAGTTTGTTTGTTTGTTTGCTACGCTTTCAGGACCAAACCGATTTTTAAAATTCTTTCACCAATGAAAAGCTACATTACCAGCGTCAAATAAAGGATCTTTTTTTATCCGGTTTGGAACAGTTTTCTTTATATTTCGTATGGATTCTTTCCGAAAAACACATTTTTGGGCTGGTTAGGGTAATTTTCGTTTCGTTTCTTAAAAGCTACCCATCAAAAAATAAAAAAAAATTGGAACTAGTTCAAAAGGTTTGCCACTTTCATTGCATACCAATCACTACAATTGCTGAATTCAATATTCTAAGCCTGTTGTTTTTATAAAAAATTGTTTAATAATCCCAAATTATTATTTTACTTATGTAGTAACTCTGATAAAGGTTTGAAAATTTATAAGGACATGTGTTTCGATGTAATACATAATACGTTATTAATTTAAAATGCGATTTTGAATTTTTTCCTAGTTAATTGGATTTCAGCTGACGATATATTATAGGTAAATGCAAGCATTGATATAACGAAAAAAATAATTGAAAATTTCAAACAAATATTACAAAATATTATTTTGTTCTTGTTGCTTACAGTTATAAGCCAAGTAAAAGTTACAACGTTTATATGTTCACAGTCTTGTGCAAACAACTTGAACAACTTTCGAACAACTTTTTATCATTTTTATTCGAACGAACAAAAGTTTTCAATTTAGAATAAAAAATTATTCGGATCATTTTTATAGAATATTTAAATATTCGAACAATTTCCTTAATTACTTTGAATAAAAAGTATTTGACATTTCATAACTTTTCAATTTGTTAACAATATGATGTAAAGTAATCAAATTACTCCAAATTATAAATACTCGTGTAAGCATGTTTGTAAATGTTCGCTAAACGAATCTTTTGTTTTCTTGCTTTGAAAACATAATGCCTCCTTAATGGAATCAGAAGGTGTCTTACAATTTCTCGTTAACAGTTTAAAAAACAACTGCTTTTCTACAGATCTAATCAAAAGCCCTATGGGCTCGGTTGGTTATTGTTACAAATAAATAAATAAATAATATTATTCCTAAGCTTTCCAATAATAACTTTTTAAAATATGCCACAAAAAGCTAAAAAAGAGTACGTAAATACTTTGATTTCACGAATATTTTGTAATAAAAATTTCGCAAATAATCTTAAGTACGATGAAGTATTAGATGAAATTTCATAAGTAATTGACAATGTTTTATTAGCTGATCTAAAAAAATTGTATTAATAAAGTAAAAAATTGTACTAAAAATAGTCAACAATTCTGAGGTTCATTTAAATTGTTTGAATATCAAAGAAAAGAACACACGAACTGGATATGCTTTTCAATCCTTTTTTTTTAACGGTATCACAACATCAACAATTTGCGAAAGATATTTTTCTACTTGTGCTTTTATCAAAAGTAAAAAAGAAGCGTCTACAAGCTAAAAAGAGGGATTATCTGCTGTTTTTAAATGATTACTTTAAAAGAATTCAATGACATATTAAAAAATTTTGTAAATGCGTATAAAAAAGTAAGTTTTTTAACTAATTTCCTTTCGGTTTTTAATAATATTTCTAAGTTTGTTTTTAAAACTATTTGTTTTTCTTGTGTAATGAATTATTTTTTCTTTGTTAATAAAAAAATTAAACTCATATTAAACTTTTTTGAAATTATTCGAATAAATTTTTTTATTCTTTGTTCGTTCGAATATTCGAAAAAAAGTTCAAATTTATTTGTCCGTTCGAACAAGAAAAAAATCATGAAATTTCATTCGAACAAATATAAAACACGAATAATTAACAACACTAGTATTAATATACTATACCATTTTGGACATGCTACGATGCAAGCCCATTTAAACAAGATTATGAATTGGGCTATGGTGTTTTTTAGACATATTTTGAAGTAATTTTCAACTTTAAAGGTCAATTTGTTGTATTTCTCCATAAGATACGACCATCATTCTCGTTTTATATTAAAGTACAATCCTTGAACCAAAACAAAACACTGAAATGGGTTGCAGAAGAGTGCAGCTGATAAAATTGGAGATCTTTTAAAACAAGAAGATAGAAAAACTCTTAATATATTACACTGTCTGACAAAATAAAAATACCCGTGAGGTGCTACTATTTTTCTGCTAGGTTTGGTCGAGTATAACAACAATCTGTATTTAAAATTTTCCAAACACCACCCAAAATCTTGAGTTACGAGTAAAAAAATAGGTTTTCGTACCCATATGTACTTATCAACCTCTAACTAAGTTAAATGTTAACAGCTTTTAAATTTATAAACAGATTTAGAAAGAAGATACGAAGACCTTTCAAATCATATATATTTAAATTCAGTAAATTTCAGGGTTTTTTACCATTCTGTACTTTGGATTTGTTATTAGGCAGTATTTTTGTACTGGAACCATACGGTTTATGACTTTATTTATAAGATATAATTGACTAACAGTCATTCACAGGTTTGTGTTAAAATATTTCTCAGATATTGGCTGAGTTATATATATTTTATTAGAAGACTTTTTGTTAAAAAACTACCTTCATGATGTTTTTCGCGTTCTATTTATGCGCTTTTTGTGCATTTAAGCTTCCAGTATGATAAAAGTACAATTTAATAGACGTATATCAACGCAAAGAATAAAATTGTTATAACAGTGGTCGCCAATTTTTTTTCTTGAGATCCACATTTTTCACATACTTGGGTCTGTTGAAATACCCTCCTAAAAGCTTAGAAACAAAATCGCTAGAATCTTTTTGTAACATTTTCATTTTCATTCATACTTTGAATGTATAGTAAATCTAATGATAATTTTAAGCTCAAATACTCATTCGACAGTCTCAAATTTTTCCAAGATGTCTACTAAAGTTTGGTTGTAAATTTTAACAAGCGTTTCTCTTTACTTTTGGTATTAGACGTCGCATATGAAGACAAAAATACCAAACTTCAATTTTTATATATAAATAATATAATAAATGCCGTACAACAAGTCATTGATGTGAGAACTGTAGAGTTAAATCTTCATTTAAATAACGCTTTATTTCGATATTGAATTTTCTTTGATTTCTTTGCTCAATTTTGTTTGCATTTTACATACATACATATATACATACTTACATACTACCAGAAACAAAAAGGTAATACTCGCAAAATAATAGAATAAAAGAAGCAGACTTAAGGAACACCCAAGCAAGCACAAACGGAGGGCCACGAGCTCATTTTATACTTGAATAAAATGAAAAAAAAAACTATCTTAATAGATTGTTGTTGATTGTGGCAGATATTTTATAGAACTAGTATTTACCGTTACATTTTTTGTTTTCCGTGCAATAAGCAAACAACGATTTTGAGAGAGGTTTGAACGGCATTTAGCCACTTTACCAGGCACAGGGTACTAGAGTTCGCACGAAAGTGTGCTTCAGTTAATCCAAGGGGCGAAAGTAAAGCGTTGACTATAATGAGGGGGCGTTTAATAAGCAAAGTAGCGATATTTAAACATTATCTTAATATTAATAAGAAATGCAAAATGTAGAGAAGAAAGAGTAAAGGTAATAAAGATATGAATGCGTGGTGGCTATAATCACTTTTTGCAACTTATTTGCGGAATCCAAAGTTGTAATCACAAATTTTTAAATGTTGCCATAATCAATTATGACAGTTTGTGTATGATTGAAAAAGTGAAGGAAATTTTTGCCAGCTTGTTATTTGTTTTGAGCACCATTATTTCGTTTTTTATTAAAAGTTGTTGTGGGTTGTCTGGTTTTCAAATTTCAGTGTTTTGTTGTAGTTACTGGGAATTTTGACAAATGTTTTTTCCAATCAAAAAATTTTCGTTTATGTTTTTGTTTACATCAGTTTTGTAATGAGGGTGGCTGTTGTAGAATTCTTATGACTTTTGATCGTTGTAAGTCATGGGGTCATTATAATGTTTACTGTTTTTTCTTGTTTCCTCATTTTGACACAATTTTGTGTTGCAGCACAAAATATTGATTGCTTCAAATATCTTGGAAGGTAATAAATCTAACGCAAATGCAAATTTTTTCCTAAGTAACATTTTGGTTTGCTTGCTGTTGGCTAACAGAAAAAACTCCTTTTCGAATTCAAACACAAAATTCTCTTAATCAAATACTAATTTGTGCAATTTTGGTTCTACAAAGAAATTTGTAAATTCAAATGCAAAAATTTTCAATAAACTGTTTATAGGGCATTTACACCTGCACAAAATACAGCAGATTTTAATTAAAATCTTTATGAAAATCTATACCATTTACACCAAGTTTATTTGACATTTACAAAGACTTTTTTATCCAAAACTAAGCCCATTAACTGAAAAATATCCAAAACTACAACCAAATATCTACAATGTAGCCAATTCACACAACTTTTTAAGCAGACCGTAGCTAATTCAATCATCTTTTATTTAAATATGTTGTACACGGTAGTAAAAATAAAATATATATATATATATTAGATTTTGAGTAGACTGCCTAAAAATCTGCAACTGAGGATTGTGAAATAGACGATACGATGTCTGTTCAAAACGTATCGCGAATTTTGAATTTTCGCGGGTTACGTATATTCGAATTTTGATTTTTTTGTGGCGTTAATTGGCCACCAAGATCAGACGGTTTGACGCCGTTAGACTTTTGGTGGAGCTAAGGTAAAGACCGTAACTGCGCAGATAATCCCAAAACGTTGGAGCATTTGAAAACCACCAGTCGTCAACTTATCTGAAAAGGATTGACTGCAGCAATCAATCAAGACTAGATAATTTAAGTGACATTGTATTCTGCCCCAGTAAAAATAGAGCTTCCTAGAAGTAAATAAGATCCTGAATTTGTGACCTGCAATAAGTGCAAATTTTTATAACTTCTAATGATTTTTACATGGCGTTGTCATTGCAACAAGTTCTCTTTTGTGATACATATTCAGTGAACCCGAAGTCATGTTCAGGATGTTGAGTAAATCTGAATTTTCGTTCGTTCTATTTTTCATATCTCAAATTCAAGATATGCATACTTATAAATAAAAGTCTAATAGTGTTTTCACACCGAAAGTTAAAACCATAAACAGCTGATTTTGCGTTCCCACTGCAAGTTTGATAAATTCAGGTTTTAAACAACAGGCTGTCTTATAAATTTGTCCAAAATAAAAAGAATATACTGTAGAAATGCGTGTATTTGTTGCTGTATTTTTTCAGATTTTTTTAATACTTATCTGACAGCACTGCTATAAAGTAAAGTATTAAAAATTGAAGGAAGTCACCAGTAGACTTCAACCCAAAATATTATTGAAATTAAGCTGAAAATCTTATATATTTATAGTAAAAGTTCCAGCAAAACTCTTTATAAAACAAGCATCTATATTAAATTTTTTGGGCATCATTATTATGTGTGTGTAGCGGTGAGAGGGACGTGAATACCATTATACGATGGATAAAAACAAAACAGTAGTGTGGGCGCAGATGTATAAAAAACAATGTGTTTTATACAATTAAGATATTATAAAAAATAAGACATAGAAAATATTTTTGAACTAAATAACTCTTTTTTTTATTTATGTTTCACAAACTGTATAATGTTAATGACCGATGAAAAGAATATTCGTTTAAAGAATGTAATGATTTTGGTTAATAAAATAAACTATGAGAAACTAATGAAGAATGCAGAACATTTAATGAAACCGTGACATTCTCTGGATGAAAGATTTTCCTTTCAGTGTATGATATTTGAAAGATAAATAACTTGCTTATTTAGACAATATGGAATGTGGCAATCAGATTGGAAGCGACATTTTCTGTTAGTTTTGTCCTTGAAAGCAAGCCAATCGCAAAACAAACAAGAAGTGTTAAATCGGCAAAATAGCGATCAGAGTTGCACTCAAAAAGCTCTCTTTATTGAAAATAAAAACCGAGTTTGTATATGTATATAAGCATTGTTAAACTTTCAAAATTCATTTCGTAATAGTCACTAAGAAATGAGCTTGAATATGAATCTGTGAGTTTCTTTAACCTTCATTTGTTATATCAAACGTCCGCCTGACTGCCCGTTCGCCGGGCTATTTCTCTTTTTTCATACATGAGAATATCTTTATATTTATTTGTTGTAAGTTTAAATGCTTTTATAAAGTTTAATACAAGATATTGTATCACCTTGTTTGACAAATGGCAAATACAACTTATTGTGACAAGTTACTTGCGTTTCTTTATTTTTTTTATTTTTGTGTGTTGTTGTTATTTATTTTTAATACAACACACACACACACACACAACTTTTGGGTATGTTTATTTTTTATTATTTACATTTCAGTATGTTTTTATATAAAAATAAAAATAAAATTTGCTTATAATGATGTTTATTAATAAATTTTAATGTTACTGTAAATTTGTCAAATGCTTAAATAAAAGTAATTTGTTACAAAATTCAGACGTTGTTGTTTTATAAAAATACCCAAGAAACTGCTGACTGCTGGTCCGATAACTTGCCGATGAATCATTTTGGGGAACGGAATAATAATAAATATTGAATACAATATAAATAGAGATTAATGTACGTCATCGTTCTCATCATCATTATGTGTCAAAAAATGTTTATGATAAAAATCATTTGTTTATTTTTATATACTCGTGCATTCGAATTTGCTTGTAATCAAATGAATCCACCTTAACATAAACATACACGCCCATAATTGATTAATGTCTCATATATTTGAAGATAATCTTAATAGTTTTTATTTAAAGCTTTTTTATATTAACTCAAAGCATAAATAAATTGTTAACACTATTTCACTTTGAGTTAGAAGCAAAAACAAAAAAACTCTTAGCACCTGGAATGATTCTATTATTATTCCTTTTGAATTGAGATAAAATCTTCGTTAAACAGACAATTTAACCCTGACCTTGGTTACATTATTTTGGTTTACGCCTCAAGTCAAACAATAAATGTTGCCAAAAATTATTCATAAAGCATGCAAGTTAGTTTTAACGAAAACGTTTTAATTTTTTTTCTATCATATGAAAAAAAGTTTCGTTTTCTTTTTTGTATTTTCATTCTCATGTTTCCTTAGGATTGTCTACAAGGTGTATGCTAATATTGTGTCAATCACTGCGCCCCGATTGTACTCAATGTCAATATTGAGATCTGTCATGTCAAACTGCTGCAGACTTTGCATATCACAGAAGCAAAGAAGTGAATATTTGTAATATTTTAAATATGCACGTATGAGGTTGTTTTACATTTTTTAAATTTTTTTAAAGCTTAACTTGAACTTCATTGCAGAAGTAGTTTTTCGATCAGATAGGAACTATCTTGAATATTTAGAACAACAAAATTTTCTTTGCGAATTCAAAATTTTATCCCATTGGGATTTCTGATGTTGGAGAACAATAGAGAGCTTGAAGTTTCCGCTAATGTTGCCTGTTGAAGGCAAATGAATGGATATATTGGAAAACAAAAAGTTGGAGCGTGCTTGCTCTTTTACTAGTTCTAATTTTTACATGCAGTAGTGATCCAAACCTACTTGTCTTACGACTTGAGAAAATGGAGTTATTATCAAAAGTAGGGAGTAGTTTATGGTGAAAAGCACATATCGTGTAAATGGTTACATATTCACGACTTCGTGATGTACCGTCTTGATTGGGACTCGATCTAGTATTTTGGTAAACGGCACGGAAAATGTTCAATGTAATTGAATCCTGGATCTATCACATAGCATGGAAATAATGTTAATTGTTTCCTTCAATGAGACTCTGGAACCAGTCCCGGAAATATACTTAGATATTAATCTAAGCTTAACTGTTATTTATACTTTTAAAATATGGTCTCCCTGCGGTCGAGTGGTTAGTGTACAAGCCTGTCATGCTGGAGGTTGTCAGTTCGAGTCACAAAAAAATCTCTGATGAAATTAAAATGCCATTACATTTGTAAAAACAAAACAATTTATAAGTTTTCAATGTTACAGTTAAATGTCGGAATGGCATTTATATAGAATTTATATTATTCTATACCGAATAGGTCCCTAAAGATAGTTCAGTGACAAGTCACAAGGTGCAATCAAAGTAAAAGTGACAGGTCCGTAGACCACCCACCATGTTGTTCCATAAACGACATTTGGCTTAGTTAATATCTTTCATGATCTCGAAAAAATATCCAGACTCCTCAACATTTTCATTAGTATATATAGCTATGTATGTATGTAAATAGAATTAGAGAGTGTAGAGAAACATTCTTGGGTATGCCAACCAGAGATTTGTGAAAATAAATCGGAGACGATTGGTGGCGAATTGGTGAAGGTTTTTTTTAAATATTCAAATATGTTTTTGTACGTAAATTGTTGCTTACGATAAAATTTTACAGCGCGTATCGTAAAAGTTATCAAAAATTTAGGTATTTTGATAATTCTAAACTATGAATAGCCCCATAAAATTTTAATTTCAATAAAAAGTATATTTTCGATAACATGTCGCTTACGATAAAATCGAAAAAAAGGCTCGATATACAGAAAGTGTAAAGCAACTGCGGATAATTTGTTTCAAAGCTGCCGTCGGCTACTGTTTACCGACTTTGATTTTTACTCTCTTAATTACTTGTCTTTTTTGTCGGTAGTATCGATAGTGGAAAAAACTATCGATATTTCATTTAAAACAAAACTATCGATACTATCAATAGTACTATGGATAGGTTTGCATTTCTACTGGTCCGTTTCATAGGAATTGTTAGAACCCGGACGAATACCTTTCACTTGTCAGTTCAATTTCCTGTACGGGAGTGATAAAATGAATACTAAATCAAAAGAGTTTGTTTGTTATTGACTAACTAGAAGCAATTTTTTAGGTGACTTATATGCTGGCAAAGCATTCAGTAGTGGGTACCGATTATCGCGCATTTGTAAAACTTTCTTTCAGTTATCCAATACTCAAAGGTACCTTTGAGCAAAATTAATGGAATAACTAAGATCAAAACTACAATACCGTCAAAAACAAAAGTGAGAGTAAGTTAAAAATTAGTCCAAACGTCGAAAAATTACCTTGGTATGTGTGTTTTTTTATGGGAAATTCATAAACTCATAAATTACAAACTTCTATCTTATGAAAAAACTTATTTATCAAGTAATTCAACTAACACTTAATTTGCTGCCAACATTGACGAAATTATATTTTTATATCTAAGAAAATACCAAGAAATTTTCTATATAAAAAAAATACTTTTATTCATTCAATTCAAAAATGCCATCAGAATTATCCAGTGACACTGATATCCCAATCAAAGGTAACAAGTAGTTTTGATTAATGAAAAATAGTGGGATTTGTCAGCAAATTTTTGAATTTTTGCAAAATTCGCGTTAAAAGCAACAAACAAACCTGTCATAATTTTTTCTGTCAATTGAGTAAAAAATTTTAAATAATTTTATTAATAATTATAATTAGCAATAACTGCTAAAATATCACTCGGCCGGTAATCATCACAAGTTGAATAAAAATTGATTTGCGTGCCTTAGCTCGCACACTTTTAAAGGGATAAACTAACGATACATACATAAAGTAAAAAGTGTTGTTTACATTTTCCAATTCCATTCATGCAACAGAAAGAACAAAAACGTGCAAACCTGTAACTTTCATTGCACAAGTACGAGATGCTTTGATTTAAAACTCATGCATACAATTTTCTGTTGTGTCACTTTATAAATTCTCAGATCTTTTAAGCACATTGATCATCATACACTTGGGGCTGAATAGTTGAAGCTATAACGCGTATAGTAATGGACTTAAAAAAAAACACACACAACAAGCTCAAAAGAATCTAAAAAAGATCTGTGTAATATTTTGCATATGTTGCAAAAAACAAACAATCCAACAGTCAACATCAAATAAATACAATTGAAACTGATATGTTAATCTGTTGTCAGTACTTTTTTTGTGATGTTCTCTTCTCTCCACAAAATCTCTTTGAAATGACAGATCATCAAAACAATGTCCAACAGCCAGATCCAAACAATGCTTTTACATTTTTTCCACAAACTTTACATACAATTGAAAGAGGAATGAATCTTTAGATTTTTTTATAGTTTTGTTATGAATTATTAAAAAATAAACTTTGAGTTCTTAAGGTCATTTATAAAGAAAGAACTTTGTGCTGGCGCATGTAAATATTATTTGTTTTTTCAAAATGATCTCTTTATTATTTAATTTCTTCCAAAATTTGTTTTACTGTTTAAATGTCTTAAGTTCGCCATTGTCACTGTCACATTGCTGGGGAAACACATGAGAACGTTTGAATTATTTGAATGATGGGTTGAGTCAGGTGGCGTATTATAGACTTGTGTTTATTTATTTATTTTCTTCTTTCTTTCAAACACTTACGAAACTTTGACTGACAGTTGTATAAACTGAAGAATTTGGGAAATATTATAAAAATAAATTGGAAAGTGTTTTTGAAATTAAGACACCATCGGTAAAAAAAAATAAATAAATAAACTTCTGGGCTTATTTAAATTTCTTACAAATTTATTTCTTAAACTAATAAATAAATCACTTGAATGTCATTTAATAATTATATATTAATCAGTAAAATGTTTACAAAACATGCAGATCTTAACATCGTAAATGCATTTTTACGCTCAAAATAATCGAATCAGTATTGATTAACTCCAATAGTTTATTTTACAACAAGGTCATACATTTTTAAATTCATATGTACTTAAGACTCAGTTGCTAAACTAAGTTGTCTAAAAAGTTTTGTTTTGTATTTTAGACCATCTATTTTATGATCTCTTCTTTTTAGTTTTATATTTTTTTGTTCTTCTAATATCTTTACATTATTGCTGCTATTGTCGGTCGTTTGTTTTTGTTTTTGTTTTTTTAATACCCAAAATGAAATATTAGTTTTTCAATCATATTTGATAACCTGACTGACACTTTTGTCTAATGCTTTTGTCGTGTTTTGTTCAAACGATAATATAGTAAATGTTTGGCAACATTTTGTGGCCACTTTTGACTAAGACTTTTTCAATTTCTGTTCATAGGAGCAGACAAAAAGAAAATTATGTAAAAAAAAAATAAAAATTTGTCTCAAATATAGACACAATAGTAAAAACGAATTTGAAAGTTAAAGTTTAAACTTAACTAACAAAATGAGAACGCAAGTTTTTAGTAATACTTCTTTCTTAACTAAAAAATATATTAAGCATTACTTATTTGAATGTCAATGAAATAAAAATAGTAAAAATGTTGCTCTAGAATACGTAACAGTCCAAAAAAATCAAATTCGATTCTATATGCTGGATTATATATGCATGTATATATATGTACTAAGACTACGACTATAACGGAAGGTATGAAGTGACTCAAGGAGACTGACAACAGACTACCAATCCGTATCTTTCGGAATGTATATTAGAAAATTTATCTAAGCCTTAAGAAATCATAAAGTTCAATCTCAAAGCATCATCAGGTATTGTAAAGACATCGAGATAATATGGATTCCAGAACGTCAAATCAGAAAACCAATCTTCTATCTGGAAAATATACTAGATATTAAATATCCTAACCTGACTAAGTTTGAAAAAATTTATCTCAGCTAAGACCGCATAAAATATAAGCCTAACTAAGCTAAGAAATTTTTTTAAAACTATTCGTATTCCCTATTTTTAAAATAAATGCAGAGAAATTAATTAGACAGGAGCTTAACAGATTTCAATCAGGCCTTTTCGATAGCAATCTATTCACCCACATCTAACCAATTTGAATGTGTATATATATAAGTTAAAAGTTTTGCAAGCCTTTACTATATTTTTTTATTTTTAAAGAGAAGTAACACTCAGACAATTATTGCTTATTACTATTACTAGGTGTTACCTTTTGGGAAAGCGATAGTGATAGAGAAGGCATGTGTTGAAGGAAGAGATAAAAGAAAGCTTCATTATTTCACAGCTCTGCTTTTCTGAATGTTTTTAATAATGCTGTGCTGCAGCGCCTCTGGTGTCAATCAGTCATATTAAATTTTGAAGCTGTGCTATTTTATTAGTGATTTTACTTCGGCGATGATTTTGTTATACAACGCCGACGAAGGAGGGCGCTCTGATGTTACATTAGGATTAGTATCCGCTGAAAGAGGATGTAGTTTAGTGACCAGTGTCTACGCCTTCAGCAGTTGAACTTTCCTACAACAACTGATACAAAGGAATAGTAATCCATAGTAATAGTTATTTTTTTAATGACTGTCGGAACCGGGTTCGAATTCAAGACATTCGGTTTTGATCTCAACGTGCTAACTACATACTTCAGCCAACACAACCAAACGACACATACATTAACACATTTCTGTTTTGAAACATGTACAAGCAACCTTAAATAATTACACATTTGCGTATGTGTAATTAAAAACTGCTCTTGTTGTTTTGGCAGCACAATTTACAAAAACGGCTTATTGTGCGCCGTTTTACATGCATCGCTATTTGATGCTTTAAGGCCCAACTATAATATGAATAAGCTGGCTTAAGTTAATGTCAGAATTGAACGATAAGCCTGTCAAATGCTTAAACATTTCAGAGGTGACTTTTAGGTGGCCATATGTACTTACATGAACTTAAGCACTCCTTAGGCATAGCTGCACATCTAGGTATTGTTCATAATTTTGCAGTAATTTTGTTTCTTCTCATAACTCCTAAATGAATGCAATTCAATCTAATTAATTTGTTATAATGTGCTTATCTATTAAAAATTCACAAATAATTATATCTATCAATTTATAACATGTTTTATTTGCTTTGCCTACTAAAAGTACAACAGTGAATACACATAAGCAAACACATGTGTATGTGTGTAAATGTATGTTGTAGAAAAATAAGTGCAAATTAAAGTTTTGCTTTATTTTCTGAGTTTCAAATTAAAAATCAATATGCTGCTGTTTATTTGAGTTTAAAAAATGCACAATCCGTTGTTTCCGTACGGAACGTGCGTTCAGTTTGGCACTTTACTTAAGCAAATGACATTTGACGAAACTTGACGAAAAGTTTCATTAAGTACATTATAGTTGCACACATACGTATTGTATGTAATCGCACAGTTGCTTAAGTTTGCTTATTCATATTATACATAGTTGCGCCTTTAGTTTGGATTTTGTGTGAGAGGGATAAAAGTAATATACGAGTATGTTTATCTTTTGAAGGGCATAAGGAATAAAGTAAATTCGAAGAGAAATTAACTAAAATTAGTAGCTTTTAGTCTGTAGCAAAATAAACATATATGCATACTTAAAGTATCAAAGCAAAAAACTTTTATCTTAAGTAAAACAAATACATGCATATTAACAGTCATGTGGATAATTCGTAAAAAAAGCAAATAAAAATGGCAAGACTTTTGTCTTTTGAATGTTGTTCCATTTTACTATAATTTTTCAGACTACCTATTTACAATTGTCTTTGATGTTAGTTGTTTCTTAAAAATTATCGCATGTAATTTTGCTTACAGAGTAAAAACAATCTTTAGGCTAATCGAATCATAAATAAGTGGATCAAATACAAGAACTTTAACACGCGACAAGTTGATGCGGCAGCATTAGAAAACAGCTAGTTAATCCGTTCTGCTTGTGTTTGTGAGAATATTTACAATGAACTTTGATGTAATTTGTTCCTTAAAAATGATCACTTGTAATTTGGCTTACAGAGCCAATGATTTTTATCATCTGATTGTAAAGAAGTGTATTCTAGAAAATTGTTGTCGAGTTAACCCAATGGAGAAATAAATGATTGAAGATTTTGTACACACTTTACGTTAGATGTGCTTACTAGATCTGATATGGAAGCTTTGAGGCTCAAAAACAAAAGATAACCTACCTTGACTAATTACACACCCTACAAACATACACGTCTAACGCTATTTATTAAATCATTAACTCATAGTGATACGTCTATATTGCTGGCATCATAAATCATCACACTTTGTTTCAGTTCCTTATTTGTATTTTTTTTCATCCACGCGACAAATTGATCATGAAGAAAAGTTGAAATATTAAAATATTAAACACTCTTTTGCCTTAATGCTTATGCTTCTTTTTTTTACCATTACCATTACTCGCATTATAATATCTTATTGTTATAGAGTAGTGATCATTAGATCTGTCAATATTACACCAACAGATCATCATTCATAATTTCTTATGGCTTGTTGTTGTTATTGTTTTTGTTCTTGTGGCTGCTGTCATGGTTGTTTGCTTAAGTTTTTACACCCGATTCCCATATTGAGATCGCATTCGTATTTTGCTTCCAGTTGCAATACTTGTGTGGTTTATTATCGATCCTGTAGCGTTTAATACGAGTCATTTCAATTTGTTGTACATATAAGCAAACATTTAGTTTTATTTTAATTGTTTAACAAAAATTTTATTAACACAATCAGATGGAAAAAAGTTTACATTATTAAGACCATTAATAAATCAACAACAACAAATTTATGCGCATGAGTTGTATAAAAGAGAATAAATCTTGTTTCAAGCTGTGCCAGGGAGGGCGTATGAAAACTTTAAAATCAAGGGGCTGCTGGTTTAGTTTTATCTTAACTTGTACATATTATATACAAAATTCTTTTATAATTTCGTAAACTTTGGGAAAAAGATGAATGAAGGCCGCTGAGAAATGGAAAAAATGTCGTTGAGAAAAGTTTAAACCGAAACTCTGGAATTTTTAGTTTCTGTTAAAGATCAACAAATTGTGGTTGAATTATTCTTATTCCTTTAAGACTTTGTGGGTTAATTTCTTTCGGAAAAAGTGTATTAATCTTCTAGATTTTTCTCAGTTGTTGTTTGTTTGTTTATTTGTTTGTTTTTGATTATAAAAGAATTCTTTTGATGATAAATGATGCATAAGAAGTTGTGATGCGTTCATTCATGGCACAAAAAACTAAACTACAAGCAAACCAGAGAGTGTACCGCATAAAACAAACAAGCGTATGGATTTTCTTGGTAGATATGTGCATATTCTTGTACTGATGTCAATGTGTGTATTACGTTTGTTGGTTTAAAGTAGAATTATTGTTATGCTGTCTATCTGCTTGTGTGTCTATAGTGGGAGATGTGTCATTTGATATGAAGACGAACGAACATACACTGGACAGTAAATATGTCATATACACTAAATGCATTTTCTTAAGCGACAAATGACACGAGCTGTTCTTATACACAAAAAAAAATGATAATCAAACTGAGAAATTGAATAATATAAATGACCATTGGCTAAAACACAACTTAAGGCAGTAATGATGGTCATAGTTAAGTCTCTTATGAATCCATTTAACAGGTGGTTTATGGGTCGCTGTTCCAATTTTGTCTATAAAAAATCCATTAAAATCTTATTAACTGTTGAAACAACAAACGTAAATACAATAAAGCATCGTTCTCAGCAATAACATCAAATTGTTTTTATTATTTGTTCCATTTCATTTTACATGTTACGCCGCTTCATTGCGAGTTTTATTTAACACTTGAACTGTCATTTTCGGTACAATTTCATTTATCACTTTTTATACATATGTAACACAAGTTTACTTTTAATTTTTTTTTTTATGGGTTTATTAAGGGAAATAGGCACGAGGCACGAGTGTTGAAAAAAAAAAAATACTTCCGCAGGAGTGACAACTATTGCAAGACTTAATAAGCAAAAACCCCCTTTGCAAATTCCAGAAAACAGAAAATGTGTTATTTTGTTGTGAGTTATACCATTTTTTAATATTATGCATATGTACATGTATAAGCATGTAGTAATAAGTCTTAACCCATTAAAATATTTCTTTTAAACACCGCACAGTACAGCATTTACACAAATTCATAGAATTTAAATTCAGCATTATAATTTAATTTTTAATCCACTTACAGCAGTCCTGAATTGAACACATACATACATATCGTGATTTTTAGACATTTTCAACTACATTTCAAATACTGACTTGAACACTGCAGTCATCTGGGTGCTTCATTAGTCTCGTTTCAGCCTGGAATATTACTGGACTCAGATAATCAAAGAATTTAAACTGATTTAAACATCTAGATCAATATAAAGGCTCGGCTGTTTCTGCTGGGAGCTTTCGAAATTTATTTTGAAAAATATAATTCAATTCGGAAAACGCAGTGCAAAGTATTATAATTTTATCATGCTCTTAGTCGCCAAACTTGAAAAATTATTTTAATGAACAGTGAATTTCCTTCGTTGGATGCTTACAGCAAAGCATCAGTCAGTACTGTTTTTTTGGAGCACACAAAACACTTCATGTTCCTGATATATGAAGGCGAATATAATTACTCACTGACTGACTCACTCATCAATATTATAGAGATTTTGCCATTATAGCTTCAAGTCTGAAATATAACGACACGATTCCGCTCTTAGCTGGAGTAGACTCAGCGGAGTCCAGGCTCGTATGTGAAATCTTGGGAGGGGGTATGAGTCTGGCACTGACCTTGCGTTGAGCTTCCGATAGTACATACATGTACGCCATGTACCATCTGCAATTATTTGGAAACACTTATACGAGTATGTTGCTTGCTGGAAGTAACTTGAACGACTTGCTATGAACTGCTAGTGTTTTGAAGACTTGCAGAAGAAGTCGGGTAAACGGTTTGTGGTATTCTCTTCTGTTTTCAGTTTTGTTTTGTGTTTTATTTTAATTCTTTTCCAAATTTATAAAAATGGTCAAAAATAAATTCGTTTGGAGTAGTGAAAAATCTGTAAACCTGAATTATGGGACACATCCCCAAAGACTATAAGAATAAAAATTACAAAAACAAAACGCTTTAAGGGCAAGAGCCAATGATGTAGATGCACCCGATTTTTTCCAGAAGTACGAGTATATGTTAGAAAGTCTTATTTTGCCACAAGACATTTTCATACTGTAATTCGAAAAGCAAACTCTACTGCAAGCTATACTCACATTGTGTGGAAACACGTCTGCAATTTCTTGCAGCAAGTTCGTCGTTATAACTTCTACAAAGTACTTTTGGAAGCAGATTTCCGCAATTTTTGGTTTGAGTGGAAACACTTTAGCAAATACTTGCAAAAGTTCTTCCACAAGTGACTTGCTAGTGGACACTCTGACTTTAATCCCGTTCGGTGCCCTCGATAGCAAGTCCTTTTTTCTGGCTGGGAGTCATATATTTCAAAGCGAAGAAATGGATGTTGCTATTCAATAGAGTTTTCTTGTGTTGTGTATGAGTGACCTTCATGGTGCAGAATAACATTGTTCCCATGTTTCCAGTAAATAAGTGATAATTGATTAACATCGCATTATCTGCGAGATTTCAAATGAGGAAAGCTATCAATTAAACTAGTATTTTTCCACGTAACTGGTACTTCCTTGCCAATAAAGAATTCAATCATCGTTTGCCTTGGACATTGGTCTACCAACTTGCTTAGTGATAGAGCACATTTTTATATTAAATATAATTGTGATTAAATCGACACCGTTAAGGGTGGGTAACAGGCAGACATGATTGAAGTCCTGCCAATGGAAGACAAATGTTGTTGACAAGGTGCTGTATTGAATAATGCGACATACAGTTAATTACATATCGAGTTGTGTTAACTTGTTTTTTTTTTGTTGGTATTTGATTATTTTTGCTGGCCTTATTCTAATTGGAAATGTAGGGCACAATATTCGATAACCATATTATACGCGTTATTTTGAGTTATGCTTTGATGTATTACAAATGTTGTATGAGAGTTGTATTATGAGAGTTGTATCAAACCAAACTTAAGGAAATGGGTCTGGTAAGTATTTAAGGAAAATAAATTTGTACTTCCCGGTATCACAAGGGTTAAGGGTTTAAATTTTGTATTCAATTTCCTTAAATTATCTTTTAAGCTCACCAATAAAAATTTGCATTGTTATGTTGTGTGCTATCGCCATTTCTCGTAGAATTTGTGATGAAAAATGGAAATTATGTTAAAAAAGTTAAAACTTTATTTTTGTTGTTGGAGCTCCACAAAATTGATTATTTCGCTTTAAAGCATTTTTCAATTTATTATTTTTATGTTTCCACAAAAAGAAATTCTCAATACTGTTGGCATGTCAACTACACAAAAAAAGAAGCCAAACGAATTGTTTGTACATACTCGCATTTCTATTCAGCAAAAAAAAACAAGAAAAATATGTATTTCGCACTTTCAAAATTTTGGGTCTTTTGTTCATGAAATTCATTTATTTTTTTCTATTCGTTCAATTTTAATACTATTAAACAAGAGATGCATTCAAGTGAAATGACATCATGTGTATTTGGTTTAGCAGGGGACAGAAGTAGAAATGTTTGTTAAAGAAAGAAACATTCAGGCAACAGCTGATGTTGTAGTTAAAATATTATTCTTTTCTTATTAACATATATTTTTAGATTTTTATTGACTGAAACATGGCAATGGGAGAGTGAAACATTAATATAAGAATGCTTAAGTAATGTTCAAGATTAAAACTAAAAAAATTTAGCATATTAATATTTGTAAGTCAAGGTTCTAATCACGAAGGCTTGTAGAAGGGGTGTGTAACAGTTCGATATTGTGCTTCTTAAGTTTCTTGATGAATACGGAACCTACACAGCACTTGGGAATGGTTTTTAATAGTAGTTCTCGATTTTACGCACAAATAAGGAAATGCGAGGGGCTTGGAGATGACTGCTTTAAATTAAAGTTTTTATTGCAATTTTTTTAATTTTTCTTTTTATTTCAAGTTCTCCTTTCAACATGAAAGCAACAAAAAATTATACTAAATTGTTGAAGGGGAAAAATTATAATAAATGAGAATTCAATGAATGCAGTCAATAGCAAAAGATGTGCATTTAAAATTGAAAATAAAATAATTTTTTCAATGATTGATGACATTTTGATAAAGACCACCGTCAAACTGACAATGGTTACAATTTTCGCAGATTTTTTAAATTTTTTTATATATTTGTTTTTGTTGTTTCTGCTCTTCTTGTGCAGTGGCTCGTCCCATTAACTGTAATTTTTTTTTTCAATCAAAAAGACCTTTAGGATGAGAACGATTTGAAATAATTTAAACCATATAACGGAAATTTTATAAAAAGGAGTTTAAAACTAAAGAGTTGGTGTGCGCCTAGTTTTCGGTCATCCCAGTACTAAAAAATTTGCCTGTGAGGCATTCAGCTTTTTGCGTCAAAGATTTTGATGGGTTTTTAAGTTGCTGTCTTTCCTTTTTTATTTTGCTGTGGCCGGGAACGGGTTTTGTTTTTATAAGCAATAAAATTAAAATCCTGCAAGAAAAATACGCCGCTACTATTTTAAATTTGCACTTCATTTTTATGCGATTCTTATCACACATGCTCATTTAAACAGGTTGCTCGTTGCATGTGTGGAGGAGAGTGGGTATGAGTTCTTCCATAATTGTGCATTCAACACTCTAAAAAATATGTTAGTTAGAATTGGATTGGGAAATTAATCATTTACATGTAATTAGGTTAATATCTATCTAATTTACAGACTGATCATATGGAAAGCTGCTTTGAACTCAAATTTATAAAGGTTTTTTCGATTTTCAAAATTTCAATATATGCATGTACATTAGTTAGTGGTGGGATGGAGCACAACTTTTCCATTTCGAAGCGCTTTTGTAATCTTCGAAAAAAAAGCATGAGCAAAAAAAATAGAATTACGGGAATTAGACGTTTATCGAGCTCATACTGGGGCCAAAAATGAAACTTCTCATTTGAGTATTTTCTTTTGCTTCTGCTTCTGAAAATTCAAGTGTCGCTGTAGAAGTTAACACAATAAATGAACACACAAGAAAGATCTTCAGCTGTCTACATGTTCGACAAGTTTTCTGTTTTTCTGAATGCTGCTTTAAATAAATTCGGAAGGTAAAGGCCCAGTTAGCCGACTGTAATGTAACTGCAACAGTAGGAAACAGCTGATCGATATTGTTATGTGACAAGTAATGGAAATGGTTATAGAGATGTAATGTAACGTAACCTACTTTTCATATAAAAATATCGATCAGCTGTTTCCTACATTACAGTTACATTACATTACAGTCGGCTAACTGAGCCTTTAAGTGAGCCTTAACGTAGTAGAAATGTTGTGTGGCGTATTTAATCGCTTGCTGGAAGAAATGGTGTTGTTGTTTGTTTTACTATTATATTTGTACATACAAGAAAAAACACTCATACACACAAAACACACATTCAGAAAAATACAAACAAACATTTATGCTCGTTAACTTCGTATTTAGTCAAACCGAAAACTATACGAACATGACGACAGCAGAAGCTCTTCGTTGTGTATATCAGTATTGGCATATGGCCATGAAAATGGTAAAATTGTACCAAATTAACATCAATTGTACCAAAATGTAGCCATCTTCTAAACAAGCATACACAATAAGAATTCATAAAAATTCATGAAAACAAAAACATTTAGAAAACTACTAATACTATCGAACAAAACAGTTTTTCATATATGTAAGTATACATACAAAGTCGAATAAAGGCGGGATCCCACTATCGGCACAATGTACCGATTTTGGCGCAGCTCACTGCAACAAAGTCATAATTAATAAAACCAAATTGCTTTATTTCTCAATTCATTTTGGAATAAGTCTCTATGGTTCTATTACCAATGCAGTGTGGGGCAAGTATGCCCTTATATTTCAATCAGTTGAAAAATACGGCCAATTTAACTTAATACTTATAACTTTATTTCAGTGAGTTTTGCTTCATTATTCCAGACGCCAACCAATCCCATTAGTCAACCAATATTGTTGCCATGTTCATGAAACATAAAATATAAAAAAAATTTTTTTTTGAAAGACAAAACTAAAAATATTTAAAATTTTTTGTGATGGCTACTATTATTTCAATGTTTAAGAACATTTTTTTTTCGGGCATTGTTTCGAAGACAACTAAAATTAGTTGTAATTCATAATACCTAAAAGTTAAGTTGTTTTAAAGTTAACTTATTTCACTTGCAATTCAACTTACAAAAAATCTATAAGGTAGCCTAATGAAATCAATAAGAAACCTATTTGGATGATGTATCATCATGTTCATTACCCCCTATGCCTATGTGAGGGGGTACCCACAAAATTAACACCTATTGATATAATGGGGCAATGCCATAATATGGTCATATGCTCCCTTTTAATGCTCTTATAGCACTGATGCTGTCTGTAAAAACTAAAGTTTTCGTATTACTGGAGGCTACATGTGAGACTGCAGCCAAAATTGTGGTCAGTTCTGCCGCCAATGTATCATTTAATGATTTTTAATGTGAAATTGTACGGCAAAAGATCATGTTTAATTTTGCTGCTTGTGCTACTTTCATGCCAATTTTTTGTTATACATAATCCGCTAGTATTTTCATTTTGTCAGCAAGTCTAATTAAAATATTTTGGATCATTATAGTATCAGCAGCACACCCTGGTATAATTGCACCTCTGCTTGTTGTCGCCCAATTATGTACCGTTTGATCCAAGTTGTTAAGATTATCGTAAACTTCATGATGAGTTCCCGAAGCAATGGCAAAAATATTTCTCGTGTAAATGCCTACATAGATTTGATGAAGGTGAACGTGACAGAATTGTAAAGAATAAAAGAACGAAGCATTTCTCCTCCATCTTTTAATTCATCACCTGTCTACTCTATCACTATTCTTCCCTATCACCCTCTCTGACTATCTTCTCTTCAACTAACAGGCAGCACAAAGGGATCATTGTATTGGACCCAAGTGAGCTGGACTCTAAATTTCACCCTTCCTTACCAGCAGCCTGCTAACCTAACCTAACCTATGCCTACATAGTCAAGGCCAGATTATTCCAAAGAATGCAACGTACTATGTCACGTACGAATACCAATAAATTAAGCTAGTACTTCAGAGTGAACTTAAATTTTTTTTATTTCTTTATATACTTTTGAGGAGCAAAAGTAATTCTAATAGATAAGGAAAAATCTAACCGCACTGATCTGAAATACAAGCTTAATTGATTGGTATTCGTAGGTGACATAGTACGTGACATTCTGTATAATTGTCCATATGTTGTATGTTGTACCACTGAAAGCAGTTTACCTTGTGGAAAGCCATTATCCAGTATGACACTTGACGAAAAAAATCCACCAACCTTGATTACCCTGCGATTCAGAAGAAATGGGGCTACCACACAAATATCTATATTTCTTAAGGGGGCTCCCATACAAAATGTTCAGTTTTATATGAAATCAAATTATTTGATTGAGTATTTAATTTATTATCTAATAGTAGCATTTCCAAATTAACCTCAAATTAATTTGTTTGTTTCATGGGTTGGAAAATTTGTCCGATTTCCAGCTACAACCTGAAGCTGCTCACAGCACAACACGTTGCTCTAGTACTCTATTAGTTTAACGCATCTTTGGCAACGTCGTTGACAACATGTGGTTTACACATTTTTTCCAGCGCTCGCTTGTAGTCTTCGCGATCTTTCCATATTTTGGGACGGTAGCAATAAAATCTGTCGGCAAACCGAAGTATTGTCTCGGGTTTCACGTAATGACTGAAATCTTTCCTTAAGAGTTCTTTATTCAATTATTTTAATGCCAAGGTAATTTTGTTTCATCTTCAAAGCAAACAACATGTTCTCAACGAGTACAATATTAAATCATCATTCTCGCTACCATCGTCATAATAAACATTATTAAAAATTAGTCAAGCTTTAGCGATGGAAACAATTCATTTATTTAGCAAGTGGAAAAGTCAAATTGATAGGCCATCCTTGGCATACAAGGACTTTTTCGTGTTAAGGAAAGCGAAAAATGAATTGTGTTGTCAATGACCGGATTTCATTTTCAATTACTTTCACAATAATAAATAAGTTTTCTCATAACAAGCCCAAAATAGCAACGATTTTAACTACTACACAAATTACTTGAGTGTGATTTTTCTTCATACATATAAAAATACTTGAGACTGTATGCAACCTTTATTGTACAAACATAATTGAAAGTATACAACATTAAACTTACTTATTCATTGTAACAATTCAAACACTGAGACCTTTCCTGACGCCAAGGAAAATATATTTTAAAAACTCTTCTATAGACCATATATAAAAGCTTTTGTGATTTATAAATTTCAAAACTTTTAACAACTTCCTACAAAGCAGGGACAAGTGTAAGTTAAATGCTTACATGCATCAAGCTCCCTAACCAGAAGCCCCATAATTAACTAAGGTGGTCATTTAACAAAAAAAAAAAAAGGAAACCAAATTTAAAAATTTTTACTTAAAATAAAGGTAACGACTGTTGTTGTGCGGGAATTCGTAACATGGTCTTACAAAGTCAACGCCTGGACAAGTTTAAACGCAACGACAACAACAAAGTATGAAAGCTCCATGCGAAATTTAACATTTTGACGTGCTCTTTAAATCAAAGATAAACGATAATTATCTGGCGAAAATGTGCGCATAAATAAATTTAATTAAACATTTTCTTTCTTCCATTTTAAATAAGAGGTTGGCTGTTGAAAACAATAACAAGAATAAAACATAAAGCAAGATGAATGAATATATAAAATAGTATTAAGAAGTCATTACGTACTTTGAAATTAAAACATTTGAGGTGGTTGAGGAACATGAAAAGAAAAGAATTGTGTTTTGCATAAATTTATAAGATTCTTTTTTAATGTTATTTTAAATATGTATGGTTTTATATCTAAGTAGAAAATTTATTTATAGATATGAATTCCAATTAACATTTTCTTTAAAAGCAAGTGGTATTATATGCATTTATTTAGCAAAGTTAACAAATTAATTAAAACTTAGTTGCTTTGCAACTACATTAACGTAGTTACCACTCATGTGACTGATGAGCAACCACGCATTATGCTGCATAGTTTTTTGTTTCAGTCAAGTATGAGTGAGTGTGTGAGCATGAAAATATTCGTCGGGTATCATTTTCGGTTAGTAGAACTTTCTGGTGATAACTTGATAATTGGAAAGTTATAAAAACTGAACGGAAATCAAGCGAATATAGAAATATAGGGTGTTTTTTATTGAGGTATAGAACTTTAAGTTGGCATCACTTTTTTAACTGGCGGCCATTTTGTCAGCTGTCAAGTGATTTATATTTAGTTTGGTTTGCCATTTCATCATGAACAGGTTGACAAAAGAACAACGCTTGCAAATCGTGCAAATTTATTTCGAAAATAATGGTTCAGTTCGCGAAGTTTACCGCAAGCTCCGTTCATTTTATGGTCGACATAATCGTCCATCAGAGCAATTAATTCGGTTAACCATGGATTGGCCACCAAGATCGTGATAAAGCCAAATTGATGGACATTAAAACGATTTTCTTGTGTTTTATTTCAATTCGAAGTTCTATACCTCTAAAAAACATCCTATACTTGTGCTCATATAATTAAGTTACTTGTGCGACAGCTTGGAAGTTTGTTTAAAATTTAAATTTAATGCATGGAAACAAAAATGTTATTTAACAAAACTAGAAGAACTTTAAATTTATTTTAAGTCTGAAGAATTTATCATATTTAAACTTAATTTTAAGGAAAGTCCATAAACTAAACTTGATGTTAGGTTTTCGAATAAGTCGGGACTCTTTTTGTTTGCATTAATTCAATTTTTGACTACACTTGAGCAATACAATATACAAGGTACTAGTAAATTTTTCTGTAGACTCGCTGTGCGGATATTTTTACGTTGTACTATTCCCCCAAATATCAGATGAGACCAGAAATGCATAGACGATATGACTCACAACTATCAGCCGATAGAGAAATTTTTAGTTTGTAATGTATTTGTGCATTTTTTACATATAAAAACTTAATTTCTTCTTTCTCCACTTTGCATGAGTTATTTTCCCTAATTTTAAAATACTCATTTACAAAATATAAACTAATTTCCATTTTAGAGAGCAGTGTAACATTTGGTAGTTTTTTATACAAACAAAAACAGTTATCGCACAATTCGTAAATAAGTGTTATAAGGAATGAAGATAAATTACAGCAACAAGTACACTTATTTCTACAAAAGATTTATTTTTATTTTTTATTTTATTTATTAGGCATGCGTGTTGCTAAAACCTGGGGGCAAATCACGGCATTCGATATCGAAAAAATTTTAATGCAATCTTAACGGTTTTTTTGTATGGAAATTTTGTTCGATAGCGAATGCCGTAATTTGCAATCTGAATTTTTTAAACTTGTGGTGTGAACATAAAAGCAGATGCTTACGGTTTTAAAGTTAAAACAAGGTTTTAACTTTAGGTTTAAAATACTCGTACTATAAAGCAACTTGAGTGCTCATTAGACGGTATCAGAAAACAAAAAGTTCTCCGTACACCAGCGAATATAAAGTATTGTTCCAAGGACATTTAAAAAAAAATTTTTTTTTGCCGAACGTAGGGTTCGCCTTTTTAGTTTTTTCGTTATATCTTCCATATTTACAGTCCGATCTTAAAGTTTGGTATAGCGAATTTTTTGTCTCCAGAAGGCCAATATTTTTGTGTAAGTTGAGATATGATGGGTTGATACTATAGACGTACTTGAGGTCAAAGACTTTTGAATTAAAATAATTGGTCTACCACAGACAAACTCATCGATATATTATACTTTAATATCTGAATGTAAATACTGAAGCTATGACAAATTTAAAAAGCATTTTTTAAATAGTTATGCTGTAATTATCGAAATACTTTCTTAGCAAAAGTTTTATGATTTTTCGCATTAGGGTGGTAGGAAAAAAAAGGCGACCCCTACGTTCGGCAAAAAAAATTTTTTATTTTAAATGTCCTTGGAACAATACTTTATATTCGCTGGTGTACGGAGACCTTTTTTTTGTTGCCTGTTGAGCGAGACACTCTAGTGCTCATACATATATAAGTTAAACATTTTGCCAGCTTTTACCATATAAATGCCGACACCGAAAACTAAATGAAATAAGTACGCGTAATGATAGTTAAAAGTTTTTAATTCCACAACATATGCACTGTCATGTTTTGACAGCAAAATATATGTAAACGTCCCATAGTGCGCCGTTTTAAGTGCATCTGTTCTTAATGTTCAAGTCTTGATTTTGTGCGTGAGAGAGAAAAAGTAATATGTACTCGTATGCTACTAGGCATATATATTTTGACATCTCAGCCGATTTTTTTATCCTTTTATTTCAAATCCAACGCAACGAGAAAAACATACTAAAACTGTTTCAATTAGTTAGAAATATTGTATATTGTTGAGGAATAAAACATTTTACAGATTTCAAATGTGTTTTGTTTGTTAATCTTTTTTTTGATTGAAACTAAAAATAGAAGAGTTCAGTATGTGCCATAAGTATTTTGACATTTTTTTGCACTGCATATATCAAAGAAGTGAGAACATTAACCTGAAGAAAAATTGATTTTTAAATTAATAATAAAATATATTACTCCTTCTGAATTTTGAATTTTTGAGTGCCGGTGGAAATATAAACCACCTGTCTTTGATCGTTTCATCTCTCGACCTTGGAAGAAGAATATAAAGAAGATCATTGTAGAAAATTTTTACATATATAAAATACATTTTTGATTCCATAAGGCTAAAGTTTGTCTCGCTCTATAAGCCAAATTACATTTGATAATTTTTCTGCAATAAATAATTAATTTATGATGTTATTAGTATAAAGTTCGTATCGCTCTGTAAGCCAAATTACATGTGATGATTATTAATGAGCAAAAAACACCAAAGTTAGCTGTAGATATTCTGACAAACTCGAGTGGAACGGAACAACCAGCTGTTTTCGAAGGTCAGCACATCATCATCAACAGCGTTCAAGTTTTCACTACAAATGGAATTTGCGAATTGAATGTTAGTTAATTTGCATATTTTCGTTCTACTTAAGACAAACCGTTTTGGTTTTATTTCCGAAATAACCTACATTCAGTTAATGTAAAACTTTTTCGAGTGTACATATACTGTTACCACTATTGGTGAAGGGTATACAAAATTAATCCTTTTTTTTATATCAGCTCTAGTTTTCGAGATATAACGTTATGTAAAAAATAAAGGCACTTTCACAACATATAATAGCATAATTTCAGAAGAGGTTTCTTTATTCAGTAAAGAAATAAAAACCGAAATTCGTTAAAAAAAATAATTTTGAGGCCGTGCAAACATTATTTCTAATTTTAGAAAAAACTTGGATTGTTTTGTTTTTAAGAATGCATAAAAAATACAACAACGAGCTTATTTTTGATTTAGTAGCTTCGAGCCCTTTTTCATTAAAATTGGTGTACAAGTTTTGATATTATTTATAATTAAGAAAGAAAACTTAAAAACATCTATTCATAAAAAACAAACTATGAAGAAATAGATTTGCATATGTAAAACTTCTGTCTTCATTTGTGTGTGGTACTCTTGTATGGAAATTTCAATTTCTATCAGTTTTGTTCTGTCACTAAATTGTGAATAGAATCGAAAGTTGGGCAACAATTTCAACTAAAAAGGGCTCAATTCTTTAAGAATATATTAAGCTACGTGGTACTGGGCAAAAGACTGTACCTTTGCTGTATCTTTCTTTTGTTATGAAGTTTTAAAAACACAAATACTAAAAAATTATTATTTTTTTTTGCTCAAACTTTTAGGATATCGCCGAAACTGCTGTGCAGATTTAGAAAAAGTATTTGAGCATGGCCTTCTCAAGTTATGATAACATATGTCCTGCAAGTGCCTTTATTTTTGACATAACGGTACATCTCGAAAACTGGAGCTGATAAAAAAATTATATTTATGTACTTAAAATATGCATAACATATGTAATCGGTGACGGCTAAACTTTTTATGAAATGCGATGTACTGTAAGGATGTGTCATCCATAAGGTCCGGATGTAATTGACTTCCTTGGGAGCTCTTTTTTAGCGTAGGAATACAATAGCATTATATACTTATCATTGATATTTTCCTTAAATTATGGTCTCCTCAGCATATTTTTCATGCCTTTTTGCTAACAATAAATCTATGCAGCTATTGAAATAGCATTAACAGGAATAAGCCTTCTGCTGTATGTTGTCTCCACTGTATTCGTGTATTCGTATGTATCTTAATACTACTGTATAACTACTGCCGCGCTACTTGAGAGTATTTGAAATTCTCCACAGAAGAAGAAACATTAAAAATTAAAAGCTCATTAATTACACAGATAATTCATTTATTATACTTTCAACAAACGAATATTCTTGTTATTCCCACCAAAAACATGAAACGAGTATTCGTATATAGAACTTTGTTTCTTTGTGGAATGTACTTTTTCCATGTTGAATAAACCAAAGGAAGCTGTTGTTATTGTTGCTGTTCGACGAAATAATTTGTAAGTTTGTTGTTATATGACGGATTTTAAAGAATACAACAGAGTAAATTGCTTTTTGCTTGCTTCAGCAGAAAACATTCACAGAGGGTGGATTTAAAAAAAGGCTGATTTTGATGTTAATCATGTTGGCATTTCAATAAGTTGGCAAAGAAATGTCAGAAAGTTTTATTTAAAAAAAAAGCAAACAAAATAAAGTTTTGGGGTTGCTTTTAACTTAAACGAAGGGTGGTAATGCAATTAAAACTCCCTGAAGAGCCATTAAGAATTTTAAAACAGATTTTGTCAAACAGGTTGTTGAAATACGAAAGATTACTAGTTCTTTTTATAAAAAAAAGGTGCTAATTGGTTGGCCAGAAGGTAAAATTCAAATAATCAACGCAAATAATTTCCAAATATTATACTCCACTATTCATATTTGGAAAATTTAATAAATTTTGTTGCTAATAGGAAAAGACTGCAGGAAGTTGGGTATTTCTATTGCAATCTCTTGCAAAGATATTTTTATTTCATTAACTACTGTTTCGCTTTATTTATTTAGCATACATTTTATTATTAAGTTACCATGACACCACACAACGATTGTATAAAAAATAGGCTGCCTACAATTTAAACTTTAAGTGGTTCATTAAACTTTTTCTTGTTGTTTATTTGTTGAATATTTTCAAGTAGTTTTAGATGCTGCAGCTCAAAGTCTAACTAAATATAAGAGAACGCAAAAAAAAACGCAGAAATCACAACTTAAGATGGTAGTTATATTCTCATAAAAATTATGATGACGATGATGTTTTGATTGCCTGTTAAAGATAAATTAGTTTAACACAAACCGAAATGACTATATACATATATACATACATCTACATATCGATGGTCACACGTAGAAGGGCGTTAACTAGTATTTTCACCATATTAAGTTTTTGAGTGATTCCAATACATTTCACATAAATTCACCTCCTCACAGAAGTTTATTGCAATGGTGTAAAAAATAACGCTTTTACAAGCAGTTGTACAAAACTGTTGTACAAAGTAGTTGTACTGTTTTTTATTCACCCTTATTGCAATTGTCGACATCGACGTCACTTTAACACAATACCAAAAAATTGGGGCTTGTGTACCCGTTGTCGAAAACAACTGACTCCTGTTAGCAGGTTTATGATATTTTCTAGACCTTAGGAAACGGAAATATATTATCAGTAGCAGAAAATTGTTCTCGAGAGCGATTAAAAAAACCCCAATTTTTTGGTATTACGTTAAAGTGACGTCGATGTCGACAGCTGGAATAAGGGTGATTATGTTTTTACCTTCTCCTGTAAAGTTACAATTATTTGAGTTAGGTCCTTTCTACTTGTGACCAACGATATGTATGTATGTAAGCTTTTATGTACAAATATAAATAAGTAGTATTTCCTACATACTTGCAGTCAGTCGCACTAAGTTAGTCAACATCCAGCTACAGACAAACAATCCGATGTGAATGAATGTGAAAAGTACAAAACCAAATAAAAACCTTTTTAAAAACATTCAATATGGCGGCTTACATGTCAAAAATTAAGCAAAAGAGCAAACAATAATAAAAAAAAACTACTAAAAAATATTTTAAAAAATTATTGACTCTTAAGCTTTGAGAAAACCAGTTTTGGAAGAACTTGATTTTTTATGAATATTATTTTTTTCTGATTCAGTTCGGTTAATAAACAGAGATGCTTCAGTAACAACAAAAAGAGAGATACAAAGAAAAAATAAGCGAAGAATCTTTTAATTTTTGTTACTTGTTTATTAGGTGAACTTTCCTTATACACATGCTCCGCAAGGCAACCACAAATATAATTCATATACATATGCGCAGCAGAGTAAGAAATTATAGCACAGTACTTTAATATTAGCAAATAAAACCAAAGAAAAAAAATACTTTACTTGAATCCAAGTTGAGCTAAGTTGAGCTTGATTGAAGAAGATTATATAAAAGCTACAGGTATCTTGATGGAGGCTGGCAGTGTGGAATATACGTATAAGGTCCTTCATTATTAAACAAAAAAATAATACTGATAATAGACAACTGGGTTAAGCGGACACGCCCACTCTTTGGACTGCCGGCAAACTTTTTTAACTTACGGCTTATATGTGCAAGTGCAAGTTCGAAAAACTCAATGCACTCAAACTCTCTTACTAACGCAATTACGCTTTCGGCAGTAGCAGCATCCCAGCTAGACTTTTTGATCGTTGTGAACAGTATGCAGATCATTTTTAATTGCATTGGAGGAGACTTCGCATGGGAGAAACTGACACATGTAATTATTTAAGATTCATTTAGACATTATTTTACAAATTTTTATGAAAAACATTAGGAATCTTATGAGGCTGCTCAATGTTAATCTTATATGAGCTATTAGAGTTGTAAGAGAATCATTCGATAACGATTTGAGGAATCGTACAATACTGTGCGTTAAATATAAAAAAGCAAACAAATTAAATTTGTTAGTACTTAAAAAGAGAAATTTAAAATTTTTTCTAAAACGGAAAAAAATTTCAGCACTCCAAAAGGGCAAGATAAATTAATTCAAAATAAATTCAAAAAATTAAGACTACTAAGTCGCACTTAGCTTTTTTAAACATATGTATATCGATTCTATCTTTGGCATGCAGAAAAGGTTGCTGCAACACTCTCTTAATAATAGTCATCACATTGTAAGAATTTTAAATAGCACAAATCTATGAAAAGTTTTATTAATTAAAACAATTAGATTACGTAACTCTAATAATTTAACAAACATTTGATGTAAAATACCAATCAAATTGAAATTATTCGTCTTTTTAGTATATCTTTAATTATTATAAAAAATTAAAAAAATTACTTGAAACAACCGGCAAGATTCTAATTCAAAACTTGAATACGTCAGTCAGAAATAAAGTAACAATAACAATCTATAACAGTAAACACGAAAATAAAAATAACGAACATATTTTTGGTAAAGTTATCGTCAATTAAACATTGCAAGATTTATAAGAGAGACTTAAACACAAATCATTCAATATTAGTATCCAAATAAGCATCAGGAGATTCGTTTCGTTGTCGTATATTAAACACCATCGCTTATTAAACATCTCTTGGCTAACTGGGCTACTTTCAACTCAATAATTTGACTATTGCAGCAAGAAAATGAAAAGTATATAACAATGTAGCTCTATTAAAAGTTTATTACACATCAACTGGATTTGAGTATAATGTTATTGAAGTTTTTACTTATTATAGTGTATGGCAAAACTCGTTAAGACCATGTTCAATTTTGCCACTTATCCTAGCTTCATGCTAGTTTTTCATTATGCATATGGCCATTTGTCTGTGTTAATTTTTAGATATACGCTAAGTGTATTAATACCAAATGCTCTTATCAGCGCAGATGATCGTCACCATAAAATCTTAACCAGAACAAGTAAATAGAAGTAATTTTACAACAAATTTGTGTGTACGTTGTTGTAATGTTAAGGACACTTGGTATTAATACACTTTGGTTATACTTACATGCATATGTAGTACATGCATACATATTTACTATATATAAGAACAGTTTTTTTAAAATAAAAAGTAAAGTACATTGCAAGTATTTTAGTGCGTGAAGTTTGTTTTTACCAAATTGAACTGAAAATATGTTTTTTATTAGAGATGTGCAAATGTCGTGATTTTATCGTGTCACGCATGAATCATGCGTGAATTACGCGTGATCGGGATCAAATTTATAATTAATCACGCGTGAGTGCGTGACCGTGACTTGAAAAAATTACTCGTGCGTGAGTTTTTTTATGAATCACGCACGAATTCTCACGCTCTCACGAGATAACACTCCTGCGTGGATATATAAATGTATTGAAAATTTAAAATTTTCTTATAATAAATACTACAATCTAGGTCTGAGCTGCCTAAAGTAGAACCAGAGTGCCGAACATCAATCGGATTCTTACACCTTTTCTTTCATATAACCCCAAACAAAGAAGTCCAGCGGTGTCAAATCACATGATCTTGACGGCCAATTAACATCGCCACCACGTGAGATAACACGGCCATTGAATTTGTCGCGCAAAAGAGCCATTGTTTCGTTAGCTGTGTGGCAAGTGGCACCGTCCTGTTGAAACCACATATCGTCCACATCCATATCTTCCGATTCGGGCCATAAAAAGTTCGTTATCATCTCACGATAGCGAACACCATTCACAGTAACTGCCTGACCGGCCTCATAATCATCAACGATGAGCGTGAGGGGTGCAATTGTTGGGCACGACGACGAGTTGAGGTGAACGGCTCTTCAGCCACACTTTCGCGAACAACAGCAATATTTTCTACAGTACAAGCAATACGAGCATGCACTGGTGTTTTCAAATCTCCTACAGACCCGGTTTGCTAAAATTTTTGCGCGATTTTTCCGATTGTACTCACATTTGGGCGCTTAAATTGATTGAAAATATCACGAAGTGCACGATATGCATTTTTTAATTTAACCACCCTTTACATACATACAGGTAGAATGAGCCTGCAAACATAATGCATACATACATACAAACATAAGTTGTATACCCCTCGTGCGTGATTCAGAATATTTTATACGTGAGCATGCGTGATCGTGAAAAATTTTAAAATCATTCGTGCGTAAAAGTGCGTGAGTATAAAAAACCGCTCACGTGCACATTTCTATTTTTTATTATCAAAACAATATTGCCCGTAATATATACACTTGGGAGAATAACGTCTAAAAAAAGTTATAACCCTTATGTATCGTACATATTTAAAATATTAAATTTTAATTTTTTACTATTTTCATTTACTTCAATAGTTTATGATTATTTAACGCTTGTCAAAATGAATACGAATTTAAAAAATGTATTTGTTGTTGACGTGCTAAGCTAACAGCAAATACATAAATTTTAATAATTTTTTAGTACTAATTCCAGATTAAAATATCGCGATTGGCTGTATAAACTAACGACCGAAATCTTGTAATCGTTAACTCAAAGACTATAAAACAATACTAAGGTTAATTTAACTCCAAATCAAAACTCCAAAGCAAAAGGTGGTTTTAGTAGTATCGCTGCTATTTTTTCGCCCGCAAATGTTTTGAGCTATGTGTAAATTTGTTGTTGTCATATGAGATAATTTTGCACAAAAGCTTAAAAGGTTCTTAAAACCAAAAAGACCAACCGCGCATCCGTCCGCCTTCTTAATGAAGCGCAAAGTGAAACGAAATCATTATAAAAGAATTTCAAATAAGCAAAAAAAAAAAAAGCAAAGTTTGAGGAGCATGGTGTTCATCACAGATAAAAAAAACGTAATTTTATTAGAAGCTAAATTTATATAAAGAAATTAATACAATTCTTACTCATGCTCATATTTTTATTTCTTATTTTTTAAACTTTGAAATTTATAAATACTTGCAGACTTTTATAAATTGATACTTAGATGGATTCCAAGTCGCAGAGCAATTGTCATAATAATAAAAATTACATTTTAAAGCGCAATTTTAATTAAAATGTAAGAGACTCTTTGGGGGAATTTACCTTTATGCTACATTATCTTACCTTTATGCTACATTATCTTAGTCTTGAATTTGTAAGTTCGCATTGAATAAAGGACCCTTGTCGCATTAAACCAAAAACCCTCGTCCTAGTCAAAATAAAGATAATAAAGAAAAATACATTCCAACTTTACCACTTACATATGTACACAGAAAAAAGTATTCACCAATTAATGTTTTCAATTAATAATTTAATTGATTCAATTAAATTTTTAATTGTATTAATTAATTTGAGTGGAAATACTTAATTGATATTATTAAATTGTTTATAGGTGAAAATTTAATTAATTTTTTAATTAATATTACAAATATTTTAATTAATATTGCAAACTCATTCATATTACTTTTTTGTGTGTATATACTGTAGTGGATGACCAAATCTTTAAATAACAATGTTCCTTATATAAAGAACATCAATGAAAAGAAAACTAAGAGAGTAGAATTGGATGAGTTTGACCTTCCTATTCTATTCAGATAAAAAACAAGCTCGTAGGTTAATCATACGAATTTTAACTGTCAAGTTTACATTTAATTTATACTCTATTTACACTTACGTGTTCAACGTCTCATTCGATGTGTTACCATACATGGACTTGTTTTGTTAAATATATCAAATGAGATGTTTAGATCTAAACACTTCCTTAAACACGTAAATGGAGTATGTTCAGTGCGTTTTTGATAACTGTGGCAATTCTGCGTTGTTATTAAATGGCGGCACGTGAAAAAATTATTTGCTGCACAAGTAATTGCTTAAAAAATATTCAATTATTTATAAAAGCTTTTAATGCTTTAACAAATTTTGTAATGCATAGTACTCTTTTAATGGCTTACAAAGTACTGAGTGGTATTTATTTATCTAATTATTTTATAATGTATAATAATAACTGTACGGTAATGAATAAAATAACAACTCATTTATATCATTACTTGAAAGCACTTATTGTAGTACTTTCCAGTTAATAATGAAATATATCTAGAGAAAAATTTATTGATCGTGAAAATGAGCTTCGAAAACAATAAAATAATAAGTTCTACTTTTATTATTTAAATGATCAAAGTATTTGTCTGGGTACTCTGAACAATATTTAACCTCTCGCTATAGGAAGTTACTGATTTATTCAGATTCTCGAAAATCGAGTTTTAATCATATTATCACGTTCGAGGTCTTGGGTTCGATTCAGACTGTTTTCGCGATGATGTGCATATGTGTAAACAATTCATAACTTAAGAACAAGTCAAGGGATATGAAGACAAATATTTTGAATTTCAAAATAGTGAATCGATTCGGTTCGGCAGATTTCAAAAACTTAAGAAAATAAAATTTTCACAGAACTGTAATTTATACAAACTGTTGCCCATTTTTCGAAAATCTGGTGATTCGTTCTAAAGATATCGTTGACGAACATTTTCGAAAAAATATTTTTTTCTAATAACTTCAAAAGCCTTCGTGAAATCTATGTTAGCTATACACTGTGTATCGGAAGTTTCAGGGATGGCCTGCGAGGTCAACCGATTCCCATATTTTGTTATTGTTTATTAATTTGCTGTCAATACAAATTGCTGCTGCAATTTGAGAGATAACTTAAATATAATAATAATAAAGTTAATATATCCAACTGGAAGTAATAATCCTACTGTAAATAAAGGTTGTTATTGCGATTTTGTTGAGCAAACTATATTTGCTCAATAATATTATTAACCTTAGTTTATACTATTGAAATGACAAATTTTAACTGTTGCTGTACTGTCTTATTAGTTAAAATCTCTCTTCTTTACATTCGCTTTATGGTGTTGTGTCAAGTTCGTTAAAACATGAAAAGTGCGTTTTTCAGCTGGCACATGAATGAAAACAAAAAAGTATTAAGAAACTAATTGATGCTTAAGCTTGTTATTGAAATATCAAGTTGGTTTCCGGATTAACAAAAGCTTTCTTTGGTGCACTTTTCGTTGACAATATTTTTCAAATTACTTATGATTTTTATATACTTATGTACATATATCTTAACAGCATTATTTGTACTACAACAAACTAATGGATTGCATTTGATTTCAGTGCACCAAATTGGTTGGTTGAATCGATTTCGCTGACTGGGACATTTGAAATCGCCGATGCTGGTTGGCGATTTCAACTTCAACTCTTTTTTTTCTACGCACAACTTCATTTCTAATAGCTAAAAGTCAATCTAACATCCATAAAACTTTTCATTTTGTCATTATAAGTCAGATTTTAGCACATATTTGTACTTTACATCAACTGTTTGAACACAATTTTGCTCCACTGTTTCCTACGTATATTTTTATTTTATATTTTTTCTTTCAAAAGTCTTTATTATTTATTTACCACCATCTTACGCCGGCGGGAGTGTGCAAACAAATTGCAATTGTTGCTTGTCATTGTACCAGACCTCTAAAGTAATTTGCCGTACGTGTGTGGAGTACAATAGTTTTTATATTTCCTTTTTTTATTTTACTTATTTTCCATTCGTTTGTTATTACTTTTCCTTGAGGTTGTACGAGTATGTTTTGAGTTAAATACAGACGAGAAAAAAGCGTTGGCCGTTTTGTAGATCTTATGATTTTTTAATGGTTTATTTTGAAGGTGTCTTTTAAGTTTTGCTTTGAGCTTTTTGCTTTTTTTGTTATAATTTAGTTAAGAAAAATAATCTAAGATTTAATTTAAAAGTAGTAGAAGCTTAAACATGTTGCGAAAAAATATCTACTCACGAGTAAAAATATAAGAAAATTTATATTTATAAGAACAGTTCGCTTAAAATTTGGATCCATTTGGCCCTAACAATTTTTCATTAAAACAATTACGTAGGTACTGGGTTATTAAGACGTGTATAATATGTAAAATATTGATGCCTTAGGGCATTTCCTTTAATCCAACCCAAGAATAATTTTTCATGTCTCAGAATGTTTATTCTTAATTTTATTACATATGAAATTATGATTCATAATAGGACTAGTGGGAGCCAGAATAAAGTTTTTTATTACCTCAAATTTACAACGAAAAATATATTATTTACATTTTGCGAGCTGCATCGATATTCCGTAATTCTCTAAATTTGAATATCGTTAATAAATGTAAAAGGTCAATTAAGTGATTTTTGTTTACTAATGTGATTTTAGAGCTCGACATACGAGTATCTTTGGCATTTGGTATAGTCTAAGGTAGCAGTCGGTAATAGGCTGACCCCGATCCGAATACGGATCGTGGTAGGTCGAAAGTTGAGCCGGCAAACAATGCTACAATTTCCTATAACTACCACTAAACATTGAATGTTCTGTAGGTTATGTTTTGACTTTCGAATCGTTTTTACAAATTTTCTTAAATTCATTTCGAAATCAAACATTAGTTATAATAGAATTGTATCCTTTTCGACCGACGGGGCCCCAGCAATGGCTAAGAGAATCAGAGATAAGAACGCAAGCTGAATCTCTTATTAGTGCATATCATAACCATGAAAGATCTTATTGACAACTTGGTCAAATTGATAATTTTTATGAGGTGTCGTTCTGATCTTCAGGGTCGACAGTTTTTTGGCGCTAACTGGTACAACTCTGTCTACACAGAACAACATGTTTATTTCTATGACAATAAACAAGCAGATGTCCTAAAAGTGTGTGTAAATATCTTTATTGATAAGAAATAGACAATGTGAAGAATTGAAACACATTATATATTTATAAAATATAATATCACGTTGTATGCACTCTATTTTATCTGCATTTTTTATATAACTATTTTATATAAATGTTCCACGCACATACAAGTCAAAAAGAACTAATATATATTTAACTTTTGGTACAAATGCTGATATACTAACACTTTATATATGCGCCATTCAATCAGTACGCTCTAAAATTTTGAGTTTACAAACATGTTCTGCACGGGTAAAAATTAAAACCAATTTCAATCGTGTGGGAACACAAATAAAACCGAACACAGAGACACAAGCCGACTGATGAAGTCATGGATGTACGCACATCTAATACGTAAAAAGTAATGCACACGTTTATATGCAACAGGTCTGTATAGACCTGGGTTCGCCTCCTAGGGTTAAGGAGTTTTACTCTGAATGTGTTTCTGACTTACTGCAAAATAAAAATATTCGTCTGCTAAGTAAATATCTCATTGAACGCTTCGGACAAATAACAGAACAAGTAACCTCCTTTTTGCAAAACTTGGACATACAGAAAGCACGGAAGCACCTGGAGTTCGTAAGAAATAATCGTAATATTCTAGCTGTTACTTTCCTGAACGACATTCTGAAATATATAAATGCGCTCAGCACCGAGTTGCAATGAAACTTACATATGGATATTTTTGAAAAAGACATTGCAAGTCAAGAATTTATATGTTTTCCAACAATGCTTGAATTTAAAAATATTTCTTAAGAAGACCTTCCACTATTTGTAAAGTTTGTATCAGATGAAGTGAATGAATAAGCTGCAATATTAAAAGACTTTGAAAAGATAAGGAAGCTGTCTCAATTTCCTGAATAACCTTACAAAATTTCGGCAGTGGCAGAATTGACTAACGTAGTAAGTTGTTCAATCTGTCAAAGCTTTTACTGTGCAAGTGGAGGTAATTGACTTGCAGGATTTTATAATTTTATAATTATAATTTATTTGCTGGTGGTTAAGCATTGTCTATATGGGGCAATCCAAGTCAAATTAGACAGTTTGGAGGACATTATCTTTTGATTACCTTTATTTTCTTCTGTGTTGATGTTCATTCTCAACAGCTAACAGAGATATCGAGTATTAAAAAAAATCGCGTTATAAGAAAACTATGTTCAAATAAATACTCATAACTTTTTCAATATTAGTCCAAATAGAATAATTTTGTTTTGTATTTTTTTCTTTTTTGCAAAGTGCAGCTGGTTGCGACTTTAGGGATTTAATATTTTAAATAAATTTTTTTCACTGTTTGTACTCCTTGATTTTCTTGAATTTTTTATATAAAACTTGATTTTTTGTGGGATTCAAATTACTAGTACATAAATTTCAAATAAAATAAAATATAGTCTTAAGCTGAAAAAATTTTCAATATAAAAAATATGTATGTATGTGCCTTACAAAATAAAATATTCCTGGTTTCCATGTATGTTAATATTTTAAAGAAAAATTATTACTCTTATAATTTATTTACTATTTCTCGTAGGCTTTTTTTGTCCAATAATTATTTTTAATTTTTTTACCCAAATTCTTTTAAATTCCTATTTAAAAAAATTTAATATGAAATTGTCTGGAGCAAATTTCAACAACCTGTTGAAAATAAAGCTAGAAAAGCTTACATCTTTTTTTTGTCCATCCAATCTTAATACATACTTAAAATTTTTTGGAAATTGTTCAAGTGTTTTCAACAGAAGGTGTTGATTGTTGGCCAAAGTTGCATACTGCCAGGCAACCTAATATGTATTTATACAATGCAAAGCTTTGGAAAAATATATATATATATATATGTAAACAAAAATCGATGCATAAAGTACTTTTATGAAAGAGGGTTTTAAAAAATTTTTAGTATCACTCAATAGCCATATGAAATTATCACACAGTTTTAAATATCTTTTGAAAAATATACAGCTGAAGGCGGACAAAATAACAGAAACAACCACAAGTTCGGAAAAGTTTAGAGAAAAATTGCATTTACAATAACAAATAACAAACAATGGCGCCACTTTGAGACTGATGATGAATAAACGCTGATTGAGATACTAAATGCAACGCCACAAAAAAGCATGCCACAGCAACAAGTATCTATCATTGATCTGATAAAGTTAATGTGTTTGTATTTACCAACACTTATGCATTCGTATTTATGAATATAAATAAAAAGACCTGCTTGTATATTTTTTATTAATTTATTGTTCATTAAGATTTCTTTCTTAATTAAAAAAAAGAAACACAAGATTTATTTTCAAAAGCTCATTTTGATAAGACTTTCGCAATCTTCAGCACCAGTAAATGAGAAATTTAGTATCATTTTTAAATCACTGAAACGTGCTGTGCGTAAACTTAACTCACAAGTACGCAAGTGCTTCAATAAATATAAAATATATCTTTTGAAATTTTTATAATTCCATAAAGTAATTGCATTTATGTATGTATGTACATATATACACATGTATTATTTTAGTGTGTTCGAGTATTCTGAGAGAAAGAGGATGGAGAAAAAACTGATAATATATTATAGCCATAAATTTGTTTAAATGTCAAGGTAACCGTGCAGGAGACGGTAACAAAATTGTACTCAAAGTGCAAACAATTTTGGTATTGGTACCTTTTCAATCGCAACCTATTCGGTGTGTGTGCAACAATAGTATATATTGTGCAAATTGATCCACAACTATTTCGTATTATGTTTGCGTACAGTTATACACATATACATACATACTCGTATGTGCCCTTCATTATGATATTCACATAAGAATTTTTGCTTCGAAATATTCAGTAAATCTTAAAAACTTACACTGTACAATTCTAAACTAAAATATTGCATAATATAAAAGCATTATTTGTTTTTATCAAATTTAATCTAATAAATATCTCAATACAATAAATATATGACTTAGACTTTCATAATTATGGGCGCATACTCGTATATGAAAAATATTACGAAGTCAAAGAACTTTAAGATACGCGGAATGTATTGGATACATACTCGTATAGGGGTAATATTAATAATCTAAAGCATTAACCAAAATTAAATGGCGTGTCTTATATGTGAATAAGTTTGATGGCACTATGGTTCTATGAGCTCCAATTATTAAGAAAATAACTTAAATTAACACTCAAACAAGCAGTTTCATAATCAGCAACTGGGGTTGTCTGTTTGGTGAAATTAAATTAGACCTTCGTGACGCTCGCGAAGCTAAGAAAATATTTCATTTTTGAGGTTATGGCAAAAAGGTAAAAATTTGTTGCTTAGTGTAATGGATAGAAAATATGGAACATTGGAATATATAATTAAATATTTGTTGCTGCAACAGATTTTCACCAATCTATTCTGTTTATAAATGCGTCAAAAGAAAAATTCATATATTATTCATGAATCAGGTACGAGAAGATGAAAATAAGAACCATATTGTATGATACTGTTCTTCACTTGGGATTTTTGCACTCGAGTGTTACTAAACATACTTTCCAATATTCTGTACTATACGCAGCTTGGGTTTATTGAAGATCTGCGAAACAAAAGGGGCACCATTTAGTAGATCAGTTTGTATCTCTTTCAATAAATCCTGACATCGATAACCCTCGGTAAAAATTCAAATGTGTGCAGTGTTTGGGTTGTTTGAAAAGAGGAATACGCACAGGAAATGTATCTTAGTATTCCTATCATGTATCATCATGCTGTCGTAATAAACTTGCTTCTCCAATTTTCTCGTTTTGTTAGGTAACTGCCTTGGTGACCAAGACTTTCGTTAATGATATCGATTTCGAATATCTCTCAGACATTTAGCGTGTAAGACTATCGAGAATTACACTCAAAAATAAATCAAAATTTGTTCAAGCGTCGCTCAGTTTTGTCCAAAAAACATTCGATTTCGTAAGTTCGCTACCAGCAGAAAAATTATTTTTGTTTATAATTTATTTATTTTAACTTACATTTTACATTAAGCATTTTTTTTCATAAAATTAGTTGCATGAAAATTTTTCATTTGTCAATAAGAGGAGCAAGTAATATTAAAAAAAAAAAATTGCCAAGAATGCATAAGTTTCATTCTACGTGCTTTTTTTTATATAAAATTCACTTTTATAGCGCTGCAATTAACAAATAGAAAAAGTTTCGTGCAACAGAGCTTATGAAATTTCATGAAAAAATGCTTAATGTAAATTGGGTATTACTTAATATATTTATTTATTTTATTCATATACTCACGCTGCAGGATTTGAACATGGTACCGCCATTCTAACAGACTAGTATGCATCCACACATTTGAAAAACTATCGAGAAAATTTCGAAGTTCGAAGCTTTAGCGACCATTCGAATTTTTTTAGATTTGCGAACAAATGTCGAACAATTTTGTTTCGAAATTTCTTCGAGCATTCGTTTACATCGAATTTCAGGTGAAGTGGGTGGTGTAGTATATTAGTCTGTTGTGACCCACTGTGCTAAGGCTATAAATAAGGAAACTACGTATGTAAGTATATGGGAGTGAGATACTCGTACACTAATGAAGTTTCCAAACTAAAGAGAGTGCAATGCAAGAGTCTATGAAAACCATTACAAATTCTATACAATTCAAGATGAAATTGTAAATAATTAATGCCAACTAAACTTAGTATAAAAAGTAAATATGAAACATACCAACATGTTGGAAGTTGTAAGCGCGTACATGGACACACAATTTCAAGCAGACCCTTCTTCTTCACACAAAACACGTCTGCATAAATGGTGCAAGTTACATTTAATAGATTAAAAACCTTAAACAATTTCTATCAAAGAGAACGAATAAATCAAATAGTACGAGTACATGCAAACATAAGCATAGTGGGTATGAATGTTAAAAATGCATTAGTTCCTCTTTCACCTTTAAGCCAATTCAATTTAAATATCTGCCAATAGGATACAGTTCATTCATACATTCGCAGACGACTGTGGAAGCCATTCGTTAGGGTTTGCTTGCGAATACACAACGTAAGTGTGATTGGTTTTGCAATCATTTGAATTAATAATTCGTTTGCATACTAAATTAGAAAAAATATTTTATACTTCCCATTTGGACATTACATAATTTTTCTTTTACATTTGTTCACGTTAAAATATGGATGTGCACGAGTGTGTGTTTATGTGTTCGGCATAAAAATATATTATTTTTTATTGAGTGCTAAGCACTTTGGAAATTAACACCTTTAACGTTTATACTACTTGATTTGTATTCGTACGTTTAATTATAGACATTCGTTTCAGGTTACTGTTTGTAGGAAATATTTTACTCGGTGAGAAAGCAAAGGATAAATTAAATGTCCTAATGAAAATGTTTGATAAATTTATTTATTATTTATAGATATTGCATTTTGTAAAAAACGCATACGGGTGTTTTTAAAATTGTTTCAAATGCTTAATACCACTTTATTTTTTTTTAATTATTGTTTTTTTTAAGAGAAAGTATACACACATACGTATATGTTTATTTGTGTTACTTATTTAAAAAAATGGATAGTGAAGAAAGCACACATGGAGAAGTAGAAACTAATTAAGTTAAATTGGTTTTTACAACTCTGGAACCCTGCTATTGTGCGTTTTGTTAGTTTTTATTGCATTACTTCATTGCCATTTTAAGGATTATTACACTTCGCCAAATATTGACGAATAAGGGCGTACAGATTATCATTATCATAGCCACTAACGCCCAGCAGAAAATCTTTGATGTTGACATGATTAGTAGCGCCAAGGATCGTACAGTCATGTGAATTTGAAGTCAACGCTCTAACAAGATCAACGACATCACCATTTACATATAAAAACAGCTATAAGGAAATTGTACGCACAGAGCCCCGGGACATATAATTATACCTGAAACAGAACAACAGTTGAAATATTAAGGTAGTTTCTTATATGATGAGAAGTTTGAGCACTTTTACTTTTCTTACTTTTAATGTAACAATATGATAAAACTGTATTATAAGATTAATCCAGATGATGAAATTTCAATGTTTATAATTTATCAAAGGGTTCATATATCACAAGCTTTTGAAATAAAAACTTTTTTTCCTTATTCTTTATTTAATTTTTTTTTGTAGCTGCTTCACAAAAATGCATTTGGTTCAAATATTTATTTTTTCTGTGTACTTCAGAGACGAATGAGGTGACTTTTCTCACACATACAACTATAGTTTTATTTTTGACATCACTGACATCACAGATTAGTAAGTAAAGGCTTGACAGTTCGTAAGTTATGATAATAGGTTTGATCTCGTACTTCTTGGGCAAAGTTCGGTAAAATGAGAACAAACTATAATTTTTCAGAATAACACAAAAAATGTACAAAAAAAACGAGAACACGAAAAACCAAAAATGTACCATACGTATGCATATACAGTATTGGCCTTATGTATAAGAAAAAACTGGCATGAAGTTAGCACGAGTGGCAAAATTTAACACGATCTTAGTTTGGTAATAAAAATTTTTCATTAAAAATTACGTGGGCCAAACAAAATCACCCTAGTCGAAGATGCTCTTATTTTTGCAAATTTGTTTTGACATTTGTGAACTAGACAATTGTAGAATACAAGTGAACAAGCCATGGAGCGATACACTCCCCAAGAACGCGGAATAATCGTGTCTATTTTTTCTATTTTTTCCGGGTCCGGGCCCGCAAGATCGCCCGATTTAACAGTTCCAGACTTTTTTGTGGGGTTTTTTGAAGTCGCATGTTTACGTGAACAATCCCGAGACTCTGGAAGCCCTCAAGGACAACACTTGACACGAGTGCGAGAATCTTTCGCCCGAAAAAACGAGCCCGTATTGCAATCAATTGTGACGGCGCCCATTTGGCCGATATCATCTTCTCGACTTGACCAATAAAATTCTAAAGGCTCAAATAAACATACTCAAAAACAGAATCGAAGTTTTTCTTTAACATAGAAAAAAAATGAGAGCCAAACAACAAACTACGGATGACTTGTTTTGGCCCACCTTATAGAACCAAGTTAAAATAATTTGTCAGTCCTGTAATACTATTTGCAAAATATGATTGAAAATTTTATCATTCTTATTACAATTACAGACATATGTATATTGTGTAAAAAGTGTAATGCCGAGTTTACATATGTGTGCCATGTGCCCAAAAAAGCGTCACCATTAATTACTTATGAAAAACTGTTTGATTCAGACAGATATTTATTGATTTAAACATTTTCCAATCATGTTTAATTCTACAAAATTGTCTAGTAGTTGTGTATGAAACTGTTTAACTCAAAAAATACATGTTTGAATCAAACAGTTTTTCATTAGAAATTAGTGGTTACGCTTTTTTAGACACATGGCACAAAGAAGTAAACTCGGCCTAACACACTCACGCGTAAAGAAAACTTAACGTTACCACAGCCCAATTATTTCACGTTTTTCGTTTCTGATGATACAAAAGCTCATTTTTAATTTCAAATGATAATTATACTGAGTAAACAAGCTGCACAAAAGTTTTGTTTTATACAAATGCCAAGGATTGAGTTCGAATTTATTTACAAGAATTTGTACTTTGAACTCCACATTCAATTTGATATTAACGTTCTGATTTGAAATCTTATTGCGCACAGAGACCAATAACAAAAGAAAATTCAACAGAGACCGAATGTCGTTTTAAAGTTATTTGATTGTTTATTAAAGTTTGCCTCAAAATCGACCCATTTTTCGTTTTAATTTAAATAAAATCTGCAAATCGAGTAGAGAGGGAGTAGCAGAAAATAAGCAAATAGAGAATAGCTTAAGTTTAAATATTGCTATTGTATTTTCAAAAAGTCAATTTCGTTAAAATTGTATAGCCAAATACTAACAATACAATAAAGAGAAGAAAAAACCAGCACAACCAACTCTACCTACTACCTTTCCGTCAAATCGTGATGTTGATTAATGTATATTTCGCATTTTTTAGTACATAAATAAAAACCTAAGACCACAACTAGACTCACACCAACCCACCACTCACTTACACACCCAGCAAACACCCAGGATTGATAATCATTTCAAAATGTTTCCAAATTAAACACTTTCTCAAATTTCGAACGTTTGAGACCACAGTAATATAGTATAACACATAATATATTATTATAAGTACATTATATTATAAAACATATCAATAGCATTGCAATAAATTAATTTATTATCACCGAATAACGAATTTTGCAACATGTGTATTCTTTATCATACATTAATGCTATTAATTCATTAGGAACAATGCATTATAGCTATCTAATTGATGGAGACTAAGGGTCACAAAGAAAACAGATTCATGGGAAAAACACTTGCGGAACAGAACAGCATACTGATGTATATTCATCAATGATATTTATGCAATTGATCCTACAAGTGTAGTGTTTTTCCTATTATGCTACTTCCTACTAAAAAGTGCCATTGCAAACTTTCAGGTATTTTACCTGAAAAAACCAATTAGTTGACTTCTAAATTCTGTTTTACCTTTTATTCCACTATTCTTATTTTGGTACAAATGCCAGAAACTGAGGGCATTTATGGAATGAGTTATAATTTTTCTGGTGCTTATATAGAAAATTATTTTATTCATTCCAAAATTGTCGAAATTACTACTATATTGTTAACTTACATTAACAATCACTATACAGGTGGATCTACTTTATAAGCTCTGTAGATCGTTTCTATCGTATTCTAAATGCCATCGTTTCTCGATTTGTGAGTAAAAAGTGTTTCTATATTTGAATGCGAAAACAGACAACACTAATTCTGTTTGGACTGGAATATTTCCCCAACTCTAGTGTCAAATGAAAACAAAATGTCACACAAATATTATTTCAATAACAGCAAAAGAAATAATTTACAAAAAAAATAATAATGAACAAGAATATAAAATTAATGTAAAATGCTTGAAAGAAGTTTTTTCTATCTACTGTGTCTACATAAGACAATTACACAAAAAACTTTTAAACAAATGTAAGCATATCAACTTGTTAATAATATTTTAGTTCAGCAATTCGTTGCATATATTTTCAAACAGTTTATTTTTCATACATAGCTATGTATATTTACACACAAATTCAAAACTTCATATGTTTTTGTACAATTTTGGTTGTTCTCGCACCAATTTAAAATGCGAGTTGTTTTGACAGTTCTTGCGAGAAACTTTTCACAAAATAGTTTTACAGAAACACTTTTTTCTCACATCCTTCCAATAATTGCTGGAAGTTTATTTAAATCACAGATAGTTTTCGTAAACTAAAGATACAGAAACACTTATGTGAGAAAAGCCCTTTTGTGTTTCATGCGGGAAATTTTACGATGCTAGAAACACAGAAACGAGCTACTGGTGACGACAATTTAGGGGATGTAGAAAAAACATGCAATTCCATTCTAATTCTTATAAATCTGTTTCCTTAACCTAAGAAAATACATTTGTAGAATACAAGACATGCATTTATCTTATTCATTGCCATTGCTTACATTTTTCTGCTGGGAAGAAGTCTGATTTTCTGGATACGAAAGGATCCATTCTCAATTTCTTTTTAAATGATTTCCCTATGTTTACTATGTATTGTACTTTGATCCACATAAAGTTTCTTCATATTTCTTATTTGTGGAATATAGTAGGATATGATTTACTTTTTCAAAGTTTTTTTTTCATAGAAATTAAATTTCTTTATCATAGAAATAGGTTCCGGTACTAAAAATCCGGTACTAATAATACTAATAACGCGCACTACATCTGAATATTGAGACGTTGTCAACTTTTTATGTTTATGAGACTTTTAAGATGCTATTAAATAAATTTTTTTCGGTAATATTAACACAATTTGTAAAATGAAAAATAAAAATTAGATGTAAGCGGACAAACTTAAAATGAACATCCTGAACTTCTTCAACCTAAACTGAATTATTTGGTAATTTCATATGAACGAATTCATCGAAATAACCACATGAGATAAAATCTGCTTGCTTGCTGGGTTAGCTTCATATGCAAACATATTTCTACTGTGCGGGGGCTAAATAAACGAAATATGTAGCTGCACAATATGGTATGAAAAACTTAAAAAATACATGAATTAATTATAAGATCTAAGTTTATTTAACTATTTTCTTTAAACCACACAGTCTGCTTATTGAGTATGAAAACTTCTTATATTTAATAAATCTACACACTAACAAATTTATATAGGACACACACAAACTTATAACAAATTAAATAAAACAATAAAACAACTTTATTTTCAAGCAGGAACAATTTACTAAATGTTCGTATCGACAATTCATATAAACAATAAGAATAAATAATGATTTGTTGATTTACTTAAATAAATTGGAACACCTAAAGGTTAATAAAAACAATAATAACAAATTATAATAGAAGCAATACACAACAATCATTGTGATCACACATACATCATCCGTTTAATTGTTCAATTAAAAGTTGTGTTAACAATTGTTAAATGAAATATTATGGCAATATTCTTTTTGTATTATTATTTTTATTAGTGTTGTTAAGGTGAACCTGATAAAAGTCTAAATACTTTATTAAACATTTTTGTAATTACAAACTTAAATTTATGTAGAGTATTTATATCTAAGGGCAAACTGATAAAAGGTCATTACTTGAAAGATTGTTTTTTGTTTTGTGCGTTAAAAATGTGAACAAACTGTTAAGAGATTTGATAAATCACGTATTAAGAGTGAATTCTTGTAGATATTTAGGATAAAAATATTCATAGACATATGCAATGCTAATGATGTAGTGAAAGGTATGTAATACTCAGAAAAAGACATGAAGCCCTTTTTGTGCGAATAGTAAAAGCCGCCTTATCTGATGTAACCTTTTTTTTAATAAGGCAAAATGGAAAAACTGAGTATGTGTATCGCTGCAAATACATAACTGCATCAGATATGGTAAGAGATGAAGAATGACAATGATAATGCGTAATGTGTAGGTTTACATGCAAATTTTTTATAAAGTGTTTTTTATAAAGTGACACAAGTTTAAATCATAAAAAACAAGGAAGTATATTTTTAATATCAATAGAACGGGTTTTATTGGAAAGAAAAAATTTACGCTGGCGCGCAGAAAGCGCAAGCTATAACACCCATTTTCAATAACTTTTTGCAGCATTTGCGGCCGTACTTCCAGCTGTTCAATTGTTTGTGGTTTATCGACGTAGACAAGTGACTAACATAACCCCAAAGAAAATAATCCAATGGAGTTAAATCACACAATCTTGGTTTCCAATTAATTGAGCCATTACGTGAAATTATTTTCTCATCAAAAGTTTCTTTGAGTTAATCAATTGTAGCGCCCGCTGTGTGGCATGTGGCTCCGTCCTGTTGGAACCATATATCAGCAAGATTAATGCCACGTATTTGAGGTACGCACAAAATTTCGAATCGTGTTCCTATACCGTTCATTATTGACAGTAACATTCTGACCATCATCGCTTTTGAAGACATATGGGCCAATGACTACACCAGCCAATAAAGCGCATCACACAGTAATTTTCTTTGGATGAAATGGTGTTTCGACCAAAAGTTGTGGATTCTCCTTATTCCAAATGCGACAACTCTGCTTATTTATGTACTCATTCAACCAGAATTATGCACGCCATAAAATGGAAGAAGTGCACGATGAGTTTGCGGAATAGAACAATTATTTTCGCCCTTATTATGAGTTGCATTCGATTTTCGATCTTCACTGGCGATCGAACATCGAAAATTGAACGTTCAGTTCATGTTATGAGCATCGAAAATTTCGTTGAGCAACGAATTTTCTATCGAACAGAATTTAGCTTTCGATGAAGTATTTTAGTATAAAAAATTATTATAAACGACTGTTTTTTAGTTTTAAGTAAAGTTATTGCAAATTTTAAAAATCACTTTGAGTGACATTCACAATAAGGATGTTCTTTGTCGAATACTCGTCTTAATACCAAATGAAAATACGTTTTGTCAAGAAAGTTGCTTATAAAAAGGGACTTTGATTAAAAATTTCAAAAATTTTCACGCGTTGCTCTGGTGTAACTCGGTTTATAATGAAATTTCAAGGCAAACTAAACAAAAAGCAACTATCAGCTGTTAAATGGATGATCAAATAAAGCAGTGATGCCAACTCAAAGTTGTAACACTATAAGATAAACATGATTTACAATTTTTAATTTTTAAATTTGTTTTTTTGTTATTTGTTTAGAAACGACATTTTTTGCAAAATGTAAAACTATATATATGTCAAATAATGAGCCAATATTCTGAAGATTATTTCAACATATTTCTGCACTTTTATAATAAATATGTTAATCAAAATAAAATATATTTTTTTTGTCTGTTACTCTTTTGCAGAAACCAAAAATAAAAGTACAAGGCAGGACAGGACTTCGGTGGGAAGCCCTGATGAAGATAATTACAATATAATATTCTGAAATGCGAGTGTTTTAATTAGTCGCTTAAATAGCCCGCAATTTAACAGCTGTCATGACTCAAGCTGTAATGATAAAAAAAGGAATGATTCAACAACACACTGAAATTAATATAATTCACTAAAAAATATTACAAGTTTCGCGGTCACGATTTGCAAAACTAAAACTAAAGTATTTTTACTTTTCTACATGTCAAATATGTTCTTGTTATGCATTAAATTTTGTTCATCTTTTAATATAAACAGAAATGGAATGAAAATTCTTGAAATGAAATGAAGCATTAGTAAATTAAAGGCCTGCCCTTGCCTAAGTATAATAAGAATATGGGAATTTAATTTTGATTAAAATAAATAAAGATCTACTTTATTAAATTTTAATTTCAAACATGACCAAACTGATGAAATTTCAAAAGGTTAACAGTGTATATTAAAAAATTGTATGCCACGTTTGGCCTGTTGGCCATATTGAAATTAATTTTTAAATTAAAAAAGTTATTAAGTTTATATTTTATTATTAAAAAAAAACATTGTAATCACTGCGTGCCTTCGAACATAGCGAAAATAGTATATGCGGTGCCAAGATATTTGTGTGCATTATTTGCCACAAGTCAACTTTCACTAATAGTTTCTTTAGACCGTGCGTTCTAAATAATACGACAAATTATGAATTTCATTTCATTAAGGTCTTTACTGTGAAATGACAAACTGAAAATTTATGTCAAATGCATCTTTAATTATAAATTTTTCTTAAATACATAAATGTAAAATTTTTTTAAAGAGAAAATCTGTTAAATTGTATTGGTATGTGCTGATATGTGCTTGTGTGCTTGTTGGGATTCATTGAAAACTTATTGAAAATTGATTAAATAACACTTTCCGCCCCAACACTCTTATGCTTCATTATGAGCCAACAACGATGGACGATGACGACGAAGACGACGACGACTACTCCCTGTGTGTTTGCTAAATTACTGACCCTTGACTTTGAATTTATTAGAAATGCTTGATCGGTTGCTTAGTAGTTGCAAATACTAGTTAAGAAGGCATGATGGTGTATGTCTGCCTGAATACTTGAAATTTGGAGGAGAAAAATGGTTGGCTGTTTAATTTAAACAGCCACTGCTGGTTTTTCCTTTCCACATTTTAACTGGAAAAGCAAAAAGTAACAAATTTCTATCAGCACTTGAAGGTTCTTTTACTCGTTTTTCTTTTATTTTTTGTCTTGCAAAACAACCTAAAACTACACACACTGTGTTGTACAAAATCATATTTAACTTTTTCTTCTTAAGTTTTTTATTTTTTATTTTAGGCCCACAAAAACAAATTACAGTCGTACAAGTGTAGAACAACAAAAAAAAATTGTTGCAGGGAGCATAAATTTAGTTTAGAGTATTTGAAAAAAGCAAAAAAAAAAAAACTATATAAACTGAATCGTAATCATAATCATTATGATTAAACGTTGGCTGTATGCGAAATCGTGTAGCAAGTTAATGAAAATGTAATTGAGTAACGAATGCTCACCATACCTTGGCCAGACAGTTTTGGGGGAAATCTTATGAACCACAAGCACATAATGCAAGCCAAATGAAATGCAAGGTAATGGAATGGAATAAAATACTTGAATGATCTTAAAAGGATGCTGTTTGAGATTTTTTTTTTACAGAAAAAACTTTTCTTTAGGAAAATACGTAAGGGAAAAAATTAAAAAATGGGAGTTAAAAAAAATCTGTTGTTTTTTACAATCGGCTAGTGCAAGTATTTTAAGTCTTTGACCACAGCAACAGCAGACCTTAAAGGTGCTGTTTGAATGAGTTTAAATGCCGTTTTTTTTTCTTTGTTGGTTTGTTAATATTACTTACAAACATATTTAAAATCAGGCGAAAAAAGATTTAAAAAGCCTAAAAACTGTATTTTTGGTTTATCTTCTTTGGCTCGCAGGTTCAAATCAAGTCTGGCGTATACAAAAAAATTAAAATTAAACTTGTTTGAAAGTAATATTTAAGGTTTTTTTTTAAATAACATTTTGAAAATGTTTTACAATAAGACAGTTGAGGAAGTAGTGCCTAAACAATTGGTTGAGCAGAATTTACATTATTGCATTGCGGTTGTTAAGACACCAGCGAGATTCCTTTCTGAGGCGTTGGCACTGAAAATATCGCAATGCTATGAGTTGAATTCATTTATTTCATTTTGCTGATAGGTATAAACGCATCTTTTTAAATTAGTCCTACTCTTGGAGGTGGTATACCGTTATACCCAAAATAAAGTGGTTACACGACATTCGCACACTAAATCATAAATACGCACAACTGAAAAAACCAGATGTTGAGGAGTTGCAAAAAACTGTTTAAACTGTGCATATGATGCAAGTATGTAATATGAAAACAGTCATAACGGTATTTATTTTATCTTTTATATCTTTTGGGACTATATCAGAAACAGATAGTCATTAGTACATTTTAGTAATTCTAGTGATAATGAAACTGCATATTTTGTTGTTGTTTTAATAAAAACAAAAATTATAAAAAAGGGAACTAATCCATAAAAAACACATAAAAAAGTAACTTTAATTTATTCATTCGTTCAGCAAGTAGGGATTTGGTTTGCGGTTTCTATTAAATATAAATGAAACTTCAATGTTTCGACGAATTATTAAAATCAAACACTTACTTATGAATTTGGACTTATAGAAAACTTTTAACTGATCCCGAAAAATCTTCTACATTTACATTTTGTTTTTTAAATTGATTTTGTAAACTAATTTTTATATTATCAAATTCTGTTATCTAATTTTTCGACCTTTTTCAATATATTCAATTAAACTAATTTTTTGAGCTTTAGGTCAGTGTTTATTATTATTTTAAAATAATATTTGACCTAAAGCTCAAAAAATTAGTTTAATTGAATTAAACTAATTTTTATAAAAACTTAAATTTTGCTTGACTCCATTTATATTTTCAACAAACCAATAAGACATTAAGAAGAAGCATAGTTGTGTGTTTCTGACTAAAATTGCAGCTTAGGAGTCGCAAAATTGTGCTGAATGTACTCTCAATTTCTACTGTCGTCATACCAAAATTTTTTTCCAAAAATGTTAGGCCCTTATTATGAGCAACTTTCGATCCTCGACTGTAGTCGAAAGTATTGATCGATCGACTTTGCATTTGGTATTATGACGAGCATTCAAAAGCTAAATTCTGTTCGATAGGAAATTCGTTGCTCAACTAAATTTTCGATGCTCATAATATGAATTGAACATCCGATTTTCTATGTTCGATAGCCAGCGAAGATCGAAAATCGAACGCAACTCATAATAAGGATCTTATTTTAAATTTTCTTGTATTTTATTGATCTTATAATATCAAGCCAGCGATGTGTGTATACCAACACGGCTGTTGAAAGTGCAACAAGTGTATATTTGTTGCTGTTTTTATATGATGTCTGCATTGTGTGTGTTTGTGGTTGTGCATTTCTTAATTAGCAGAAAGTACCCTGAATGAAGCTTGTGGTTAAGTGTCCCCAAGTCACCACCTTTGTCGACTATTTTGGTGACATTGTCAACGGCGCGTCTCCATATTAACATTGGCTTTCGAGGATCGAAAGTTGCTCATAATAAGGGCCTAACATTTTTGGAAAAAAATTTTGGTATGACGACAGTAGAAATTGAGAGTACATTCAGCACAATTTTGCGACTCCTAAGCTGCAATTTTAGTACACTGAAAGAAAAACACTTTATAACGGGAATGAAGCAATTATGTTGAACCCCTTTCATTAATAAAACGGCAAATTTCATTAATAAAATGAAACACTATATAATATTAATGCAAATTTCATTAATGCAATGAAACCTTTCTAATACTTAATATATTATAGTTCGTAGTATCATTAATGTTTCGAAATAGTTTTCATTCGGGTAATGAAAAACTTAAATACACGTTTTTATGAAGAATTCTTACAATAAAAAATAGTTTAAATTGATTAGGTGACAAAAAAGAAGATCAAAGTATTAAACCACAATTGCAATTAATCTATAGTTTTGGAAATTATAGTTTCGTTAAAACTTTAATGAAATATTTTCGTAACTACAATAAAGAAAATTTCCTGCTGCTGGCTAGTAGGCAGTGTGCCACCCTTCTAGTCGCAGGTTCGAATCCTGGAGACAAATCAAAGTATTTTTTTTTAATAAATATATGTATATTTATCAGTTATAACTTTTCAAATAAAAATAAATAATGTTGAATTAATTAGATCAATTGAATAATGTTGAATTAAAATTTCATTAATGATGGTATATATTTAGTGTGTATCTAAATAATATTTGAGGTTGTTGTGGCTGCAGCGGAAGGCACGTTAACTATCACGCGATGGGTTCCAAGTTCAAACATTGGCCGGAGAAGGCAATTATATCATACAAAAAAACATTTTTCTGATGCCTGTGCCAATATACACACGTAAGTTAAATAATTAATAAAATACAATTACTACTTTAAATTAATATATCAGAGTCATTACAACAATGAATTATGTTGTTAACACAATGATAACGATATCAAAAAAGTATTTGTTACGTCTCAGTAAAGATATACTGTCATGATATACATGAAAAATGTTGTTAATTCAATGAAAAATTTCGTTAAAAAAATGTAAGACCAAAGTCCCTTCATTGTATAGACTAAAAAGTTTCATTGCAATAATTACATTTTTCATTTAAAATATGAAAATGTACTTTGCTTAGTAAAAAACATGTCGTTACATGAATGAAAATATTTCGTTGTATATATGACATTTTTTCAGCTGATGAAACAATTTTCGTAATGTGAATGAAGCGTTGCATTGACTGCAAAACAATGACAAAATCATAAATATAATGTAAGAAATCATTGCATTTACGAAGGTTTTTCTCTCAGTGTAGTACGTTGCTTAAGGACTTACTGGAATTTACACACCAATAGAAGAAGAAATGTTAATTGCAATAGTATCAATCGTATTTAAGAAGATTCTACTTGGTGTAGTTAACCTCTTATCCAGAATTTTCTAAAAATATATAGTTATAAACATTTGAAAATACTGAGGTATTTCCTGGATCAACACTAAAAGTTCCAAGTTATCACATACAACACGTAATGATTACTAACTGAGAATCGCAAAATAACATCAAATACAACCTTGAAATACTAAGCCAAGAATAGTTTTGGAGCCAATTTATACATATAAATACATTTTTGAACACTAGTTACAAAATATTAAATAATGCACGCACGTGTGAAACACATTGTTGCATTAATAGTATTTTAAGATATTAAAAGGTTGTAGAAATTATGTATCATTGATGTTAAACTTTTTTTCAGCTCCTGCAATCAATCATGCTGAACTCCTTATTCCCAAGAATTAAATAAAATTTATTTTATCGAGCACAAAATTTAAATGCACGTAAATATGTTTAATTTAAATAATGTTTAATTCATTATTTTTAATTGACTTTAAAACTCATTACTTGAAAACCAAATATATTATGGAAAATCAAATACATAAAATATGCAATTATTAGCAAGCATGTATCAGTTGCATTTTGTTTGCAATTTCTATTACACCATTTCTATGCGATTTATATAATTTTAGTTTGCTAAGTTTTGCTTGTTTTGATGGTTAAGCACCATCTTTATGATAGGGAACTTATCAGTAGATTTCATTGCAAGTTTTTCAAATAAGCTGAAAAACTTCATATGTTTATAGTAAAACTCTTACGATGTTATTGATCACAATATGCAAACATCAAAAGTTTAAAAGTCTCAAAGATTAAACTGTTAAATTTAATAAATGACTGATTCAAGCATGAGACACCAACAAATAAAAATATTATGAGAACCAACATTTAAAAAGATAACATCTAAACCTTTTCTAAGAGATATTGACATTTTAGGTATTGGAAGTGTTCAGGAGATTTTATTTAGAGCAGCATTTTTGTTGGACTTTTACATCTTAACTATCTCAAAGCTATAAAATTTCAACTATAAAACAAATTCAAAACTAAAAACACGTATCTGGATTAGTTTCGTACTAGCTTACAATTCAGGTTAAACAATGTTTTACTCATTAAGGGCTAACTATAATATGTTTAAGGTGGCTTAAGCTACTTCAAAAATTATCGAAAAGGCTGTCAAATGCTTAAGCAACTTATTGATAGCTGTGTGCTTAAAATGAAAAAGTACAATATAGAAAACTTTTTCATTTTAAGCACATACTACACTTAGCAAATAAAGTAGTTTTTTTACTGTTGATTTTGATCGTTGCTCACAATTAATACGTGGTACTTATAAATTATTTCGCCTGAACTTGATAAATGTACAGGGTGTTTTTTTAGAGGTATAGAACTTCGAATTGAAATAAAACACAAGAAAATCGTTTTAATGTCCATCAATTTGGCTTTATTGGAAGGATAATTTTATGCCATTAACGTTTAAATATGATTTCGGGCATGTGGCCGCCGCGGCTGGCTCGAATAAAGCCAATTCTACAGGTCCAATTTTCAACCACTTTTTCGAGCATATGGGGCCGTATGTTGGCAATAACGCCACGAATGTTGGCTTCCAAGTCCCCTAACGTTTCTAATTTGTTGGTGTAGACGAGCGACTTCACATATCCCCAAAGAAAATAATCCAATGGTGTCAAATCACACGATCTTGGTGGCCAATTGACAGGTCCATTCCGCGAAATTATGCGCTCATCGAATGTTTCCTTCAATAAATCGATTGTGACGTGCGCTGTGTGGCATGTAGCGCCGTCTTGTTGGAACCACAACTCATCCACTTTCATGCCATCCAATTCGGGAACAAAATAGTCGGTTATCATGGCTCTATACCGGTCTCCATTAACGGTAACTGACTCTCCAGCATTATTTCGGAAGAAGTATGGCCCAATGACTCCACCAGCCCATAGAGCACACCAAACAGTCAGTTTTTGTGGATGTAATGGCGTCTCAAGGGTCTCATGTGGATTCTCTTCACTCCAAATGCGGCAATTTTGCTTGTTGACGTAGCCATTCAACCAAAAATGAGCCTCATCACTGAACAAAATTTTGCGATGAAAATCAGCATCGAGATCAATCTCATTTTCGGCCCATACACCAAAATCACGACGCATTGCATGGTCTCGCGGCTTTAATTCTTGCACAAGCTGGATCTTGTAAGGTCGCAAGCCAAGATCTTTGCGCAAAATCTTCCATAAAGTTGATGGACAAAGCTCCAATTGCTGTGCACGGTGGCGAATCGATTCATTCGGGTCCTCTTCAACACTTTGCTCTACAGCGGCAATTGTTTCTTCGGTGCGCACTGTTCGACGTCTCTGCGGATGCGTATTATCACATAGAGTAAACGTAGTGCGAAAACGATCCATGGTTAACCGAATTAATTGCTCTGATGGACGATTATGTCGACCATAAAATGGACGGAGCTTGCGGTAAACTTCGCGAACTGAACCATTATTTTCGAAATAAATTTGCACGATTTGCAAGCGTTGTTCTTTTGTCAACCTGTTCATGATGAAATGGCAAACTAAACTAAATATTAATCACTTGACAGCTGACAAAATGGCCGCCAGTTAAAAAAATGATGCCAACTTAAAGTTCTATACCTCAATAAAAAACACCCAATATATACCGTGCGTGCGTAAGTGCATTTTCACAAGTCGCTATATTGTTTTATATAAAATAATATTATATAAGATTAATCAAAACAAAATTTCTATTTCTAGAAAAGATTTGAAAATATTAAGCTGAAGTATAGCTAAAAATTATTCATTGAATTAATATTATAATATATTGAGTGCGATCAACAACTTTAATTGAAAATATAACCAAAAATCAATTAAAAATGTAAGTGACTCAAGTAAATTTTGTATTTGATTAAATTTTCAAACAAAAGTTTAATTGACTTAAATGTGTATATTTTTAATTTGAATTTTGATTTTATTTTCAATTAAAGTTGTTGATTGCAAGAATAATTTTGTCTGTGCTGACTCGAGCTTAACAGCTCATTTTGGTTCAAATACTCAATATATTGCCATTAATTTTGAGAAAGTCCCTGCGATTATATTATACATACTATGTAAAATTTACATAGTATATATCTACATTGCATTGCATCGCATTTGCAGTCATGAAATCTTCAATCCCTTTTCCCGTTTATGAGTTAAACATTTTACACATGTATATGAATGTAGATACATACATACATATCGCTCATTTACTCAAAGAACGTCATATCTGAAAAAAAAAAATTGTGATGCAGAATTAATCCTCATATGTCATACAAATATCTTTTTTACTCAACTCTTGAGAGAAAAATAAAATTTTCTTTCTCCATTAAGTTGTGTGTAAATTGAAAACTTTAAACTCGTTTTCGTTCAAACAGTTGTTTTTTAGTTATGACGTTTTTTGAGTAAATGAGCGATATGTAAAACAAAAGTTATGTGCATGTGTAAGTATGTGCCTGTGTGGGTATGAGCTTTTATAAATTTTAATATTGATAGACATTTTGCAACATTAAGAGAAAAAAAACTAGCTTGTGTAAAAGTAAAATATTTAAATGCTGCTGTAGTTGTTGTGTTATAGTAATATGTCGTCGAGTACTTAAAAAGTACAACAAACACAACGAACGACAGCCCATATAAATATCTCAAAACAGTTACAAAAAAAAAATTTTTTCCTCTTAATTTTTCTTTAAATGCTGTGGATTGTCTTTCAGTCATTTTTCTGTTGCTGCTGCCACATTCAAATGTTTGTAGTGGCACTCAGCGACTTGTGCTGTCTCATGTCTGTGTCGTTATTTTCAAAGTTCTATCAACAGCTGCTAAAAGTTGTTCATATTTAGTCTGAGTATTATGAAATCAAAACAAACCAAAAAATATTAAGAAAAATTTTAACAAAAAATAAAATTTTTGTATGCAAACAACATCATCTTCTAGCAACAGAAAGCATGAATATTGAATTTGGTTTAGAATTAAAAAGTCAAATTTCTGCTTTTATTTTTGTACTTGATTTTTATGTTAAATATTTTTTTATTATTAATAATTTGCCTACTCCAAGTATGTTTATACTGCTGGCAAAGCCCTCTAATTTTTTTTTAATTATGAGGGCTGCAACTCAATGTTGTTGCTGCTGCTAACATTGTTTGTTGCTGCCATGATTATTATTGTTGTTGTCGCTTTATAAGGTGCAGCAATTAAAAATGTCTACACCTTTCTTGGTTTGATAATTTTAAGGTTTCTTAGTTTTACTTTCTTTCCTACGATTTAATTTGCCTTTATGTTTATTTTAAAGGAATTAATACTGTTGATAATGTTTTAATTGCTACAATAAGCATGCACGTATTTATAGAATTTTTAGTCTATAATTAAATTTGAATTGTAGTGAGGAACATTTTTTAAAATTACTTTATTTAATAGTGACTTCTCAAATTGTTTCGACATCGGTGGAAATTTATGCTTATTTTAGTATCCGGTGCAACTTTGTAACAAAAGTTATCAAACTGTGGGAAACGATGAATGAACGACTAATGAAGAAGTTAAATGGATCTAAGCGTAAAAAATGTTTGCTTAAAGCTGGCAGTTTTCTTTAAGATACATAGAAGAAGAAGGCTTGTCTGGATACATAGCCCAAGTGATAGGCGGGAATCGAACTTACAGCCTCTGGAATATTGGTAAGTAGATTGCAAAACGAATATACTCAAAGCATTCGAAATTACAAAGAAACTGATCCCTCTGGAAGTTCTATATTGTTTCACAAATGAATTAAAGTAACCCTGAGCATTTCTAGCAAAGCGGTTTTTTATCATCAGTCACTTACAGCTGTCGACTTTTGTGAACACTTACGGGAAGAGTTAAGGTCATATGAACTCTTTTTTTTTTAATAATACAGTGCAGATTCGGTTGACGCATCCACTATAATTTTTTGGCTGTTTTGAAAACTGAGTTGGTTGCAAAAACCGAGTAAAAAATTTCTATGCCTGTTTTTCACAAAAAAGCTTATTTTAAGCCAAATAAAAGATTTATTAAAGAATCTAAGTTTAACTTTTAAAATAAATGCATCTGCCACGAACTTCTTTAGAGGTTGCTAATTTTTTTAATTCTACATACTGTTGATGTATGAATTTTGTATTCATTGCAAATCGTTTTCACAGGTTTTCACTTTCAAGTTTCTTCAGAACTTCACTCTGTTGCTATTGTTATTGTTAGTTTAACAAATTTTGTTACTATAGGCATTTTGTTTATCTTATAGAACAACCACTAACAATCAAAGAATTTTTTAAATTACCTTGGTTCCAAAACAGAAGCACCACTCGAAAATTCTTTGTCATTCCTAGAATAGTGGCAAATCAAAATGATTTTTGTACGTTAGCATAAGATTTTATGCACAAAGGTTTATAATTTTGAATTTAGTTATAAAATACAAAACGAAAGAGAGAACTTAACTTTGTTTGCAAAGTTGCGTTAATAGAGGTCTTTTTTTTGGAAAAGTCGCGTTAAGAGAGTCACCAATGTTAAGAATTTGGGTGTTGCGAACATCGAGATGTTGCGCTTATTGAGGGTTGCGTTAACCGACTCTGCACTGTATTTTGACGTAAGCTTATTCCGATAATAATAATAATATACATACAGAGGCAAAATAAACAGCAATAGGCATAAGTTTATGGCCAGGAATAGACATACATACACACATGCTTATATTAAAGGTTAAACGACTGTTTGTGGGCCTTCTTATTTCACCCAATGTACTTAATACAATGAAGCTTAACTGTCATATCCTCAAATTTATTGTTTCCTGGTTTTTTTATTTTTAATAAGTGAGATAGTAGTTTTTTTTAACAAATAATTCCATATTTGTCTTTACAAAATTTAAATGGTATTTGCAACAGATATTTAAAAATGCATTAAGACTTAATGATTGTTGGTTATGAAAAATTAAATGATCTTTATCAACTTCAGTAAAATGATGGCTGCTGTTCCTGAACTCTTTAGCAACGTTTATAATGATGTACGAGTACTTATGTGTGTGAGTAGTGCCTTTGTTGTTTATTTATATTTTTTTTGAATGAATATTTTAATTTAAGAAAACACCTTGTCGTTGTTTTTGATTAAAAAAGTGAAAAAAAAACTTATAAGAACGATTTTCTACACTATCGACTGCCACATCTAATGTGTTGCATTTAACGATCCTTTGCAGCACGAATAATGGCAAAAAGAACTTTATAATAAATTGTTTATTTAAAAACAGAACTTGTTGATTCAGCAATTATCATTATCATAATGATGGTAGTCAAAAGCTTATATTATATACACATATGTATATATGAAGTAAAGTCTTGTTTTCAACAGCAAACTGTTGCCACTCGTCTTTTTAGAGGGGCAAAAAAGTTGTTCAAAAATTTCACCGAATGGTTTAGTATCTAAACTTTAACACTTGCATAAGTTTATTTTTATTCTTATAAACTTGTTCATATAATTATTCCTAACACAAGCAGTTTTATGTTCCAGTTTAACCAAAATGGAGGCTTTGCAATTCATCAAAATGTTAAATTCAAAATTATTATATTTAATTTTGTGTTCAGTACGTAATGGGACTTTTATTAAAAATTATCATAATTACTTTATGTTGTTGAACACTGAAAGTGGTTTAATTTTGTTTTATCAAGTTTTTTTTTTATAGTGGCAAGAAAATAATTAAGTAATATTAATAGCTCGATATGAGTTCTAAAATAAAACATTGAAAATGAATACAATAATAAAACAGCAAAAGTTTCCATATTCTTCCCTATCACTCACTTTTAAGTAATTATCTTTCAAAGTCATTATTTGTAAGCGCGTTTGGTAAGTACTTGACGCCGCTGATACCATCATGCAAAAAGAATGACAAAAAGCACGAATGTGGAGTTAATGCAAAAGTATTAGCACTTTAGGTTATTGCTTTATTATAAAATCTTTTGTTATTTTATCATTTAGCAATACAAATTTTGTATTTATATGTAAAGTTCATAAAGAATTTTGAGGCAAATTACACTATTTTTTTAAGGCGGAAAATGCATATTTTTTATAAACTTGAACACTGACAGCCTTATGTACGAGTATAAGGTAAAACTTCAAGCCAGTTAAAATAAGGAAGGTGAAAAATTAGGGAGGGCACAGAGGCTAGTGTCTATATCTGGGAACGAACATTGGTAGTTCTTTCAGACTGCCGAATGAATGCAGCGTTTTCCAAGCTGAGGTCTTGGCGATCATCACGGCCACGGAACTGGTGGCCAGCAATGTAGCTGAAGGTGGGAAGGTAGCCTTCTACGTCGACAGCCAGGCAGCGCTAAAAGCTTTGAAGGGACACAATGTCAAATCCAAACTTATTAGTGACTGTAGAAGAGACTTGCTTATAGATAAATATAGTGTCCGACTATGTTGAGTTTCTGGCCACAGCAGTGTTGAGGGAAATCAAATTCCCGATGAGCTGACAACAATAGGGTCGGTGTTAGATGAGAGAATGTGTGACATGCGGTGAAATTACCAATAGGTTATTACTACGGGGAACTCAGCAATTGAGTAGAAAGCACGACCTACAGTTCATGGCGAAGTAGGGAGGATTGCAGAGTCTCGAGGGCTATGTGGCCAAAACTTGACTCAAGGAGATCCAAAGAGCTACGGGATATGGATAGGAAGGCGTTGACTGGTCACTGCTTGGCCAGAGAAAGAACCAGCATTTCTGTAAGATGTCCGGGGATGAGCAGGAACTGCCCGAAGCTGGAACGTCACAGGCATGGATGGCTGAGCAGACATTTCCATGAGAGCATTACTTATATGGATAAGTGTAAACTAGAGGACATCAGGGGCTTCATCATGGGAGTAGCTTAATGACTGATACTTTTTGTACTTTTTACTTTGTTCATTACTTTTAATGAACATGGTCGTAACGAGTTTCGCCGTAATATTTTATATATAAAATCACGCTAGGATTTAACAGTGTGTTAAAACTACATTTTGCGTCGATTTTAAATGTCGAATTGTATCCAGGAACTATCTGGCATGAAGTTTTATCTCATACATAACCGTTGGGGATTTTTAACCTATTAAACGCTAGGCATTGTAGAGTAAAATTAGTCTGTGATTCACAATATATCAAGCAAGGTATATCTAACTACTTATCTGATAGCGGTATTTCATTTGAAATTTTTTTGTTCTATTTACTTTGTATCTGACAAATATCAAAAATTCTTTCATGTTTTTGGTTATGGAACAATTACCATTATGTTTCGTACGAGCTTTTATTCCTCACACAGCTATAGTTGTTGTATTTTTGTGCAACATATCCTTGCAAATTTAGATGGTATAATTTCATCTTGATGCCAAGTATACCTCTCAATTCAAAAGTATGTTTTCATAACACACTTGCCTTTACATACAGACAATAGTCAAAAGTACAATATTTTGCAATTTTAATTTTTTTTGAGCTTTTAGAAGAAACAAATTCTTAAATGTTTATAAAAAAAATATATTTTTCAATTTTATTTTACGAATAACTAAGAGACTATTATTATATTATTGTAAATATTAATATGATTCGAAGTAAATTTTGTTAGTTACCGGATGGTGTTTTATTAGTCGATGTCGGAAATACTGCCTTTGAGTTATGGTGAATGATACTGGCATACATCATGAAAATATTAGGTAGGCTCATAAAAAAAATTGTGACGTGATGGAAAAAACCAATGATATATATAGTTTGCTTTAATATACTTAAATATACATAAAAAAATGGAATGAATTTTCGAAGGGGCGACAAAAAGTTGTTCAGTTAAGTCGATCTTCGACTGTAGTCGAAAGTATCCTTATTGTGAATATCACTCAAAGTGATTTTTAGAATTTGCAACCACTTTACTTAAAAATAATAACTAATCGTTTATAATAATTTGTTATACTAAAATACTTCATCGAAAGCTTAATTCAGTTCGATAGAAAATTCGTTGCTCAACAAAATTTTCGATGCTTATAATATGCATTGGACATTCCATTTTCGATGTTCGATATTCGGCGATGATCGAAAATATAATGCAACTCATTATAAAAGCCTTAAAAAATGGGAAGTTCACCTAGTATCGTAGTTCAAACAGGAACTCCATAATCAACATGTTTTTTTATTTTCTTACTCTATCATTGCTACATTGGCTGGAAATTTTTTCCATTGCCTTTTTAATCTAACCCATGCTTAAGTAGAGGTAAAATTAAGTGATTATTATATATGACATACTAAATATTCAGTTAAATGGCGCATTTGTGGTAAATGTTTCAGATTCTTTCGGAGTTAATGTTAACTGTTGCTATTTCAAGAACATATTAGACCATATTTCGATGCCATTTCTTGACGGCTTTATTTTGATCTTCGAAAATAAATTTATTTTCAGTTTTTTACCAGCAACTTAAAAACTTTGTATGACAAAATGAATTAACTTTTCAAACAAGATGCTGTTAATTGACTTTCTGAATAGAAGCCTGCACATTGCCTACCAATCCATTAGATTCACTGGTTAAGAAATCACCATCTCCATTCGACAAAGTGCAACAATTTATGACTTCACTCTATGAAGGTTCCTAACACATGATGGGCTCGGCTGGACAAATCACTAGGTCGTTATCTGTACCATTTGAATGGAGTGTTAAATGCTTTAATTACCGTTGCTTTTACTTGCTTAGATGATTGTTTTCGAGAATTTTTGGAAACCGTTTGCTTGCTTTTATCCTCCAGCATTTTATGATACCGTTTTATAGCCCATCTTTGCAGATTTTTCGCCCATTATGTTTAACAGATTACCTGCTCGATAGATTTGTATAACATCTCGTTACTAATTGGGATAGCTTAATGAAAAAAAAACAATCAAACACCACTTAAGAAAAACTAGGAGAAATGTTAAATCGTTCGTTAACAGCAGAATATTTGGACGTCCTTAAAGTGTCTCTAGTGGGACGACAAATTTGACCCGATAATAGAACTGATATAATGCCACAGTCAAGTCTGATCTACCTTCCGATGTGACAGTGTATGCTGGGTAGTATTCAGTGGACGGTGTAGTCCATAAAGAGCTGCCCCAGCAGAAGCTATCGCACAATCATACAACCACACATATTATGTATTAATGACACTACTCGGAATGATGGTAAGTAACAACTGAAAGCGGTAGGTGTAAATACCCCTTTCGACAGATAGTTAATAATATATTTTTAACGATACGAAAATTTGTTCAAAAACCCCGCTAAATTTCTGGGAGACTGTTTCTTAACTTTCAAGCTATCAAAAACAAATTATATTGTTACTTAACTAACGCAGCATAGTAATAAATAACTTCATCTGCAGAAACAAGTTCCAGTGCAATAGATCAGAGTCTAGTTTATGAAGGGGGTATGGATTTGAAAGCACCAGCAGGATTATTGGTTAAGCGAATATCAAGTAAAACATATGTAACTATTTTCTAAACAGTTTGTAAAATGTATGTCTAACAATTCATTTTATTAGATATAAGCAGTAAGAGTTTTCATGGGATTATTCAAAAGTCTCGCAAACTGTGCAATTGTTCATTTTTACACTCTCGTAAATTAAATGTCAAAAATTGTATGTATGGAAATTTATTTACACAAACATTAATGTTGGGTGAAGCCGTCCATGCTAGTATCCTCCAAAAAATTGTGAACAGCAAGTATAAACGTTTTTAATTGATATTTTCACAATTATATTTTTAGTTTATACAACTCAGAAAAAATTATTCACCAATTAATGTTTTCAATTAAAAATTTAATTGATGCAATTAAATTTTTATTTGTATTAATTAATTTGAGTGGAAAAACTTAATTGATATTATTAAATTGCTTATAGGTAAAAATTTAATTAATTTTTTAATTGATATTACAAATATTTTAGTTGATATTACAAAATTATTCATATTACTTTTTTGTGTGAATGTATGTTGTAATTCCTACAAATAATAACATTTTTAAAAACAAATTTACACCAATGCAACTTATTAAAATACACACTTTTTTGGTTTGGAAGCCTAGTCAACTTCTTGACAATACAAAGATTGATTACAGATTAATTTTCAATATAATAAAAAAGATGGCTTCTAGCCTTAAAAAATATGATATTATTTCCCGCGTAGAACACGTATGAAATGAAATTAAAATGTACACAAACATGTGAAAAAAATGACAAGATAAATAAGTAATAATAAATTTTAATTGATTCACAATAGCAGTTAACAAACCTGTTAAGTTTTCCCAAAAATCTTGACTGGTACACTTTAGCTGAGCAATTGTGCATTTTGTAAACAACAACTTCTGGGTCTTTTGGCGTTTTTTATGAATTTTTAGACACACAGACACTCTTTTTTTATTTTTATGGAAATATATATAAATATGTTTTTAAATTAAAAATTGCTGAAAATCTACCTGTTTTATTTTTATTAAATTAATTTGATTTTTTTGCTTGCGCAAATGTTGAAAAGGGACTTCATGAAACAAGTCTCGCATATTTGCCCAATTGCACAAATGGCAATTTTAAGCGTTCTCGTGAAAACCCTTAGTATGTATGTTAGAGGTTAAATAATAAAATTATTGAATTATTTATTTTATTAGATATGAATAGTAAATTGCTCCAAAAGTCTAAAACGAAGCAACTAACTTTTTTGTAAACAAATATGTACATCTTAATATTATTTTTAATTCGCAAAGAGTTTTACACAGAATAAATTTTATTTTTATTTCAACTAAGCTCAATGTGGAAATATTTTTCTGGGGAGTTTACAAAATAATGCTTTTGGTTGAAATAATAAACTTGGTAAACATGTCTGCAACACAAGTTCAACAAAAGGGTTCTGCTAAAAATTGCGATCCATCCAGCAACATCGACATGATGTTAAACAATTATGCTAATTGCAATTGGTAGCAGTTTTAAAAGTTCATGTTAACTTCATGTTCCAACTTGTCTCGGGCAAAAGGCAAACATCCAAGTTGAGATATTGCAACCACCATAGTTAAATTAAAAGGAGCAAATAACCAGTCTGGCCTTAAAATAAGAAACAAAAGAATAGCTGCAAGAAACATGCATAAAATGCTCTATTTATTGCATATAATCACGTCAAGTTTACAAAACCATTTTCATCTCATAATCATAATTTACCACAGACCAAGAAGAGTCAAATGATCTTCTTTTTCTTTCAAAACGCCATACCTTTTTCTTGAAGAAATGAGAGGCCAAAATCATGTTGCTGTTGCTGTTGCTGTTGGAGTGTCTTAGTGGTTAGTTTCAGAAAGTGTTTTTGATGTCTCAACATGATCGGTATGATCACCTTAAATAATTATGGCTTCAACATGTATTTTTTGTTTTTTTTTCTCAGTTGTTTAGCCATATTGTGTTAAATATTAAAAGTCGTTTAACCAGTGTTACAAGGCTACAGCAAAAGGTGATTTTGTATTTTAAAAATTCTGTGTAAATCATTTGCATTTGATTTTATGCTTAAGAGACAGTAAACAAATTTTATTTAAACTTTTTTTTTCATATTTGGCTTATAATAAATGGTAATTTAATTTGAATTAATTTAAATTTAATGAATTCTTTGTTTTGATTCAAAAATCTATACATATTTAGTTAGTAACATTTGGCTTTTAGCCAAATTCTTTCAAAATATTTTTTTTGCTTTCTGAGTTTCACCCACGTGTTTTCTAATTTTTGTAAATTTTAGCTACGAAAAATAAGATTAGAAAAATGTTCAAAATATGAAACTTTAATGAATGAAAATAAATTTCTTTAAAAAAAATCAATTCCATATAATACACACTGAGAAAACAGAACTTCTGGTAAACCTATAAAGGTTAAAGCAAAATATAAAAAAACTTCATAATAATAATAAGAATTGTTGAAAGAAATTTGATATTAAAGGGAGAAGGACTTCATGCATTTAAAAAAGGTATTTTTAGGCGCCTAAAATATGACATCAAAAACGAAAAATATGTACTAAAAACAATAAAATATGCACATATTTTAAAAATTTTTTGTTAAAAAAAAAAGTTTTCAATTTACATACAACTAAATAACTATATAAAAATATTTTTTTTTCTCAAGAAGTGCATTTACAAGCCTGTTACATTAAATTTTTACACAAAAGAAAAGGGGAGATACGTAAATAGAAAAATAAAAGTGTTGTTATATATTTAATTTTAATTGAAAGTTTTATAGTTTCTATATTTTCGAATATAAAGTTCAATAAATTTGTTCTTAGAAAGCTTTTGTGCATTGAAAAGGACCTTTTAACGTTTGTGTATGTAATCGGCCCAAATTTTGAGTGATTCTTTTGATATAATTTTTTTTATATTTATTCAACTCAACCATTACAGTGAGGTGAATACTAGTTATAAGATTTGTTTTTTAAATCCGTTACCATTTTTAAAAACAATATCAAGTTTCCGCAGAATTGTTTCACTACTTTCGGCTTTAATTGCAGACAATTTCCTCTTGAAATCATCAAAATGACAATTTCCATTCAATTTGGTAGGTGTGTGTGCTTGTATAATCGTTTTACAATTCTACAACAATTCAAGCTAATAAATTTGCCAAAAAACAGTTTTCCATTATTAATTTGTAAGTAATAATATTTTTTTAAATCTGATTTTCTGACAAAATATGACACAAAACCATGCATTTATACCAAACTAGGAGACAAAAATATGCATTTATGACCAAATTATGCAAAAATATGAATTTTCAGCAAAATATGCACTAACAAATCGATGTCATTTGTAAGCAAACTCATTGTTTCGTAAAGATATTTCGTTCTTGCCATTATCACGGTTAAGGCAAAAAATATGCATTTGCATGAAACCCCTGTCCCTTTATATCAGAGAATGACAAAAGTATCATTTTAAATACTCTTTGAGTGTTGGCCGTCAAAGCACTATGAATGGCGTGTAGCTAAAAATAAAAAAACACGCAAAACTCACACAATTCTTTTAACTATAAACATCCAAAAACTATATTTATACTCATTTTTTTATATTACACAGCACAAACGACAGCAACTAAAATGTATAGGCTGTGTGAGCTGGAACCACACGAACGAATATAAAAATATTCTGAATATTAAATTGACTACACATGTGTGCATACAGGCCTATTTTACTTACACATCCACATAAGGGATGTTTTCAAACAGCCTCACACACACAAACAAACATTTTCCATTCCATTTAATGTCCCCAAATGATTGTATATGGTGGCGAATGATGAATAAATATTCCGAGTATCGCTGTTTGTTTGGTTTTGACTGATCAAACATTCATTGTCGGTGTATAAATATACTCAGACTTAAAGTATGAGAGAGAGCCAATTAGTTTGATATGCATGTGCCTTTTTATTTGTAGTTGTAGCGCAGTTTAGTTTTTTTGCATAAACGGAGCAGAGCTGCTCTTGTATGTTGGAATCGGTTTTAGTCATAGTTGCTTGAGAAAATATATGTGAGCATACAAAATGTTTGCGCTACAAGTGGTACTTTGAGAAGTTTCTAACATTAAGACCATTTATTTATGTATATTTTTTGAGTACTCATTGTCATTCTCTGATACTTACACATTAGGGATGCCAATCCCGAAATCCCGATCCCAAAAATCTCGTATCCCGGGATTTAAATTTTTTAATCCCGGGATTTTCGGGATTCAGTCAAATTGTTTACTAAGTTTTGTTTGTTTTTTTTTTTAATAAATTCATCACGACCTTCCCCCATGTGAAGATAGTAACCGTGGCAATACAATATTGACCTTTTATAATTGAAATTTATTTGCCGCTGGTTAAGCATTACCTATACACATATATATTTCATTGATGCTTTGCCAAATCATTAGTATACTTCAACCAAATTTTTTGAACAGTCACAAACTTCTTATCTTATGCACAGACTTAAAAAAAAATTTAAGAATTCACAAATAATAATATTTTTGAAAATCACAAAAGAAAAATAAGCGTAGCAAGCTTAGAAACTCTAACAAAACCAAGCAAATAATTTATATTCGATATGAATTTGGGTTTTGTTAAAGTTTCTAAGCTTGCTACGCTTATTTTTCTTTTGCGATTTTCAAAAATATTACATATTCCATACTTTTTGCAAAAAAGTTACGTATATAAAGCAAAAAGCTACATCAACTGACACCACACACAGTGGACCAAACACAAAAAGAACGCTGATGAGGAAGGTTTAGTGGCCTTCGAAAACAGCCGGTTGTTCCGTTCAACTATGTGTTTGTCAGAATATTTACAACTAACTTTGATGTTATTTTTTCATTAATAATTATCACATGTAAAGCGATACGAACTGTAGCCTGATCAAATCATAAATATAAAAATATTATTATTTGTGAATTCTCAAATATTTTTTTAAATAATTATAAAACTTTTGTTTGTGAACCTCTTTTTAGTAAATACCCGAGTCCCGAATAATTTCTGAATCCCAAAAAATATCGGGGTCCAGAAAAATCCCAATATCTCGGGAAAAACCAGTCCCGATTGGCATCCTTAGTATACATATATGTATATATACACATACTTACAAAAATTGTATAAGCAAAGAATATTAATATTTTCTAACAACTTTTATTGCGCATTAGTTAGGCTGAGTTTATATTTGGCATTTCTTGTGTGTCATGTGCCCAAAAAAGCGTAACCACTAATTAATAATGAAAAACTGTTTGATTCAGGCATGTGTTAATTGATTTAAACTATTTCCAATCATGTTGGATTCTATAAAATTGTCTATTAGTTATGTACGAAACTGTTTAACTTAATAAATGCGTGTCTGAATCAAACAGTTTTTCATTATTAGTTAGTGGTTACACTTTTTTTACGCATGTGTGGCACATGGCACACAGATGTAAGCCCGGCCTTAGACATGTTGTGTGTATTTAAAATATCTACAAATAATTCTGCCAAAAAAACCAATTTCAATGCAAAGATCTGATAGAACAAGATAAGAAGAAGTAAGTGAAATATAATATTAAATTTTAATGGGCGTGCCTCCGCCCAATGTGTGCTTTTCACAGCTCAGGGTGCGTGTTAAGTCTTATAAAAATTGGTAAAGTAGAACTACTTAAAACAAAATATTAAATTTTAATGAGTGTAACCCTGACCCGTTTTTAAATGAAGAATCGTATCTATTTTAGGGCTCAAGGTGTGCTGTAAGTTTCGTAAAAATCGGTTAAGTAGAACCGCGTGAATAATTGCAATAAATTTTAATGGGTGTAACTCCACCAATTTTTTCAACTTTCAAATTCTAAGATAACAAGAACTAAAGTTGTTGGATAGGTTTCGCAGCAATCAACTGAGTAGAATATCATTAAATAGTACAATGGGACCAATCGGAAGATATACCCCCTCAGACAATACCGCGTTATGAAGTAACACGAAAAAAAGAGACGAAGCGACAACCCCCTTCTTTTTTTGAAGTCGTTTAAAAATAGGTGCCGTTTGACTTTAAAGCTTTCTTAATTATCATATCATGAGCATATCACACCCTATGCTATAAATATATACATACATAAATATATTATACTCGTATAACACGGATATTCACAACATGTGCTGTTACTCAAACACGCGAAAACTAGACATTTAAAGGCGTGTACAATAAAGCTAGAAACAAGTAGTCTACATCACAATAACAAATTTAATAAGTTAAAATTTTTATTCTTAAAAAAATTCCAGGAAGGAAAAAAAAATTTAGTAAATTGTCGTCCTCTGAGATCCGGAAATCTTTTCGTCAGTATACAATAAAACTGGTAAATAATTTTGCGGAACTCTTTTGAAGAAAACAACTAAAGAATGCTTTTGCAGGTTACACAAGGACAGCAGAAGGTTCAGAAATCCAACATGTAATTTCAAGAGTTGAGAAGAGTGATGTTCGATTAAACAAACGTTCTTACTTATGAGACATCATGTTTTTCCTGAACTTAGTGCAAATATATAGGATTGTTATATATTCAGTTCAGAACTTTTTAAGAATTTCGCCATCGATTTTGTAAATCAATAAAAAAATGGAATGGAATTCTTTACTTTTAATCAAAAACTAATTAAAATATGAATGGTTTCAACTATAAAATACAATTGAATCAATAAAAAAGTTAATTGAAAATAAATTAAAAGTGAATAAATAAAAAAAAGAAGAGAGGTTTTTTAAACCACCTGGTTAAAGCTATGCTGCTTCGTTACATAAAACCAATTTCGTTTGAGAAATGACAATGCAATAAAATTATATTATATGATGATGTCAAATTACCCTCAAATATTTTAAAACGTTTTTATTTATTTGCCATTATTTTCTTTTCTAATTGCGTACAATTAATGTATTGTTTGTGGTCGGCGGGGCCTGTTAGCCAGCTTACAGCCAATCAATTTCATTCTCTGGTTTGTGCTCATGTGAAAAAACAATACAAAACAAATTGAGCAATTGTTATCATTGTATTTGTTTTATTATTGTTGCACTCACTTCAAAGAACGAAACAAAACAAAAACAAACATTTTGTTTCGTTTATTTTCGTACTCTGATTTTAAGTACAAAGAAATCAAAACAAAAATAAATTTATAACTGTAATAGTATCGATTATTTTTGTTACGAAAATCACATCCTAACTCCTGTATCGCGCAATAAAGAGCATAGCTCCAATAAATAACTCAATAATTGAAAGGACAACCATCATGAATAAAAATTGTATTAAAAAACTAAGTAAGTTGATTCGCTTAGCCATTTTGTATGCTGCATTTCATCATAAGACGTCCAATCCAATTTGTAGTTAATTTATTAAAATCGAACAAACCGTTATCAAGTTATAATGAAATAGGTCGGAAGTACCGCCTTTTGTAAGGGGTCATATTAGCCACGCTCATTAAAAAATCTATATGTGATAGTTAAAAACTTAACAATTTATATAACATAGATTTTTATTTAATACAAATTTTTTGCAGAACAGTGTAATTCTCATTTGAACAGAATTAATTGTTGATCAATGAAGTATACTTTGAATCCCTCCCTATCCCTACTTAACTTTATGGCTTTGAATCAAGTGACAAAGTTTATGCAAACTAAATTTTTTACTTCATATCAAACATGCTTTACTCCTCATTTCCACAAAAAATTAAAAAAACAGAAACTAAAATGTATACAAATTACTACAACCTTAAGGGCATTCCAATTAACTTGAGCTCGATAAATTTAGCATAAATTCCATATTATAAATTTTACAGCCACTTGATTTACAACAATTTATAAATACTGGAACAATTTTTAATAAAAGTCTTAAGGCATTTTTGTTTTTAATTGATTGCACTTTGTAGGCTTAAGCAAGAGATGGTGCACTGGCGATTACTTCTTATCGATTATTTGTCACTTAGTGCATGCACTAAAACAGATTTAACTTACAACAGCACTGAATTTAACGTTTCAAATTGTATTACAAAATAATTATAAAATAATAACAAAATAATAATTAAAATCGTATTAGAGTCAAGTTGCTTTTCGAAATTAATTAGATTTTAACAATTTCTTTACGTAAAATTTGCGATTGCTCGTTGCAATGTTTTGCCAGCAACGCACTAGAGACACACAAAAATATAAAATAAAGTTAATGCACCAACAATATTTAATTACATTCTATCATAAGTCGTTGAGCACAATGAAATACTTTTATTTCGAGATTTATTATTTTACACAGCTGGAAATGTGTGAAATCTTAAGTGATATATTTTTAAAAGAACATATAAACAAAATGCCAGCTTTAGATTTGTGTAAAAATGCCAAGTGGCTGGATAAAGAAATATATTCCTTCAGTTAAATTAACTAATAAAAATGTTCTGAAATTAATATTTTTTAACAGTCATTTAATGATTTCATTTATTACCAATGTGCAGTGTATTTTACCTTATTCGGTTAAAAACTGTTCAAAAATATCTTCGAATGTCGGTCTAACTTAAGCTTTTTGCTATCTTCAGAGCTGGAGAAATAACCTGTGTGTTATATTATTTCAATGACAAGTAGTGTCGAAATTTATGTGGATACACAGAGAAAAAATGCCTAATAGAATCAAGAAAATTTTCTCTTACGAAACGTTTTTAGTTAGGGGTATCCCAGCAGAGAGAAGCGAAGATTTTTCCATAGAGATTTCTTATTATTTTTATGTGGTAAATCTTATTAATTTTATCAATAAGAAAACCATATAAAATCAAGAAGAAATCTTGTCATTCACACTTTTTTTGGCACCAAAAAAACAATCCATAGAGAAAAACTTCTTGATTCTATTATCTTTTCTTATAAATTGTAAACTATAGAGATTTCTTATTGATTTCATTAGGTTGCCTTGTTAATTTTTTCAAAAAGGTTTTCCTTATTAAATTAATAAGATTTCCTTATTGAAAAAAAACCATAGAGATATCTTACGAATTTTGTTCTATTTTATGAGGTATTTATTAGGCACAGTTTTCTCTGTGTAGCTTGCAAAAAATAAGGCGAACAGCTTCGTCGGTTGCTAGGAAGCAATTAACCCAAGAAATTGTAGTGTAGCACCCAGCAGCCGTATAGCGCCACCAGAAATCTGGGTAAAATTAACTTTTTGCTCATTCAGTGAATGACATTAAATTCGTGGCCTCAAGTCAGTGGTGTCCACTAAGAAAAAAGTGGTAATAAATATGGAACTTTTAAGTACTAAATGGCTTTGTCTGAAACTCTCAACGGTTGTAGCGGACCAGCGAAAATTTCAGCACCATATCTTTTGAAGTCTGTCTTTTTACCCCGTGCAAAACTTTTACAGAACCATTGTCTCAAATTTATGATTTTTTACCCCTGCCATATGTAGGCTACATGCACAAAGTGAAGAAATTATCGTGGTAAGCAGATCTATAGGGGATGACCTTTAATAATGTAAAAAAAAACAAATAAAAATTTTTGAGAAATATTAAAAATTTTTAGTTAAAGTTCAAAGTTTTGAGCATAGACCTTTTTACGGCTAAACTGATTAAGATATTTTAAGGTTTTTTTCTCATTTTAAAGTGTGATTTTGTTAGAGCTTTCGGATAAATGTATGAAATCTTAATTTCAGTCGGTGGAACAATCTATATAATTCAATGTTTAAAGATGATTTCATGTAAATGTTGACCGCGGCTACGCCTGAAATGGTTCATTCGCTATGTCCAACTTTGTTTTACTCTCGCCAACATATCGGCCAGTATCTCACCAATAAATTTTTCAATATTGACTTGCAGTGTGTCAACCGTTGCAGGCTTGTCCCCATAGACATGAGCCTTAACATAGCTCCACAACAAATAGTCTAAAGGAGTTAAATCGCACGATATAGGCGGTCAATCGACCATCCGAAAACGTTAAATAAACTGTTCACTGAAGCATTCTTTCGCAAGCTGGCAAGTGATAACGTTTTGCTGAAACCACAATTCTGCCAAGACCAGCTCTTCTATTTTGGGCCTAACTACTGCGAATGGCGCCGAAACGATAATCCACGGTCATCAACAACACTGACAGATACAGCTGAGATATTGGTGGTTTAATGTTCAATAATACAATTTTGGTGCGAAACTTAGTCACAAGATTCCGAATAGCCGCCTCAGAAGGTCGCCCAAACTGACCATAAGATGGAAAACGTGAACGATGCACTTTCTTAACCGAGCATGAATTTTAATAATATAATTTAATAATCTGCAAGCGTTGTTCATTTGTAAGTCGATTCACGGTTAAATTACAGACCAAACTGAACGTGTTTTAACAGTAACAGATGAGTTGCCAAAAATAAAGTTGCTAAAAAATCACCCTTTACTAACTTTATAGGAAATTGACTCTCGTACTTTTAATTAAGTTCAGACGCTTGGTAAGAAAGTTGAGATCAAAAATTCAAAAAACGTCGAAATATTAAACAGTTTAATTTCGAAGTGAAGTATCTCTTAAACTTTAAAAGATTTGAAAAATTTTGGATATCAAACAGCATAAATTTACGAAAGTAACAAGCCACTGGTTCAACTACAGACTTCACAAGCCATGGTGCTACAAATTTCACTCCTCTTTAATTAAAGTGATTAACTTTCAGGTAAATCTATTCTGTAGCTTAGAAGTTTCATATTTTTTAAAAATTTTTCTTATTTTTCATCACTGCGCGTTACATATTGTCCTATTGAGTCTATGGTGTGTGTACTGTTCTTAGAAATCTGACCTTAGACTAATTTTGTAATGCCAAAGTGGGAAAAAATTTGCTGGAGATCTTAGTAAGAGACTTATGCGAATTTTGTGACACCGGAATTGTGTGTACCAGTGGCAACGTTTGTCATTTCTGATATTTTCCGTTGTGTGGCACTGGTTTCAATATAAAAAATATAATGTGAACGGCGTTGCACAAATTTTGAAAATAACCCCACAGAATGACAACACAAGGAATGCCAAATGTGTACTCGGCATGAGTTATAACTGCTGCCTTATCAAAAGAAGGAATACCTGATGTAATAAGCAATCAACATATCGCAGGCATGCGATGGTACGCTCTACCATATATCAATAGTAAATCTCTACTGATTCACTATTAACGATGGTCCTTGCTATATACATTTGTAATTTGCTTGTCATTGAGAATTCACTAGTACCCTTAGAGCAAATGATATGGGAATGATATGTATATAATGATATGGGAGCTTTTAATGCATATTACTAAGATTTTCACTCTATTGGTGTTGGCAGAGCGCCAAGCTACAAGCTGTGGTTAAGCATTTAAATATATGTATCTTATATTAATAAAGTGTATTAAAAAAAAGTGTACCAAATTCGTTGTTAATACCACTAAAAGTACTCGACGAAAGTGGTGACTTAAAGATACTTAAGGGAACCTCATTCGTCTTCTAAATTAGACATGATTCTTTTAAGCTTCTGTTTATACAGTGTTAATGGTGGCGATCATTACCGAGAAAAATAATAGCAAATATAAAATGTGACAATAAAATTCTATCTACTGAGAACAGTTTGCTACAACAACTTCCACTACCACGTTGAGCTATTAAAAATATAAAAAAATCCCAAAGCTATAAAAAGCAAAGTCTAAAGCCCATACAGCAGCTGCGTGGATCTGCATTGTCGAAAGTCTGCAGTGTAAGTGAAGAGATTTTTTGGTAGTTTCTTTTTTAACTGCTGCAGGCCTGCCACAAGTTGGTAATAAAATAGTTTCTTTTCTTTAAGCAATTGTTGCTGTTGTTGCTTGCTTTGTTTATACGTAACGTTTTGCACGTAAATTTGCAGTTTATTTTGTTGGCTTGACTGTAAAACAAAACAACATATTTATTGTAGTTGTTGTTTCGAATAATTATTTTCCCATTAGTGCAACTGCAGACACTAACAAACAAATAAACAATAAAAACAGCAGCAACATGTAATGAATGCAGTTTCGTTTTATTGTTGTTGCTTTAATAAATATTTCATATCTATTAATATCTGATTTAAAAACTCACGTAAATCATTTTTATGCATTTTTTATTCTGTAAAAGTACAAAATTGTTTACATGTTTTCCAAATGAAAAAAAGGACTGATTATTTTTCAGGTTAATTTCATTTTAATTTGCTGAGATCGTTGCTCCGGGTGTGCTGAGAGACGGGGTACTACAGTTGAGATAGAAATTAAACATAAATCGTGAGTTAGACTGTCAATAGGTCATAACTTCCCGCCTTCATCAATATTTTGTTTTTTGTACTTAATGTAGAGACCCAACAATTTTTTTGTTCACCCCTAAACTTTGGCAACTAAGAAAAATACTTCGTCATTATTTTTATTTAACAATTCGTGAATGTTTCTAGTTCTTAAAAGAAATATTTTTTTCACACTCACTAAAGCTCGATATTTATGGTTGTTCACACCAAACATAATAATTATTTTTCATTAGATTTGTTTGTACGTGTGTTGGGTGTGTGTGATAGTTTAGGGTCTTCTTCGCCAGACTGGTTGGTGGGAGTTTTTCGCACCGTTCACTTTCACGCAGCATGAACTCTTTGAAGATTATTCATTCAATATGAGGTTCCAGTATCGCAAGCTAATGAATATTTTTGGATTTGTTTACTTATTTTGACAAATTGATGTATTGAAATAAGTACATACATATATATATATATTTGAGCATTCATTGTAATCCACGTTTCAATTGCTTGATTAGTTAAATAATCGAGATTGGGATTTTCGCTCTTAAAAATTGTCTTCGTTTTTGTGAATACTTTTAATTGTATTTTCCTTTTTTTAAAGCAATCTATTACCTTATCAAATACACGTATATTTCCAGCAACTTTGCTTACCAGACTGCAAAAAAATGTATGTCAGTCGTCAGTACTTATAATTTGACCAAATAACAAATTATTTTGTTTGAAAAGTACAAAAACACAAATCTTCCTCAAAAACCGTGCAGATATGAGACTAAAGAAATATATTTTGTTTTGCCAACAAATATCCAATTACACTGTGCTCGAATTACATTTTTGAACAAGCACACTGTTATTAATGAATTATTATTTTTTAATATACAAAAAATTAAGGCATTATTTTTTGCTTAACCCTAGTCCTTGTGCCCAAGTACAGGTGTGGCCAGTATCAATTTTTCCGTTTTTATTTAAATATTCGAAGAACCAGTATTTTTTTTAATGCAATTTTGTAGCTGAACATATTTGCAAACATTTTGAGTGGTCATAAGAATACAATGTGATCGGGCTAACGTCAACACATCGGTATAAATGTCAACAAAAAAAGGCCAATATGTTTGCAGCATTAAAGCAATAAGGAGGACAAAATTTAAATCATTTAATTTATAGTTAATAATTATTATAATATTAATGCTAATATTATTATAATATAATAATAAAAGCATAAATTTATATTACCAACACAAAAACATTATTTTATTATGTAGCCAATTCATAAAATTTGCATTAAAATTACTCCAGTATACCTGTACTTCGATATACGTTCTTGGGGTCTCGACTTTGGAGACTCATAGCTCCTCAATGACTTGCCCTAGGACAGTAGTTGAGATATCAATCGGCGCAGATTTGCACCATCTTCCTAGATCCGCAGTTTTAGCAAAAAATTGTAAGCGACGTAATGTAGCTACATTACTAGGACTTACATATTGGCCACACCTGTGGCCGGGTATTTACAAGGACTAGAGTTAAATATACTCAACTTTTTTTTGCAAAAATTACGTAAAATAAAAGTTACTTTATTGAAAATCAAAACACGGTTCTTCTTTATTTTCAAGGTTAACTTGACGATCAATAAATTTGTGTCTATACACATTTCATTAACAATTGTTGAGTACTAAAATAAGTACTTTCACATAATGATATAAAAAAGCACTTATTTTATTCAATATGGGATGTTATTATTAACATATAAAATAACAAATAAGTCTCTCTCATTGCTCTGAAGCCATTATAAATTTAAAAAAAAACATTTCTACTATTTTTTTAAATGTTTGCAAAAATATATTCAAAATCATTTAATTGATTTGGTTTACTCAAGTAACTAGATTACTAAAAGTCAATTTGGAATTTTTATTTAAACAAAAATTATAAGGCTTAAATTTATCTTTTAAGAGACGCATATTTCCCCACAAATTGTTAATAAAACAAATAGCAAAGGCGAACATATCTTTTGGAATATTGTCGAAAATTATCAGTCGGCAGCTTAAAAGTTTTAAATTATATATAAATTATAAATTTTAAATTATATATAAATTATAAATTATATATAAATTATAAATTATAAATCAACTAATTGTAAAAAGGTTTTGGAAATAGAAAAACGCACTCAGAATCGAATAAATATGTTTGTTGAGAAAATTTTTTGCTTTAAGGAATACATATAGACGTTGCTCAACCAACAATTAAATTATTCATCAGAATATAATATTTAAATCACGCAGTGTACAGTTAAAGGTAAAAAAAAGATTATGTTTTATAACAATAAAATGACAATAAGACTTTTTTCAAGTCACTGATTACATATCAGATCATGTAGTGACTATGTTGACTCTAAAGCATTTTATTTTAACCAGGAGTAGATCATGTTCCTGATGGCAAAAATTTAAGCAGAAAACAGAAAATAACGAATTCTTAAGAGGAGTAACATAAAAAGTGTGCCGATAACATACAGTAAATCGAGGAATATTACACTAAGAGAATAAATATTTATTCGACTAATGAAGTAGCATCATTAATAATAATTCGTTGTATGTATGAAATTTTGAATTAGTTTAATGAAAGTTTTCATATAACCTGAGTCTAGAAATGCTGCCATGGAATAAGTCATTAACATTGTTGGAGAAGCACAGGTAGGGACTGTGTAATCAGCCAATGGATGCTATGATCTTGGCAGGATACTTACACGCACTTAACTTTGCTAACAAGTTTGGTACTGTTTCCTCCAACAGAAGATAATGGGTGGAGATGGCACCACGGTATACAACTCGACATGGCACCATTAGGTGATAGACGTAGCGTTTCACTACGTTGGAAGATTCTCACGCGGGGTTTGTGGGGCCGGGGAAAAGCTACTATGAGTATTTGAAGAAAAATATTTTATACAGTTTTTCCAAAAATTTTCCATTCATGAGTAAAGAATGTTGTACTAATATTTTGTTTGGTTATTCGATGTAATGCCCGTACATAAGCACCAACACATAAAATGCGAAATTAAGAGCTGATAATGATATTGCTTTAAATTAGCACTGTACAGACTACGTATCTTAGTTTTTTTTATTGTTTTGTAAAATTCAGAGAAATTATTATTCAAATAATCTTTTGAAAACAGAATCCCTTCAAGTATTCCTTCAAGCGTTTCTTATTTTGGTTTTGTTAAGATTAAAATTTTATTTAGCATTAACAAAAACTAATCGAGTCAACAAATCGATAAAGTAGAAGGGGTACTAAACACAAAATCATTAATCGTAATTTTGTGAACTTCACTCTTAAAATTTTTTAAAATTACGTAAAATTGTCATGTTTGGCTACCCAGGTTATGATCTCAGGACTGAATTTATTTTTTCGGAAAACTCTCATATTCCTCACAAAAGTAAGACGCAACATTATAGTATCATAATCGTACGCACTATGCTAGGAACTAGAACTGGGCGCGTGTCGTGTTTTTTTCGTGACACGAACACGCACGACTCAACACGAAGTGTTCGGACAGAAAATCTGTTTTCGTGCGTGTTCGTATAGTATCGTGTTGAGCAAAATTGACACGATAAACACGAAACGATTTTTGGTGTTAAAATATGTATGCATGAATTTCCAGTAAAGAAAAAATTTAATATTTTGTAAAGTCAAACACATAAAACCATCACATTTGTTGGTGGTGTACGAGTCTCTTAAGCTTAAAATTCTGAAATTAAACAAACATATGTATCTATTTGAATACAAAAAAAAATATTTTTTTTGCTATTCAATTTGATTTTGTGCGTGTTGTGCAGTTTCGTGTTTTGAAAAAATTTCTCGTGCGTGTTTCGTACGTGTTGGCCATCTTGGCATTCGTTTTCGTGTCGTGTCGTGTTGGAAAAATTCAACACGCGCCCATCTCTACTAGGAACACAACTGGGCGGAACGAGGAATTCGTCGCTGAGTAAATTCGTCGTGTGAGCCACAAAAACTATTATAATTCATAAAGTTGTTTATTGTTTGTGCAAAAGTAGAAATAAATCTATCCCAGAGTTCGTGACGCACGCCGAATTTTATTCGACGCCGGTATTGTATTAATTTTCATTCGCACAAATGTGTTTTATTCTGATGACGAAAGTTCGCAACGAAAAATTCGTCGTTCTTGCCAATTGTGTTTCCAGCATTAATTGAAGTATCCCAGTGGTGAATCATGTATTGTCAAAAAGCTGCCAATTTAGTACAAACAGTCTAATGCCGAGTACACATGATGGAATTTTGTGACATCGCAATAGTATGTAATAGTGGCAACATTTATCATTTGTGCATTGCGCACATTTAGAAAATGACATCGCAAAATGTCAACATAACAAATTCCACATGTGTACTCAGTATAAGTTTTGTATCAGAGGATTCAATCCTTTTTAACATGTTATGAAATAATATTTTAAAAAAATGTTCCAACTAAATAGAAATAAATCAACAAAACTTAAGCTTCAAGTACTCGCATTTAGTGATTAATATTTTCAAATTAAGAAAATTTTATTTTGTCTACTTACTTTGACCAAGATGTACTCTTTTCATCCAAGGATATATTTGTGGTGGATTTTTCTTGCCACCGCTGTTTTGACTGCTACCCGCTTCATTGCCGCTATCGCTTTCCGAATCTGAGTCTCCCTCGCCGGGACTGTGCATCGGCACATTCACACTGTTCCCATGATTATTATTTAAGTTCACACCCAAGACGCCCTTGTTCAGTGACCGGGCCACACTCTCCACCACCGATGATGGCGACAGTTTGGGGGAAATATCACGTGTCGACAGATCTTGGGGACTCGCCAGCGATTGGTTGTTGTTATTGCTGCTGGTAGTGTTATTGCCGGTGGGTGTTGAAGGATCATTGGCATATTTACAACTAATATTTGATTGCTGCTGCTGCGGGTGCTGTTGTGCTAACTGTTGTTGTTGTTGCTGCTGCTGTTGACTTACCGCATGCTGGGCCGACGCTGTCGCATGGGCATTATGTTGCTGTTGTTGTTGTTGTTGCATGAGGAGTCGTTGTGGCTGAAGTTGTGTGTAATCCACCATTTCGGGTGGATTTGCTTGGCCACCAGTGGTGCCGCTAGCTGTACCTAAGCTGTAAGCCGCCTGGTTGGCGTAGTGAGCCTGAGGTGTGTTGGGATACAAGTTTGGTGCATAAGCAGCAGCAGCAGGGAAATAATCATTGCCAGGTGTAGCAGCACCGGAATTGGCACTACCCGTACTGCTCGCACCAGGTCCACCATTACTGTTGGGTGTATTAGCAGGGCCAGTGGGATTTCCCGGGTGATTCTGTTGTGAGTTCATTTGTTGGGGATAGCATGATGCCAGCGAATTGACGAATTGATATGACGACATGGCGAAACAATCTGGATCCATGATGGCCGGTATTTTGATTAATTTAATTGGGCTAAAGAATTAGCCTCGAGGTTTCTACTGCAACGTCAGCACAACGAATGCCAGCCCTTTTAAAACTGAAAAAAAAACAGAAAAAATGTTCCATTTAAAATATAATTTGTACAACAATGTTTCAATCATGGTACGGGCTAAAAACGTTAAAATATCTGATAAGAGAAATGTAGAGAAAACGTAACTTTAACTTTGCAAACTCAGTGCAATTTCGATAATTTTTATGTTTACTTAATAATTTTCATGCCGAATCATTTGGTTTTTTTTTGTATTTTCAACAAATAATGTGGAATTTTTTTCATATGTATAAAAAATTTAAATTTCTGTGTACTCAGAAAACAATGGTCAGTTGCATAAACCTGAACATAAAAACGATTTTTTTCAAGCGCCCTCAAGTGTTTTATATTGAACTGATAATATGGTCGATGGAAAGAGAAACAAGTCAAACACAATTTAAATGTTAATAGCAGGGCAAACTGAGTACTTCCCTTTATTGCATTTTAAGTTATTCTCTTATTATTATTTTTTTTTTTATTTCACGAAAGGCCATGTAATTGAAAGTATGGTTTCTGCTAAAATTTATTTAGAGAAAAATCCAAATCAAATCAAAATTCAAAATCATTCGATCAGAATTGAATACACTGAACTTAAGCCTGATTAATTAATTCAATTAAAAAAAAATATAATCTGCAGTTTTTTTAATAATCTGCAATGTTATCTTTACAAAGTATGTAGTCCATTGAGTAAAATTTTATTTATCTATTTTATTTGTTTATTTATCTGCAGCAATTCAAGTTCAGTTTTTGAATTTCCTGCACAAAAAAATTATTTTTATATTTTAATACTTTTCAATAAAAGAGATTATTGAATTTTTAATGATGAAGATTTTTTTCATATTTTAGTTTAGTTTAGTTTTATGCACATGTATTGAAAATGATTTTTTTTTTGCAAAATTTTATTTGCAATGATAATTGTTATTGTGTGTATGGATGAGAGCCCTATATTTCAACAACTTGTTCTATTAAACTTGTAAAATTTAATGCTTGATATTTTGAAAACTTGCAACTTTGATAAGCAATGTGTTTGAATCAAATACAGAATTTGATTGACTTCTTTTTCCATATTCAATAATACAGGTATTTGAAAAAATGTTTGGTATATTATTTTTTTTGTATAGATGTATATCAATTTAGAAAGAACACTCTTAAAGCGTTGTTCTTTTATTTGAACATTAAAAAGATTGACTTGATAGTTATTATTATTCAAAATTAATACTAATTTATTTAAATATTTCATAGAAATGTATCAAAATACTTTTCATTCCAAGTACAAATTCATTTCATGAAAAATATTTCGTAAGTAGTTTTTTGAAACTTATTAAAATAAGAATCCAGTATACCTTAACCAGGCCTGAACTGGACTTACTGGCAAGTACGTAAATACTGAATATAGAATACTTCGCTCTCAGTTGAGAGACATGCACCCTTATTCCAGCTGTCGGTATCGACGTTACTTTAACACAATACCAAAAAATTGCGGCTTGTGTACCCGTTGTCGAAAACAACTGACTCTTGTTGGCAGGTTTATGATATCTTCTAGACCTTAGGTAACTAAAATAGATTGTCAGTTGCACAAAATTCTTCTCGAGAGCGAGTAAGCAAGTACCAATTTTTTGGTATTGTGCTAAAGTGACGTCGATGTCGACAACTGGAATAAGGATGATGATGATGATATGAGACCTCATATAAGCGGAATGCTAAGTTCGAACTCATCTGCTTTCACTAGTTTATTACACCAAAACTCTGGTAATGGTCCTGAGAACTATGAATGAATGAATTATGAATTTGTTTCTTGTTTGATTTTTTCTGGAAGAAATATTCTTACTATATGTCACAACCTGCACCATCGACTACCAAGAATAACCGGTATTGTATAATGCGCAACTAGGTAAATTGATACTCACATAGAGAAAAAACACCATTTTGAACTTTCTTTCTTATTCCAACCACGCTCGAGACATCTTGTCAGCTACATTTGTGAATTCTCCAATTTGTAAATTTTATTATTTTTAATTAATTTAGTTTAAGAAAAACTTTGAAATAAAAAGTGAATTTTGTTTTTTTTTATGTATGGAAAAAGCACTCTGCGCTTATTGGGTATAACTCCATAGACACAACGAAATAAAATTATCCATATATATGTTTATAGTATGTACAGTTTGTCAAGAAAATGTTTTGACATATTTAAAATCGTTTTAAATTTTGATTTTTTTCGTAAATGCTTTTTTACTTTTTTGCATTATGAAATTTTTTGTTATAGATTTAATTTTGTTTACATTTAAGTGAACAAATAGTCGTAAGTTATAAGCAAAATTAAAAATGAGAGCACAAAGATTACTTGAAAACCAAAAATACTCAAAAATTGCTTTGTCAAGAAAATGTTTTTTTATCCTTGTATTATATAGTTAAAAAATGGGAAAGATTTTAATGTGTACAAAAATAAATATATTTCGTGCAAGCCATTGGCATCAAATCGACTTGTAAGACGACTTCTTTTGTAAAAATGCATCCCTGATCTGATTTTTATTTTATAAACTATTAATAATTGATACTAAGAACGCGTCACATTAATTCAATAATGCTGAATATAATAGAAAATGTATATTAAAATACTTGAAAATAAATAAAATTAATAAATAAATACTGTAAATTAATATTTTTCCAAGAAATTTCAACATTGATAGACTTTCGTTAATGTTTCTTATTAATTCAATATGGTTTTTATTGATTTTAAGATATTTTTTCTCTGGGTTTGCTATTTTTGTGTCACACTGTTTTTTTTAAGCAAGTTTAAGTAAAAAACCGGAATATATTCTTCTTATACAACCAACCAGGGTTACCGTTAGGAATTTTAGAAAAGTCACACAAAAGGTCGTTTTGTAAAAATAAAGTCGCACAAAAAAGTCGTTTGAGAAAATAAAAGTTGCACCTCTTTTTTTAACGTTTTTTATTAATAAAAAGCATAACAAAACGAAAAAACAATTGAAACAAAACAAAAAGCTTATTGCAGAATCCATTTTTATCATATTTCATAGCACATACAGTTGCATTATACATGCTTATATATATGTATTATTATTTGTACTTAAAAAATTTTTCTTAACATACATACATACTACATTTTAGAAATTTCATTCCTATATTTAAAAATAAGTTCATCACAGGAAAAATCTGTGAATTGCTTTTAAATTTTGCCGACGTTATTTTAACGAGTTTTTTGATAAAAATAATCAGAAAACTTTTAATTTACTGCAAATTAACTGTTTTTTGAGAAGCTTCACAAAAAAGGGTAAAAAGTCGCAACAAAGTTAAAAAAAAGTCGGAAAAGTCGGTGATGAAAAAAAGTCTCACTAAAAGTCTCAGACCGCTAAAAAAAGGGTCAAATTGCGACTTTAGTCGGGTGAACGGTAGCCCTGCAACCAACATTAAAAATTTTTAGTTTTTTTCTCTATTTTATATCATATTAATAATCAAACTTCAATAGAATAATGTTGAATCAAATATAATTAATATAATAATTTGGCTTACAAAGCGATACGAACATTAGCCTGATCAAATCATAAATATAGAAACAAATGAAGTTCGAAAAAAATAATTAAAATTAACTAAAATTAATAGCCAAGGGCCTGTGGCAAAAAAACTAAATAAAAATATACTCAAGTACCAAACTAAAAAAGTTTGTCGTAAGTAGAACAAAAAATAAGCAAATTAAGTAACATGTGCATAGTTAGTAAAGAACAAACGACAATGGCAAGACTTTTGTAAATTTAGAGATGGTAAAAATGAGCTTTCATTACAAAAAAGCTTTCAGCAAATTGTAATACGATGTATCAAAACAATTCACATATTCCATTTTGCAATAATGGCTGAGTATATAAAGCAGAAATCTACATCAACTGACACCACACACAGTGTAACAAACACAAAAGAACGCTGATGATGAAGGTTTAGTGGCCTTTGAAAACAGCTAGTTGTTCCGTTCTACTATGTGTTTGTCAGAATATTTACAACTAACTTTGGTATTATTTGTTCATTAATAATTATCACATGTAATTTGGCTTACAAACCGATACGAATTTCAGCCTGATCAAATCATAAATATAGAAACAAACGAAGTTCGAAAAAAATAATTAAAATTAACTATAATTAATATTGATTATGTGAAACAAGAGAAAGAATGCTTTATTATCAGATTTTTTTTAAACTTTATATATCGCAGTGGAAATATTATTCGGGTAACATGACATCCATTAATACCTTTGAACAAACGTGTCGACGCAAGACGATTTCTTGAATAAAATCTAATTATTCCATCATGAAGACGCAGCAATACAGCAAGACATAAATTTTCTATAATCTCAAATTTTAGTATTCGTGCTATCGTGCAATCTACACTTAAAATTTCCCGGAAAAAAAATAATTAAGAATTACTAAATACATAAACCCAGCTAAAAAAAAGAGCTGTTTAAAAGGCAATCGTGTTTAATATGCAACTTCTAAGTCAATCTTCTGATGATTATTTGGAGAGGCTGATAAACACAATATCATTCTTTACGTCGCGCATTTGGGTAGAAACGCGGTAAGTTTGAGCTTTCATCACAAAAAAATCTATAAGCAAATTGTGCTACGATGAATGTTTGTGTTTGTCAGAATATTTAAAATTTTCTTGGGTGTTACATATATGTTCCTTAAATACTACGAGTATTACATGTAATTTGCTTTTTTCAAATATGAACTTTAGCCTAACTTAACCAAACTAAGAAAAAAATAATTTCGAACTGAAATTTACTAAAAGAAAAAGTTAGAATTTGTTCTTGAATTAAAAATATACTAAAGTTAAATAATAAAATGTAAATGCTGTAATTGAAAAAAACTAAAGTTAGTTTTTTTTTGCTTATAAACTCAAGTCAAAGTGAGTTTGTTATAAGAGATTTTATAACAATTTGTTGCTTTACATTTCTGTTTCTAAACTTGCTGCCGGTATGAAACAACATTATCAAACAACAAAAAATTAAAACCGGTAAAGGACGTAAATAATTAGATTTAGTGTTCTTAAAAGGTTTGGCATGTAGTGCATATAAGTAAGTGGGTAAAACTTGTACTGAAATTATACAAAATGTTTCACATTGATGGCCGAGCATGCTCATGGTTTTAATCACATACATTGAGAGTTGTTTATACTCGTATAAAACTTTGTATGTTAATAATGAAAAGCTTCCAGCTTATAAATAAATAGGGGCAGCGATGGAATTCGTGGAGCTTTTGTACAAATTTTAGTACTGCTGCGTGTTGCAATGGCAGTGTGTCACATTTATTAGTTTTTTTTTTTCTTAAAATTATTAGTAAAGATTACAACTTGTTCCTAAGTCATATTTTATTCTTTTGCATGAGAGCACTTTCAAGCTTTCAAGTAGATTTATGTTTTTAAGCATCTCCATCTGGACTATTAATTTTTGATTTTTTTTTTTAATATTAAAAAAATTAAATTGCATGCATATCCTGCACATATATATGCTATAATGGTAATTAGTCAAGGATGCGAATTGATACCAGGTGGTCTTGATTTGCAACTCTGCATATTCGCCTTGTATATTTGTTAGTGTAAAATCTCCTGCTGAGATATTATCACCTGATCGTCAGCTGGTAAATTGAGATCACCTGATGTGAATTTGACTTGATATGTATCATTAGGAGGAGTTTAATACCCTCAGTTGACCAGTATATCATCCTCCAAATGCGCAGTTGGAGAAAAGGTTTAATGCACATATTCAATATAAGTGGTGGAGAATACATTGCCTATTACCTACACGAAATTAAGCCCACACCACCGATATCAACCGTTATTTTGGCCACACCGCTAGATACAGTTGTGTCTGTATGTTTGTATCTAAAATCTAGAAAACAACAGACTTTGAGAGAGTTCATGATTTGACCACAAGCAAGTTTTCTGAAACAAATACACACTATAATTACGAGTATGTTGTTGATTTAAAAACAGTTATAATAAATCTTATAATATTTTTTTTAAATTTATTGTTTCCTATTAAAAAAGTTCAGCATGTATTTTTAAATTAAATACATTATATACAATAGAAAAACAACAACAGTTTCACATACAAATATTTGTATTTATAAATGTTTTTGTTAAACTTGTGCTACCAACAGACCGACACCCAATTTCCCGGGTTCAAACCATTTACAAAGTGCAAACAAATTTTAAGGCCTTAAACAAGAATTACAAAGCAGACAACGCAACTTCAACTTGAAAGCTTATTATCTTCAAGGCAAGTACGAACAAAATTGGTTCGACATTGTAAAAAGTTAAACAGTATTCAGACAAAAGCAAATATAAAAAATGCAAGTAAATAATGACAACAACAGCAACAACAACAAAGAACAAGCCTGAGATAAAATAATATTCTTTCTCATTACTTTAAACAAAATGCCATAATGTTTATAAAGTCTTCTTGCAGTTTGGAAGAGTTTGTATTAAAAGTTTCTATTAAATGGTCGGTCACCATATCAGCAGCTTAAAATGGCGAGTCGCCGCATGCGAAACCCTTCATTTTCGAACCAATGAGCAATTTAATTAGCCCTAAAGAAGATTTGCTTTCTTCAATACTTTGGTTTTTGCACGTATTATTGGTAAAAGTAAAAAAAAACTTAAAATTGCAATAAGTTAACAATTTCTTCTGGTCAAAAACACGGTTTTATGTATTGAAATTTTTTTAGTATTCGTTTTAAGCTTAAGAGCTCTCAAAGTTCAAAATACTTACATTTGTATTTCGAAAGTGATTTTGTTGTTTGTTTCCTCGCAATTATTTCTTTCTATCCTCAAAACTTAAACTGCAGAAAAGCATTTATTTCTTCTTGATGTTTTTTAAATAAAAGTGGCTTATAAAAAATCAATAAAATAAAAATACGATACAAAAATATACTCGTTTTCCGCACCAAGTGGCCAAGTATAAGAGACGCTTGGGAAGAGCAGTGTGGCATGTTGCGTTGTTAATTCGCTTGTATCGTGGAAATGGTTTTTTGACCTGGTCATATTTACACTATAGTATATAATTAAGTAACCTGTATAAGCAAACACAGTGTCTCACACAATTTTCTAAATATTGAAGTCTTTAAAAAAGTTATTGATTTTAGTATGTATGTATGTATGCTTTAGAAGTGAAAATCAAATATGTATGTATATATATGTATATATTATTACCTAAAATATTAAAGGCCGTAATTACATTTTTTACTTTTATACAGGAGGAGCAAACAACCTTATAAATTTAAGACTATTTATTTGTTAGTCTTTTGGATTTAGTGAATAAAATCGGTATTTTTAAACATATTTGAGTAAAATTTTAAGCAAATGTGTATTTTGGTTAATCACATCATAATCCATCTAAAAGTCTATTATGGATTTTTTGGTTCTTATGTCCTTTTGGATTTTAGGCAAAAAAAATTTATTTTTGTTCTAAAGTCAATTATCTTCTTAGGTATGAGAGATATTTAAACACATGTAACGAGATTATATCTTAAGAATTTTTAGCTTAAATCAAAATGCGTTATCCGGTACAAATCTGATAATTTTTAAAAAAGTTACAAGCCTCAGAAATTTTTTGTTGAGTTCCAGGTGGTAAATTTTTGTCCACTGCAACTCCCCATCTGCTTAAGCCAGAAGGCTGTCAAGACATATTTTTTAAAGTCTTGGTCCTCCTCTAAAGATATTCTAAGGTTCAGATATATCCATAAATCCAGATTTATTACCATTTATTTTGCAAAAGTCCCCACTGTACGGGGAACATGTACCAGATTGGAGCATCAGATATCAATGAATGCAGGGCATGCAAGGAGGACTTTGAGACAATGATGAGCTTTCTTTATCATTGTCCAGCTTTTACCCAGCCAAGAGCTCGTCTTTTTTTTCGGTGATGATACCTTAACGGAATTTACCCATCCTAGAGGTATTGACTGGACAAATTTGAGGGACTACATCCATTAAAATGATACCGAGTTCCTACACAGAAAAAATTATTCCCCAATTAATGTTTTCAATTAATAATTCAATTGATTCAGTTAAATTTTTAATTGTATTAATTAATTTGAGTGGAAAAACTAATTGATATTATCAAATTGTTTATAGGTGAAAATTTAATTAATTTTTTAATTAATATTACAAATATTTTAATTAATATTACAAACTCATTCATATTACTTTTTTGTGTGTATAAAGGTAGGGTTTGCTTTTATTTCACATTAGAGCGACATGAATTTAATGGTTCCTCTCTTCAATCTAACCTAATCTATCCTAACTCTGTAATGCATAAGGTTTTGGGGACAGAATACATCCTTGTCTAAGTCCTCTGTTTATAAAGTGTACCTACAACAATGGCTCCATAGTGAACTTCAGCTTTTTGATTCCAGAAAAGTGGTTTTATGTCGTTAACTCCTTTACTAGGTCCCAGTTCACACTAGTCAAGTCTTATTGCTTTGCTTATACGCTTATCACTTTTTCTTTGAACTTTTGTTGGCGTTCACACAATGCATGTCTTATTTTTTACCTCATATTTTTTATGCATAGTTTTGTGTATGGATTTGTGCTTTTTTACATTACGAATGAGAAAGGAAAACGCATTGACAGTACATGAAGGTGAGTACTCGTTTCTTTTCTTCTCGTGTCTCTCTCCAACAAACTAATCAGCTTAGCATAAAATAAACTAGACTTGCATAAAATAAACTAGGACTAGCTATATTAATTGCTCTTAAAATATTATTTTGTCACTTATAAAAAAATCCATACCTAGAAAATTTTTCAGAAGTTCCAACATCAGCATTTTCCTTGGAAAATTATATTAAAAATATATTTATTTAATCTTGGCAGCCCTTAAAATAGAAATATTAGAGCAAAGTATCTTGCCTTTCGATTATTTTAGTGAGACACTGTTCGTATCTTTATATCTGTGTGCGAACACGTTTAAATCACTTTTTGTAATTTTTTAGTTTACTGTTTTAAGGTCATAAAAAAAGAATACTTTACTCACTTATTTAAAGGTTGTTTTTAAAGTTTAAAATTATATTTAAAACTGTATTTTTTCCAAATTAAATGAAGTATACATATACATATGTTTATATTTGTGTATACATATGTATAAACATTTAAATACGAGTGTTTAAATTTATAAATACATAAATAATATGATATTTAAAGGTCGTTAATACAGTCACATGCAAGTAATTTTTAGCTCCAGACAATTTTTATGTTATATAATTTCATATTACGAAATTAATCGTTAACATATGAAAAACGTGTTTATTTGGAAGGAAGAAACAATTAATATCTGTTTTTTTTTTCTTATAAAAAATTTCATTTGTATACGAGTACATCTGTGTATTCTCTCTGTCTTTCCTTTTCAATATTTTTAATACGTTCAAAACTTAATTCCAATAGCTATTTCATTAAATATTTCTCTTAATACTCCATTCTCATCAGTTTAATTTTACCACTATTTAAATTAAACTAACCCATTTCAAATGTCGTTTTTATTTGATTTATATCTTTAAGATGACACACAACTCAATTGTATACAATAAGTATTTTAAAACAATTAAATTCCCATAAACTCTGAAATATAAAAAAAACATTCAAATATACCTGACCTTTCTTTACATTCAATTACATACTAGATCTCACAGAAGACATTTCTTTCTAAACAGCCGTATGTAAAAAGGGAAAGAAATTCAAATTCGCCTTGCGGTTTAATTATTAACGGATAGAAGCAGAAAGTCAAAGTCAAAAACTAAAAATAAGCAGTAGAATTGATATTATGTAAAACAAATAAACCCTGTTCTCTCAACATGCCCATATTACAAATGCCAAAAAAGAATTCGTTACTAATAGAATGAACATTTTTAAAATATTTGTTTTTATTATTGCTGGCAATTTCTTTTTAAAGAACAAAATATATAAACAAACAAATCAGCCAAAGCGAACTCTATTTCTTTCACAAATACGAAGAGTACACACACTTGGCGCGTTAGTTGTTCCTAAATGTCACATTGTCGTGAACAGAAAAATATCTATAATTTATGGCCTTTCTTTAGAAGACACCACATTTTAGCATTCAGCAACATCGTCATCATCACCATTGGCATCATGTGTAAATGCTGAAGACTTAAAAGCCAGACACTGAAAATTTTCTTACACACGATCAGTACAACTGCCAAAGAAGTTAAATTTGTACAAAACGAAAACATCCAACATAGAATCTCTTCTAGTGATTACTGACTACTTCTGTCACTGCCGGCGATGCTCAAATAATGAAATGCTTCGATGATTTTATATTTGCTGTTTGATATCTGCTTTTTTTTATTTACTTTGTATAATTTCTCTTTCCTTTTGTTTAGAAATTTTGTGGATTTAATTAACACCAATTGAACTGCATGTCATTTTGATATTTTTAATAATAAATAAATTTTAAACAATTTAGCTGTACATACATACTCTTTCCACATTTCCTTCTATTGTTGTATTGTTATAATTTATAGCAATTTGTGAAAGACTTAAATGTTTGGAAAAATTTATGAGTTGGTGCTGATCATTGTTGATTTGTCTATAGTATATGGATGGGGCTTGCCACCAATGTGATATTTTATTAAAAAGCTTTAGATCATTTTTTCAGTTCATCAGTACACAATTTGACAAAATTTAATTTATGCATTTTTAAAGAAATCTTAATAGATGACACACAAAAGTTTGTGACAAATACTCGTAATTGAAATATGGGAATGAAACAAAAAAATGCAAATAAATAATACGAGTACACAAATTGCAAACAATTACATTACATAAATGCATATTGTGTACAGCTTTAACAATTAAATGAATACATGATATTTATATACCCCCATATGCAAAAAAATAACGTGTGCTTGAAGTGTACGTTAAAACAAAATGTCCATATAAAAACCGGTTTTAACTTACACTTGAAGCACACGTTATTTTTTGCATATGGGGGTTAGTCTTTAATGTAATCACGATCATGTATGCCTATTAGAGTGTATCAAATTAAAGGGAGAAAGAAAATTAAGTGCGCCATACACCTTTGTTCTATCAATCGATTAGATATTATTTTTATCAGTCTGCGCGACGTGTTTATCAGCCTATGTATGTATGTATGTATGTGTGCTCTTTTGCGGCACTATATAAACCGAACGCCTGGACCGATTTTGATGATTCTTACATCAATCGATTTCTGTCACTGAAAATATATTACATTAATAAAAACTCAATACGGCGGCCAACAGACGCCATTTTGTAAATACGAAAAAAAAGTCGGCGAACTATATCAAAATGGATATCATTCGACAGGTATTTAAAAATTATTCTTATGTTTTTCTTTGCGTTTAGGATCTGAGATCTGGTGGGTCGATACTACGACGAGATACTTGAGGGCAATTGCCCTTAAGGAAAAAAATTGGTCTCCTCAAGTAAAAACATCTATATATTAACAACCGGCAAAATATAATTTTTTTTTTTTTTTTGAAATTGCCTTGCAATAATACTTCCGGATAGGAATGGACTGTAATCTAGTGCCCATAAACAGCGATGTACTCTGACATTTAAACATTATATAAACTATATTTTAATATATACATACATACATATGCTGGATTCTACCAAAAGTGACGTCTACTGTTAAGCCGATTCTCTTATGTTGAATTTTTCAATTGCTGCAAGACAAAGAATGCAATTTCAGATTGTTGCGATATTTTTTTGCCCAAAAATACTTAATTTTCAATAAAAATTATAGTCAGTTGAGTGTAAAATCAAAATAGCTTAATTGAAAATTAGACCATGAATATTCTTTGATTTGAAAGCAAATTTTCAAGATTAATAGTTTTTGATCTTTACATGTTTGATTAATAACTGAAAATAACTGAAATCAGTAGTTTCACATAATGTATAAATAAAAGCTTGTTTTATGCATTACGGGGAAGTTATTATTATACATATAAAATAATTAGATAAATAAGTAACCCTCATTACTTTATTCTTACCGCAATACAGGTCCAATTTTAAAAGCTTCTTAAGCTTATGGTGGGAATATATTATTATTATTATAAAAACTCAGATATATATTTGCACAATGATAATCGTAAATTACGACAAAGGTTATATACAACATTTATTTTAACTACTTTGTGCCTAGTAATCAGATTAGTCAGATTAGTTCCCGAGATATTGGGACACATTATCGTCGGTTGATTATTGGTTTGCTGCAGATATAATGTATTTTGAATATACTGTGCCGCAAACCAATAACCAACTGTCGTTATAACACCATAAAACTACAAAAAAAAACTATAGGTTTAATTTTCTTTGGAGCACTAGTCATCCTTTAACGGTCATACTGCAACTTAAATCCCTGTAGTCAGCCTAGAACCATATGTCTCTATGTCAACTCTTTTCTCTAGCGACACTTGCACTAGTTGAAATGTCGACCACTTTCCTTTTATGTGCGAGTAGAAATACGTTGGAGACAACAGTGTATTTCTGGTGACATTGTCAATGAACGCGTCAATAGTTTGTTTTTCTTTTTTATTATGCTGTGCAATAATGTTAAAAATATACATACATATGTATGTATGTATTTAAGTTTGTTGTCCCAACCCTTACAAAATTGTAGACAATGGTCACTAAAATTTACTAGTGAATCCTTGGTCGTAAAAGAATAGTGCTAAAGTCTAGTGATAGATTTTCAATGAGAACGCTGTGTCAATAGGCGACTGCATGGGCTGGCGTACACAGTAGTACTATTGATAATGTCACTAGTAAATCACTAAAATTTTATTATTGACATCGAGCGATGAAATATCGATATTGTAGACTACAGCCAATAAAATTTACTAGTGAATCTTTTGTGCCAGTTAATCTATGTGATCCCAAAAGAACTACTTAGTCAGTAGTGTTACACTCTAGTGGTGGATTTTCAATGACAAGCTAATGTTAAATATCAATAGATGATCACATTGACTGGGGTACTAGTAAATCACTAAAATTTTGCTATTCGCATTTCCTGCAAGGATGTAATTGATTGTCAATTTATTCTTAAAATACCATCTCTTCATTTTGTTTGATTCACGTTGCAGCCATTATGACTTAACAAATTTTTGCTGTCATAATCCGTTAAGCAACCCTTAAAATAAAACAGAAAGTACCATAAATCATAATTTTTCAATATTTGTTAACATTGGCGTTAACAAAAGATTCCTCACATGCATATGGATGAATGTTTGTATGCCATGTGTATATGTGTGTATGTATGGATGTGTTACAAACACTTGCATACATATTTACATAACTGTGTAGTAGGTAGCATATGGAAGAAATAGTTATGAAAACTATATATGTTATACATACATACATACATATGTACATACATAAATTAAAATGAAACAAAAAATTATTTGAATATTGTAAATTTGTAAAACGAAGTGCATTAAGTTATTTGCACACGCGTAAAAGCAATTAACTAAATCCTTCAACTCTATTCTCTTTTACTCTCACTGCACTATAAGGCATTCCATGTTTTGTTGGAATTAATGTGTGTGTGTAATATGTGTGTATGTGTTTGCGTTCGTGTAAGCCCCATTAAAAACTCATAAAAATGTCGTTGTAAGCACATCATAAAAATAGTCATAAATAAAAATACAATAACAACAAACAAAGAAGAAAATAGTGCATTTAATTATTATTATTGTTGCTATTGTATTTGCCACTACCATCCTCTGAGTATGTCATCATAATTTTGTGGTTTTCGAAATGGTTCTCATAATTTTTTTTTGCTTCTTGTTATGAGGCTTTTATTGTTTTTGGGCTCATTTGCAGTCGGCAACATATATGTACATACTCGTATGTATGTATATGAATTTATGTTGCATATGTTTCTTTGCGTAAACTTGTTGTTAAATTTTGTATGACATTTATGACTTTTGTTACCTTGTCCTTTTTTCAATATTTATTTGTTTGCTTTTGTTTTTTTACTTATCAGATTATCTTTTACTTTTAAGTGGGCTTGTTATGTAATAATTAGTTATGAAAATTTTAATTACTTTTGGTTTACTTAAATATGTATGTACGAGCATGTAGTATGTGTGTATGCAAGTAGTTATATGCGGATATTTTCTTTTGTGGTTTTACAAAACGATTTTTAGTTTGTTTGCTTAAAGACGAGGTCGTTCAAACTGTTTCAAGAGGGTTTCATTCTCGTTAATGATTTATGACAATTAATATTTTTATATTTCTTTTGTTGTTACTGTTACATCTAAACTGTTATAAATATCATTTTAGAAAGAAGTATTCAATAAATACTTATGTACATAAGTCTGTATTATTGAATTCATTGTGATGACATTTGGTAGTGCTACTGTTGGTGATGAAAAAAGATTTATGTTTGTGGCAGAAACCCAACAGAAAAATACTTGATTTTAAATAACTGATTAAACAGTGCATTATTTTTAAAGATATACTTTCTGCTTTCGGAAGTAATGGATTGATTAGACAATATGGATTTCACATTGATTACTATTAACATTACTTCACGTATACTATACTACTACTATATATTAGGCTATAATAGCCTAAAAGAAATGAAAAAATTCTGCGTGAAACAAAAGCTCATGTTTTTTCTTTGTTTTTAGTAAACAATTCTCGTATTATATTTAAATTTTCTTAAGTCTGAAATTTGCATCAAGGGATGATTTATTAGGTGAAATCGCATGATGAAGATTTTGTGGACTTACAAAATAGAAATTTGTTTCTTTTCGTCTGTTATTCGCTTAAAAATTACCGCAGTCGAGTGAACTTTTCCTATTAACGAAAAGCTAACTATGATAATGCAAAACAAAGTAATTCAATGGTGTTCTAAAGAAATTTTTAGTTTAAAAAAATCGAATTCAAAATCTGATATATTAAAACAACTTTGTGATAGATGGTTCCGTTCCGGAGAAATCGTTGGCAAAAATTTCGAAATAATAATATTATTATAATGATAGAAAAATCTGTTTTCAAATCTATTCTTCGGGATTCATTTTTTTATTTTTTGAACTTAAGGAACTGCATGTAGTGCGGTAAATTTGGTCACCGATTAAATAATTTCGGAGATGTCACTGCCGAACAATTTCGAAAAAAAAGAACTTTTTAGTTACATCAAAAATTATTATCAAATCGATTTTCTTGATTATTTTGATTATTTTACTTTTCTTTACTTGAAAAATGCATCGAGCGTTGCAAATTCGATCAAATTCCATTGAACGGTTTAATTAATATCGTCAGCAGACCTTTTTTGTATCAGCCCAAAATGCTTGTGAAATCGACTATCGACTAATACGTGTCTGAATCAAACAGTTTTTCATTAGTAATTAGTGGTTACGTTTTTTTACGTTTGTGTGGCACATGCACAGAAAAAAAGATTTGTAAATATACCTAATTTATTTATTTGTGAATACAATAAAACATTATTTAAAAATATACCTACAACGATTTTTGTAAATACAAACACACATTTGTAACATAGGAAAACAAAATCAACTCAATTATTTCCAATTAAAATGATTGTGTTATTCACAATTGGGTTGTTAACAGAAAACAAAAATTTTCAATGAATTTGTTTTTCAAATTCTAATGTGTGTTGTTTGTTTCTGTTTGTTATTTTTAGTTCTTATTTAAAATTTGGTTTTTTGTTAAATTTTAAAGTAGAGTTGTGCATAATAGTTCATTTTATTGAATCGTTCAGATTGATCCGAACGATGAAATGAACTAGTTCGTTCATTTCGTTCATAGGTCATCGTTCTTTATTTACTCTGAATGAACGGTGATTGAACGAAAGATCAGATTTGCTTTCATTTTATAGCTCTTGCTTTGATATTTTGTTTATTTGTAAATAATAATGCAAATGAAAATCGAATTAATTAAATAACTTTAAAATAGGGTTGTGTAGTTCATGAACGAACTAGTTCAGTTCAACGATTCAGTAAAATTTAACGATTCTGACTTTAGGATTGTTCCACACAACCTACGAGACTAAAAGTGTTTGGGATGAGTCGAACCGGCAATCTCTTGACTAATGGAGTAACGTGCTTACCATACAGCTAAAGAGCAAATTGTTTTGATTACGCAAATAATGAATACACGCAAACATGATTTCTATGTTTCTTCTACATGTGCGCTTTGCGTTGATATAATTTAAAAATAACTTTGTTGAGTAAAAAAAACAAGCCACGAGTTTACCGGCTTCTTGTCGGAATTCACACGTATACACCATGAGCAATCAAAAAATACAACAACAATTGCACATGACAGCGTTGGGTCAATCAACAAACAAGATAAACACCAACACAAACAAATTAAATTAAACGATATATTAAAATGCGCGGTATTGTTGAATATTGTATTAAATTAATGGCAAATATTATTGAAATTAAATTTTTTTTTCAATAACATGTTGAACATAATTCTTGTCTATTTTTTTCTGTGTAGCACGCAGATGTAAACCCAGCCTAATTTATAGGTTTCTACTTGTAATAGAACCAAACAAAAGAATTATGTACAATTTATTCCGCAAATTCTTTTTGAATTTATGTAGTTTGATTATACATAATCAGATACATTAAAAATGCATATGTACAAGTTGGGCCAAAAGAAGTCACACTATTGGAAGATGCTCTTATTTTTGCAAATGGCGGCCAATGTCTCATCTGTTTTGACAATTGTGAACTAGAAGTAGAATACAAGTGAACAAGCGATAGAGCGATACACTCTCCAAGAACGCGGAATAATCGTGTCGTGGCGTTCCCGGGTTGCCTCATCTCTCGTTTTGGCGATTTACACTGGCCCGCAAGATCGCCCGACTTAACCGTTTCAGAATTTTTTGTGGGTTTTTTTTAAGTCCCGTGTTTACGTGAACAAGCCCGAGACTCTGTCGCCCGAAGTGATGAAAAATGCCATAAAACGAGAAATCAATTCTGACGGCGCTCATTTGGCCGAGATCATCTTCTCGACTTGACCAATAAAATTCTAAAGGTTCAAATAAACATAATCAAAAAACAGAATCGAAGTTTTTCTTTAACAGAGAAAAAAAATGAGAGCCAAACAACAGAGGATGACTTCTTTTGGCATACCTTGTACATACATACATACACACACACATGCATATGTATAGCCATATAAAATATTATAAAGTAGCAGTTTTTATTTCCATTGAATTTATTTTTTGTTTTTTTTTTTTTTGAAATTTGTCTCTGTTCAGAAAAGTGCCAAATAAAGTTATACAAGCAAACATTTGTCAATAATATAAATAAATCAAAAATAAAACTAAAACACTTAACTAAACATAAATTAATATTGAATATCAAACAACCACCTCCCAATTTATTAAAACAATCGGAAAAAATAATAACTCGCGGAGAGGCAAAACAATAACGCAATGAAAAAAATTTAAATAATTGCGTGTCTCTTATCATGAACAAAGAAAGAATTTTCACTTAATTAACATGAATGCAGCCCTCCTTTTCCATTCTTTCATTTCGTTAAACCCTGCTTAATTTTTTTTTTTTTTTTGTATTATTCAAAAGAATATATTTTTTCTTTTTTTTTTAACTAAAGATATTCAAATATGAAATTAATATTAAGGAGAGAAAAAAAACAGTGGACGTTTTATTGAACAAAGCAAATATGAAAGAATAGATACTTACACATGTATGTATGTTTGTGAGACAAAAAATGAAAACAAGAATAACCTGATTTTAATTTAAAAATGTCTTAACTAAACGAAAAAGTTAGAGTTTAGACAAAAGTAACAACATAAATGACGAGAGTCTGGGGTGTGTATTAATCAAAGTTCTTATTCGTACGTCAGACTTTAACTTGTGGGACGTACCTACTATGATTTGTTTTATTTGTTGTGCAATATAACGGCAATTCCCACTTATGCATGTGTGGACAAATTAAAATCAGTAGTAATATTTCTGTTAAAAGCATAAAAGAGGTAGATATTGAACACATTGAATTTTCTGCCACATGGTCACCATGATCGTGAGTATTATTCCCCGGCTATGTTAGTTATTGCTCGGCAGTTTTGTCATATTTAATGATTTTTCTACAAATTCTGCTGGCAAAATATTATTTAAAGTTCTTAAATGCAAAAGTTGGCATCATTGGTTGTTAGTTACGAAACTTGTTTAGTGTCACACCCATAAACAAAATTGATATTCTTTTTGCATTCGAGTTTTCAAACTAATGAGACTTTACACGTTCACTAACTTCTTGTTAAGAAAAAAAGTTGCAAGGATTTACACTAATCTAGTGCCACCCAGAGCCATATAAAATTAACATTTTTACATTAAGTTTCAGGAACAACAAGGCATTTTGTAACATCGCAACAGTGTGTACTAATGTTAACGTTTGTCATTTCTTATATTTTTAATTGTGTGGCATTGCTTTCCATATAAAAAACATAATGTGAACGGCTTGCATACATTTTGAAAATGACATCACAAGATGACAGCACAAGAAATGTCAGATGTACATATATTCGACATTAGTGTTCAGAAAAGTACACAGTAGGACGCCCATACCGATTTGTAATTAAATATCAAAATACATACAAATATTTGTTGTATTTTATATAATTGCGCTATATCATAAATTATTATGAATTATAATTAATGAAAACGTTGTGCACACATTAACTTTTTACTACGAGTATGACAATATTTTGCAATATAAGTATACAAATTATAATTAGCGAATTCATAATGAGTATCTTAAAATTTTAATGTCGCAACGATGTGCCATCTTAAAATTTTCACAATGTATTTGAAATATTAAAATAACGAAATTTTTTTAATATTTAATTGTTTAATTTAACTTGTTTAATTTAATATTACCATATTGCTATATTGGAAATGACGTGCTTTCCAGGCTTTTAAGTTTGACACGTAGTATTGAATTTGATTAGTCCATATTTACACTATGCAAGTCTTATTGCTAAGCTGATTAGTCTGATGGAGAGAGAGACGAGGGGAACAGTAAAGTTTCTTTTCCTCTCGTCTCTCTTTCCTAACAAACTAATCAGCTTAGCAATAAGACTTGCATAGTGTAAACTAGGACTTATTACACAAAAAATAAACAACAAACTTGAGAACCCATATTAAGGAATTAAAATGTACACGTTGCAATATTAAGACACATTTTAAAACACTCTTGTGAACTCACTAATTGTTTCCCTGCCAATTCAGCTTATTGCCTCTAAGACCTATCATCTATAATCACCATTAAAAAGTACAAATTCTGACAAAGGTGAAACTTCATTTGGACACTCTGATCACAAAAGTCTAATATCGGTAGTTTTTAAAAAAAATTCCAAACAACTTGTGATTCATTCGATAATTAGAAAGAAATATGTTGTTTAAATTTCGTTAGTTTAATTGGTTTTAATCTTATTAAAAATTAATTTGTTTAATTATTTAATTATTAATAATAATATAATTAATAAGGTTACTAATATTGTTTTATTAAAAAAAATATCTTTCCGATTTTTGTAATATTGATTATTGATACGAGTCATCATTTTGGTAGTGTATGCAAAAGTAGACATATCGCTTCTGTATTGCAACATATGCATAACTTACAAAATCTAGTTTTGCAGAAAATAAGTTAAAAGTTTTAATTTGATGAGTTTACAAGTCATTTGTAGGAAATTTTTTCAGCCGGATTATATATGATATAAAATTTTTTTTCTGCATTATTAACTCGAACTAATTTTTTGAGATATGACTATGTTACAATAAAAGAGCGAAATGTTTGATTGATTCATATAATTTGATGATCTATACATACCATATCATTTACTTATTTCTGCAATTAATAACCAAACTTGTTAGCAGGAATTAATACAGTAATAATGCTTTAAATAATTTTAACAAGATTATCTCTTTTGAAATTTGTTTACTTTATTGAATTAAATAAATATTTGCTTTAAGCAACAAACTAAATGCACTACTTAGCGGTTATGCTTATTTAATCAAACAAATATTTATCCGGCCCGGCCAACATTAAGAGTTAGAGCATGTGATTGGCGTGTGTAATACTTCACTTTATTGGAGCCTTGATATGTCCATAAGTATGTTTACAAAAAAAGGCAAATATTATTTACCTATTCATATGCATGTTAAACCAAACGCTGTATAAAATATATTTTCTTTTTATCGAAAGGAACTCATGCTGTTTTTAGCTTTCAGTTACAAACAAACAAAAACTCAACGAAATATTTTTGAAATGAATTAAAAACATAATTTTGGTTTCATTTCAAACAATAATAAAAATAATCTACTGGTTTCCTTTTCATATGTAAATTTCAAATATGCAAAAAATGTAAAAGACTAAACGAAACGGAATTTGAAGTAACCGAGTCATGAGGCACTGCAAGAGCTCTGAAAATAGTTCATCAAATGTTTAGGTAGCCACTGTGAATACACAAGACCAGTTGGAAACCTTTAAGGGGGTTTGAGAAAAAGAAAATTGAATGAGTTAGAAAAAAAAACAACAGCAAGCACTTTGAAACAGTTGATAGTTCACATGTGTGCGTAACTAAATGTATGAGTGGCGGATTTACAAACTAACTTGCTAGTAAATGAACTAAATATGGTTGGTATGTCTGGGTGTTTTTTGTTAGTACTTTGTAGGCATTATTACCTCAAGACCTTTAGGGATTTTAAAATATGTTTTAAGTTTCCTGTTATATATGTATTTGTTTGTTTTATTTTTTAAGGGATTAAAAACACTTGATAAAGGTTGAGTTTTTGTATAAATGCCTGCGAATTATGTTTTAAGTGTCTGTTTTCACTTTCCTTATGAAATGAAAAATAACAAAGAAAATAAAAAGCGAATATAAATAAAAGGAAAAAGGACCGAATGTCTATGTGTGCATGCGTCTGTCAAAACTATTGCATAATGTAGGTACAACAAATGTTTGAAAGCGGTATACTTTTTATTTAAAATCAATATGGTCGGTTATTTTATTTTATTTCATTCCTGGGGTGATAATTGTCCCACAATTGTTAGGGAAGTATGCGAAACATTAGATGCAAGGGGGGAAGTAAACGTTTAGCTCTTGTTTTACTTTATATAATTTACGTAGCGTTATTAAGAAATTGTACAGAAAACTGAACATAAAATTGGACGAATCAAGAATTAGTGGCAAATAAATTCAAAGTCAATTAATCTAATTATTGAATTCAGCTACTCAATAAGTGAAATTTTGATCAAAAGAAACCAAAAATTTACATACTAGAATAGTAGTTGACAATAGTATTATACAAGGCGGCGTAAAAGTAATATCCTGACTTAAATTCGTTGCCATTTTTGCAGGTGACGATAAATTTCACTGTACTCTGACGTTTATGATGTAGATACATACATATACGAGCATAGAAAATTAGTTGTCAACCAGCGATGGAGCGATACACTGCTCAAGAACGTGGAATTATTGTTACTGTTTATTTGACGGTCTATTATTTTAACACAGCGTATATTTTTGTTGTTTTTTTCGTCGTCAACATGTTCCATGTCCGCGACCAATTGAAGGTTTGTCGAAGCACTTCGTGCAAACTGGGTACACTGCAGATGTCTTATGAAGTGGCCTGTCTTTTATTACTCTTTCGACCACGAACATTGCTGCTGTTGCCGACCACGCCCACAAACATCACCGTGATGACGATGAAGATATTCTTTGCAACGAATTTTTGCTGAAAGTTTTGAAAATGTTCCCAAATAAAGTACAAAGTTTTACGAATTTTCGCCTGCTGACCATCGGGCAATATTAACTTACTTAAAGAAAATTATGATTTCGTACAATTACCATTTCAACTCAAATGGTTTTGTCATCTATAAAAATTTCAGTTTCTGGGGTACAGAGAATCCACGTGAAATGCAAAAAGAGCCATTGCATTTCATTGCGGCATTCGCAATGAAAAAGTGAATGATCCTTTTATTTTATTTTATTTTTTTTTGAAGACCAGTACCTGTGTTCTGTAAATGGCGAGAAGTTTTCCCGTCGAGAAAAATCAAACAATTATAATGGTTGTCCTGTTTTCCACAGGCTGATTCATATAAAACCTGAAATAAGAAACATGAGCAGGGAACTAAGTTTGTTGTTACTAATCTAAACTAATGTTACTGTGTTTCACAGAATGATAAAACAAACTTTTCGTCTCACCAAAGTTGTAGAACATAGGTACAGTTTATATTATGGCATTGCTTTTACGGATCCTTTTGTTATTATGTAAGTAAAAATAAGCAAATTATTAAATTACTGAAACGTTTACAAATTGTGCTATTTAGAACAATTCGAGTGGAAGATTTTCAAGAACATTAGTTGATGTCATTGTGAAGTAAGTATTAGAAATTAATAATTCAGCAGAAATGTAGCTGTTATTGGAGAACATAAATATAATTTATATAATAATGCACAAGAATACTAATTCATTTTATTTTGTATATTTGTTTGCTCAATATAGTAACCCAATTAAAACTTTTTAACCGTTTATTTGGCAATCGGGAAAGAAAAGCAGGTTAATTTTATTTTTGTAAAAATGTGGGGGCAAAGTAATCTTCTAAACAGAGAAACTTTTAACTATTTTATAGCATTTGAGTTAAAATGTGAGCAGCAGCATTGAAAAAATTGAGCTGTAGTGAATTTTGATAACTGCAATAACTATAATCTTAAAAACCGGTTCAGGTTCACTCAAAAGTTGATATGGCTTTGGCGGTTAATATGGATTTTCTTAAAAAAAGTACAAAAACAGGATCATTTAGCACGTTAGTCTATTAGTCAAAAGATTGTCGGTTCGACTCATCCCAAACACATTTAGTTTCAAAGGTTGTGTCGAAAAATAAATAACTTTAAAATTTAGCAAGAAACCAAATACTAAATAAAATTAAAAAAAACAAACAAAAAACACACTTTAGAATTTGAAAAACAAATTCATTAAAAATTTTTGTTTTCCGTTAACAACTCAATTGTCAATAACACAATCATTTTAATTGGAAATAATTGAGTTGATTTTGTTTTCTTATGTTACAATTTTGTGTTTGTATTTACAAAAATCGTTGTAGGTGTGTTTTTAAATAATATTTTAATTGTATTCACAAATAAATTAATTGTATTTACAAATCTTTTTTTTCTGTGTACATGACATTTTTTCAGCTGATGAAACAATTTTCGTAATGCAAATAAAGCGTTGCATTGGCTGAAAAACAATGATAAAATCATAAATATAAAACAAAAAATCATTGCATTATACATATTGTGAACAGTCACAAGCCTCTTATCTTAAGCACCCTATACACGATTCAATTCAACTTTCTATTGAGTCGGTTATTGCCCAAATCAAAGCGTGTATGGCTCTGTCAATTCATTAGTTTGGCAGTTGTCGAGTTGGTTGAAGAAAAATCAAAAAAATTTTATTTTTCATGTTGACTAGTAAATCTTTCAATTCAATTGTGCTGTGTGTGTTCGAGTCTCTTAATTACCTGTTTGTAGCTTTATTTTGTATAGACAAAGTTATGTATTTTTAAAATTGTATTTAATTTCGTTGAGCTTTAAATAAAAAATATAAAAATTAACGAATGAATGAAATAGAAGTTTTAAATTTGTAATTGTGAAAATAATATAATATAATATAATAGTTGCATAAAAATCTTTCAATTCAGTTTATGAAGAATCAATTCAATTGAAAGACTCAATTGACAATTGAATTGAATCGTGTATGGGGTGCTTTATGCACAGACTTTCAAAACCTATTTCAGAATTCACAAATAATAATACTTTTGAGAATCACAAAAGAAAAATAAGCGTAGCCTACTAGAAACTTAAACAAAACCCAGCAAATAATTTATATTCGATATGAATCTATTTTATTTTTCAAATAGTTTTTGAAAGTCTGTGTATAAGATAAGAGGTTTGTAGCTGTTCAAAATATGTGTTTGAAGTCTAGTGATGATTTGGCTAAGCACCAATGAAATATATAGACAAACTTAACCACCAGCAAATAAATTTCAATTACAATAAACTTATGGCAATATGTCGAATATAGTTGTAGTGTATTCGAAGAGTAATAAGGGGCCATCCATATATTACGTAACGCCCTTTGGGGGGGGGGGGGGGGGGGGGGCTTCGAGTTTTGTTATGATTTGTTACGGAGGGGTAGGGGGGGGGGGTCTGTAAAATTGATACGTAACATAAATTTTACTAATTTCGTACAAAAACACTTCGATTTTTCATTTATTTATATATTTAATTTATCAAAGAAATACATAATAAATCAAGAATCATGAGTGTTAAATAGATATAAATATATGCATATACATATGTATGTACATAAATACATAATTGTTATTATTTATATTTTGCAAGCTTATTTGATTTTTGTCTACGCACTGTGTTAGTCTAACAGAAAATAAAAATAAAGGAACAAAAGGATTCGAATTCCCGAATATTCGTCCATTCTCAATTACTTGCATTTTCCCATAAATAAAATAAATAAATGCATAAATCCTAAACGAAACTTAAGAAAATGCCATCAAAATATTTGTATATTAGTTTGTAATAACTAAATAAAGAAATTTACTTCAATTCAAACAAAAAGTTATTTAAAAATACATACATATGTATGTGCATGAATTAAATTTAATTTTTTTTTAATAAAAACTTAATAAAACAATTTAAATTTTTTTAAAGTTCTTGTTACGTTATTGTGAGGGGGGGGGGGGGTCTAAGAATTGTTACGATCTGTTACTGTGGGGGAGGGGGGGGGGTCAAAAATCGGGAAAAATGGCGTTACGTAATATATGGATGGCCCCTAAGTGCAATGAAAAAATCCATGCAACATTATTTCGAACTGTGAGGCTCTTGCGCAAAATATATATATAAATTTATATTTTATTTTTTTATTGCCTACCGTTGTGTTAAGGTCATATTATTTGTATTTAAAGGCAAACACTCTAACCAATTAGCCATTTCCGACTTAAATACTGTAGGCGAAGCACTTATTTTATGGCATTTTCTTTTCTAGAAGAAAATGTTACATTTATTTCACTTTTAAATGAAATTCGTAATAAAAGTTTTTTTAATAGAGAAGAAGTTATAGTATCATCCACTACGAGAATACATTTTTTTTTAAACCAGCGTTACATTGTATTTTTCTTAATAAAAAGTTAAATAATGTTGCACTTTTTCCAGAAAAGAAAACACCATTAATGTGCTTACACCTGAAAAATATGTCAACGTAGAAAATAATTGCTCAATTACAAGAATATCATTTAAAGTTGTATTTAAAAAAACAATTTAAAATAAAATTCCTCAAAACCAGAATTTTACAAATATTTTGTTTTTGTTTTGAGAAATATTTTTTGAAACCGTCTTTTCAAATACATTTCATTTTTATAGGCAGTTTATACGATACATACACAGTGCTGCAGCAAGCAAAACTTACGCTTAACTGTTAATATTTTTTCATAATTGACGAAAACAGTATATCGTTGATCACACGTAGAAAGGCCCTAACTGAAATTATTGTAATTTTACAGGAGAAATTAAAAACATAATAATAAATAGTACAACTGCTTGTGCTACTGCTTTGTACAACTGCTTGTAAAAGCGTTATTTTTAACACTACTGCAATAAATTTTTGTGACGAGATGTATTTGTGTGACATGTATTGAAATCACTGAAAAACTCAATTTTTGGGTCCTTCTACTTGCAACCATCGATATTATTTATTGCAAAATAGAACCGTATACATACATACATATATTGTTGTACATTAAGCAACAAATAAATCATGCATACAAAACCTTTCAACTAAATTGTTAAAGTTCATAATTTAAATATTTGTTACACAAATAAAGGACGATTCTTAACGAAATGTATCAAAAATGTTTCACGATTTCAAATCTGAACTTTATAAATCACAAAGAAACAACAAGCCCAAACTAAAAAGGCTTCATACCATCTACAATGTAGATTCTACATACAGACATACTTACATACATACGTACATACATATTTAAGTAGAACAAAGAATTTAAAAAATATTTAAGTATGAGAAAACTTAAAAGAAAGAAGAAATAAAACAAATGTCACGCAAACATTTCATTTACTAGCGATTTTAACTTTTTGAACCTTGTTTTCTCCTGTTGTTTTTTTCGCTTTTAAGATGGCGTTTTAATACATTCATTTCATTTATTCATTCATATTTCATGTTTTGTTACGAAATTGTATGAACGTTTGCATGTGTGTCTTAGAAGTCAGTTTTCTTTTTAACGATACAAAATTCAGGACAAAAAAATCATTCAGTCATGTTGTACAATAAGTGCCGGCCTACATTCATTTTAACTGTCAGAAAAACACACACACACACACGCGAGCGCATTTTGTCTGTTTATAACAACAACAAAAAATACATTTGAAAAAGCCCTTAAAACGTATAAAAAAATAAAACTTTTGCTGTTGTAGACATGTCATCATTATTTCTCTTTTATTTTATTCATCTATTTTTTAAAATTAGTTTTAGTACAAAATGCACAAGTTTCGTCTTGAACAGAATAACATAATTTATTGTCTTTTTTGTCACAAAATTTGTGTGGTGCCTAATTGCAAAATTTTTAAATGTTCACATGTTACAAAAATATTAAAATTTATTTGAAATTTTACAAATATGTAAATTAAAATTAATTTTTATATTTGCTAAAGCAAATAGGGCGTTATATTTGATTTTTTTACTAATGCTGAATGCACATCAGGCATTTCTTGTGTTGTCATTTTATGATATCATTTTCAAAATATGTGAAACGCCGTTCACATTCACCCGCAAACAAAAATTTTTTAACAAAATTAGAAAATAGTATACTCACACAACAACATCGCAAACATTTACAATCACAATTTAAGGGAAAGGGAAGATATTACACGTCAACATTTTTTCCCGATAAGGTAGATTATGTTTTTTATGTATATGGAAACGTTGCCACACAACAAAAAATACCGGAACTGACAAACGTTGGCACTAGTACACACTATTGCGATGTAACAAAATGCCATAATATATACGCTGGATAAGATATATTATTCAAGGGTGTTGTAGCAATATTTTGCTTTGAAAACGCAACATAACACGAAATCAAAAGCACTGTCCTGTCAATTGAACAATTTCCGCAATTTGTTTTTTTGAAGAAAAAATTTTACCTATTCAAAATATAGCTTAAGTATTTATCTTTATTTAACGCATGTCAAACTGAAAGGGAACTTAAAAAATGTGTTTGTTGTTGATTTAGCACATCTAGATGTATAAAAATTCAACAATATAGATGATTTTTTGACGAACATGTCCCTAGAAATTTGACATTTTCAAATAGTGTGAATTTCGAAACATTACTGATTTAAAAGATTTAGAAAAGAAATTCATATAACCAAAGGATTAGGTCAAAGTTTTTTACTTAAATACCATGCTGAAAGAATAACTAAAGTTAAATAATATAAATAATATTGTCAATGCCATAGAAAATTTATTTTTTGGCTTATCAGAAACATATCAGATCATCATCATGAGATAAAATATGCACTTAGCCATTTATTGGCAAACTTGAAAAATGGAAAATTTCCCATAAAATCGAAACGAATATTAGAATTAAAAAAATTCGAGTACTGCAACCAAAGCAAAGTCGCCTGCCAGAAAGACAGACTTTATAAATATGTCCAGCAGCTAAGTTTACACTCAAAAAATCATGATTTCCAATAATATGATTAAAACTATCAACAACACGAAAACTGAAATCAATCTAAAGACAAACATCATCTTACAATTTTGTTATTGATGAAGTGTCATCTATGATATGACAGCAATGAAATCTATGCTGTGAAACTTTTTTTACATTATTAACAGCTTAAACAAGTTGTAAACGAAAAGCTTAATAGTGTTCTAAGGCTTGTAAACTAAATCAAACTTATCTACCAAAACTAGACCAGGAGTCAGCACATTATCAATTTAATTTTTTGTCATTCAATTAATTCCTATTGGTAATTTTCTAGTTCCGTTTGTATCATTGCTAAAGCTATGTACATACGATTGTAAGATCTTACAATATTGTCAGATCTGGCAATGTGCTGACAATGTAATGGCAAGCAAAAATTGGTAGATTGTCAGTTCACACGGTTGTAGCATATTTGTCAGAAAATCTTACAATTTATTGCCAGACGGCTTGTGATTTGTAAAAATTTTCAGATTGCCTGACTCAAAGCATTTCTTAGAAATTGTTAAATATCAATCCTTTGTGGTTGTGTTAAATGTAATAAGTGAAAATATAAATTAATATGGACCATAAAGAAGCAATTGCAATGATTAGGTTTGCATATATTTTATTATATATTTATGTCCTTAAGATCAAGCATAAGCAGGCTTGCCCATAGAAATAATTCCTTTACAATGACGCCCTTGTCAGATGCATAAACTTCCCACATCTGACAATATTAAAATGTCTGACAAATATCTGGCAATAATTTTACAATGTGTTTACACGATTGTAAGATGTCTGACAATTTGTTGTCGGCTGCTAGTATTGCAATGGACTGACAATGCTTTTTCTGGCAACGATGTGTGACAAAAATTGCCAGTTCACATGGTTGTAAGAAATTTTTAGCACATTGTACTAACATATTGTAAGATCTGACAACCGTCTGTACGTCGCTAAAAGCATCACCGTTATATCGGTTTTTTTTCTAGCAGTGTAATCTGAAGTTACACCGCATTTTTTGCGAATTTGAATTTATTTTGTCCAATCCAATCGAGCTGAGTTTTTGCAGGCAGACTCGTGGAAATGTCTGTATCATGTCCAATTTAAAAAAAAACTCAGCTCGATTGGATCACGGAAACAGGGTTAAAAACTTATCCAAAGTTTTTCAGACAGACGGACACTACGAGCTTTATATTTTATAAAAAAAAAAAAATCTGACGTGTACATGAAAATCGCCGATACAGGTGTATTTTTATTTTTTCTCCCCTTTCCGAAAAAGTATATTTGGTTCATAGGACAGAATGTGTGTAACACGGTGTAATGAAGTCTCATAAGAGTAATAACTTTTTCTTAATAGTTTTATCTAAAACTATTTTTTTTTACAAGGAAAGTTTAATTATACTTAGTTTGGCAAAAGTATAATTTTAAATTTTTTTTTGGTTCTTTAAAGTGATAATTCGTTTTACACTTCTTTACTGTGATGGGACATCAAGCTCTCACCCTAGACTGTAAAATTTTTATTTAAATCATTCATTAATTTTTATGAGGAATTTTGCAACACATTTTTCAAAACCAAACGAGCAGTAAATGATATTTTACTTAACATTAGAATGGTTGTTTTAGTGATCTTTATAATAAATATTTTGTCATACATATGTATTTATACATTCAAATAACAATAACAATGGCTCCTGTCTAATCAACAAAACACATTAATATTTGAGTATACATTTGGATATTTAATATTGTATTTAATTTTTATTCATCAGGATACTTCATGTTATTTCAATACTGGTAGACATATTTGTCGTGCAGGTGGCCCTGGATCATAAAATATGTAACTTGATTTGTAATTGTTTTGATAAAAATTAATTGTAATTACACCCATAATAGAATCGAAAAATTTTATCATTTTTATTTACCTAAAATTCAAAAAATTTCTCTTAATATTACTAAGAGACACAAACTGCAGAGAAAATGTGTATGTAAATTGAATAAAACATACATAAGTTCTTACTTACCAAGTTTATTGTGGCGCTACTTAATTAATCCCAATCGAGGTTTTTCAAAGAAGATTATAAATTTAATTTAATTCATTTGTTTTACCGCTTTCAGTTCTTAATTAATTCTTTTTTTATTCACAGTTGATACAAGTTTGAGTTTTAATAAAAAAATTATTTTTATTCTTTTTAGTATTATTAAATTCAAGTTTTTTTTAGTAATACGTTTAAAAGTCATAAATCAATGTGTAAAAAACTTATGTACCACAAGAGAAACATATTAAAATAACATGCATAACAACAGGATTTTAACGACGGCTGCAGGTTGTACTCGTAGCTTCCCCGATAAAAATTTTAATACCAAATATTTTTTTTGGGTTTTTCTTTTAATTTATTTAGCGGCTACCAAACAACGTCTTTCAAATATGAGTTTGTAGCCACTGTTACAGAGGGAAAACATACGAAAGAATTGAAGAATTGCGTTTGGAAAAACCGGTGTTCAATTTTCGTAGATAACAAATGCCGTCGTTGTGTTAGAACGATGATCATGTACACACCAACATTAACAGATGATGTTTGCTGCAATTCAATGTTTTCCGATCATGCAGGATGTTTTTCTTTTTTTTGTAGTTTCTTTTGCTATTTTGTGCTAGAACTTGTTCTCTATTACACTAATACTGAATCACACGATACGAATAATCATATGATGGATTTTAGAGTTAGTTCAAGTTTGTTTTTGTATTAATGACACAGCACCATAGAGTTAAAAAGAGTTTTTAATTTTAAATTTCCTTTTGAGAATTTATTGCGTGTGTGTTTGTGTGTCTGTGTGAACGTGTGGTGCGGTTGGAAATTTATTGGTAATTTCTTTTATGTTAACAAATTGTTGTAATAGGTAGTTGTAGGTAATGAATCCATAAATTGTGTTAAATAATAACAATGTTGACAAGTTTTACAATTTTTGGTTATTATTAGTGTTATTATTGGTGGTATATTACTCTTCCATACACCAACATGCGCTTATGCTGCACAATTGTTAATAATAATTCAAAATAGGTAACTGGGATGTTTTCCACTAGATTAAATCGTATTATATATTAAAGTATTTGCACTTGTTTCTTTGAAATAATCCCTGAATTTTGTGGTTTCTCTATTTTTGCAATTTTAATCCATTTTTATCTATTTTTATATAAATTTTTGTAAAAAAAAACTTTTATTTGAAAATATTGCACTTGTTTGTGAATCATTAAGTATTAGAATTAATAAATTAAATTTTTTTTATTTGACACTCAATTTCAATAACTTTTATTAATTAATATTGTTGCTGTTATAATATAATTTTATTATAATAAACTTTCTTTCGCGATCAGCAATAAATCATCGACATGAATTTCATGCTAAATTTGTGATCATTCATCAGCGCGAAAATGCATTTTAATCGCCATCAATAAAGCACTAAAACACTTTGCTAACCATACACCAGCATAATTATAGTGTGGCTGAACTTTAGCTGGCGGACTGTCTCTGCCACTATACATATACATATGTACATACATATATGTATGTATGTATGTCAGCACATATACTACTATTTTATCAAATTTTTCAAAATACGAAATTAAGCAAAATACCTATTCACTATTCTATACAAATGTTTCACTGTTTATTTTTCATACGTTGTAATAATTTGTCAACACTGCATTTCAGAAATAAACGTTTTGTTTGTTTAAGTTAATAAAAAAAAGTTTGTGGTAGCTCATAATTTATGCTTGCTTGTTGTTGCTTTTGATTTATAACTAATTATTGTTTTTGTTACATCAATGTATTATTTGACTTTGTTTATTTTTATATTTTACTTTACCCGCGTTATACGTGCTCAAAGCGCCAATGTTTCACTTTGACTACTTGGTTATAATTCAAATCAAAAATATCAGAGCATCAATAATAAAAAAACTAAAAAGCAACAACAAACAACAACGAAAACGCTCAAACAATACTAAAGAAAAGAGCCCCCTATTAAATATACATTAAGCTTTTTTATGAAATTCCCCCTTTTGTTGTTTTCATGACATTTCCTTAAGAAAGAGTGAATAAGCATTAACCGACTTTTGGCCATTATCTATAAAAAATAGCTGAGCATGGATACAACAAACAAAGATAGAGGGCTAAGCCAATAAGACCACTTGTAATATCGTTGTCTCATTTACTCTTCCACTTTCTAAGGGGGTGGCCATTTGTTTTGTTTTGTCTTCTTGTTTTATGCTTGAAATTCGAATATGGGAGCTAGTTCCCGTTTTACTGCGTGTATGAGTGTGTGTACAAACATGTAATTTACAAGGAGAACAAGTTTGTGATATTCGAATTTTACTCTTTTAAGAGAGAGTAAGAAATTCCCACGGAAATTTCGAATATTGTCACACAGACACTATCCGTGTGTTTGGTTTTTGCTGTGATCTTATCAACACTGAATAATTTTTCGAGCATGTTTTCTCTCTGTATCTTCTACCAATTTATACAGTTGTTTTTCTTTAGTTTTTAATTAAATTGTCAAATTTTCAACTACACTTCGATGTTACTCCATAAGAAGAGGTCCTTGTGCCCTAAAAATTAATACATAGGTACATATGTACAATATGTTTGTAGTTAAACCTGAAAAGCTGCATACAAGTTGTCGAAAGGATATATGACAAAATACACATGAAAATACATACTGGAATATATATGTATTTATAAACAAAGTACAAATAGAAACGTAAGTAAATGCATAACTAAATACATTTGGATGAACACATACATACATACACACCATATATGCTTTGATTTCTTTGATTGTTCAATAAATATAACAATAATTGTCTTCAGTGTACATACATATATCAATACGGAAAATGTGATATTCATATTGGAATAATGTACATACATAGTGTAATGTCTCAACTGTGGGCAGTGATAAGAGTGCTGCCACATAAGCGTTTTTTACAGCTAATAAGATACACACAAAACAGTAATATGAATAATTTTGTAATATCAGTTAAAATATTTGTAATATAAATTAAAAAATTAATTAAATTTTCACCTATAAACAATTTGATAATATCAATTAAGTTTTTAATGCAATTCTTCTACGAGATTGTTTTCTTTACCGTATAATATAATTTGAGAAAGAAAGCGTTTAGGAACATTTGGTAATAGGCAGCAGGGGGTACACTCTGTAATTCGAAACGAAAGAAAAGGCTTTCGAATTTACATGTTATTAAGATACATATTCGAAAGTGTTTTCTTTCGTTTCGAATTACAGCGTAGAACCCCAGGTTTGTCAGATATGGCGAATTCTCGCCACACTTGTCGATTTTTCAACTCGTTTAGTGTCCAAATTTTTAATTTGGCGACATGGTGGTTTTTCTAGCGAAAAATTAATTTGTTGACGATTTGTATGGCTACTTTTTAACAAAATTGAGCTGATGAAAATTTTTGTAATTTAGGAAAATTCGTTTGTTCAAGGAGTAGTTTTAAAAATAAATCCTACCAAACCTCGTCTGCAAAAACTTAAAACAATTTGATTTTAATGGTTTTTCTTATACTAATTAAAGCAATTAATGTATTTTGAATTTGGATAAGAAAATTTTACAAGAAATAATTTTTAGCGATTTTATTTTTATTTCTGGCGATTTTAGTTCATTTTTGAAGTAACAATAAAAAATATACGTTTTAAAAAAAATGTTGGGGATTTTCTGCTAAATTTTTATACTATTATTTATAAAAAATGTATATTAATAAAAAGTATTATATAAAAACAAATTTATTTTCAAACAAAAACATTAAGAAAAACCACATAAAATTTATTTTAGAGACTTTGGCAATTTTTAAAATAAATTTGGCGAAATACGTCAAAAAAATCTGACAACACTGATGGGTAGTAGTTTTTAATGGCTTATAAGCTTGGAAAATATACTTTTATATACATGTTCTTGTTTCTAATAAACAAAATAATTTTTTATTTATATCATTATCTTTTATTTATATCATTATTTTTTTCGCCAGTTGCTTTTCAATAGTAAAGCTGAATTTACCCATGTATTTCAGCTCTTACAATGACAACTTGGTTAAGTGTAATAGTAATTAAGAAAATAACTCCCAATAAAATAAGACCAAAGAAAAACTAAACAAGTCGCAACATAACTTATATAAATATAATTAAAAGTAATTAATCATTTAAGATATTAAATAAATCCCAAACAAAGCTGTGGCAAAAAAAGTGCTTAAGTCGACATAAGCTGATTTTGAGTTAATGGTGCTTCCATAATCTGCACATTTGAAAGTACCTCTGTGCGATTTTTGAAGCAGTTATAGCAAATTGACTTGCGGCTTATCTTTTTTAGACTTCTAATCGCATTTGGAATAATAGCTTAATTTAGGTTATACTTTGGTATATTTCAACCTGAATGTATTACTTACAGAGTGTAGAACGGTATTTGCGTAAAAAAAGTTGACGTAGAATTTCCCAATTTAACTGTAAAAGAAACAAATTTCTGAAAATCGACTTGAAGGCTTGAAAGTGCTCCCATGCAAAACATTCAAATATTTCTTAAGCACTTTTTTCTTATTGCCACAGAAATTATGGGCTTATAATATGTATGTATAAAAAATCAGTTGTTAGCACATCGGCTGTTCGAAGCAAAAGAGACTAATAAAAGTGGTTGCCGTTTTAAAGCACACCAAGAAAGAAAAGTCCCAACAGATGTCCGGCAATGCAAAAATACTCTAGAAAGCGAAGTTCTTCTTGTACAGACATAAGAGAAGAAAATTTTTGCTCCTGTTACTAAGGATATAATCACCTGAATATATCCAAGAAGCTACGATGTTATCTAAAATGAAATAAATCCCAAAAAACTATATAACCATACATATGTTATTGCCAAATTTGTTTCTCGACGAACTAAAACCGAAAATTTATTTCTTGACTTACATTACTAAGCAATGAAATAATAAAAAAAAGTTATTCTCAAAACATGCATAAATATTCAAAACTTGAGAAAATTTGATTTATAAAATAACTACCAAGCGAAACCAAAAATTTCCCCAAAAACACAATTGTGTATATATATATATATATATATATCCTTAGCTTAAATTGAAAAAGGCGTAACAAACAAAAAATTTAAAATCCAGTTTTTGATTGATTATTATAAATGGCAATAAACTATATATCTTGATATCTTGCGATCAAAAATTACGCTTTTATTTACAAAAAAGAAGCGGACTTAACTATAAGTTTGTTTATTTTTTTTTAGTTTTTTGCTTCTCCTGTAAAAGTATATTTTTTTTAGTACGTCGTTTTGCATTTTAGCTAACGATATGTATACATAGATGAAGTACAAATAATCCAAAGCGATGACACCAAATCGTTAATGCAGTGTATAACACGTGCACTTGTGACTTAAACATAACCATGCGGTTATAGAATACAAATAATAATTTTATTACGTGTTTTAAAAGCGAAAGACAGCAATGTTTTGTTGCTTTTTCCAAACTTCAATTCCATACTAGAAATATAGTAGTAGTTTTGGAAAAACTCAATTTTAGTGGCACCAATGTTAAGTAAATATATGGAAACTTTTAATTGAATATGATATCGGAAAAATGTCCACTTCTCCTCTTCGCTGTATAATGTGAAATACAATTTATCAATTGCCTTTGTTTATGGCAATTTTCTGAAACTATAGTTTGGTTGTGCAAAGAATACACAATGACTGCGTTACCCGTCTTATTTTAGAAAAACAACATCAATGCATCGTTTTTAGGGTTCCGTACACCAAAGGTGAAAAGGCACCCTATTGTTATCGCTACTATGTCCGTCTGTGCGTCTGTCCTTCATAGGTTGTTTTCCCTAGAACCGTAAGAGCTATAGACCTGAAATTTTCACAGAATATGTACAACTTTGGGCGCTACAACATTAAAGATACGACAGTTTACAATTGAAGGGTGATATAAAGCGACCGACACATGAAGCTTGTAAAGTTAGTAACATTTTTTTTTGGCAGCCTACAACAATTAACAGTGAAACTTGAAAAATCAAAATCAAAGGAAAGCATAATGGAAACTGTAAGCGGTAAACTCTTGGAATTTTCAAAAAACGCCAAAACTACGAAATCCCAAAATAAAAAAATTGCAAAAACGAAAAAATCGCCAAAAACCGAAAAAATCGCCATAATGAAAACGCCAAAACTACAAAAAAACGTTAAAACTAAAATATATTGCAAAAAACAGGAACAAATACGCAAAAAATCTTTAAACCGACAAAAGCGCCGAAAAAATTTAAATCCTCTAAAACCCAAAAAAAGTTGGCGGTGTACTTAAGTTTAATTTTTTCATAAATGCCGACATCAGTAGTTCGATTCACTTACTTATTTTGACGATAATCGAATCGTTTCGAAACGATAACAGAAAAATTATCGACTTTTATATGCAGAAACACTTTTAAACAACATGCGCAATTGTTAACTTGTGGCTCATTCAGAGCATATTTCTTTGTAGTCGATTGGCCAATAAATCGTACTACGCATTACAGAGAGAATTCCTTTTTTAGCCGCACTGTTCGTATGTGGAACAAACTATGTGCGGAGGTCTTTCCTGTCACTACCAGCGTGAGAAAGGGTTAAATCAAATGTCCACAGACACTACTCCCTCCATCTTCCTTCCCTATAATCTATTTTCCTAGTTCTAGCACAATGCATTGCATAAGTAAGGGTTATCCCCTGAGTGCTGATCCTATTAAAAAAAACAAAAAAAATTAAACGACAATAATTTTTGTAGTGTTAAATCGACAACAGTCAGCTGTTCAGTTAAAGCACATACTCTTTTAGCAGAAATCAAGTAATTATTTTAAAGCAATATGCGAGTACACACATTTTAAAGCCTTTATATTATAAATAACAATATTGCTATTAATTAAACATTCAAATTGAACCTTTATTTCTCAAAATTAAAAAAATTAATGAAAAATTGTTTGTGTACAAACATATTTTCTTAACAAATTGTTGCTAGACAAGCAAATCCATTTATGTTTGAAATTATGAACCATCAAAAACAAGTAAGAGTATCAAAAATTGAGGTAGCTTAGAAAAAATATCCGTAATCCATGGAAATCCACTGAGTAACTCGGATCTTCTACTATAGTATTTCCAAAATGTTTCGGAATTTAATTACTTAACCGCAATGAATGAACACAAGGTTAGAGTCTAGGGAATGTCTATACTGTTGTCAGAAGGTCCCAGATTAAGTTAATACACATTTGGAGAAATATTTTAATAGATAACTTATTTATATGCCCATAATTATGAAAGTTGTCTACGTCATTTCATTTGCCTCGCAACATTAAATAAATCTTTAAAAAACTTTAATCAATATTTAATGAATATTAAATAAATTTATTATAATCGAGACTAGTACAATTCAAAATTAAATTGTTACATAAACTAAAAATAATTTTTGATTTATTCAAATGTAATCTGCTAAATATCTCGACACAATACCTATTTATATACAGAAAAATTTAATAATGTTGGCCTTATATCAGAAAAAGGAAGAAACGAATTATGTAAGCTTGTCATGATTCGGGGAGAACATTTAAAATGGATTTTGACAAGAAGAACCAGCATTTTCGTTTTAGTGATGCGCCATAAAAGGGAAAACATGTAGATAACTAACTGAATGAAATTTATGCAAATATTAATTAGATAGACATATTCAGCTTAACCGAACGCATCGGATTCCCATATTTGTTTCGTTTGTTTGTTTTTTAAGATTTTAAATATTTCACATAATGCACATAGGTATTCAATATCTAATATTTTCACATCAGCTGCAATATTTAACAAAATTAATTATGTATTTTTAATATTATTATCAACCCGTATACGTTGCATTTTTTAGTAAACCGCTGTAATAATAATAAAAAACGCTACATTTACACATTTTTCAATTTTGCCGTCGTTAAGCGCATTCACTCACGTCGCGTTTGGCAGAGTTTAGCTTTCGAAAAATAGTCAACGTTTATTTTTTTACTAAACCCACAAAAGCCGGTTTAACTTAAAACATTGGAAAATTTTAAATATAAGTTCAGGCACTTGTTTTTCCCACAAAGAAGAGAGTTCGAAGAGAACCCTCATTATTGGCACAGTGCATTCAAGAAATATTATGTACTGAATTTCGAAAAATGTAAATAATCATTTTGCCGGGTTCTGACGGCCAAACGTTACATGAGTAAATGAAAACAACATAATCAATTATACACTTTGTGTATTTTTCTCTCTACCTTTCTCTCTCACACTAAATCTTTACGGTGTAGAACGTGACTCCGCCTTCAGTTACAGTAGGAAAAAGATTTATATTTTGGGGTGTTAAAGTGCAATGTATCTGTACTCTATTGTTTAACAGGGAAAAAGAATCAAGTGATTCCCTACGAATGCGGTTTATTTCACTCACAGTAAAAAATTAATTTTATTTTTTGTTGTTCAAATTTTCCTTGATTTACATTCAGAGAAAAAAAAAGGAATTTACGTAAACAGGTAGTTGTTGCTTGTTGTTGTTGTCCCTTTAAAAATTTAAAGCTGCTGATTTTGGGTACCGTTTAGTAGGGAGTCCTTTTTGTGCTATTTTCATTTCCATTTCTTCTTCCCTTCTTTTATGCCACCATGTTTTATTGCAAGCATCCTTAAGTTTGTCTTTTGAGAAAATCAGGATTTTTTGGCTCTTCTTTCCTTTTTTAACAGCACATTAGTGGCCTGACATTGTAACAATTTCTGATTGCGATTTGTATTCAATAGTGATGTTGGTGCGTTAAATCATCATTGTGACAATACTCTTTTCTTTATAATACATACCATGCATCATCATCGTTATTGTTATTTTAGAAACGTATTCATTTAATTTTTATTGGATTTTTTTTGTTTTATTTCTAACTTCTTCAGTTTTTTGCATGTTCTTGTTGAAATGCTTTTTTTTTATAATAAAAATATATTGGGAATGCGTACTTGTGGTTTTACTCTAAAGCTCAGAAATAAAAAAAAGGAAAACTTAAGACGTGTTTTAATTTTTATGATGATTATGTACAATACATGTTTAGAAAATAAATAAATTTTAAACACAATACCCTGCTAAGTTCTTGAGAGTTTGCTATAAAATTTAATAATAATAATAATTCACAAACATTTTAAATTTCGTAATAAAATATTTTAAGCTAAAAAGGTTTATACATTTATTTGTCATCAAATGAAACAAAATGCGAATATGAAAGACCACGGAAGATACTAAAAAGCTTAATTACTGGAGAGCAATTGAAAAAAGTAGCTTAAATAAAAAATATAAGTCGGGTTAATATTTACCACAACCTTCGCAGCAGAAGGTTAATGTAATGTAATCTTAATTCTATTGATGTTTTACCATGTGCTTGCTCTAGATTTTGTTAAGATACGAGGATTCCAGTACTTCATATGTACATGATCCCTACGCTGAAAGGAAAATCTTCGTATCAGCTATGAATTTTTTCATTAAATCAATTAATTGTATCATTAATGAGCTAACGTCAGACTTCATTGTATTAATGAAGAATGTCTCTTAAGGTTTCATTTAAAACACTTCACTGATTTCGTGAAACTCTTTCATTACAAAAATTATACAATGCCATTATACATACATATGAAATTGAATCTTTGATTGATTGCACGTTTTGTAAACGTTGTGACTGTGTAACTGAAACTGTATATAAACATTTTATTGGTTATTTTACCTCGATAACGACCCACACATTGACAATTGCGCACAGTATCAAACTCGGACTCTTTATTTTCATCAGATTTGTAGAAAACCCAGCCAGCCAACAGCACTAAAAAAAGCAGTATGCATTCAACTCTTTTACTTATATTGAAAACAACAAAAAATTTTCTAATGTTATTGTTGTTTGCAATACAAGTTGTCGATCGAACGATTTCGAGTGACATCGTGGGACAAGCCGTTAAAGTTTTTTGAATAAAAATGTTTCAATTAAAACTGTCTCATTGTATGTAAGAAACGTTTTTGCGTTGTGTGTACGAGAATGAAACATTTCTTCAGTATTTTAGGAAATTTGAAAAAATCTATGTTTTTTTAGAGGTATAGAACTTCGAATTGAAATAAAATACAAGAAAATCGTTTTAATGTCCATCAATTTGGCTGTATTGGAAGGATAATTTTATGCCATTAACGTTTAAATATGATTTCGGGCATGTGGCCGCCGCGGCTGGCTCGAATAAAGCCAATTCTATAGGTCCAATTTTCACCACTTTTTCGAGCATATGGGGCCGTATGTTGGCAATAACGCCACGAATGTTGGCTTCCAAGTCCCCTAACGTTTCTGGTTTGTTGGCGTAGACGAGCGACTTCACATATCCCCAAAGAAAATAATCCAATGGTGTCAAATCACACGATCTTGGTGGCCAATTGACCGGTTAACCGAATTAATTGCTCTGATGGACGATTATGTCGACCATAAAATGGACGGAGCTTGCGGTAAACTTCGCGAACTGAACCATTATTTTCGAAATAAATTTGCATGATTTGCAAGCGTTGTTCTTTTGTCAACTTGTTTATGATGAAATGGCAAACCAAACTAAATATTAATCACTTGACAGCTGACAAAATGGCCGCCAGTTAAAAAAGTGATGCCAACTTAAAGTTCTATACCTCAATAAAAAACACCCAATACTATAATTAATAAAATAGCAATAACCGTCAAAAACGCGTAAGCGTTTTGAATTGTCGGTTAAGTTTATTTAGCGGTTATGGCACGGTATTTATGTATATATGTATATGTATCAGAATTTATTTAATTTCATTTTTTATAAAGTGTTTTTGCAAGAAATCAGCAAATCAAAAACCTTGAGCTTCAAAACTTTATTATCATAAATACAATGAAAGATAAAAAATGAAAGAGAACAATTTCACTCGGCAAATGAAAATTATCATTCTATTAGTATGCTTTCTAGCCAAGAGGGCACTCACATAAGTAAAATTTGAATTTCTATGAGAATTGCTGCTTAGATAACGATCAAGAAATGGTCCGGAGTATTTTATTGACACATGCAAATTGTACAGATTTTTTTCTTTCGAAAAACAGCATTCAGTAAACAAATAGTTTGCGCTCATCATGCATTTTACTGTCAATATAATCGGTTATTCGAGCAATTAATTCGAGCAAACGTTTTCTGTTTATTTTATACTCCAGAGAACAATAATCAGGTTTCAAAAAAGCAGATGTTGCTGCTGTAGTGCATTATTCAAGGAAGATCCAAATAAGGCCTTTTGGCATCATAATCAACAATTCTAGCTGCGTACAGTCACTTCACTACTTAATGCATATTTTGCACATACATTTAATAAATTAAGTGTGTAGAAGCTGTAGTCCCAAGAATATGATGCAACATGTCACACAAAGCGTGCCACGATTGACTTATTGAAAGAAACGCTCGGTGAACGAATAATTAAGCGCAATGAATCCGTAAGTTTGCTTTCAAGATAAAATTTCTGTTCTACACATAGCCATAGGTGACTTGGAAGACAGCATGCTCTACGTTATTACAAACATACAGCATTCATTGTTAAAAAAAGAGTTAAGGAAAATGGGATTTCCCGATTGGGCCCCATAAAAAATCCCTTATTCTTATCTTTAGATTTCATTGAAATGCTTATTATATTAACAGTATTTAAAAGTCTTATGGAGCTGCTTTTTTATTATAGAATTATTACAACAAAGTTAACATTTATTTATCGCACTGTATTAAATAGTCTTTTTAATACTTTTTAAGTAAAATATTTTTGATTTAAAACATATTAATGACCGTATCTTGTTGTAAAACGCAGTGCTAAGCGTTGAAAAATTTTTTATGTGTTTTGTTTTAGTAATAAATATATTTTCCATTTAAAATTTGTCAATTCTCAGCATTGCGTTTTACAAAATAAAGCCCCAAATATGCCCATTAAAACATTTAATAGTCTCGCAAACTCTGATTTTAGACTCGGCAGTTTTTTTTGCTCAACTTTTGATTTTATAATGAGAAAGAAAAATGTAGGTATACAAAAGGTATATATTACTTCCTCAACTCTCTCGTACAAAATCAAAAGTTGAGCAATTAAAACTGCCCAGTCTAAAACCAGAGAAACTTTCGTAAATACACTCGCAAAAATTTTATGTAATCTTATTATCACAAACCCAGTAAGCTGGCCAACACAATTTTCACTCGTACAGTTAAGCTGAGAAATTGTGCATTTAGTCAACAACAACTTCTCTGAATAATCTGAGCAATTTAGTTTTGTGGCGACCTTGACGGGCGTTGGATAAAGTGGTTAGCACATTGACTACAAAATTGAAGGTCCTAGATTCGAGCTCGGTCTTCAACAGTCAATAAAATAACATCCCGCGTATTTTTCTGATGTACATTATCGTACATTTGTATCAGTTAGTGTAGGAAAGTTCAAGCTATGAAAGCATATACACTGATCACTGAACCGTGCACCGGTGCACCGGTTGTAGAGCAGAATCATCGGTGAAGTAAAATAACCAATAAAATGGCTACTAAGCCCAGCTTCAAAAATGTAATACGCTTCATTGACACCAGAGGCCCAGAAACACTGCATTATTTATTAGAAACGTACAAAAAGCAGAGTTTTAAAAGAATGAAGCTTTCCCCTATCTATTCCTTCACCACCTGACTACTTCTCTATCACTATCCTTTTACTGAAGAATGTAACACCTAGTAATAGTAGTAGGCATTCATTGCCTGAGTGGTACATATTCGACTTTTCCATTTCCCGGGAAAGACTTTCCAATTTCCCGAGAATTCTCGTCCAGTACATAACGATACAAAATATTATTTAGTTTAATTTACTTAAAAAAAAAACTAATAATAACACTGTGTGACAAAAATTAATGAAATCATATCATATCATAATGATACCTGGGACGTGTTACCATTTTTCTGCTAGGTATTGTCGAGCATCAGAATAATCTGTATTTGAAATTTCTCCAAAATCTTGAATTGCGGGTAAAAAATCGGGTTTTCTTAACCTCATGCACTTATCAACCTCTAACAACTAACTTAACTATCAACCGATTTAAAATTTATAAATGTATTTAGAAGATACTAAGACCTTTTTAACCATATATATTTTGTTTCAGTAAAATTCAGATATATGTTTGTATTTTTTCACCAAATATAATTTTTTTGTTTCTTTTCGTCACTTTACTGCTTCGTATTCGTTTTCATGCAGTATTTATGTTTTGAAACTTTCTGTTTATGACTTAATTTATGAAACATAATTAATTAAGAGTGGTTTGCAGGTTTCTGTTAAAAAAAATTCCTTAGGAATTGACTGAGTTATTGAATATTTAATAAAATACTTTTTGTTGGGAAACTACCTGCATGACGCTTTTCGCTTTCTATTTATGCGCTCTCAGTATATTTAAGCTTCTGATGAAAGTACAATTTAATAGACATATATGAACACAAAGTATAAAATTGGTACATTAGTGGTCGCCAAACTTTTTTCTTGATAGCCATATTTTTCACATACACCAACCATACAATCAGTAAATTACATCAAATTGAAATTTTTTCGGTCTGGAAATCGTTGTTTGAAATACTGTAATGGAAAACAATTGGTATCTTACTGTATGTTAATATCCAGTTAGTAGCCTATTGATATAATTATTAATACAATTTGTACAGTTTGAGGGCAGCAAGTTGCAAATCACTGTTATGCTAAACTCAAGTTGGTGTGGCATCAAACTGTTGCAAAGAAAGCTTAACTCATGTAAAAATACTGTCACTAATTATAATTTTGCGGAATATTAAGGTTGGCACACACCTTGCTGTCGTACACTTTTAAGTATCTTAGTTATCGTCCACCAACAATTTATTTATCCTGGGAAAGTGTTTAACATCACAGGAATTACATAATTGATCCGCTGTAGGATACACAGATTAGTACAAATGTATTAAAGTACAACGCCTGAAATACTAAACTAACAAATTGTATTTTAAGGAGTTGTAAAATGTTTACTATCGTTTAAGTTTTATTTTTTAAGAACTCATAGTATTTAATTATGCCAAACTTTAGTTGTCGGTTATACGATTATATTTCAATAAAACTATACAACGTTTACAGTTGGTATTTATATCTGTTAATTAAATCGGTTCATCTGAATTTTTTCTATGAACAAAATTAATAAATGTGTTTTTAAGTAGTCTATTTAACACTTTTAAGGATATTTTCTTTCTTGATGTTCTATTCAAAACTGAATTCATAATTTACAAATGAACAATGACATTATGACTAACTACTAGGAATTGGGACTTCAAAGACTTTCGACAAATCACATTATCTTAATTGTAGGTAAATAACCATTTATATTTTCAAAATTAGAGATGACGGACATTAATGCATTTTCAAAATCACTCAAAGTTATATTTTTTTACTTGGATCATATTTAATAATATTTGATCAGATATAATTAATCACTAGTTTTCTAGTCCTTTGCAGGTGACAAACTTGAAAGACGTCTATCAAAATGACTAAAAATATGCACGAGTTGCACCAGTTTCTTGTGAGTTTTAAACACATATGAACTAACAATAAGTATTCAAATCTTAAATCTAGATATAATAATTTGGCCCAATTAGTTTTGGGCATAAACTAAGTGATAGTAATTAATTAATAATACATAAATATCGTATTAAGCCCAAAAAATATTTTCAAGCAGTTTCAATTCGAGTGTTTGCTATTAGGGCCCTAGTGTCTCTCTTTTTTTAAGCGGATGTGAACAAATGTATTTACGACAAAATTTTATAGGATACTTGCCAGATTTGAATCCGCATAATTTTAGCTGAGATATAAATTCGAAATGCTTACACAATATATGTAAGTATATACATATGAGTATAACATGTACAAATACATTTGTATGTACATACATATATACTTTGTACAAATAATTAGTTACATGAGGACGTGAAAAGTTTCATTCGTTTGTTTCAAGTTTATTCAGATTCGAAGTGGCTGCCATCTTTAACAAGGGGTCTTGACGTAATGAGCATGCGCAACATAAAATCCAAAAATAGTTAAGGCAAGGGAACAAAATTAAAATCTTTATGCGCTTATGTATATTTTTGTGTACGTATGTGTGTAAGTATAAGAAGAAAATATAAATAAATAAGATAAAAACGAAGATGTTGAGGGGCAAAATACATTTTTTCAATTAAACAAATAAATTAAGAACATGCGGCAATCAAAGGAAATGTCGGCTGATGCTCGCAACAAAAATAAAACATGCAATCCGAACATCATCCAACCAAGTTCAACAGTTTGTTGTTGTTGGTTTGGCTTCAATACAAATAAGTAGATATCGGGTCGACATTCATAGTTGTCAGCATCATCAACATTACACCAGCAGCTTTTAAAAAATAAAATAAAACGAACTGCTCGTTACTTAACAGCACACAAACCAACCAACTAAGCCAGTCAGCCATATTAACTTTAAAAGAAGGATAGTCATCTTTTTTTCAGTAATTTCTGAGCTGTTGTTTTTTTTCAAGATGATTCCTCATCTTCTGCATCTCGTTTCATTTCGGCTGGGTATGATGATGATGATGATGCTATTACAATCAACCAGCAGGCCTAGTTATACATACAAACGAACGTACGGAGTTGTATCCATGGAGCCCTCAGCGGTAGTTCAAACTTTAAGATGTATATTAAAACATCATTGGGATTAACATACACAAGAAGAGCTAACAACCACAAAGGCTTTAATGCTGCAGATTTAAATCAGAGTTGTGTTCTTTTCAAAATGCAGATAACCATGCGTCTGGTAGTAATAGAAATATACATATGTACATATGTATATGAATATATGTATGTAGGTACTTACGAACTCGCATTTCCTCATATACAAACATATTGACAAATGCAATTGATATTTTTACAAAAAACAATTCAAAAAAAAATTTAATTACACAACAAGATACACAAAATAGATATTCATTGCACAGTATTTATAGAGAAATGCTACACATGTTTATGTATATGTTTAAACGAATGCACACATATGTATGTGCTTTTACATTTATGTAAATATGTATGTATTTACTCTTTTCTTTTTTCTTTTTGAGATACATATCGCTGGTTTACTCCAACAACGTCATAACTCAAAGAAACTAGTTTGCCCAAAAAACGAGCTTAAAGTTTTCCAATTGCACACAACTTAAAGAAAAATGTTATGTTGTTTTCAGAAGTTGAGTGAACAAGATATTTGTATAAAATTTATACACAATATGAAGAAGGAGGTTATAAATTAATTCTGCATCACTGACTCAAAAAATCAATTTTTTGAGTTATGACGTTCTTTGAGTAAATGAGCGATATATGCATAAATGTGTGCAGATATATGTACATGTATATACATACATACATGCGCTCTTGGCAAATTTTTCGCCTCTGGTTCTAGAGTAATGTCTATCTTTAAGCTTCTCTGCTGGAACAGCAACATCACATGTTGCATACAGCACAAAGAGTTTTTCCTGTTTCCATTCGAATTAAAAAAATATTTCTCGTGTCGAACATTTAAGCGAATTAGAAAAATAGTCAATCGTTAATAGAAAAGTGTCAACAGAATACATTTCAAGCACCGGGATATATGGTTCATTGACATTTTGTAAGATATAAAGAAACACCTTAATTCAATTATGTGAACCCGCGGTATTGACTCAATTATCTAGTGGATTTTCAATTTTAGACCCAAGGGAAAATAATCAGAACTTTTATACCGATCACTACGTAAGATTTACCACAGATGAGAAAATATTGTAAATGACTTAATTGCAAAACTATTTTATTGAATGACAGCTGTAACAAATGCCTTCGCTCATTGAAATGAAGTAAAGAAGATTTTTTAGTGTGAATGCAACCCTCGATCCGCAAGCTGATAGATCAGCATACTACCCACTAACTTGGGAAATTTTTAATTATTTGTGATTTGTTGTATTTTTTTTAGCATGTTGGATATTTATTCAAATCGGAATAAAGAAAAAAATATCAGCAAAACGGGTGTATAAGACAATAAAAAGAGGAAAAAATAAAAATTATTTGAATATTCTAAAAAAAGTAAATTTGGTTTGAAGTGTTTGTTAAAAAAATTTTTTCATAAAAATTTTCACTAAAGCACTTTTTAAATATAAATTAATGTTTTTATGATACGAGCACAATTCATTGAAAGTAAAAGTATTAAAAGTATTAGCAAAAATCATTGCAGTCCCGAAAAAATCAGATGTCGAATTTAAGAGGGAAACCAAAAATCGTCAAACTTAAAAAAATAAATACAATTTCTATAAGTTTAATTTTACGGAAACTGAAGGAAGTGAGTAAGGTAAAGGACAATTTCTTCAGCACCTAATATACCTGTGGCAAAAAGGAAAAGGTGGTTAGGTCGAGATAATAAAAGAAAAGTTAATATTCGAATGAATCTATCGTTTGCATTTAGAAAAACAGGCCGTAACTGTAAAATAAATAAATTGACTGAAAACTGATTGAAAATTGATTGAAAAGTGCTCTCCTGAAAAACTGTAAGATACGAATTAAGTACTTTTTCCTTATTACCACAGATATATCTGGATTCGGCAACTCATCAGTATACTTCAACTTCTACTGATTTAAGCTCTATAAACTTTGTCTAACGTTACTCCAATTTTTTATCCCTTCCAAAAAATAAGATTTGTCGAGTTCATAAGAATAGTTATTTTGTTGTGAGATGATTTCGTCGTTGGAGTTAAATTTTTTTCTGCCGTGCCATTTTTTCAGTTCATGAGGGAGCAATTGGTAGTTAAGTTCAAGATTTTTTTCATGGAAATTGCACTTTTGTGCGCCCTTGTCTTATCATAGGAGAAAAGAACTATTTTCTTGACCAAATTTGGTCTCTTTATAAAGCCTTATCGAATTGACTCATTAAGTTTGAATAGAATTCGCCACCCACTGTTTCCCCGGCTTGCATCATTTTGGTCAACTTTTATTTTATTTTTATTTTAAATTATCAATGGCGTATTGTATCAACTTAAAACGTCAGCTCAGTACCCGGATTCAGTAACTTTTTGCGAATCGAAAATCGTAATATTTATCGATATATTTTTTCGTTTGCGGTAACGATAATGTGATTCTCTAATTTCCTTTTAATGATAGTGCACATATGTGTTGTACTCACCATTTAATTGTATATCATGTGGCATCCCTGCATACAAAATAGCAAAATAAGCGAAAAACACAAATAATAATTAAAGCAAAACGAAATGAATTTGAGCTTGTTATTTTTCTTTTTTTACTCCAACCGACGGCGAATATCGTTAGAATATGTTACTGAATAGCGAACTCGATAAATAATCGTTATGTTTGTTATAGAGATACAATTATCGTAAAAAAAGTTACTGAATCCAGGTACAGATATACGACTATATTTATCCAATTTAATGTTTTTATTTAGCTATCTAGGATAAAATCTAATTAAAAAATCATAAGTTACAAATCCTAGGCTATGGATCATTTTGGTTCATGCAATTTATTTAATTTTTTATATGAGTAAGAGTAAGAAAAAATAATAATAGCTTATCGTTATTTTCGCTGCAAGATGAACAAAGTATTTCAATTCAATTTGCGTACAAATTTATTGTATTTGGCATCACTGTTGGACTTACAGCAATTGCAAATTCCTCGTTTTCTAAGGGCTGAAATTTTGTGAAATTACCCGCTTTTAGATGGTACACTATTTCATGTCGAAGCTTGTTGGTGAGTCAATAGCTCAGCTGAAGAAAAAATACAGACCGTCAGCGATTTTAATAATTTGCAGCTCATGAAGAATCAATTTTATATATATCAATGCAGTTCTATCAACTACGAGTATATTTGAAAACACAACGTTTGGCCATCGATCTGTTTTTTTAGTAGCTTATAATTTGATCAGCAATATCAAAGGCTCCTAGATAAACATATGTATGCGCATAATACAATTGTATATATAAATTTTGCCGGTCTCTTCTCATGATTCTTGAAATTGATTTCAACTGTTTTGCGCGTAAAAGCAAATGTACGATGTATTTAAAGGATCTTTTTGGATGATGAGCAATTTTGGTATTATAAAAGTTTTATTTTTTTGAACTGTTCAGCAACACAAAAGATGCAAAAAATCATAACATTTGCAATATTTTGCACTTTCAATCATTTTGCCGACCTCAGTACGACTCGCTCGCCTTGATTTTTTCAATATTTTAATTTTTTTGTTTTCCAAAGTACATATTTTTCATATACACATATCCTGATTTGGAGTCTACAGGTAATAAATGCAAAATTGCTATCCGCATGTTTCCGTTTATAAATTATTTAAAATGTGTAGTGAAAAGTGAAGGTTTTATGTAAATTACTTATGAAATATACAAAGTGGACCAAAGCGGTTCCTTACCTAAGATTCGTAAGTTTTATTTTCAACCTAACAGCAGGGTGAATGCGGATTATACCACATGTATGATTCATCTTGGCCTTATTGGATGACAAAACCACCTTGACGTTCTTTGCACCGATTTTGAGTGCTATTTGCTGTCTGGTGTGTTTTGTTCACGGTTACGAAATGGTACAAAAACTCGTCCATATTGCGGTCGACTGTGTGTGCAGAAATTATTCTCATACGCAAATGCTCATACAAAATTTATACCACTAACCCTTGTGAGAAGCCTCTGGCTTCCACAATCTATAACACATTAATGTTGCGATTGGCCAGCAACACATCGCAAATTTTTTAAATTTTTCCGAGTGAATATACCTTAATTGGGTGTCTATAGCTTTTGAAATCTTCCCTGCTTGTATGTGATGCCACAACGAAATTCACTAAACCACTTTTTACCATTAAAATTGATGACGATCAGTCCCCAACGATTACCCTTGGGTTGAGTGATGATATTTTCCGCAAAAATAATGCTTCATGGACACACAAAATTTACTTCTTCCTTATGAAACCCTCTTTAAAAAATTTTTTTGCAATTAATTTTTTAGTCAAAAATATTGAATGAATTTTTAAAAAACATTAATAGTAATGATTTCCCGGTTTTCACAATAGTCACAAAATCTTAGCATATTAGTTGTTTCACGTACTTATTATATGGCATATTAAAAATAGTTGACCTTTGCCTCATAACCTTCCTTTAAAGCTTAAGTCCTTTGGTTTTTTCATCATTACAACTGTCACTAAAATCCGACATCAAATCATTGTTGCATAAAATTTTTATTATAAAGTCAAGCCATTGCCACTAACTATACATGGATTTTATTATTATATACAATTATGACGTTAAATTAATGCCGTATTAGCGTTGATGTGATGTCGACGTCGGCTTAATTTAACATCGGCTTCAGAGTGGAGTCGATAGCGACAACAACTTGTATTTAGAGGCATCAGTTTCACTAACAAAAAACAAAACACCAGTACCTGCCCTGCAGAAAATGCGAATAGTAAAAATGTGACATTGTGAGTAGCACTACTGACCAGATGTACCCCAGCCAATGTAATCGCCTATTGACATTTAACATTAGCTTGTAATTGAAAATCTACCGCTAGACTGTAGCACTACTGATTAAGTAGTTTTTTGGGACCACATGGAGACATTGGCACAAAAGATTCACTAGTAAATTTTAGGGGCTCTAATCTACAATATCGATATTTCCTCGCTCGACGTCCGTAGTAAAACTGTACTGATTCACTATAGACACTGTCACCACCTGCAGGAAATTGTTTGTCATTTCTATTAAATACATATGTGTATTAAAATTAAAAATTGTATGTTTCGCTGAATTAGTAAAGTCAAAGACTTACGTATGGATCTTAAAATGTGACAAATCTTTACCTGATGGCACAAAATCTTCCACAGGGTCAAAATTTCCATAATTGGCACCTTTCACTTAAAACTCTTCGATTTTCACATTTCATATTTTTATACAATATTGATTGTTATTTTTTGTTTTTATTTTTTTTTTGTGTTATGTTTTTAATTATTGTTAAATACATTTATATATATTAACTTTATAATTCTATTTCTTAAGATAATTTTTATAAACACTTAAATTTTGCTTGACGTCACGTTTGTTTTCAACAAACCAATAAAACATTAAGAAGAAGCATAGTTGTATGTATCTGAAAAAATGTTTTCTACGTGATAAAACCATTATTAATAGACGCTCTGTTGACAATGTCACCAAAATAGTCGACAAAAATGGTGACTTGGGAACACTTAACCCCATGTTTTCTGAAGGGTGGATTCAGTAACTTTTATTATGATAATCGTATCGCTATAATAAATATAACGAAAATTTATCGACTTTGCTATTCAGTATGCTATTTTAACGATATTCGCTGTTGGATGAAGCAAAAAAGTAAGCTTAAATTATTTCAGCTTTTCTTTAATTTTTCTTCGTGCTTTTCGTTTATTATGACATTTTTTATGCAGGGATGATATACAATTAAATGGCGAATAAAACACAGATGTACGAGAGTTACATTATCGTTACCGCAAACGAATAAATATATCGAGAAATATTACGATTTTCGGTTTGGAAAAAGTTACTGAATCTAGGTACAGACATCTTAAAATTTCATCGTAATGTTGAACAACTTCCCAATAATAATGTCGATAGGGAATTAAAATATATTTAAGAATATTCATAAAAAAAATAAAAATAAATATTAATTTTAAAGTTTCCAATGTGTACACCACCGAACCTATTAAAATTAACCCAGATTGTGTATATGAGACAAATTGCTAATTTGAACTTCATGGATAAATGTTTCAACAATGGTAAAGTAAAAGTGCACTTGTTTTAGAGTTCTCCTTTTATACTTTGGCGCTAAATTATTATTTATTTTTAAAAAATGAAATACCACAGTTTAAATTAGTTTACTAAATATAATAGTAATAATCTAAATAGATTAATTAAAGTTCATATTCAATTACGTGACAACATTGAATAGAATTTAACAAAATTGTTCATAGACAGGTAATCTAATCGAAAATCATCTTTGACAAGAATGAATAATAAAAACAATCCACCTGAGTTTTTTCATTGTTACCTAAATATTTTACTTGTGCACTAAACAAGTGAAACTTATTTGAGATTAATTTTCATAAAATGAAAGTAACGTAAAGGGAATGAAGAGGCATTTTATAAAATAACAGCTCCACCCGTGTTAACTAAAAAAGTGTACTGACTCCTTCCTGACCAAAGAAATACGTATCATTGATGGATGCACACAACAAACTGTAGACATTTTTTAAAGTGCAGCGCCAAGACATATAGATAAATTATTTCCAGAATGGACTGTTGAATATAAATAAGAAGAAGAAACAACAAGCCAAGATTGGATGCTGCATGCATACTTTGGACATGTGTGCCGCGCTACTCATTTAACGATACCAACATTATGTGCATATATATACATATATATATATCTGCTTCCTTAGTTCGTGTGTACCTTCAATGTGATACTTAAATCTAAAAAAGTTTAATTTTGGACTCTAGACGCCGTGGCAATTTTGTTAATATTTTTCAATTTAAACTGTTCACGCAGTCATTTTGAATGCAGCGTTCTGCTTAAATGCAGAGAAATTGTAAATGTATCTTAAAGAGTAAAAATAAAGCAAAAAAAAAAAAAAATAACAACAAAATAAGCGAAATTGAAAAATTTCTTTTAATTTAGCTGAAACCATAAAAGGAGTTATTCAAAGAAAAAAGCTAATGCGGAAAACAAAGCAACATTTTGGAAGCTGCAGATTGGAAAATTTAGTCTTCCAATATACTCACTCGCAAGTAAGTATGTAGAAGATATTACACCCCAACAGGCTCTATATGGAGAAAGGGCCTTATTTTAGGACATCCAAATATAATGTTTTTTATACACTGCTACTCTTTGTATCAATAAAAAGTGGAATATATGTGTATAAAATATCATTCCGTTTGCAAGATTATGAAATTAACACTGTACCACACAAGAAGTACGACGAATCTACGATTGATTGTGGCAGAGGAAACCAAAAATACTTCACGTGTGTTGATATTTTGAAGGCTCAATTCGAATATTTTTTTTAATATGTGCATACTAATACCCAGCAAAAAAATAAAAAATCGTAACTTTCATTACATACCAATCACTACACTAAAAGAAAAATTATTCATTCAGCTAATGAGGCGGCTTCATTGATAGCTATTCATCACATAAATAAAATGATGCATTATTAGAATGATAATTTTCATTTCCTGAATGAAATTGCTCTCTTTCTGCATTTGTGCATTTTTATATTTCATTGTATTTATGATAATATTTTTGTTTGTCGGTTCAATTTGGTGTACCCAGGGTGATCCTTATTAATTGTACTTCAAGTCAACTTACGAAACTCCACGTGGTGACCCATGGGCAACAACATCGCCGAGTCGTGAGAGGCGATTGCAACATCTGTTCTCCCTGTTGGAGCGGCTGCAACGGACGTCTGTTCTTATAATAAGCGGTTCGCTACATATACAAATATGGTACTTACTCAGCCAGTCTGTTGGCTTAGATGGCAGCCCCATCATTAGAATAGGATACAGTAGGCCAACCACCTGCTTATCTGAAAGTAATTGACTAATGAATCCTCAAATAATTTGAATGGGCCTTATGCTCTTTGTAGGTACAAAGGAAACTTGTGTAAAAGGTTATATCATTAGATTTGACAATGTCTTGCAAAAACACTTTATAATACATGAAGTAAAATAAATGTAATGGATTTTTTTTTCAAATTCCCTAAAAGACTAAGAAAATGTTTCAGACATACACCGAAAATGTTTCTTACATACAACGGTACAGTTTTCATAGAAAACACTTTTTATTAAAAAAAAAATTTTGAAAGTGATGAATCCACGCTGTGTTTATAGTGCGTGGTTAAGGCGTTGTCTACAAATCTGATGAATATGGAGAGTGAGAGTTCGATACACTGAGCGATTGTCAACGTGTTATCATTGTGTTGTTATCAAGATAATATAATTCATAAAATGTTGGTATACATTTTCAGTTAATGTTTTCACTTCACAACGTTCACAAAAGGTGCGATGAGTGAATTAATTTCATATGGATAAAGACATTATTTAATTTTTGAATAAATGAAGTGTTTTATATGACACTTTATAAAACATATTCATTCAGGCAATGAAATCTTACTTTAGCTTGTTATGAATGACAGAATTAATTGATTCAATAAAAAATTAATTCCAAAAAAACACTACAAAGAAAAAATTCATAACTTGCACGAAGATTTTCCTTTCAGTGTTCTGGATTAGAAATATGACTACAATTGCAACAAATGATCGATATGTTTTGTGGAGAACTTTGCAGCAGCGCTGGACTGTATCGATCTCTTTTAGGGTCCTTTTATACCACCACGGTTGCTGTCGAATCAGCAGGAATATTTAAACAAACCTTTTTACCAGCATTTGCTCTTAGCTTTATGAAAGTCTGTTGGAAGCTACGGATTTCGTTTCATAAGACTAAGTCCGTAGTAAGCTCTAGGTTTTTACTCAAACTGAGTTCCTCTACTGCTGCCATCAACATTCCATAAGCATCATCTTTCAAGATTTTCATCTAAAGCAGACGGTGATTGAAGTTTCCCTTTTATATAATTAATCATCGATTGATTATCAAGTGCAATGATAGCTGTCATCGTTTCCACCTAACTCTCTGTTAGGTAAATGGCCAATTAGACTCCCCAAGTCGAAGACAAAGGATAAACTCACTGAAATGTATAGCTCCTATTCGCAATAAAAGTCCAATTCAGTCTTTCCACTAATTTTCTTTTATCAATGCGTTCTAAGGGAATTACACCCTCCCTATTAGCCCTTTTCCACAAGCAAAGTTTACTTTGCAAAGTCTCAACTGAGCTGAACGAAACTGTACTACTACCTCTGTCTTTTACATAGCTAACTTAAACTTTTGCAAAGCAAACTTTGCCTGTGGAAAAGGGGAATAAAGATTTTTTTTGTACCAGGTATGGAATACTCATCAAATTGCATCGAAAGTGGTGGCAAGTCGCATCACCATCGACACTGAGCGCTTTAACTGCTGCTTTTTTCCCTATATAAACTCATCATATAATTGTAATCCTAGCCTATGTCGGGGTGGCGCATATTGCTTTGTATCCTATAAACTGTCATGATAATATCGATCTTTATTTTCGAGTAAATCGTAAGGGACAAAAATTAAACTTTTCAGCAGAAGGTTTTTTATGATAATCAAATTTTTTTACATACATACGTAAATTGTCGCTTACGATACAATTTTCCAGTCCTTATCTTAAAAGTTATCAAAAATTTTGGCATTTTGATAATTCTAAACTGCGGGTATGTAGGCCCATAAAATTTTAAAATAAGGCTCGATATGCTAGCACTGAGAACCCAAATATGTGACACAATATGTATGTACTTATGCACAAATTTTAAAAATTTTGTTATGTTGATACATAAATATTTTTATTTATTTATAAAATTAATACTAAAAAAATAACTATTTCAAGGCCCTTCAGTTAAGAATTGAAGCTGATTTAAATATAAGTCTCTGGATGTATTTTTTTTGAAGACAAACGTCGTATGCAGGCATTTAACATGTTTTCAACTTTAAGAAAAAGTAAAAAACATGCAGTGGCGGTTGTATTAAAACAAACATCAGCCAACATCAATGGCATCAACAGCAGCATCAGCAGCATCAGCAGCACTGATGTTAGTGCTAGGATACAACAAGAACAATAAAAGCTTTAGCAGCAGCATACATACAATAAATACGTTCACAGCAACAGAAATAACAAAATCTGAAGTCGCATGAAAAATTAATTTACATTAAAAGACAATTTAAAATAATTTACTGAAATCGAGTTGTTAGCTACTAGTATTTCTTTTTCTTATGTATGTATGGCATTTAAGTTTTTTATATTTCTTAAAACTTGACTTGTATTTGGTTTCTTATTTTAAATTTAAATGCATTTTAAAATATTTGTTAATTTATTCTTATAATTTCTGCTTATTTATTTCTCGAGAGTGTGTTAAGTAATTTTTCTTACCTCTAAGTTGATTAATTTATTTTTCAGTTTTAATTTGAAGACATGTAACAAAAATGCAGCTTTAAGTTAATTAATATTTTTTTTTTGCGGAACATATAAATAAAAAATAAAATGGAAACATTATAGTTAAAAATCTTATCGGCACAATTTTTATTTATTTCTGGGTAGATTTTATTTAAAAAATATATATACGGACACATATAATTTCTATGGTAAAATTTACTACCTTTTTTGTTTGATGTTGATGTTGTTGCTTTTCCCTTATTGCTTAATCTTCATCTTGATTTGATGATGATAAACGCTTGTCAGCTGTCATGCAGGCCAGAGATACATTCACATCCTTTTATATAGATGAACACAAGCACATGAACACATTCATGTAATTTACTGTGCATGTACATCTTATGTACTCAGATACATACTCGCATGTGTATATTCGATCACACGTATTATATACATATCGTGCCTTATCAGCCAAAAAAGCTTAAGCGACATAATTTTCGAAATTAAGTTTTTCACCAAAATCGATTATTTGCGATCGTATATTATCGATTTTGGTCTAAAAACGAGGTCCAAAAAATTCGTCGGTTAAGCTTTTTTTGGCGGTTATGGCACGATATATATACACTAAGCAACACGATATATATACACTAAGCAACGATATATATACACTAGGTAACAATAATAAGGAAATCGAACGCCCTTATCGATCGTTTTTTTTTAATGCTGATTCTTCAATTATCGAGTAAATCGGCTATTCTTATACGAATAAACTGTTATTTTAACATATACATATTATATGATGTTGTTATTGTTGTTATCAGGAACAGGAATTTCATGCAAAATGCAACTTCTTTTAACCCTGATAATGGCAAGAAAAAAATAATTTTACGAAACAATGAATATTCATACAAATGGCATCGATTTGATGGGGCATATTTTTGCATATTTTGCTGAAAATGCATATTTTTGAATAAATTTGTCATAAATGCATATTTTTGATTCATATTTAGTACAAATGCATGGTTTTATGTCATATTTTGTCAAAAACACGTTTCTTTTGAATAAAAACTTTTAATAAACTTTTATTTTAATGTTTTTAGTGCATATTTTGCGTTTTTGATGTCATATTTAGAGTATTTTAACTTTTTTAAGTGCATGAAATCCTTGTCCCTGGTTATTATCATCTTTACAAATATTAAAATCAAATTAAACTGTATGTTTGTTATGTCAGAATAATAGATTTTTACTAAATGCATATTAAAGTATATGAGATAATCACATAAAAAAAATGTAAATTTGCTTTCAGTCTGTCTGTCTGTTTATTCCGCATAATTGCCGAACCGACTAAAATGATTTGGAAGCTGATAGAAAACTGATGCTATACCGCGCACGTTAAGCAACTTTATTTATAAACCATGCGGGGGAAAATTAAATCCCCATGTCATGTATTTATTAATTATTCCGCAATAATAAAAGTATTAAAATTTTGTAGGGGTTACTTTGGAGGCACTGTGCATACCCAGTAAAAAAATTGCTTCAAATAAAGCAGGTTTATACTATGAGAGAGTAAAAGTAGAGCTGACAAACCTGCTGATATCGCTGCTGATTTTTATATTGCGAGTTCCCGGTTTGGAGTACTAAATTTTTTGCTCACAAAAGCGCTTTTTTTAATCTAATAAAACATGCAAATATAGCAGTTATCTCAAGCGCTGTTTAAAGGATTAATAATATAAACACATTTAGTTATGTAAGAAGCGCTTTTCAAGATTACATTAGCAAAATTTCTGTTTTTAAAAAAATTTTATGGATTAAAAATTGGTAAGCAAAATGGAAAAAAGGGCAAGATTTGGCTAAAAATAATTTTTATTGCGAATATTGGTGACAAGTTGCAAAATTGCAAGCATGCCCTAAAATTAGTGAAAATTACGAAAATTTGCAAAAAAACAAAAAAATTGCTAATATCAAGAAGATAGCAAAGTGTGATATTAATTAAAAGTCGTCAGAACTGTAAAACGAGCAAAAACTGCAAAGAAAATAGAATTCTATCAGGCAATATAATGGCTTAAGTCACCCCTAATTTTATAAAATTACGCACAAGAACAATAAGTTTTATCAAAAATTGCCTGATTCGCAAAAGTTACTAAAATTTGCAAATAAATTCCAAAGCCTTAAAATTTTAAAAGCATAAGTGTTCGAAAAATTTTTGTTTAACATATTGCCAAAATTAAAAAAATTCGCAAATAATATTCGGATACAGATAGAATCCCTTGAATAATTTTCTCATAGTTTTGCATTTTCGTACCAAATATTATTTTAATTTTGTAATAATATTTCTCATTTGTTTTGTATCATCTTGTTTATGTTTCAACTTAAACACTAAAATATGAGGGCTTGCTCATAGCAGTCATATTTTAAACTAGTTTAAAAGTTTAGGGCACTATGACTTTAACACTACCGTTTGAATACCCCAATAATATATTGAAACTAATCATATATTGTTGGTAACAACCATATTTTAGTGCAATATACATACATTAATTACTTATGTGAATTATGCTGCAACCATGTATTTACTATGCCTATATAACGAAATAAAAAAAAGTGAGAGAGAGCTGATTTTGAGTTAATGGTACCTCCGCAATTTGCATATTCGAAAGTACCCCTGGTCAAAATTGAATTAATATGTGAGATTTTTCAGGAAGTTATAGAACTATGAATTGCGACTTATCTTTTATAGACTTCTAATCTCATTTAGAATTAAAGCTTAATTTAGGTTATACTTTTTTATATTTCAACTTAAATGTATTACTTATAGTGTGTAGAACGATATGTGCTTAAAAGTGCTATCCTGCAAAACAGTAAAATATGACTTAAGTTCTTTTTCCTTATTGCCACAGATATATTAAGGACAAATGCCAAAGTGCGAAAATCTAAAACACGTGAAGCTTATATAAAAAGCAACAAATATACATATATATATATACATATACGAGTACATACATATATAGTTATATTAATAATAATTTCCCTATTAAATTGATGGGCAGTGTATGCCAAATAAGATTCAACACGAGACAAATGTGCATGTATGTTTTCCATAAAAAGATTAACATTTGTTTACCGCAGTAGACTTTAGCTTAATGATATTATGTCTGTCTGTCGTAAATATTTACTTACATAAGTATTCTTTCCTTTAAATTGCTTAAAAAATTGAATAAAAGTTTAATAATTTTACCAAACTAATGACAGTAAACATTTACCACACATGTTGCCAATAATACGATACAAAATGTTTTGTCTTTCTAGACTTTATGTTAACAGCTGAATGGTATTAAGAAAATTTAAAGCAAGTTCTAATTTTATGGTGAAAATTGATACTTGGTATCAATCTAATACAGTGATTTTCGTTCATTAAATAAAGACTTTTCCTTTTATTATAGCCAGCAACAATACCTACAAACATAATTATCACTAAATATGTATATACTCGTATATGTATGTATGAACATAAAATAATCAAATTGAAGATGACACGTTTTGAGCAGATAATTTTTAATTTAGTTAATTTTAATTATTATTGTTCGAACTTTCATTTTATTTATATATTTATGATTTTAATCAGGCTAAAGTTCGTATCGCTTTGTAAGCCAAATTACATGTGATAATTATTAATGAACAAATAACATCAAAGTTAGTTGTAAATATTCTGACAACACATAGTTGAACGGAACAGCCAGCCGTTTTCGAAGGCCACTAAACCTTCATCATCAGCGTTCTTCTGTGTTTGGTCCACTGTGTGTGGTGTCAGTTGATGTAGATTTCTGCCTTATATACGAAACTTTTCTGCAAATGGAATATGTGAATTGGTTTGATTCATCGTATTTCAATTTGCTGAAATGTGTTTTTGTAATGAAGGCCCCAAATTTACCATCACTATTTTTACAACAGGCTTACCATTGTCGTTTTTATGGTATCAAACCAAAAAAGTTTGTCTTAAGTAGAACAAAAATAAGCAAATTAACTAACATGTGCATAATTATGTAGTAATGAAAAAACGACAATGGTAAGACTGTTGTAAATATAGTGATGGTAAATTTGGGGCCTTCATTACAAAAACACATTTCAGCAAATTGAAATACGATGAATCAAACCAATTCACATATTCCATTTGCAGAAAAGTTTCGTATATAAGGCAGAAATCTACATCAACTGACACCACACACAGTGGACCAAACACAGAAGAACGCTGATGATGGAGGTTTAGTGACCTTCGAAAACGGCTGGCTGTTCCGTTCAACTATGTGTTGTCAGAATATTTACAACTAACTTTGATGTTATTTGTTCATTAATAATTATCACATGTAATTTGGCTTACAAAGCGATACGAACTTTAGCCTGATTAAAATCATAAATATATAAATTTTTAATTTAATTTGACTCTATAATTTTCAAATGTAATAAGTCAATTTGGAATCGTGCTTAAAAACTGCTCAATCAGCAAGGTCTAGACAAATTGCTTCATATGCCTCTGCTCCTTCCAAATGACACATTCATCATGAATAGGAACAGTAACAGACTCGAAACTTTCAATTAAAGTAGTTTAAAAAAACGTATAAAAAACTGAAGTGCAGCTATCATAAATTTCGACCGTCAAAAAGAATTAAGATAAATATTTCGACAAAGTTTTTGTTTTAAAGAACATCTATAACTATAAATGCTCAATTCATAAGCCTAGTTGTATGGTTTAAGTTGTATTTTTTTGCAAGTTATTTTTAAATGGTGTTTGTTTTGAGAGATTATCTTTGAAATTGGCTTTTCAGACACAACTTTAAGCGATACAACAAGACTTGTGAATTTTGATATGTATTTATATTAAAACAAAGAAATATATCCAAGATTTAGTCTGATTGATGATTCCTTATGATAGTATTTGGGTTGATTTTATATTTCTAACAATAATACAAGCAGAGCGGTGCAACGAAAGCTTTAATACGTAAGTGGTTCCCTCTCAAAGCAACTTTAAAAAATACGACGATAGACAGACACTCATAGTTAGTTAAATTATCTGCAAACTATACATATCCAACTATATGTATAAGTTCTCGATGTTATGTTTTTGATTACATATTTTTGATATCGGCAAGCAAAGAGCTTATATTTCTGAGAGTCTTATGGTTATTATATATTTAAATATGGCTTACCATTAGAGTTTTTCTTTTCCCTGACTTTTTCATTTCCCGGGAAAGCGGGAACGACTATTCAGTTTCCCGGGAATTCCCGCCCAGTGCAAAACTATACAAAATATTTTTTAATTTAATTTAATTCGACAAAAAACAAATAACAATAACGTTTTATAAACACATTAGTCGAAAAACTAATATAATTTCAGTTCTTTATATAATAGTAATGCATAAATACCAATATTATATGTAAATGGAAAGTTAAAAAAACAAATTACATTATTAAAAAAATATTACAAAATGTTGCTTTGAAAATAGGACTTTAGTAAATAATAAACATTAATAGAATCGTTCGGCAGTCTATTTCTAATTTTATTTAAAAAAACTCCTGTTAATGAAAAAATACGTTCACTTTCTACGGATGTTGGCCTTATAGTCAGAAGAGCATTATATAATCTCTGGACACTTTCAGTTTTTTCACCACTTCCTTCAAAAAATTGCAATTCCTTTTTTATTGAAAATGATTTTCTTTGAATCGAAACAGCGTTTTCTTTACTACAAAATCAACACAATATAAGTTGTTGTTGTAAAATTTTAGCTACTGTGCTAGTACCATCACCTTATTATTGCACCATCACCTTCATAAGTGAAGAACGACACTCATCAAGGAATGTGTACATATGAACTAAAGTTGCCATATTAAAATCAAAAACAAAAAAAATCCCGGGAATGCCCGCAAATATATCCCGGGATTTCTTTCCCGGGAATTGTGCGGGATCCCGGGAAATTTTTCCCGGGAAATCCCGTAAGAAAAACACTACTTACCATGAATTATACAAGATGCAAATAGGAATACTATGGAAGAAAATTCTGGCATACAGTACATCGTTTCCTTAACTTGTGAGAAGTTTTCGAATTGAGAAAAATTCAGTAATTATATTGGTTGTCCTATTTTACACAGTGTTATTTAAATAAAAAAGATCTGTGGTTTTCATTAGTAACAGCGAATGTCCAAAAATGAAATTTTTTCAGTAGAGCAAAATAAAGTTCTTTTTGAAGCTTATTTAAAAAAATTTTGAAGTGCGGGTCCATGTTTTTTCAAAAATGTCTTAAAACTTTCTATAAAGCATTTAAAATATTTCAATTTCGTATCATAAACTCGAAATTAGAAATATATAACATACGCTGTTATTAGTGAAAACCACAGAGATATGTTTTCTTACTAATGCTGTGTTTTACAAGCTGGTAATAATTTTTTCCACTCGCACATACATACATATGTTTCAGAACGAGGTACTGGTACCGACAATTATGGTCGCTTTGTGATATACCCTCTCTGGAGATTAAAAAATTAAACTTTCTGATAGAATTATGCAAACACAGTTATTGCACATTATAATTTTGTTTAGTGTATAACATCAGTAATTCTATTAAAAGCTTTCACGTTGAAAGCTTTTTAAAATTTGCAAGAAGATACAGATTTTTTTCCAGGATATTTAATATTATTGTATCGGATGTTCAACACTATAGTGCTCTCTTTTTGACAAGTGGTCCATTATCTAAAATAGAAATGCTCTGACACAATAAGATGCTGCGCATGTCACACGTGTTGGGTATTTTATATAATGATTGATATACTTGAGGGTGGGTGGCAGAGTCATGTAGATGGGCAAACTTATGGGTTGATTAAACAACCCCCCATAAAAATTGTGGGTTATAAATAGTATTTTGTATATGAAAACTAACAAGAATAATACAACAACTAACAATGATAATAATTATTCGCTTTGTATTTTATTATATTTGTTTCGATGTGCATACATACATACATATTACATGTACTAGTACATATGTATGATGCAAACATTTGCGAGTGTACTTGTTTTGTGTTAAAATAGATGAGTTTTATAAGTGTAACAGAGGCACAATACTCGAGCTCCACCCTATGGGGACTACTTTGTTGTTATTTTCACTCTACTGTATGGAAAAAATTAAAGACAATAGAGTAAAAAGTTGCTGCAAAACTAAACTTCCAAAATATTCTTTAAATAGTATTTTTTTGCAAAATTTTTCTCTCATTTATGCTTAGAAAACTAAAGTTTTTAAGCAAATTGTTGCTTTCATACATGTGTGTGAGACATTTGTGAATCGAGTTTTTGTATGAGTGTGCGAAATTTAAAATTTTGTATTTAAAAGCAACTGTTTTCGTTATTTGAAAGGACTAAATAAAATGGATAAGGAAGAGTTTTAGGGTTTTGGTTTATACTCGTATGTATTTGATAATTTTGTGTTGGTTCTATAGCTGTATTGGTTTATTTTTTTTCTAGGGCATTTGATAAATTTTCACCTTGACATTTGTTGACTTGACTGACAGATCTGTCTAAAAATCGGTTGTATGTGCTATTTGCCACAAAAGAGCAAGAGCCTGCATTAATAATTGTATATACATATGCAAGTATGTTTTTATGTGTGATATGGATGTATAGTAGATATTTTGTGCATTTGTATGTTTGTTTATGCGTATGTTTGTATTCATGTGCATAGTTTGAAATAATTTTTAGCATGTGTGGAACAGTCTTCTAGTAATTAATTAAATTTTTATAATAAAAACAGCCAGCTGGCAAACCTTACATTGAGAAAATTAAAAAAAAAAATCAAATGTACAAGGTCTTTTTTCTATTGCTATCTTTGTTTCTACCAAAAGCTTATCTCTAACAAACAACTAAACAAGTAAATAACTCTTTTTGCATTATTTCAAGTTTCAAGGTCAAATTTATTCCAAACCAAAATCTTTTAAATTTAAATTTTTTTTGGAAAAATTTGCTAATTCTTTAGTTTAATCTGTCCCCTAAACGCCCTGTAATTACACATACTTTCAGGGTTAACTAAAAATATTCTAATACCTGTTGTCCAAGATTTATTGTCAATGATCTACTTGTCTTTTGTTTCAATTTTGCAAATTTCCCATTAAGACTCTAACGACACATGCAAAGTGGAAAAAGGTAATAGAAAGAGTCTGTTATAATATAAAGTCATTATTGATCTTGCTGTGCATCCATAGTAAATCCTTTCCTAACTTAGTGCGTGTAAGCAATGTGGAAATCACTTGTATGCCTTTTGTTTGGCCACATCAAATGCTAATGAGTTTAACTTGTCGTATTATCTTTACCTCACATTGCCTGGCATGGTAAATGGGTTAACATTCCATTGTTACTCTGCCACTTTGTTGTATGTTCATCGGTACATGGTTGGTTTGATTAGTTGCAGTTAATATGTTTTTGCAAGATGTTTTTCTACTATAATTCAATGTATCGCATTTCGGATTTTTCTTTTAATTGTCACGGTAATTGTACGTTCGTTTTTGCAAATTTTAATATAATCAAGGTTACAGCTTTTCGTATTGTTGTATAATTTAGTTTTTGATAGGCATTTGGATTTCTTGAGTAGTCGTAATTTCCTTAAAAATAAATTAAAAAATGTGTACGAGTACATCCACATCCATACATATATGTATGTGCAAATAAAATAAAATTTCGATAGGCTCTTAGGACCCACATCATATGAAGAAAAATTTTGGAAGTTCTTATTCAAATCCTGACCATCCACGACACAAGAATGGATGTATTGAAAAAAACTGGAACAATTATTTTTTTGGATAATATTTCCCATCTATATCGCACAAAGTTTCAGAGCACATTGCACAATTTTCTTCCCTGTCAGTACGACCATATTTATATGATGGTGTGTGCTTTACACTATAGTTTATAGTGTAGATAGTTTAATTTTAACTATCAAATTCTTATGGTACTGAAAACGTATTGTGCTGTTGCGTATCAGCTGACAAAATCCGTAAAATTTAACAAGCATGATGATATTAGGTCTGTTTGTTTACTTTTTCAATAAAATCCAGTAGTTGAGTAAATTTTGGGTAATTTGAAAGGTTTACTCTCAAGAATGCCTCTTGCACAAAATAGTATGCGAACGGAAAAATTGCCCTAACTAGCAGATTAATCAAAACAGCTGATCATAGTGTTGTATAATATGTGTTATTTTTCTTACCCAACAAATACATGTTTTTAATAATTGATGCATTTTTATAATTATAAATTTTAGGCGATGTACTCGTATATGTCTAAAATATAAGTTATGTGAAAGCTTTAGCTTGTGTTTGATTTTTAGTTGTTGTTCTGTGTAAATGGCATGCGAAAATACATTAACATTTGATTTCTGATAGTCGGTACCCTGAACAGTATGCAGAAATAAGTATTCACATATAAATAAACCTTACATCTCTAAATAATTAAATTAAATAGCACAATTAAATTTAATTTAAGAACTGATAAGTTTAACTATTATTATTCCTTAATTTGTTTCACCTTGAGCATAATAATTGTCAAACTTGTTTGTTAAAATTTTACTTCCACTTTGCTTCTTTTAAATGTTTTAATTAAAAATTTATACTTTGTATTTGCTTACTTATGTTTATTTTATTGAATCGTATGTTTTTCTCATCTACTGGATTTTACTGGCAAAAATTTGTCCAATAAAAATTTGCAGACTCTCAGTCAACAACTGTCAATTTACTCTCTCAATTTGCACTCTCTTTTGCAATTTTATAAACAAACGGACCTATTTATTGAAAATGTGTTGGCTACGTAAAAGTATACAGAAAATAGACTTTACGATTTTACTAACTAACATCCAGACTTAAAGGATACGACAACTTCAAAAGTAAGATGATAAGAATTGACTAACGAAGCCATTAGCCATTATCCATTTAAGATAATATTTTCTCGTGTTTCTCTCAGGATACACCTATTTACCTTTTCAAAAATTAAAAAACAAATGAAGTAGTTTTATGATGTACACGAAATAATTATAAGCTTGAATTTTAAATTTATTTTAAAAATATTTTAAAAGCTGAACCTTTATTTGTTATTCTTTTGCGATTAAATTATAAACTTATTAATCCTTAAATATTTGTCGGCATTTTTTAAATATTTAGACAATAATAAACATACTGTATATGCATCAAAAAAGCTATCACATTAAATAACAACATGTTGCAATTCATGAGTATCCATATTGCGATACAACAATTTTTAACACAAACTAAAACATATTGCACAGATTCATTGAATGTCCTGCAATAATGCAGTTGTCCTCAAAATAAAACTAAACGAAACACGGCACTACCGACACACCCTTAAAAACTACACTCCGGCAGATTTTTGTCCATGTTAAGCAAATTTAGTTTCCTTATTTTTATTTTTGCTCAAATTGCACACAAATCTCTGAAGGCAATTTTATTGCACAGATTTATTCTAACAAGAATTTTCCAACTAGAAACGCGAATAATGTAAAAGTTGCTGACGTAAAGGTGGCGCGGAATGTGCTGTTATTATTTTATAAATACATTTCACTTTAATCTACTTACGTAAATTATCCTTCGGGTTTCATTTATTTAAATTTTAAGTCAAAAAATCAATATTTGCACATTGTGTTCAAATAACAATTGAACTTGTAACTGTCAATTTCGACAGCGACCTTGATCATTAATTTAAATGAAACTTTTCTTTTCACATGGTGTATGTTGTCAATTTATACACATCCTTTTGAATGAGCGAAAGAATTTTTTTAAAACATGTGGCCTTGTTGACAGAAAATCAATAAGATTACATATGATACGCGGTTGACGTGCTGTTCCAGTGTAGTCGGCAATTCATCAAGAAATACATTTTGTTATATAAATAAAAATTTTGTTATTAACTAAAAATTTAAAATTGTCTCAATAAGATATGAGTCTAAAAAATGTTTAATACTAAAAATATGCTTAACAAAATATTAATTTGTCACAAGATAAATATGTGAAGACATGCATTTAAAGGTAGATAGAACAAATGGCAGAAATAAATCCATGCCGAAATTCTTAAAATGTTCTGATATGTTCGCGTCTTTATCCGACGCACTGGCAAAGGCTTGCAGTTTAACATTTTTTGTTTCAAGTCACGGAATATAAATTTGTTATTGCAGATAACAATCATGAGAGATAAGCTCGCGTAACATTTTATTTTTATCCATTCCATAATGTTTTGGTTGCAGCACAACAATACAAGAATCATATTCATATTCTATAAGTTTAATACTGCTTTATATTGTTAAACAATTCTCAAGTGTACAGTTCAACACTTTAGAAAAAAAAACAAAGCAAATAAAACATTAATAAATTACAAAAATAAATTCCTTTGCACCAAACATAATAATGTTAGGAAATAACTTTTTGTTTTTATTGCTTTTGGTTTAGGCAAGCATGGTTGGAAAAAAAATACAACTAACTTGAATATATTTACGTATGTACTCGTATGTATATGTATATTGTAGGCGCAAATCGTATTATGCTTGGCTGTATGTCTGTTCTTATTCCAACTTTGACACATATTTTGGGGAACTCTTAAAATTAATGACTTAAAAGCATTCATTCATGCTTGTGTTCTATAGAAAGCTCATTTACTCTGGAACGGAACGTGTAAGAATTGTGTTAGACAAAAGTCTGCAAATTTTGAAAAAACTTAACGCTTTAAATGTTTCAATGTTTTCCTTATTAAACTAACTTTGTAGTAACTTTTTTATTTTTTTTTTACATGCTTATATTTATTTACTGTATCTTCAAAAAATTAACTAACAATCGGTATTCAAATCTTAAATCTAGATATAATAAATAGGCCCAACCAGTGTCAGGCACAAACTTAGTGATAGTAATCAATAATACATAAATGTCGTATTAAGCACAAACATATTTTAAAGCAGTTTCATCTGGAGTGTTGAGTATTAGAGCCATATTGTCCCTCTTTTTTAAGCGGATGTGTCCAGTAAAATTCAAGATGTTACTTACGAGCAAGGGAATTAGGATGGGACTCAAGTGTTAGTAAACATATGCCTGCGTATTTTGAAATTTCTTCAGTCACTATTGGCATATATAAGGAAGATGTTATTAGCTTTAAAATCTTGTTTTGCCTTCTTTGTATTATCTCTACATTGAAAGCTGAAGCAGTGCCCCAATGTAGTAGTTCGTTTGTATTAAATATCTTAAAGTGACTACTTGTGCCTTCGATTTAATGCATACTTTTCCATATGTTTTCAAAAATTATCTTATAATACAAAGTAAACATACAGATGCATGGATAAATTTTTCCACTTATGGAGTTCATTAAGATTTAAGTTAGATAGTTGTTCGCTTGTTCGTTGTTCTTTTGTTTATATTATAGGGTTTTTATGAGAATGTTCTTCAAAAGTCTCGCAAACTGTGCCATTGTGCATTTTTACACTCTCGTAAATAAACTGTCAAAATTTGTATAGAAATTTATTTTCACAAACCTGTTAAGTTTTCCCAATAACTTTGACTTCCTTTTTGGACTTCTTAAGGCATTTTTAGACACACACACACTTTTTATTTCTAAAGAAAAATGTAAATATGTTTTTAAATTAAAAATTGCTTGAAATTTCCTTATGTTATTTTTATTAAATGAACTTTTTGACGCTTGTTTCAAATTTATATAAACTGTTTGCACGAAAGTTGAAAAGGGGCTTCATGAAACAATGCTCGCAAGTATGTTCAATTACACAAATGACAATTTTAAGAGTTCCGATGAAAACCTTTTTCATTTTTACTGAACTGTTTGACAAATATTGAATTTGGAATTATAAATTCATGTAACATATTTGTACATATTGAGCCATAATCGCCAAAAAAAAAATCGTTTCTGGACATCTTTTTTTTGAAGAAAATCGCAAAAGATCGGTTTTGGCCAAAAAATGAAGTTCGAAAATTATGTTTAATTTTTTTGGGCGGTTATGTCACGATGTATTAGTATGCGTATTCATTTTAAATTTGGAAAATTTTCCAAATTTGTAGGCAAAAAATATCGATGTTTCAAAAAAATATATATCGATACTGTACAAAAATATCGCAACGATATATAGCGATACATTATTTGCATCTTTAATACATAGTACTCATGCAGTGATAACTGATACATGTACGTACAACATACCTACGTACATATCAGGCTAAAGTTCATATCGCTTTGTAAACCAAATTACATGTGATAATTATTACAACAACCAGCTGCTTTCGAAGGCCACTACACCTTCACCATCAGCGTTCTTTGTGTTTGGTTCATTGTGTGTGGTGTCAGTTGATTTATATTTCTTTTTGATTGATTATGATATAATTATACAATCCATCTATCCACAATATTTTTATCGGAGTATGCATAAATATATCAAACTTATTAAATAAACTTAAAAGACTACTCAGAACTAAATTCACTAATAAAACTTATTTATTAGTTTGTTTTGCTTTTTCTGTAAAATATCTTATATGTAACTTACACCTGTTTTTTAATTTATATGACGATATGTATGAAATGACACATGAAAATATTAAATATTCGAAGACAAATTTTTATTTATTTTATTTAACCTCTTAAGACCTGAACATGAATGCATTGACCAAATTGAATTATGTTTTTTATAAAAAAGTTACACAAAATATGGGTGGAAAAGTTGACACAATCGTTTTTTGTTATAACATATGATGTTCAAAAGCCGTGCTTTCATTTTATATTACAAAGACAATCCTAGTATTGTACCTGAATACCAACAAAGTTAAGTTATTTCAAACATCCCATTTTCAATATGTCACTTTCACTTATATCGCGATTTACTATTTATTCCCAAAGAAAGGAGCATTTTTAGGGAAATGAAATGGAACATGTTCTTTAATTTAATTTGTAGTAGTTCTATGTTATCTCCATTTACTAAAAATGAATAGGAACTCGTACAAGATGTCAACATATGACCATCGAAAAAAATTATCTTAATTTAGTTACTTATTTAAAAAAAAATAAATAAATAAATTTTCCAGCCCTGGAACTATATAGTTGATTTTTCTGATTTTCATTAACAATTTATTTCATTCTAGAATATAAAGTATGTTTAATTATAAAAAAAGAAAATAAGGAAAAAATTAGTTTTATAAAGTTAGTTTTATATACCAAAAAAAGATTAAATTTTTTAGAACTGAGCTGCCTTTTTAATATTTCTAATTTTTTGTATCGAACTATTTATCATTCTATTAGAGTTTTCTGATTTCTTATACCAATCCATTTCATTAAAAATATCAAATATGCTTAATTTATTGGAAAAAATTATATATACCAAAAAAAGTTAAAATTTTCCAACCCTGGAATAGCATTTTTTGATTGTTTTGTATTTTTAATACTAATTTTGTTCTTACTGAACTAAAAAATATTCTTAGTTAACAAAAAAAAAAAAAACAAAAATTAGTTTTAGCCAGTTACTTTTATATAGTGAGAAAACTTAAGCTTTCCAGCTCTGAAACCGTCTTTTCGATTTTACTGATTTTCAATACCAATCTATTTTGGCCCTAAAGTCCAAAATCGAAGTCTTTATCTTCTCTGGCAGCCTCGGAAAACTGATTTCACATACAATTTGCTGAAAGCTATCGCTACATTTACAACAGTCTTGCCAACGCTGATGAAGAAGGTGTAGTGCCCTTCGAAAATAGTTGGTTATTACGTTCTACTAAGCGTTTGTCAGAATATTTACAATTACCTTTGGTGTTATTTGTTCATTAATAATTATCACTTGCAATTTTGCTTACAAGGCTATACGAACTTTAGCCCAATCAAATCATAAATATAAGAAAACAAATGAAGTTCTAACAATAATAATCAAACTAAGTAATGACCTTATTATTAGTTGCATTCGATTTTCGATATTCGCTGGATATCGACCATCGAAAATCGAATGCTTAATTCATGTTATGAGCATCGAAAATTTCGTTCAGCAACGAATTTTCTATCGAACAAAGTTTACACACAAAAAAGTAATATGAATGAGTTTGAAATATTAATTAAAATATTTGTAATATTAATTAAAAAATTAATCAAATTTTCACCTATAAACAATTTAATAATATCAATTAAGTTTTTCCACTCAAATTAATTAATGCAATTAAAAATTTAATTTAATCAATTAAATTAATAATTGAAAACATTAATTGGTGAATACTTTTTGCTGTGTAGCTTTCGGTGAACAATTTTAGGATAAAAAATTATTATAAACGATTGTTTTTCTATTTTTAGGTAAAGCTGTAAAGTAAAGTACATTATTTTTCGAATGATCGTCATAATGCCAAATGAAAATTCGTTCGATCAGTACTTTCGACTACAGTCAGTTTTGGCAAGCAAGCATATAACAAACAATAACTTGGTTGACAATTTGAGCTATTGGAAATCGTGGTCAATAACTGAAGTTAATAAATCTTGGAAGATTTTTGTAGTATAATATAATGTTCTTAACGTAGAGGGACAGCGCTTGTCACAACTGATTTTTTGAAAGATATATTCTGTGAATTCAATTTTTTTCGTAATATGTTTACCTTTAAATTAGTCGCCCTGGTCATACGATCTAACACCGATTGACTGTTTACAAGACTGTATGAAGTCTATAATTTAAGTCTATAATTCATGCGCAATTTATGCCTTCGAAAACCACATACCCACACTATCTGTGACATACTGTTGCCATCGCTGCAAACAATTATCGAAAGTTTGAATTTCCGATTGGATTTTCTTGTAGCCACCTGAGACCATCTTGATTCGGGAAATCATATCAAATAAAAATCGCAATGAACTAATTTTCGAATAAAGCAAAATGTATCACATTTAACACCATTTGCCTGTGTGTTATTTCAATTGAAAGCTCTTCAAGTTTAAAAAAAGCAGCATTTATATATAAGTTTATGTAAAATCGCAGTCTTACTTTTATTAAAAAAGTTTATTTATAGAATTTAAACACCAGTATATGCGAACACATAAATCTAGTTTGGTAGTAAAAAAACTTAAATGCCCATCATCAGCAGCCAATCTTTTAGCCGAAATCAAATTGAATTCCCATATAAATTTATTTTTAATATATGTATTGTATCTACTGAATATACTCACAAGCATTAAAACCACATAAATATTTAAAAATTTAAGCATGAATTAGTCAAAGGGACACATCATAAAGCATTTTGTGATAGAATAAATCTTCTAGCGCTGGTGGTTGGCATGCGCATTACCATAATAATGTGTCTTTTTACTGATTATTAATACCGCCAATCGTTGCTGCGGCATACTACGGCTTGTTTGTATTATTCACGTATGAATATTTGGAATAAGAGCTGTTTATAAACAACCATTCGTGGTCTAGAAATGGGTAACGATGTCATGATTTAGGCTTCCTAGCTTATTTAATGATCCATATAAACTTGTTCTCTTTCGCAGAGATGGACAATTATATATCAATGCAAAATGTTATAAGAAAACTACTTTTGAAAATCTCCTTAACGCTGGGAGTGGGTACCTTATTGAGATCTTCTGAATGCAAAATTCGAACTAAAAGTGTTAACTTTATAATAATATATAATATAAACTACATGTTCTATGTTATTACATGTTCTGTTATATTATATATAATTATATTATACATTTCAAATAAAGCAGTGCTTAAAAAGTATAAGTACCTAATGGTACTTTTCGTAGAAGTTACTTATTGTAGAAAAACTTTGGTTTTATAAAAACAATCCCCTTTAGAAAATGCGTTCTTCATAAAAAGAACATTTTAAAATTAAACTTAACTTTTAACTTAAAGTTAGCTTGTCTGCAGAAAACACCCAAGGTCTATGGCAGGAATAAAATGCACAACCTTCAGGCTGACAGGGTAGTATCGCTACGACTCAGCCACAGAGGCACCATGGAATACCCATGAGATACTCTAAAAAAAAGTAATTTATATTAAAAGCTGTTCCACAAAATAGAATTATTGTAGAAAAATAAATTTTTACAATATATACTTTTTGTAAAAAGTATTCTTCTTAAGATAGAACTTATTTACAAAACAAAATTATTTAAAAGTTTGGTATCTTTTTTTATATAAATCGTGTGTATTACTTATACTTTTTCAAAGAGAAGTCTTTTTTGAATAAAAAAAGCGCAGTTTTATAAATGATTGTTTAATAATATCTTATGCAAAGCTATTTTTAAAAACGTTAACATTGAAAAAATAAATTATCTTTAGAAAATCATACTTATGATTAAATTGTACTTTTGATACAAAGCTGCTCTTGCTAAGGAAATCATTTAAGGGAAAAAGAAATTTTTGATAAAAACATTTTTGTGATTGAAAAATGCTTCTAAACTTTGTTCAAGGAATTAACATCTCTGTTAGGTAGTATGTGAATTGTATATTTTCCATCAGTGATGTGAGTAACTTTAGTTGATGCGGTGTGTTTTTGTTTTAATTTTGCAGCACTGATATCATCGTAATCGAAGGAATTCCAGTGAAACAGTAAGCTGAGTAACCAGCTTGTAAGTTTGGAAATTTATGCGCAAAAGTAACATTTGTAGGAATATTTAAGTTTAGCATTCTCATAATTCATTCCACTTCTGTATTTTTTGTTAATGTGTGTTTTTATTCGTTTTATTTTAGTGGTTTGTTTTAGTTTGAAATTATTATCTTGCACATAGCTAAAGTGGCGGGTTTCGGAGAGACATACAAATTAAAAGTTGGATGGTTGGTGAATGTTTCTTGTTCAATCCGTTGTTGGCTTTCGAACATTATCTGGCCCATTACACCGGCTGCGTCGCTTACAATCAACACACTGAGCAACCGACCAGCAAAAAACAAACGATTTGTTGTAGTTTTTGGTTAAAATAAATAAAAATTAATTGCTTCTTTCAAATGTAATAAATAATCACAGTGAAAGTGATAATCAAAACAAAAATTCCAAATTGAAAATATAAAAGAAATCATCAGCGGCAACAGTCAACATAGAAAATGAATGTTATATGAAATTTATTTAGTAAAACTTTTTAATACGGAAGGGTTAAATAAGCGATTATAATCTTCATCATAGAGGTGTTGTTGAATAGATTTAAACTCATTATTCATTCGTGTAAGTTAAAAAAAACTTTAAAGTTTTGTATTAAATTATGAACAGCTGAAATTATCCGACCTCAATCATTCCTCCGCAAAGTAACTAAGCTAACATATTTACCTATTCAAATTCAAAAAAACATATCTAACTTCTGTTCACATATACAATTTACGTCTAAACATTCAAATATGGCGTTCAATATAAGAGCAATACAATTTATATACAATCAACATATTGCACTTGTTGCGCTGAAGTTGGCCAACTGAAAACTTAAAAATTCTCAGTTGATAGAAAGTGCCCTGTATAAGAGAAAGGTACAATTGTATTTTTTTTTTTGTTGCCAAAAGCATAAAGAAAATGATTTAAGATTTTTAGAGTGGGAAGGTTTGACTACTGGTTTTCGTATTCGTTAATTCATTGCTTTATAGGAAGAGGTTTCTGGTTCCTCTTCATTCCCGCACAGCAGTGACCAGTTAGCGCGCCTGTCACGAATCGCATCGCTTTCCTATTCATATCCAGTAACAGTTTGGATCTTTCTGAGTCAAGTCTTGGCTACATAGCCCTCGAGACTCTGCAATCCTCCCTACTTAGCCATGAACTGTTGGTCCTGCTCCCTACAAAATTACTGAGTTCCCTATAGTAATGACTAGGGAAAGGATTTTCATGCATTTAAAATCGCGTTTTGTGTACATAAAATATACATTTTAAATATAAAAATATGTATTAAAAACTAATAAAATATGCATTTATTAACTCTTTTTTCAACATTTAATAACATTAAAAAATTAAAAAAATCAGCTTCATTGCTTTCTGAACAAACATTTGTATTCCATATACAAAATACAGTTAGGGATAACTTTTATTTACGTACATGAATAAGTATTTTGTTGTCAAAGGTAAATCTTTGACATTTTTATTATAAAAATTAACATTCCACGTCATCAAAAGTTATTGGTGCATATTTCAATGCTGCTAGTTCGTTTGTGGAATATTCAGTTTCTAAATTTTGGCTGTTTGAACTATAAGCTATATTGATGCAATTTGTTGCATTTTTTATGTTCATAATTTTTTTGTATAACTTTATCCAATTTATTTTTAATTTCTTCACTTATTCTGTCTTTCAGAGCAAGCATTTTTTTACTTGAGCTGTTAAAGAATCAAAACTATCTAATTGGGGCTATAATGTCAACACGAAAGCCATTCTCTGGGTGCACAAATATCAATTTAGAGCTTAAGTTTTTTTTTTAATTTAAAATTTCTTTAACTTTGTTAATATAAATATAGTATTCGACAACATTCAACCACGCTCACCATCTAGTTTCTATAGGCTGTGGGGAATTCGTATCCGCGAATATTTTCCTTTAAAGGCTGCAACACGCAAAGGAGCTTTAAAAAACACTTTCTATCCACATGAAAAATATTACAAAAACATTTTTGGGTTTAAACGTGCTTTAATTCCATGATATTATTTTTTTTGGTATTGAATTTTTCAAATGAATTGAGTTTTCATCCCAGTTGAAATTGTTTTCGTTTTCCTCTTTTTTGTTCTTACACACTCGTAAGAATTGCAAAAATTCTTTGCAACTAATCAAAAAACATTATAGCATGAAAAAATTAAAAAAAATTTATTAAAAATATGAATTTATAGTGAAATATGCAAAAATATGTATTTATTTTAAAATATGCAAAAATATGCACTAACAAATCGATGCCATTTTGTCGGAAACTTGTTGATTCGCAAAGATATTTTATTTACGTTGAACTACGACCAACGACAGAAAACATGTATTTACATGAAAATCTAGTCGTGTAGTCAGAGGATCGCAGATTCGAATTCTGGTGACAAGTCAAAGTATTTGTTTTTTTTAACTAAAACTTTTCAAATAAATTGTATGTGAAATTATCAATTAAATAATGTTGAAATAATAATTTATTTATTTGACAAATTTCCCATAGAAATATGTCAAATAAGCGCTTAATAAACCTGAAATATTCTTTATGAATAAGGCAGTTAATGGTTGTCTAAAGAATATTTAAAGTTATTCTGGCTGCAGGGGTAAGCGCATTTGACTACAACGCGATTAATTCCGAGTTCAAATCTTGGCCGGAGAAGCAAATTTATATACAAATAAACATTTTCCTGATGCCTGTGTCAAACACATGTAAGTTAAATAATTAATAAAATAACAATAGTTGTTCTAACTTGAAATAACTTTGATTCAACATGATTTTTCATTTTGATTTTAACAGTTCGTAAATGTTGAATCAACGTGAAATAAAGTTATTTCAAAAGGGAAAATTTTCTTTGAAAATTACTATAAATATATATTATATTAACATGAAACACATACGAAGCAAAATCATTGCCGAAAATAATGAAATTAACCTTGTTAACGTAGATTTTAAGTTGAAATTTTTTTTACACACAATATTATAAAAATCAAAAACCCAGCTGTGCGTGCTCATAAGAACCTCTTGAATATTAAATTTCAGACATGTTGATCCAAAACTTTGCCTGAAGTTAATTTTGACTTAAAAAGTAACTCAAATCACCCAATGTGCAGTGATATTCTTTTTTTTAGTTTTGCAGACCCACGTTTCTTCAAACGTATTCTAAAAGGAGTAAAAAGTAGAAATGAGTGCAAGCAACCGACGTTGGCGGAAAAAATCATATTTCCACAGCGACAGTATTAATATTATCTGCCATATTCACGAGCAGTTTTTTGAAAAAAAAAATTAAATACAATATGACAGCACTTCTAATTACAATGAATTTCAAAAACTATAATTTTATCGTTTTTTTTTTGGAAATTAATCTAAAACTTCGTTAACAATAAGCTTGTATACGAGTATACTTCTATTTAATTGAATGCAAAGATTACTGAATGTCTTGAGTGAAAAAGCTTACCGCTCGTGCGCTGGTCATTTAATTTAACAAATCAGAAGCTTTTAAGTTCAGTCTACTATCATTCCGAGTAACCTGATTTAGTAAACAACAAACCGCTGTCTCGAATAATGTCTGATCCGACTAATTGGAATATAAGTTGTTGCTCATGTTGACTTGAAATAGAAAAAATTTGAGTTCCAAAGATCCAATAATGTCCAAATATTGTAATTCAGAAGTAGTTCAAATGAGGATCATTACGCTCGACATTAGATGTACTCGTCCTCGTGAGTACTTCATTTATTGTGCTTATTAATTGGATTTAATTGGAAACAAAATAATTTGAGCTCATTTCTTGTAATTAAAAATACAAGGTTAATCAAAGCCTTAACACATGTTAATTAATGCCCGCATGTATCTAAAAACATTTATGCATATTCATATACAATATTTAAATATGTATATATGTATAGCAATTGTTTTGAAGTCCTTAAATGAATAAAAGCACTACAAACGATACGAATAAAGAATCAGATGTTCTTTTATGTTGTAGTTATTTGCGAAACTCCAACTCACTTACAGTTCCGAAGCAAACATTAAATACATATGTATTTGTTAACTACAAGAATCCGCAGTGTAAGTTAAACTTTTTTCTAGTTTTATGAATTCATCATTTCATTTTGACGTATTGGTGTCTGAGTTGCTGTTTTTTGCTTTTATTTTCTTTAGCCAAATAATTTTTAATTGAAATTCGTGTTGTGTGTTTAAAACATGCAAGCCTTTTTTCGCATTTGGTAAATGACGACAAGTAAAAGAATTCATTTAAAGTTTGCGAAAAGTAATTAAAACTGAAATAATGATTTCATTCAATTTATTTGTCTTGCTCGTCTTTTGCTTCAATTAATTGCCAAATCAAATTCCCTTCCCGCTAACGCTGTGTAAAAATTCTACTTCTTTCTAGCCTTTTGACGAAATCTGCTGCTGATTGTTCTTTTCTAGCATTTTATTACATAAAATTGGCAGTTAAATGAGACTTTTTTTGAAATAATGAATTTCGTTATTTTTGCTGCCTTCTGATGTAGCTGTTTGATAAATGCGAAGAAAAGTAATTTTAATTATGACAACATTCGTTGGCAATTAAGTAAAAATTTAAATAACCAACCATTTATATTTAATGAACTTTCCCATTTCTTTGTTAGTATGCAGTTGGTTTCTTGGATGTTTCTTCGATTATAAGGCTTAACTGCATTCATTAAGATGATATAAGAATTGAAAATTTGTTTTCGAGCAATAGCAGTATTGTTGTTAAAAATAACTTTTCTATTTATGAGAAAAGACTTACAGAAATTTCCATTTTTTTATTTCACTTTGAATACCAAACAGAAACATAAATAGGTATTGAATGTTCAGCTGAATGATTTTTAAAGTTTCTATTTTTACTCCTCAGCGTTTGACTTAAAACATTAATACGTATTTACTTAATTTTTAAGTTGCATTTAAACATGGTTATGATATTCGCAGTGGTTAATTGAACCATTGAATTAGATACATATGTTGAAAGTATGATAGTACTATAAAATTTCCAAATACTATGGACGGTTTACTACAACAACCCATGATATAAGTTGTGCTATCAAGCATTGAATATAAAAGTTCGAGTTAGCAGAAAATAAAGAATAATAAACAAAATCAAACTTGTTTGAAAATAGCATTCATTCCTTCTAGAAAATAATACAAACAACCCAGCAAAAAAAAATCCGATTTGGAAGAACTAACAACTGAAAACTTAAAGGCAATGTATTGCTTATTTGATAACAAAAGCTTCGAAAAATGCTTCTGAAAGGCACTAACGTAAGACGGGCTCTCACAAAAATTGTATATTATTACATCTTTGAAGCAATTTAGTAAGGCAAAAAAAAAATTCGAGGCTTTTTGGGAGCTAAATGTATTGCTTCCAGCTAACTCATCTCGAAAAAAAAAAAATTCCTTATTCATGCGCAACAGCAAGTGATTCTGTAACATTGTCTTCTGGTAAGCATTAGTTTTTGCTGGGAAGTAAGAGTGCTATATTCGGATGTGCCGAATCTAATATACCCCTCACCATACGTACGTATATATATACATATGTAGTATTCCGATACATACATAAGTACATACATACATATTTGTTTTGGGAATAATTTTTAATTTTTTCGGTATTTTTGGACTAAAGAATTTTATTCAAATATTTTATTTTTGATATTAGCAATAGTTGAATATTTTATTATACACTCTGCACTAAAGAAATATTTTACATTCACCCTTACTCCAGTTGTCAACATCGACATCACCACGTCAATACAATACAAAAAAATCTGAATTTGATTACTCGCTCTCGAGATGTAAACAGTGCTACTATTTAATAACCATAAAATAGTCTTAGTACTTTACCTCCATACCAAGTAAACTAACTTGTTTTATATTTTCCCGTATTTAATAACCTTTGATATTTGGCTGACCATCCAAATAGAGTCAAACTTGAGCTAGAACCTCCAGAATCAGGCTGAACTGATGGTCCGAAAACTTCAGCTGTTAGCAATGGAGATAAATTTCTTTTCTGTTTGAAGGGTTTGCTTTTGTTAGGTTGCAGTCTATGTCTACCGTTCTTGTGTTGGATCGGTTTCAATCACTGCTGCCCCTTCAACGAAAGTTCAATATCGATAAAGTAAGCGTATTTTTTTATTGAATTAAAATTATAGATTATTTAGCCCTTGAAATTTTTTATTTATCTGGAGCTGCTCCATTGTGGTAGTCCTGCCAGCATGTAGCTGGGTGCAAATTCACCTGGCATTTTAAACATTCGCATTCACTTTTGCCACGGCACTATGGACAACGATGACCAGTGGATAGTTTTCCGATTAAATGATCGATGCGGATAAGCCTAAGCCCCATTTGCGCCGCAACATTCAGAATTTTTGTTGGAATTTTGGTGTTGATTTCGCCATCATGGATTCACAGAAGTATTTCTATTTCAAAATCAAATTGGATTATTTTTGACATTTTTCATATTTGCGAGAAAGACAATGTCCATTTATTTATAATCACCTATACAACTTTTTCCCCAAAATGGAATGCAGTAATTGTTCATGGCATTGTCGAAAAGATCCATATCTCTCTTTGATTATTATACTGGTTTACCAAATTAGGCTTTAGTGTATGGCTCAAAAATTTCGAAAATCATGATACGATCGCAAAATATATGTGAAAATTAAAAAAAAAATAATAAAAGAACAAACTGATTAACATAAAATCTTACAATTTATGATGTGACAAATTATCGTTCCCTCGTACAGTAATTATAAAATTGTTCATATGAAAAAAGTGCCTGGAGTCCTACGCAATTATGGCGAAAAATCCTTAATTTCACAAATGTTATGACACACTTTTTATGGCTTGTAAAAGAATTGTCCAACGTTACATTAATATTAATTAAAAACAAATTTAAATTGTTGGCTTAGCATGTATAGATGCATTTCGTTGCAACTAAGAGCACATTCACGCCATGTCTTTTTAGCCTGCCTTGTTTTCTTTTAAGCCCCTACGAAAAGTCATGTCTTTTTACGCTTAATGCTGAGAGTACAAAAAGGGCAAATGAAAAGTCAAAAATCTCCTCGAATTTTCATTTCATGCCTTTTGTTTTATCCTTCCAGCTTTTCACCCCCTCACACCAACAAACTAAAAAAGCCTGCCTTCACAGGCAAGCAGAAAATGCACAGTGTAAATTTCGTCCAAAGAACACTTCAGCAGACATCAACCACAAATCAAAAATGCTTACGAAACCCCAATGTTTACAGAAAAGCTTTTTTAAATTGTGGTTAAAGTCTACTAAAGTGCTGCTTAGCTGCAAAATACATCTTAACATGCTAAACCAGCAACATGTAAATTTTTTATGGGAGAAGAAAATATTTCCAAAATGCTTAAAAAATATCATACTAAAACTTATTGGGTATTTAAATACCCATGTCCTATCCTATGTATTTGGAGAGGTAAACTTTTTTTACTGTAAACAACTTCTGCGGCCCCCTGGTTCATATTTGAAAATTTAATTAAAATTGTTCGAGCGGATCTATGATCAGGCATTAGTGGGTTAGTAAAAAATCAACAAAAGGCCATGCAATAAAATCTTAACAAGATAAACATAAGTACGATATATCCTTTTTAAATAGTAATAATTAAAGTATACTATTACTGTTCGAACTTCATTTGTTTCTATATTTATGATTTGATCAGGAAAAAGTTCGTATCGCTCTGTAAGCCAAATTACATGTGATAATTATTAATGAGCAAATAACACCAAAGTTCATTGTAAATATTCTGACAAACACGTAGTAGAACGGAATAACTAACTAGGCCACTACACTTTACTCAGCAGCGTTCTTTTGTGTTTGGTCCACTGTGTGTGGTGTCAGTTGAATTAGATTTCTGCTTTATATAAGCAACTTTTGTTGCAAATGGAATATGTGAATTGTTTTGACTCATCATTAAAATTTGCTGAAAGCTTTTTTTTTGTAATGAAAGCTTTTTTGGTTTGATACTATAAGTATATTTTGATTTAGTTTTTTGCCACAGGCCCATGGCTATTAATTTTAGTTAATTTTAATTATTATTGTTTGAAATTCATTTGTTTCTATATTTATGATTTGATCAGGCTAAAGTTCGTATCGCTTTGTTAGCCTTTTGCAATAAAAGTTGCGCATATAAAATATATTTATTAAAATTATATTATGTTTGCAAATCTTTGTTCATAATAACCGATTATTAGCCGATTAAAACCAATCGTCTATGTTCTGGCTTCCACATTGTTTTCACATGTTTTCTTGTGAGTTCGGATGTTAAAACACATTCTACACCTGTTTAAGTTGAAATTTCGAAAATACAAATTAATAGCATCCAAATTTAAAAGAAAAGAATTTGGAAATTGGCGATTTCAAAATTTTACATTTTATCGTTTTCACTTTCGAGCAAAAAAATTCGTATTCTTTTAAGTTGTTAACAGTCTCTATCAATTAATCTTATTAAGGGCCATTATTATAACTTGCCGATAGTTAAAGGCAAGATATTGTCGGACGGATAAATGGCTTAGCGTTATAAAACCTTCATTTATTATTTTTTTATCCATTAAATATTATTATTAATTATAATAATAACAAATAAAAATTGAAGTTGTAATAACGCAAAGCCTTTTATCGTGCAGACAAAATCCTGCCTTTAACTATCGACAAGTTGTAATAATGGCACTAAACGTATTAAATAAAAGGCCCGATTAATTTAATAATCCAATGAATATTTAAGCTTTACTGCATTTGCAAAGTTGAAAGTTGTGGCCAGAAGATAGTCATGGAAGAAATACGTTCGTTCTTCAACGAACATAATGTTTTTGTATTTTATTGTGTTTTCAACATAAATTGTGGACTAAACGTATTATTATTTCGCATTTGAAACAGTTTCACAGAAACATGATTTTTATTTTATTTAATAGAATTTTGAAATATCTCTCGCACTGTCATTCGAAGGTGCAGATTGTATCCTTTTTTATTTAACGATGTAAGTTCCAATAGGTTTTTGAATATAAAAATCATCTAACTGACTTCAAAAAATGAGGGTTTTCTCGATTTGGTTGCACTATTTTTATGTATGACTCCGTCATGTGCAGACTGATTTTAAAAATTCTTATTTATATAATTCTTATTTATATAGGTCGAACCAAACCCACAAATTTCTGCCTTTAATTTATTTTACTTTTACTTATCCAATTGTTATGAAAGCTAGTACACCAGGGCCTCTTATAATGACAAAATATTGTTTTAAAAAAGTGGCTAGAGGTGTCCCGGTTAAAAATTTGATATCATATTCCACATGCTTCTGTTTAAGAGATTCTTACGAACCTTCTTAAGTTCGAATAGTGACACGATCTTGCATATAAAATAGAGTGATCAGTCACGTAATTAAAATGAATCTAAATAATTTTTACCACTTCTCGGTTCAATTTAAATAGAATAAATTTTTAAATAAAACTTAGAGCAAAGATTCAAACATTTAATCAAATAAAAAGAACAAATAAATAAATAAACCAATGAATATTTAACAATACCAAACTGGCTAACCTCGGCTACAAAATTATTCAACCTTTCATTTGAATTTGCTTTTAAGTTAATATTTATTCTCAATGTTACTTTTACTTATTTGTCCGACATATGCAGATACACCTACATTTTCGATAAATTATGCCAAAATGTTTAAAGTTATGTCTCATTTTGAAAATTACCCTTAAATTTCAAATGAATAATCCTTTGTAGATAAAAGGATTACTGGAAAATGAAAGTCGGCTAATAAATATTTTGCCAATAGACGTCAGGAAATGTCATCGAGTTATCTGTATGTTTCCTGTTTTTGTAAATAACTAAAGAAATTCTCAGTGTGGGCGGTGAGTTTGAATAAACATTGTCTGGATTATGCGTGTTAATCCAAGTTTAAGGAATAACTATAGGAAACATATACATGTGTATATAAGTATGTATGTATGTCTATATGTTTTAGTATGCGGATTGGTAAATATGTTTAGCGAAGGAAATTTGCAAATCTATAAACAAAGAGGTGTTTAATTGTTTTGACTTTGTAACTCCTTCACTGCACACATTGCGTTTCTATGAATGTGCATGCGGTGCCAGACTGCAGCAGCAGTTCCTCTTTGCGAAAATCTATTGTCAGATAATTTAAGTAATCCTTACTTGTGCCTCTCTCTTTGCGAGTGTTTTCGAGACAGAGCGAAGGAGTTGGAACGCTTAAGCTATTGTTTTGACAAAGGCGTGTTTAATTTTGGGTATTTAAAAGGATTACGGTAAAGGATTGACTTTTTGTCCTTGACGCTTTAAATGATTCGCTAAAGCTAAATGGTCAGGAATGTGTTTATGTATAAGTTAACTTTTGTTTTGCATTTAACCTTGTTTGTGTATGCATTCATAAATGCGAATTAGTATTTTGTTCAGTATAATTTCCGCGAAACAATAAACATACCAATATGCATACGCACACACTGTTATTCTGCAAAGGGTATCTTTTCAAACACAAGTTCGCAAAAACGAGTTGCTCATTAAACAGAAGAAGGGATTCAGAAACAAAGCCAACACTAAAAGATTTTATGATGCATTTATTTATTTATTTGTTTTATTTTTTAGCTAGAATCGATTGCCATTTATTGCAAAAGAGTTACATGCATATTTTATTTTTTTAGGAAAATCTTCTTCGCTGAATTCGCTATTGTAACTTAACGCAACTCTTTCGCCATTTTTAAGTAAATATTGTACTTCAAGCAAGGAATAGTTAAAGAGTGAAATTAAGTGTCATATTTTTGTAAATGCTTTATCTTGAAGGGTTTTTATTATGTAAATATCGTATCTTGGAAAAACAGTTTTTTATAATATAATTAATGGTTGTTTACTAATTCTGAGAAAGAACGAAAACCTGATGTTAGTAGTCAACATTTCCGATTTTCCAAATAATCAAATAATACATATAAATAAATGAAAAAAAATATTCCTTTTGAACTTTTCCTTTTCAATTAACATTTCATTAAATTAGTAAGCAAATTTTATTATTTATTGAGGAACTACTTATTCTCCACTTCCAAAGTAGCGATAAGTGTGTATTTTTGACTTTTCAGTAAGTGAGTGATTATTAACAATATCCAAATAATTAATTCAGAAGTTATTTAAGCAAACGACTTCAAGGTCATGAAATATGACACTTTCAATTACGAGTATACGAAATATATTGATTTAAACGAAATTTTTGGTATTTGTTATTTGCATGATTGGCGGTGAGTTTTTCCCAACTCTATATGTATATTTTTTGTTCATATATATTTTTGTACATATATGAACAGGCTGGAACATAGGGCCGTAAAAAATAAATTCCAGTCACGTCTGTTAGGTGCTTACAGTTTAATTTCATTCCATTTTTTTTCCATTATCGTAATCTCGGCATCTAGTTATCTCCTCCAAGTGTGGCTGGGTCTTCCCTTTCTGCGATTACCTTGGGGGTTCCAATCGAACGCGGGCCGAGTCAAGTCATTCTAAGGTTTTCACAATGTGTGACCAATCCAATACCATTTGCGTAGAAAAATTTCTGTTGTTATAGGTACTTGATTTGCTGCTTATAATAGATCATCATTTGAAATTTTTGTTGGCCAAAAGATCTTCATTATACTTCTCAGACATCTGTTGATGAAAATTTGGAGTGCATTGAGATTGTGTGGGCATGTATTCAACGTTTCGCAACCGTAAGGCAGAGCTGACCTTACATTCGAACTGAAAATTGCTATCTTAGCCTGCCTCAACATGTATGTGGAGTTCCACACAGGATTCAGAAGCCCGAATGTGCGCTTAGCGATGTTTCTGAGATTTGTAATATCAGCAGTAGATTCTCCTTTTACATCGATAATGCTCCTTAGATAACAGAAGCTATTGACGTCTTGAACTAGCGAGCGGCTGAATGAGAATGGCTGCTTCCAATGCGCTTACAAAATGATCTGCTAGTATATGCGCAATTACTTTATTCCCCATGCTTACCACAGCTCTTCCTCTCCAGTCTCCGCACTCCGAAAGATAAACCTTCTTCACGTTTATACCCTCTTTCCATTGTTGTGGCGCTTTAATGGCTTGAACTTTTACCGCTAATGAAGGTTACATATATATATTACCATCAGTTTTTGCCACTTTTTGAGCATTTTTAATAGACTGCCAATTGAGCTTTGTTTTAAAGTCATCATATCACCATCACAATTTTTTATAAACCGCGAGAATAAAATCGTTTCGTTAACAAGCTTCTTTGTTATGCAATATGGGCCTCTGATGCGATGGATTTCGGACGCGGCGTGTAATTCTTTCGTAAAACCTTCTGCGTACGCCCTTTTAACTCTACAAGCACAGCCCTTAGCAGACTTATCGAGTTCGTTGTGTCCAATTTTGGGCCTCTTGTCTTCGCAGAATTTAATTGGTTCTTCATTGTTTTCCGGTCCATAATTCATATGCTGCTTGTGTCCTAAGCGTTTAGTTGCAGCATCCGTGAAGGTTGTGCTTATGTTTGACCAACCAGTATTGTTATCGTTGCCTTTGGTTATTAGGGCTGACTCAAGCGACTCAACGTAGCCTGCTGCGATTGTAAGACTTTTGAGTTTGCCAACATCGTATTTCCGTTCGGAAGTATGGGATTTTGAAATAATGGCTGCCAGTTTAATGCACAGTGTACGTCTAACAAAGATCTTCTCCACGTTCGACTTGTGGCGATGTGATAAATTTGGTTTTCGGTAACTTGATCCGATGACACCCAAATAATATTATGCAAGTTGTGTTTCGCATAAATTTCCGCAAAGAGTTCCCCATTTAAGACCCCATGTTTGCCCATCACTTGCGCGTTAAGATCTCGTAATACAATTATGATATCGCCTCTGTTTAATTTTGACAGAGTCCGATCCAGCAAATTATAAAAATTTTCCTTAACGGTGTAGTCGGTCATATCGGTGGGTGCTTAGCACTGAATACATGTAATGTTTTGGGCTCTTGTTTGAAATCTTACCGTAATAGTTCTATCCGAATGAGGCTTCCATTGTATTAGCGCCTTCTGTGCTTCCCTCTATAGCAACATACCAACACCGCAAGATCTTATCTCAGAAGCTTTTTTACCCAAATATATAAAGATAAGTCCTTTAAAAGTTCTCGATTCTCCAGATTCTAGACATCTTGCTTTGCACATTCCCAATATTAGAAGGTTAAAGTTAAAAAATCTTTACAAGCTTGATTAACCTACTATTTACACATGAAACTAATTGCAAGAAAGTAGCAATACAATCACGTTTTTTCACTACCACACTCATATTGTTTTTAATTTCTACTCAGCTTTCAACGATATTTTCAAGAAAGAAATTATGGCAAATAGTTATTATAAATTATGCTTATATTGTATAAATATTTAAAGAATTATAATATTGTATCTTCAAATATACATGAAGAAGACAACTCATGACTTTTTAAAATAATAATATTATTAAAATATTAACAATAATACTTATTCTAAATTTATTGCCTTATAAATCTGCGTAGGTGACACTCTAGGTAACTCTAATTAAGTATTAAATAAAATAGTTTCTTCCAACTTTACGTTTCGACGACATTTTTAAAATGAACTTTCACTTTCCTATGAAAATGAACAAGAAATTTTCATGAAAGTAATTTATTTCATTAAAATTTTTATTCATAACATACGTATACAGAAATTTCAAGAGAACACTTTCATGTGTAAATGTAGCGTTGGCCTAGAAGGTTCCGTTTAGGCCCGTACGTTCCATGATCTAATTCGTATCCTTTTCTTCATGTTAATTGTTGTCATCGATTGATCCGTTTTGTTTGAATTAATGTTGTTTCTGGTTTCAGTAATCGTTGTTTTTTAAGATGGGTGGCTGATTAGGCTGTCGCATCCGCGTCTGGGAACGGGGTCGACAATTGTAGCCCCAGACAGACATGGTGCAACAGTATTTCCACTATGCCGTTGTACAGGTTATATTTCTTTTTTCTCGGTCGACAGAGCCTCGTTATCGAAAACAGGAAGTGAAAAGACCTATAAGGAAAGTGGGTGATGTTGCCATTTGAAGAGGGTATGCTATATGCTTTCGTCACTCTTACCATATCTCCCCTTCCCCCAACTCTATATAAGTAATGAGAATTTAATTCTTTTGCACTCAACTATCATACAAAAATGGGATTTACTTAACATCATGAAAATTACTTCGGATTCACTGAACACAAATGAAAAAAGAGAATTTCTTACAATGAAACATAGGGATTTCAAAAACGGTTTTAAAAATCGTTAGAAATAGCAAGACTTGCACTGTATACTGTACGAGTATATCTGTACATACATAAGAAGTTATTCTGGAAATTATTATTAGCTGGATCACATAAATATGTACACAAGTACACAAACATACTGGCGATGTTGAAATAAACATTCAAAACATAATAGTAACTTCTATTCGTATGTTACATACATACCTACACTAAGAGAAAAATTATTCATTCAGCTAATGAAGTAGCATCATTAATAATTCTTCATTGTATGAATAAAACTATTCATTAGCTTATTGAAAGTTTTCATTATATGCATGGAATTCTTACGCAAGCTCGAAATTAATGAAAAAATTCATTGATCAAATGAAAGGTTTCCTTTCAGTGTACATTCAACTTGTTAAGAAATATACAACCACAAAATAACTATAAGCTTACGCAATATTGTTCTATTAACACCTACACACCAGAAATCTGCATGATTAAAATTTCAAGAAAAAACTTTTACTTGCTTTTAAAACTTTACTATTCTGAATTTTAAATACATAATTCAATCATGTGTTAAAAAGTTATAAAAAAATATACATCGCACTTGATCAACAAGAGGGTATTAACTCAAAATTTTTGAATTTTCAGTAGAGTCAAAAAACTGTTTGTGGCCACATTTTAACAGAATTTAAAAATTCAAATATACCATAGGAAGCAAATTCCATTTGAAAATATATATATACATTGTTTTTGTTTTAAATTTTACCAATCATTGCAAAAAAATCTATTTTTTGAGTTAACACCATTTTTTTGAAATTTATCGATTTTTTTGGTATTATTTTGAATTATGACGCTTTTGTTGAAATTATTTATTATATATATTATATTATTTTTAACATAAATAAAGGCTCAAATCAAAATAATACCTTTTTTATGAAAATATACGATTCATACCTATTTCAACTTTTGTATTAACTCGAAATAATACCTTTTTGTTGAAATAAAGGTAATCACTACATTATCATGAATATGGTCTCAAAAGTGGTTTTCGAGATGAAAGAGTAAATGGAATACGTTGAAATTTTTACAGTAGATAGATATTGATGTTGTTAGCTGATTTCTTAAAAAAGTGATATTTTAAAAATTTTGAGTTAATACCGTCTTGTTGATCAAGTGCGACATACATATGTAGGTATTTGTCGTTTTGATTTTTTATGAATTTTTTCATATAAAACAAAAATAAAATTTTGCAATAAAAATATTTTTTTTCGCCAATAATTTCGGAATAACTCCTTAAGCTTAATTTCGTACAATGAATATCTTTAAAAATAAAGTCACAATTTTAATTTTCAAGTGAAATATCTTATCTTCTAGCTAGTTTTTATTTTCTACCCATGTGCGCCTTCCCCTTTGAGAATATGTAGTCGCACAAAGGTTTGCTAAATATTTTTTTTTAGTAATATCACACTATAAGCTTGGCATAACATGTTTATAATTGATTATGATTAAACTTATTCGTCTCTCTAACAATTTTGCAAAATATAATTGAAGCGTAGCCGCGAATAACGTTGTACAAGACAATTTTTACAAAACAATTTTTTTCACAGGTTACCGTTAACTTTACTCTCTTGCGTTGTTCAAACTAGGACTATCGATGTTTTAATTCTTCAATTGATTAATACTTGGAAACAAGTATTAATCAATTTTAGTCACCATCGAAAGTCAAAAAATGTAAATATGTTGCTTTTCATAAACAAAAATAACTGAATTACGGAAAATGTCTTTCACTGATTTCCCTTATTTTCCATAAAATTTTTGTTAAAAGGCAAGAAACTTATACTTTAAATGTCAAAAAAAAAATGTACTGAAAAATGTGTTTTGACATCTAACGTATATTCAAATTACAAACAGCGAAAATAGTCACCTGATCCCTTGCGACCACGTGGCATGAATTCGCCTTGTTTTGTTATTTATTTTTTGTTTTGTGTGTTTTGTTTTGTTAAAAAATATTTTGTTTTCAATTTTTAGTGTAGACAAATTTGTATGTATGTACATTATACGAGAACCATACAACTTCGATACTACCATGATAGTATCGTCGATAGTTACACTATCGATAGTCTTCCACCTTTAGTTCAAACATAAACGATTCAAAATTATGCCTCTTGTCGTCGTTAAAATACAATTCCAAACAGTCAGTCAGTGGAAGAACCACAAAGTACACAGAGGTGAAGGAAATCAGTGATGAAAAAGCTAAAATCAGCTTTGACACAGGTTCGGCGAGAAAGCGACAACTGTAGTATATTTTTGTTATTAAGTTGTTAAAGACATAATCAAAACAAACAAGAGAAAATGTATAATTTGTGAAATGAACAAGAGAACATTTTTGCAAAATTAAATAAAAGATTTTGTAGTGTTGAATTAAAAAATACAGTGTGTAAAATATTATTAATATTAAAAAAGTGATTAAAATTAGTTTCCAAATGATTAGAGACTTCATTTTAGGAATTTTCTTTAAAAAATACACATTTTTACCATTTACTTCCAAAAAGCATATGAGAATGAGACCACAAAGCATAAATGAAATAAATAATTAAATCAAAGAACTTTGCAAGTAACTAACAAAACCATACAAACGAAATTGTCGAAAATAATTGATAAATGTAACAGAGATAAGAAAAGTTAATGCTAAATATCATTATTTTCGATAAGCTAAGATAAATTGAACGAAAAGAACAATATTGCTTAAAAATACGTTTTTTTGACTCTCCTGAAAAATTATTATTTTTTCACTTACAACGTTGTTCGCGGCTAACCTTCAATTACTTAATTTCGTTTTTCCTAAGTCTCCTACAGCCTTATGTATAATAAAAAACTGGCATAAAATTAGCATAAGTGACGAAATTGAACAAAGCGTTAACGAGTTTCCCCATACAATTTGACAATAAAAATTGGAGCATAATGTAGTCATAACCCATTATTAAATTCTCTACCGGGATTTTTAATGAGAAATGGTATGGAGAAACTCAGTAAGATCATGTTCAATTTTGCCACTTGTGCTAATATCATGCCAATTTCTTTTTTTACACAACGCTAATAATTTACATATATGACTCTTTATCTGCAGAGACCTTTTCTCCATTTTTTTTACTAATATTCACTCAAACTGATCCATGTTTATATAATAAAGAGCAATATGTGTATATTTATATTTAATGCCCTAATTATGTTCGACGATTGTATCGTCTTGCGTGTGAACAAAAAAAAAAGCAGCAGTTGTGATTCTTTAAAAAAATTATTATTATTATTTATTGTCCATGCTAGAAGATTCGTGTATTTGCGTTATGATTTTGCTCTAAACATTATATCCAACACATATTTTTTTAAATATTTTTCAAACTATTGTATAATACTTAATTTTGTTTTTATGTTTTAAAAACATGGTAATAATATTTTTATTTTTCATTGTCAAAGACAACAACTATTTTTGAAGTAAATAATTTAGATAATTCAAAAACAAGACCTCAAAAGTATTTTCAAACAAAAACGTCCTAAATCTTCTTACTGAATTAGGGCATAAAAACAAATATTGTTTTATGTTTTTAAATATGTATATAAATATCAAAATTAAAAAATACATTGACGCAAGAATTATTTTAAAGCGTTAGTTGTCCCCTATCACGTCAAATTTTGCATGTGGGACACTTTCATCTATAGACAATTTCGAAAAGACCAATCTACACTTTAACGATTAAGACGCTACTGACGTTTGCAAAACGCTGAAATGACATGATTTCCTCTTTTTTTTACGAATAAGAAGGATAACCATGAATGTCAGACTATCGAATGAAAAATGACCAATCAATGCATGGATCGCATGTACGAGTACAACTAAATACGTGTGCACAGATGTTGATGCAACCAGCAGATTTAAAATACATGAAACATTAAATGTGACCATTTTTACCCCAAAAATGTGTAATTGCATGAGCAAAATTTAGAGAAAACTGAAAAGTACGGGAGAAAAGTTAAGGGAGGAATTGATTTTCGATGCAGCTGTTAATATTCGATATTTGAATTGGAACAACGTGATTTAAAATTACAAATATTCAAACAGAGTTTGAGACATTCATATGTACATATGTATGTATGTATATATTTTTGTAAAATATAAAAAACCTTTTAATTAATATAAATAAAAATTGTAGTAATAATTTAATAATTTACTTAAGAAACACAATTAAATAAATATTAAATCAAAAGAAAAGTTAACTTATCGTTTGATTGTGTGCTCAAAATTATTGCGAGAAGATGCAGAGCGAAAGTTAAGGAAAAATAATGACAATTTGTGCGAAGGGTGTCCTTTTGTTAATTATACACGATGTGATTAGCCACCCCCAGAGCTGTATCCCAGATCCTGCCTTGGGTAAACTAAGCATCTTTTAATGTATTTTTTTTTGTGTTATTTGCTTTGTGAAAATTCTAGTTTCCTCACAAAAAATACATAATTTATTGGTTTTTGCTTGTGTGCACAGCGAGTGCTGGGTGTCTACAAAAAGGTTTTTTCTACTCTTATTTCTTTTCTGCATTTGCAGTGTATTTGCCAGCCTGCATACATTTCTATTTTCCAACATTTGTTGTGTGTAAATATTGCACTTTTGCGCTTGCGCACATGATATTTGCTCCGTTTTGTGGCAATTCTGTGTGTGTACGTGTGCATATCGATTCGTTCAAGCCAAAATCGAGGACACCGTAGGAAGTGATGCGTGTTTCCATGCCACTTATCATACTTACAATTGCCATGGAGAAGTCGAATTTGAAACCATGCGAAAGTTGAGTCGTCTTCGTTGACCATTTGTTGTGTAAAAGTTAAAATGGTTGAAAATACTACGGCTTTCGTGGTCTAGGCCAACTGATACATTAGATTGGATCCTGCTGGCATGTTCATTTGCTGTTGGTAGTTATTTTGGGAGAAATGAGTAGCAGCGGTGTTGTAATGCTGAGCATCCTGTAGATAAGGATGACCATGATGGTTGGAATGGGATTGTTGGGTTGTGGTATTGTACTGCTGGGCAGGAAAATTTTCAGGTGGATGATGATGTTGGTTGCGGTAATAAGCAGCAGGGAAGGCAGACTGTGTTGCTGTGGCCAAATAAGAGGGATATGAAGAATTAAGGCCAGAACCAACCTGCTGGTTAGTTGGTATGAATGGTACTGGTGTATTGTTGGTTGTTTCTAAGGACATTTGTGGAAAGGGCAGACCTTGCTGATGTAACTCAGGAGCTCCTTCTAAAGTGCGATCTTTTTTCGATTTCATTCGGCGATTTTGGAACCAGATTTTAACTTGGCGCTCCGTCAAACCTAAGGCATGGGCAATATCAATGCGACGACGTCTCGTTATGTAGCGATTGAAGTGGAATTCTTTCTCCAATTCCAAAGTTTGGTAGCGTGTGTACGTCTGGCGGGTGCGTTTTGAGTCTTTGCTGTCTAAAAGGTAAGAAACAACAAATTTTGTTAATAGTTCCTGGAAGTTGTAAAATTCCTAAATAAAAATTAAATATAAATTTCCATGTAAACACTCATTAGCTATAAAAGTACAGGTAGTGACTAGTAGCTTGTGTGTGTGCGTGTGTATTAGCAAGAGAAATACGCATAAACGCAAATTTAAGGGAAATTATGAATTCTTTAAATTATGCTTACCTGATGCCGGGCTGTCGTCGCAGTTCGACCAACTGTAGTCGTTGGCTGTCAAAATTTGATGATTGATGTCATGTTTTTGGGCAGCAGTTTGTTGATTGACATGGCTGATGTGTTGTTTATCGTTGGGCGATAGGGGTGGAGTGCTAATGCCATCGACTAAAGAAGCAGGAGTAGCTGGTTCAGAGGTGGTGGTGTTTGACGAGCCATTTTGGTAGACTTTTAAATGACTCGCAAGCTTTTGAGATTGCGCTGAATAGATATCCAAATAATCGGCATCACTGCGATTGGGTGATAGGACTGTTTGTTGGTGGGTGGCTGGTGTACTGGCTGATAGGAAGTCATGTTCATAGCAGGGTGGTGTATTGGGTAATGAGGCTTGCTCTTTTTGCTGAGTTTTAGCTTTGTTGCTTTTGCTTTTTACCTTTTCAAAGGTTGTATAATAATAATCAGGAGAATATTTCAACTTCTTGATGGGATTTGTCAGTAGGGCGCGTAGTTTACTGGGAGGTTCTTCGACTTCAGCTTTCGTATTTTCTTCCACTGGCTTGCTAACAGCTTCTGCCTGTAATTCACTAGCTTTACGTTTCAGTGACTGCTTGGGAGCTTCTTCTATTTTCACTTGAGCACTGCTAGCGATATTTTCACTGATGTTGTTATAATTGTAGTAATCATTGTAAATTTGAGAACAGTTATGTTCCAGGACGTCAGTACTATATTGTGATGTATAGCTGAGATTGTATGATGCTGGACTCCAAGTACTTGTGTTCTGCGTTTGGTGATAATATGAGGCAGCAGGATTGTCGTAGTATGTTGAAGTATGGCTATTGTAAATATTTTGTGTGCAGTTGTTAGGAAAATCGGAATACAAATTTGTAGCGGCCATTAAAAGTTATGTGTGTTCGTGCAATAAAATAAAAATAAATAAATATACTAACAAAAAAAATTTTTCTAAACTAATCTAAGTGAGATGTGAACGCGTCTAGAGGATAAATACAAATGAGCTACTTTCCACTTTTCGGCTGCCTAATATAGGAAAATGTTCAAGTCCAAGTTTGCACGAGGTTTTTGTGGCACACGACCTTTTAAAGCTGAATTGCCTATGCCACTGTGCTCGTCATTGCACATAAATATCCTTCGCATGACACTTTGACACATGCTGCGACGGTTAAACAGAGATTGTTTAACTATTTATTTTTCTACCCCTTGTGTGTTTTTGAGTAAAGAGAATATATTTACTAAAAATACTAACAAGGGAGAGTACAAATTGTAGGTCAGTAACCAAATAATGCAGGGGTAACATTTTTATCCAAGAGTTTTCTTTTGAATTTTATCCGTTTGAGTAAAGAACGTATGCTCGTTGTTTGGAAAGCCTGCTAATATTACCTGCTGAGCTCTTTATTACCCATATATATTTGCCGTGAGCAAAACATTATCATCGCGAAATATTCAACGTTATATTCGAGGTTATCCGTACTCTCATATGTATGCATTTCTCCGTCTGGTCAAGGTTACACGTCATTAAAAAAAGTGCAAGAAGATTTTATATTTTATACCTCCCACAGTTTATAATTAAGACGCTTGATGTACTGTGTGCATCAAAAGGAGGTGACATTGAGACGAAATGTGTTTCAAAGAAAATTCGTGTCTTGAGGGTTTGTTGATTTTAGAATTGTTGTGCCGGCTAGTACACTGAAAAAACAGTTTTACATAAATTCAACGAATTCGCATTCATTTATTTAAATTCATTGAAATTCAACGTAGTATACGTTGTTTCAAAAAAATATTCCTTGAAATTCAACGTAAAATTTTATGTCGATATGAACTGAACGTTAAAACCATTCCTTGATATTATTATATGAATTTAACAATGAACTAGTTTTTTGATTTAACGTACAATACGTTTAATTTAAGGAACACGTTCATTCTCATATAAATAAAAGAAAACAGTTTGGCAAATTTCAAGAAAGTGTGCTTTGATTCACGGAACCCGTTCATTGATTTTAAGTAATGTATGAAGAGTTTTATTCAATGAACGAGTACTTTGATTCAAGGAAACACCATTTGAATTGTTGTTTTATTTGGTTCAATTCAACGTACTAGTTCCTTGTTTTATAATGGGAAAAGGACATACTAAAAAGAAAAAATAAACACTAAGCCATCAGTTATTGTTCTTCATTTAACAAATAAGGTTGTGCGCAATTAGAAAAGAAAGTTTAAAATAAAAAAGTGCCAAAAACTAAGATAATAATAAGAAGTGATTGTAATTAATTTTCATTGCGAAAAGAAATATAGTTGTATAATATCCCAAATATCAGGAACTTGCTGAATTACTTCAAAGTTGGAAAATCAGTTCCAGATGCACCTTCTCCTGACATCATTATTGGTTCCAATTCTCAAGTTTTATGTAAGTAATTATTTTGGATGCTATTCAGATAGTATAATTTTATACATACACTATACATATTTATGTATGTTAATTTAAAAGATTCAGGAACCAACGCTGAGGTTTGCATTAGAAGCCTCAGATACGACAACTTGAATGCATAGGAAATCAATAGCACTTAACAGGCAGGCAGTAATTTCAGAATTAATGAAATAAACCAAGCTTCCCCTTTAGCCGAAGTTTTTAACAGATGGCCCAAGTAAAAGAAACCGAGTAGTTTTCGATATTTGAGTATATAAATCTTTACTGTTTTATACTTTAAGTATTTATTGCAAAATAAATATTTATAACTATATTTTAGATTGACAAGGACTTTGGCGTGTCTTTTGGGAAACGTGAAGGAGTTTTCTTTAACTGGCCGGAACGATTCGCGAAGAGATCAACATCAAAGATAAAGCTTTGATAGAAATATTGAATAATTTGGATGAGTCGGAGAGCATCCAAAAATTTAAGTTTGTTTTATTTTTTAGCTAACAACTGAATTTTTAAATTTATACATGAATTATAAATTAACAGTCTAATTTATAAAAATTATTAAGGCTTTATTATATTATAAAACAAAATTTTTTTATGTACATACATGCTTACATACATATATGTGTAAATTATTTATTATCATATGAATTTTTAAATAAAATACTCAATTTAATATGAACTTGCCTATTATTATATTTATTAAAAATGAAATTTTGAATGTATAGGTGCATTGGGTCAGGGAATAAATTCACAAAAATCAATGAATGTCTTCATTGGGCTAAGGAATAGGTTCTTTAAATTCAAGGAACTTCAAAGTATAAATACGTTGGGTCAAGGAATAAGTTCATTGCATTCAATATATAGGTTTAATGAATTTACGTAAGGTTTCAACGTATGGATTCTTAACTTCAACGAACTGTTACGTTGAATTCAACAAGTCAATGATTGGCATACGTTGAATTCAATGAACCTGTTCCTTAGGTGAAAAATAAGGAATAAATTCGTTGAATCAACGAATTTTTTCGTGGTATTTATATACCTTTTTGGTTCAGTGTATACGTTTCAACTAATTGCAATGATCGTAAAGAGATAAAATTACAAAAGCTATTGTCCTTTTCGCTAGGAAAAAACAAAAATTGTTTTGTTAGGCAAAAATGTGTAAATTCCTCTTTTTGCTTTCTTTAAGAAAATCTAAAGTTTTTACTACTTTGTATGTTTGCTATGAAAAAGGCACAGTTCACTACCTACAAAAATTACTTAAAATTCTAGAAATTCGCCAGCAGCAAAATACATAAATAATCTTGAACTAGAGAAGGAAAATAACACAACAAAAAAATACATTGAACTCGTTGCTCTCCAACTCTCGCGTAATACTCGCTCGCGCACTGCTTTTGTTGGAAAAATAAAAGGCGTTCGTGTCAAGTTAGCAAAAACAAAAAAAAGTAGTCAAGGTTATTTAAAACCAAATAAGAATTTAAAAATGTAAATCTAATGTCATAAATGGCGAAAATTTTAAGGTGACTTAATAACAGTAGCAAATTCCGATTTGCGTACATAATAACTAATAAAGGATTGTCCTTAATAAAGGATTATTTAGCCAAAGTATATATAACCGTACTTGTGAGGTTTAGTTAACAAACATGATTCTATTTGACGCGAATAAAGCTACTTACACACACATGTTAAATTGGTGTGAATATCTCAGTGGTGTCTGTTACACTGACTTGGTTCACTTTACGGATAATTGATTAATTTACTGACATTTATAATCCTGGCAAGTTAATTGCTTTAAATTGTTTAGTTTTGGTTTCAACGTTTTGATACTTACATACGATCTAACACATGAAACAAAACATTTCTATTCATAAAAAAATTTAATATATTTGTTGTTTGTTTTATATATTTTTCTTCGATTGTAGATTGAGTTGCAGCAAATGCCAATTTTTTACTGCTACTTAAAGTCTAGAACACCACCACCCACCCTCGGCCATTCACACATGGAAAAATCATATTTAAGGCCTTAAACATATTTGTATCCTTTATCTATGTATGTACATGAAATGGCATGTGTGCATTATCCTTTTGTGTGCGTATGTCCCATAATTTGATTTGTTGTTCTTGTATCAGTTCATATGTGAGTGGTTGCATTTGCACGAAATCCAAAAAAGGTCGCTTGAAAAAAAACTGAAACTGTTGCAAAATTTATGTCTTTTTTCATTTTGGGTTGACAGTTTTACATTGATTTTCTTTGTTTGTATTTTTATTTTTATTTTTTTTTTGCAATGGGAGGGGAGATTGTGCAGGCCATGATATGTTTTGTTATCAATTCACTAAAATTTGACTTGAACACTCAGCTTATGTACCAATAAGATAAAAGAAAATTCCTAAGTAGCGGACATATGTATGTATGTCGTACCGAAAATGAAACAAAGCTTGTCAGCTGGGTCCATCCCTACAACATAAAACTTTTTACTTCTCTGCCTACATCTTGTTCCCGTTCTCTCCCTATTAAAAGCATCACCTCTTTAATAAAAAAAAAATATTATTAATGCGCTTTTTAACATAAAATGCACTTTGGATTTTAATTACTTAGAATCTGGACCCCTTTGCTTTTATAAGCATTTATAAGAAAATTATGTTCTCTATATCTTCAATTCACAAGCCCTTTTGCATTGTATTGTATTTATTAAATCTGGTGTTAGTAAATGCTTGAAATAATAAAAGGCAGTTAGCTTTTCTTTCGAATTAACTTTCGAAATTATAATTTCTATCTTCTAAACTAACTTTTTATTTTGATGTGCTCAAATTTAGTGCTACAGTCTTATTGTCGAATTGCTAGCTTGACTTCTTGGAATTTTCATTGGCATTCAATATTTATTATTTGTCAAAACTAAAATAATTTAAAGTTTAAAGTCAATTTATTACTCCAAATGACGTGGACTATTGAACGAATATAATTATTATTAGAAAGCAATTCTATAACTATCAAGATGAAAATTCATAATATAATGGCTTTGTTAGCCCAATTTTAGTTTAAGTTAACTTAATCACTTATTCTTTATTACCATAAAATGAATATTATAAAAAATTTCACCAGCGAATATGTCATGGTTGATTGGCTAGTATGCTACTACGTTCTGATATATGGAAAAGGAATGGATCCAATAATAAGTTCAACGATCACTCGTACTAGACCCACTCCATTGCGTTTAGTTAACACATTGGATTCCCTTTACTAATGTGTGACATCTCCGATAGGTCTATGCATCTAGTATGCATTTTTCTAGAAATTTGTATCGCGTAGTGTTTAATGCCGGGCACTGACAGAGCGGGTGATAAACTATCTCCTCTTTGACCGGTTTTTGGCAGCTTTGATAAGATGTCTCATAAGGGAGGCCTTGACTAGTGCAACTGTCAATACCGCAACCAACAGCTATACACTCTGATTACTTTTTGTTTTGAGCTTTTATTTGACACCATTAATACTACGACTGACAATGTATTAGAGGCGGTAAAAGCGGATACTGCCCTGTCTAGTTTGTCCGCTCACTCAGTGCCTTGTGGCTTCGGTCTGACGACAACATCTGGATATTACATCCATTCATTCATTAGAGGATAACCCCTCTTCATGCAATGCATTGTGCTAGAACTAGGAAAATAGGTTATGGGGGAGGAGGATGAAGGGAGTAGTGTCTGTATACATTCGATTTAAACTTTTTCACGCTGAAAGTGATAGCAAAGACTTCCGAAGGTAGTTTGTTATACACACTAACAGTGCGGCTAAAAAGGAATTCTCTCAGTAATGCGTATTGCGATTTATTGGCCAATCGACCGCAAAAGGATGTGTGTTTCAGGAACAAACTCCCTAATTTCAATAGAACACAGTAGTTGTAGTAACGATAGAACAGGCAAATGTACCCCAGATTGCGTCGATTCTCCAATAAATCAATCGAGTTGGATGCCCTACTGTTGCTGGTGAGTTTCTTCGCCCTCTCCTGTCTGCGGTCGAGCAGCCCCAAAATAGGCTTGCACCGCTTCAAAAATCCTAGGCACTTGAATGCTTCTTTTGAGACATGAAAAATTCTTCAGTCCATCGAACATCACACTGAATTTTCAAGCCAAGAACATCAAGAGCTTCTGATTCCTTAATATTTCGTAAATACTGCTTTCGTCCACGAAAAAATAGATAGTTTGATATTGGAGGGCATTTAAAAAAATTAGGAATAGAGTTGGTGAAAGAATTTAACGTTGCGGTACATCTGGTTAACTATTATTGAGGAATTTTCATGTGATCTTAGAATATGTCATAGCAAACTGAAATTTTATTATTTCTGTAATACTTAAGCCCTCGTAAATCACATAAGATCACATAACAAAATTCCACTGCTTTTTAACATTAATATTTCTTTTAATGAAGTGATTATGACTCAATCATAATTTAATTGACCAAACACACATAGTGCGAAAAACAATCAACAATTTTAATAATCTTTATTTTTTCAAAAAGCATATGTATAAACTCTCGTCCTCGTTTATCTACTGACAGTTTTTTTCTTTCCGAAATTTATCATTGTTTCCTTCATAGAGAAATAATTAAGTTATTATACCCACATACAAACAGGCGCCCTCCTTCTGCTCGTATCGCTAACGTACCACTATTTTGCCTTACAGCCACCACTGCAATTGAATGGATATGCTGCAGCATTAATAGAAAAGGTGCAACGTTTTTATTGCGGCATTAATAAATTACCTTGACACATACAACAATAACAACAACAATGGCTGCAGCAGAGGAACATCCTATTTTAACACTTGGCTGTCAATTTTTACATTTTATACGATGAAAAACTATTCGATTGCGAATCTTTTTTTGGAATTCAGATCACATATTTTGTACAGAGATAATTTTTTGGCTAAGTGTAAATAAAATTGCTTTTATTTCTAGTGCACACTTCAATTTTAAGTTGAACAAAACTGCATATTCCGACACGTGCCATACAAAAAGGCGAATTCTTTAATGCCTATCTCTTTGCAAATATTAATTCGCACAAACACGTAAATGTGCAGCAAAGTTCCTATAAAAATGTTGCCCGTCAAAAGTAGTGAGATCAAAGTTTCGACCAAGTTTTTGCTTGGTACAATACATACGAGTATTATTACAATCTGCTATGGATTTCATTAGTAAAAAGCGAAAAGAAATCTACAATACTCTCCTTTATGAGAAAGGTAAATATATTGTCAAATTAGCAGGTTGTATAAAATAAATGAAACCCTGACGATGACAAAATGAAATCTATAGTGATAGGTATGTATTGCTTCAAGCAAGTTTGATCTCAGTACTTTTGACGAACACAATTTTTTTATAGGAACTTGCTTTTTCACATTTAAGTTTTTTGATCTGACTTCATTTTTATAAGTTTTTTTTTCTTTCATAAAACTACTTTAATTAAAAGTTTCGAGTTTGATTGATTTCTCTTCATGATGAATGTATCAGTTTGTGAAAAAGAAAGGAATACAAAATAATATGCGAAGTTCAACTATTACTATTATATATACATATATATATTATACTTTTATAAATAGATTAAAAGATTAAATTCTACTTAGCCGAAAGACATTTTAAAGGCTGGGCACGCCCACTTTTGAAAACTTTCTTAATCATGTTTATGAATCATACCGTTCACACTGCGCACTCGTGCTTCGTTTTGGCATTTTTTTATGTTTATTTACACATACATACGTATCATATGCACGTACCCAGCTAGCCTTTTTAATCGCAGAAGAGTATATTGTGAATCGTATGCAGAGCATTTTTAATCGCAGACTAGCTCATATTTTAATCCTGAAAGATGTTTTGCACGGGAGTAACGATTCGTGTATAAGAGCCGCAGAAGGCGCATTTATTAGTCGTAGATACAATCATTTGATATTTATCTAGAGATTATCTTAAAACTGTTTTTTGAAGCACATTGAGAATCGTCAACGTTAATCTTATATGAGCAATTGGGAGAGTTGTAAAAGAATCATTCGATAATGATTTGGGGAATCAGTAAGCTTTTTATTTTGAAAGTTAAATATGAAAAAAACGAACAAAAGTTTTAGTGCTTATTAATAAAACACTTTTCTTAAATAATATTTCATGGAAATACGAGTATGTGTGTAGATGCAACCAGAAAATTTATGATTACTATGTTGAATCTTGCTTTTTTAATCATCTATAGCTTCTCTCTTTGGCGTTCACGAAATGGTGCTGCAAGAACTTTCAATGGCAAAGATCTATGAAAAATTCAATTAATTAAAAGAACTAGATTATTTTAAAATATTTTTAAGTACCTTCAATAATTTAATAAATATTTGATGTAAAATTCCAAACATATTAAATTAATATGTACTTAACTGTAATATTGGGTGTTTTTTATTGAGGTATAGAACTTTAAGTTGTAATTTTTGTATTTTACTTTGGATCACGTTCGTTGAGTAGAATATGCATTGATATAGATCATAACAATTGCTAATAACAATATTAATACTTTTACGTTGGAAATGTGCCACATATGCAAAAAATTGCTGATTACTGTAAAACAATTTCTAAAATATTGGGTGTTTTTTATTGAGGTATAGAACTTTAAGTTGGCATCACTTTTTTAACTGGCGGCCATTTTGTCAGCTGTCAAGTGATTAATATTTAGTTTGGTTTGCCATTTCATCATGAACAGGTTGACAAAAGAACAACGCTTGCAAATCGTGCAAATTTATTTCGAAAATAATGGTTCAGTTCGCGAAGTTTACCGCAAGCTCCGTCCATTTTATGGTCGACATAATCGTCCATCAGAGCAATTAATTCGGTTAACCGGTCAATTGGCCACCAAGATCGTGTGATTTGACACCATTGGATTATTTTCTTTGGGGATATGTGAAGTCGCTCGTCTACGCCAACAAACCAGAAACGTTAGGGGACTTGGAAGCCAACATTCGTGGCGTTATTGCCAACATACGGCCCCATATGCTCGAAAAAGTGGTTGAAAATTGGACCTGTAGAATTGGCTTTATTCGAGCCAGCCGCGGCGGCCACATGCCCGAAATCATATTTAAACGTTAATGGCATAAAATTATCCTTCCAATAAAGCCAAATTGATGGACATTAAAACGATTTTCTTGTGTTTTATTTCAATTCGAAGTTCTATACCTCTAAAAAAACACCCTATATGAAAATAAAAAAGAGCAAACATATTTTAGATATATGTATTGTCGATTAAACATTGCAAAGATTTATAGAAGAGAGTTAAACAGAAATACTACAACATCACTCTGCAAACAATCAGCAGCAGATTCGTTTAAGAGTTGTATATTAAACACCATCGCCTATTAAACAGCTCTTGGCTAGCTGGACATATACATATATAGATACACACATAAGAGCATACATACATACATATGTATGCATATATTCCACTTTTTAAAAAATCTTGTTCTGAAGGCATCCCTCAATTTCCTTCTTATTTTTACTTTTTATGCTATTCATAACGTAATTAAATTTTTTTATATTAAACTCACATCTATGTTTTTTCGTTTCTTTTTATTTGTTCGCACAAACATACACATTTATTTACCTATTTTGTTTTGATAGCTAGTTCAGATAAACTGGCGATAAACTGCGATAAAAGTTAGAGAAGATATCAATTTTACGTGCTTCGCAAGTAGATTCTTATTGAGTTCATATAGATTCAAATAAAAGGGTTTCATCACAAGTGATTCTATTGAAACTTTGTTATTATAGTATGTTGCCACTATACGTGCTACGCTCCCAATCATGAGCGAAGCAACTTGCTTCGCCATACAAAATTATGAGAAATCTCATTTAAGAACGCCAAATTTCATTTTTCTTAATAAAAAATTAAAAAATGTGACACTTCTTCTAGAAACGAAAACGGCATTAATGTATAATATTTTAGTTGCACATTTGTTCACAATGTTTTCGGGATTTTGGAAGTCCCGAAAATCCCGGGGTTCCGGTTCGGAATTTTGAGACTCCATCACTGAATCCCGAAGCTCGAGATTTTAAAAAACCTGTCCCGGTGAGCATCTCTAATTACAACCTACATATGTATGTATATTAATACCAAATAGAACATGAACGCGACAAGAACAAAATTTATGGAACAGGCTAATTTTTTGACCGTCTCAAGTCTTATATCATGGCCTTGACTGATGTACTCAAAGATACCAAAATTGTAAAAAATTCTGAGAACAAATAAAAGTTTTATGTTAAGCTTTTATTTAAACAAATGAGAATTTTAGCTAATTTTTGAGTTTTTCTTTCCAATATGATATTATTTGAATTTCTCATTCGTTTGAATGAAAGTTTAACATAATCACACCCGTATTGGGTATGTTGAGTCGAATATTCGTTTACGCCAGTTTTGTCCTAGATTAAAGAAAACTTGTACACATTTTTTTAATCGACTCGACTTATGCAATACAGGTGATTACCTTTAGTTGTTCCAAATTATGTTTAGTTAAAGATGCCCTCACGATCTGCATTAGCAATACCAAAATATGCAAACGAACTAGCAACTCGTATATCCCTCAATAAATTTAGAAAAAATGCGATACAAAAATTTAACTTTAATCTTAAAAATCGCTTAAAAACCCAAATAAATACTTTTCATTTTATGTGATCACATGCAAGACATTTTCATATAAATTTTAAAATAAATATTAGTTTGTTTAGAAAATACACAAATAAATAATTTTTTATGTACAAAAAAAAAATTAATTAATGCACAAGCGAATGATTACATGCTGCGAATTCAAATGTACCACTCAAATACATTACATAGAAAAATACATTAAGTTGAATCATGTTTTACAGAAACGCACCTTGTTTCGAATTGATATTGAGCAATAGACGACAAACTTTATCGCTATAGAAATATACTTTAATGAGAAAATGTTCAAATCAGTGCCTCGTTTCTGTAACTTGTGAGAAGTTCTCCCATTGAGAAAAATTAAATAATTATTTTGGTTAAATGTATTTGCTGGTGGTTAAGCGATGTCTATATGCATTTCATTGTTGCTCTAACAAATCATCAGTAGACTTCAACCACACATTTTGAACAGTCACAAACCTCTCAAACCTCTTATCTTATGCACAGACTTTCATAAGCTATTTGAGAATTAACAAATATTAATATTTTTGAAAATAACAAAAGAAAAATAAGCATAGTAGTATTAGTAACTCATACAAAACCCAAATGTGTGGTTGAAGTCTACTGACGATTTGTGAAAGCAACAATGAAATGCATATAGACATCGCTTAACCACAAGCAAATAAATTTCACTCATAGTATAATTATGACAATATGTCGAATAATAAATTTCTTGAATAATTATCTCAACTCACCCTGTGTTTCACAGAATGATAAAAATTGTTTCGACTCGAAAAGTGCCCACTTTCTTTACAGAAACGACGCACAGGATATTTAAATCAGCACTAATATTTTTAAAGGAAACCTTTATATTCTACAAGTTGTGTACTTGAAATACCCATGAATTACCAATTTCAAAAAAGGATGTTATCAATTCGGTGGCATTTATTTTATATGTGTTGCTTTATATCTCCGTCATTTGTTAACCGATTTGATTTTATTCTTCTGAGTGAGCATACTTGCTCTTATCAGCACAATGTACTGATTTTCGTCGAATCACTGCAAAAAATTCATAAGCAATAACCAAAAATTGCATTATTACTCAATTAATTCTGGAATAAGTCTTCATGGCTTTATTACCAATGCAGTGTGGTGCAATTATGTGTTAATATTTCAAGTAATCGGGAAATAAGGCATATTTATCTTATTACTTATGACCTTGTTTCAGCGAACCGACGAAAATCGGTACACTGTGCCGGTAGTGTGATCAAAGCTTTCCAAAATTCGACGAACACCTTAGACTTCTCATACTACAAGGTCATAAATTAACAAAAGAGCTGGGGCACGCCTATCGATATTTTAAATATTTTATATTATTTATCCCGGTGCACTCTTTACGCTCTTGTGAACGAAACTTTAATTTTGTATTTTATGTACTTCCGCTAAATCGATTTCTATAAAATCAATCAAATACTTTAGACTCTTAAAGTGATAGAACTGCTTGTTTGGAAAAAAAGGCGAGCATGACCCTTCAAATAAATTTTGAAGTTTTTCTACTTCTGACCAACTGTTTTCGATGAAACTTTGCAAAAGAATTCTAATCAAATACAAAACTGGCCCCAGTATGCTCCACTGTGGCACACCGGATGATATTGATTCGGGCACACTTTTGAAGTATCCTTCCACAATAGTGAACTTCTGGGCAAGAATGTAACTTTCCAAAAGATTTAGAATGTTTATTGGTAGGTATATCTTGAATTTTCAAATTAGGCCTTCATGACGCACTTTCTCAAATTACTGAGAAACGTCAATAAACAGGGTAGAAGAATACTTTTTTTCTTCAAATGTTCTTCTTATAAATTATAGCAATCTGTGCGTTTGTTCAATGGTGGTATGCTGACTTCTAAGACCAAATTGATGGTCCGGGATGCACCCACTACCAATTGGAATTGGGGACAATTTTGTCATAAGCAGTTTTTCGAAAAGTTTTGACATTTTTGATAGTAGACTTGCACGACTCAGCCTTGTTAAGATGTTTTCCCAGATTTGGAATCATTTTGACCTTGGCAAGTTTCCAAATTTGTGGATAATACTCTAGGATTCTAATTGCAATACGAAGCAACTTCATCAACATCTTGTTACTTATTTCTGTACGTCACGCATCCTACACCTTACAGCAACTATACTCGGAAAATCAAGAGCACCAGTACATGTGTTTGGGGTAAATACGGATTTTAAATGCTTTGCAAACAAGTTACCTTTTTCAGTACCACTTCATCTTAATAAATATATTTCATTCAATAAGAATTGAACTTACTGAACCTTAAGTTCATTAAGAAATGATTTCTAATTAAAATTCACTATCGTTCAACTAATACTTTAAATTGTCTCAATTTTATTTAACCTCAATATAAATAGAATTTCAACTTATTGAATTGTGAATTTCGTTGTGCTTCTATTTCCAAACCAAAAATTTGGTGCAGCCAAAATCGGCACTTAAATGAAAAAATTCTTGAAGTTTTTGTAGTATCATAACATTTTAAATGAAAGTCTAACCAGTTATTTGTGTTTTTCTCGGAAAAAGTTCGCAGGTGAACTTTATCAATTCTGCATTAATTTACATCCTTTATCCTCTGAACGTATATTCTTACAAATTGAGGTTTTAAGGAAGTCTTGGGTACATAAATACTTTTAAGTCACTTATTTTTGCGCACATTTAAAAGCTTCAGGTGATGTTGAATAGAAGCCAACTTGGGTAAAACCAAACTCTGAAAATTTGTTTGAAAAATTATGATTACAATTTTTTTTTTAATTTTTAAATTGTGCAGCATTTTATGCAGTATGCGTTGAGATACTATTTTTATTAAAGTTTATTTTATAAATATTTACACTAACTTAAAAATTATATTATTAAAAATAGTGTTGTCCAAAAAGTTCCGATTTTCGATTTTGAGCATATCCAAAAAATGTCAAAACATCTACTTAAATTATCTAGAATTAATATTGTTACAAATGAAAAAAAAAATAAATAAAAAATCGTAGTACTAGAAAACCTTGTGTAGAGAGAATCCAACGAAGGCAAAACAAAATTTTAAGCTTAATAAAATCGGCTTCATGGTACATCAAAAATTCAAATTTACATCGTGACTTAAATATGCCACTAGTGACTGAAGAAATTGCAAAATACACAGGCAAATATTTAACAAAACGTGTGTCCCATCTTAATCACCTTGCTCGTAACATCTTGAACTTTACAGGACACATCCGCTTAGAAAAGAGGGACACTACGCCTTAATATACAACACTCCACATTAAACTTCTGGAAAATATTTTTATGCTTAAAACGACATTTATATATTATTAATAACTGTCACTAAGCTTATGTCCGACACTGGTTGGGCCTGTTTATTATATCTAGATTTAAGTTTTGAATACTTATTGTTAGTTAATTTTTGAAGATACAATAAATAAATATCAGTGTAAAAAAAAGAAACGCTTATACTGGACCGGGCTTAAAAGTATAAAATAACAAATTTTCAAAAACATGTGAGATCTATCTAAAAAAAAAACAAATCCAAAAATCCTAATCAAAAACCTTTGAATTATTTGTTTCTATTTCTTTCTCTAAAAAACATCTAAAAACGAAAATTTTACAAAAAAAAAATTAAACTTGGACAATGATTGCGAAAGTTATGAACAAAAAAACTAAAAATAGAGACTTTTTGAATTTAATATCTTTTGGTTACGAAAAAAACAACACGAAATTGGGGAAATCAGAAAAAATGCAAACCTTCCGATTTAGCCTGTAATGCCACTTATATATTTAAAATTCACCTTCTTCAAAAGAATACTATATATGAGTTAGCCCCGTTCCCCCAAAAGATTCAGTTGACAACTATGCCCAAATTACAATTAGCAAACCAACTTTAAATGCAGTCTGTAGGGTTCAACTAAACACCAAAATAAGTTGGAACAAAAACAAGCAATATTTGTTTATCTAACACTCGGCAAAATAAACAATATTGAAACAGTTTTGCTAGCCAGACAAAGCGTCTAATAAACACACACGTATACGTTTTTAAAAACAAGACCTTTAGTTTCTGTAAACTCCATTAAAAAAGAAGGGAAGGCCTGATAAATGTGTAAAAAATAAATTGAGAAAAGAAGCTAAAGACACAGCATGATATAAACGAGAATAAATTTTCTTAAATCAATACGCAATCAATTTGATTTCCTCAATCACCAGTTAATTAGGAAGCAAAAAAAAACTTAAAAAAATTATAGGGTAAAAAACAAAATGCACTCAAGATGAAATGCAGCAAACATAAATTGAAGATCATGTGCCAGGGCAAAAAGTCTTCAGCGAAGAAAAAAAAAACATGTAATATGTAGAACGCATAATAATGAACATTTTATTTAATTTTAGCCAATTTAGTTATTTATTGTTCGTATTTTTCAGCAATTAAGCAATCATTTCTGATTAAGTGCTTGAGTGAGAGAAAAGTAGTGATTCTTCACTTATTAAATTGTGGATGAAGAAGAAATTTCTTCAAATAATTTCACCCAAAAAAGGTAGTCATGTACTTTGAAATTATTATATTTGTTATATTTGCCTTACTAAGGAATTTCACAGCTAAAAAATATGTATTTTCCATATATTTTTAATATATTAATGTTTATGGATATATACTTATGTGTGTATGTATATTATACTCCCCCCCCCCTTTCAAATAGGTTTAGTTTTCTGTTAAAAAAAATATAAAATCATTTCATAGCGGTAGGTTGTGTTTTGAGGGGTACTTCCACCACTCAAGGTTGCTTTCAAGCCCATTTATTCACTGTAATTTGTTTGCATATGAGTATCTTTAAAAAAAACATTTTACAAGAACATTATATATGGCAGCCTCAAAGGAAGTTTTTTTGGTAAAATTAATATTTTAGAAAATAATGAAGAAAATAACCAACAAAATACTAAAAATTTTATATAACAAAATTATATTTATATGGAAATTATTTATACTAGGCGTGTGCAATAAGTGCTTATATCTATTATTATTATTAAACGTAATCAAAAACACTAAAAAAATAAAGACAAAAAAAAAATTACATTGAATAAATGGGCTTGAGGGCCAACTTTGAGGGACTGACGCACCCTCTAAAACACAACCTATCACTATGAAATTTTTTTGTAATTTTTTTTTACATAAAACTGAACCGATTTGGTGGAAGCGAACATAAGAAATCAAAAAAAAAAAAAAAATTCTCCATACAACTAACGGCCACGCTAATGTATATATGTATATGAATTCATGTATGGAAATGTATAGTATTATACATGGAGAAGTATTATATATGAATTGATATATGGACTAAGACATGAAATAAATGTATTGCAATATATGAGCTCATATATGGAAATTTAATTTTGAAGCTCTTTGCACATGGGTCAATATAATGAAATACTATATAAAATGTGTGCACCAAAGAATGACAAAAACATCATTTTAAATACTCTTTCAGTATTCAGTCGAAAGCTAACTGTAAAAAAATTCATTCTTTTATATTTCACATGAAAATGTATCAGCACTTCAAGAAAACCTACTAATGGTATCTAAAACTGTACTCGTACCTTTTGAGTTTCAAAGAAAATCACACGATTTAATGAATTTAGCAAACTGGAAAGCTACACAATTCCGTTTCTTCTTGTTATATGCTGGTGCAGTTACTTTAAAATATGTATTATATGTTGAAATGTACAAACATTTTTGAATTTTAATTACTTCGTCGTATTTTGTCGTCAACCAAGCTGGCCACATTAAAATCAAAATACTTTCCAGAATTGTTAACATCATTTGTTGAACTTATGCCTCGATATAACGCAAACTATGAATGTACATAATATATTCCATATGCCAGATGATGTAATTAATGTAGGAACTCTTTATCACAATTTTCAGCTTTTGACTTTGAGAAAAGTTGTGCGTATTTAACCCTGCTGTTAGTTTTGGACCATTTTGGTAAAACGTTAGCTAATGTGGTGTTTTTATATTCGATTACTTCAGCAAAATTTTAAATCATGAATGATGTAAGAGAAATTAGAAAAATAAAAAATTATGAATCTTAGGCTTAGGACCATTTTGGCCAGTTATTGTTTATCGATTTATTGGTAAAAAAAAATTTACAGAATAAGTGGAAAAATCAAATTTTCTCAGTACACGATGAGCAAATTATCTTCCGTTGCAACTTACATATAAATTTGTTGCATATGATGCATTTGCTATCGCACTTAGATTTGCTGTAGCTGCAGGTTCCTCTTTTTCTAGCAGCTGTTATTTTTGGTAAACTGCTTGTAGATGCTGTACACTCAGAAGATGATGGTCATAGTAAGCTTAGATCTTTGGGTCATATTGTCTTGAGCTAAATATAGAGCTAACTAAACATCAATTTCAGAAACGCTTTCAATGCGTTTATTGTTTTTTACTATAGTAGCCAATCATTTGATCGGCGGAATCAACGGTATCAAAAATTATCAGAGTAATAAATTCCTAATGATAAAGCTATACAAACCTTTTGTTTAGTTATAGTAAGAAACTATTTCTTCCTTTTTCTTTCGATCGCTGATATCGTACTCTGTAGTTTTATGTGCTCATCAAAATAAAACTTTTATTTGTATGGCTGATATATGAAGCCAATGCAACAGTTTTATTGGAAGTAAACGTAGATGTGTATAAGTAATTTTTTTAAAAATTAGCAATTAGGAGGAATAAATGTTCTATTTTTTCGAACTCTGCCAACGTATGTCAACTTAATTTCCAAAAACTTTATTCCTTATTCAAAACTTGAGAAAAAATTATCAGCTGTCATATTTTGACCTTTCAAGCCTTCAGTGAGATCCAATACGACCCGCTCCCGATGTTCATTTTTAGTTTTCCAAGGTATGGTTGGATTTTACATACATATCCTGACTTTGAATCGACTGCTAGCCAAAATTTGAAACCATACACGACCACGAAAAGCCTCCAACTGTTCATCAATAGTAACATTGTCCCATTTGAAAAACATTGGAAGGCTAGCTTCCCATCGATTCCATAAACCTCGAATAGGTGCGAACTTAACATCACTTTGTCTTTGTCTACGGCCATAATATCGTCAAAGCAAAGAGGATTTGAAATTATATGAAAATTATCCTCGCTTATTATTGCTCGTAAAATAGGACGACCAAAATGTGCGTCAAGTTTTTCCGGGTAAAGTCCTGCAAGAATTAATACAGAAATGTATGCGATCAAAGTAGAAGTTTCTAAATCTTTCCATTTGTTCTCAAATTTCACCGAGCAGTACTTGTTTGTATTTTCAATTATTATTTTTTCTATGTAGTGTTGGGGGAAAAATAACAAAAACGAATGCATATTGAATGGCATTTGGAAGCGGCAGATCGTATTGGCCCCTGTTGTATGGATTTGATATTTTCAGCTGAAGCTCTTATTCAACTGTGTGTGTAATGGAAAGAAACTCCATTTCATTCCATTTTTTACAACATACAATTATTCTAGGTCACCGAGATAAAGCCTGTGCATTTCATCAATAACGACGTGTTTTATGTGGGATCAAAATTAATAATGTCCAGTAGTGGATTATCTTCTTTTGATAAGTGATGTTGAGGGTTTGATTTATTTTCAAATGAATATGAGCTTTCCTTGGAATTTATTTCCTTAAATTCGCGTATCTTATTGGCTGTCTCCCCTTAACTTTGCACGTTTCGAAGGAAGAAATCCAGTGTCACCTCTGTAGCATTTAATAAAAGCTCGGGCTGGCATATCGCAACAAAACGCTAAAATTACAAATTTTATAAGCTTTCCATTCAATTGTATACCTATGTAAAATAAAAAATATATATACATGCATATCAGTTTAAAATTTGAAAGATTTTCTTTATACCTGCGCTAATGAAATTACTGGCTTCTAAAACGAACTTAAAACTGCCTAGCTTAAAAAGGCTTAAAATTTTTGGGAAAACACAGTGTTTTTTTAAGTATTTGGAATGTATTACACTTAACAAAAAAATTATATTGGAAAAGCACTTAAATTGTGGTTTTCATAGTGTTTAGCCAACGACGTACAAAAAAGTTGGGCAACCCCATCATGAAGTTATCATTTGTGTTTTGTAGTCCAGAATCTGCATTTTGTTAACTTTTTTCGACTGTAGTAAATCAATGAGAATTGTGCATTTAATACGACGAAGTATGGAAAAATACTTATGTATGTACATTTTTCATTATATTTATTTTTATTTATTTATTTATTTCAATTATATTTTACAAATAAATTTGTAAAATATACAATTTTTCATTATATCTTCGGCATTTACAATTGTATCCTAAAGTATGATATATCGATGTTTTTGTTTCAAAAAGAGTAATTTTTTGCTTCAATAGTCATTGACCTCAAATATCCCATTCTAGTATTTAAGCATCAGATCTGACTTCCTAACATCCTAATGTACCAACCTCAATTAAAAAAGTTAAAGCTCGCAAAAAATCATTAAATTTTTGCTAAAGAATACTTCGTCACGAAGTATTTGCTTCTTTCCTTCTGTACCTGCAATAACTGAAACAATTGTCTTGCAAACAGTATTGTTCAGTGTTTGTTTTTGAAGAATCCCTCATGTCTTGAAAGTTCTTTTAAACGGTCTTATACAGGTCTCTAATGAAATCCACCTGCTCCATTGTATATGCACATCTTGAGAAAAAAAAAATATTTTTATATTTTCATTGAGTTGTATGTAAATTGAAAATTTAAAAGTTATTTTATGCAATATTAGACTTTTTGAGTTATTCCTCTGTTCCAATAAAGGAGCGATATCTACTTGAATTTAAAATTTATATGATAAACGCGGCTTGAGAATTATAATAAATACATAACACTACAAGATATTATTTATCCAACTATTATGTACATGATAATACCTTTATATGTAAGTTTTCTCCGACATAACATTTTTCAATCAGTCACGTCAGATGGCCATAATATGACTGTTAAGTCTGTACATTGTAAACATAATTGATTTATGTTATTATGTCTTTTAAGTGTGAGAAAAAAAAATAATTTTTAACGGCTCATTTTGTGTTGCAGTAGTTTTCACTGGCCTTGTAGACGGTCGGTAAAACATATTTCAATGGACCTCCATCACTTATTGCACTCTGTTGAGTTTCAAATTAAGTCCGATTTACGGAACATAAAAGTTAAATGAGAATTGTATTTATTGACCTTCACAGTTGCTAATCAATGATTAAGTCAATAACTATGTAGTTATTTTCTCATACAAGGTCCTAATTTCTCCGCTGAGTGAAGGAGAAGGATCCTTTTTGGCCTTGAAATGTGACCTTGTGCAAGTGCTTCTTTTGTCGCTCACTACCTTTTTTATTTTAATGACAATCAAGTAGGAATTCTTTTGCTGGAAACAAATTTTTTCTGCTTGTTGTTCGTGTTTGCAAATATTTTCGTTGTCACATCAACTCGGTTTTGTCTTGCATATACATGCTGTTCCAAATTGTCACTCGTTGTCAAGTTGAAGCTACTTTTTAGTATCCTTTTTGTAACACTCATTTCTTCAATGTCATTCATGTATCTGGGAAATGATCGAATGTGTGTGGTGTCTTTATTGTTGTAGCAGGATAGTTTTCTTTAATTATTTGTGTGACACTTATTGTCATTGTTGTTAAAATATTTTTCTTTATTTTGGATGATTCATGACGGCCTTGTAATTAGTAGATTTATTACTATTAACTTCTGTTTTAATACTTCGGTTAGTTTTATAGATCAAAAGTGTAATAGCGGGTATGTTTTTCTTTCAAATAATTGTCAACTTACTTAGTTACATAAACCAATAAATAGCGTCTGCTTTGATATAGGAAGCAAAAATATTTCGAATTGATTGGCAGTCGAAAACAAATACATAACTGCGAATTTTAACAAATTGAGATGGACGTTTTCCTTTGAGGCAAATTTTATATACTTAACTTCATATTGACTCGCGTTGAGGAAACCCAGTTAGAGCTTTTCAATCGTAAAAAAGTATTTTTAATCGCAGACAAGCGCACATTTTAATCGTGGAAGGTGCTTAACACGGGAGAAACTATTACATGTAGACGATTCATATAGAAGAGCCGCTGAAGGCGCTTTCATTAGTCGTAGATGCAATCATTTAAGATTCATTTACGGATTATCTTACCCATCTTTCATGAGGAACATTAAGAATCCTATGAGACTCCTCAGTGTTAAAATAGAAGAAACTGTAAAATACTCAGCAGGCTTCTTATTTTGCTAGTTAAATATGAAAAAAAAAGAAATAAAATTTCTTGGTATGTTTTAATAAAAAACTTTTCTTCTTTTATTGATTAAAACCTATTTTGTATACATATGAACATTACATGGAAAATTTATGATTGCTATGTTAAATTTTGATTTTATGAAAAATTTAATTAATTAAAAAAATTAAATTATTTTAAAAGCTGCTTACATACCTCCAATAATTAAATAAATATTTGATATAAAACACCAAATGCATTGAATTTATATTTCACTTTAATATATCTTTAGATCTTATAAAAAAAGAACACTTGAATGAACCGGCAAGATTCTAATTCAAAAATTTATAAAAAGTATCAGAGAAGAAATTAATGAAAAAGTTACAATCTATGTAAGTAAGCACGAAAATAAAAAGAACAAATATATTTTAGATAAATGTACCGTCGATTACACATTGCACTGTTTAAAATAGAGAGTTAAACACAATATCACTCTTCAAATAATCATCAGGAGATCTGTTTAGGAGTTGTTTATTAAACACCATTGCCTATCTGAGAATGTTCTTAAAAATATACACATATACAAAAATACATACATACATACATTGCCACATATATATTTGTTTTGTAAGCAACATTTTTAATTTATTTGTTGCACAATTGTAACTCTTAATGAACTATGGGTATTTCACGACTTATTAATTTTTTCTTCATTCCTTCTTTTGAAAACCCCTAGTTGTTTCGTTCTACTAGTGTTTGCCAGAATATTTACAATTAACTTTGGTGTTATTTGTTCATTAATAATTATCATATGTAATTTGGCTTACAGAGCGATACGAATTTTAGCCTAAGCCAATCATAAATATATAAATAAAATTAAATAAATATTACATGCTTCAATAAAACATTATCATACCGAAAAAATTATAGTTGAACTTTTTTCCATTAAGGGATTGCTTAGAAAAAATAATATTTTCGATAAATATTTTAATTGAATAATTTTATAAATATAAAATATTAAATAATTAAAATTTATTAATTGTATACAAAGAAAAAACTGCCTAAAAGAATCAAGAAGATTTTCTCTATGAAACGTTTTTAGGCTAAGGGGTATCCCAGCAAAAAGAAGCGAAGATTTTTTCATAGAGATTACTTATTATTTTTATGTGGTAAATCTTTTTAATTTTATCAAGAAGAAAACCACATAAAATCAAGAAGAAATCTTGTTATTCACAATTTTTTTTACCCAATTTCCGTTATTTTTGGCACCAAAAAATACAATCCATAGAAAAAAACTTTTTGATTCTATTAGGTTTTCTTATAAATTTTAAATTATAGGGATTTCACAGGTTGCCTGATTGATTTTTTCAAAAAGGTTTTCCTTATTGATCTCATAAGGTTGCTTTATTGATTTTTTTTTAAAGGTATTACTTATTGTTTTCATTAGGTTCCTATATGATTATGTGTAAATCATCTTCTTAATTTTTTTAATAAGGAAATCTTCTTAATTTTATTAGGTTTCTTGTTATTTCATATCTATAAATAAACATAGAGACAATTTTTTCATGATCTTTTTCGTTTTTGTGTAAGCATGTTTGCTCAATAATTTCAATGCTTATTTAGGCTGCTTGTTAGCATATCTATCAGTCAGAAGGTTGCTGGTTCAATACTTGTTTCCTTTCAAGTAATAATATGTACGTAATTAATTAATTAAGAATATAATATGTGCATGTATCTATGTAAGTGACGTCCTATTAAGCTATATGCTTTTAGACGGTAACGAAAATAAACCGTTTTGCTTGTGGTCAATTTCAATTCTGATTTATTTTCAATCCAAAAATTCTTAAACTAGTTGCACACAATACAATAATTGTTTGCAAGCACATAAATAACAAAAGAGAAATCAAATTACAATTCAAATATTTGTTCTTAAAGTATATTACAAACATTAAGTTCATTATGCTGCAACAGCAATAAGGTGTCTTGGTGCGTCTGGGAAATTAGTTTTGACAGGAAATAACAAGTGTTCATTTTATTATTAATTTAAACATTTTTGGAAATCAGGAAATTTGGTTAATATAATATATTTAAGTTTTAATAAGGTAAGAAAAGAACATGGGAATAAACTTTCCACGTTACTTGTGTATATGGTAGAGAATTTAAATGAAAGCAAGTGCAATGAATAAATATATAAAAAATTTTTAATTTTTGTTTGTGTCGCCTAATAAAAACAAGAAGAAAACCTTTTTGAAAAAATCAATACGATAAAGTTTCCCTTTTAAATTAATAAGATTTTCTTCTTGGAAAAAACCATAGAGATATCTTATTAATTTGGTTCTATTTTATGAGGTATTTATTAGGCACGGTTTCCTCTGCGTATGTAAATACTATATGTACGAGTACTTGGAAAAAATATGCTTATTATAAATTTTTTTTTATTCGTACTATTTTTTAAGCGCATTGAAAGAGAAATAAAATATTAAAATAAAAAAGCGAAAATTCATTTTCTTCATTTATTTCGCAACAAGCAAATAATAATAAGAAATAGACCAAATATGTATGGTAAAGTTAGTACATTGATGGTATTCGGGGTTCGACGCAAATGGACTTGTGTAATTATTTACATATCGCACACTAAATCATAAAGAGTCACAACTGACAAAATTTCACAAAATTCACATACAAATTTTTAAACTTTTGGAAATTTTGTATATGCACATAAAGTCTAATATGTAAATTTGTGGTGTTCAGAATAACGCAATGAGCATTTTAAAATGAGGCATATCGTATAAATAAGGGTACCAAGATAACGAATTTGAAAAACGAATTTTTTGTTTATATTTTTATTATATCAGATTTTTTCTATATTTCAATTAATGTTTGAATTTAAACATTAAAAATATTAATTGAATCTTTAAAAATATTTCCATTATCTTTAAAAATATTTCAATTGCTATAATTGGTTGGAAGCTAATTAATTAACTAATTAATTTTTTATTTCAATCTTTGTTTTTTTATTATTTGAATCATGTTTTTACCTTTTTCTCTGCAATTATAATAGAAAATGTGAATAAAAGAAATTGTTGAAGTTGAATCTATATTAAAAAAAAATATGTACTGGAACATGATAGTTTAGAAAATTTAAAGTCAAACGTTCTTGCACAATTCATAAGCAATGTTGTATTGTTTAAAAATATATTTGCAATGACAATTTCAAACAAAATGCTCAATACAAAATCATTTTATAAATAATTTGTTTCTATTTATACATTTTGACTGACATTTTCTCTTTAACTAAAATTTTAAGCTTTTAAGTAAAACAATTCTTTTGTTTAAATTTTTAATAATTTCCAATACTTCTTTTCTCATAATATTTAAACACAATTGTTCAATGCATTGAAAAAGCTGGTATATATTTTTTATACAAAGTAACAATTGTTATTTTCTACTTTTTATTGAAACTCTATATTTAAGATACAGTAAACATTTACTGAAATAAAAATTTAAAAAAAATATCATGATTGTTAAATTTTGTAAAAGGGCACTACAAGTGGTACTTCGACTTAAAGATGTATAGTGAGTGCAACATTTGAAGGTACGCATGTTTCGCCATCTGCATGAACACTTTCCTTATAAACAGGACTATCTCGATAATATCAGACCGAGTGGCCTATACAGGGTTTTTTTGAAGTTTTGACAAGTGAAACTGCTTTTTATTTGACACTATTCCACTGAGATTATCTAAAGATTTATTCATGTATAAATATATATATGCATGTATGTGTTATCATACACATACATACAAACATATTTGAATGTACTAACAAATGTAATAGTATACGTTAATGTTACAATAGCCAACCCATTTAGATATTCAGTATGAGCATACAAAGTGTGTGAAATCTGTTTTATGTCAGACAGCTGTCTCTTCTTTAACTTGACCGTATTGATATTGACCAAAATAATCATTAATAATGCTCTCGCACGTTTATGTATCGTATTCAAAGTATTAACGTTAAACGCGATTGTCCGTAGGGATGGACAATTGTGAAGAAGAAGCAAACATGCATCTAAATTTTAGATTTAATGTCAATGTTACGTTTTTCTTAGTGGTGGAACACTTCAATAGACCAGTACAAATTTTGATTAATTATTTTTTGCAAATTGCTCGATAGCCATCTTTAACAAATAAAAGTACAAAACCATATGTACAGCCGTATTTGAATCCTTATAAAAATATATTAATACTTTTTATAGTATCCCAATAATCTGTAAAATTGTTTGCACTCCAATAATAACAACTGAAGTAGGTGGGAATTTTTGCAAACGTTATCGGTCATGTTCTGTAAACATAATCCGAATATCCACAACCCTTCGGATCAAAAGTCGGGACATCAAAATACATTTTAGAGGTATGGTTCCTTCGGCAAAGTTTCTTATTTTGATCTCTAGAATACGATTTTCCTTGTAATTTGAGCGATTTTTAAATCGACCAGCCCTAATGTACATACTCGTATGTATTTGAAAAGCATCTTCATATTTTTACCGAAGATCTTGAATATTTACAAGTAATGATAATAGTGAAAACGATCATAAAAGTATGACTTCTTAAGAAACTCTAAACTGTACTTCATTATATTTGGGTGATGTTTTAAGAGCTTTCAGATTTGATTTATAAAAAAAACACATAAAATTTAGAGAAATTTATGAAATCTTTATTTGAGTCGGTAGAACGATCTATATAAATTAGTGTTTATAGATGATTTCATGATGCACATAAAGCTTCGTAGGAAGCGATTTATGAGAAATATTTAAATAATACTTTAAAATCTCCTAAGCCGAATTACATGAAGTAGAAGGTTCACATTTTATGGGCGCAGTCACCCGCACTTAAAAAAACAAAATTATAGTTTTGCATAAGTGAAATGCGTACACAAAGTCTCAATAGATATGCTTATGTTGACACCTTATAACTTTAATTTTTAATTCTGACGCTCAAGGGCCGTTTCCATATTTGAAGAGAAATCTTCTCTAAACAACGTTTTTACAAATGTTTTTGGGAATATGTTTTTCTATGAAGTGTGCTACTCAGTGAATTCAGTCAGCAAGCCACTGATTCAGTGATTATGTCTTCATATGCGCACTTTTTACATCTTTAATTGTAAAAAAAACAGAAGGAATGTGCGTGCATAAGCCGGTACTTGGCCTGATCCTCTACCCTGCGCATAAATCAGCAAAAAGAATTTAAAATTGTTTTTAATAAATATAAATCAGACCACACTAAAGTGTTTTTGGGGCTACACCCAGGATGATGAGTATCTATCTAATATAATATATATAGTCATATTGATGTCATATATATCGCTAGTAGAGCTGATTTCGAAAACACATGCAAAAGCGATATTATTTTGCAGGAAAGATGATTGTTATGTCCTTGACTTAATGCTCGCTTTGTTCATATAACAAATAATATCTGCTGCTAATATTGACAATTTTCATTTACAATGCAACTAACTAATAACGAGATGCCATCATCATTTCAAATGTCTGCTAAATTTTATCCTGTCTAATTGTTTGCTGTCGTACGCCCAAAAGTAGGGAAGTCGTGTGCGAAAGTTTCCACGAACCTATATTTTGTTTTAACTTTAAATACACGTACAGAAAAATTCAAGGAAGAAGGAGAAATGTTTTGAAAACATTGTATGATTTGATTTGCCTCCTGTTGTCAATTTTATATTTTTATGACTGGACAATAATTCTCAAAGTAGGATTTGCTAACACCGTCTATGGTCGCATATAGAAAGTCTTTATGAAGTGTAAAAAGGCGAGTTATTAGCACAGTGCGCAAGGATAAATGACACGGTGGATTTAGGATTCAATTCGGCGTTTACATCGCAGAAAACCTTGAATTCCTGCAACAAATAGGCCCACGCGACGGAGAAGATTTGCACTCACTCTATTCTTTCTTTGACTAAAATTTTTTTTAAACCTTTCTCCTTACTCAAATATCTCATTTCTGTATATCTCAAAGTCGAAAAGAGCGATTGTGAACTGTGAACTGTAAACTTCTCTTTGTTGAGCGAAATGACATTGCACTCAGAAACTAATAAAACTCGTCAAACATATATACACATATAAAATTTGCCGTTCTCATGGTTGCTGAGTCCTTTTATTTATATTTTGTGACAAGGTCATTTTTGCGCTACAAAACTGTGTTTAATGTCTTTATTGCTGCTTCAGTACATTTACTTGCCATCGTATTGTTTCTCTTTCGGCATGTTGGTATGCTTTATGACTAATAATAAAAATATTTTTTTTCTGTTATTGTGAGGACAGTATAATTTTTATATGCCACAGTCTTTCTTCAGTCTAATTTTTTTGGTCCATAAAACATTCGATCCAATTTTTTAAGTTTTCCAGAGTATTTTTTAATTGTTTTTAACAACAAAAACTCGCGTTTTAGCCTGCTTGCCTTTCGAGGAATCATAAAAATGAATATTTTTGAACTAAATTTTTTACGATCGTTGTTTGTAGATAGGAATTCTTGAGAAACCCAGTTTTTTGACTTACTTTTATTTCGTTCCGCTTAAGATATTAGCGAACAGGACACTGTAAATTTATGTTTGTTGACTGAAAACTGACAATATTCCCAGCAAAACTATAATTCAAACAAAAACCTCATAAAAATAGGAAGTCTTTCAGGCGATACAGTTTTTTTAAATCAGGACATTTTTTTAAAATGATTTGTCTTCTTTGTAAGACAATTGTTTTATGATACGAGTACTTTTAAAATTTTTAAGAGGAATTCTTTATATGAATGAAAAAAATATTCTTATGAAATTTAAAATGCAAAACCGTTTTTAAATAGAAAACTAATTTTATGAAACCATTACTTTACCGTTTATATATACATATGTATGTGAAAATGGTTCACATCATTGTAACAATAAAAAAAATATTGTAAATGGCATGAAAATAATATTTAAATTGAAATCCCACCAGCAGAATTTTTTTTAAATATAATCAAAACATTTGTAAAATTAAATCAACTCAATTATTTTCAATTAAATTTGCTTTTTTATTAACTATCGACTTATAAACAGTGAAAATTTAGAAACTGAACGTTCCACAAACGAACTTGCAGCATTTAAATATTCACAAATAAATTCATTTTTATTATATAAAAATTTTTTCCAAAAAAAAAAAAAAATTTCAAAGATTTATTTTTGACAATTTACAAAAATACTGATTCATTTACGTAAATAAAAGTTCGACTTGTAATTTGTACTAAATGTGGCCACGTCTAGCACTTAACACATCATTCTCATAGAACGAATTGGGTTTTTGGTAATATTGAGAGGTATATTTTCCCATATGCCTTGAAGAGCACTACTGAGTTAATTTTTGCTCCTATTCTACCGCTCGCAGAATTTTTCTCCATATGCGCCCACATAATCTCGTTAAGACAATGGCCACAGTTCTAGGGAGGATTTACAGCAATTTGTTTACAGTGTACGGAAGTCATTCTCTTACTCTTGAGAACGAATGCTTCGAGTATTTATCTTTAAATAATCAGTCATATCCAGATATGTTTAATTTTGTAGCTAATTGTGGTATCTTTAAGTTTTTTTTAAATAATCACTTTTATGTATTGTACGTTCTATAAAAACTGAATTTTTTGCACCATTCGGCACCACTGAGCCCATTACTCCGGTGAAGCAACATCATTTTATTCAGGTTTTTATCATTATAGCTGGAGCTTTTCTTCGCCACACAAAACTACAATGATCACATCCAAATAAATTTAATTTGGATTCGTCAGCTTCCCAAAAGTCATCAGAGTGATTAATATAATACTTCCTTGTGTGGCGACCAGGAGCTCCAGCCGTATAAGTTCAGGAGTCGATCCCAGCATCTCCGAAAGTTATTCTTGAGCACTTTGCCTGGACCTACCGAATCACGTATTTATTTTCGTACACTATTCAATTAAAAAATAAAAACACAAAGTAAAAAAGTCATTCGCATCCAAATTTGTACTCACATAAGCGAGAGCATATGTATTATTAAAAACTTTGAGTATTACAAAGTTTAATTGACTCAATTACAGTTTTAATTGATTTTTAATTTTATTTTCAATTAAAGTTGTTTATTGCAGGAATAATTTTTTCTGTGCATCGTTATATAAAATGTTGAATTATGGAAAATTTTGTATATTGTACCAAAAAAGTAATTGATGTTACATCCATGTTGGTCCACCATAAAGTTGTGCTTGTCGAGGAGCAAGATATCAAAATAAAGTTACGTTTTTTCTAGCATATAATATATCACAACAATTTAAAGGTATAATTGAATTAATTAAAAGAGGTATTGAACATTTTATATGAAAATATTTCTTCAAAACAATGGTGCTCACTTTATAAAAAATGCATAATTTTGACACATACGAACAAAAGTTACATTACATTTGATATTTGTTTTGAGATAAACTCTGTTGAAAGCACTTTTTTATAATTTTTTCTAAGCAATCCCTTCACTGAAACAATTTTTAACAATGACTTTTTATGTGAACTCTTTTCCAATCTTTATGGTAGAACATTTTTAGCTAATATTTACTATATATGTAGTATTCTTATCTCTTATAAATAGAACACTTTTTCCCTGTCTTCCTTTACAATGACAGTTAGCGAGACGTTGTAAAATATCATAAATAATACAATATTTCTTTATCGATTTCTTGCTCTAGATTAGTTGGTAGTTCAAGGTCACTGATCACACGTAGCAATTGTATTCTTTTAAGAGTTGTTTCTGTGTTATGTTAACAAAACATCGAAGCCTCCTTTTGTATACTGAACACAAAACTTTACTTTACAGTCTGAAGCGGATTAAAGCCATCTTGTGCTCTAGTTTCTCATGTTCAATTTATTTATTTATTGCTTGTTCCGTTTCTATTTGCAAGCATTTCTTTTACCTAAAAGTACGCCCATGTCAGTGCATCAGTACGTAATTGAGTGAGCAAGCGAGCGTTCGAGCGTGTTGCATTATATTACACAATATTTCACAAAGTTCTGATGCAAAATTTTTACCTAAGTTCATCCGGGTGATTATTTGACTCTTTGTTGTAGAAACTCTGACTTACTAACTAACAGCATATAACACTGCAAAATTGTTCTAGTTAATTCATTTATATTTTACACGGATAACGTGTTCCTTAAAAATGCTCTAGTTTTAGTCCGCCATGTATTGTTCTCTCTCATTGACTGTGAATTTCGCTTAAAGCCTTTATGACACTGACGTTCTGCGAAAATTTTAGGCAAATATTTATTTATTATTTCCTTTGAAATGTATTTTTTTTTTTACACAACCTTTATTTGCTTAAGAATTGTGTAACATTATTAAGACCATTAAAAGTACTCATTGTTATGTAATATTACATAAAATGCTATTGAGCAAAAAGTAGAGCAATTTTGGTGAAGTCGTAAATGGATTAGATAACACAAGCAAAATTTGCATTGAGAAAAAGAAAGAGATGTATATAACAACTAAGTTACAATTTGATCAAAATTGATTTGAGAAAAGGTACTCACTTTGCATAGTGGTGTGAATTTAAAAAAAAAATATAGAATATATCCGCACAAAACACAAATATAATATAAGGCCAATGTTCTGTGCAAAATCATCGACCACTAAAAGTACTGAGAGCAAATAATGACCAAGTTCTTGGTATTATCATAATTCCCTTTAAATTTGGCTTTATAAGTACCGGGAAGGGATGCCATCTGATTTGTACATAAACAACTTGGTTAAGCGCCACGTAGATACATACATATGTACGTCGTGGCCTGTTCTACTACTGTTTAAACTTTTATCTATACTTATGGCTTCTGTAAAGAAAGTCGTCATGTAGTTGAATATTTTTTAAATCTTATGATATTTATAAATGATTAATTTTGCGCAATTAGGTAGTAGCTAGGTTAGGATGCAACTAAAGCTTTTGTTGGGCGTTATCGGTAGAAGATTCCTTCTTTTGAATATAAAAAAAGTAGTTGCTCAAAAATTTGTTTAAAAAAAACAAAAACACATACATATTTGTGATTTAAAAACAAACTTTTGAGTAAAAAGCAACTAATTTTTATTTATTCACACTACCCAATAAGGGCTTGTTCAAATATAACGTCACGTGATTTACGAATTATGATTTGTTACGAAGGGTTGGGGAGGGGTTCTTAAAAATGCTACGTAACAGAAAAAGTTACTAATTTCGTACAGAAATGCATATATAAGTTTTTTTCATTTATTTCTTATATATTTTTTAATTATTTACTGACTATTTATTTAATTTTATGCAGACTATTTATAAATGCGGGTATATACAAATCATACAATAGTTTTTAATTATTTAAATGTTACGTTTTATTAAATTTCAGAATCTAACGATGACGATTGTTTTTCCTTTAAGAAATAAATAAGCAATTTGAGTAGATATTACTTACTAAGTTTCAAAAAAATATTAAAAATTTCCATGACGTCAGAATTTTTTTATGAGCCTCCCAAATATTTTTTAAAAATCATCACAACTCGAACGCAGTATGTACGACGTTGACAAAAAGCACACCATCGGCTAACTAACAAAATTTGCTTGAAATCATCTGAATCAGGTAAGGTAAAAAAAAATCAATAGTTTCCCAGTTATTAACAAAATAAAATTTAAAAATTATTTTTTTTTTACAAAAATTTAACAAATCTTTTTTTCTAAAAGCTTATAAAAAAATTCACAACTGAAAATATTAAATTTCTGACCATGTCTTTAAAGGGAAATCTGTGAAGAATAAAATTAGGTAAATATTATGAAAATAGGCTAAAAATCTTAAGGTATCGACACACTTGGGCAAACATTTGCCCAAAAAAGCTTAACCACTAAATACTAATGAAAACTCTTTCAATTCAGACATGTGTTTGTTATATTAATTATAATTATTAAATAATGGTGGATTCTATGACATTGTCTGCTAGTTGTGTATGAAACTGTTTAACTTAAAAAACGCGTGTCTGAATCAAAAGGGTTTTTACTTATATCCAGTGGTTACGCTTTTTTGGGCAAATGTTTGCCAAGTTTGACCGTACATTTATATTAAGCTTATTTTATTCTTAACACATTTCGTCGGGTTTCTTCTTAAACCAAGTAAGCGCCAACAACTCATTTTTCAGGAAATGAAAAAAACTGAATAACTTTTTAAATATGGGTTTAAAAACGATTTTTTCTTTTACAAAACATGGATTTGCGACTCTGTGAAGGTTGTAGAAACGTTTTTTGAAAAAATTTTTTACTTACAAGTAACTGTAGCCAAATTTGTCGCTTACGTGTTTGTGGAGCAAACAGCAATTTGCAAATTTTTCTAACAATAATAAACATAATTTTCAGTGTGCAAGTTCGCACTTATTCTTATATTTAAAAAAAAAATATATATAAAATGTATACAAAGAAACTTATTACTATTTATTTCACTCTTGAGCTCATTTAAAAAATGCAAACCTTTTTGCCTTATGAAGATTCTCGAATCGACTTGAGAGTTTGAAGAAAAATACTTTTTGTACTACAAACTAGAGATGGGCGCGTGTTGAATTTTTACAACACGACACGACACGAACACGAATGCCATGATATCCAACACGTACGAAAAACGCAAATTTCATTACTAGCCGAAGTTCGAGCATTTTTAAAATAATTTGGATAACAAACGTTGTGATCAGTTTTAGTGGTCAGATCAGTCTGTCTGTTCTTTTATTTAATTTTATTCAACATTTTATTTAATCTTGTTAAAGAACTTAAAATATTAGTATAGTATATAGTATTACAATTTTGCTTACTCAATTTAAATTGCATTTGTTGGCTAACCTTTTCATTTAGACAAGTGTGTGAAGTTTTATTATTTTACTTATTGTTAAAATTGTGCTGATTAGTTACTTTGGAAATATTATGTCTTGTGCAATGCACCGGAAACGGTTACTGTCTGGCTTTATTAATTTGATTTAAAAATTCCTCGAATTTATCGGGTTCATTAGATTTTATATCAATATAGTTAGTGTCAATTTTGCTTTCACGAACACTTCAGGCATAAAACACGCACGTTCATGTCACGAAAAGAAAAACACGACACGCGCCCATCTCTACTACAAACTCTCGACGACTCTCTGACGCAGAAAAAGTATAACAAATAAACCGAAGATAATGCAAAATTATATTGGTAAATAAAAAAGTTCATGTAAAAGAGCTTGTATTAAACTAGTAAACTGCAGCTAAAACCACGACGTCAATTATTTTGTAATTTAATTAACAAACCGGATTTCTCTCCTAAAATTCATTTCCTATACGTATAATTATATTTTTAAGTTAGTTTTAATTTTATTATATTGGCTAAAAATTTAAATCGGGTGTTATTATGTATCTCTATTCCAAAAGGAAATCATTCGTACTTGTATACTTACACATTGTATTTCTCAAATGTTTTCTTTTGAATCGAAAAACATAACAGCCTCCTCCTCCTCTCTGGCGTCAAACAAGTAAAAAATCAAATTCGACAAACTTCATGTTTTTTCCATACATATTACGGTTTGCATGGGAGCTACAATAAGGAGCAGAGATAGAGCTTTGAGTTCTTTAAAAGAAATATTGGTTATGTAAAAATAGTTGGGATCTGTCTCAGAAATTAGCGCTCTATGGGCATGCGCTAACCACTTATGGTCCGAAAACAAATGTAGGATCAGAACGGCTTTTTGTATAGAAGCCATGTTTACATATCGAGATAGAGCTTTGGCATACAGGAAAAAAAACTGCATTTTATTAAAATAATGGGGCTCGAGGAACATTTGTGCTGCAAAGAACATACAGTTTCTGAGTTACATGATGAAAAGTGAGTGTCGATTTTACCGAAGTTACTGACTTTGAGACCCTGGCGCCGCACCAAAAATACTTCGATTGGCCTGAAACTTTTCAGATTTTTTCTTTATCTCAAAAATAAAAATATTGGTGTGTAAGACTTTAATGCTTTCAACTTTAAATACAAAAGCCATTCTATTTTGCATACAAATGTCATTTTGTATGGCGCTTACGAGGTTTTGGAAATGCCTTTAATTTTTGTTTTTTCATACAAAGCTGTTAAGATGAGAATGCAATCGGGCGGAAAATGTTATTTTCTACCGTAAAAAGCAAAAAAGTCAATTTTGAAAAAGTGGCGCTTACGTGGTTTAAGAAGAAACGCGACGATTTGCTTTAAAGCGTCATGGCCACACTTCACACTGACGTGTCAAATTTGTGTATGTGTTGGTAAAATTCTGTTTGGCCTCCCTCTAGTCAGCCTAGAACCACATGTCTCTATGTCAACACTCTTTTCTCTAGCGACAATTGCACTAGTTGAAATGTCAACAACTTTCATTTTATGCGCGAGTAGAGATACGTTAGGGACAACAGTTTTAGTGTATTTCTGGTGACATTGTCATTGAACGCGTCCATAATTTGTTTTTGTCTTTTATTATGCTGTGCAATAGTTTTAAAAAATACAAATGTATGCATGTGTTTAGGTTTGGTGCCCCAACCCTAAATTTACTAGTGAATCTTTGCTTAAAATTTCTCCATATGGTCGTAAAAGAATAGTGCTTAAGTCTACTGGTAAATTTCCAATGACAACCCTATTTTATATGTCAGTAGGCGATTACATTGGCTGGGGTACACCTGGTCAGTATTACTACTGACAATATCACTAGTAAATCACTACCATTTCACTATTCGCATTTCCTGCAGGGTTGTTACAGCAACACATAAAATTCATAAATACAATCAAATTTCATTTCAAATTTGTTTTAAAAGGAACGAACGTTTTTTTGCGACATGTTTTTTCCGCATTATGATATTTTTCAAGTAAAATGTCGTTCCGCGCATTTTTTTCTGTTCTATTACTATATTGTTTAGATTTAACTTGGCATAAAGCAGGAAAACTGCGATAAGTTTCACTAAATTCAAAATGAAATTTGTTTCATACATTCATATTTACCAATGCGTCGCCCTAAGACAATAATGTTGTCGCTGAGAGAATTAAACAAAAATGAAATGTTCAGTAATTACGCTCACAGAGATCAAATTATCTTAAAACTTCTGCCGCGATGGTAGTGAAAATCTAAATTGCTTTGATTTTCGTCAAACTCACATCAAACCATACGCGTAAATTTTTTATACTAACCCCAGTAAAAAAAATTTGCATGTTTTTTGAAGCAATACAAAAAGCAGAATTTGACGCGTCAGTTTGATGTGTGGCCATGCCGCTTAACAAACAATGTTTAGAAGAAACAAATTCTTAAATTTTTATAAAAAATTAATTTTAAAATTTTCCTTAACGAACAACTGAGAAACAATTGATTTTTTTAGCGTACTATATTAAGATGATTTTAAGAAAATTTTATTAGTTCCCGATGGTTATTTATTGGTCGACGTACTGCTTCGAGTTATTGTGAATTACACCGGCATACATCGTGAAAATATTAGTTAGACTCATACAAAAATTGTGACTTGATGGAAAAAACCAATCATGTGATACGAGTAGTTTGTTTTAATATACTTAGATATATGAAAAAATGGAATGAATTTTTGAAGAGGATACAAAAAGTTGTATTTTATTGCATCTTTCAAAGAGAAATCAACAAAAAAATAAAGTTTATTGAAATCTCTACAACTTCTTGTAAAGAGTTAGTTAGAGTTACCATAATTGCTTCTAAAAGATTTAGTATTAATATATTAAACGAATGATTGAATAATAATATATTATGTGAACTGGTTATGGGGATTGTGCGAGTTGATCCCGTTAGACTTTTTTTGTTGGGCTTAAGGTGTCTTTATATGGTAATACCATATATTACGACATTTCAAAAAATGATGTAGAATGTACAAAATCTCATCATGTAAAAGCAACATGTATCGAGTAGGAGAGAATACGGATAGAAAATTTGACAAGCGGTCGGTAAATGTTTATTTTCTAAACCATTTAGAAACTTAAGAATTCTCATGACACCAGAGGTGTATTTAAAAGTAAACATTAGCAGCATTAATAGTATTTATTAAAGGTGTTAAGTTAACACTTCTACAAAAACAATCAAAATCAACTCAGGAAACTTTTATGTTGTGTTTGTAAATATTGTACAACTTTAATCATCTGCTACTTAACCGGTACAGCAAAACCAAACAAACCTTTAAAAAAATTATGTTTTGTAGTAAAATTACATTGGAACTATAAAATGTTTTCTCCAATATTTAGTTTTATTAGTAGACATCTTTTTTTGCAAATTTTGCAATTTTTTGTTATTAACTCAGCAGTTAAATATCTTTGCTTGCATTTTACTTATAGTATCAGTGAAGACATGAAAAATACCTACAAATGACTTTTGTTCCCTTTTTTTTAGCACGGAGAGAATTTCATAATATTTTGATTCTACAAAGTCTTAAAACTTTGTATAACCATTTAAAGACACCTTTACTAAACAAGCGTCTATATACGAATACTCTACAAAGCACAGTGGTCCTCAAAATCCAAGATACCTTAACTCATCTATTAAATTCAGCTTGATTTATAATTGGACACTTGGAATGCGCGCCGCCGAGCAAGGGCCCGTTGAAAATTTTCATGATGCTATCACAAAGAATGCAGTGATTATACAATCCGGAATTGGAAACTTAAAAATTAGAGAGAGGCGTTAAGTAATTTAAGTTTTTCCATCTGAATATTAAATATATTTGTTTTTCGTTCGATATCAATTTACGTAGAGAAAACTCAAAAGTTTCCTTTAAGTCTTATGATACCGGAATATACCAAAATCAAAAACCACACTGGATTGTGTTTTAACTAGAGATGTGCACGTGAGCGGGTTTTGACTCACGACACGCACGCTCACGCAGAAAAATGTTTTACTCACGCACGAATGAGTTTGAAAATTTTCACGATCACGCACGCTCACGTATAAAATATTCTTAATCATGCACGAGGGATGTACAACTTATCACGATCACGCACGCTTACGAAAAATATATAAATTTTTTATGTTTGTTGGTTGAAAAATAGGTTCTACCTATATGTATGTACATATGTATGTACATAGATCAGAGCTGGCCACCGAGAGAAACACGAGAGTAATGTATTCGCGTATTTGTATTCATTTGTATAAGAAGGCGATTGATGTTCGGCACTCTTGTGCAACTTTGAGCAGGCCAGATATAGATTGTAGTATTTATTATAACAAAATTTAAAATTTTCAATACAGTTATATACCCACGCAGGAGCGTTATCTCGTGAGAGCGTGAGAATTCGTGCGTGATTCTTAAAAAAACTCACGCACGAGTAATTTTTTTTAAATCACGGTCACGTACTCACGCGTGATTAATTATAAATTTGATCACGATAAAATCACGACATACTAGAGATGTGCTAGTTTTAACCCATACTACTCGTACACAGACAAAATTATGAGAAAGTTTTGCTTCTAAGAAATCGGGTTTTGAAACTGATTTTCAATTTTATTATTTTCTTTATTTGGTTCGATGAATTTATAGTAAATTATATTAATAGAAAAAATGTGTTTTCCATTCTATTAAAATTTCACAAATTTTCGTTTTTCGAGTACTGTGGCAGCTCCTATAGTAATATATATATTACTTAATTTGCTTTAATTTAGTAATTAAATACAAAATAAAGTTTTTTCTGTGTAGAAATTTACTTCACCAGCAATTCCAAGGTTAAGTATTTTAATTGCGATAAATATTTTCCAATGTTTCACATTAGTTCTAAATTATCGAATGAAATTTTTCATTTCAAAGAAACACGTCTTTTTCCTTCACCTTGTTATTTGCAGAACTAAATAGTGTCAAGCGGTGCAGATAACTTGCGAACATTTGTCAGATAATGAAGTAAATTTTGTAAACGGTGGGAGTTCTCAAAAATGATTACTTTAATTTTTATTTACAGAAAAGGTGTGCGTGGAATGCGTGTTTGTCTGTTGATATTTACAAAATATGAAAATAATTTGTTAGATTATGCGAAATGCATAAAATTCAAAGTCTGACTTAAAAATGATAATAGGAATGTAAATACAGCAGAATTATATTTTGTGAATATAAAGGAATTAAAAAAAAATAAAATAATAAATTAAAACTATTTTTTTGAGCTATAGGTCAAAAAGAGAAAAAATTAATTATCAAAAAAACAAAAAACAAGAAATATCCTGAAGAAGTTAACCGAAGGTTAACGAAATATCGAGATTAAATAAATAAAAATAAAAATATAAACAGACCTATAGCTCAAAAAAATAGTTTTAATTGAATATAAAAAAAGGTCGAAAAATTAGATAAAAAAATTTGATAAAATAATAAATATCTGAAAAACTTGGTACTGTTGCACCTTTTAAGTACAAAATAATATTGCATTAGATATGTGAACAATACAACGAGAGAAAGTTGTTATTAATATTCGATTTATTTTTTATGGAAATTCAGTTTATTGAAATTGCAAAGACTTATTATACTTTTATATTTTATTTAATTTGAAAATTTGCTTGTTTTTATGGTTTTGCAATTGTCTATATGCATTTCGTTCCTGCTTTTGGAACTCGTCAGTCTACTGACTTTATGTCAAATAAATATACTTCGGTATTTCAAATACTTTTATATTTTATGAAAAATATAATTAAAAAAAAGTGCAATATCAACCAAAGTTTTTAATTGAATAATCCAAAATATTTCTCGAAAAAAAATTATTTTTTAGTCAATTCAATAATCGTATCCAATGGAAAATAAAATCAAAATCAATAAATATAGTGGATGAATTAAATAAGTTGCACTACAAAGAAATTAATTAAGTGGGTAACTACATCAAATTATTCACAGAAATATAATTTTAAGTCAAGGATTCAGCTAACCGCTCAATAATCAATTTCAATGTATTTTTGTTAAAAAATATTTTACTGAGTAAGTGAAATAATAATTTACGATTAATAGTGCGTTAACATATGTCAAACTTAAATAGTCAACTGAAATATTTCTTTAAATAATCAAGCGGAGCAATTACTTTGATTAAATCAAAATAAAATAAAATGTATTGCGCATTTCGTTGGTATTATTGTCAACTTATCAGTAGTCCTGCAAAAAAATTCTTAAGAGAGCTTAAAAACCATACATCGTTCATTTACTTTAACAATATCGCGACGCGTCGCAGCTCTAAACAGAAAAATGAGTTTAAAGTTTTCAATTTACACATAAATTAGTAGAAAAAGAAAATTAAATGTTTGTCTCAAGAGTTGAATACCGCAACGAACTCTGGTACCAGTAGATCCGGCCGTGCTACGAGAAATAAGGGATGGTTCTTGTTTCTCATTTAGTAGATTTTTGTTCGTTGCATAAAATCTTAGTTTAGCTTAAGTTAGGAAGGGTGGTGCAATAACACATCTCCACTCGGAGAACCAGTTGAGTCCATCGTGAATCCCTTCTGTTGATACCCGTTAATAAAAATTTTAAATCACATTTGTACCCAGAAGAGCCCCAATTATCTGTCATTAAGTAATTAAATTCCTATGATGAAGCCCTTGATATCCTCCAGCTTACAATTACCGATATCATTAATACTCTCATGGAAACGTCTGCTCACCCATCTAAACATATGGCGTTGCAACTTCGAGCAATAGCAGATAATATGTTGAATGATTTCTGGTTCCTCTTCATTCACGCACATTGTACAGATATCTGGAGTGCCAGTTTCCCAAGTGCCAATGCTTGCTCTGAAATTTAGAAATAAGACGATAAAGAACAAAAAGTTTAACTAAATCATTTTAAAAGAAATTCAAAGGTGAAAAATAAATAGAAAAATGTTCTTTTACTTTTTATATTGTTTGTTTGTTAGGTCTAATTTACTTCAGTGTGTGGTTTCTTTTCACCTTTTTATTATCTTTTAAGTTAAATGTAAATTAGCTTAAGTAAAATCTACATTTCAATTTAAGTGAAATTGTAAATTCAGTACAGTAAAAAAACTTTTAGCACGAACTCACCGGATAAACCTCGTGGAATTCAGTCCTGATTACGAGATTCCTTTACTATATATTTTATTTTTTTATTATGAGAGTTTCACTCAAATTTAAATAAAAAATCTTCCGAGAAAACTTAGTTTCATCAAATTAAAGGACCATGATAGGCCATAGTTAGGGCTAAATTATGTACAGGAAAAATGTTGTGCTATATTTTCTGCACAAAAATGGTTATATAAAACTTTTCCGAAAAACGCCGCACTTGAATATTATGGGGCCAAAAGTGTTTATAGTTTTTTTGGGTGAATGCAATGCACATGGCTGCTTTGCACGCTATCAGTGCAATATTTATGCACATGTTCTTTTTTATGGCCAGTCTACCAGAAACTGCAGGTGGAACGAATAAAATAAAAACTTTCGGCTCATTGGGTGGTCTAATGTACATACGCTCAGATTTTTAAAAACTTTCTTTGAACTTTCTAAACAGCATTTAAAATATAACAATGTGCTATCATAAGTTCGAAATGAGAAATATATAACATAGGTTGTAATTACTGAAAAGTTTAAAGGTATTCGAACAAAAGTCTTGAATTCTTTCCTTGTTACAACAAGAGAAAAAAAATTTAAATTCTATTTGAACGAAATATTCGAAACAATTTTTAATTCCATTCCAATAGTGAAACGAAATATAAATAAGAAATTTATTATCTTTTTCGCTTCGAGTGGAACACATCAGCAATACAAAGTTTTGAACATTCCTTAAAGTTTGTATTTAAAACCCCTGTATTCAATTTTGGAATTTATGATTTGCCTACCCAGTAAAAAATTGCTTAAAATAAAGCAGAAAGAGAGAGAGTAAAAGTAGAGCTGACAAACCTACTGATATCGTTGCTGATTTTTGTATGGCGAGTTTCCGGTTTGGAGTACTAAATTTTTTGCTCACAAAAGCGCTTTTTTTGAATATAATAAAACATGCAAATATAGCAGTTATCTCAAGCGCTCTTTAAAGTGTTAGTAATATAAACGTAGTTACTTGTAAAAAAGTGCTTTTCAAGATTACATTAGCAATATCTCTGGCTTTAAAACCTGTATTGTTTTTACTGGATACTGAAATTGTTTTTCAGTATCCAGTTAATTTTTACTGGATACTGAAATTTTTTTCAGTAATCAGTAAAAATTTACTGCTTACTCTAACTTGTAATGCAGTAAATATATAATGCAGTATGCACATGTATGGTATATATCGTCGGGTTTCTTTTTAAACCACGTAAGCGCCAACAACTCATTTTTCAGTAAACGAAAAAAAATTAATAACTTTTTGAATATTGTAGAAAGGTGTAGAAACATATTATGAAAAAATTTTTACTTAAATAATAATAATAGGTTTCAGTGTGCAAATTGGCATTTATTTTTATATTTAAGATAAATTTATATATAAAATGTACACTAAGAAACTTATTACTATTTATTTCACTCTTGAGCTCACTTGAAAAATTCAAACTTTTCTGCCTTATGAAGATTCTCGAATCGACTCGACAGTTTGAAGAAAAAGACTTTTGTACTACAAATTTTGAGTCGATTCTATTGTGATGCAGAAAAAATATAACAAATAAACCGAAGACAATGAAAAAATTATATTGGTAAATAAAAAAGTTCAGGTAAAAGAGCTTGTATTAAACTAGTAAACTGAAGCTAAAACCACGACGTCAATTATTTTGTAATTTAATTAACAAACCGGATTTCTCTCCTAAAAGTCATTTCCTATAAGTATAATTATATTTTTAAATTATTTTTAATTTTATTATATTTGCTAAAAATATAAATCGAGGGTTATTATGTATCTCTATTCCAAAAGGAAATCATTCGTACTTGTATACTTACACATTGTATTTCTAAAATGTTTTCTTTTGAATCGAAAAACATAACACCCTCCTCCTCCTCTCTGGCGACAAACAAGTAAAAAATCAATTCGACAATCATTAATTTTTTTTCCATACATATTACGGTTTGCATGGGAGCTACAATAAGGAGCAGAGATAGAGCTTCGAGTTCTTTAAAAGAAATATTGGTTATGTAAATATAGTTGGGTTCGGTTTCAGAAATTAGCGCTCTATGGGCATGCGCTAACCAGTTATGGTCCGAAAACAAATGTAGGATCAGAACGGCTTTTTGTATAGAAACCATGTTTACATATCGAGATAGAGCTTTGGCATACCGAAAAAAAACTGCATTTTATTAAAAATAATGGGGGCTCGAGGAACATTTGTGCTGCAAAGAACATATAGTTTTTTGAGTAACATGACGAAAAGTGGCGATTTTACCTAAGTTACTGACTTTGAGAGCCTGGCGTCGCACCAAAAGTATTTCGATTGACCTGAAACTTTCCAGATTTTTTCTTTATCTCAAAAATAAAAAAAAAAAAATAGTGCGTAAGACTGTAATACTTTCAACTTTAAATACAAAAGTCATTCTATTTTGCATACAAATGTCATTTTGTATGGCGCTTACGAGGTTTTGGAAATGGCTTTAATTTTTGTTTTTTCATACAAAGTTGTAAGATGAGAATGCAATCGGGCGGAAAATGTTATTTTCTACCGTAAAAAGCAAAAAAGTCAATTTTGAAAAAATGGCGCTTACATGGTTTAAGAAGAAACGCGACGATATGTACATATGCAAAATATCGAAGCCTTTTTTTGAAATCCAATCACAAAATAAACACACAATTCAAAGAAAAGCTACGATATTCGGCATTTAGACTTAGGCAAGACTATCGAACATCGAATTGGGCCATTCTACTTTTGTACACCATTCGAACTTGAAAAACAAGACAAATCCATTTGGAAATTTTTTATATGTACATAATACCATTTTTTATATTTTTATACTATTAGATTTTTTCACATAATATTTTAATTTAATCTTTAATAAATTTAAATTGGTTTTTTAATTGAATCTTTAAAGTTAAATTCTTAGTTAATGTAATATTTCTTTAATTAAAAAAAAAATCAATTAAAATGGATGAGTTAATAATAGGGACTGTAGCGGTTATAACTTGTATTTTAAAAACTACTTTTTAATCATTCCTGCCTGTTCTGTAAATTGAGTCGATTTAAAAACGCTCGATTTAGAAAAATTAAGTCCAATAAAAGCGAATTTTTTTCAAACTCTTTTGAAGTTTTCTATTTTTAGAGCTTAAAATATCATATCTGAAATTAATTTAGTATGTATGATTTAAAACTCATCAATAGAGACATTATTTATTTTTTTAAAACGAGAACTTTACTCGAATTCGGTTTATAGAACATGGCTGACTATTTCTTGATTTTTATTTATTCCTCACAAAATAACAGTTACTTTTTAATTTTTATGTATTTTCTTTTGCTTGATTTTTAAAATTTAAAAATTGAAATTAATATTTACCAGTTTAAACTTGAATTTATCGCCCGAGTCTGTAATTAAAACTAATATATGTTAAATTAAATTTACTTTTTTATGTTTATGCAGTTTAAAAATTTAATTTTTTTGTGCAAAAAAATAAAAATCAAGAAAAAGCGTTTATTTTCTGAGGAATAAATAAAAATCGAGAGATAACTGTTAATCTCTGATGAATAAATAAAAATCAAAAAAAAAAAAATATCGGTAAAGTCGTTTTTTTTATAAAAATTAAACAATTATAAATCAATGCATCTTTAGGTAGCCCATGTAACATGGAGCATTTTGGTGTATTCCTCGTGCACGTAGCACCTCTCCATTAGTGTGATTTTTACACTTTCAATTTGGAAAATAATCGTTATTTGCGATCTAGACTCATATCAAATTGAGCCTAGAAATCGTGAGATGAATTGTTTAATATACATTTTCACAGAAAGAACATGAGATTATTAACTGAATTTTTTTAGGTTTTATTAAAAAAAGAGTGCCTATTTTAAGTTCATTTGTATAATATGTACTAAATTTAGAGATATCATAATTATATTAAAATATCATGAGCTAAATAAAGCATATGTATGTATATATTTATGATTGTTTGTTATAAGAGTATAAATATGCATGAATACAGCATGTTCCTCACGCAAAATGTTTATGCCACATAAACAAACATTACCGTTAATTTTATTTTAACCAAAAGAAATTTTTCTTTTGTGAATAACCAGGAACGCATTGTGATCTTTGTTAATTTTAGTTTTACTTTTGAATGAAAGAATTTTATTAAGAAAAGGCAAATTAGTATTAAATGTGGTGACTTTCAAGGACCGTTAAAAATAAATGGGCCGCAAAAGATTATTTTAATTTATAAACGCAACCACATGTAAAACTAACGGGAGCCAGAGTGTAGAATCCGGCAAATAATAAAAATAAAGCAAGTCAATGAATGAATGGATGAACAAGTAGCAGAAGCAAAACGGAAAAGAAAAACACCAACAATAAAACAATAAGTGCCAGTCATACAACTAAATGATGAAAATCAAAGAAGCCGGACTGGCAAAGCAACATGTGTCAGTACTCACATAAAAAGAAAAAAACACATCACAAAAATAAAACTTTAATTTAAAATTCAATTCAAAAATAATATATAAATTATAAGGTGTTAAGATGTACCATCTGTATGTGAAATTCAAATGATAAGCAAAAAATAATGAGTCCTTGCGAATATCAAAATCCAATTGGAAACTGACAACTTACTTACATACAAAAAAAGTTTTCACACATTTTTGGCAAAAATTTTCTTTTTCACAATCACGCTGGTTCTCGCTGAAAACATAATCCAACTTCCTGGCATTTTAACGACAACGAATTGCAAATTAGTTTAGGCACAAACCCAAACTTCGTTCACTTTTAGATAATGCAGTGCGAAATGTACCTAAACATGATGCCATCATTGCGTAAGTTAAATTCGTATGTGTTCTGAAACATACTTTAGATGTTGCTAAGAGTTTACTTATACACAATTGAACAAACTAATGAAATCCCGGTATGCAATATGTTAGAATGACTTTTATTTTGTAAAAAAAGTAATGAACGTAAAAGTAATGAACGTAATTGTAAACTTCTAATACATTTATGTACACATATGTACATCCATATATGTATGTATGTATGTATGAATATTACAACAATTAAGTGCGTGTGCATGAGCACATACATACATAATTACTCTTAACTCCATAGAAAAGCAACATGCATACATACATACATAAAATAATTAAACCCATCAAATTACTAAAGAAATGATGAAAATGGAAAAATGGCGGTCTTTTTATTATACATGTACTATAGTACGTACACATCTGTATTTACGTACAAATTGATATGTATGTACATGTGCATGGTTGGCTGTGTAAACTGTATATCATTGTTCAATTATACGCACGCAATACGTCAATCAAAACGAACAAATATCTACATATGAAATAATTTTCTTTTACAATACTTTTTCTTATGTCATTAAAAAAAGAAACAAAAACAACACAAATTATCATTAATGTTGTCATTGTTTTGATGTTAAACAAATATTATATGTGTAATTTAACTACATACAAGTAAAAAATTAAACATCCCTGCAGGAAATGTGAATAGTGAAATTACAGTGATTTACTAGTGACATTGACAGTAGTACTACTGTCCCGGTGTACCCAAGCCAATGTGATAATTTATTGACATTTAACAACAGCTTGTCATTGAAAATCTATCAGTAGACTTTAGCACTATTGATGAAGTGGTTTCGACCATATGGAGACATTTGAACCAAATATTCAGAACATTTTAGTGACCCTTGTCTACAATTTTATAAGGCTTGGGGCAACAAACTTGAACACATATGTACATATAGACATATGTGACCGGCTCCATGAAAAGGGACCTCTGCGCCGAAAAAATTTTTTTTTACTTTTTGAGTGATTCTTATAGGAAAAAAACGCTCTTTCAAATGCCGCAAACCGCAAGTGTCTATGTCTTTTAGTTTTTTTACAAATCACCCTTAAAGATGAACATAATTAATGAAAAAATTTAAAAATGTGATATAAACAGATAATATATAATATAATATATTATATTATAATATTTGAAATTTAAAAAAGTTCAATATCAAAGGTACAAAATTACAAAAATATCAAAATTTTACTCTTTTTTACTCCTAACACGCTTTTCTGGTGGTTCTTCTGTATTTTGCTGCTTTTCACCTTTTCATCTTTAAACGCGGTTTTCTCAATAACTTCTTTTCGGCGCAGAGGTCCCTTTTCGTGGAGCAGGTCAAATATATATTTGTATATTATTATTGGTATTTCATTTTTTTATATATTGAATTGGGGTGTTTGAATAGTGTCTTAAGTGTCATAATGTCATAATATTTTAACACAATTTAAAAAAATTGTTGTTGTTACTCAAAGAAAAACATCATAAAATAATAAGACTTTCTCAGCTATGTTTATTGTTTGTCATAACTACATGTAGAAATGAGTGAGAGTTTACCAAAGGAATCGAGAGAGAAAGTAAGCAATGTACAAAGGTGATAAAACAAAAATACAAATAAGTATAATATTTATAATTGTAAATTATGAACGTGTTAATTTATGAGTACCATTTGAATACCCGAATATTTTTAAATTATACAGACCGAAATATATGATATATATATATCTTTTTCTATTGAAGCTGAAAACATATTAATTGAAATTAAAAGTTTTCATTCGAAACTAAAAAAATATCAACTCAGTTAAAAAAAATAACAATTCAGTATAAAAAAAATTTTAACTGAAATTCAAAAAATATCAATTGAAACTCAAAAATCCTATTTGAAACTCAAAAATTCCCCTTGAACTTCAAAAACTAGTAGTACATTTTATATTCAAAAATAATATTTGAAATTTTAAAAATCTTATTCAAATTCAAAAATTCTATTTCAAATTTCTAAAATATCAAGTGAAGTTTAAAAATTACATTTGATATTTATAAAATAGCATAATATATGAAATTTAATTGCTTTTTTTTCAAATGGGAACTTAAAAGGAATATATTTTGAGTTTGAAACAGAGACATATTTGAGTTTTAAATATGGCTTTTTAGATTTCAGTTGATATTCTTTGATTATCAAATGGAATTTTTCAATTTGCATAAGATTTTTTAAATTTCATTTTCTGAAATTCAAGTAGAACTTGTTAGCATTTTTGAATTTAAATTGGTATATATCGATTGACATAAGAATCATCTAATCTGTCCACGCTTTCGGTTTGTATAAGGCCGCCAAGGAACACACATTCATACATACACGTATAGGCTGATAAACACAATACCCTTCTTTGCGTGGCGCAGTCGGGTAAAAACAAAACAAACTATTGATGCGTTCGTCGACAATGTCACCAGAAATACACTACAACTGTTTTCTCAAACGTATCTCTACTCGCGCATAATAGGAAAGTTGTCGTCAGTTTAACTAGTGCAATTGTCGCTAGAGAAAAGAGTGTTGACATAGAGGCATATGGTTCTAGGCTGACTACAGGGTGAGTACATATGTATGTCTATATGTATGTAAATACGTATGTTCATATACATATGTATATATATGTATGTACTCGTAACCCCTCTGCTTAATGTTTATTTTGGATTTTTTAATATAGTTTTTTTTATTCTTAACGGTCGTAAATGTTCCATATAAATATGTATTATCATTTTGTTTCCCCGTGTGTTTTCACGTGAAATTATATGTACACATATTTCTAGTGATATCGTAATAATTATTTTAATGAAAAAAATGTGATACTCGTTGTTTTAAAAAACGTCTAAGCTACCAAAGCCATTAAAAGTAATTGTCAATTGTCCAATAATTATACGCAACTAAATAAAAATAAATAAATTTACGCAACTAAATTTTTTCAAGCTTAGAAACAAATTTATGTGCATGTACTCGTATGTACATATGTTATGTTTACATATAACATGTAGGCAACTTAGGGGCCGTTCTTATGGTATGTTACGCTGTTTTCCCCGATTGTTTACCCAAATTTTTAAATATGTAGCTTAAAAAATTATTTTTATAAAAAAAATAAATTGAATTCATTGCATTAAAGCGTAGACAAAAATCAAATAAGGTTGAGGCAGAATTAGCCGAACGTCTTCGCCCCCTAACGAAACAGCTGATCGTTTTTGTTGATTGAAAACAATGCAAATGCTTATCCAAATTTACTGTAACGTTGACGGCACGTCTCAATCTGTACAAAATATAATTTTCTAACGTTGGTAAGTGATGTTTGTAACTAGTGATGGTACTTTTTAATGTTAAATCGTCGTTGGTTACTGGTTTGATGTATGGAACATTTAAAAAAAATTTAGTTATTGATTGATTATATATGAATAATGTGTTCTCTTTCCAAATTCATTATCAGTTTTCCAATATCTTGAATATATCAGGAGATATAGAGCTGCAATATTGCGCCATTTCCACAATTTTTATATATTTTAGAAATTGTTTTACAGTAATCAGCAATTTTTTGCATATGTGGCACATTTCCAACGTAAAAGTATTAATATTGTTATTAGCAATTGTTATGATCTATATCAATGCATATTCTACTCAACGAACGTGATCCAAGGTAAAATACAAAAATTTTATTGTTGTGTTATGTTTTAATCAAATGAAATTGATATTTATTTTTTATTAATAAAATTTGTTTTATTAAATATATTCAAACTTCCCCTTATATCTTCCGTTGTTTTTTCTTTAAATGTCATGTGGCATGAATAAAATTGATATTTTCTACTTAAATATATACAGTAATTTAACCTACTTGAAGAAGTAGTGAAAAATATTGTTGTTATGATTGTGGCATGCGTTGACAAATATTTTTGTCATTTTTTCTTTAAATCCTAATAACTTTTCATGTTGGATGTAAAAAGTTCATCAACTCTAAGTTTGAATAAAAAACATATGTATCTATTACTTTTATTATTGAGCATTTCACTGTTGTTTTCTAAATATTTTTCTTAAGTTCGGTTAGATAAAATTTTCAAACAATATCCTCATGAATATACATCTACGTATGAAAGATTCCATTATTACATTTCTCGAAACTTACACCTTGCAGCTTCAAGTTGACCAAGAAATATTTAAAACTTAATAGTTTGATATTGTAATGTACATACATATGAATATGGATGAATGTATTTTTTGAGAGGACACTTTTTGTCCATGAGAATTGGAAGAATGTTTTCATAAACTTGTGCAAAAGACTATTTCCTTCTATGTATTTGGTACATTTAGTGGTGTAAAGAATACCAGTTTAGCGAATTCGAAAGCGAATACTACATTTTAATTTTTGCGAAAGCGAATGCAAAATACAAAACTTTAGAAAATCATATGAAAATAAATTTGTATAAGAACATGATGCTGTAACACGAGTATATACACAGATATATTGCATACACACAAAAAATTAATATGAATAATTTTTTTCCAATTAAAATATTTGTAATATCAATTAAAAAATTAATTGAATTTTCACCTATAAACAATTTGATAATATTAATTAAGTTTTTCCACTAAAATTAATTAATGCAATTAAAAATTTAATTGAATCAATTAAATTCTTAATTGAAAACATTAATTGGTGAATACTTTTTTCTGTGTACAACATTTTATTTCAATTGAGTCTTGAATTGAGCAATATTTATTAATTTATTACAAAGGCAAATTCTTAAAACAGAAAGATATATAAAATTATATTCAAATAAAAAGTATAGATAATAATTAAAAATAAATTTCCAAAATGTTAAGCAATCGACCCATTCGTACTTTGGCCCTAAAGCCTAATACTCTGTTCAACATTTCATGTGAAATGCTGTAAAAATACATATTAAGAAGAATTGGAATGCGTTGTTCATGAAAAATGTTGCATAAGTAATTAAGTTCATTAAGTTCATCTTAGTCTTAAGTATAAAATATTTTCGAGCAAATCAAAAACTGCCTTTTCTTTTTAAAAAATTTACAAATATTTGCAAGCACCGCTGCATTTTGGTTTCAGTTTGATACTTATGAGAACACTTATTTATAGAAAAGTTTTCCGCTAAAATTTTTAAGCTTTGATTAAAATGATTTACATGTAAGTATGCATATGTATCTCTTTTGTTAATCGTAAACTATTAACGTAAAGGAAGTAAAAATTTTTTTTGGTCTTAAGCATTCGCTTGAAATATTCACAAACATTTTAGCGAATGCAAAAGCGAATGCAAATAGCAAAAGTAAGCGAATAATTTGCGAATGCGAAAGCGAATGCGAACATTCGTTGATATAGAAATAAGTTTTTTATGTTTAGAACACATAGACTTTTGAACATTTAACAATTGACCTTTTACAAGTGACTAAAATGGCTAGATAGCTAAATAAAATTTTCTTCTGGCTAAATGGGTATGAAAAATGGCTGAATTAGCATCACTGATACTTGCGTACTATATTTAGTATTTTCATAACCATGAATTTATTTATTTCAAAATAAAATTTTGTCTTAGTGTAATTCAGCCCGAATTAATAGTAACTAAACCCGCAGATAGAAACTGGATTTTAAATAATAATATTAATTAATATTAATATAGATACTATCGGTAAGAATATTTTTTCCTATCGAAGTTTTCGATATTGTAAAGTTTGGTTTCTGCAAAAAACCAAAAGTTTAAAATACAATAATTGAAGCATGTCTACATACGTATTTCATTGGCGCTTCAACAAAACAACCAGTAGATTCCAACCACACATTTTGAACAGTAACAACCTCTTATCTTATGTAATGCGGTATAAGAATCCATTAAAACTACGAGTATTATAGAATTTTATATTTTGTATCGCTTTTAAAAATAATTTTGTGATGACCATTTTCGTTTTTAATAGAGTTTACTTTCTTTAATGTTCCTTTTCATACAAAATTTGCATAGTTTATTTAACATACGTAAATAGAGCCCAAATCCAATGTCCACTAATTTAACATATTAAATTCATATTCGTATACCCGAATATTGTTTCAGATATTTGTATCCGCGAATATCAAAAATTTACATTCGACACATCACTTTCCATAGGAACGGCGGTTCAGAGTATATAAGATTTGGCGCATTCGAATATATCACTCACACTTGTTAATTTGAGTTTGAAATTTATCCAGGCTTATGTTCAGTTAACACTTTTTGACAATCAATAAAAACAGTCCTAAATCCAACATACCTTCAGAAACTTGTCTATTTGTAAATGGTACAATGTTCGGTTAATAATTTCTTTTTATTGTCAATATTTTCCAGTGTAGCTACCTGTAATAATACAAATGCAAGGTTGATTACAAAAAATTTCATAAAAAGAAAGAACGAGTACATTTACATATTCTGTGTATGTATTATAGCTGAAATTTTGAAATCAAATTTAACTCTTAAATAATTTCCTTTATTAACAAAAAAAAAATAAAAAAATTGTTACATCTTCAAAGATTTTAGCTTCGTTATATATGATTTAGGTATATACATACTCGTATATAAAATATTTTTCAATTTGAGAAATCCCTGTAAGAATGTCACTAGCGAATCATTACTGATTCACTATTGACTTTGTCGACTAATTATACCCCAGACAATGCTTTTTGCTATAGACATTTAACATGTGCGTGGCATTGAAAAGCAACTAGTGACATTGGTACTACTGATTAGATAGTTCTTAAGGGACCATATGAAGACATTGGAAACAGACAGTAATTCTAGAATGGACTTTTGATAATGAAATTGCATATTTTGTTTACATTTTGGTGTTTTATTTAACAAATGCTCATATAAATAATAAAAATTAAAAATGTTAAAAACCCCCGATATGTCAAGAAAAGATGTTATATCTTCCAAATGGATTGAATGGTTTTCTTCAAGCAGAGCTAAGAACACTATCGATCAAGTCACCTTTCAAACAGAAAAAACTACATCAAAATCGGTCCAGCCGTTTGGTCTGTACGTGGACTCGGACAGACACATAGATACACAGACACATCCCTGCAGAAAACATGGGGTTAAGTGTGCCCAAGTCACCACTTTTGCCGACTATTTTGGTGACATTGTCAACAGAGCATCTATTAATAATGCTTTTAATGCTTAGAAAACATTTTTTCTGATACACTATGCTTCTTCTTAATGTTTTATTGGCTTGTTGAAAATAAACGTGAATTTAAGTGTTTATAAAAATTATCTTAAGAAATAGAATTATAAGGTTAATATATATAAATGTATTTAACAATAACTAAAACATAATACACAAAAAAAAATTAAAAAACAAATAAAATAACAATCAATATTGTATAAAAATATAAAATGTGAAAATTGAAGAGTTTTAAGTGAAAGGTGCCAATTATGGAAATTTTTATTTGACACTGTGGAAGATTTTGTGCCATCAGGTAAAGATTTGTCACATTTTAAGATCCATACGTAAGTGTTTGACTTTACTAATTCAGTGAAACATACAATTTTTAATTTTAATATACATATGTATTTAATAGAAATGACAAACAATTTCTTGCAGTTGGTGACAGTGTCTTTAGTGAATCAGTACAGTTTTACTACGGATATCGAGCGAGGAAATATCGATATTGTAGACTAGAGACCCTAAAATTTACTAGTGAATCTTTGGTGCCAATGTCCCCATGTGGTCCCAAAGAAACTACTTAGTCAGTAGTGCTACGTCTAGTGGTAGATTTTCAATGACAAGCTAATGTTAAATGTCAATAGGCGATTACATTGGCTGGGGTACACCTGGTCAGTAGTGCTACTGACAATGTCACTAGTAAATCACTACATTTTCACTATTCGCATTTTCTGCATATTTCTATATATATATGTATATATATGTATATAAATGTTTTCTACACATCAAAAATAATTTAGACGCTCCGTTGACAATGTCACTAAAATCGTCGACAAAAGTGGTGACCCTGGGACATTTAACCCCATGTTTCCTTCAGGGATTTTATATGTTTTGTTAGATTCGAGATGATTTTTCATTTGAATTAAAGACCGTAAATGCAGTTAAGGCCAATTGTATAGTTGTCAACATGTTATAAAACCTAATTACAAATCATATATTTTTTATATTTTGTATGCCTGAATATTCGTGCTGTAGACAAAATGTAATATCGTATTGCATATTTGTATGTGTTGGGTATATTGAATATACTTATAAAACACGCATTGATATGTTAATTAAGTTATTATTAATTATTCTGTCGTTTAAATTTTTAACTTTCATTTCTTTTCTGTATCTTAAAGTTAAACAGCTCAATTAATTTTCACAGGTTACAACTCATTCCCACAGCCACCAACTACTAAACACATAAAAATAAGGTTCCCGTCTGACTTTGTGTGTGTGTGTGTGTGTATTTAAATGCTTTGAAACCGATAAAATAACAATAACAACCAACCATACAAGCAGGCATTTAAAATACTAAACCAGCCCGCCAGTAAAAAAATAATACCATCATAATGTCAGTGAGTCTTATTCTATATGTATATATGTGTAGGTGTGTGTGTAGATGCTGATACTTGCAGGAACTTTAAAAGACCTCAAGTGACATTTAAATTTCTCAAGTAGTGTGTCTCCGGTATTGTCTCAGCTACAGATTCAGGCAACACGATACAATCACCATTTTTCGACTGTGTTTTTTATCTATAAAGATCTTCAATATTCGAAAAAAAAATCAAAATTGGAGAAGGATCTTGTGGAGTATTTGGGAACAAGCCTTTAAAATAATCTTGTGGCATATTTAAGCATGAGTACGATATCGTCTGTGTGTACGTTGAAAAGTTGTTAAAAGTTGGAATAAATAATTTGTTGGTTATTTAAGGTTTATTTTGTTCAACTTTGTTGTTACGTGTATGTTTATATATTTTTTGGATGCATGTATGTATGTATTTGTGGTCTGTTTCTTAATTTCTGTTGGATTAAATAAATGAGATTCATTAAAAGGCGACAACTTAAAGTTCTGGTGAAAATTGTTTGCAGTCGCTTTTTTTAAATTGAAAATATTTCGTATTCGTATAAATAAAATTTACATGATAAAACGATTAATTGCACGCATTTATCATTTAATTACTTTAATCGTATTTTGCCGTTTTCATCATCATGGTTGTTGTTGTTTTTGTTCTTAATGTTCCTGTTGCTATTCTGTCTTTTTTTTTTGTATTGTTATTGTTTGTCTCATTTTAGTTGGTTAAAATGTTTTGCAAACAACTATAATGGTTTTTGTCAAAATTTACCACAATGACCAGTCTATGAACAAGTATATTTTTGTATGTATTGGTACCTTCAAGTAAAATTTTTATTGTAAAAATTTATTTAGTTATCAGACGGCTGCTAGTAGTCGTATTTAAAGATTTACTGCTCTATAACTCATATGATCCCATCGAATTTAACCTTCACTTGTATCAATACTTTTACTTCAATTATGTTCCAACAGTAACAACACACTTTAATTAAATTTGAATATGTTTACTTTTATTCACATATAGTATGTACAACTCACAAGCTCACATTGACATCATATGCGTTGTGGAATTATATAATATTGTATTTTTGTTGGCAAGAACTTTACTTTTTTATGTAGACCTGCTAACTCACTTCAACCAAATTTTACAGGAGATACAAAATACATTAAGTTTTGTCGACATATAGAGTTTTAAATTTAAATAAATATTTTAGCCAGTCGATGCAACGTCTTTTTCCATTGCAAATGGCATGAAAATACCGTACATTATAAAAAGTAGATGTAACAGGTTTACGAGTACACTCTAGGCCGATGATATGTTTTTGAAATAGCTGTAATGAACCAGGCCTGGGAATATTGTATATGTTGGATTAGTTAAAGTTAGATTAATGACTGATGCTTTTGAAAACGTGTACCGATCTTGTTGCATATATCAATTTTAATATATAAATACGTTTTAGCGTCTATGTGCTTTTGAGACATTTTACAACTTCATTTATAATTATATCTTTCAAAAAAATTTTAATTTTAATTACATACAAAACAAATATTTAAAAAAAGTGAACTTATTCTTTCCGTTGAAGATTTAATGAAATAATTTCGTAACTGCTGGCTAGTAGGCAGTGTGCTACCTTTGAAATCGCAGTTTCGAATCCTGGAGACAAGTCAAAGTGTTTTTTTTTAATATATATTTACATGCATATATTTTTTTGTTAGCTATAAATTTTCAAATAAATTAAATAAAGGTGAATTAATTAGGTCAATTAATTAATATTAAGTTAAAATTTCATTAATGATGGTATATATTTAGTGTTATCTAATTATAATATTTGAGGTTGTACCATGCGATGAGTTCCAAGTTCAAATCTTGGCTGGAGAAGAGAATTATATCATACAAACATTTTTCTAATGCCTGTGCCAATATACACAGGAATGTTAAACAATTAATAAAATGCAATGCCACATTAAATTAATGAATCAGAGTCATTACAAAATGAATTATGTTTGTTAACACAACACAATGATACGATATCATCAAAATATGATTTGTTACGTCCTAGTAATGAAATACTCTCATGATATACATGAAAAATTTTGTTGATTCAATTAAAAAGTTCATTAAAAAAGTAAGACTTACGTCACTTCATTGTTTAAACTAAAAAGTTTCATTGCAATAATTAAATTTTTCATTTAAAATATGACATTTTTTCAGCTGATGAAACAATTTTCGTAATGCGTATGAAGCGTTATATTGGTTGAAAAACAATGTCAAAATCATAAATATAATGTAAAAAATTATAGCAATTACCAAGGTTTATCTTTCAGCGTAAATACATACATATAATTCATTACGAACTATATAGTTTTTCATCTGAAAAATTTCTTATTATTTATTATTTGTCTATGGAATTGAATTCCTTACAAACAATTAATGATATTATTAACTGATATTAAATTAAAATTTCACAACATTAACTAAATTATAAAAAATGCAAAAATACAAAATCTATTTCTTATGAGTTTAGGAAATTTACAATCGCATTTTTTACTACATTAGCATTTAATGAAAAGTCTATGATTCTATACAATTGATTAAATTCGTAACACATATTTCTAAGAGGATATTCCAATTAATTGTGTAAAAATTTACTTTCAAGATCAGTAAATAAATTTGTAAATTCTCAAATAGTTAATTACCTAATGCGGTCCCCAAAATAAATTTTGTAAAACCAGCAACTCGTTTTACGGTAAAGAAAACTGATTTCGTTTCTAGTGTAAATAAAAATTAATTTCAAACAAATGATGGTCTAAAAATAAAATTGAAGCAGTTTTGGTAGTTCCAAAGCTATTGGGAAATGCTTCTTCGAAAATCAAGTTTAATTTTTCCACTTTGCATATGATCCACACAAAATATTGGCCAGCCATGGGATATTAACATGACCATGCGAGTATACGTATATATAAATACATAAGTATGTATTTATATGTATGCATATGTGTGAATGTCTGTGTATATTATTCTTTTTTTATCCGATTCCTTGCTGTGTTCTTAAGTTATTTTATGCATTTTGTTTGTTGTCTTGGCTTGTTACTTTTTTCGTTTCAGAAAACTAAGTTGGCTCATACATTTAATGGCGTTTTAATAGTTTGATTAATGTTTTTACACACCTTCGTACTTCTTATTCTCTTATTATTATTAATGCTCAAGCTTTTTTTGTATAATTTTTAATATTTTCTTGTTGAAGTATGAAATATAATTTGAGTTGAACAAATAAAGAGGAATTGTTGAATATTTATGAGGCTTAAATGATTTTGTGGTTTTAATTATAAAATTTATAATGTCTAATTTATTATGAGAAGATTTTGCTATTAAACATATATATAATAATAGAATAATAGTAAGACTACAAAATTTAATTATTTTAAAAATTAATTAATGCTAAAGCATTCTGTGCTCATTTTTATTGAATTTGTAGGGTTAAAAGGTTTCATAAGAACAGCCATTAATTAAAATTTTTCCCTTTTTGTAAGGTTTCTGGGCTATATGATTTTACTAAAAATACTACAACAATTAAATTTTTTAATTGAATAATGAAACTTTACCAAACAGAGACTTAGGGAAAATTGGGCACCACTTATAAGAAAAAATCTTATATGTAAATACTATTAATCTATATACACAGAAAAAAGTATTCACCAATCAATGTTTTTAATTAATAATTTAATTGATTCAATTAAATTAAATAAATATTAATTAATTTGAGTGGAAAAACTTAATTGATATTATCAAATTGTTTATAAGTGAAAATTTAATTAATTTTTTAATTAATATTACAAATATTTCAATTAATATTACAAACTCATTCATATTACTTTTTTGTGTGTATATGGACAATTCCACAGAATGTCACACACCATCTATTTATATGATATTCCAGATCAATGCGGATAGATTTAGAGCTACTTATGGTCCTCAAAAGTACATAAAAAAATAAAGAAAAATTAAAGTCTTCTCTAAAATACAAGCTTCATTGATTGTTCATGGTACGTGGCATCGTATGCGACATTCTGTGGAGTTGTCCATCTGTATGTAGATACTAATACGTTAAGGGGTAACAAATCCCTAACACCCTCGCCCCCTAAAGTGTTACGTAATATATGAACAGCCCCCCAGGAAAAGCTATAGCTCCGTTTTACACTCAACCTAATATATACGGTCGAAAAGGCATTTTTTAAGGCCAGGTCGAAAGTGCGTTTTCTTGTTTATATCGTGAGATATACATAGGAGTACATATTTACCACCATTACAAATGTTTGGTAATAAAACAAAAATAGATGAATATTGGGCAAAAAACATTGATAGAAGAAAATAATGACAAGTAAAACAAATAAATATTTGTTATATAATACATATGTAAGTTTTCCACAAAAGTGCCAACAAGTTCTTGTACTTTTGCTATGCCGTATAAACAGTGAGTTAGATTTTTTTGCAAACAGGAATTCCAAGATGTCCAATACGCATGAAACACACACGCAAAAAATTTTCTCAACACGACACTGCCACAATACTCACGAAATCAAATTGAATAGAAAAAAATATTTTTTTATATTCAAACACATATTTTTGTTTAATTTTAACTAGAAACAGTAAATTATCAAGATTTTCGCTCAATAATCTTGTGTGACGTTTGCTCAAGATTAATCCAAAAATGGAAAAATTTTTGTTGTATTTATTTACTAAATTCAAAAAATCAAATAATAATTTTACTGAAATACCTACCCCAAAATTCGCAAAACCAAATACCAAAAGGATAATAAGCAACATATCATAATGTTGCGTAAGACTAATGACTGCCCATGTTTTATGTAACAGCAAGGAAAGCTTATGATTTTATGGTTAAAATAAATTTTTATTTAAAAAGTGCACGAATATTAAAAGATCTTTGAATAAAGATCTTTCAAGGATATAAAGTATGTTTAATTAATAAAGAAAAAACTACTTTTAGTTAGGGTTTTAACCAGAAAATAATGTCTTTTTGATTTTTCTGATTTCCAATTTCAAGGGAAAATTCTTCAATCCAAGACCGAAGTCTTCAGCTTTTCTGGTGCTTCGGAAAATCTTTTTCACATATATACAGACGGATAGATGGATTTCAGATTAACGTGAGCACCTGCCTACATGGCCTAATGGTCATGGTGGTATAAACACCGGATGAAATTGAGCAACCAACCGTCGACCCCATGCACCCTTCGAAAGTACATACTATGTGAAGTGAAGGGAATACAGAGGTTGCAATCTTCTGAACACAGTTATCCATGCAATATGAACATGTACCTTGCTGAGGTGCTTTAACACTAGAATACTAACACACGTAAGCTTTACGTGTAATTTTTTTATTATTGTTGCTACAAAAGCATCAAGCGGCCTAGCGGTACCAAATTCCACAAGTTGCTTTTCTTAAAAGTTTTTTAACAAACGCCAAACTATAAACAAATCATATTTAGTCATTAAACCACTCTAACAACGTGATCATTACAAGGCTATACGTAAAATTTACTTGATGTTAGTACTAAGAGTATAATTTGTGTACATAAGTTATACGTGGCGTTAGTAATAAGAATATAAATTTGTAGAACTATTTCATGTAGCGATTGAAAAAAGCAAGTAAAAATCTGATTAATTCCAAGCGTGGTCTCAACTGTGAAGATGTTGCGGCACTACTAAGCTCCAGCGACTTCCGCAACATCAGCGACGTTAGTCATAAAGAGGAGGATTTTGATAGCGAAGATAGTTCTACTCATAAGAAGTGGTATTCCACTGCAACAGATGAAAATAACATCGAAAAAAATTGGCAAAAAAAAACCTTTGATATCACGGAAAATTTCATATTGACCAAAATAAGCTGCAAAAAACAAGCCTAAGAGAAGAAATTTCTGTAGCTAATGCAGCACCAAAAAATATAATAAAGGCAGTATTTTTTGCATTAACATATAAACTTATTTGTTGCTACATATGTTTTTATACTTTTATTAAAAAAGTAAAATCAGGAAACTGAAGTTGAAGCTTTGCATATAAATATATAAAGCATACATTTTGGTTAATTAAGCAAAATAATAAAAATTAAAGTTTGTACTAGAGGGATATACAGTGTATATTATACACTAAGCACATATAGAATTTTATGTACTTAGTGATGTGCGAATATTCGTATGCGAATTCCCGAATATTCGGCCGTTCTTCGATATTCGTATTCGTACTCGCCAAACTCAGACGAAACGAATATTTGGATATTTCAATTCAAAAAATAAACAATATTCTTATAGCTAACTTTAAAACAAACAAAACAAATTTATTGTACAATTAACATTAAAAAAGGTAAACTAAGTACTTTTGTTCACCTCAAAAGAACAATCTTTAACTTCAAATATAAAAGTTTACAAGCATTTTCTCCATCAAGCCTATTACAGAAAAGGGTGTAAACAAAAACGGATTGAAGATGAACCTGTTTGGTCATCTTTAAGTACATCTAAAATGTGGAACAATAAAAGTTGCTATAGTGAAAAATATTTCATTTTCTAAAAGTGAAAATTTTTAACGAGTGCACTCAGCGGGATGGCTTAAACATACACTGTTGGGGTGTTTGGGAGATCAAATGACTCAAAATGACATCCATTACCGAAGACAGGAATGGTATGTTTGACCACTTCTTCCACCGTGCCACGTTTTCCTCTAAAGTTATATAGACCCGTTAATCTAGAACAAAAGACACTCGTAATTAAGCAACGTATCTGATTTTTCTTTTCTTAATATTTTGTACTTATTAAAAGACTACATTTTTAATTGATAATATTTGTTCGAAAATTATTTGTCGATATTAAAATATAAATACATATTCTTTAAAAATAAATCAAAATTGGAGGGGCACAGGATTTAGCTTCCATTAATTTCATAGTTGTTTTATAAAAATATTTTCTTTGATTCATTAATACATCGCTCACAAATTGTACTTTTTAGCCTCAAGTGGGCCAACATAAATCTTAAAACTTAATAATGTGATATTGTTATATCCATGCAAGATTATATTTTTTGAGAGAATACTTTCTTGTGCATGAGAATTGGAAGAAATATTTTCATAAAGCTCTGCAGAACCATTTCGTTCTATGTATTTGGAATATTTATTGGTAATATATTTATGTTATATTTTGATATGATAGTAAGTTTTTTATGTATATTGAGAATATTTAAAAATATAAAAGGAGAAGATATGAGGAGTAGTTTCTCCAAAATTTGTCTCAAGATTGTTTGGTATAAAATTACTTTTCTGCAAAAAATTAAAAAGGAAAATTTATCATACTGTGTAGGAATTAATTTAATTCATTTTAAAATTTGTGTTTCTTGTGTGAAGTTCTTTTTCGTAAAAAATTTTTCATATACTCGTATCATTTTGCAGAAGTTAGAATGACCGGTTACCCTTACGTTACTTTTTCCGTTTTTATAATTGAAAATAAGTAAGGTGTGTTTAATATATGCTAAAATCATTTGATTTAAATATGAACATTTATTTTGTTTTCACGAATATATAGACTGCAGGTAGGTCAAAATAGTGTTTCATAGGGATGGGTTGGTACTAACAGATTATGGTCATACATACGTTTCAAGAATGCAAACACTAGAAAAAATAGCGTTTATGGACAAGACTGCCCTGCTTAAGGATTAATGCAAATCTATTAGTCTATTACAAGCCAAATAATAACTTAACAATCGACGGACAGGTGCTTCCACAACGCGGTAGAACTAAATCAAATCAAGGCCGGTGAAATATTAGATTACAGTTTGGAGGATATGTGATAACAATAACTCTTATCCACTCCAAGAGCAACTATATTCTGGTGAAGTAGCAACGGATCGTGACACTAGGCAAGGAGAAAGAGTTGTTAAAAACTGAACAGGTTTGTCCCACGGAAGTGGGCGCAGTAAGTATGGAACATCTTTCTTGAAAACTATACTGTTGGTGATATTGGAAAATCGAATGTTGTTACAGTTTATAGTAAGACAAAGGGAAGCGTATATGTTATAAATCAAATGTTAGGTTAATACACAACACAACGGCAGGCAAACAAATGACCGCTTTCACTACGTTTGCTGCATTTGTAATATAGTACGTATTATCAAAAAATACACAAAGGATATTCTTTTTGTAGAGGCTTAGTGAGCAGTTTTATGCTGCTCTTATGAGAAAACGAGTGGTAAGTTATCCGTCAGTTTTCGTCAAAGTCTGTCATTGAATGCTATCTGGGCAAATAGGTAGACATACTTATAATCTGGGACAAACCTTCAACCTCCACCCGCACTACTGATAGAAAGACCATTACAAGCTTTTGCTACATACTCGTATGTTTAGCAACGTGTGTGATAAGCGTACCAAAACTATTTCAAAGTGCTTAGGTAATTATAATGAAAAATCATGACAATAAACTTATCAAAGTGAAAAATTAAAGCAAACCCCTGCTTTAAAAATACAGAACAATTCAATAATATGTTTTTAATAATAAAGGGCAGCTGTAGTGCAAAACCAATAGAAATTGTATGGGGGTACAGGGGTACCCGGTCATTGACTCTCGTAGGTGTCAACTTTGTAACCATTTTAAATAGAGACCAAGTAAATACGAGTATTATTAACATTTTCTTTTCCTGTAACATTTATAAACGTCTAAATCGCGACGATCTAGAGTTTTATCGCCATATCTACATTATTAGGAATTACGAGCATTTTTAAATTGAAAAAGGTACCCAGGTACCCGGTCATTGACCCTAGACTTAATAGTGTACCCTACAAATTCCGTAGTGAATTTTTCAATTTAAAATAAGACAAGTCTGTCAATGATTCTTTACTTGAAATTTAATTATTGGTGGCAATAATTAAGAAATTTGGAGACAACTTTACGCAAAACCTGATAACAATATCTTGTATAGATTTATATTTTAAAATAAGGTATATTTACTTTTTTTTAAAACTATTTTTAGCTTAACAAACACAAGCGTCAACAGCAGGTCATCAGGGTGACAGAGAAAAAAACTTAAGGAACAAAAATCACAATTATTATGGTACGAGTACTATTTAAGCAAAATTCATTGCGATTTTATATTATTATTTATATTACTAAAATTTAATGAAATAGCGGACATAAAAATGAAGATAATTAATAAACCCCTCGTCCTAAAAATATTTGTGTTATGTACTTAAGGTTTTCATGCGGTAATGCCTCAATAACATACCCAGCTAAAAAAATATATATGGAGCATATATGATATTATATGATATGATATTATGATATTATATATGGACATTTATGATAATATATATTCATACATTTTCATACATGTATGAGTAAATATTCCCTTTAAAAAAGCGCACTGCTGTGCAATAAATTAAATTACTAAAATAATTATTTTTTTATAAGCTTTTGTACAGAAAGGTTGTGTTTAATGAAACATTTGCTCGAACAAAATAATTCAAAACGAACTGAAAGACATTACATTCGATATTTGAATATAAAGGGAGAATCGATTATTAAAAAAAACCCAAAACTCATATTCGTGCACAAAATTTAATTTAAGAAATTAGATTAAAAATCAATTATAAAAGAAAAAATAATCACTATTTATACTAATACTAGTTTTCAATATAAACTCTGTTTCTTAAAAATATGTAGAAAATTCCGTTATTTTCTATAAAATTAATGACAGAATTATCCTTTTGATTATTTGATTAATTTAATAGGCCGACAATATATAAAATCCTACAAGAATGATTTTTTTTTGTTACCAGAGTTTTTATTTTTTAAACTTTGAGGCTGTATGCACATAGACTTTGCATATCGTTTGTATTTTCTAATAGATTTCCAATTCACCAGTGGTAAAATAAGAGGGAAAAAGATCGAGTTAATCGAGTTAATAAAATGCAAGAGTTTTTGATTGCAATAACGATCTTATTTGAGATATCATGGCTCAATTATTACATCTTATTCATATAAATAGATTCACATGTAAATAGCTTGATAATTAAATTTCCATATATAAGCTCATATATCATAATACATTTCATATATTCGTCCATATATCAATTCACATATAATAGTTTATTTTGTTGGAACTATTGTTTCATTTAATGCAACGTCCCTGTACAAAATCTTACAAAAATATAATTTTAGTAATTTAATTTATTTAATTAATTTTAATTTCTGGGAATTTAACATATGAATCCGTACACCGAAGTTTAGAGAAGGTACAGAAGAAACGCTAGGACTGCATCTTTGAAAGATATATACACATTTGTATGCAAAAATATATATTTTAAATTGTTTGCCTGACTCCTTATATGTTCATTTTAAGATGCTTGCAAAGCAATTGCTCGTATTACTTGTATCATATCTCATCAAATTGTATCTATAACTTTTTTCTGCAGCAACATCGTAATCCACATAAATTTTTGAAAACATTAGTTTCCGCTTTGTTCCTGTTGTGCAACGATTCGTTCAGATTACATTGGTATGTTCATAAAAATTGTCCATCTTTACCGTAGGTACAACTCTGCCAAATTTAGTTAGAAAATATTTAGGAGTCCTTTTAAGTTATTCTGCAGAAAAAAAAATTCAGAACTAAAGTATTTTTTGGCATAATATGTTAACGAAATTTGTCTGGTGGACTCTTAGCTAAATTTTTGTCATATAAAGCTTAGAGCTATCACCAAGTTCAAATTAGGTATTGGCCAAAAACTGATGACAACATATTTTTAGGCTGCACTGACTTTAGAAATCTTTGGAGGCCCATAAAAATTTGGTCACCAAAACCGCCAAACTGAGTATAGGGCCTTACTAGACTTTGGTAGTACTATCGAACCTGTTCCATCCAGTCCGTGTTTTTATCCAAAGTCTTCATTTGTTGCATAGTGTAATTATTACAATTCAGTAGTTCCACTCAAAAAACGAGGAGTATGAAAAAACATCATTTCATTAATAACAAGTCCACACATACACCTGACCTGAGAGGTAATTCGAATAACTTTCCCAAACAGATGTTTGCATGAAACATGCTCCATCAGACAGACAGAGTAATAATATTTCCTTTCAAAAGCATTTTATACTACTGGGATACTGTTTCGTTTAACCTAAATTAAAATCAGGGTTGCAATACTACTTTTTTTAATTTACACAAACAGGAATAAAAACCAACAAGAAAATATAACAATATGGGCAACAATAACAACAAAGAATATTTTTATACTCTCACTGTCGTCTGTAGGAAAAAGAAAAATTACTACTTTACTGATGGCTGACGGAATGCTGCCTGCAGGATGCCAAACTTAGGGTAGGAGTATCCTTTCCTTGTTGTTATTTTTTCTCAATACACTCAAAGTTGTTGTTGGTGTTGTCGTTATTTCTATTATGCTGCTTTCATTTTATTCTCCTGTATGGGTGCAAATGACAAATGGCGACGAATTCGTCAATGTCAAAATCAGACTGTTACAAAACAGTTTGTTGTATTCGTTGAATGCACAAACATGCGCACACTTTTCTACATACGAATTACAATACACACACATATACATAAGGATTTTTATACATTCATACACGCGTATTCAAAATGTTTTAATTTTTTTTAGTTTTAAGCATTGTAGCATGTTGCGTAGCATGATTGCGATATGATGTTACGCGTTTATAAGTACGAAAATGATTTTAAAGTAGATACATTTTAGCAGACACAGTGTCTTACATAAGTTTCGAAAGTTATTTAATTAAGAATATAATTTTTACAAAACGTTTAGGATTTTATAGATATGAACCTTGCATTTACCTTACCTCTTTCGATTTTTATTAAATCTTTCTAATACATATCAGACAAACTTTTTATTTTGATATCTATCACCGGATTAATAATATTTTATATTATCTCCAAAAAGTTTAATCGTCTACTACACGCAGCGAAAAATATGTTATTGGAATAGTTGAGAAAACATTCCCCCTTATTGTGAGTGGCGTCGTCAACGTCACATCAAGACGACAGTACAAATTGTCACTTGTCTATTCATTGTCGAAATCAGTTGACTACTATTAATATGCTCCATTAATTTACAAAGCCTTACAGATTAGTAAGAGATTGTCAATAAGAGCCAATTGTTGCCGATAAGCAGTAGACAAGTGACAATATTTACTTTCTTCTTGATATGACGTCGACGACGCCAATCACAATAAGGGGCTATATCATGTTTTCTGAAACAAATGTGCGGTCGTTGAAAACTAGTTATTTGTTATTTTAAACATTAATTGTGCTACGATTAACAAAGTATTATTTACATTTAATAATTACATGATTATATGCATAAAGAGTGTGATATGGTTAGAGTTTAAAAATATTGTTTTGTTAAAAACTTCTGACTACAACAAAATTTGTATTACTATATAAAAATAATACAGTGTAAATGACAATTTAATGTTATAAAAAACCATAATATATTAAGTTTTAAAAAAATTTATTTTTCCAAAAGATCTTCCGGCAGTTCAGTGTTTTGCTTGTAAGTTATCGGTTGCGTACTACGCGTATTGTTAAATAAATAAATATACAAACTGCTATACATAGTTAGCAATTTTATAAATTAAGTGGAAACAAGAGGTATAAGAAAATATACATGTATTTAGATCAAGCTTGGCCACTGAGAAAACACCGAGAGAAATGTATTCGCGTATGTGTATTCATTTGTATAAGAAGCCATTTAATGTTAGGCACAATGTGCATGCAAAGTTTCAACAGAGTAGTTTGTGTTTTAATTTTTGAAATTTCCGTTTTTTCTTGGTTGTACACTGAAAACCAGTTTTCAGTTCATTGATTTAAATTCATTGAAATTCAAAGTACTATACGATGTTTCAAAAAAAATTTCCCTGAAATTCAATGTAAAATTTTATGTAGATATGAACGGAATGTTGAAACCATTCCTTGATATTATTCTTTTAATTTAATAACGAACAAGTTTTTTGATTTAACGTACAATACATTGAATTTAAGGAACACGTTAATTCTCATATAAATAAAAGAAAAAAGTTTAGCAAATTTCAAGAAAGTGTACTTTGATTCAGGAAACCCGTTCATTGATTTTAAGTAATGTACGTTGAATTTGACTTCAAGAACAAGAAGAAGATGTTTTATTCAATTAACGAGTACTGTGATTCAAGGAAACACCATTTGAATTTGAGTGCAGAGGAACTAAATAGCACTTAGCAGGCATGCAGCAATTGCAGAATTAATGAAGTATAACAAGCTTCCATTTTAGCCGAAGTTTTTAACAGATGGCCCGAGTATAAGAAACCGAATAGATTTCGATATGTGCGTATATAAATCTTTACTGTTTTATACTTTAAGTATTTATTGCAAAATAAATATTTATCACTATATTTCAGATTGACAAAGACTTTGGCGTGTCTTTTGGGAAACGTGAAGGTATTTTCTTTAACTGGCCGGAATGATTTGCGAAGAGAACAACATCAAAGATAAAACTACTCGTATATACAACAATTATATATTAACAGTCTAATTTATAAAAATTATTAAGGCTTAATATAGGGTTTATAAAACAGATTTCCATACAAACCCTTTATAAAGCTTTAATAATTTTTATAAATAGGGCAGTAATAATTTAGTAGACTATGATATTATCATAACCAAATTTTCTTATGTACATACATACGAGTACTTACATATATACATATATGATAAATTATTTCTTATGATGTGAATTTTTAAATAAAATACTCAATTTTATTCAGAAATAATTTCTTAGTCGGGCTTAAGTTCAGTAATTTCAATTCTTATTAAATGAAATATTTTTTTATTTATTTTTTATTAATTAATGTGAGTTTCTAAGGAAGAGAAGAAAAATTAAATTAGACTATAAGCTGGGGGAAATACCGATATCTTTCTGTGCATCAACGCACGTCATCAGCACCCAAGTCTATCTACTGGGGTAGAGATTGTTATTAACATCAGCTATTTAACGCAAATTTTTAATGAAATGGAATATGAGAAAATACTCAATTTAATATGAGCTTGATTATTATTATATTTATTAAAGTCAAGGAATAAATAAATAAAAAAAATCAATGAATGCGTTCATTGGGCCAAGGAATAGGTTCCTTAAATTCAAGGAAATATGTCATTAAATTCAAAGTATAAATACATTGGGTCAACGAATAAGTTCATTGTATTCAATATATAGGTTTAATGAATTTACGTAAGGTTTCAACGTAAGGATGCCAATGATTGGCACACGTTGAATTCAATGAACCTGTTCCTCAGGTGAAAAATAAGGAATAAATTCTTTGAATTAATGAACTTTTTCGTTGTTTTTATGTACCTTTTTGGTTCAGTGTATGTACGTGCATTACTTGAATCGAATTACAAATCATAGACTCGACGTTATGTTTATTACATTTGTGATTATATGTCACTGTTTGTTTTCACTACCAAATTTGTAGGAATTCTAGAGCCTGAAAAATTATTTTATATCAGCAATTTAGCGGTATGAAGAGTATTAATGAGGGTCAAACACATGAAGAAAGTCAGATAAAATCGATAGTCTATAAATTTACATTTTAAACAGACATGAAAATTTACATATGAACTATAAAATTTACACATTAGACTTAGAAACTATGCCGGGTAAAACACGCACTATTTTAAAAGATTATCACAAAGTGACCCAAGTAGAGCATATATATTTCTATTCGAATTTTTTAAAATCATTGCCCTTAATATACTTTATTACATTAAAAATTAGTCTTTAATAAATTTCAGAGTTAATTCAAATTTTATTCTACTTACTCATAATATTGCTCTATTAACAATATGAATTGCTTTTACACACTTTTGCTTGAAAATATTAAAGAGCTAACTTTGAAATCATCCCCAAATATATATACGAGTATTTTTACTCTTATCTGTGTGAATATCTCAATTTCTAATACAAGAACTAAGTTCTGAAGAATAAAAACTTTGTATGGTTCGCTAATATTCTAATACAAAATGTGGTTTTATTTTTAACTAATGTGAAAGTAATTCAACTGAAACTTTTCACAATTGATGTATGTATATTCATACAATGCTCAGGTAAGGGAAGTTTTAGTAAATTTATACTTTAATCTTCATTTTATTGCATTCTTTTCTGCAGTCGAAGTTTCAAAAATTATTTGTTGTAATTAGTTTTTTCATTTTCTTCAGATTCCAATATAATTTTTTCTTCACTTTTCTTTGCATTTTGAGTTTCTTGTACTTAGTTTGTATAATTTCGTTTCGTTCACTTTGTAATTGACCGCTGTTGCTGCTCTTTTGAATAGATGAAAGGGAAAGTGAACGAATGAGATGTGAATGATTAGTTGTAAATGTATAATTAGTTTAATAAGACTCATTTATTTGCAGTTAAGTGCATGTATGTTCCTATTTCTATGGTTCTTGTAATAAACATGTGAATGTTTTTGAAAAATTAGTACCTCGCCCAAACATAATTTTCAATTGGTCGAGACTTTATTTATTAATCAAGTCAAGTAAATTTAGTTTCATTTACCTCTCATTCGGTTTGTGTTTTCAATTTAATGAGGAACATAAATTTCTCATTACCAAAAATATGTACATAAATACGTATGTACATTAGACCGACTCACTGCAAAAAAGTTTTTGTTCCCCTCTCAAATCAAAGATTGGTCTTTTCAATGGGGACTCCCAAAACATTTGAGGAGTCGAGTGATGACCGTTCTTGAGCTGGACCGTGTGTAAAAAGGTCTATTTGTTAAGTTTTTTGCATAAGCATTTTCATAGCAGGTGCTACTTGTATTAAAATAAATTCTATTGGTGAAATTTATTTGCTGGTGGTTAAGCGATGTCTATATGCATTTCATTGTTGCTTTAACGAATCGTCAGTAGACTTCAACCACACATTTTGAACAGTCACAAACAATGAAATGCATATAGACATCGCTTAACCACCAGCAAATAAATTTCACTTATAATATAATTATGACAATATGTCGAATAATAAATCTCTTGAATAAATTCTATTGTTTTTTAATTCTTATTAGATTTGAGTCATTGTTAATATAATATCTGTTGTTAGTTCTCGTGCAAACTTTCGCGAAAACTATTGACATAAATAAGCTAACAATGACTTAAATCAAATAGTACTTAAAAAATAATAGATTTTATTTTAATATAAGTAGCACCTGCTATGAAAATGCTTAAAAAATCGTAGTTTTCGTGGAATAAAGCATTGCTGATTGCACGAATGGTAAAGTTTCACACAAAAAAGTAATATGAATGAGTTTGTAATATTAATTGAAATATTTGTAATATTAATTAAAAAATTAATTAAATTTTCACCTATAAACAATTTGATAATATCAATTAAGTTTTTCCACTCAAATTAATTAATACAATTAAAAATTTAATTGAATCAATTAAATTATTAATTGAAAACATTAATTGGTGAATACTTTTTTCTGTGTTAGCTTCCAAAAAGTGCACGAAACAATTGTTTTTTTTTTTGGAATAAGGTGTTAACAAGATTTGTTCGGTAGAATGCTAGCTACATTATTGCTTTATATAGTTTAGAGCTATAACCAAGTTTGAATTAACTATTGGCCAAAAACTCATAAGACCATTTTGAGGCCTCACTGATTTTCGAAATCATTGGAGGCCCATAAAAAATTGACACCAAAGTCGCCAAACTGAGTATAGGGTTTTATTACACTTTGGCAGTACACGTACAATCGAACCTATACTGTCCAGTCCGTGTGTTTTTACAAAGTCTCAATTTGTTGCTTAGTGAAATTTAACTAACAACCCGTTTATCGGTTATTTATGCGCTGTCATATTTTCTACTTGCTCAAACATCCAGCTTGTTTGTGTTATTGCACTTGCTGATGTCACGTAGCCACCCTTTAAAGCAAATTGACTTGACTGATTTATATAAAGTTGTGGGATTCCCCTTTTTATTTGTCTATACGTACACGGTTGTGTTTAGTTTGTGATTTGATCTGGTAAAAGTTGCATTGATTTTATACATTGGGGATAAATGGAAAAACATTATTTGAATGAGGATGATATTTATGCAGTGCTCAATACAAAAAGTATAACGGATATATCATACTCAGATATGAAATATGTTTCAGAAAATGATGATAGAAGTGTTTTTTAAGGAGAACGTGAACCAAATGTGGATTCAGTTAGTGCAGACCCATTGTTTATGGCAAAAAACCAAATGGTGTGGAGTGCTAATTCATTACAAAACCGTTTTGATTTTCTGCTCAGAATATTATTTCAGCAGAACCGGGCCAAACTGGACTGAACATCTATGTGCAATGATATATTTACAATGACGATTTTGATCGCAATAATGTCTGAATGTACTTTCAACATGATTACAATTTAGCTCCGCTTTGATAATGTTGAAAGTCGACGACAAATGCGTAGTAACGACAAGTTTCCTCTTATACGTGACCTGCGGGAGTGTTAGCATGTCCTTCTTCAAACAATTATCATGAGAATGTCACAATTGACAAGCAGCGTATTGTATTCAAGGTTCGATGTTCCTTTCGACAATTTATGTCCTCAAAACCTGCAAAATATGGTTTGACTTTGTTTGGCAAGCGCGCATATGATGAAACAAAGTAGATTACCATAGCAACAATTTTCAGCCAAGTTATTGACAGATATACAAACCTTATCTTCAATTTCGGCGAGCTCATCATAAATTACTTCTTCTAAGGCAGGGAAAAGAAAGCGAGGAATCTTTAGTTGATGTACCGATAAGTCTGACATAAAACGCTTCACTTGCGAAAGTTTTATTTGCAAAACAAACCGTGTAATGAAAAAACACTTTCAATAAAATACAATTTTTCTTGTAAATAAACGCATCAAAGGCTTCTACAGAAGGCAAAGTACATCAATGATTTAAACCATCAGATGCACAAACGGAGCTGTAATGACGTAATGTTTGTTTTGAAGTGGGTAAATCCTCAATAACATAGCGATCATTAGGTAAAATTTTTGCGACTAAAAGGAGCTTCATTACTCACAAGAACCCGATCGTGGACGACATTTTTCTTGGTTTTGAAAGAGATTTGTCATTCTGCTGCTTATAATTCATTTTGTTGTCATCGATTTTCTCTAGAGCAGTTTTACATTAACCAGGGGAAACGTCACCTCCGTCATGTATGATAAAATCCCAATTAGACATGTACAAAGTAACTGCATCACCATAAGCTAGCATGGAATGGGAGAAACAACAATAATAAGGAATAAATCCAATACTATCATTTACAGGGATGGGTCAAAATTAGAAACCGACCGAATATCGGATTTTAAAACTTTTCCAGGAACTTAAAAATTAATGGAAGCAATGGACTAAAAAAGAGCACACCAGATATTAGGAGAACTTTACTGTTGGAAGAGTCACTTAAATTCTTTGGGAAAGCCCAAATAGTAAAAGTATAATAGAGATAGTAAGTTTAAAAGGGCCAACATTTCGAAACTTGGTTTGCATAATAACAGCCAGTCACCAGGCTTGTAGAGCTTACCAAAAGGACAATGATGAAACTCTCGAACACTACTTGTGTTACTGTCCAGCACTCAGTCAAAATAGAAGACAAATCTTCCATCTGGAATATAAACCAGATATGGAATATCTTAGTGATTTAGACTGGAAGAACCTAAGAGAGTATATTGAAGAGACTAGGTTTCTAATCTGACTAAGTTTAATAGGTTTTTCATGGTTTTTATTGGGTATCTCCCCAATAGTTTTATGAAGAGCGCACAACATGATATAAAAGCATATTTTTTGCCCCTCTTTTCAACATAACCTAACCTAGAGCAGTTTCACGTATGTCGTTCAAGCGATGCAAACGTTTTCCTTCATTCAGATCGTCTTTAGTATCACCGTCATCATGAAGAGCAAGCTTATTTTCCACAATATCACGAGGCTTGTAGCCATAAAGTAATTCATTTGGTGAACGAGTTTGAGTGGCTAGTAACAACATAGAAAGAATTGTACACATTGGTCGTTCGAACTGCATTCAAAGTATGCTTAATGAAATTACTTCTTATTCCTTGTTTTCTTATGATTTAAACTTGTGTCACTCTTTAACAAACACCCTTTATATTCATAAAGTTTACTGGATTTAGGAAACGGACCCTATATATATATATACATATATATTTTTTTAACAGCAATTAAAAAAACAATCCTTATATCATAATGTTTGTGAAAAATATATTTCGGTAGCACTCACATCAATTTTCTTTGAATTGTATGTGAAAATAGTTCTGTTATAAATAACCATTGAGAATTTGGAAATACATCACTTGGTTCGTGTTTTATAATTTTTTGCTATCCTTTTTTGTTTTTGTTATTGTGATAATGAATGAATGTGTTTTTTGTGGGGTCTACTGCCAATAAGCCTAAAGCAATCCTTTGGCCTACAATATTTATACCAAATGACCACCCCCTTTCCATTCTCATTCCCCATTATTATGACCATTTTCATATCATCTATTACTAAGGAGAAGAGCAAGAGCAGCAGTTGGAACAGAACAAAAGGGCTGTTTTTGGGTGTCCATATAAATGACCAAAACATCACATCGAAATCCCAACGGTAACGTGCTTGCAAGATAAAATGTTTCAATGTCCAATCAGGTAATTTGTCAAAATGTTCCACAGAGAAAATTCTGTGCAACACTAAACCATGGTTTTCTGTTTATTTTTATTCTTTTTACATTTTTAGGCTTGAAAGCTCGACAAAATAAATTTAGTTATTTATTCATCCCTTCTGTTCCAGATAAATATAAATAAATCTGCCATTTTTTCGTGTGCAATTTTTTTTAAAACGTTTTTTATGAAATAACACAAACAAATAAAAATGGTTGATGTTTAGTAACTTTTTTTTTTATTTTCATATTAAAATTCTATGATAATTTTTAAACTTAAATGACGAACGTGTATCAAGTTGAATGGGTGGCAGAAAAAAATACTGTTATGTAAAATGAAATTTGCAAAAAATTCCAAAAATGTTTTTCCTAAAAAACTAAATGCTTTAAATGAAATTCTATTCCGCGTGAATATATGTAGATTCTACATCTATTTATTAAATATTATTAATTATAATAAATAGTATTATTATGAAATTTTTGATCTAAGTGAATGAGACTTCGGTCTTGGACTGGTGTGTCAGAAATTGCACAAAATAGATTGGTATTGAAAATCAGAAAAATCGAGCAGACGGTTTCAGAGCTGAAAAACTTAAACTTGATTTTGCCATAAAAAAGTAAGTAGCGAAAACTAATTTTTTTTATTTTTTAAATAAACTTATTTCATGTTTCAGTACGAACAAAATTGGTATTAAAAATAAAAAACATACTAAAAAAACAAAAAAAAACACAACAAACTTTTTTTGTTATATCAAAATAACCTACTAAAACTAATTTTTCCTTTTTCTCTATAAATAAAGAAATCAGAGAAATCTTAAGGAATGATTCCAGGGTTGGGAGACTTACATTTTTTGTTATATATAAAAGTAACCAGGTCTAATTAATTTTTTTTCTTTTTATTTATAAATTAAAGATATTTAATGCTTTGGAAAGAAAAGATAAAAAATTATAAAAATAAAATCCTCAGCCCCGAGCTGGAAAATTGAAACTTTTTTTGGATATTAAAGTAACTAAATAAAACTAATTTTTTTCCTTATTTACTTTTTTTCCTTTTTCACTTAACATACTTTATATATGTTTTAAAGAACAAGATTGGTATAAGGAATCAGAAATTTCTATAGGGATGGTTTCAGGGTTGGAAAGCGTACACTTTTTGTGATATAAAACTAGTTATTTGTTCGGTAATTTAATAATTTAATTTAGTATAAGTGAAATTTATTTGCTGGTGGTTAAGCGATGTCTATATGCATTCCATTGCTGCTTTAACAAATCGTCAGTAGACTTCAACCACACATTTTGAACAGTCACAAACCTCTTATCTTATGCACAGACTTTCATAATCTATTTGAGAATTCACAAATATTAATATTTTTGAAAATCACAAAAGAAAAATAAGCATAGTATGCTTAGTAACTTATCCAAAACCCACCAAATAATTTTTATTCGATATGAATCTATTTTATTTAATTAGAATATTATTTTTCATTTTGCCTTATAAATACTTTTATTGTTATCCAATGGATTTCTAATTGTATAAAGGTGTAGAAAAATAAAATAGATTCATATCGAATAAAAATTATTTGGTCTATCGTTGACAGCATGTAACGAGTTCTTATTAATTTTTAGTAAATGGAGATAAAAATAAAACTCATCGCTAAAGAGCAGTCATAACTATAAAATAAATCAAAGGAAATGTTCCATTTCATTTCCCTGAAACCATTACTTTCTGCTGAGCAAAAGCTAAAGCTTCTTTAGAAATAAACCGTTTACATAATCGCGATATATGTATATCATTTGCAATGGGATGTTCAACTTGAGACACTAAACATCTTTGCAACATCAAAGAGAATTAAAAACGGGAAAATATAAAATAAGTTAGTTTACTTGGTATGGAGGTAAAATACTAAGGGCCATTATCATAACTTGTCGTTAGTAAAAGATAGGATTTGATTGGATGGATAAAGACTTTTTCATTATTACAACTTCACTTTAACCAAAAGTGCGCGATAAGTTAAAAGCAAGTTCACCAAACCTGTAACTTTTATTGTGAGGTTTAGTCATTTCAAGTTGCTACACTTTCTACTTTATATATTACGGTCAAATTTTATTTGAACAAAATATGACACAAAATAAAAACAATATAATACAAACATATAATAATAAAAAAATTAATGAATTGGCAAAAATTGTTTCATTTTGTTTGTAGTTTGGCAAATACACAAAAGCAAGTTGCCACTAAGTATTTTTAACAATCAGTTACCACAAGATACACAGAAATGTTGCCACCAAACAAAAATTAACTATTTTATCGGACAGTTGTAATAATGGAAAAATTTTAAAGGTCACTTTAAAGTTCACTTTTGCTAAACTTATGATTAACTAACCGGAAGTTTATCGTAAAGTCACAATGATGGCACAAAGACTGTTTTAGGGGTATTAAATAGCAACACGGTTTTTGAACATCTCGAGAGCGAGTAAACAAGCTTAAATTTTTTTGTATTGTATTGATGTGACGTCGATGTTGACAACTGGAATAAAGGTGAATGTAAAATATTTCTTAAATACAGAGAGTTAAATGAAATATTCAACTATTGCTAATATCGAACATAAATTACTTGAATCAAATTCTTTAGTCGAAAAATACCGAGAGGTGACTTACTAAAAATTGCGCTAGAGCAAAAAATTATAAATTTTTTCCCAAAACAAATATGTATGTACATATGTACTTATGTATGTATCTGAATACTACATATACGTACATCGGTGAAGGGTATATAAGATTCGGCACAGCCGAATATAGCGCTCTTACTCGTTGAATATATTTTTAGCATATTTTTTCTGTATATTGAAATCAGCTTGTAAGAGTGGAAGGACAATTATCCCCGTGAGAACAGAGCGAGACGGAAAAACACGATTAAGGAAGGGGAATAATGGCGATTTTAAAGAAATTCCATACCCTGAAAGCTGAAATTTCCAGCCTGGCCACTTATAATATTATTATTCAAAAGTCTGATCAGAACAAAGTGTATTTTGTTCCTTCCTTCTAAATTCTTACCGAAAACTAACCAAATAAACAAACTTATTTTGTTGTCTGAATTAATTAACAAAACACAATATTTGAATCTGTAAAACAAAGATAAAAAACAAAACGAATGTAGATATTTTTATTTCTTGGCATGTAAAACAAGCCGAAAACATACAAACCATGACAAAAAAAATTTAAGCGAAATTAACAACAACAACGTAAACAACATGAATTATTATTAATGACGTTGTCTAGAGAATTTTGTGTTGAAACAAACGGAGTTTTGATTTCAATACTAAAACGAACACGGCCGAATTGAAAAAAAAAATCCAAGGAAAAAATTCAACGATGTGCCAAGCATGAAAACTAAAGTATTGTTATTTTGCTGTTAAATAAAGTTGGGTGAAACTCAAAACTTTTAGTCGACAATACAAAAAATTTAAATAAAATCTTACATTCAATTCCTGGTTTGTATTTGTACATATTTTAAAAATATTTTATTTTATTATTAAATATCAAACACAATCTCAGAGATACTTACACAAATACACGTACTCGTATGTAAAGATTTTCTGTTTCAGTTATAACAGTTCATTCTGTTGTTGAATATGATCGGGTTTGTTCTCCGCCTGTTCCTTATGCATGCAGTACTATGACAATGGTTATTAATCACATTTCGATTGTGGCATTAAGTACTACAACACTTTATAAACACAAAAATTTAAGACAGCGAGGATACAAAACGTGTGGGAAATGATATTATAATTTTTTTTAATTTCTTGTCGTTTTCATTCTTAAATAAATTGAATTTAGTCGCACAACCAATCAAGTATGAAAAGTTGCTTCCCTATAGTGCAGTAATTTTATTCATTAGAAGATGTTTTATAACTAACGATAAAAAACACAATTTGGATGAGCGGCGTATTAGCCGTAGCGAATAGTCAAAATCGGAAATAAAACATTAAAACACAATAAGAACGCAATTAAATTTTGATGGTAAGAACTTCTTACGAAGAAGTTATTACGCACGAAGTTTAATTGATTTAGCTTTACATATCTCGATTTTAAATCCAATATTTTATAAATTGTAAACACTAGTGGCCAATTAAGTAGTCTGTAAAATTTCTGATTTAAAAAGTTTTTTTTAGAGTGGGGGGTTGGGTGGGTTGCGATTAGATGCCAATTTGGTATCCTCTATTACTTTCGCAAATACCTTCTTTTAAAAAAGGAAAGTTAAGAAAAAGTGACATGTAACAGTTTTCAATTGAAAGTAAAACATACAAACGGTTAGACTGGTCAAAAACAAGAACTGATACTTCGACATAAAATTGAAGCACCGCACACTGGGGTTTCCGATATCAAAAGTGGGAATTAAATGCAAAATTAGATTTGTGAAAACCGAACAACATTTCACCGAACCGAACAACATTTCCCGTCACTACCAAAAAAATTTTGATTGTACCAACCAACTACCGTTGTGGAACTATACACTTTTAAAGTTCGAGTTATTTGACGTTTTTCTTGCGTGCAATAAAAATTTAAATTTTCGGTGTTTTAAGAATTAGTTTTCGGTGCTTTCTAAACTGAAATGAAATATATAATAAAGGAACCTTCAAACTCGTGTTAATAATATTAAATGAATGTTTTAGTTTTACTGCCTTATTCATAAAAAATATTTCAGGTTTATTAAGCGCTTATATGACATATTTCTATGGGAAATTTGTCAAATAAACCTGTAATAAACCTAAATTATTTTTTATGAATTAGACCATTAATGTTTAATTTTCCAGCTAAAAAAAAATGTATGGAGCATATATGATATCCCATATATGGTTCGGATCCGAAAAATGAGGGTATATGGCCATATATGATAACATATAATCATACATGTATGTGTAAACATTTCCTATACAGTATGCAAAGATCATATTCATACTCACTTGATTAAAAAAATCGCACTGATGTGAAATAAATTAACTTACTAAAATTACATTTTTGTAAGATTTTGTACAGGGAGGTTGTATTTAATGAGACATTTGTTTGGACAAATAATAAAAAACGAACCAAAAGACAATTTATTCATCATTTTAAGAGAAAGGGCAAATGATTATTTACACGAAATTTAATTTAAGAAGCCAGATTAAAAACTAATGCAATTAATTATAAAAGAAAAAATAATCGGTTTTTATACTAACACTAGTTTTCAATATATATTTTTTTAATATATATTGAAAACAGTAATATGAACTTTGTATCTTAAAAATATCTAGAGTATTCCGTAATTTTCTATCAAATTTGATTATTTGATTTATTTAATAGGGTTCCTTCAGGAATGGTTTTTTTCGTTAAAGTTCTAGGCATATAAACTTTGCACACCGCACATGTATTTTCTAATAGATTTCCAATTTACCAGTGATAAAAAAAGAGAGAAAAAGATCTAGTAAATAAAATTCAAGCTTTTTTGATTTCAATTGCGGTCTTATGTGAGATATCATGTATGCATACATTTTTTTTATGAATTCACATATGAAGAGCTTCGTAATTAAATTTCCATATATGGGCTGATATATCATAATACATTTCATATATTATCCATATATCAATTCATATATAATACTTTTGCCATGTATAATCCCTTACATTTCCATACATGAATTCATACATATTCGTATATACTGATATAGATCCATATATTAAAAATATATGAACCATACATATTTTTTTTAGCTGGGTTGTGTTGTAATACTTTAAACATTTTTAAAACAATTTGTAAAAAAAACATTTTGCGCATATTTGCTCCTTTTAAAATAATATGCAAATATATTTTTGCCCTTACATTTGATTTTAATAGATACATATATTAATAATTAATATACATACATATGTTTACATAAAGAGGGATTAAAAAAGGGAAAATGACGTAACTGACATATTTTTCGAAATTGACTTTGAAAATAATAATGGTGACATTTCAGTGTAATCTGTTAAAACTGTGGTCGACAAAGTTAACGTACTAACAAAAAAATTCTATGCTAATATTTGATTTAAGTCTCGATAGTGATATCAAGCGATGGGAAAGTCAACCAAATATTAAAAATATATTCAACGTAAATACAAATGTGAAAATTGTAGTGTCCCACTTAAAGTGTGAGCTTCGCTTTCAGCAGATGAAATATGAAATGCCTAGTTTTATAATAAATTTTAATTAAATGACTGAATTTCTTTTATGGTTTAATTTAATATTTCTCAAGTAAAATAAAAAATATTAAATGGAGGTTTCCAAATTTAACCAAGTCCTTTATTTTGGGTTCCAAACATAGTAACATCAGAATTTTCTTTGTGCCCCACTTTGAGTGTAAGCTGTAAATGTTACCATATTTTATCTTTTGTAAAAGATTAACTTAATACAAACTATAAAGTCGTTTTCTGTAAAACTAGTTCATTGCTCATTGGGTTATGGAGCGACATTTACATATTGTATACAAGTACATACGTACGTATGCATAACTTCATGTATTAAACTTTAAATATTGCTTATTTCATAACAAAAATTAAACAAAATATTTACACTTCACTACATGGTTCAGCGCACCATGGCCTCATTGAGTCTTGAGTTTCATTGAATTTCGATTTCCAATAAATGCTAGACATGCAAAATGAATACGAACGAACATATGGTGATGGTATGAGCACATGGGTAAACAGAGAATGCTAAATGAATGGTTGATTGTAGATGGATGCGCGCAAACAATTTTTCTTCCTTCCTTCTTGATTAATGACTTTATGACATCAGTGAGAAATTTAACCCAATAACTGAAAAGAAATAAAATTATTTACTGAGAGTACATGTTCCAACATTTTTAAAACATAATAGATGCACTCAGAGAATTTATGAGTTCAATGCAACATACTTAAAAAAAGATGAAGTCGTTGTTCTTTATACTGATTTTATATTTTGCTTTATTTGGTTATATTATATGGCCGGCGCTAAGGCGCCGCTGGCCAGGATTCGCAGGTTTATATGCAGAATCCTTTATTTTAATAAAACAATGTGCCGATTTAAGGCATGAAATAATTCTATATTTATTTTTGACTTATACTGCCTTAAATACTATTTTACAAAAATATTCTTACACAACTAGTAACGTACATAATCATACATTTAATTCATCAAAAACCCTTTTCACTAATTCAGCAGTTTATTGCAATTGCCAAATATTCAAGCTACAAAGTATTTGTTAGTTTATTAATAAAAGTTAGTGTGTCAGTACGATCAATGAAAATTTATCGTTTTGTTCCGTTTGTTTTTTCTTTTAAAAAGCAAAAGAAACAAAAGAAAATAAAAGAGGACAAAAGGTGCGTTCAGACGATGCTACACTACATCTTAAATAAACTAAAATATACTAACACATATATATTGCCAAAAATCCTTTAAATATGAGTATCAGTACAATTTCTTTAAGAAAGCTTTCAAGTGAAGGAACTCTTATTTAACACGTTTGACGAAAAAAGATGTACATGTATATGTAATTCCATGTTAACACACTGAAAGGAAAATCTTCGTGCCAGCTGTGAACTTTTTCATCGAATCACTTTGTCAGTAGTAATGAGCTAGCGTAAGATTTCATTAAATTAATTAAAATATGTCACTCTCTCAAACTCTTTCATTAAAAAAATTAAATGCTGCCATACATACATATGAACTTAAGTCATTAATTGCACCTTTTGTAAATGTTGTGAATAAGTGAGCACATTGGGTCCATGCATAAAACGTGAGCTTGAGCTCGGACTCGATCGTTTGAGTAAAAGTTGCTTGTCGTATGCATAATAAAATTTGATGTATTTGCTTTTACTCACTGCTCACGTTTGAACTCGTCTTGCTCAGTTTGAACTAAGTTAGATGAGCTTGTGCTCATTTTCATATTCATAAAAGCAGGCTTTTGCTTTCTTTTGTGAGCTCTTGCTCAAATTTTGTTGAGCATGCCTTATAATTGACTCGCGTACACTAAAAAGAAATCATGGCTGTATATTTTGTGCCACAAAGAAATATAAAATGTTATCAACAGCGTAAAACAAATTTAGCAAGTGAGGATAAAAAATTATACAGGTTTGTATTCTTAATTATTTTTTTTTTTTTATATAATTAATAACAAAATGATAAATACATATGTTTGATGATAGTAGCATCTGCTGGTTGGCTAATTATTTTTACATAACATAAGATAACAATATCGATCAGCTGTTTCCTACTGTTGCAGTTACATTACATTACAGTCGGCTAAAGGCTCAGTTAGCCAACTGTAATGCAATGTAAATGTAATGTAGGAAACAGCTGATCGATATTTTTGTATGAAAAGTAGGTTACGTTACATTACATCTCTATAACCAATTCCATTACTTTTCACATAACAATATCGATCAGCTGTTTCCTACTGTTGCATTACATTACATTACAGTCGGCTAACTGAGCCTTAACTGAGCCTTAGACGTTTGACCTTCCTTTGCTCAAGTAATTGCAATTGTTTTGAACTCATTTTTATGCATACGAAATTTAGCAAAAGCTGTTGCTGTTTGATCGAACTCGACTTACGAGCAATTGCTCACCTGACTCAACTCAGAGCTTTTACTCGTTTTTATGCATGAGACCCATTAACTGATTACACTGTTCTGCAAAAAATTTGTTTTGAATAAAAATATATGTGTTATATATATAAGGACCAGAGAACAGAAATGAGTAGTGAAAAAGTGAGTAGAGTTGAATCATGATTTATAATATCTTGTACTTATGCGCACTCATACTTATTGCTATGTTGGCTATGAATCATATTCACTCGAAAGTTTGAATTGCGCATCGAACTCATACTAAGCAACATTAAGACGTTGTTGATTTCGACAAAAATTAAATTTTTGTTTTGTACAAACAAAAATCAAAACGGCAAAAATTTTATATTTTTCTTATTAATCGGAAAGCTAAGTAAGCTTGGAATAAAATAAGTTATAAGTAATGAAAATCTGTAAAAAAAATTTGATTTTATTCAAAATTAAGGCAGGTAGCCGACTTTGGCAATACATTTATCTGTAACACACTTGCACCTTGTGGTTCAATTGCAAAGTCATACCAAGTAAAGGAATTACTTTTTTATGGTTCCTGGAATTAAAATTCAATAGAATTTGTGGAATATATGTACTCGTATGTACTCGTGGGATATAAAAAATATTGTTGCTTTTTTGTGAATTGGTCCTTAAGATCACACGCAATTCCGGGACTCAAAAACTTTGCAAATGAACCTTTTTTTGACAGGTAAAAAATATTTCTAATTAGCCTTAATAAACGACTTGGTATAAGCTATGAAAAGGAATGGAGAGGCAATTAAACGCATGAAGAGTATACATATTTCCATGTGAAAGTGAGACCAAATCGAAGGAAAGCATATTTGTTTGTCCAAATATGAGAAAGCTTTAAAGAATTGTTCAAATCTAAACTGGTTAATCAAGAATGAATAGCATGATTAGCTTTTGAAAATGTAGTTATCTCACAATTTTTTGAAAATATAAGGGCTGAAAATTATGAAGAACTGGTGCAATAACTTCTTCTTTCATGTCAACAACGCAGATGCAACGTGTTATGGAAAATCTTTTCCTTCATTCCAATTTAAACTTATTTCATGCTACCGTGCATGGCGAAAGGTTCTAGCGAGTGGTCCCCAGAAATTTTAAATGATTTCTGCTGGAAAATCAATCGCGAAACAGCAGATAAAATTTACAAAAGGAATCGATGTACTAAATAGTAATTGATTTTTATGCTACATTAGTATTTAGTTTCCTTTAAGACTTTAGTTTATATCATAGAAGCCCTTTATGTGTGAGATTTTGGTTTTTTTATCACAATATATGCGTATTTCACATTGTAATATTAGTATTTTATTTAAGTAAAAAAAATATCAAAAACAAGACGTAATGGAATTAATCTCTGAATAGATTTAAATTCAGCACACTTGCAGTATTTGGTCCCGACTTTTTCTTTTTTTTTTTGCAGAACAGTGTTATTTTATATACCTCGATAAGGACACATGCTAATATGAATGAATATTTACGCATTTGAATTTACAAATTTCTTTGTAGGACCTAAATTGGAAAAATTAATGTTTAATTCAGAAAATTTTGTGTTTGAATTGGAAAATGAGTTTTTTCCGTGTATCGACGAAAACATTATCATAAATACAATGGAAGATAAGAAATGAACAAATGCAGAAAGAGAATTAGTTCAATCACCAAATGAAAATTATCATCCTATTAATGCAACATTTCATTCATACGAAAGAAACCGCCTTATTAACTGAAAAAAAATTATCTTTTAGTGTATATACAATATTTGCATTTGATTAAAATAAATAAAGTCAAATGGTGTATACGGAGTTGTTACACTCTTTGCTCACTTTGAGCTCAAAAGGTAATAATTGATTTTTTTTTTATCTTTCAGAGTTCTTAAGTTATTTTATTTAGAACAATAGGAAAAATGATGCAAATGGGGATAGCTGAGGTGACACACAGGCGTCAACTTCGCCTGTCACCTTGTATTAATGTACATACATAAGTATGTACGTATGTATGCAAGTGTGATGAAAGTTTTGATGCTTTGTATTGTCATTTACGGTTGTTGTACGGACTCTTGAGGATGTATAATGTACATAGTGACATTTTTATATATATATATATATATATTCATATGTATATATGTATGTACAACATGCAGATATGTACATATACATACATATGTATGTACATACATATGAATGTATGTATGTATGTATGTATGTATGTATACTGCGTATTCATTGTCCTCCATTATCAAATTGTATGAGTTTTTCCTTTGTGGAATTTTCATTTTATATGCCTGTCCGTGATTATGGAACTGATGATTACGTTGATGTGACGATGATGATAATGGTGGTTGTTGCTATTTCTAGTGTATTCTATCCGTTGTGTGTGTACGTGTGTCACATTCCTATCTATATCAATCTTATGTTCGCAATGACGGATGACATTTGTCAATGTCAGACATTTTTGTTTTTCCATTTCTTTGTGTGAAGAAAAATTCGAATGGCAGGAGTGTTGCAACACTCACACTCACAGACATATGTATGTACATACATAAACACAATATTTTTGGAGTTTCTGTTGGGGGTTGTTGAGACGACGGCAATCTAAAAATTCTTCAAAATCTTTTGTTTTAAATATGTTGGTTAGACGATTTCCTGAAGGACAATATTAAAAAAAATACCCCCATTAGTCAAGTTTTAAATATAATAAGAATATAATAATGTAATAAATCTAGACGCATCAGTCTGAGTTTATCGAAAAGAGGGGAAAGAAGGAAGAAGAGGGTTACAGACTAGCGTTTACGGAATAGTTATTTCAATTAATTCAAATAGTTATTCAACAGGAAAATTTAAGAAACAGACTGTCTATGTAGGAACAGCAGTTTTAAAAATAATTGAAGAGACTCGCTTAAAAAAATGGTGCATAAAAATCCCTTAAAGCAATTTTGTGATCAGTCCAATTCTAACATACGCATCGGTAGTATGGTGGAGGTCAATGGGCAGAAAGTGCAACACTAAAAGTTTGGAGATGGTTTAATGAATGTGCTGCCTAGGTATGAGAACTACATACACCTGAGCATTGGATGACATTCTTTATGTGCAAGCTATATACACTCGTATTAGATACGAAGCAGCTCTTGCTACAAAACGTCTACAAGTGATGGGGGAATAGATCGGATAAGACAACATACTACAACATTATTGACGAAATACAACCAGACTTTGGAAATGTCCAACCGCGTACGTGAGACCAGGGTTATAGCTGAATGCGAGATATTGATACTAGAAAAACACTTCTGGGTCTATTGAACCCTAGAACAAACATCCGTGGAAGTTTGCTGCTATACGCATGGATCAAAGCTTGGGGAAAGAACCGGCCTAGGTTTTTTCATAGAAGAACCGGAGACCGCAATTTACTTCCAGTGGCCTGAGCACAATACAGTCTTTCGGGGGTTCGTGCGATCACGGAGATTTTAAAATAGATCAGCATATTCAACCTGATGGGCCATAAATCCCAATATCTTTACTGACAGCAAGTCGGAAATTAGAACAATCACAACTGAAAGGGTAAACTCTAGGACCGTTTTAGATTGCAAGAATATGATTAACGATTACGTAGTACATGACAACATTCGTCTTGTCTGGGTGCCGGCTTACTACGTCGTGACGTAACCGGAAATTAACGTGCAAAGGAACTGACGAAAACGGCGAGAACTTTACGGACAGAAATTATAATAAATGCAAAGCCTTTCAAAGCAGAGAAGATTGACTTACAAAATTGGGTGAAGATGGCCTAAAGGACACAATGGAATTGCGATACTGTGGGTAGTCTAACCAAGGTTCAAAGGGGTGTTGAAACCAAACAAGCCAGAGCTAAGAAAGTTGACTGGAATCTTAACGGGACACTATAATTTACAAGGGCACTTGTATCGGATTGCAGCCATGGATGACAATAAATGCAGGGCATGCATAGAGGACATCGAGGCAATGGAGCACTTCTTTTGTCATTGCCCAGCTTTTGCCTAAGCGAGATCCCGTTAGTTTTGGGATGACACCTTACCAGCTATTACCCACTTTATATTTATTGACTGAAACAGTTTGAAAGACTACGTAACGATACTGACTTTCTATAAAGGTGGGGTTAATTTTTTAATTAATATGAGAGCTGTACTGGCTTATGTGTATGTCCCGGACATGTTCGTAATGTCTCCTCTTTTCAACGTAGCCTAACCTAACCCAGTCTGCTGTAAAAGAAAAAAGGGTTTTTGGAACTTTTTTAACTACATTCGTATTATTGTTAAAGTGATATTAAAGTGTCGTGTCTAACGGCAAAGGACAATTTTAGTTAGTCAATATTTCAGTATTCATCAAAAAATGCTTTAACGGTGTGTTTGTCAACAGCAAACACTGGCAATCTAAAAGACAGACAGACGATATCATGACTGCCATAAAAAATTATTGCTACTACTGACAGCCACCCTTCTTTAACTTCATGAGTTTGACGAATTTCTTGTCAAATATTTTTTTGTTTTGTTTTTTATTAAAATTATTTCTCAGAATTGGCTGGCTTCTGTACTTGTGTGCATTCTGGGAGTGTCAGTCAGTGGCTTTGTTTTTCTTTGGAATTCTCGTGTAGAAAATCCCGGTTTTTTACAAACATACATACATACGTATATAACATACATACATATTTCCTAAATAAATATTTGCATTCTTATGGGGCGAATACAAACACCCTCACACGATGTTTGATTATGAACCACTTTACTTCATTTCACTTTCTTTTATTGACTTAAGGGACCACGTCATGTGTGCGGTATTTTGTCATTGATTTCATTTTTGTGCAACTAAGACAGCAGTTGGATCGAATTTTCTTCCCCATTTCGTAAATACAGAATTGGTTATTTTGTATCATTCGACTATTGATTCAGGCATTTCCTTTGGTTGCATAAGTAGCATAAGGTTTATTTTAAAACAGGAAATTGGATTAAGAACAATTGTTATTGATGCGTAAACTGCAGCATTTTGCCACTATACTTTGATTAATACGAACTGTCATATTTTAAATTGAACAACTGTCGAAATTTTATCAATAGTTGGTTAAGATTTTATTACATAAATTTTGGTTAAGATACAAGAACTAGTTCATCTATGTTTGCATATGTATTTATTTATGGGAGGCTATAAGAGTTGTGTAGTTCATGAGCGATTCAGTAAATTGAACAATATTTTGCAAGTTAAATATAAAAAAAAATTCAAATTAAATTTTTTAGTATTAATCATTTATTGATTAAATACTATCTTATATATGTATGTAGTTGCAACCTGTCTCTTGACATGGAAAATTTATGATTACTATGTTGAAATTTGTTTTTTTAAATGTTTAGCGATTCTATCTTTGGCGTGCAAAAAATGGTGCGCAAGAACTTTGAATGGCACAGATTTATTACAAATTCAATTAATTAAAAAAATTAAATTATCGTAAAGGCTGCTTACATAATTCCAATAGTTTAATAAATATTTAAACATTGCAAGATTTCTAAGAGAGATTTAAACACTAAGTGTACATTATCACTCTCCAATTAATCATCAGGAGACTCGTTAAGGAGTTGTATATCAAACACCATCGCCTATTAAATAGCTCTTGACTAGCTCGGTAGTTAAATATTAGATGAAGTATATAATTATTTGTATGTGCCCCGGTAGCCTAGTGCTAGGCTATCAGAGCGGAGGTAATGGGCTCGATTCCCATCAAAGACTCTGGCCTCTTTCAGAAACTCTTCAATATATTTCAACTGAAAAATTCTTGAGAAAAATTAAAAAAAAAATTCAACTTCTTATACAAAAACTATCAAAATGTTATTAAAAATTCTTTTTACCCAGCTGCGCGACTCCAAGACGGATATTGAATGCTTCCTTTGATTTATATTAGCTGAACGCGTGCACGACATTTCAACATTTGGTGTTTGAAAATCATATTTAGCTCCTCTTCTAATTTTTCATTGCTGATGACCATTTAGGATCTTTAACGGTAAAACGTTGGCCGCATTCGGGTTATTTAATTTTTATTTAATTTTTATCATAACTAACTTACGATATTCAAAAATGTAATCCTGAATACAATTTCGAGAGTTTTTCTTTTCCAATAAACCACACAAAGCATTGAACTTCAATTTCTCTTACCTATTACAAAAGAAGGGAAATCAGAAATTTATTGAGAATATTGTCTGTTTTATAAAATATAAAATAATATTCTATATACATACATATCGTATACCTATTGCCAATTGTTATTGAAAATGTTTAGCAAAATATAAAAAATCCAAATAAGATCAAACGAGATCTGGATCAAGTCCCAAAAATTGGGAATAATTCTTATGATATCAAAAAGTTAAGTCTTGTCTTCTTTAAGAGTTCAAATAGTTATATTTGTATTAATTATATATATATTATTTATATATAAAGAAAATTAATTCTCAATAGACTAAATAATAAAACAAAGATTATTTTGAAAAATTTTTCGAGGTACGTGACATATAGATTTTAACATATTCTTTTCACCGCGTCCTTCTCAACTATTTTACTTAGAGTTTTAATAGAGGTATAAAAAGAAACGTTAATGTTAATTATCACTATTTTTGATAAGCTACAAAAATTAATAAAAATAATCTTGCAGTTAAAAAACCTTCTCCTGAAAAATTATTTTATATTTGACTCTTGTAGTTGTCACAAAAACGGGTAAAACTGAGTTTAAGAATCCTGTTTACAGCAAGAAGACTAGGGTCTTATTGTAGTACTTGTAAGCAAATAACTGGCAGATAAATTGAAAACAAAACTCTGAATTTCGCAACTATCTAAAAATATAAATAACAAGCAATGAAAATAAAATTCTATATACAAAAATAAAGTAGAATTTTAAAACATTTGCTTCCCTTGAAAATGTGATACGTGATTCTTTCTTTGTTTTTAATTTTTTATTTTTACTTTTTTGTTCACTTTGTTCTCGTCATGTCCATCGAGTGATTTTGATGAATTGCTGTCATTAATCTATGACGTACACAGCTCAAATACAACAAAAAAGGATATACGTTCATGGCTGCACATAAACACATACATACTACACATACCACCATCTCCTGGATGCTCTGACTCTCTGTTACAGAAATATATACATACTCGTACATAAAATAAAAATGAAACTCGTATTATGACCAAAAACTACTTTAATGCTTTGGTAACCAAAAACGTACAAAAATATTTGAAAAAAAAACGTATTTGAACATTCAACGGAAGAAAATCGTAACAATAATATTAAGGGATTACAATGAAATAAACCGAAATACCAGAGCAGACGTCATTGGGGTTGGTTTTTGGTCAAACGCTCTAGCTGAATGGTATTTCATAATATTTCTATTTAATTCACTTTTGGGATTGGGTTCTTCGTAGGCATTTTACGACTTAGTTTGATAAACATTTTAATTGAAACTTCTGGTATGATGTACAACAAAAAATTCGTAATGATTCTTTGTGAATAAAACTACAATATGTAAAACGAAACATACCCTTTACATCGATATATCCGTACCCACATACGAGTACACCAATAAATCGTTAAAAAACAATGTAAGACGATTAATAATTTATTGTATACCTCTTAATTGTGAATGTTAAGACAAGATTTGAAAAATAAACTATAGGTCAGTGGAATTGTTGCGTAAAAGTTATTTACATAGATCAACTGTTTGTAGCTCAACTTCCCAGTAGTATATATCGTAATCGACGACATAAGTATGTACATTCAAAGGAAAATATTCGTGCCAGCTTCGAATTTTTTCATTTAACCAATGAATTCTGTCATTAATAACGAGGAAACGTAAGATTTCATTGCATTAATGAAAATTTTTCATAAAATTTCGTATAAAACATTTCGCGAAACTCTTTTTTGTCAAAAAAATTAAATAATGCCATTATAAATATGAAATTAAGTCACTGATGGCACTTTTTGCAAATGTTGTGATGTGAAGTGATCACCACATCAACTGAAACTGTCTGTATACCAACATTTTATTAATTATATTACCTCCATAAAGACACAATACTAACCCTTTAACAGTCACTCAGTGTATCGAACTCACACTGTCCATTTTCATCAGATTTGTAGACAACGCCTTAACCACTTCATCCAATCGCATTATAAAAACAGCGTGCATTCAAAACTTTTAAAGTTTTTTCAAATCAAAAATGTTTCCTACGAAAACTGTGTCGTTGTATGCAAGAAACATTTTCATTGTATGTGTTATATATTTTCTTTCTTAGACTTTTGGGGAATTAAAAAAAAATCGTTTGAACGGTATATTTTTGGTATAAACATTTATTTTATTTCATGTATTGTCTTCTTAAAATTACCAAAAAAAAAATAATTTCATAATATCAACAAATATATCTGTGACAAAAATGTAAAAGTGCTGAAGTGGAGATATGCTGATTTTGAGTTAATGGTACTTTCATAATCTGTATATTTGAAAGTACCCCTGGTCAAAATGAAAATTTAGTTTAGGTGATTTTTAAAGAAGATATAGCACAATGACTTGCGGTTTATCTTTTTAATACTTCTAATCTCATTTGGAATAATAGCTTATTTTAGGATATACTTTGGTATATTTCAACTTGAATGTATTATTTATAGTGTGTAGAACGATGTTTGCATAAAAAAATAAAGGTTAACAGAACATTTCACAATTTAACTGTAAAAAAAATAAATTTCTGAAAATCGACTTGAGCGCTTAAAAGTGCTCTTCTGCAAAACAGTAAAATATGACTTAAGCCCTTTTTACTTATTGCCACAGATATTATCATAAATATATACACTGATATTTATTTATTGCATCTTCAATATTCAAATTTTAAGTGTCCGAACAGTGTTGGACATAATCTTAGTGATGGTAATTCATAATACATAAATGTCGAATCAAGCAAAAAAGAAATATTTTCAAGAAGTTTTGTCTGTAGTGTTGCGTATTAGAGCCGTAGTGTCCCCCTTTTTTAAGCGGATGTGTCCAGTAAATTTCAAGATGTTACGAGCAAAGGGATTAGGATGGGATTCGATGGGATTGCTTGTTTTGCAATTTTTTCAGTCACTTATGGCATATTTAAATCACGATGTAAATTTGAGTTTTTATATACCATGGAGCCGATGTTATTAACCTTAAAATTTTGTTTTGCCTTCATTGGATTCTCTCTACATTGGAAGCTAAAGCAGCGCCCCATAACTGAATTCCGTGGCAGTGTAAATATATTCTGTACTATATTTACACACATACATATATTATAAATAAATTTGGAGCTCATTCGGGCACTATTTGCAATATTAAGAACATTAAAAATACATATTTATAAATATGTATATAGATCTTTTGTTGTTCAATAACTGTGCTTAAGACAATATTATAATAAATGAATATCTCTGATATATCTAACATATAAGACAATAATTTGTGCCTAAGGTAACACTGCTCAAAATTTTAATAAATAGCGAGAAAGAAGGACAGTCAACGTAATTTTTAAAATGACAGTTAAGTGAAACATGTACATGCATATGTAAATTTAATGAAATCACAGATACATAGCGAAATTATAATAAAACATTTTAAAACGATTATTAAAATTAAAGTTCTTTGAATATAAAAATGTTTTAGACTAATTCTAACTTGTCAAAGTTTTGCCAAACTTTAGTAAAAAAAAAATCAAACAAAATTCACTGCATAAAGTCTTGAAAATTCCCAGTATAATAATCGAGTGTTAATTGTTTTATGGTTTTCAAAAGTTAAACTTTGCACATTTAATACTGTTTCTTGCTTCTGTCTTTCTTTTATTGGTACACAGTGCACACTGGGACTTTATGTGAGAAATTTAAGGATTCAAAATTGACAAGTTATAAATTACTCAAATATAATTAAAACTAAGAAAAAAATTGCTCGAGGCGAGAAAATTAAAGCACAATTTCGCTATCACAGAACAAATCAATAAATTAACCTATAACAAATTAACATTAAACAATTTTAATTGAAAAAAATAAAATAATAAGTTAAATATCTAATGAAACAATTTTTAAAGATTTACTTGAAGAACTAATGGAAGAAATGTTCACGGTTGAATGAAAAGTCTAATTGAAATATTTTTAAATAAACAGCTGAAATTTTTATTCAAATATTATAAAAAAAAAAATCAATTAACACACTAATAGATTTTTTTTAAATTCAATTGCAAAATAAATCTTAATATTAAAAAAACACAATTAAAAAATTAATGGAAAATAAAAAGGAACATTAGTTTATGATTGCTTAAATTCGTCTAAACTTTATGATGTTATTGACAACCCACCAATCAATTTTCTTTTAAAAGCTGTGAAGCTTCATATGTATGTTAAAATAGAAACTAAAAAAGATATTTTTAAATTACTAAATATTTTAATTTAGACCATATATGTACTAGTATTTATCATAAACCACTTTTTACGAAACCTTACATTCATCTTAAGCACTGGGTGCACAAAAATATTGGGTTAAATAAAGTGGGACAACAACAACTTGAGTTAATTTTGCGCTAGAGAGTTGAATTTTGCTATAACTACGCTGAAGAACTGCCAATTGTTAGGCCTAGGAGTTGCCAACTAGAAAAATCGGAAAACCAAAAATTTAAAGTTTTTAAGCCTTAAAGCTTTTAATTATGAACTAAATTCAAAGATTTCCAGAACAAGCGATTCTACTACAACTTTAGAAACATATTGCACTGTTTTTAAGTCAAATAATTATTTGGGATTATTAGTGCGAGGCCCTATGCTCGTTATAGGAACAACAGGAACTAATATACATATATATATTAGTACATTAACAAATGCTAAACTTAAAGTTTATATTTTAGTGTGAGTTAGAGCGGCGAGATTTACTATTTATTTCGTAAAAAAAAAAAAATTTCGTACGCGTATAGTTTGAATTAATAAAAACTAATTAACCCGACTTTTTGATTAAAAAAATTAATTTAACAACTTTTTGATTTTTTAATAACTTTTATTTTACTGTTGTGTTACGTATGTTGATGAAGGTTGATCTGTTATATTTCTGAATAAACCTTGAGTCCACAAGAAACTGTAAACTGGGGGGTCTACTCTGTATTTTGAAACGAAATAAAATGCTTTCGACTTATGTATATTGTTGATAATATTTTCTTTCGTTTCGAATTTCAGAGTAGACTGGCCACTGAGAGAAATGTATTCGTGTATGTGTATTCATTTCAATAAGAAGCCGATTGAAGTTCGGCACTCTGGTGCCGCTTTGGCCAGCTATGCTGTAGACACATACATACTAGTATGTGTCCTTAATTATGAAAGTGGACTAAGTCATATATTTCTTTGGTCGAGATAATTAGTAGAATACCATTGAACAAATCAAAAAATATTTCTATATTATGCAACATTTTAATTAGGAGTTGTACTAGTCTCGAATAATATAAATTTATTGAATATTTGTTTAAGATTCATTTAAGATTTATTTAATATTTCGAAGTAGAAATTCTTATTACTACCTTTATACGCATATATTATTGTTTTTATTGCGACTTACTAATTCAGAAAAGTATTCACGATTAATAACGCACTATTTGCAAATAAAATGCTTAAGGTTGCCACACTTACAAATGTTTGCTAATAAAAAACAATAAATTGATAAATATTGCACAAAAAAACATTGATAGAAAAAAATAATGGCAATAAAAACCAATTTTCATTTGTTATTTTATACATTTACACAATTTTTTTGTAAACATAAGTAACATTTCTATAGAAGTGCTACCAAGTTTTTATGCATTTACAATGCCATATAAACAGTGAGTTAATTTATTTGCAAATATTTTTATTTGCAAATAGTGCGTGTATAAACGTATTATAAATATGACTTAGACCACTTTCATAATTAAGGGCACATTTATTCTCGAAAATATGCCCATGAATGCTTGATATGTATTATAATTTGCTTTATTACAAGACACTGTGCCCTCCAAGTTATCCATTGGTTATGGCACAGACAGTAAGGAAGCTTCGCTTACATGAATTATAAATGTTTTTCTATGTATGCAAGTGTGATAAGTACGTAAAATAAGTTGTACTGAATTGCATATTTCCTTAAGGTAACATAACAAAACTTCCGCTGTTTAATTATATTTAGCTCTTTTTGTTTGATGATCCTTTCCTAGTCATTACAATGTTGCTACTGTCTACTACACCCACTTCTTCGTTTTGAAAAGATGCAAACATTTTTGGCGTAAAGCTAATGTGATACCATCAGTATAAGAGATGGCATTCAGATTAAACTTCTGGCAGTAACTGAATGAACTCTGAGCGGTGATAAAAGTATTAATCATCTAATATATAAAAACTAATATAACGAAAGGAAGCGTGTATATAAGAACAAATGCAAGTAGAGTATATTTAATATTAAAATACTGAAGAAATATTAATTTTATAATCCGTGAAATGTGTGAAGGGAAACTGAAATAATCTGTTGTTGAAAACTCACGAGTAGCATAATTGTTAAAAAACTGCCAACAGGCAGGCAGTTCATATAATTAATATATAACCAAAATGTAGCAGATTATTGAAATATTTATATATTCTAATTTCTAACAAAATTGTTAGGTTAAGAGAAATGTTTGCTATAATAGTCACATATTCATTAAAGGGTTTGAAAAGTAATTCAGAAACAATTATTTTTTGAAACCAATGAATAAAAAATATGGCATTTCCCAGCTACAACTAGTTTAAATTTTCTTGCCTTCTTTAGAAAATCGATTTACATAATGAAATATTTCATTCTGTGACAAGAATTTAAATATGCTGACCTTGAGCCTGATTAAGCAACAATTACTTCACTAAAAATAATATAATTTTTCATATATTTGGGGAATTCAGACGGCAGTCATAAAGGTCAAATTGTCATAAGGTTTTAAAATTATTGTTTGAATGAAACAACAAAAGAAAAACAATTATATTAAAATAATTTAAAACATTATAACAATATGACCTTTATTAATAATTGATACGGTGGCATGTCGCAACGTCCAAGGTTGTAATGTCCATGGACGTATATGGTATAGAAAATGTATGGTAGTGTCCATGGTGTCATTATAATGACACTAAGTTAAGTTTAATTCTGAATGATTTTTTTTTTTGATTATTGGGAAATGAAAAACCAAGCAGAAAGTCAGATAAATACTACATTTGAAAGAATAATTAGGAAAAATCGGCACAGATTTTAAATTTTTTCTATTAATCATTATCATTTTTTATGTACTAAAATATTTTTCAAATGGATAACAATAAAGTTTAGAAGAAATAGAAGGAGTGGAGGAACGGATTTAAAAGATATCACATATTCAGTTTATAAGTGTCATAACTATAAAAAAAAACTCTCAGGAGGAGACAGTACAAGCTATTTATATGAAATTTGTACGCAGGATAAAATACGAAATTCATTATTATTCTGCATTATTAACTCAAGGACTAATTTTTTGATTTACGGCACTGAATGTACGATATTTGTTCAATATCTGAGATCGTATTAAGCCAGGTCACAGAAGTTCTAAGATGTATAATTTGTATTAAGAAAACAAGAAACACACATTCGATGCCATGTAAGTTTTTAAGCTTTATTCCAACTGTTTAAATTTGAAATCCAAAACAAACAAATCGCCCTTGCTATGTCCATATTGTAGACAGATTGTAGAAAATATTTAAAAATACAATATTGTGCATTGATATAAAAAAAAACCGAGAAGCCAGTCCTTATCTTATTGTGTTTGCTCATGTTGTATTTTTAGTAAATAAATTGTTTCTTAAAAATATAAATTTTTTTCATTCCTAAAGTTGCGGACCTACGGACACATTAAAAAGCGACATAATGTCCACCATTATAATGTCATATACTACGTTTATACGCACATCTTATTTGTGAATAAAAATATCGCACATTGAAGATTTTCATGTATGAACGGTGAGTTAGATATTTATTTACAAAAAACTAAGTCACGAAAACTATTCACGATTAATAAAATTATTTGCAAATAAAACACAGAAAGTTGCCACTCTTTTCAACGATTTTAAAGTTTTATTCGATCAGGTAGACCTGTAAACATATGACAGTTACAATAAATAAAATTTTTAGAAAAGAAAAATTGTATACCAGAAAGTAGTTTGTGTTGTATACAACTGAAGAAAAAATTGTTCAGGAAAGAAATTCTATGTCAAAATTATAAAAATTAAAGCAGAAGGATATCGCTGCTTTTGGAGCCACGCAGAAACAAAACACTTGCTTGCTTTAATGAAAGAAAATAAAGTAATGGAACTTCTAGGCAAAACACGCTGTAACAAAAATGTGTATATGCTCCTGTCTAGCCAATTGGCCAAGAACGCTAAAGTACTTACATATGTGCAAATTTCGTTGTGTATGTTTGATAATCTGATGCAATGTGAAAATAAATACTCTCCTAAAGGTGTTCATAAGAGCGCGGAGCAGGTGAAGCTTAAGTTCCGTACTCTAAAGAAGGAGTTTATACAAGCGAAGCGGAACAACGCTAAAAGTGGTGCCAGGAGAAAGACCCTAGAACACTGAAGATTTAAACGATCTGTTAGGAGATCGTCTTACAGCGGCTGGTATGGGACTAGATGCTACTGTTTAAGGAATTCTTAGAAGATGACATAAAAGAAGAAATGCTCAAAGATTATTTAGGTGAATCGGTAGAACAAGCAGATGAAAATACTCCACCCAAAAAAATATCTACTGAGAAGATCTCAAAGAAAAAAAGTAAGTTATTATAAACGTGATATTTTTAAAGGCAGTATTATTTTATATGTTCTTCACCTTTTAGGGAGTGCTGTTCAAAATACGTTGCTAGAATCTCAGCAAGCTGTAATAGAAGCTATGTATGTATTAAGGAAGAAAATGTTTCATATCTGTCCGAAGAGCGTCGTTTGCATGTAGAATATTAAAGACATCCATTCAATATTTTTTTTTTTTGCATGTGTTAATTTCATTATCTTTTAAATATAAAACGAATTAAAACAAAATAAGCATAAAATAAAAAGCTTATTTAATTATTTAAAATATGAATTATGCATTTAAAATCATGATTAATCAATTAATCCTAATTTTGAATAATCAAATTTAGAATAATTTGATTAATGAGCATTTTGATTAATCAGGCTTTTTAACTAATCGATTAATCATAATTTGGATTAATCAAAAAATTCTATTAGCACTTCCCTAAAACTAATTGAAACAAAATTATAAAGACAATGTTTTCATGCGATTTTAAAAAATGTAATAAAATTAAATTTAAGACAACTTGCTCCTTCAAAGAAATTTATGCAAATTGTAAAGATATGAGTAATACCACGGGAAGTCTGAGTATGTTATATTCAATGTACGAGTATAATGGTTTGACGCAAGGGAAAATAATTTTCCAAGTAGTTTTTTATATTTTACCTTATTTCTTTCAGGTCAAAATGTTCGTCAGATATAATTGTGGCAGACGTCACATTCTTTGGTTGCTGATAAATATTTCTGGTTTCCTCAAGCTCATTCTACGTGTTGCAATAACGCTCGTTTTGTTGTTCACAAAAGTTGTGCAAAACTGCACAAGCTATTTCCACCTTAGGAACCATGCTAGTAGAAATATCATTCCGTTTTGATAGACAGTGAAATATCCCCTTTAGCCTGCCGAATGCATTTTCAACACACATACGTGCGGAACTCAAACTGCTATTAAATGACGCTTCCCCACTTGAAAGTGCGCCAGTATAAGGTTTTAGTACCCATAGCAATAAGGGATAAGCTGGATCACCAACTAGCATTACGCCATTTATTGAAATGGTGAATTGTGCAATTATTTGGGATACATGTTTGAAAATACCAGATTCTTAAAATACTGTGGCATTATGAACACTTCCCGGAAATTTAATGCTTACATTACTGAACATAGTAAATTATAAAATATACATATTTAAATAGAATATGAATATGACTTTTTTTTAAAGGTATTTACCAGTACTTATCATCCACAATCACCATTGAAGGCCATCCCTTCCTGTTAATATAGTCCAAATATCCTTTTGACGGATGCAAAACCGGAATATGTGAACCTATTAAAACCATGTTCAATAATTTGTAATTTATTTGCTTAATAACTCTCATCGTCGATGGCGCCAATTATGTTTGGAATATTAGATTTTCTTTAAATTTTTTTTTCGCAATTTGAAGACATGCTTCCAAGATAGGAAATTTTATAAAATCCGTCGTTATATTTAAAATCGCATTCAGCACAATGTGGAAATATTTATGCACTGTCGACTTATGCACGCCAAAAACATCTCCGCCATCTAACGTTTTTTTTTTGAACTAGTGCTTATTGCGTGAATGGTAACATTTAGCTCATGTCTGATTTGACAGATAATTAGTTTTATCCTTCCGCTGAACGAATATGGTTGCGTATACGCTTGAACAACGCTGGGAAATATTGCGACATTACTTTGAAAATCATGGTAATGTTGCAGAATGTGTGCGAAAATTGCGTACGGATTTTGGAAGAAGAGAAGCACCGTCAGCTCCGTATGTTCGTTATCTCGTGAAAAAAGTGAAAGAAACTGGTATCCTCATCGATAAACCAAAGCGTGAAAAGCCAAAAACAGTGCGTACACCCGAGAATATTGCTGCTGTGGCAGAAAGTGTGCGTGAAGCGCCATCAACATCAATTCACCGTCGTTCTCAATAATTCGGAGACATCATTGAGACGAATTTTGCATAAAGACCTTGGTATGACGCCATACAAAGTCCAATTGGTTCAGGAGTTGAAGCCAACTGACCATCCAATGCGTTTTCGCTTCGCTAAGTGGGCCTGCGATCGACTTACAGAAGATGCCGATTTTGCCAAAAAAAATCATATTTTCAGATGAAGCTCATTTTGATCTTGATGGGTATGTAAACAAGCAAAATTGTCGCATTTGGGGCATAGAAAACCCGCACGCATACATTGAAAAGCCGACGCACCCACAACGAAAAAACCTTTGAAGAAGACTGTTTGGTGCGGATTTTGGTCCAGAGGCATAATTGGGCCATCCTTTTTCGAAAATGAGCAAGGAGTGGCCGTTACAGTCAATGGCGATCGTTATCGGGCCATATGTAACAAATTTTTGTTCACAACAGGGCATCGCTACGTGCCACACAGCCGGAGCTACAATCGATGTTTTGCGCCCTGTTTTTGAAGATCGCATATCAGCCGTAAAGCTGATGTCGTTTGGCCACCAATTCAAATTTCATTTCATTTTCAATATTCAGTATTTTTTTATAGCATTTTCAAAAAAGAAAGTTATCTGGCGGACCCTTTACCACTCGATATTCTGCACATGATGCTAATTTATATAAGCAAATGGCTATTTGCTTTTCTTGTGGCACAGGGGTAGTAAGGTGAACCTTTTGTTTCGGCAAATGTGGTTTAATTAAGTTACACAAAATAAGAAACGATGGCCTGGACATTCGCATCGCTTCACAATACAGCTCCTTGTTTTTGGGATCCTTAATTAATTGCCATTATTGTTCACTTCTTGGGCGCGATTTGAATCTTTTTTCTCTAAGCTGTTTGTAAATGGCGTTAGTGATTGAAAATATATAATCGTTTCTAAGAGACTCAAGAATAACTTTGCATCTCCGCCGCCTTTTTTCAGCCTCTGCCAAATAATTTACGTATCTTCTAGTTAGAAAACTACGAGTTAATTGCTTTCGATAATTTTGGTTTTTGTCATTTTCTTAAAAACTGCAATTCAATATTGTTACCAAACAATTTTATTTATGCCATCAGGCAACACAAAAAGTTACATTTAATTTTCAAATTATTTTTATTTGCAAATATCTGTGCGTATAGACGAAATAAAACGTAGTCCATGGACTTCAAGACAATTCCAAAAGTTCCATAATATCCTTGGACACTACGAGACATTTTCTTTGTCATAATATGCATGGACATTATGTCCTTGGACGTTGTGAGTTGAAAAAAACAGAATGTGAAAAAGATTATCGGTATTAAAGCGTGATTAAACTTTGTTTGCAAATGATTCCTGATTTTACTTTAAGCATTTTTATTTAAAAATTTTAATTTTTACCTTTTACTTACAAAAATCACTCAGCGAATGAGACCACAAAGTATAAAATGAAAATGAACAGTTTTACAAAATTAAATGAAAGAATTTGTTGTGACGAATTGGGAAACAGAATGCGAAGAAGCTTATTATTAATAAAAAGATAGTTAAAAATTATTTTAAGCTTATACCACATTTCATTTGAAGTATTTTCATTAAAAAATACAAGCCAAAAAATGCCACAACGAAAAAACCTTTAAAGAAGACGTAATGACAGAGTGATCGAGACCGTCCAAAAACCAAAATTATTTTCCATCTCGTGTCATCGCTATATATCCTCTTTGAAAATGTGTAGTGTATAAATGGTATGACATATGCATGAATCTCACCAAACAGTCACAGCAACATGATATTCATAATAAACAATAATATTTAAACAAATTAAAATAACTTAAAGTCAACGTCTTCTTGAGATAGGTCAGTAACGATTTTTAATTGCAAACTCACTTTGTCATAAACGCTGGAATTTCGCTAATATAATATCCTTATAAACAGTTTCAATTATGCTGACTTGAATAAATGGTTACTACTCGTATGTATGATTAAAGCCAAATGGCACTGAACTTCAAATATACAAAAGCACACACACAGCCTGCTACAATGTATAATACAATGTAATTTAAAATGTGTGAATGTATGTATATTAGAATAAGTAAAAATAAGAAAAGCGTACTTCTCATTGTCAGTATATAAGCTGAAGAAGTTGATAAATAAGATATCAATATACTTTGATCACTAAACGCGTGTGTCTTACACTTTTAATACATTACAAATGACTTGAGTTAAAAGCCACTCTTGGTTAAACATTTTGGGTTTTTATTTATATATTTTTCTAGTTGCTTTCTCAACTTTGCCTACTTGCATATCAAATTTCAGCTGTCTAGCGAAAATTTAATTTTTAGTTTTATGGTCGTAATCCTGCCCACTTTTTCAAACGCAATTCTTTCATTAGCCAGTGCTTATCATTCGTGTCAAGTTTCGTTGGAAACGGATACTAATTCGAATGTGCTTGGCATAAGTACATGAAATAGGAGCTTAAATTTTATAGGCGTGTAAACGCCCAATTTTTTCAACGAAAGTTTATGTCCTTGCATTATGGCAACATGCATGCAAATTTCAATAAAATCGCTTTTGTTAAACGCTTTATATTTGCTTTTTTAATTCTGAGCTTCACTGGTGTAGCCCCGCTCCCTGGCTGCGATTTTCAGGTTTCAGATTTTTCTATTTAATTACTTGCCCAGACATACCTGTGTATTGAATTTCAGCTCACCAGCGCAAATTTAAATTTTTATGGGCGTAGCTCCAACCCCTTTAGAAATATTTCCGGGTTTGCAGATTCTTCTAGTTAATTGCTCAATTAGGTCTACTCGTGTACCAAATTTCAGCTCTCTTGCTATAGCAGAAGTGCTTCATCAATTTGATGAGTGTGTCAGGGAGTAAGTGAGTATGTCTTTAGCACTTTCATATCTCAGGAAGCTTCCATTGTAAAATTATGGTTTTAATTTTATAATTTTATAATATCCGGGAAAAAAGTTCTGAGGGGGGTATAAACACTACGAATGACTTCGAGCAGATTTTTGCTAACTGTCTTGCGCTAGTTTTCTTTTCTTCTAATTTCTTTTCTTTTCTTTTCTTTTTTTCTTTTCTTTTCTTCTCTTCTCTCCTCTTCTCTTCTCTTCTTTTTTCTTCTCTTCTCTTCTCTTCTCTTTTCTTCTCCTCTCTTCTCTTCTCTTCTCTTCTCTTCTCTTCTCTTCTCTTCTCTTCTTTTCTCTTCACTTCTATACAAAACATTTAGTTGAGATCGAAAATAAAAATATCCAGGAAACAAAGTGATTTGCCAAGTATTCACTAGAAGTCATCTAATAATTCATAGTTAAACAGACAGACGCTTCAAGTTTTTCCAAGGATCATTAATCCTAAAGCAAAGGCATGTTCAAAAAATTAATTTAATTACATTATTAGGAAATTTTTAATTTAACGCATATCTAAACCGTAAAATAATTTAATCATTAATCATTCCAGACTAAAACCATAAGAATTCTGCCCTATACAACAGCTTGAGACTACAGGAACTGTCAAAACAGGATCAGGAAACCATTCAACATTTGAGGCAAAAATAATGCGAAAAACAGAACATGAAAAAAATTCTCAGCACCATTATAAAATTTTCAAACAAATAAACCACACAAAACACATGAAGAAAAACAATAAAAATACAATATTTTAATTGAAAATGAAACATTTAAAGAATAACAAAAGGCCATTGCAACAAAAAAAATCATTAGTATTTATATCATTATGATTAAAAGAGCACAAACCAGCAATAACAATACAAATTAATTCTCTACTCCAAACACTTTAAATATTTCGACACTCGAAGTGTTTAACAACAAAAAATTTACAAAGTAAACATTTTGTCCAACATCATTAATAACAAAATGCAACAAGACTTTTATTTTGGAAGAAAAATAAATAAATGATTTCATCTTGAGTTGAAAAAGGCTCAAGATTTGTACGAACAAAACACCTTCCAGCCCATGATGATAAATTAAACAAAGAACTTAAATAATTTTGAAGTTTTGCCAAGAAGTCTGCCAGTAGTTGAATTCAAAACCATATTGAAATAATGCGCGCTAAATGAGTATTTAGTCGGTCACACCGCTGGGTTAAGCCCATCTAATAAATGATAGATCCTTAAGAGGAAAATTAATGAAGTGCTGCTGGAATAATTTCAATTCACTTGAAAACTTCTTCGTTCTTGAGTCATCATTAGCAAATGTTTCAAACAAAACAAATTAAAATGTAAAAACATTTAAACTCATTTGTAAAACGTGTAATTTATTTGGCCCTTTTAATAGTAGTGTTTGCTAATAGTTGGCGAGAAGAAGAGTATTTGTAGGATTATGCAGTGCTAAAGAGCCAATAAGTCTATCCCGTTAAGCACAATAATAATAACAAGTTGGTCATTCTAAATATTATATTTTATATTAAAAATTAACTAAAATGAATTAAATAATAATTTTTAGAAATTTTAAGAACCCTCGGCGTAAAGAGCAAGCGGTATAAAGCAGGGATGTTTATTGAGCCTTATCCTGTTTGCGTTGTACCTGAATGATCTGACAGATGCTTTACCTGATGGTATAATTATCGGTAACATTACAGTAAAAACTCTCCTATATTCTGATGATGTTTTTATTTTGTCTGATTGTTCAAATAAACTTCAAAATATGATTAGTGCACTCTGGTCCTATTGCAAATTGTGGTGCCTGAAGGTCAACCTTTCACAAGCTAAGATATTAGTTTTCCGTAAAAGCAGTAGAATACAGTCCAATCTAAGGTGGAGGGTGATGATTATATTGAAATCGTAAAATACTATAAATATTTAAGTATGGTCCTAAATTATGACTTATCCTTTAAAAACACTTAGGCCCAAATTCACCGTCTATAGTTAACAAACTCACGTGGTTTAACTAACGATTTTCCCTATCAATTTCATTGGTTAAACCACCTTCATTAGTTAACTAAAGACTGTGAATTTGAGCCTTCCTCAACTTTGTCTAATTATGTTAACCATCCTAGCATATCTAACAAAAACTAGCACTGCTTCACAATCGATAATGTTATATAGAGCTTAAATCTGGGGAAGCAAAAAAGACAATGAATTTGAAAAGTTGTTAATATAGTTTACAGAACAGATGCTTTGTCTGCCAAAAAAAAATACTCCTAACTACATCATTCATTTAGAAACGGGCTTACATTCTTTATATTCGAACAACTTAAAGATACACTTTGACTACCTAAACAAAGTTCTTAACATGCCTATTCATAAATTACCACATATACTAGCATGCTGACCTGAACAAGTGCTTACACAAAGTTTTTTTAATGTTTTTTCTGTCTGCTCTTTCCGCTATAGTTTTGGTAGCCCTCTTTTACGGCGCCCATCTAAAGTAGTGTAGAAAACGCTTCTTGCCACAACTGTTGCAGCCATTCTAATAATATGACCTAGCCAAAATAAACTCGTAATTCATGCGATCACGATACTCTCCATTTTATGTCTTATCTGATGTTTTTTACTTATGTTGATTAATCCCAAAAAGAAACGCTTGTAGATGGTTCATCCTCAATTCTATAAAAGGCATTAGTACACTCACGCATGCCTCGTCCAATTAAATCGTCGGCATATACCGGCACCACACATCTGAAATACATTAGCAAATAAAAAAATGTCCTAGGCAAGCTATTCTGAAACAGTAATAAAAGTCATCATGGTTATAATTTGTTATCAAAGGTTTAAAAACAAACAAAACAGCAAAAAAGTAGGAAACAAAAATTTACACGGCATGTAAAAAACCGCAGGAGCATGTGGCTCTGACGAATCTGCTTTGCCTTCATGGCTTATATTAGTAAAATATATGTACATATTTGGATTTTGGGATTAAAATACTCTCAAAATTTTATAGCATGTAGCCAGTACTACCTATATAAAAAATACAACCAACAAGCTAGACATTTTCGTGAACTTTAAACTCTTACTTGTATATATTTTATATATGTATATAACCGATATAAATGTTAATTGAATCGTGCTTATTGTCAATAAAAGCGCTTGACAAATTATTTAATGGATTAAAATACACTTTTATTCTCAATAAACTTTATTAAGAACTGATAAGAATCTACTTACGTTGTACCAGTATTTCGTTGGGAAGCAGAAAAGTCCAATCTTTTTGTGTACACACAGCAAACAAATTCATAGCAAAAAATGTGTTATATCCCTTAGAAACTTTTTAAAAATCTTACAATGTGACTATTCCTGTAACTTACCTTCTGAAGCATTTTTTATGAGCATATGCCTAAGCTTCTGCGTGACTCTTCAAGTGTTCTTGCCGCGGCTTATTCACTGTCCTACCCAAATTTTTCTTATTTGCTTAAACTAATCATACATTTGTTTGTAAACTTTCTTAAAAACTAAATAATCAAAATAACTTAGATTGCTTTGTGTGACCCTATTATTACATTCAATGGCTGCATTAACAAAATTAAAGAAACTTCTGCTTTACTTGAAAATTAGTGTCATTTTTATAAAAGACCGCTTTCAAAAAACATTTCCTATATTCCTTCAGTCCATCTATTAAAAACATGGTCAAGAAAAGGTGACTACTTAATACTTATAGTAATTTATGAACATCTCTTCATACGCCGATTATATGATTTTGCATAACTTTCTATGCAATTTTAATGTGTAAAGGTACCAACATTTCCCAAACCTGTGAAAAAAGAGCTACAAAGCTTTGTTAAACACTCAAAAATCTTATCGATGCAATATACTCGTATGTAATTTTTTATAAACATTTCTGTTATACTTGTAAATACGTTCTTCTTTTTATTTGGCCTCTTATTACTTTTGATAAATGATGTGCTAAACAATTTATATTTTCAAGTTGCAGTGGCAAAGAATCCAAAGGCTAAATGTGAACAACATATTGGAAAAGAAAATAAGTGGTAAATAACAAATGACAGATCGATTGATTTGACGCTTAACGCTAAACGCCTCATGCTACCAACAAAAACAACCGCAACAAATATTCGATCATTAACTTTTGCGCCACTTTTATGATGTTGTTGATGATTATGATGACGATCACAATGCCAATATTAAAGGTAAAAGCCCCTCCTGCGCTTCGTCCACCATTCGTTAACTTCAACTTTTTCTGCTCTTTTTCGTTTCCATTCCACTTCAAAGTATGCATCCAACATACAAGAAATTATACCTAGAAGCAAAATGTTGTTCAAACACACATACCACATGTTCATACACCGATCAATCGATTGCTGTAGCATTGATCGTGAATCATTAATTATCCTTGAACTAAGTTTTTGAGTGTAGAAGTTTATAAAAAGAACTCGGTCTAATATTTCTACTTGCGATGTTCATGGTTGTTCTTGTTGTTAAGTGGTTATTAATTTTATTTTATGAATAGTTTTTTATTCTTTTTGTATTGTTATTTATACCTACTTGCATTATTATTATTGTTTTTTTTCTATTTTGCTTTTGTTCATCTTTCAATATTCTGCCTAACCAACAGGTGCTCTGTGGTATTTTCTTTATACATCTTATTGATTAATGTTGTTTGCTCGCGTATGCAACAATTTATTATTAAATTTTTAGTTTTAATATGTTTTTCACTGTAAACACTTTAGATAAATTATTGCATATTGTGACAAATTGTTTGACTTATTTTTACTTAAATTGAACGTTTATTATGTATCAATATTGAGAAAAAGCTTGACTGAGAAATGTCTCCAAAAATCAAGTAAAGGAGATATTTTTCTTAGAGAATTTGATACGAAACGAACTTTTAAGAACATTAAAATGAAAACTATGATCGAGCATATTAAAGACAGACGGAAGTAGTTAAGATTCAAATGTACTAAATTTTAGTAAATAATTGTTTAATTCAAAAATTGAGGGAGGAAATTTTAGTTATATAGGGGGCGGCAAATTTTTGTAGAACTTAACAAAGTTGTGGGAGGACCTATAAGCAACACTTCTCTTGGTATCACAAACATCTAATGTAAGTAAAGGGACAGTGTTTAAAAATTCCAATGATTTTCATTTCATTTAATTTTTCTTCTTACTTTCGCTTTTGAAAAATAAAAAAGTTTCAGTAAAAGCGAATTCACAAAACGATCTATGAACAATTGCAGAGCACTTTCAATAGTCAATGATTTTAAAAATTTGTATTTGATTTGATTTTGTTTAGTATTGCAAGTAAAAGCAGCAGCAGTCTATATGCTTTTGCAAGTCGTAAACAGTCACAGTCGAAGGAGCTAAACGTCTTGCTTTAACCCTGGATGCCCAATGTTAGTTGTTTCGACTAACACCTTTGCTTTTTTCTCTTATTACTGTTTCCACCATATTGTATCATTCTTGGCTTTAGTGCTGAGAAAGTTAGATATCGCAGCAGGAAAAGGTAATGTGCAAAATGTATAATTTTTCATTCCAGAATTTATTACTGTTAACACAGAACATGTCCTAGGGAAGTAATGAATTATTTTAATAACTCCGAGGAATGAATTCTTTAATTAATTATTTTTAATAATATGTATAATTCATTGCATTATATTAATTATGCATTGATATTTAATTAAATATTTATTCATTAATTAATAGAATCAATATTCCACTCATTTACTCAAAAAACACATAATTTAATAGAAAAAGTTTTATTTTGTTTTCAAAATTAAGTAAACAAGATATTTATATGAAATCTTTATAGAATATAAAGACCGATATATAGGTTACTCCATTTTTTGAGTTACGACGTTGTTTGAATAAATGAGCGATTTGTTCTTTGGTATTTTGCTATCAATCTTCTATAATACATAATTTTTAAATACAGATCTTGCAAAAGTTATGTATACAATTTTAATTCCATTGAATTTCACTGCTATGCGTTCTCGAATAAAAATAACAGAGCTGAGGGGCAAAACAAAGGCAGTAAGGAAAACACGAACACTCGTGATAAGCAAAATCAATACATTCTTTATTCTGCAGATGTTATAATGTACATGGTAATCAATGTGAAATTATTTTGTCTGATCAAATTACCCTCTCGCTTCTAAAGGAATGCATTGCTAGGATGTTAATTCGTACAAATATGACAGTATAATGTGATTCATTGAAGTGTATGTGTTCAAGTGACCAACTTTGGTTTTAGTGTAACATCTCTGTCGGAAACTAATTTAAATTCATACTAACTTTAAGCTAACTCTTTCGCAACTAATACTGACTTATACGTGGATTACTTTCCAATGGAAACAACTAACTATTTTAACATTGCGATGTCCTAGACGGTAGTTAATTGTCCCACTATGCACTATATTTCAACTAACCTAAAGTTGACTTTATTAAAGTCAGATGGTAGTCAGTAAATTCAAAAAAAAAATGTTGCTGGGATCCAAACTATGTATCATCACACGTTATTTAGTCAACGCGCTACCACCCAGCTATGGTACCATCTTAAATAATAGCAGAATAATAATATTAAATTGAAATTAGTTTTAGAGTAGCTGAGAGTTAATTTGTTGGCTTTCACCAAATCCGATTACCTACACAACTATGATATGATTTTGGGTAAGTTCTGGATCACATTGTATTAAGCTTTTAGATAATCTAAACAAAAGTTAACTTTAAGTTAATTATTTTTGTAATTGACAAGTGATTTTCCGACTGGGATTTTCTACTATAAAAAATGGCTGCAACGCGAATATCTGGCGATGAATTTGAAAGTATATTGCTTATATCTATAGGTATATGTTGTTGTTTATTTCAAATGAGAAGGTCTTACCTCTTCCTATGAAGGTTCGAAAGAGCTCGAAAACGAATACGCAGCAAGTTAATTAGTTAGAAAATATAACAGATAGTGAATGCAATAAGAGCGATCTAGAAGAACGTAATGAAGAAAATAGTAAAATTGTTTTTCAGCCGATGCGCGAAGAGATTATACCGTTTTCAAGAAATAAAATACACGGAAATACCTTTGTGGCTTTTGTACAAAACATTAATGTTTAAATTTTTTTGTCGTTTTATTATAAAACCCGATGCTTAATTTTATTTTTTTTAAGTTCTGGAGTTAATCTTTTCTAAAATTATTATTTTTGAACACTATGTTATTTTACCAAGCCTCACTTAAAGCAAAAATGTATAACTTGAGAAATTAATCAAAAACAAGCCATATCACAAATTGTTTTTTTAGTTTTATAATTATATTTATATCTATTGTATTTATTTTTTTTTTGTCAATTTTTAAGAATTGACTAACAATAGTAATAACGCGTTACAAATAACGTTGGGCATGCAGGATTAAGAAGTTGTAAGCGATCGCAGTGATATGATGAACAAAACCGTCTTTTAAAAAGTTTTATTAAAACAAAACATAAATTTACAAAAATGAAAAAAAACTATTTTAAAACATGTGCATAAAATAATTTTAAATTAATTTGCTAAAGAAATTTTTATAAAATATTTCTTAAAAGTTATTTTATTTTTTATTTTTTTACAAAATTTTTGTTTTATTGTTTTATCTGCTTATTAATATAAAAAAACTATTATTTATATTTTATCCCATTGAATAAAATTGTTCTAACAATACCTGATTTTCATTAAGCATTTTTTCATAAAATTTCATGAATTTTGTTGAACGAAACTCTTTCTATTTGCTAATTGCAGCGGTATGAAAGAGAATGTTATAAAAAAAGGACGTATAATAAATCTCTGATGCATTCTTGGCAACTTTTTTGATATAAGTTGCTTCTCTAGGCCTCCTATTGACAAATAAAAAATGTTCATGCAACTAATTTCACCAAAAAAAATGCTTAATGTAAATAAGGTACAATTTTTAAATTATTCCAGTTACTCGAGATATAGGAATTATCTAAAAAAATATACTCGATTAATGGAGCAATATTCAAATACACAATCGATTTATTCTTTACTCGAATAAAACCAAAAATCAAATAATTGAATACAATAGTAAGCAATATTTATTTTGTTTTGTAACAACTACTAAATTTTTTCAAATTTTTAATAATAGAACACATCTTTTTTTTCATTTACACCTTCGTTATTAATATATATAATCACATGGTTCTTGTAGTAATCAGGAACTGATAAGTTAACCTCTTTAAGGATTAAACAAAACTGAAAGTAAAATTACAGAAATTATTTTCGTCAGTCATAATAGCTTCTGAACGTACTTTGACCCAAGCAAACGTTCTATTGTCTTAAAAAAATATGTTAAAATAATAAATAAATAAATAAAATAACTACGTTTGTACATAATATGTGTATATGCAAATGCTGTAAATCAATTTCGATGTTATCGCTTAAGACAAAACTAATGACAAATAGGAGTAGTAAAAACAAACAAATGGGAAGCTAGACAATTGTAGTAATAGAAAAGTATGCAATAAAATGCAAAAAGATTTTCAAACAAAGGAAAATGACAAAGAAAATAGATGCAGTAAAGAAAATAAAAACGGCAAATCCACAGGCAGACGTATTAATACAATACCAAACGATTGACTTTTCTGACACCCAACAGTGGTTCTAGCTGTGGCTGATGGATGGCAGAGAAGCCTTTCAACTGAATAATGAAAGTAGAGCAAAATTTAAAAGGATTTAACTCGGAAGGTATTAACTTTTTGACATTATTTGCTTTCTTTTACGTAAATATTTGCATTTCTTTCTTTCTTTTATGGATATATTCACAAGGCTCAAGGCCAACAGGAGAATTAGCAGGGTTTAAGACAATTGTATTCAATGTAGGCGGCTTGTATGTAAATTCTACGCAGTTCAGGTCAAAGTGAAAATGCCGTGAAAAATGAAAATATTCATGGCAGAAGTGTGCAAGTGAAAGTGAGACAAACAAACTTCAACAATTTGGCATCATTAGGTTAAGTATTTATATTGAGATTTAGTTAGACCAGATTATTAAAAAAACGGTTCAAATAATAAAAGATATCGAGCTACAAGCCTCTGTTATGGATTTGTTGAACTTTGCAACTATTATCTTTTGAAACAGGGTCTTAAGTAATTATCATGAAATTATTGTAGTAAAGATATAGCTCATTTACTTAAAAAACATCATAACTCAAGAAACTAGTTTGCTAGAAAACGAGTTTAAAGCTTTCAATTTGCACACAACTTACTGAAAAAGGAAAATTTAATTTTTCTCTCAACAGATAAGTATATATTTGTATTCAATGTTTACAGAACATGAATAACAACATGAGAATTACTTACACATCATTAACTCAAAAATTAAAAACAAACTTTGGCTCTATGCTCCCGAAAGGAAATATGGGATTTAATATATACACTCTAAAACATTAACTCAAATCAGTGATGCCAATTTAGCCATTTTCTGGCTAAATTTAGCCATTTCTTATCCCATTTAGCCAGTAGAAAAGTCAATTTAGCTATAAATCATTTTTTTAGCCACTTTAATTTTATGTTTAGCTATTTTTAGCAATTTCTTCATACATTAAATTTTTTGCGATTTTTTATAACAAATTTTAAGGAACTACCAAAAAAATACAACCGAGTAATATGTTGTCTTTTTTGGAATTATTATCAGTAACAGAATAAACAAAAATGGCTTTTAAAATAGTGTGTAATTTGTTATGCATTTTAAGATGCAAAATTGGTAACAATACGATTTTCTACCCTTTCTTGTAATCGTGGTAGTGTCGTTGTAAGTTGTCAGGACTGTTTGGTGTCTTATGATATCAGTAAAACAAGTGTCATATTTCATGTGTCATATTTTATCCAATTGATAAAGTTGAAATAAGAGTTCAATAAAATAATTTAAAAATTTTAAGAAGCCCAGATGTACAGACCAAATGGCTGGGCCGATTTTCTTCAAATGTAAGCAAGCAGATATTAGATCAAGTCAACCTTAAAACGAAAAAAACACAAATTAAAATCGCTCTATCCATTTGGGAGTTGGGATGTCAAAGATACACTTATTCACTAGAATACATCTGAAAAAGATGTGACATCTTCTAAGCGGCTGCACCGATTTTCTTCAAACAAAGCTAAGAACACTCTCGATCAAGTCATCTTTCAAAAAAAAAAAAACTAAATTAAAATCGGTCCAGTGGTTTTACACAGACACAAACTTATAACACCCCTTTTTTGTTCGGGGTTAAAAAATAGAAAATGGACAAAATAGGTTTGGATTGAGAATATCATGCAGTTTTTGAAACGGCGATGAAATTTATCAGCTTCTTAAAATTTATTGGCACAAACGACAGCTATGACAAAAAGAACAATGATGTTAATGATGACGATCTAATTTTTTAATTAAAAATTACCCACATACATATCGTTGGTCTCAAGTAGAAAGGTTCTAACTCAAATTTTAACTTTACAGGATAAGGTAAAAACATAATAGAAATTGTTCAGTTTTTTTTATTTGCTTCTTAAGGATCTGAAGAAAAATTATTTATTTATTATTTAATTTATTATTTTTACATTTATTTAATTCAAAATTTTTTCCCAATTTGCATCAAAAAGTATAATATGAATTACCTTATTATTTTTTTTTTTTTTTGTTTAATACTTATGATTTTTCCATTCGATCTCGCTTAGCCATTTTTTCGTCTACATTTAGCCATTATTAGTGAAAGCATTCTGGCATCACTGACTCAAATTTAAGATCATATACTGTCTAAATTTTTGTTTAAATAATCTAAGGGCGTAATTCATAAAATAAGGGCCTAATTTCCATAGAAAATTTGTTTCATAAACCTCTTATCAAACCGAAATATTTTTTATGAATCATCCGTATTGCATATATCGAGTCGAATTTTGTAGTAAATTAAAAGAAATGTGTACAAGTTTTTTATAATCTACGATAAAACTATTGCAGACAAATATTCGACTCGACATACGAAATACAGGTGAATCTCTAAGTTTATATCGATTTTGTTGTTATTTGTATCAAAGAGAGTAATATTTGTCTTCTTTTATATAAAAGTTCAAATCTTCTGTTAAAGTTGATTATTTTGAAGCAAAGTGTGCTTAAAATACCGCCACATATATCGTCAAAATGTTTAAAATTAAGCATTTATACGTAAAACAGCAGAAATATGTATGACAAAATAAGTAAAAATACAAAAGTGAACAAGTTGCAATGGAAGCACTATATATTTTTTATTAAATTAATTTAATTTAAATTTCTAGTAATTAAAGCAGTTTATATATAAATAACAACACTCGTAGTATTTTTTTTTTTTATAGATAGTGTCAAGTAAATATTGTGAAAATGTAAAAATATCTATCTGCAAAATAAAAAGAATATATTTATATACGAGTATATTCAAAATGCGGGCAAGTATTTTCCAATTATAATAATTATGTAGTGTATTTCACGGAGTCACTCTAATAAAAACCGTGTTTTTTTAAATAATTTGCGTTCTGATATTCTGATTAGGTGTTTGGTGAATGTTTGCAATTTTATTGCTAAGGGCGTAAATGCAATTTACAATCACCCATGATTAAACATATTTTATTCAAATCTAAACATATTGTGCTCTAAAATTAACAAAAGGCTTAAAAACTGTAGTTGTTTAATTTTAGGTCGAAAGTAGTCTGTAAAGTGTTGCCTACTATTATCGACCTAATTTTCAACAAAAGTGTTTCAGAGTGTATGTACATATGTATTTTGTTGTTTATTTTCTTAATTTTTTCTAAAATATCAATTTTAGCAAGAAACTTTTTTTGAGGCTAATGCTGATAACTAGAAGAGCTAAAATATTGCCATATATCATATTCTTGTAGAATGTTTTTTTAAAAAGATAGTCATATACAAACCAAATACATTTAATAAATGGGCTTGAAGGCAACTTTATCAACAACTTATCGCTATGAAATGTTTTTGTATTTTTTTTTACATAAAACTGAACCGATTTGGGGGAAGAGAATGTAAAAAAAATTAACAAAAAAATAACGACCACTCTAATGTATATATTTATATATACATTATATAAAGGGTGTTTTTTATTGAGGTATAGAACTTTAAGTTGGCATCACTTTTTTAACTGGCGGCCATTTTGTCAGCTGTCAAGTGATTAATATTTAGTTTGGTTTGCCATTTCATCATGAACAGGTTGACAAAAGAACAACGCTTGCAAATCGTGCAAATTTATTTCGAAAATAATGGTTCAGTTCGCGAAGTTTACCGCAAGCTCCGTCCATTTTATGGTCGACATAATCGTCCATCAGAGCAATTAATTCGGTTAACCATGGATCGTTTTCGCACTACGTTTACTCTATGTGATAATACGCATCCGCTGAAGTCGCTCGTCTACGCCAACAAACCAGAAACGTTAGGGGACTTGGAAGCCAACATTCGTGGCGTTATTGCCAACATACGGCCCCATATGCTCGAAAAAGTGGTTGAAAATTGGACCTGTAAATTGGCTTTATTCGAGCCAGCCGCGGCGGCCACATGCCCGAAATCATATTTAAACGTTAATGGTATAAAATTATCCTTCCAATAAAGCCAAATTGATGGACATTAAAACGATTTTCTTGTGTTTTATTTCAATTCGAAGTTCTATACCTCTAAAAAAACACCCTATATATATATATATTTATATATATATATATATATATATAGTTATGACGTTGCTTTAGTAAATGAGCGAAAAAAAATTAACTCAAAATATAATAAAGACAATGAAACAAATTTAAGAAAATGTCCTGAAGAGATTCGTATCTTTACAACACGAACTTTCAAGAAAGTACATTTTGACATTGCAACTGCAATACATTATTTTTATATAATGCTTGCTGTTTACAGCTGAGGAAGTTAAATAAACTTTCTGACTTTAATTTCCTTAAAATTTTTCATATCAAACGTTAAATGTTTTTGCATGGTTACAGAATATATCTCGACCAGTACCTGTGTTCTGTAACTTCCGAGAAGTTTTCGCATCGAGAAAAATTAAACAATTTTATTGGTTGTCCTGTTTCCCACAGGCTGATTCATATAAAACCTTAAATAAGCTTACAAGAAACATGAACAAGGCTAAGGTTTTTGTTACTCATTCTGTTATAAAGTTATAAAACATAGGCACAGGATAAATTTGAATTGAATTCTGCAATATTAAAAAGAATATTTTTTTAAAAAATAATTTTTCTCAAAAACACTTTTTATCACACAGAACTTGCTCACAACAATTAATTTGTAAAAGATCTTCATTCAAAAAGTACATTAAGAATTTTTGCCAAAAAGTGTCTTTTAACAGCAGCTTAATGCACATATACAAATGGCAATGACAATGGCTAGCCTGTTATAAAATTAGAGATGGTAAATGAATCAAAACAATTAACATATTCCATTTGCAATAACAGTTGCGTATATAAAGCAGAAATCTTCATCAACTGGCACCACACACAGTGGACCAAAGACAAAGAACGCTGATGAGGAAGGGGTAGTGGCCTTCGAAAACAGCCGGTTGTTCCGTACATTTTGAACGGCCTCAAACCTCTTATCTTATGCACAGACTTTCAAAAAGTATTTCAGAATTCATAAAAAACTATATATACTATATATATATATATAACTCTTACAAATATCGAAATCCGATACTCCTAAACAAGAATCGATCTATCGATGTATCGGTTATTGAAAAATCGGCGATATATATCTATATTTTTTTCCTTAAATATTAATATTTCTATAAATCGATATTTTATGCGCATCTCTATTTGTTATACATGAGATTGTTCAAAGCCTACTTCCTGTTAAGTTTCTGTATGTTCTAATGCCGAATACACACTGTGGCATTTTGCGACATCAATAGTGTAGTGTGTATTAGCAGGCAAAGTTTGTCATTTCTGATATTTTTCGTTGTGTGGCATTGTGTTCCATATTAAAAACATAGTGCGAACGGCGTTGCACACATTTTGCAACTGACAACACAATAAATGCCACATTGTACTCAGCATAATACTTTGGTACAATTCATCCTATTTAATCGAGCTAAAATGTATTTTTCTATACAAATAGTGTTTCCTTTCTCAGTAATCAAAATATAATTAAACCCTGCACATTAAATCATTCATTCATTAGTTCGAACGAGTACACATACTCGTTTATGCTTGGAAGAAAAACTTCTGCGAAAGTGGATTCGCAATCTTCTAACAAAAAAAAAAAAAAGACTCATTAACGTGTTAAATGCGCATAAAAGTGGAATGGCAAGAGAGTGCTTTCGTAATTATTGTAATTTGTATTTAATTATTTTTAATCAAGTGGAAAATAAAATATACAATAATTTTTTACAAAAATAAAAAAAAAATACTTTAAAACTTACTTGCCTTCATCTACAAACGATTTCCAAATTGCACAAACAATTTTCATATGCGTTGGCAAATTTATATGTACTCGTATGTATATAAAGTCGAAGTTTGCATGTGAATTAAGCGAAAATTAAACTTAAAACTGAATAAAAGCTTAAAGTGGATAGAAAGATTAAAAACAAAACAAACGAAAAAAGAAGTAAATAATTTTGGTTAAAATCAAGAAGTACTTAAGATCTTCTTGCAAGTTGCTGAGCATTCAATGAACTATGAATAAAATTTCTAATGATGATGACCATGAAAGAGAGATATTTGTGTGTGGTCAATAAACATATGTGTATATGTACATATGTTTATATGTATGTGTATACATTTTGAGTACATATATATGTATATATTTGCAATTAATACAGCGAGATGGTTACTAAATATTTCGGCTATTCATTCAACTATTAAAATGATTAAGTGAAGGAATCATAAATCGAATATTTCTTGTGATACAGAGGAAGTGATTATTTTTTAAGAGAAGCAACACTCAGGTAAAGGCATATTGAAGGAAGAGATGGAGGAAAGCTTCATTCGTTTACAACTCTGCTTTTTTGCACATTTCTAATAATATAGTGTTGAAGCGCCTCTGGTATCAATGAGGCGTATTAAGTTTCACAGCTGTGGTTAGTAGCTATTTTATTGGTTCTTTTACTTCGCCGATGATTTTGCTACACAATGCCGATGAAGAAGGACGATCTGATGTTAAATTAGGATTGGTTATCTGTTGTAGTGTAGTTCAGTTGTAGTGTAGTTCAGTGACCAGTGCCTATGCCTTCATCACTTGAACTTTCCTACAACAACTGATACAAATGGACACTAATACACATCAGAAAAATGGGTGGTGTTGTCATATAATGACTGTCGGAGACCGGGCTCAAACCCTGGACATTCTAACTGCCGCAGGAAAAACTTCATGCCAGGTAACGACTTTTGCCATATAAATTTACATTTGTCAAATTGTATGGAAGAACTCATTTAATGTTTGTCTATGCACTGTGTTAATATAACAAATGAATTTAATACAATGAACTTAATTTATTTTTTTAAATATAAACTTTTAAAAATTTATTTTAACTTATTATTGTAATGTTGTTCTCGGATGTGGCGGTGGAGGTTTTAGTTTTCTTACGATCTTTTTCTGTGTGAAGGGAGTTTAAAACTAAAAAAAACTGCAACTTCCAATTTTCTAACTGGCTCTCGGCGATACTTTTAATTTATTTATATATATACATAATTTTCAATGTTTAGGTATTAAACAAAATCACCACATCAATCTACCGACTGTTAAATGTCAAGAATAGTATACATAGATATACACATGCTATTATGAAAATGATTATTTTGACGACAGCAAGTCAACGCCTTGCTTTTCTTTGTAAAGCAAAAACAATTATATTAAAATAATTTAAAACATTATGACACTATGACACTTAAGTATATCATTTTAATCCCCTAAATAAATTTTATGAAGAAAGAGTGGTCAAAACTACTATTTTTTTTTTGGCACCAAACCCCGTTAAAATGGCGATTTATTGTACAATCCGGCAGCTGTGTTTGCAAAATAGTAATGAAATGTGCTCTCAAAAATTTAGAGCGTAAAATTTAAAATTTGATATAAGGGAAATGAGATGAAATTTCACAGCCAACAGCAGTTCGTGGTAAGAGTATAACTCACACAGGCGTAAAATGTAATGATATAGGTTGCCGATCACTGGCCTAGATCTAGATCAAGACTGGCCACTGGGAGAACATCGGGAGAAATTTATTCGCGTGTGTGTATTCATTTGTATAAGAAGGCGATTGATGTTCGGCACTCTGTTGCCAGTTTTAACAGTCTTGTTCTAGATTTAGATCAAGCATATAAATAAATTATTTTAAGAAATTTTTTACAAAACCATTTTTTTGCTCACCATTACATTGACGTAGCAACAACAAAAGATGCCTCTTAAATATATATTTTAAGATTTGATCAGGATAAACTTTGTATCGCTTTGTAAGCCAAATTACATGTGATAATTATTAATGAACAAATAACACCAAAGTTAGTTGTAAATATTCTGACTAACACATAGTTGAACGGAACAACCGGCTGTTTTCGAAGGCCACTAAACCTTCCTCATCAGCGTTCTTTTGTGTTTGGTCCACTGTGTGTGGTGTCAGTTGATGTAGATATTTGCTTTATATACGCAACTACTACGCCTCTCTTTATAAACAAAACTTAATTGTTTCTTCTGACAATAATAAAATCAAGTTTGCCTTTGGATATTTAAAATCAGGGAAATAGACAAAATTTCACTGGCAACACAAGTTCGTGGTGAGAACACAAAGATACTATTGTAAAAGTTTTACGGGAGAAGTTAATTTTATTCTCTTTAGTGCTTGTTTTTAAAGAAGTTTTTACTTTTAATTTATTTTAAACTATTCAATATGCGTATGGTATCGGTATCGCAAATATTTCTTTTTGAGTATCGGTAGCAGAGGTCCAAGTCGTGTGGCTCGCATCCGGCGCACAGTGGCGCCATTTGCCTTTTTTCGTTGCAAAAATCATATCTTTTGAACCGAACAAGATAATCGAATAATTTAAATTGCATGTCATAGATAATTGTTCAACCTATAAAATGAGCGGTTGGAGTGGACGCTACACCTTATAGGTGCTTACTTATGGGTTTTCAAAGTTAAAATTTGTGAAAAAATCCAAGTTTTGGTAACAAAAAAATTTTTTTTAAGAATTTTATATTTTTTTGTAGTTCTTTTGTAAGCTTTTCATGTTTTAAGATATTACCTAAAAAATTACAACAAAAGAGTTTTTTTTTAAATGATTTTTTCAATTTTCTGTAAAATATTCATTTTCTTGGTAAGACAAAGTATGTCTAAAATACAAATCATTTCTAAACTCTAATTTTTTTCTAACTCATCTATTTTATGGTAACAAAATCAAATTATTTTTACCAATCTTATATTTCTTAGTTCTTTTGAAAGCTTTTTCTGTTTTAAAGTTATTAGCCAACAAATTAAACAAATTTTTTTTCAATTAATTTTTTGAATTTTCTGTAAAATATTCATCACAATTCGTAACAGAAGGTATATTTAAAAGACTAATCATTTCTAAAGTATAATTCCATTGTAGTTCTTTTCGTGACTTCACATGCCGCAGGGAAGAAATAAGTGGATCGGAAGATGCTGCTAACATGTTGAAGAGGTCCTCATTTTGCCTCACCCTTGATGCTTTGAACGTGTTCTGCAATCTATATTTTTTGTAAAATTTGTTAAGAGACTCCTGCGCTTCTTCAGAAAGCTCTCCAATTGGCAAAGACTGGTACTCAATTATATCTTTGCCATGCGCCAATATTTTATGGACGGTCGGGGTCAACTTCTTCTGTGGATAAATTTTTGCTAAAAGAGATGCAGTTTCCGATGCATATTCTCCAAATTTTGTAGAATTAACACTTTCTTGGCAGTTTAAAACATTCAAGATCGTTCCCAATCTTTTGACGATTTCATTGTCAATTCCAGTGATTCTAGTTACTGCCTCATCATTTGCAAAAAATCTCCTTGAAGTGTTTCCATCGTTTGAGTTACCGTATCCACACTTGGGGCAGTCTACTTTTAGTCCAAGTTGTTTCCAAAAAGCATTCTGTATTTGCTTCTTTCTGATCTTTTCCTTATCCTTAATTGATGTATTTTCATCGATGTTTTCATCTTGTTGTGGTAGGGTATACGCCAGTTTTAGCAAGAACTCCATACACCTTATCCTTGCGTGCAATGGTGACATTCCATATTCGTAATTCTCCTCGTTTGTAGAATCGTTTAAATTACCGAAGTTCTTCTGACTCTTTTTGCAAATCGGGCATGTCAATGTTGAGGTTGTTCCTGTCAGTTCGTTTACGACTTTTCCGTCAACCATGGTCAGGTGGAACTCGTAACTACATTCAATATATTTTCCTTCTCCAATTTGCAATTTTGTATGCTTAATCTTGCTTATTTGTTCTTCAATGTCCTTCACCGTGGTCCTTATGAGTTCTGCCGATTCCTTTGCAAACTGAAACATTATTGGTCGGCAATAATGCACTGATGACGGTCGATGATTTTTCCAGTGTAGGGAAACATCAGATTTTAGCCGCAATGGAACAACAGATGCCATAAACATATTTCCGTCAGATATTGTAGTGTCATCGGAAGATATCCTTTGCTTATAAACGCTTTGTCCGGATGATCCATCGCAGCCCCATTTGCTGATCAATGTTAGTTTCTGAGGAAGAATTTCCACCTCATTTTCAGGAAGACTTTCCAACAACCGTTTTGCTGTATGGTCCATAAGATCCTGCAGATTGGCTTTCGCAGAGACTTCCGTAAACTCCGTACGCAATGGTCGTGAATTTATTTTGGCTTGCGTAATATGCTTGTATCCGGGGAAAAGGTCAGCCCCGTGTCGCATTAAAGATGCCCGTAGTATCTCATATTTCTCTTTGGAAAGTTCTAAGTCCAAAAACAGAGCCAAGGCTTCTTCGGAACTATACTTTTTAATATGTGCGTTTGTGGGAGTGGGAATGCTTTCCTTAATCCTTTTTAGTCGCAGTGGGCTTGCATCAGCAACAGATTTTGTAATCTGCGACCTAACTCGTTCACTATCCTTTATGTATTTAATAGACAGCGCATCCGATAAATCCTTCGTGGTCAAGTCATTGGTGGCATCGGCAAGTTTCCTCTTTCTTGTGAAAATTGAACACTCCTCCATACTTTTTTTTGGCCTTCCTTTTTCTCCTCTGGTTGATGTGGAGGGTTTATCTACTGCCAATATATCCAGGATGGTGTCTTCATTAAGCCAGTCCTCGTATTTGGAGTTGAAGATGTTAATGGTTCGATTGCATTTCACCCATTTTGTCTTAATTTTGGCATGTATCATACAAAGATTATTTTTTATACTTTTGCTTCTCTCAATATTTCCGTATAAGCTATCGAGTTCTTCTAAAGCAGCTTCCGCGAAACACGTTGGTGTAATTGACTTTCTAAACAGTTCAAATAGTTTTAAATTGTTCAACGCCATGTTTTCAATACTTGTTTCGCCAACTTTCAGTCGTAGACTAATGCAGGCATTAAGCTTGTTTTGCAATATATAGGCCTATGCTACCATGTCTACAAATGTACCTGTTACATGCATACATATGCATTTGGGCTGAATTATACAGTTTTGATATTATGCACGTAGCCAAATGAGATTTGTGCCTACCTGTACCATAAGTCAGTATTGTTCTTCACCATATGTACGCCAAAAATAATTTTTAAGTGAGGTGCGTACCTGCTTATTTCAATGAGTAGTTTTTTGTGCATCTTGTGTCTGTAACGGAATATTAGGACCAAATTTTTCGCCAGAGGCTCTCAGGTAGACAACTGACTCAAAATGCAATTTTCAAACTATTACATCAAAGTAACTGTCAGTCAAGGCATGTAAGGGATGCCCGCCATACAATTTCTGCAACCATGTCTTTTTAACGTTTTTTACCTGTAGAAGCCAAATAGGCACGTAAAGGCAGATAAAACCTTTTGAGTTATGTAAAAGACTAGTTAAAGAACATATTTTGAAAATATGGCGGAGGTAAAAAAAGGTAAATTTTTTTTATTTTCCGTCAAAGTTGAAGAATAGTGAAAAAATGGATAGTTTTTAAATACTGATTTACCTAGAGAAACACAAAGCAAACAGCACAATTTTTTTTATTGTTATACATTTAATAAGCACATCAATCACTAAAAACAAAAAAAAATACTATTCGTTGCCTAGTTTTCGTGATATTACACCTGAAATCGGATCAAACTACCTAAAAATTGTGTGTTTTTTTAAATCCGAAAATTGGTTAACTTTGAACAGTTATGTCTTCTAAACTAAAAATCTGATATTGTTAAGAGTAGCATATTTGAGATCGTTGAAAAGTTTACTATAAGATGGATTCATTTAAAATTTCGCAGGCGCACATGAAAATTTTGATTTTTGCAACCTCGTTTGCTCTACGGGCGCCACTGTGCGGCGGCGCTAAGCCGCAGACCTTATTTTCGAACTCGAGCCACCGCCGAACTCAACGGCTCACATCGGCTAATAAATGCAGCCGATTAACAAGTAAAAGTCGGCTTTTATTTTTAGCCGATCAACATTTTCTGCATACAATTTTTTACTAAACTTTATGATATGATATACGACATATGTACATTAAGATTAGTGATTTTCATAGGGGATTTTCTGTGAAAAATTTCCCGGGATTCGGGAGAGAATTTCCGGGTAGTTTATGCGAGAATTTCCGAAATTTTTATTTTTTATGGCAAATTTAGTTTGTACGAACATATTTCTTGATGTGTATCGTTATTCATTTTATGAATGCGATGGTCCAATAACAAGATGAAAACATTAGTGAATTTTGTAAGTAGTTCTGTAAATTAACTTTTGATAAGAAATGAAAATGTACTAGTGGCCTTATTCGCCACTTGGGCAAAACTCATAAAATTGGAATGGAAACTCCAAAATAAAATAAAAAAATGTGTAGACAGCATTGGAAAAATATACAAATAACGTCCTTTTCCACAATGTATGATTAAGAGTTAAAGTGAACTTTAACTGAAAGTTCTTCATACAAAACTTGCCGTTAAAGTCCCTATTTGGTGTTGTGAAAAGGGCCGTAAGAAGCAATATTTAAGTGCCTCAGTTTATAGGGCTTTTCTGTAAGCAAAAGCATATTTATCTTTTTTAATCTGTTCCTTTGCGGAACACGACGTTCAAAATTTAGTTCGAACGCAATCCATAAAACTAACAACAGAAATGTGTAAGAAAATAAAATACCAGACTTGTTTACTAAAAACAAAAAATATTTGTTCCAATTTTAAGTGCAATTGCCAAGTGTGGAAATTTTTTTGAGACTATAGAAGATTTTGTTGGACTAGTTACAAACTTAATAAACGTCCGTTTAGTAAATAACGAAACATTGAATTTTTAATTTATATTTAATAGAAACGATAAACCAAATCTCTACTTGCTCATCAAGTGAATGAATTGGTTCTTTTGATCCTTATCAAAAGTTTAGACTACAATCACTAAAATGTACCAGTGATTATCTATATTCAATCAGTACATAGTGCCAATGTCAGTATTCAGTTGATTTTCTATAACACGCACATGCTAATATAGCGAAAAGCATTGTTTTTGGTATAATTTGTCAGTAGTACTGGTGACAGTGTCAGCAGTGAACCAGTACTGTTTCATTAGCGAAATTTCCTAGAGGTTGTGAGTTTTTCGAACTTGTTGTAATTATTGCAAGAGACTTAACATTTATATTTTATTCATTATTAAAGCTTGTATTATGAAAAACAACCAACTGGTAGACGAAAATCGAAGTAGACTTTGAACCGCCACCGGTCATTTTGAGCCTAGCCGCCGCCGCCGCCGCCGAAAAACAAAATTCTAGGACGGCTTGGAGCTGTGATCGGTAGCGTATCGGCAATAAGGCGCATCCCTACATCCACAATATAAGCCTCTCCTATAAACAAATCTTTCAGCATATTCCTACATATCTTATTAAAAATACAATGAAATAACTTTAAAATATTCCTTCTTTGACTTAGAGCCAATTTTGTTTATAAGAAGCAGCTTAATTCCTTGTTATTGTAGTTATTATGGATTTTAAAATTTTATCTCATTATATTATAGTTCAGCTAATAATTGGAATATTATGCATTTAATTTAACCAACTGCAACAGTGAAACATTTACATTTTCCTTTATTCTAAATTTTATACTTAAATATACAAGTTTAAATATGTATCTATGTATATAAATATATTAATTTACCTGAATGATAGAATAACAATAGTCTTGATCACGTCAGCCATTGACCTTAAAGAATGTAACGTTTAAAAGCAAAATCCCTACATTCAAATAACCGGGCAGTAGATATTCATTCCTACAACATTTTGATTGTTAAACTTTTCCCATTTTTCATATTTCTAGACCGTATTCTGACTAAAAACAATATTCATCCATACTGACTGAGTTACACACACCATTTAAGAAGCACAAAAGATATAAATTTTCTACCTGTCAATGGCAACCAACTACAACCACTACTGCAAGAAGCAAGAAGAGCCTTTCACCTTAATGAGCAATAACAACAACACCGACAACAGCAAAACCCAGATGAACAAAATTTTTATGAAGATAAACCAAATTAAAGTCAGAAGAACTTGTTCGTTTGTATGTACGAGTATGTATCTACCGAACACAATAGACTCAGTCAAGGCAAGTTACGTCGATGGGTCTGTCAGTCGGTCGGCTTATCAAATAGCTTGTTCCTATTGTTTTTTGTAGTTGTAGTTGGTGTTTTAATTGTTTTGTTATTGGATTTTATAAAAAAAAAAATTTTGGTTGACTTTTAATGGTGCCGCAGAATGTGCATGTAGCTGATAGAGGGGTGCATCTGTTTGTTGTGAAGTACATTAATTTTTTTAAATATTTGGACAAAATGGAAACCATAATGACTTCACTTCTGATCATGGCTCATAATAACTTACTCCCTATCTTGACTATATGCAAAACAATAAAAAAATGAGCTGAGTCGAATTAAGTTCTGTTTATTTGGAAATTAAACAAGTATTTGTGTACTAATTAAAATTGGAATAGAAAAAATTTAACTATTCTATTTATATAAATCTAGGCGGACGAGCACAACTCAAATGAGTTTTGAAGAGATTTTAGCTGTAGACGGCCTCGAAAGCAGCTTGCACGATCATACGCGATCACTAGTAAAGCAAGTTAATCGGACCAACCCCCTTATTCTGCAACTCGCTAAAGCTAAATTTCTATCGCTAAAAATCCATAAAGTCCATTTATCAATTTTCGGCTATGAGTACAATTTTCAAACTAGTACTGCTAAGTCAGGCTTACAAATATTTTAATTGTTCAGCATTTTACCGATAGAAATTAACTTTGGTTTTAGCGAATTACAGAATAAGGGCCCAGCTCGAACATAAATTTGTTTTATTTTTGAGCTGTAGTTGTTGTAAAGAAAAGTAGATTCCGATCACTAAAATTCAAGCTAATACTCACGATAAGGCCTGCAGCCAATGATGAGCTTTTCAATCCTAAAATTTACATTCTGAAACTTTTCAGCCATACCTTTTAATCTCTTAAAGCTAGAAAAAAGCCAATAAGATTGTGAACTTTCGAGCCGGAATTAGTGCAAATTCGGATAATTTATAATGATTTTTACATAGTCCCCTTCACACACGTCAACTTTTAATTCAGCTGCTAGAAAAAAAGAGATATTGTATTTCCTTCTCCGTCTTTCTTACAGCGGAATTACGAGTTGATCAATAAAAGTTGACTTGTGTGAACCGGGATGTAGGGTTGTCATTGTAGGAATTACTCTTCTTGATACTTATCAGTTCATCCGCAGTCGTGTTCATGATGTTAAATAGAGCTGATTTTTCGTATGTTTTTTTTTTTCTTTTCCTAAGTTTCTTTTAAATATATTTCTGATAAATAAAAAATCTAATACTTCATGACATTGATTTCATTTCCCTAACGAAAGGAAGACATATTATTAGTATTTACGAAAACTAAAAAATACCTTCTATTTGGAACAGGTGGTATAACTTCTTAATTAATTATCTGGATGTTGTTGATAATCGATTCCTGAAAAGTTAGAAACACATATTTATTGATACTTTGGAAGTAGAGAAAAGGTAATTCCTAAATAATTAATTAAAATTTGTGTCACTACACTAAAAGATTAGAAGGCAAATTATTTTTAAAAACAGAGAGTAACTCTGTGAAAAACACTACATATTTATTATAATTCTTAAATACTTTCCCGCATTTTGAATACGTATAATGATAGATTCTTTTTATTTTGCAGATAGACATTTTTACATTTTCACAATATTTACTTAACACTATTTATATAAAAAACATACTACGAGTCTTGTTATTTACATATAAACAGCAGATTGGAACTTTTATCTAAAAAAAGTCAAATATTGTTTTTTTGATACAAATAAGAAAAAAAATCTATATAAATTTAGACATTAGGGATATTTCAACAACAATTTATACAATATATGATCCTTAATTTGAGTTGATATTTTAGAGTGTGGCTCATAGAAAAATTCTACTCATACACTCAGGTTGTTGCAAGATATGTTTTGGAAAATTAAATAAATAATTTATATACATATACTGTTTTGGAACTTATCCTCATTTCGGGCGTAAATTTTTTTAATTGTAGTTCATATACTACACTAATTTCGTGTTTTTATTAGTTCATGTTCGGTTTTGTAATTAACGTGCTAACTACTTCAGCCAATGCCACCCTCAGCCGCTTGCAGCTAAGAAAATAATTGCATACCTAAATTTACTGATGCTGAGTACACATTATAGCATTTTGTGACATCGCAATAATGTGTACTTGGCAACGTTTTTCATTTCCCATAGTTTTCATTGTCTAACATTGATTTACAAACAAAACAAAAAACAAAATGAACAACATCGAACACATTTTGAAAATGACAAATGTATACTAGGCATTATAGTGGAGCCCCAAAAAAATCTCAAGACTGAGCTATTCATCTTTTGCAGAAATCCTTTTTGTTAAAAGAGCCACGAGAATAAAGATTGAACTATTTTTGGAAAATTTTGGGTGAAAGAATAGTTGTGGGTGTGTAAGGCGCGGTGTTACCAAAAGGGGTAGTGTTAATCCAACTTTTTGTAAATTCTCCACGCCAAGTTTAATGATGCTTGCTCATTTGGAAATAATTTTTGCCGCAATTTCAGCTTTTGAGCATGTTGTGCACTTAAAAAGATACATATATGAATGAATAATATGAATATACTCTTATAGATTTTTATATGCATCTTTTTAAGATAAACGATAAGCTTAGCATGTTAACAGAAAATTGTATCTTTATAATAACATTTCGTTATATTTCTAAAAATATTAACGCAAAAATCAAGATGTTCTTAACGTAAAGTTACACAATTAAGAAGGACATCTAAGACTGAGCGCAAAATATGCATGTCTGTTAGTCCTAGTTTACACTATGCAAGTCTTATCTGATTAGTTTGTGGGAGAGAGGGACGAGGGGAACAGAAACGTTTCTTTTCCCCTCGTCTCTCTATCATAACAGACTAATCAGCTGAGCAATAAGACTTGCATAGTGTAAACTAGGACTTACTACGTTTATACGCAGGGCATATTTGCATATAAAACTGTAAATTGTTGCCATATTATTGTTTTTATTGTGACTTACTAATTGGCCTTTCACACACGAGACTAATTTTTATGCCGCACAATTTTTGTATTGATTTTGTGCTGCTGATACCGGATTGTACCTGTTTGAAAAATTATACCAACCACTAAACCCCTCTCTTTGCCTCTCTTACCAACAAACTGGCTTGTTATGCCAGCACAATTGTTCTAATTTGTGAAAGGGCATTCAGAAAACTATTCTCGATTAAGGCACTATTTGTAAACAAAATGCTTGAGGTTGCCACACTTTCAAATGTTTCCTAATAAAAAACAAAAAATTGATAAATGCTGCACAAAAAACTATTGATAGCAGAAAATAATACCAATAAAAAAAAAAAAGATTATTTGTTACTTTATACAAATTTTTTGTATACATAAGTAACTTTTCTATGGAAGTGCTACAAAGTTTTATACATTTACAATGCCGTATAAACAGTGAGTTAATTTATTTGAAGATTTTTGTATTTGTTATATTTCTAAAAATATTAACGTTAAAGTCAAGATGTGTCGTCATATTCTTAACGTAAAAGTTACACAACTAAAAAGGACATCTAAGAATGAGTGAAAAATTGCATGTATGTATGTATGGACATACATATTTACATAAACTAGTTTTTATTTATTTGATAAATTATTTTTAAAATATTTAGCACTACTCTATAAATTTCAATAAATTCCTGGTTGCCGAGAACTCAAAGTAGTTTCTTTGCTAATTGGGCACGCTCAATCCAAACCTCTACTTTTCGGAATATGACATTGTCTCAAAAATTAACGTACTTGCACGACATACATTAACATAACTTGAGAATGTTTTGGTCTTTTAAGTAAAAAACTAAATTCCACAACAATTCAAACTTTATGCACAATTTGTTGAGAGACTTTAATTGAAAAAAAAGAAAATGGGAAACAGATGTATAGTAAAACTTTTGAGTTTTTGTTGTGTGTGCTGCTATCTATGTATATCAAAGTCAAACTTTTGTTCGAAACTGTCACCCTTCAAAATTTTGGTAAGATTCTGTGAAATTCTTCGTAAACACTTTTATTAATTTTATATACATATTTACATATATATAAATGTGGAATATGAACTGAACTTAAATATAAACTTTTGCTATTTTAAAGAAACCCGGTAGCTGCTCACACGATCTCTAAATGTGATGCACTCTTTATTATTTAATTACACTTAATTTTTGAATGCATAATGAGAAGCTTAAAACAATTTACTTGCATTGCATGTTAAGATGTCATCATTAAATGATGTCTTTTATAAAAAGATTTACATAATTGTAATGCAAATCAAGTTTAGTTCATTTTTAAAGACATTTATTAAAAATCGCTTATGAATGGAACAAAATTGTCAATTGATTTTTATTTTTTATTTTTAATTCAATAAACACAATGTGTGTTCATCTGTTTGGAAGTGAAACAACGAATCAATAAATATCACCACAGCTAATGCACATGATGTGCTTGCTGTTCTTGACAGTAACACGTTCAAGACATTGCAAATACTCGAACTTCCATTTCATTGGTTTTATGTATGTCTAAACACAACAACAGTAGTAAGTGGCAATTATGGCCACTTTAAAAATGCTTCAGTTTTTGACTGGGAAAAGAACTTATACACGCAACATGAGAAAACTTCTACAACGACATTAAAAACAACATGGCCACTATAATAAAGCCATTAAAATATCGCCCTTATTACAATATTTAAGGTGATTGCAATCGCATTAAGCGTGGACAATGACCACAAGCTCCTCGCTGACAAAGATCCAACATCAACAATAATAAACAACAATCACTTTACACGTCTTATCAAGTGCATTGCGTGAAAGTTTATTCACTCTACCTGATGTGTTCTCCAAAAAAAAAAAAAAAAAAAAAAAAAGTTTCTACGTTTATCATCATCGACAGCATGTTCGTGTGACTTGTGATGTTGATTGACTTCTTAAAATGTCTTCATTTTATATGCGCGCATTTTAAAGAAACAGAGTTGTGTACTTATTATAATAATTAAATTTTTTATATTTTATATATTCATGAATACGTGTAGTAAATGAATGAAATTATTCCTAAATAAATTTGAAATCATTCTTAAAAGAAGGTTGAATAAAATTAAATCGCAATATGAATAAAAAACTTACAAGGTGCAAGGAAGCAATTTGAAATAATTGCTACCATTCTTATTAATCATACACTTTTCACTTACCCCCACGTGCACGACGAGATCACGAGCTTTTTTTCCACCATGACCACATTTAAGTTATTATGGTCATGAAAAACGTATTCATTTAGAATTCATTTAAAATAACATGATGAAATTGTTATTTATGATTTTCTTTTAAGCATAATTACGAGTATATTCTACAAAGTAATTTTGTGTTTCTTCTCTATTCTTCTTCGAACACACATTTCGTTCAATGGTTTAAACAAAATCGAAGTTGTATACACTCACAAAAATACCGCAAACAAAAGATATATTTAAAATATCAAAAATTACATTGCATACATAAAGTGATAAGGAGAAAAATCACTGTTTTTGGCTCACGAGCCCGAATTTCTTACAAATTTCACACTACCGCTCACGTTCATGATAAAATATATAAAAACTTACAGCACTAGCGACAAAAAAAATTTTTGATTTGATTTTTTTCGATAGTACTACGAAAGGATAATAAAATTCAATACTTATTTTAGCTAGTGTGGTGACAAATTTATTTTAAGGGCCTTCAAAAAAAAAACGTTTTATCACTTAGATTGTACCGGCTAAGTTTCTATCTCAATAATGTGGCTTAGAGTTCGTGTAAAGAATTTTATTAACATTTTAAGAGAAACAAACATTTTTTATGACTTTTTTTGGGGTAGTGTACTAGGCTATCAGTGCGGGGGTATACGGTTCCATTCCCACCAAAGACTCTGGTCTGGTTCACTACAACGGGTGAAGGTCTTTGTTACTATGCTCGCCAAAATAAGTTGCTATATAATTTGTTATTGTATTTGTAACACATAATAATAAAAAAAAATAAATAATTTTTTTAACTGTTTTCAGAATAACTTACAGGGACTCCCAATGTTCTACCAACAATATTTGGCAAATTTGTAGCTACGGTAAAGCTGAACCGAACAAAAAAGAACATCTTAACATAACCATAACGTGTAAATTCACCCCAATAGCTCATACGAACACCTTTTACCTTCAAAATGATCAATTTTCACAATTTTCCGAAGCTAAGAATTTTTTCTAATATTCTCAATAAATAACGTACACAGAAAAAATTATTCCTAAAAAAAATTTCAAACACATATCTTTGTTTGAAATAAAATTTGGTTTCAGTAAATATTTTTTACTGTTCCAGTAAATAGTTAGTTCCAATTTTGTTTTAAGCAAAAAATAATAATTGTATAGAGTGAAATAACAATAAAATAAAGTAACATTTGTAAGAGAAGATTTCTGTTCCAATGTAAAATTTTATTGGCTTTTTAATTTCAGTAAAACATTTTTTGAATCACACAATTCTTTGATCGAAAAAAACAGAGTTTTTCAAACAAATTATTAGAAATTTTTCCATTTGTTTTTTACGAAATAATGAGGGTTTTCATAAGAATGTTCAAAAGTCTTGCAAACTTTGCAATTGTGCATTTTTACACTCTCGTAAATAAAATGTCAAAAATTGTATAGAAATTTATGTACATAAACCTTTTAAGTTTGCCCAATAATTTTGACTTGTAAACTTAAGCTGTGCAATTGTGCATTTTTTAAACAACGACTTCTTGCTTTTTTGAATATCTTTAGGCATTTTTAGACACACACACTTTCTTATTTTCATAGAAATATATATGTAAATATGTTTTTAATTAAAAAATTGTTTGAAATTTTTTTATTTTATTTTTATTAAATGAATTGTTGACGTTTCTTTCAAATTTACATAAAATGTTTGCGCAAAAGTTCAAAAGGGGCTTCATTAAACAAGTCTCGCAAGTTTGCCCAATTGCACAAATGGCAATTTTAAGAGTTCTCATGAAAACCCTTAATATCTGATTCAGGGAGTTTTGTGTTTAAATTGGATAATGAGTTTTTCTGTGCAACACAAACTTGCTAGTAGTCGGTTAAAAATACTTATTTGGCTACATACTCTGACGAAAGCTTAGCATTTATTTTCATTTGCATAGAAATAAATAGAAATAATTACACCTAAAAGAATATTTCAGTACCATTTTGTTAAAAACAGTAAAATTTTTGAAAGTTGTTGGTACAGTTTTAAAGTTCTCAATCCCATCCCTGATTCAAAATGTAAAAAATTTTGTTAAATGCAGAGTGTAAATGAAATATTCAAATTATGCATATTGACTACGAAACAGATGGTCCTGGGTTTGAGGCCAGTTCCTACAATCACATAATATTTCCGGTAATCACAAAGTGTTTCTGATGTGAAGTGAAGAAGGTATAAGCACTGGTCCCTGAACTATACCGGCTTTAGCAAATACTAATGCACTCTGTCAATTCAGAGCACCCTCCTCCATCAATACTGCTTAGTAGAAGCATCGGCGTAGTAAAAGAACCAATAAAATACCTTGTAAAACTTTTCAAACCTCGCATATGAGGTTACATTCTAATTATAATTAATATTATTATAATATGGTTAAAATTTTATAATTTTACTATCATGGTAGATATAATCGCAACTTGGTTGATAACATATGATGTTCAATAATCGTGTTCCAATTTGATACTCTCAAGGCATTTACAACTCGCCGTTACTTAAATGTAGAATTTTAACGGACGTCCACAAAGTTTTTCATTATTACAATTTCACTTTAAGCTACCACTATCACTCACTTTGGGCTAAAGTGAAGCAATAACACTGGAAACCTGTTTATACGTCCGATAAAATCCTACCACTAACTAACGCCAAGCTTTAATAATGGCCCTTAAACTAATTTTATTATTCTACATATCAAATAAGTTAACTTTTTTCATATACTCTCTTACTTAATAAAATTTTTAATGACTTAATTGAAACATCTCATTGCCAAGTTCATATATATCGCGATGTAAGCTAAACATTTCATTCCCACAGAATTTTTGGATTTTGATCAGAAGAAATCAACAATTTCAGGGAAATGAAACTAAACATTACCGTTAATTTATTTTATAGTTACGAATTTTTTTTGGTGACATATTTAATGCTATTTCCATTTACTAAAAGTGTATAAGAACTCAGATGCCTGTTAACAAACTTATTATTATCGAATTGAAACATAACTTTGCTGAGAGCAGAATTAGCAACATATCACAATACTTCGTAGAATTAAATTGATTTTCATGTATGCAGAGAAAAAACTACCTAATAGAATCAAGAAGATTTTTTCTATGAAACGTTTTTAGGCTAAGGGGTATTCCAGCAGAAAGAAGCGAAGATTTTTCCATAGATTCCTTATTATTTTTATGTTGTAAATCAAAAAAATCAAGAAAAAACTTGTTATTCACATTTTTTTAACTTTTTGATTCTATTAGATTTTCTTCTGAATAGTATAAAAAATGGATTTCTAATTGATTTCATTAGGCTACCTTATTAATTTTTTTAAAAAGGTTTTCCTTATTGATTTCTTTAGGTTGCTTTAGTGATTTTTTCAAAAAGCTATTCCTTATTGATTTCATTAGGTTCCTATATGATTATGTGTAAATCATCTTTTTAATTTTTTTAATATGGATATTAGCTTTCTTAATATTTCATATATATAAATAAACATAGAGAAAATTTTTTTTATGATCTTTCTCGTTTTTGTATAAGCATTTTTGTACAATAATTTCATTGCGGACTCAGGCTGCCTGTTAGCATATTGGTTAGAGTGATTGTCTATCAGTCAGAAGGTTGCTGGTTCAATACTTGTCTCCTCTCAAGTAAATAATATATCTGTATGGTGAGTTAATTAAGAATATAATATAATATGTATGTATAAATAAATAACATCTACATATACTACATATATACATACATACATACATATATGTGGTATAGAATTTAAATGAAAATACATAAGTACAAAGAATAAAGACATAATTTTTTTTTTTTCATTATGTTGTCTAAAAAGGTTTTCCTTATTAAATTAATAAGATTTCCTTATTGAAAAAAACCATAGAGATATCTTATTTGTTCCATTTTATGAGGTATTTATTAGGTACTGTTTTCTCTGTGTGAGAATTGGTAGATTAAATAAATCTCTTGTTTAAATATGTTTCTAAAATAAAAAATATGATTATCTGCCAGTTTATAGAAGATGGTTAAAAATGTTCGCCTGTCTATTTGTATTCAAAACAAGAACAAATTTTGAGTGCTTTGGTAAATATTTATAACTATATTTTAGATTGCCAAAGACTTTGGCGTGTCTTTTGGGAAACGTGATGGAGTTTTCTTTAATTGGCCGGAACGATTCGCGAAGAGAACAACATCAAATATAAAGCTTTGATAGAAATATTGAATAATTTGGATGACTCGGAGAGCATGCAAAAATATAAGTTTGTTTTATTTTAATCTAACAATTGCATTTTTAAATTTATACATGAATCGTAAATTAACAGTCTTATTTATGAAAATTATTAAGGCTTTATTATATTATAAAACAAATTTTTTTTCCATATTAACCGTTTATAAATTTTTAATAATTTTTATAAACAAGGCAGTAATAATTTAGTAGACTAAGGGCCTTATTCATAAAAAACATTTTGATTTTGTAAAACTCTTATTAAATATATAAAAATATTTTTTATGAATAAGGCAGTATGATATTATCATAACAAAAATTTTTTTTTGGGGGGTGAGAAATTCCAAGTCAGGGTGATGGTAGTGGGTCAGTATAGTAAAACCCTCAAAGGGTTTGGCGTTCGTATGAGTCAGTTTTTATATGACCTTTTAAATTTTTTCTTTTTCACTTGTTCGATTTTGATGAAACAAATTTAGAAAAATTAAGAATTATCTCTAATCTCTCTAATCTGTTTCTATACCGTTTTCCTATATGTGCAACACTTTCGAAGTTAAAAATAAATTTGTGGAATCAAAAAAATATTTTTTTGCCTAAAAATTTAAATATTTTTTTTTTTTAAATTCATAAAAAAATTCAAAATGGAAAAAAGTGCCAAAACTAATTACTTTCGCGTAAAGTCACATAACTCAACTTGATCCTTTTTTCCGTTTTGGATTTTTTATGAATTTAAAAAAAAAATTTAATTTTTGGCAAAAAAATATTTTTTTGCCTCCACAAATTTATTTTTATCTTCGAAAGTGTTGCACATATAGGAAAACGGTATAGAAACAGATTAGAGAAATTCTTAATTTTTCTAAATTTGTTTCATCAAAATCGGACAAGTGAAAAAGGAAAAATTTAAAAGGTCATAAAAAAAACTGACACTACGAACGCCATCACCCTGACTTGGAATTTCTCACCCCCCAGACAATAATCCCAAAAATGTTCCACAGTGTAATATGAATTTTTAAATAAAATACTCAATTTAATGCGAACTTGCCTATTATTATATTTATTAAAAGTGAAATTTTGAATGTATAGGTGCATTGTTCCTTCGGTGAAAAATAAGGAAGAAATTCGTTGAATCGACGAATGTTTTCGTTGTATTTATGTAACTTTTTGGTTCAGTGTAGTGACTTTTCACTGGACTATCCTATAGGGACCTATTCGATGTAGAATAATATAAATTTTATATAAATATCATTCCGACATTTAACTGTAACAATGAACACTTATAAATTTGTTTTATTGTTACAAATGCAATGACATCCTATTTTTAATCAGAAATTTTTTGGAATGCCAACCGATAACCTCCTGCATGATAGGCTTACACACTACCTACTCGACCACAGGGCCACTCATATTTCAAAAGTATAAATACTAGTTAAGCTTAGGTTAATATACTAGTATAGTTACGGGACTGATTCCAGAGTCACATTGGAGGGAACGATTAACATTATATTTAAAATATTTGATAGGTCCTGGATTCAACCACATCGAACATTTTCAGTGCCGTTTAATAGAGTCCCAATTAAATTGACTAAAGATCAAGACGATACATCACGAGAATGGTGAATACTCCGTACTTTTGATAACACTCACTCACATTTTCTCAAGTCATAGGATGAGTACTTTTGGATCAATTGTCACTAAATTTTCGGCAGCGCAGTTACTTTATTATACCAAAAAAAAAATTAAGTTTTTGTTGATTTTCCATACCACTTTATTCCGACACATCTATCTGAGACCGGGATCTCTGGCTTTTTTGGAACTTCGGAAAATCATCTTATATTGCAGATAGACATACGGACAAATGGAAATAGCTTATTCGGTTAGAATATCTACAAATACTTAAAAAATTTATACTTTATAAGTTCTCCTATGAATTGTGGAAACTACAACATTTAAAAATTAAGCATTCAAATGAATAATGTTTGCTCCAATCACAAAGTTTGAATTACATATATACTCGTGGTCAAATAAAAAATAAGCATTTGCTCTATTAATAGTAACAAAGAACTAATACAATTATATTTGATATATATTGTAAACACTCAATTTTTTTGTATATAATTAATGAATAAGAAAATATTTATACATGTATTATGGGTGATAGTTAATCTTGATTGATCTTCGTCTACTAAAAATCACAGTTCATAGTTGATAATTACTTAAATTCTATACACATTTTGAACTCCATTTTCGGTGCTGTAATTCAAAATGTTCTAAGCAAATTTTAGTTTCACTTTTATGATAGTGTCTTTGTTGTCTAATCCCTAGCAGTAAAAATAAGGTAGCAAAAAAACATACAAACAAAAGATTAACATAATTTTCATACTGAATTATGCAATTTCACATCATCATTGTGAAGAAAACAGAAAGGGAAATGAAAGTTGTATAAGAATACGCGTGCCAATGGTCAGTCAGCATGACATAACAGATAAACATTAAACGGTCATAAATAAGACAAAAATAAAAGTAAAAGTGATATTTAAATTTACAATACAAGAATTCAAACAACAAGACAGGAGCGAAAAAATTTATTGACGATTTTCTTGAAAATTCCAACAATTTAAACAATTTCCTAAAACTATTTTCATTATGTCCTTAAAATCTTTAAAACCCATTTAAAAAGGTGTGGAGTAGCGGAAAAGAAATAAATATTGGAAAACAAACTAAAAATGCATAACTCATGCTTAAAACATGAGGATACCATTACATAGAATATACATTATGGTTATAATAAATGAGGTTCCATTAGGATTTTTATTATACACATTAAAAGTATTGTGTTGCTCTGTTTCTTTTTTTTCATATTTTTTGAATGAAACCTTTTAGCTTTTATATAGAAAAATATATTTAAAAAAAGGAAAGGAAACAAAAAGAATAAAATTTGCTCATTCATGTGCGAGTTTAAGAATGGTTTCATATGAAAAAGCAAAAAAAAAAAAAACTGCGAGTACAAAATGCAATCCTTTAACAGCTAGAGTGAAATAGATCTGTCTGCACCGGCTCAATGAAGTAGTATACAAACATATGTGTAGCGTTCTTGCTGCCAGTATCAACTAAGTAAATTGGAAATGAAGGAAATGTAATACAAAATCTTATAAATAAATAAATAAGGGATAAGTAAATAAAACTGCACTTAAGTTAAATGTAGCGAGCAAGTAGTACGAATGCTTTTTATCAAATGCTTGATCGATTACACCCGGGTTAAAAGTTCATAGAAAAAATAACGCGTTTTTACTGCAATTGCCTTAGAAAACAGAAATATGTCACAATCTGTTGCTACGAGTACAACCACAAAGCATTAACAGGGTCGATTTCAAATTAGAGATGCCAAATAAAATTTTCATTGATAAGTCGTGAAATACTTGAAATATGTTTTATGAATTTCAATTCGATTTACACATACCTAATTTACGTTGCATTTTTTATGAAATAAGTTGCATGAAAATTTTTCTTTTGTCAATAGAATACGTGGAGAAGCAACTCATATCAAAAAACTTCCCACAAATGCATCAGAGATTCATTCTACGTCCTTTTTATATAACATTTTCTTCTATAGCGCTGTAATTAGCAAACAGAAAAAATTTCGTGCAACAAAATTCATGAAATTTCATGAAATAATGCTTAGTCCTAGCTTACACTATGCAAGTCTTATTCCTAAGCTAATTGAGAGAGACGAGGGGAAAAGAAACGAGTACTCAGCTTCATATATTGTTATTACGTTTTGCTTTCTCATTTGTAATATAAAAAATCACTCATGCATACACAAAACTATGCATAAAAAATATGAACTTAAAAATAAGACTTGCATTGTGTGAACGCCGATGAATGTTCAAAGAAGAAAAAATCATAAACTTAGCAATAAAACTTGACTACTAGACTGGGACTTTATGTAAATTAGCTAATAAATTATTTATGTTAAGCAAATACATAAATATGTAGCATTGATTTCTAATGAAAAAAAAAAATTTAAAAAAATTTATTATACATTCAAGAGATTTATTATTCGACATATTGTCATAATTATATTATAAGTGAAATTTATTTGCTGGTGGTTAAGCGATGTCTATATACATTTCATTGTTGCTTTAACAAATCGTCAGTAGACTTCAACCACACATTTTGAACAGTCACAAACCTCTTATCTTATGCACAGACTTTCATAAACTATTTGAGAATTCACAAATATTAATATTTTTGAAAATCACAAAAGAAAAATAAGCATAGTACGCTTAGTAACTTATACAAGTCTAAATCCTTAGCAAGTATTTCGACAGCGCACAGAGGAGTATTTAAGCCAAAAAGGTGGCCCTTACTTTTTTTGTTTTTAGTTAATATTATTTGTGAAAAGTTATTGAGTGTCCCTAAATCAAGGACACTTGACAGAATTATATCTTATAGTTCTAGGATAATAAACCTTGAAAAAAAAGAAAAATCGAACCAAGTATCCCTCTTCTCAAAGCAAAACAATTCATGACTGGCAAAAAGTTTTCTTAAGCCTGTAGTACACGGCATGTAAAAAGCCACATGCGCATGTGCTTCTGACGTAATTTTGACGTCATCACAAAGCTACATTTGCCACTTGTATTTACATGCTTACAGATGTGATGCCTCAGATAATGTGTTCCATTCGGCTACATGTGCCACATTTGTATTTTGGAACAAAAATACTATAAAAATTTTACAGCATGTAGGCACTACTAATAATTTAAAAAAAGTGCAACTAACATGCTGAAAATTCCCGTGACGTTATCGCTTTTTAGAGGACTTACGCATATTTACGTGTGCAAGATCAGCAAGAACAGAAAAAGTGAAGTTTATAAAAAATCACTAAAAACATGGCGCAAACCTTTTATTGCTCCTAAGATTAAAGATTTTAATTTTTATTGTGGTATAAAATATAATTAAAATGGAATTTTTTTCGTTTGCAAAAAAGTGTATAATCCTATTTTTAATTTTTAAACGAATTGTTTCAACATTAACAGCCTGTTTGTAGAACGCGACAAAGCAGACTCACGACCAGTCATCCCGCTGTTAGTACGCTTTTGCAAATTTCCTTACAGTTTTAAAGATTTTTAATCAACTTTTCGCAATTTCTTGCAAAGTTTGCGATTTTTAAACGATATTAGACTTTGTTTTCATCCCGCTGTTAGTAACTTTTTACGAATTTTCGTCTTTTCCACGATTTTTACCGAATTTTTTGCATTTCTTACAGTTTTACCGATTTGTGATCAATATTATATCTTGTTTAAAATTTTGCAACCTTCGCGAATTATCGCTTTTTTTGCTACACAAGTAATTTTCCCAATTTTTATTCATATCTTATATTTTTAGGGACTTTTAATCAATATTGTGCTTTGCAATCGTTAAAATTTTAGCAAGTTTTTGCAAATTTTCATAGTTTTCGCGACTTTTCTGGAATGTTTGAGTGCTTTACAGTTTTAACGAGTCTTAATAAATTTTAGTGTTTCATTTCAATATTGCGATTTTTGCAAATTTTGTTGCTTGAAAAATGCACCTTAAGAAAATGTATTTTGTTGTGTTAGTTATCAGATATATACAAATTTTTACTGAGTTTTAGACAACACATATGACGTTTATGACGTTAATTCGAGCTTGTGAATTGAACAAAATCACATATTATTCTTGTATTAATCTTACAAATTTTTTAAGAAGTTATTTATTTGGTAACCATGCAGAAAGTTTCAATATTCTGTTCACATTTTTCCTTTCATGCGCTACGTCGTCAGCTTCAGCTACTACTACAACTACTTTATTCTGTTCCAGCCTTGAGGCCACGTAAACAGAGTAACAAAAATTGTTTTCGGACCGATTCAATACGAATATTATGAATGTTGTAATATGGATCCCACATGACTGATCCGTTTTCCAAAATAGGTCTAACGAAAAACACATTTAGGGGTCAGAAAACTCTTTAGCTCATCTCTTTATGAAGGACACCTCTTTCTTTATTCACAGTCATCGTAATACGAGGAACAAAATACAATTTCGGGTCCAGTGATATTCCAAAATCAAGAAATGAATGAACGAATTCCAGCTGATGACCTCCCAGAGAGATGTTAGCATCAATAGTATTACTTCTGGAAAACGCATACATTTACATTTTTTAAAATTCAGATGCATCATGTTATATTTTCACCATATAAAAAAGTTATTAATGACACTTTGAACATTAATGTGATCGACAAAATGATTATATATGTATATATATGAGCATAGGGCGCATAAACAATTTGAGTTGTCGATTTCTGTACACAGCCTATCCATTTTAATTGTCAACCTCACCCACTGTGCATAAAGGATTTCGTGTCTCCTGTTTTCACAAACGAAGATCTGGCAACCGATCTAAGGTGGTATAATCTTCAGAACTGCACAGCGTAAATTCTGTCGCAACCCCCAAGTCAGTAAAGGAGGAGAGATGGAGTGTCGGTAGACCCTCAATGGCCTGAGAGCGTCTCAGGAACTAGGAGTAATGCGAACACTGAATTCTCTGAAACTCTGGCTCCAAAATGACAGCACGTCTGGGTGCTCAGATAGCAGCTCTATCACCAAATTTGGGAATGAAGGCTAGCAAACTACGTTACCTGAAATAAAATTGCTATAGAATCGTTAACAAATATTGATAATAATAAAATGATTAAAGGAGTAAAAAGTTTTTACATCGTCAGCATACATCAGTACACAGAAAAAAGTATTCACCAATTAATGATTTCAATTAATAATTTAATTGATTTAATTAAATTTTTAATTGTATTAAGTAATTTGAGTGGAAAAACTTAATTGATATTATCAAATTGTTTATAGGTGAATATTTAATTAATTGTTTAATTAATATTACAAATATTTTAATTAATATTACAAACTCATTCATATTACTTTTTTGTGTGTATATATATTAGTACAGTTTATGATGTTTGGAAGATTTGTAACCAAAGAAAACAGTTCTATTCTGTTCTGGCAGTTCTATGTTTTACTTCTGAGATATTAGGTTCGTTTGTATGAGCTTGGTATAAAAATACATACATGCTTCCATATTCAAATAAATTTCCTATGTTAATATAATAAATTATTAGAAAATTGTCCTTTTAGTTTAGATTCAGAACACGGTATACCAGTTATGATGTAAGGAATAAAACACAAGCTGTTCGTTTGACGTTATAATTTAGTCTGACTTATTCTTCAAATGTATATACTTAAGCTAGGTGTATATAAAGAGTATTCATGTATTTAATATAAGAATTAAAAGGACAAACGGTAAATCTAACCGTAATATATAGATCGAGTAGGGCAGCCAACTAATCGGAAGCACACACTGTGAGTAGAATACTCGTAGAAATGAAACAGACACTATAATCGGCCATTCTGACCATGAGATCCCTTGATCTGGGTTCTATGTACCTGGCGACCAGCTACCCAGGAACCACGGATGAATATTGCCAACCGCCCATATACCCTTGTAAGTGTTTTGAGACACTTGAAAACCCTCAATATCCTCCAACAGGTACCTATCATTACGTAAAACCTTTGGCAACTTATAGGGACCTCTAAGCCTCGGAATAAGCTTACGTATCTCGTAAGCGTGTGAATCAAAGTTCTTGACCGTCACCTAGTCATCAACAAAATATTTGGTGAATTCCCTTCTCCTCGCGTTGACGTAGTCCCTGTTATAGGTCTGCAATGTCATCTGTTTTTCAGAAGCCACTTCCCTAACTTTCGCGCGATGAACCCGTCTCACGTCACCTAATTCGTCCCCCAAAGTTTTCCCTTGTCCCACACCAAACAACATAACACTTGGGTGGTTCCCTATAGTCCTATGTACGGTATTATTCAGAAAAAATGTTCAACCCTACCCAATACTGTATCCCAATATATATTATCCTCTGGACGTATTAATTTTTATATCATGGGACCAATGCTCCTGTTCACTCTCTCCGCCTGTCCATTGGCCGGTGGGGAACCAGTTGCAAAATTAATGTGTTGTATATTGTGACCCTTTAAAAATGATCGAAATTCTGGGGAAGTAAAAGCTGTTCCTCTGTCACTTACAATGCATCTCGGCCTCCTGTAGGACCTAAAATAACTCCTCATGTGACCAATCAACTCCCTGGTATTCGTGGTCTTGGTTGGTTAAAGTCTAACGAATTTCGTCTCCGCATCAACAACCACCAAAATATATTTAAGTGACCTACCATTGTCAACCGCTCCATAATGGTCAATATGTACTGTCTTAAAGGGAATCATACACTTTGGTATATTATTTATAAAACACCTCCCCTTTTCATTAGTTTATTTCAAAATAAATGAATTTGTGAGTTATTTAAACGTCGTTTGTATTTTGTTGGTTCGGTTTAACCTATAAGAGTCCAGCAATAGTCTCCCAACACGCTTTTGTCCCAAAATCCTTGACAGTTTCTTTAAATTTTTATTAACTCTTGGTGAGCACGATCTCCTTGTTTGTCGCTTTGGAAATGACAGGTAATGGATCATTTGGTGGACGTTGAACTGGTTTGGAAATCGATGGGACATTCGTGTAAGTACTATTTTTTCGATTTTTCATATTGAATCCAACAAATTTTGTTAAACAGAAATAACAGTCGTTCTAGTGGTTACTTGATTCTCTCCGAAGTACTGGAATTGAAAAATCAAAATTAATATTCTTGGCATTTGACTACTTGTATAAAACATTTCAGCAACTATTGCAAAATATTATCGGTGTCCACGGTTTGTTCAAGTTTCTGACAGCAAAACCAAAATAATGTAAATATGCATAATTTAATGATTCTGATATTGCATATCATATTTTTCTCAACCAAATATTCACCACACACACAGCAAAAATAGCTTGAATCAGTAACACACGATATCCCTGACATGCTTAAACGCTACTATTATGAAGACTTATAATGAATGTGGGCTTCATTCAGTCAAATTAACAATTGTGAAATTGGAGTGTCAGTGTTGACTGTTTGAAACTATTGCAAGCATGCAATTTTAATTTTAAGTATACATATGATTTGAACACAAAGTTTTGTTGAGCAACGAATTTTCTATCAAGCAGAATCTTGATCTTGATGCAGTATTTTTTGTGAAAAAAAAGTTTATCACGTAAGTTTTTTGCATCCAAATACGAACGTTAAAATATTTTTGTTTATTTTTCATTGGTCTAAGGCTGTAAGAGCTGAATGGAGAACAACCGGAAAGGTTGGCTTCATTTATAAAAGAAATTTCTCAAGTTTTCTTTGTAGGGCAAAGTTGGTTTTAATTTTGTTTAAATGTGTCCAATTTTAAGATACTTGGAGCCGATTTAGCTTGAGTACGATACCACAAAGTATACAGAGATGTCACGAGAAGGAAGATAAGTGAATTTTTCTACTTGTCTCGCTCTCAATGACATTTTGTCGGTGTTTTTGTTTTGATTCATTTTTGTAGCGCAATAATATTACAATGCTTTTTATTAGCTGTATTAGTTGGTAAGTAGTAATTCACTACAATAACAAGTACGCTATATGGCTCTTTTTTCCACGAATTTAAAAAAAAACCTGATACGAGCTTTTTTTCTGTCACTTTTTTCACTTCTGTATGTTTTGTGGCAACTTAAAACTTTTTGTTAACACTTGCAAACTACTTTCTGAAATGTTAGACTGGTCACAAAATACACAAACCTATTTGAATCAATTGCAATTAAAAGCATCTCTCAATTTTTTTCCGAGTCCTGGACAGTAAGCTTTCATCTTTGGTGCCCTTGTGTCTGAGTGCTAGCGATGCTATCCTCTCAGTACAGAGGTCGTGTGTTCGATTCCTGCCATAGACCCTAGGTGTTTTCTACAGACAATTTAATCGCTTCGGGGATTGTGTTTGTTTAAAAAAAATTCTTTTTCTGACGAATCATGGTAATATGACTCTATCGTGGTCATGGTTTTTTTTATTCTAGTTTTGTACTCAATTTACAATTGTATTTTTTATGTTTTACTTTTAGTCGAAATTGCTGTTTAGAACAATAATGACTTGTTCTCCGAAATCTGTTTAAAAACATTGAATTGTGTGTTGGGTACTCATAGATTGTTACCACTTTTAAATATTTGCAAAAACATATACTCGTATAATACATTTAAAAAACTCACACACACAAATATATACATTCCCAGCGGGAAAAGAAGGAGTACGGATGCCTTCTAAAAGGCCTCTGTACCCCTTCTTTTAGATGTACAAGGCCTGCTCGCTTCATCCCATATTCATATCTTTTTTACACACGTTGTCATTGAGAGGCAGGCCTTCCGTTCTCGCTTCTTTCGCAGATATTCTAAAAGGCCTTCAAATTAATGGCTCTTTAAGGGCCTTCCAGAGAACGGCTGTTAAAAGGCCTTCAAATAAAGGTCATATTGAAAGGGGTTTAACTGCTGGGGCAGTGTTGAAATACAAGTAAAATAGTTGTGAAAATATATTTTTTATATTTATGAATATAAAATATTTTCCCAAATGTTTTACTTGTATTACAGCACTTGTAAGTTTTGAGAAACAGGTCCGAGGTATTCAATATACACATCCATACATATAGTGTTTTGACGCTTATTTTGTGATCAAAAGGATCGAATATATTGAATAGAAACTTCTGAAAATAACAAGAAGCCACATAGTATACATAATATTGATCGACCAAAACAACTGTCTCCTTCAACGTACAAAACTAAACTAAAATGATTTACACTTTCTTTCCTTAATCGTTCTGTATTTGATATTTTTATATGAAATTTTGTTTCTTATAACGGCATCTGAATTCCTTTGTTTTTGCTCTGCCAAAAAAAAGCAAAACAAAATACTTTACTCCTTCTGTTCTCCTTTCTCATAGAAGGGAATATGGAATGTGTACCTTATCTTTTATGCGGAAAAACCGAGGCCTTTTATAAGGCATTTTTTATCAGTTTGATAAGCATGGTAATTGAGTCGAAAAAATTCCTGAGCAGGCCTTTAATAAGGCCTGAAGTAAGAAAGTCTTCTTAGTTTTACCGCTGGGTTTATACTAACGCACACGCAAACACATTTGTGCACTTAATGGTTGTAACAGTTTTTCTTATTTTCTCCTAAGCTTTTTGTCACTGTCGGTGAAGTTCGTGAGCTTTTTGTTCAGTATTTTCGATGCTACCAGCAGCACTTTGTTGTTGCTTAACATTGTGCTTTCTTCGTTTTGACATCCTTTAACAAAATCCATTTTATTTCTTTCATTGACGTCTACGCTATTCGTTTATTTCAAAGAAAAACTTGCATTTTTATGAACGAGTGTATGTATGACTGTGAGTGTTTTTGTAAAATTGTTATATGAATGGGAATTTGTTTGCTTGTGTAGATGTTTGCAAATGTTAGATTGGTTTGCTCCTGCATACAAAACAAAGATTAATTGGTTAATTTCCCCTCGTCATTGTTGTGCACCCATCAATCGATGCCTCACAAACTTGTAATGGACTCAAGTTATTAATATACTTCTGCTACTAGCACTACTCTATATTCCACTCCTCCTGTTTGTCTGCCATTCCAAAGTAATTTATGTATTGACACACACATACCCACACACATAACTGATCTAATGTCATGCACATATTGAGAAAAGAAGTGTTTATTCCAACGTACAAGTAGAAAATGAGACATTTTTTAAATTGCCAAATATTTTTTCAACACCTAATGCTTTATTTTAATTTTTTTATTTATTTTTTTTTTGTTTAGTAGTGGAAAAATATTTTAATAGAATTTATCTTAAGGAAAAACACAGCAACAAATTTTCACTTCAACTTTGTTTAATTTTTTTGTATTCACATAAAATTTTATTTAAAAAAACAGGTGGTTAAGTTGATATTACCTTTTTAATTCTTACCAACAATTGACACACCACAAGTATGATTATGTGTTAGTATGCAGACTTTCGAAGGAGTTAATTAATATAATAAAAAGTAGTTAAGTGCAAGCCAATATCTGCAAGATCTAAGGAGGAGCCTGAGGTATTCGTGATCTAATCAAATTATTTTTAATATTGGATCAACGGCGTGTATGAAGTACAAATTGGGGAACACACAGTCTTAATTAACGCAATCTTAAGTATCGGACTTTTGGCGATAGTCTTACTACTGAATTAACTCAACTTGCACATCAAGATGTTTGGGTGTATATCGACCCAAAAATAAAACTAACCTTAGTGATTAGTGCAGCTATTTTATATGAACACTGCACTTTTCAGCCCTTCCCTTTGATATCAATATCAATAGTCATCTGTTGAGGCAAATAATTTGAACTTGAAGCGAACATTATCCTTTAAACCACCGTTTAAAAATTTCTCTCCCTGGAATTTGGTCTTAAGTCACAGCTATCGGATCTGTCTTGGATTCATAGATTTCAATAAAAAAATTGCAATAAAATGAGAATAAAGAAGAACAACTAGGTCCCAACAAAATTTAATAAAACATATCTAAAAAAAATTATTACCAAAAAACTATATTAGTTAAATTTATTTTACTTCTTTAAATTCGAAATGAGTACATAACACCCAAGTGTTATGAAATAGGTCCAAAATATATTTCAGGCTTGTGATATATCAAAAATATGCAGAAGAAAGGAAAGCTGTTGAAAGCTGGCAATACAGAAGTGCTTCAGGAAGCGGAGACGCAAAGGAAAAGTCATTGCGCTGGACGTTAGGCAAGGAATACAGAAATGCCTTAGAAAGCAAAGATAGTTTTGAGCAAAGCTGAAAGGAAAAGTTTTAAATTTCTTGTATATAAGAAATTTATTATTTGACACATTGTCATAATTTTATTTTAAGCATTTCTATATGCACTGCCTTGGTGTCTGAACCACACATTTTGAACAGAATATAGGCATGCTTAAGCACCAGCAAATAAATTATTTAACTAATGAATTGATAAAAGTTTCATATCCTTATCCACGACTTATTATACTCTTCTCCAAAAATTTGTAATGATAATTATTTTCCACAATATTCATATGCGATTTCATAAAGTATATGACGAGCATACATAAAGAAAAATTTTAATTTTCTCTGACTTACTAGCTTAATTAATTGGTATTCGTATGTGACATAGCACGTGACATTCTGTGGAATGGATCATATTATAAACAAAAAGTTAATCAAAAAACGAAGTAAAATGTAGGAACGATTTCTTTCATGTCTCTTTTTTGATTTCTCTTCAAAGTGCACGTTCGTTCCATCATTAAGGGGATATCAATTGCAGATATCGTCGCTGATTTAACTAACTGACCTAACTACCATTTTGAAAGTTTAAATCTTATTTTAATCTTTAAATCTTTTTACTTATATAGGCACAACAGTAATGCTTACAGTCATGAAAATGGTAGACTTATAAAGTCTAGTAAAGCACTTAACTCATTTTTCAAAAAAATGTCAGTTATGTTGGTTAGTTAAAACAGCGACGATAGGAGAGGTCTTCCTTCTTCCTTGTGTATTAAATTTGAAGGGAAAATCTTCACTCATTTTGTGCCCTTTAAAATTCCAAATTATAGATATTTTTTAGTTTTTACATTATTATTTCTGCAATTTCTTTTCTCTAAGTATTAAGTTAAAATATAACTATTGAAAATCAAAACAGGCCAACAAGACTTTACTGTCTAATTTGATTTGTGTTGAGAAGTGTACAATGGAAACATCACCCTGTATTGTACATACATATGTATAGGTCAGAAATATTATTATGTTTGACACTTTACTAACTATAATACTCAGGCGTTGCCAAAGATATTACACCTCAAACATATTTGTTGTGAGTTTAATGAGAATGCATAATATCAGATAAATATTTCCCATATTTTCGCAAGACTATCCAACTATAAAATTACCATTGTCTTGTAAATTTAGATTTGAAAAGTCGGAAACGAAGTTTCAGTAAATTTCAAGGTTCATTATTTTTTCTTAATACTTATGTATGTAATTTTAAAGTGTTTTACTTTATTTCTAGTAATTAAATTGTATATTTTAAGTACTGCCTCTTCGTTAGCTACTGTTGCTAAAATCGTTAGAGTATAATGGGATGGGGCGATGGAGAGCTGAAGGGGCTGAATAAAAAATAAATAAATAAGACAAGTAGAACAAAACTGAAATAGTGTTGCATCATTAAATTTAATATCATACTCATTTAATGAAATTGTTGTCGATTTGTTTGAAAAACACTCAAACCAAATACAAAATTCAAAAAAAGTTTGTAATAATAATAACACTCTGGAGCAGTATAAAGTTGTGCTGGTTGGTTACAGTCTTCTTTGTATAAAAAATAAACAACGTTCCTTTTTCTTAAAATTTTAGTTAACCTGTACTCATACAAAGTACTGTCAACGTAGTCGTTACAGTGTAAGATTGTGTGTAATGCAAGAAAGGCTGTACTTGTTGTCCCTTCACAAACTTTGAAAACCATTTCTGTTGAATTTATCTTTATCATACATATATGGAAGTGTAACGAATGAATTTATTTGCATGTGTGCTTGTGCAAGTTGTAAATAGAAAAACATTATCATGAAGATGATAGTTTGTTAGTTGTGACATTTTAGAGAAAACAAAAAAGAAATACTGCCATTAAGAGTGTCCGCACAATATAAAGACTTAAAACTGTTAAGTGTCATATCATTAGATTCAATGTACTGCTTTTTGCCATGAATACGTCACCCTTTTCACAGGTTTCATGTAAGCGAAAAGACACACACACACTCTTAGACTCCTTATCTTGTGCATCAAATCTAAGAAATTTCTGATTCAGTACACTAAAAGCAGTCGGAGTTATTGTAGCTTTTGTATGAAAGCAGCTTTACAGCGCTTAACGTATTACCACAATATTATCATTAACACTTTAAACCGCATATTAAATTTAATGAAATTGTTGCACATCAGACATTACGAGACAATGAATTTTAAATATTTATTAAAAGCTCTCATTTATGAAATATCTGACCATTTCACGCTAAAAGAAATTTTGACAATTATAAATGTATAAACGAATGCATTCAGATAAGAGAGATATTAAAGCTCAGTTGAATGCTAAGCAATCGCATAAGTAACAGAATATCATATTTAACTCAATCAGATTTTTGTAAATGTACAACTTATGATATGAAGACTGCTGAACAGTTTTCTGGAATAACAGCTCAAAATCTTTTTTGAGACTGCTCTGTAGAGCGCAAGTCGGGTAATTAAGAGTAAAATTAATAAAACACCAAATCCTTTCGAAGCTTGGGGAAATTTTATATTCCTAATAATTTAGTTTTTGTTGTCGCTGTTAGTTCATGTGAATATTTTTCATGGAACAAGAGGAGCCAAGAACAAAAAAACAAAGAAATGTCAAGCATTCAGCTTAAATTACGAAATCAGGCTCATTCCCCTCCTTAAAACTTCATATACTCATCTGCGTTAAAACTAAAGTATTTTCCATTTTTTGACACATTCCTGCTTAAACGATCTGAATCGTATTAGGAGTTTATGACTTGCATATAAATCTCTTTAATAATGGTTGCGAAAAATCTTCCGAGCTTATAACGACAACTTTCGTCTTGGAATCCGGCAGCAATTAGTTCAAGTTATCACTTGTCTATTTATTATTTTCCTAAATGTACTTTAAATAAAGCAGGTCGAAGGGCTATATTCGGCTGTGCCGAATCTTAGATCCCCTTCACCGATGTAAGCATGGAGTATATCGTCTGCTTAGAGTGTAAACCTGCTAAATGCACTTTTTACAACATATGACATTTTAAAGTCGTTCGAAAGAGAAAGAGACGCGTCGTCGACTTGCTAAAATATTCATTTTCAGGCAAATGTGTAAAGGTATGTATATAAACCGTTAAGAATATTTTGCAGGCTTACACTCTAAGCCGACGATATACATACATACACTCATATATAATTACATGCATACATACATAAGCACATACATACATATATGGGACTTATTTTATTTTCGATTTTCGTTCGCTAGCAATGAACGTTGCTTCTATAGTTATTTGGAAAGCTGAACTCGAATCTGCACTCCATTTTTACCCGACTGTGCGACGCAAAGAAGGGTATATATTGTGTTTATCAGCCATGTCTGTATGTATGTATGTATGTGTGTTCCTTTGTGGCCTTATATAAACCGAACGCGTGGACCGATTTTAATGATTCTTACGTCAATCGATTTATCTTAATCCCGGGAGTGTCACTAAAGACATGACAGTAGTAAAAATTCAGTATGGCGGCCAACAGGCGCCATAACTATAAAATGGGTTTCATTCGACTGGTATTGTAAAATCTTTATGTTTGTCTTATGATTTTTCATTCCCAATGACCGTTTAGGATATTGAACGTTTTAAAGTTGGTCGCAGTTGGGTTTTTTATTATTATTTTTAATTACTACTTGTTATCTATTAGCTCTAGTTTTCGAGATACAGCGTTATGTAAAAAATAAAGGCATTTTCACCACATATAGTAGCATAATTCAGAAGGGATTTCTCTATTCAGTAAAGAAAAAACCCGAAATATTGTCTCTAATTTTGCTTAGTACTTTCGGAGATATCATTCAAATTAAAACCAAAAAAAACACAAATCTTAGAAAAAATGTGATTTTTGTTTGTTTTTAAGAATGCATAAAAAATAAAAATACAACAACGATCTTATTTTTGATTTAGAAGCAGTGGAGTCTCTCTTGAGCGGACACCGAAGGGACCATTGAAATGTGTACGTACAAACGGGCTGTAGGGTCAAGAGAGAACTACACATTTAAATGAGCAATATTTTTCTAAGACGGTAAGTTTTGTAAATTACTTTTATTAAAAATAAATAAACAATTCAATTGGGGTTAATAACAAAACATCATTAATATGTAAATATGCACTATTTCCAAATGTAATAAAAGTTTAAAATGTTTTATAAGTAGTATATTATTTCAATAGATATTCCTCCATTCTAGTTTGGCGTGTTTTGGTCTTGACAATAACATTTTGAAAATGTAAGTCGAGCAATGAATTTATAATATGAGATTGTCAAATTCAATCGCAGATAAAATTATGTTACGTGTCGACTTCAAATTAGTGTTATGTCAATGTTAAAAGAATTTTTATGGGATCGACGTTGCAAGAAATTTTATAGCCACAATCTTATGATATAAACTATAAATAACACATGTAAATGAAAATATATTAGTGTGGATGTGTGAGTGGTTATTAAAATAAATTAAAGCTATGTTTTTTAATAAATTTCTGTGATTTTATATATTTAAGTCTGTTTAATTGATTTAAAAATTAAAATTTGTATCAAAAATTAGAAATAAAATAACTAATTATGAAATCTTATAAGATTACGTGCTGACATATAATTGAGAACTCAATTATTGGGCCTTATACCTGATTTACATTAAGCATTTTTCCATAAAATTTGTTGCACGCAAGTCTTTTTATTTATATATAAAAACTGATGTAGCATGAATCTCTGAAGCATTTCTGGTACTTTTTTTATCTGATTTGCCTCACCAGGCCTGCTATTGACAACTGAAAAAAATTTCTTCCAACTAATTTCATGAATGTATGTAAATCAAGTATTACTTAAATAATTTTTATTAATTAATGTACGTACATAGTTTTTGGAATTCACATATAAATTGGGCCTAACGAGTCTTGGCCTAAATCTGCCAATATAAAAACTATAGTTTCTAACTCATTGATAAATTTTAGATGCAAAATATGCATGCATGCATGTAATATTACGAAGTAATTTCTTCAAACCTGCGACGGTAGAATGTGTTATGTTTAGAAACATCAATCTCAAATAATATACATATTTGTTTTCATATTAGAGATATTAGCTGCGGAATGCGGATAGCACATAAAAGTAACACTACATACATACAAGTAGAAAGGCCCTAACTCAAATAACTGTGATTTTACAGGAGAAGGTAAAAACATAATAAAAAACAGTACAATTGCTTGCACAACTGCTTTGCAAAACTGCTTGTAAAAGCGTTATTTTTTAAACTAATGCAAATAATTTTTGTGACGAGGTGTATTTGTGTGACATATATTAGAGTCACAGAAAAACTCAATTTCGTGAAAATACGAATAAGGGCATTTCTACTTATTAACAGTGATATGTACTTTCACATTTATTAAACAGAATGAACCTGCAACCGCCAAACACTTTGTTCGTGCAACTCAAATAAATTTTACTTCTTTCAAAATAGCAACCTTAACAAAGACAAAATTAAGATATTAAAATCAATGTCAACACTTAATAATTTAGTTCTTTGTGTTGTCGTTTTTTTCTATTCATCGATATTTTTAATGCAAATGAGAATAGAAATAGCCATCGAAAAATGCACTGGCAACAATAAGAAAATATGATATTCGAGAATGTAAAAAATATTTAAACAAATGTCAAAGTAAATGAAGTGCGCTCCGGCTGACAGTTTCAAATTTCAAAACATTTTTGTATGTATGAATCAAAATAAATTTAAATACACACGCACACTCTTTTTTCTCCTTGAATGACAACATTCACGATCTGGAAGGGAGTGCAATATATGTAAATACATACATATGTATGTAATATAAACAACATCACCGGTATGGTTGATAAACACATTTCTCGCACATGTTCTTGTTGTTACTTTGGAACAAAAAACAAAAATTTGAGTTGGGGATCCCCAAAATATACAAATAAATATATAAACATATCCATAGATATAAATATATGTGTATTTAGTAAAAACTGCTACTGCATTGATTGCCTTGTACATATTAAAATTTGTTTAGGAGTGTGCCTTGAGTGTATGTGTTTTTGTTTGCTTATGGAGGAAATGATGGCGCTTGAACGTTTCATGTGTTTTTATTTAACACTCTTGCACTTTTTTATCACTAGCTCACACACTCTAAAAGCAGCCATATTGAAATTCATTCAAGTATTTCGAATAACGTAGGCGGAGTTTTTCTCTCTTTCGGTTTCTCAACAGTTATGTGCTGTGAATTAGTGGTGTAAATTTTCACGTACACTAATGGCAAGTGCACTCTGTTAAGCACACAAGTGTGTGTGCCATCCATCCATTGTTCAGCATGGTTGATATTCATTATGGCTGTATTGTGCGAGTGAGTAGATGAGCACTATCATAAATAAAACATTTAGTTAGGTTACTTCCTTTATGTTATTCCATTTACTTCTTGCGCATGCTTTGATACCGTGAAGTTGCCTGTAGCAGGACTTATGGTTAACTGAAATAAATGTTCGAAATGAACTCAACAGTAAGTCGAAAATTGGTGATTGCTCTCGCATGTATGCGTGCAGTTGTGTGCATGTAGTGGTGAAGAAAGGTTTTCGAAAAATTTTATTTAACTGAAAAGGTTTATTTTGGAATTGCTTATGTAGTGGATTCGATATTTGTCTCACAAATACTGTTACAAACACGTTTTGTAGAATTTCGAATTTTCATTTCAAATTTTATCATTCTCTTTAGGAATAATGAAATACGAGTACAATGGCATTCGACACCTACCTGTTCCTTTTCTCTTAGTGAGTCAATAAAAGTTCTTCCATCTTCTTCTTGTTCTCCTTTGTATAGCCTTTCCACTGACTTTCGAAGAGTTTTACACATAGTTCGAGTACATTTACATTAGAAACCACAATACCAAAATTGCGTTTTTAAGTTAATATTCTATTAGAGGTTCATTTGTGGCGATTTTCATTAAGTGTAGCAGGATATCGTTGTGTATATTTTTATTTCCTGCTTAATACATTTTGCTCATTCAATAGATATGACCATGTGTATGAATGAATGTATGCAGTGAATGTAATGTACACTAATGTCCTTAGTAATTATGTCTGAATTTCTATTTTGTCGTTTTGCTCTGCCTTTTAAGTAATTTAGTTTAATGGCAATGTAATTTTTTATTTTAACCACACAATAACAACATCGACAATGTATATATACATACACAAATATTAAATTCTTTTCTAAAATAAACATTGTAGAAAAATTAATACACAATTAAATTCGTTACAAATTTTAAATAAAATAATGATTTACAATTTTGCTCTATTTTTTTTATCAACTAACTTGGAAGCGTAATATATGTACATAATTTCTTATATGTAAAATTGTAAATTTATTTTATTTTTTTTTATCAAATAGGTATATAATAATTATGTATTATGTTTATCAAAATGAGCTTGAAACTTAGAGAGTTATAACAAGAAAATAAAGACGTTTCGCCTACCAAAACCACTTAGAATTGAAATGATTTTTTTTTAAATATATAAGTGTTTTTGACATGATTTGTTATTTTGCAATAGAAGAAAGTCTTTATTCGAGTTTTGTTTCGATTTGTTATGATGGCGGAAAGTCGTCTTTGAAAATATTACCTAACAGAAAAAATTACAAATTCCATAAAAAACTACATATGTTTTTCTCAGTCATTTATTAAATTGATTAAGGAAATAATAATCTAGGATCAAAGTTACCTTCATATGTATAGATACATACTTACTCGTGAATTGCCGAATGTAAATTTTTGATATTCGCGAATTCGAGTATTTGAAACGATATTCACGAATACGAATGCTAATATCTTTGTATGTGAAATTTATAGACATTTAATTGGAGCTGTATTTTATTCTGAAAAATTATATACGAAAAATTTTTTATGGAAAAAATTTCATACTCCTGTCCGCATACATTAAAATTTATAAAAACTATCAAAAAATTTAATGGTTGTCATTAAATAACATTTTAAAATGAAACAAAATTTTTATAATAAATTCAATGGATTATTACATGGATGCTAAATTTTCATTTTTAATTTTTTCAGAAATACCATTTTTATACCAAACAGTCTAGAGACAAATTGTAGTCAAACTGATTAAAAGGTTTTCATATCCTCATCTTCCTCCTTTAATATTTGTAAACATTCTTTATATAATCGTATGTATGAATACAAATATATGTACATTAAAAAGTTATTTATTTTTATATCGAACTGCATCATTTATTAGCATTAAATGTACTCACTACATAGAAGGAAATGGTCTTGGAAAAAAGTGTAATTTCAAAACATATTTTCTTTCATTTATGTACATGGCAATATCAGATTTTTAAGTTTTTATATTTTTCTTGGCCAACTTGATGCTACATTGTTAAAGTTTTTAGAGATATATTAATGAAAACTTTCATATAAAATACGTCTAATTTTCATAAGGATCCCAGTAAAAAAGACACTCCAAAGAAGTCATGAAAATGCAGAATTTGCGATCCGGAAGTAGTAAAAATGTATAGAATTTCTAATGATTTTTACATAGAGTTGTCATTGCAAGAAGTTGTCTGTTTCAATGCTTAATCACCGATTCGGAAGCGATTTTAAGTAAAATGTCCTTTTTGAAGTTCTATAAGAATATTTTCCTCTAGAAAAAATGGTGAAAAGCTCCTCATTTTTATAACTTAATTTTTTTTATACGCGAAACAGTGTTTTTATATAAATTTAGGTAAATTACTTTTAGTTTTTAGCTTAAAATTAGTTTATAAATTTTTTTAAGAAAATCGATTTTTTTAAATCATGGTGAGTATTTTCCAAAACTTTAAATGATTTGTGTGACTACAATCAATTTTAACTAGTTTTTCTGTTAATTATCGTTAATTAAAATACCAATTTTTTGGAAGCAATGAAAATTCAGTTCCTTCAGAATTACCTCCAACTTTTTTTAATGGGATAATACTTTAATTTTTCATATAACCGAACTTAAGAAAAAATATTTACAAACCCACTGTGAAATGCTCATGGGAACTAGATCTTGTGCTCCTCTAATTTTGAGGTATTTTTAAGGAATATTTAATTGTATTTTAATAACTAATTTTCAAATGGGCAAGTATTATCTCTTTAAAATGTTATCTTGTAAAAGAGGCAAATATTACGAGCAGAAAAATTACATATCGATCGTAATGGATATCACTTTGAGTCATTTGATCTCCCAAAACACCCCAACAGTGTGTAGGAGTATGCTTAAAAGCCTACCGCTAAGTGAACTCGTTAAAAAAAATTTCTATTAGAAAATTAAATCTTTTCTCAACAGAGTCATCTTCAAGCTCTCTTAATCCAAATCCGAAACGAAACAAGATTAGATGAAAGTAAAGATCCCGAAATTAAAAAATGTTCATCATAAAAGATACGATAACTTCACTTATAGACACTTGTGAAAGCGACCGTGAGGCTAATGCCAATTGTCATCTCATTTTTTTTCAAATACTGCTCATTCATCGATACGAAAAACTATAGCAGACTATTTGGCGAAAAAACTGATAGCAAATGACGTCATTTCTGTGTGTATTAAAACTAAGAAATTGTACAATGCGCTCTAAAATGGTAATAATTTCAATTTTGTAAAAGAACATTTTAAAATTATGAAACTGCCCAGCAAAAAATTACAATACAAATCATTAGTTACATTACTGATGAACTCAGCTCCAAGTGGTTCTATTTCTGGTGAATCATCAATGAATTTAACACATGGTTGTCATAGGACCAAAGTAATCCAAATAACTGAATTGTATGTGCTTAAAAGGTTGCCTAGAGCAGCTTTTGATATAAACAACAGCCTTAGAATATTAAATTCAGTACCTGTAGTGATTGGTATGCAGTGAAAGTGGTAAACCTTTATACTAGTTCCGGTTTTTTTTTTGCTGGGTACTTATATAAAGTGAAGAGGTGGTATGCAATCAAGTCAATACATATAAAAAACGCACAAATACATTATAAGCTAAATCTTTTTCATCGGTAGATGGATGTCTCAGTGATATCGTCCATTTTCACTTCCCAGAGGTCAATGAAAATATTTTCGTTGTTTTCCATTCAAAAGATTATTTTACTCCGCAATTTGTTGATAACTGTTTGCGGCTGCATCCATTTTTGAGTTGAAAATGTTACAAGCGGTCATTTTAATTTGGTATCACTGAATTTAGCACAGCATTTCATAAAACCAACTTAAAACCCTTTTAAAAATGCTTCTATGTTAGTTTTAACACAATCATTTTGCATTGTACAACCAGGTTTTAACAGTTGGTTGTAACGTTAAAACCAACTTTTATTAAAACCATGTCAGTGAGAAAATACTATAATATAAAGGATATGATTTTACTGGCCAAACACAATATCCACGTCTTTGTAGAATTCTCATCCACGAATATGTACTAAAGTTGTTTTTACACGGCTTATGTTTTAACGTCTAACTTTTAAGCTGTACGACTTTTATAAACATAACTTGGTATATCTGTCAATATTACCAATTTACAGACAACTCATTACATACATAAGTTTTTTCCACCACACATACTGTTATTATACCAAAACAGCTGATGCCAGATGCTTTGTCATGTCAAAATAGAATGCGTTCTTATTGAAATATTTTCATAGGACAATGACGCCTGACTTTCACAGAAATACTCTCACACGACATGTAAATATGTATTTTGTATTGGGACATTTGGCATGCCAGATATAAATTACTGATCGTGTGCAAGCAGGTTAAAGATTTTTTATATATTTATTGCAGTTGAGAAGAAATTAAAAATATCGACGTGTAATTTTTAGTATTTTTAAATAAAATCTTTATACGGATAATTTTCTAAACTTTTTTCAAAGATTTACTCGTATATTAGTAAGTATGTCTTTTTAACTTAAACAATTGATGCATAACTTGTTTTTTAAATAACTTAATTTCGGATACAATTTATCAAAAAATAGAGGCAATGATATTAAAACTCTTACTCTTACTTATACATTTTAAAAATTATGTGCACCCCATCGTAAAAACACATCAAAATATATTTTTTTACTAATATTTTTTTTTTTTTTGTTTTGTTGTAAAATTATAATTAAGAAATCTATTGATGGTGATTCAAAGAAAAATATGTATACATAAATACAACACAACACGACATGACACAGAATTCTTATAAATCATTAATCAACCACAATGAGATGAAGTAAAGCTAAAACTACAAACTAAAAACAAGAAATCATTAAAAACATCCAGAAAAAATTTAACTAAAACAAAAAGAATAAAGCTGAATGTTCAAAATGAAGCTGATAGAAAAGATATGGTAGTGACGACGATGATGATGTACAAGAAAACATTAAGGAGGAGTAAATAGGAGGAGAGCTAAAAATAAGGAAATGTCATACATACATATATTTTATCAATAGTACTCGAAATAAAAACATTTGAATTAATTGAAGTCAACTTCATACACGATATTAACACACTGTAAAAACAACGGTTCGCTTAAAATTGGATCGCATAAAAGTTAATTTGAAACTATACATACATATGTACATATATAATTTTTAAATACTTGAAATTTTAAGTTTAATTTTTATTAATTTAAATGTATGTTTATATAATTTTTTTAATGTACCTAATGCAATCGTTCGGCCAATTCAAACCAGTGTCATATCAAAAAATTATTACACTCACTGACGAAAATTTAAATTACACAGGTCAACAAAATTAAATTTATTCTATTATGTAAGGTCAAAGGTTTCGTAGTCAATTTGTATGCACTTGGTACTGAGTATCAATGCCTATAAATTACTGTTTTTAATTGACTCTGCATCTCGAGAATTTTCATTATAAAGGAAAAAGTGGATGATGCATCACATATTTACTCGAGAACCAATTCTTCGATTAAATAATAACATACACAAAAGGATATGCAGCGAATTTACCTGATTTATCTTTTAACAGTCTTACAGTTTCGGAGATATTCAGAAAGTTTTATAAAAAAATTAATATTTTTCAAAAAATATAAGAAAATCGTGTTTTAAAAGACTCATTAAAATTTTAAACTGAGGAAAGTTTTAAACTTTATTCTTAATTGTGATACCTTTATATATTACAAATGAAATGAGCCACATTTATTAAAATCATTTCATTAACTCTGATTTTTTTCACAATTGGAGTGATAGCACATATTTTACAGATGTTTTTAATTTTTATTTTTTATTTTTTTTTAAATTGATATAAAAAATTAAGAAAAGTTGTTAAAAGTATTTTTTGTTTTCTTATGGAAAAAGCTGATGATATTTTTGATTTAATGGGCATCCCTGTATACCAACCATCAGACTGGTGACTTTTTATTCCCAAAAAATTTTTAAATGAGTTTTACTAAATAATGGAAATAAATTGGCTTCGATCTCAATTGGGCACTAAACGAATCTTAAAGAAGAATATGAAATTATAAAACTAGAGTGTAGATTTAAAAATGGTAAACTTTTTACTGGGTCAACAACATGGATATATTAAATAACCCTGCTTTCTTTGTCTATGAATAGAAAAGAGTGGCCGAACGAACAAATGTGACTGTAGGAAAAGGAAACAACATCGTTCATGAACCTCTGATAAGTAAAAAAACAATTATCCTTCCACCACTACATATCAAACTTGGACTTGTTAAACATTTTGTGGAAGCTTTAAATACAAACGGAGATTGCTTCAAATATATGTGCAGATTTTTCTCTGATCTCAGTATAGCAAAGTTGAAAGGAGCCGTTTTCGTTGGACCACAAATTCGTAAACTTATAAACAACGCAGAATTCCCAAAGCATATGAATCAATTCGAATTTCAAGCAAATAGCAAAGCAAAGCAAAGGAATATCGTGAAATAGTATGGAAAATGCATCAAGATTTCGAACAACTAGGAGCAAATATGAGTGTCAAATTGCATTATTTGCACAGTCATTTATATGAATTTCCTGACGATCTAGGTGATTATAGTGAGTAACAAATTCCACCAAGATTTCAAAACCGTGGAGAAAAGATATCAAGGCCGATGGGATTGCCATATGATGGCAGACTACTGTTGTAGCTTACAAAGAGATTGCCCAGAACTAAAATATAATACTAAATCCCGTACTAAACTATTTTCTCAACAACATTTTTTTAAAGGCAAATTTGTTTAAATGTACACGTTATTTTTTACTTCCATATGGGGAAAGTAATAGTAAAAATGTAAAAAGTTAATGCTTTAAACTATTGAGTTTGGAGATCAGGTTATTTAAAGACCCATAGTACTTCATTTTATCAGCAGTTTAAATATTAAATTCTTAACTAGCGTAACAGAAAAGTTTGCATTGGACTTTGCAAATTTTTGTATTGGACTCAATTATATTTTTTAAACAAACAGTTGCAACAAGAACGCTGGAAAACGGCACAAAGTAACAGAAAAGTAACATTTTAATAAAAACATAAACCATATTGATTGCTGCCATGTCCTGCTTTAAAGTGTTCCCAATAATCTGACATCATAATAAGCCATTAATCAATCGGTATTATATTTAAATTTTATTTTTATTTTTGTGACTTATTTGTTTACAATATTAATGCGTGTGCTTGTGTGCGAGTTCCAAAGTTTGCTTTTGTAATGTGCCACTGAATAAAGAAAATAAAAATTGGTCAGAGCCAACGGTCGCCATTTCAAAAAGTCCAGCTACGTTTCAAAAACCAACATTTAAGGAATTAACAATAAAATCGAAACTAACCAGCCAGTTAGCGTCTTAAGACTCGTTGTTCTTCTTATTAGAAGCCAGACGGTAGAAATATCTAAACATAATAGACGCACACAATAAAATTTAATTAGGAGCACCATCAGTTTCACAAAATATTCTGTGGCAACTCAATTATATATATTGAAATTAAAATGATTTGCGAATTAAATCTCAGAATAATTTCAATTTAGTTGCAAAAAGGCAAAAATTAATTTAAGGAAATCTTAAGAACTAAGCTTAAACCTTGATACACAACAATATTTTACATCATATGGCAAATTTTTAAAGTCATTAAAGTGAAGAAAATTACATGAGTTCTTAATGTTTTTTTTTCGGTTTCAACATGTTTATGTAATATTTTTTGTGGCTAAACGAAAAGAAGTATTACGTTGATTTTATTTTTACTGAAAGATTTGATCAAAAGATATTTTCAGTATGAAATCAAAAAATTATCTTAAATATGAACATTGAAACGATTCGTTTCAAAATTAAAAAAATGTATACACTTTATTTGCTACATTGACAATTATGTTTTATACCACAAAAAATTTAAAATCTCTGACTTTAGACGCAGGAAAAAAGTTTGCTTAAGTTTGCGATATTGGTTTTTTTTTGTGATTTTTTTTTTTCTATTTTTGCTCATCTTGCATAAGTAAATATTAGTAACAAACCTTTTTGTAAGTCATAAAATATTTTTTTTTTGAGTTGAGGGCTACTTGTGATTTCCAATAAAAGCTAAAAAATTTAATTTTTATGATATTAAGGCATGAGTAGTAAATTTTTTTTAATATTTACATTATTTTTGCAAATAATATTTTTGTCCCGCCGACAAAATTAACCGGGGACGAAAATGGCATCTTACGGTCTAATGGGTCCAACTTTAGGGTTTTGAGCCTACGCCGACGTTAAAAGTTGCATTTGCAAAACAAAAGTATGGGAAAAGTTAAATAAAATTAATTCTTCAGAGTTAGGATTATTTCCTCTGAGGGGAACTTTTTCCCCTTTGACCGATTTTTCCTATTGTCAAGGTTTAACAGCCTAGAAGCAAAAGACATATTTCTGTCACGTTTTTAAAAGCAATATAAGCTAAAAAAAAGTATGGGCCAGCTTTTTGGCTCAATACTTCTCTGAGCAACGCCCCAACGCAAAAAAACTAATTTTAAAGAAAACGAGTAAAGCTTTCAATTTTCACACAACTTAATGGAAAAAGAACAGTTTATTTTTTCCTGAAGAAGCTAATATACTATATATCTGTATGAAAGTTTTACAAAATTTGAATAACGATACCAGGATTAATTCTGCATTATTAACTAAAAAATCGCATTTTTGTGCATTATATCATTTGGAGTAACAGCTTAACCCATTAATGCCTAATCATAGACTCGCTCGTAGGATTTTAAATAAATTTGCAAGTATGTACCTGGTAGCCCGCAGAACTTGTTTGGAGTAAACCCAATTTTTTTACCTCTCCACAAACTTAGAATAGGACATGGGTATTTAAACAACCAGAAGGCCTTAGTGTGTTTCAAAAATAAAATATTTTTTCTCTAATTTTATTTAAAGAATATCATTATTTACTTCAATATGTTATATTTATTTATCGCGTGTGAAAATGAATACGAATTTAAAAAACAACAACCAAACAACACTTCAGTAGGCTTCAGCCATAATCGAAAAAAGCCTGTCACATATATTAATATAATATCTATTTATTAACCATATATTTATTATTTGGTCGCCGCCAAGCATACTGCAGCGTTTGAAAAAATTTTTAGAAGCCACTACTTATGCACACTTGTGAAATGATAGAGTTTTCACCATAATTGCGTGAGCAACCTCGTAGGATTCCGGGCTCTTGTTTATATGAAAACAGTTTTATAATTGCTTTACGATGGAACGATAATTTGGAACATTATACTCGTATACTTAAGGGTTTTGTGTAATCAGTTAGTTCTTTTATTATTTTTTATTTCATTCTTACATACATTTTGTGATCGTTGCGTTATTATCGAAATTTTTGAGCCATACACTAATGCCTCGCGCGAAACGATATAATCGAAATCAACGGAAGAAGGATTGCTATTGAACAGACCAATTTTGTAAACCAATACAATCGTTCAAAGGAGGTATGAAACTTTTCAACAACGCCATGAACAATTACTGCATTCCATTTCGGGACAAACGTTGTATTGGTCATTACTAACAAATGATTTCGACGTAGCTATCGTAAATGCATGAAGGCTACACTGTCTTTGTCGCAATATGAAAAATGTCAAAAATGTCGCACTTCGATTTCGGAATAGATGTGCTTATGTGAATTGATAATAGTGAAATCAACACACCGAAATTCCGCCAAAATACTGACGCTGGGGGTACAAATGGGGCTTAGGCTTATCCGAATCGAATGCGGATATTTGAAATGTCATGTGAATTTGCACGCAGTTACATGCTTCCAGGACTGCCTCAATGGAGCAGCTCCAGATAAATCTAAAATTCAAAGGCTTGAAATTAATTTTTTCCGATATGAAAAAAAAATTATATTTGAAACTTATTAAGGACTGTTGTTTATTAAAATACTCATCTACACTATACAGCGTGTATATACCAGCGCACTTCATATAAGAGAGTTGTGAGTGTTCAAAATATAAGGTTGAAGTCTACTGACGATTTTTAAATGCAACAATGAAATGCATATAGATAATGTTTAACCACGATCAAATAATTTCAACTTGATTTTTTAATTTTAATTTGTGCTTAAATAAAGTATCTATATTAAATAGAAGCAATGCTTATTGGGCGTTAAAAGACATGCAAACTTTACAGTATAAAAGGCATTTCTTGCATTAATATATGAAGCCCTTAGAAAAAGACATGAGAAATTTTTGGCATAATCAATTATAAAATGCTACATTACATGCTCGTTCTTCCATCCTTGTATTCAGGTTACTCGGGAAGGCATGAAAGAATCATATTTTAGATCGATATTGCGGAGTTTTTATGCGAAGAATCCCATTCAAAAATCATATAATATTTTATGCAATCTGGCTAATCAACCCCTCCTTTACAAAGCCGGTTTCATTTTTTCCTGGGAGAAAAATAATTTGCTCTACTATAACCGGAAAAAAATTTTTGTTTGTAGTAAAATAAGAAATAAAATCTATAAAAGTTAACCCAGAAGTTGCTAAATTTTATAGAGCTTCATATTAGAAATGAGCAAGTGAAATGACTGCTATTTTAACAAACAAAAAAATTTGATGTGAAATGCAACATCATCCATTTTACAAAATATTATGCTGATACGCAACAAAATTTTATACCATCGCGATGCATGGGCAACTATTTCAAATAAGTTATTTCAATTTCAAATATCGTAACAATTATTTGTATTTAAAATTAGAAAAGCAATATACAATTTTTTGAATATCCTGGCAAAAAACTTAGTGAATTGACAAATTACAAATTTTACTAAATGAAAGCATCACTGTTGAAATCGATGTTATTAATCTATGAATAACATTTGCTTTGTGCTCAAAACAAGTGCTTTTAATTTTATGTAACTGACTGTGTTCACACTTATGCAAACAACCATAAGTACGCGTTTTACATTTGGCATATATGCACTCTTATTTATTATAAACTCAAGCACATTCAATTAATAAAGATACCAACTGTGAGTAGACAACTATCCAAAGTATTCGACCGTATGCAATATTTTAATTTTCTTGGTTCCTCTAGATTTTTTTGGTTGTTTTTTTGTCTTGTATTCAGCGTTTTGTTAACTGCAGTGTGACATGAAATAAAATGATAAATTTCTGAAGACATTTGTCATAAATGCACAAATACTCTTATAAAAAGTCTCCTCGTACAACCGACATCTTGTATTGCAAAATCATAAAAGAATTTTAAAATTTAATAAACACATCGACTGAGTACTCTATTGTACGAGCATACATAGTCGTACATATGTACTCGTATGTATGTATAAAAAAAATAATTTTACATTTTGATTTGTTTTAAGAGGGACAAAGGTGGAACTAAATCTGTGTGACTACACAGGCAGAAAAATTAATTTGACTATGCCCGAATATCAATAAGATACAGAGGGAAAATGGTGCAACCCATTGATGTGAACTTTTTTATTTCGATTTACGGCTTGGAACTGCTTTTATATACTGGATTCCCAAATAGTAAAAAGTTGTACTTAGTTATAGCAAACGAATATCAAAATTTACGATCTGAAGTACAACTCTTCGTTATAGTTTTTGTTTTTGTTTTTTTTTATTTTTCAAAATATTTAAGCTTACATGTGCTCTTATAGTTATTGAATTGTAGTCATTTGAAATTAAAATTTCATTATTTTTCAAAACATCGATCCAATAGTTTTGATATAAGTATCCAATTTTTACCTGATTTCGCCAATTTTTATTTTACTTTACACCAAACCAATGATATTTGCTTTTAATACATGCTGATGCTGACCATACCATTCGTCGCAAAGCTTTATTGCTTCCTGATGATGTTTTAAATGCTTTTTGCTGCAGCTGCTTCAAAATTAAAAAATAAAAAAAATTAAAGTGACTTCAGTTTTTTTAGATTTGTGACAGAGAAAGTTAAAAGGGACCTTTAGGTCGACCTTTGGGTCGAAAAAATCAATTTTTATTTTTTAGTGATTCTTATAAATAGTAGAGAACACGCTTTTTCGAATGCAGCAAACCACAGCATTAGATTTGTCATAAATTATTTTCAAAACACACTTTTGACAAAAAAAAAGTATAAAGAATCCAATAAGAATTTTTTTTGCAATTGATATTGGATCCGCCATATTGGATTTTTAAAAACTAATACCCGAAAACCCCGAGTAACGAGTTTTAAGACATAAAAGCGTTCAGGCGCACCAAAATCAACTTGTTAACTTCAAAGATAAAACTCGACACAAACATTAGGATACGTGTTGCATAACTGCATTAAAAATAGATAATTTTGATTAAATTCTTTCTTTGCAAGTTTCAGAAAAAAATTAAAAAGAACTTTTTCGTTGATAAAGTCTACGCAGGACTTATTGGGTCTGAATCTATCTGATTAATTTGAAGGTTTAGTGCATCTTTTAGATGCTTGGCGATGATGCGGCTCATACCCCTCCGATTCCTGCAGTTTGTGTGGGCTCTTTTTTCACTGTTTTAATTAGGAATGTAGCAAATTTCAGTTTAGCGAATGCGAATGCGAAAGCGAAAAATAAATTTAAATTTTTGCGAAAGAGAATGAGAATGTAAAATTAATTGCAAATACTTACAACACATTTAAAAATCACCTGAAAGTAAATTTTGTATAAGAACAAGAAGTTGTACTGTAAACATACATAGAATATTTTATTTTAATTGAGTCTTGAATTGAGCAAATATTTATTAATTCATTACAAATATTAATTTTTAAATTTGAAATTTATTTGCTGGTGGTTCAGCGTTGTCTATATATTTCATTGTTGCTGTAACAAATCATCAGTAGACTTCAACCACACATTTTGAATAGTCACAAACCTCTTATCTTATGCACAGACTTTCAAATAAATTTCAAATTAAAATAAACTTCTGACAATATGTCGAATAATAAATTTCTTAAATTAATTTTTAAAACATAAAGATATATAATAAATAATATTAAAATAAATATAAATAATTGGGGGATTTGTCTGGGGATCAAATTTAAGCAACTCAGGAGATATTGGCCCCATTATCATATGTTGGTCGCTATGACACGAACCTTTCATGATTCGGACGTTAATAAAGCAGTTTCATTAGGTTTTACTAATGAGGTTTGCTGAAAGATCGCAATATGCCCATGTAATTTTGCGCTTCCGCTGATAAGGTTGTTAGACAGACATTCTGTAAACACGTGTGCATTTGCTGCCATTCTTCCCATTGCATGGCAGTCCATTATGTGCTCCATACCTGTGTTATCTGGCTTTAATTGCGAGTTGAAGTCTGTCTTCGTGGGGTAAAGATGTTATTACGCTTGGGAGATTACTGTAGAAATCCTCTTATCTTTGAATTCTTATGTCTCGGTTGGTACGCAGTATTGAACACTAGTCACTTGCCTTTTTGTTGTCCGAAATCCAACAGTTATCCTGTCTGAATACAGTTTCCATTCAATGAAGGCGTTATAGGCTTACTTAGAAGGCAGGAACGCCATGCCACTTGATCTGGCTTGGTGCGACATATTTCCAAGAGAGATAAGTGTGAGGCCGTTGGAAGCTTTGAAGTATGTGGCGCCTGCCCATCTCGTTTCAATTAGACCTATGAGCAGTTTGTAAATGATAGTTTTCAAAAGCAATCGCCCGTTTCAGGATCCAAATCGTGTTCGTAATTTAAAGCTGAATATTATCGTCATCATTTCAGTTTATATAATAGACGACTTTCAGATTCAGATGGGTAGCTGATTAGACTTCCGCATATGATCCAGGATCTAAGGGTGAAAGTTTACTTCCTGTATAGCAAGTAGCATTTCTTCAGCACCGAGGTTAGGGTTATATCACCCACGACCGGTCATCAGGGCCTCGTCCATGATCAATAGGGGACACATCGTGTAGGTGAGGTTGAATTTTGTGTAGGAGTGGCTGCATATGTTGCGTCACTACCCATTATCCTCCTTACATACTTGTTAATATTCTCATATCTTATCGTGCACTTTTTTAGCCGTCCTTGTCAAGACAGCATTGTCACTATTTAGTATTTGTTTTGCAAATTTTTCTATTGTAATATTATATAAAACACAGACCATCTATACTATACTAAGTAAAGTCAGCTCCATCCGTTACATAATTTATATCGTGACATCTCATCAAGAAAAATTTAGTCTTAAAACCCCTAACAGCTAAGGAAAACAATCCAATACATATTCAACTGCAGATGAATTGAATGAAGTAACGTAACCATATGACTTCAGAATATCACAAGTACGTCTTAGTTTCTACAGAAATTTAAAAAAAGCAACATATTCTAGTTAAGTGTCTCAAGCTAGCTCACTACGGACAAATGAGTAATTCTATAATCTTATGTCTCTTATACAAGTAAATTAGTACTTAAATTTTGCGTTCCTAAAAGACTAACTGGAGGGTATTGAGTATTGTAGTGATACAGTCGCCTGCATTGATTGAGCGACATATGCAGAATTAAAACATGGTGCTTTGATGTGATCACCAGTGGTGTCAGTTACACTCTCTGGTGACAAATGAAACATGGACATGACTATAAGATAAAACTTTTTAAAATGTTTCGTAAAAGTAATTGCTTCTTTACAACACGAAACTTTCTCTTAGTGTACAGTGAGTTGTTGTCACAGTTGGCTATACAATTTTTATAAAAGCCAAAATATTTTTAGAATTAAAGGAACATTTAATAATATAAAGAAAAAAAGAAATTGAACTTAAGCCAATTTAAAATTAAAATATAAGTTTAAGCCAAAATACCCTACAAAAGAAATTGTACAATAAACCAACTTTAGAATAACAGGGAATAAAAACGAAAGAGGTAAAAGTGAAAAAAAATCTGAGCAATTTAGAAATTTTTTTGTTACTGTTGAACTGACTTCATAGCAAAATGTTTTTTAAAGGCAGATAATACTGTGAGGTTATCATGCAGGTATACATTTTTGGAGATTGCTTCATTTAACTAAACTATTTAGTTTTGGCGTGAGTATCCCTTTGGCTTTCAGCTCCTGAAATAATATAATTTTTGATAATAACTTTACAGAACTTGAAGATGCAAGATTATAAAAAATGTGTTGTTTATTGGCTAAGCATGGCATAAGTATCTCATCATCTTCAACCACACTTAAAATAGCCTGCTATGGTTCTAGTTTTGAAATTATCAATATTGGGAATTTTTCTACAAGCATTGGGGTTTTGTAAACTTTTGTCAGTTGTGCTTTAAGTCTACTATGGGTTATTTAACCAGCAACGAAACGCATTTAGACGTGATTAACCAGCAACAAACAAAATTTTTTAAATTTGTATTAGTTTTGACACGCTTTAAATAAAAACAAGAAATTATAATATGCAATGTTATGGTAGACAACTTTTCTAGCCGGTGCCTGCCTTTGTTTTGTGCAAAATAAGTGAGGTGATGCCAATCCTTTCATGTTTTAGTTTTGTTTCTTTTCATAAAGATGATGAAGAACGTTTAATCTTCGGTCTGATGAAATTAATTTAAAATTCTTGTTTAAATAAATGATCTATAACGAATAGAAATTTAATTAAATCATTCACAATTATGCAAATATTTTCATCAAAAATCTCTTACTTTTTCCTCATTTTTGTTTAAATTTCTGTTGCTTTGATAAATTAATCAGAATGTGCGATATTCATGGTTTTGTGAAAATAAATGTTCGTATTAATTTTACAGCAATAAATTATACAATAATTAAAAATGCATTTTCTTTTTAATTGAAGAACATTCAAATCAAATAAAATCGTTATTTTTAACTTAATTAATTAATTAACTTTTAAATAGTTTTACTTAGAAAAGTCTTATATTTCAATTTTGCTGGCTAGTGGGTTTCTAAAATGTAAAATAAAAACCATTGTGATAAACTTTAAAATTCATTATACGAGTATCATATCACATTTTATTGTTTTCCAGGAGAGCATTTGCAGTGAAATTGGGAAATTCAGTATTCGTTTTTATTTTAATCGTTTTTATTTTATTTAGAAAAACAAAGATCTACATACTGTAACTACTATAATAAATTTTAAATGTTTAAGCTATTATTCCATATAAGATTGTGAAATATGAGATATGAAATAGATATTTAATAATTTTAATTTCAGATATGATAATTCAATATCTAAAAAATCGAACACTATAAAAAAGTCTGAAAAAAATTCGCTATTACTGGAGTTAATTTTTCTAAATCGAGCGTTTTTAAATCGACTCAATTTACAGAACAATTAGGTATAAGTCGAACCATTGCTCTATAACTTCATGAAAAATCTCACAAAATAATAATAATTGAGATTTTTCTCAGAGGTACTTTTCAATAGGAAGATTACAGAAGTACCCTTATTATAAAATTTGCTTATCTCGACTTAAGCACTTCTTCACAGAAATAATTTAGCGTATTTTTTTATAAATTTTTTTGGTAAAAATAAACTAACTTATTGAAAAACACCATAAGGCCCACACAGATGTTCAGTTTTGCTAATTTCATGCCTGGTTTTCGTTATGCATAAGATAAGCGGAATTTTAGCGTCTTTGACTCTTTTTTATTAACAAGAAAGTCAATTAATTAATGTCTGGTTAAAAAATTTGGATTTTTCCGTACGCCAACTCTTTTTTGCGAGGACAGACGACAAAAAGAAGTCAGTTTCCGTGGAAAAAAGGACGAATGACAACCCTAAGTCTTCAGTTTAAAGTTTTTGAATAAATTTACGGAATATTCTACGATATTACATATACCTCGGTGTATATTGTGATGAAAGAAACTAATTCTACTACATATTCAAACGTATTTCTGATACACATTGATACATCTAGAATTCCCATCATATATAATTGAAAATTTGGCTTCTTATTATACAATTTTGTATTAGTTTAGCTTACTTCGTGCACGCAACGAATCTCAGGATCGTGCTGAATTTATCAATCGGTAGAGTGGCTCTTGAAAATGCATTCGTTTCCCTGAGCAGAACTCTGTATTCTATTGGAACAGCTTTACAAAAGTTGTTATTCGGCGACTGTATCCTGTGGAAGCTTCTGCAATATAAGATGCTTACGGCAAGCATGAATATTACTCGATAAAATTATTGAAAGTAATAATCAGTCTGTTCGTGACGATTATAAACTTCCAATTAGGAGACGCAAACGTCTTAACACTGTCTAATATCATCTTGTTACAAGCTAAGTGCAACCCAATTGTCAAACTACATACAAAAACTTTTTACGTATATAATTTTATAGTTCTTTTTATAATCTAATTTCTAATTTCTAATATTTTTATTTTCACTAATATTATTACGATGCAGGTCAGGCATTTTGACCGTGAGTAATGCGCTTAATTCGATTATGATTTGATGTTCGAGAATTTATATTGAAAACTATAACTAAATATGAAAATTTGTTTTTGTTCTCAATATATATTTTTTTTGCTCAATAATCTAAACAAAAACGAACGTACATATCTGTGGACTTTTAACGTTAGTGCTTAAGTTGACTTACGAAAATTTTTAGATTCACTTTCATTAAAATAAGTTACTAAAATATTATGTTTTTGTTATATTTATTATTAACGTTTTTTTAATTGCGATTGATCATCAACAAGTGGTCTTTACGGTTGTTACATCGTAATTGAAATGGGCTTGATCATAGGTTTCTGTTCAAAACGACCTAAACGGTCTAAATAACACGAAAATACTTTTGAACTGAAATTTAAAAAATCATATATACATTTAAATTGGAATAATTTTGTACACAAAATGCTCCGCATTATTCTGTAAATATTTCTCGCTTTTACGTGAACCTCCGACATCAAAAAGTTTGCACTTACCTTGTATTCTAACATAATTGAATTGTAATTGTCAATAGTACTCAATTGTTACCGACAACAAGAAGATAAGTGCCAATTTGTTTGTATAGGGGTAAAGAAAGTCGAAATATATAATTAAAATTCCGTAAGAAATTTCTCCTCTTTCGAATTGGAATTTTTTTTTGTTTTCCGTAATACAAGCCCTCATAATATACACAAAAAAGTAATATGAATGAGTTTGTAACATTAATTAAAATATTTGTAATATTAATTAAAAAATTAATTAAATTTTAACCTATAAACAATTTGATAATATCAATAAAGTTTTTCCACTCAAATTAATTAATACAATTAAACATTTAATTGAATCAATTAAGTTATTAATTGAAAACATTAATTGGTGAATACCTTTTTCTGTGTAAAGAATAAGAGGGTATGAAGTTTACAAACTTATGAATTTTCCAAATGTTATTTTTCTTCCAAAGCTCATATATTTCTTTTTGTTTTCAAAATAATTCTTACGGCCCTTTTCACAATGTACAATTTAAAGCTAACAGGGACTTTAATTGGAAGTTTTGTATGAATAACTTGCAGTTAAAGTTCACGTTAACTCTTAACCATACATTGCGAAAAGGGACGTTAGTTTTATTTTGTAGCATCTTTGATGAAAATAATCGTAAGAAAGTAGTTAATTTATAAACAATTCGTCACTAATAGTCATTAAATTGTTAAAAGTACACGTAAAAAATAATATGGGACTTTTAAATATTATAAAATATATAAATAGTGTTTTAAATACAAATTGCTAAGAAGACCCGAAAAAGAAATCCCACGACTTAATTTTACAAATCCCGGAATTCGGGTATCAATAGTTGCCAGTAAAGCTGTAATTCTTAAAAATAAGTAAGAAGTTTCACGGCCAAGTATTTACCATATCTTTCGCATGTCCAATTATATATAAATGGCCTTTATGTAAACAAAATTTCTTTATATTACAACAAATGCAAAACATCATCTATGAAAGCCTTTTCTAACCCGACCAATAAATATGCTGTTTGGTTTCACAAAAGTTTGATGTTGAAAATGTATATTAATAAATTATTTGAATAAACATTCAAGAGATTTATTATTCTTAATTATACTAAATCAACAATGAAATGCATATAGACATCGCTTAACCATCAGCAAATAAATTTCACTTATTTGAATAAAGTTTTAAAGAAAATTTTTGTTAATGATTTTGAATTTTTGTAATGTATGTATGATCCATATAATTTGTTATAAATGCAAGGGCAATACTAAAAAGTTATATTGAATCTGCTATATTCCACTTCCATAAGAAAAATTGTTGCATTTAAGTCTATAGAGATCTGAAATGAGCGCAACGTCAGGTTAGTACATATTAGCAAATGAGCAAAACAGCTGTTCTGCGCATGAAAAAAAAACAAAACAATTACTTTTTGCACTAAAAATAGTGCAAACAAAACAATTGGCTAATTAAAGAAAATCGAAAGAAAAAAGACTTTTCTGCTTGCTTCTGTATTCTGGTATTTCATGAGAACACATTTCTAAGGGTCAGTTTCACCAACTCTATTTAAATATTAATTCATATTTAAATGTCGATTTTAATTAATTTTTGTATGGAAAAATCACTTTAAAATATGAATTGATTTTTAAATAAGTTGGTGAAATTGGCTCTAATAATCTAAATATTTAAACTAGATTGAAAAAAACTGTTTAATTTTTTTTTATATTTTGTGGTTTTATAGTTTTATTTCTGATTCCTTTACTCTAAAAAGTATATATTTATATTAATTTATTTATTTACAATAATAGGGGTTTCTTTCATTAATAATTTTACAAATATTTATTTCATCAATTTTAGTTATTTTTTTTTTATTTTAATATAGTCAATGTATGTAAATACATTTGAAGTTATTTTTTCTTTTACACGATTAATGCTATTTTATATTTTTGTAAAATGCTTAGTAAATTTTTTTATATTTTTTTATTTTTATTATTTCTTACAGAAACAGGCCTAAATTTACGTATAATGGGAGGTTGCTATTTTTTGTGTCAACTACAATTTTTCAAAATTTCTATTAACATACATTTTTATTTTTTGAAATTTTGAAAATAATTTTTTTTTATTTTATGCCAATTTACTTTTTTATTTTTAATGCAAAATTAAATATATTTTTTTAATTAGATCAAAATAAATCGGAAAATTTAGATTTAGTAATACATCATGTTTCCATAATTTTCTGTTGTTTTATAAGAACACAATCACAATTAGTTTATTTTTATTTTTTTTAACTTAATTTTTTTTTTTGATTTTTAAGTAAGAATATATACACAATAATATTAAATAAACTCTGCATGAGGAAGAACTTTCTTATCGAAGCCAATGTTAATTAAAAATTCAGTTTACTTGAGCTAAATAGTCATAGTAAGTGTGTAATATTTTGCATATATTTTTCTTCGAAATATTTCCCTTTTCCCTGATTGTTTCGATTGTGATTACGAGTATAATAAAATGTTAAATTTTAGTTTCCGCGACATTCCTCAAGAAGGGAAATTTGATATCGCGAATTTCATAGGCACGTCTGTTTTCGCTATCAATACGTAGTGCATGTAAAAAATGTGGAGAAGATTTGCATAGGCGTAGAAAGGAGTACATTACCCCCCCCCCCCCAACATATAAAAGTTGCTGTCATCCCCCTAGAATTAATTATTAATTATATTTTTTATATTACTCATAAAAATCACCAGTCATAATGCCCCTACACCCCCTTGAAAAAATTTCTAGCTACGCCAATGAAGATTTGTTAAGCTTAGAAACTAGTTTAAAATAAAACAATTATAAGTTTAATAATAAGAAACACACATTTTTGGTTACAAATAAAATGTATTTAAGTGCAAAGTTGTGTCTTAAATATTCTAGTTACAGTGGGAAAAATTATTTGGTATACCGCCGCCATAAAATTTATTGTATATGAACCAAAAAGATTTATACTCTATGCAAAAAGGGAATTATTGTTAGCAATCGTGAACTTTTTTTACTGATCTTTTCCTAAAAATAAATACTTGTAAATTCTAATATTTAATTTCACAAAAAATATTGAAATTACGCGATGTATTAATTTAGTTCGACTGCAAATACGGGAAATAAAAAACCAAGGGAAAATTTATAAAATTCCCATGAAAAATATTATTCCTGATCAGGGGAAACAAAAACAATTAAACCATTTATTGGGAAAAGATTATTCACGATTGCAATTTGAGGCAGAGGGAAAATATGTCAAGAGAAACATTTTTACGATAGGGGTGAATATTTTTATGTCGATTTCATGAATTTTTTCTAGATTTTGCTCATTTTGTTTTTGCAGGCTAACACAATAAGTACGTAAAGTAATTTTATTATTTTCTTTCCAGTTATATATTAAATTTTGTAAATACTTATTATTATATCTCAATAAAAATGCTCCGCAACACCTCGGCTTTTCAATGTATGCGTGCGGGTTTTCTGTGCCCCAAATGCGACAATTTTGCTTGTTTACATACCCGCCAAGATCAAAATGAGCTTCATCTGAAAAGATGATTTTTTTTTTGGCAAAATCGGCATCTTTTGTAAGTCGATCGCAGGTTCACTTAGCGAAGCAAAAACACAACATATTCGTTCAGCAGAAGGATAAAACTAATTATCTGTCAAATCAGACATGAGCTAAGTGATACCATTCACGAAATAAGCACTAGTTGAAAAAAAAACATTAGATGGCGGACCCTTTATTTGAATTTTTCAGCCAAAGTTGAACTGAGAGCTGCAACATCATGTTGTATGAATAATAAAAGCACATTTGCCGCTGTGTTGCCACTTGTTAAATAAATACGCGTCGTTTACACACGTTTTTCATATGGTAGCTTTGATTTTCCAGACAAAATGTTCGATATGGATGCATCGTGCTGCAGAAACTCTCAGTAAAACATTTTTGTCTGGACTATTTTACAATCTCTAATTTATAACAGCCTTGACATTGTCGTCTGTACAGCTTATTTTTATTGGACGTGGCTAATATGACACCCTAAACAAAGCGGTCGCGTCAACTTATTTCAATATAACTTGATTATGGTTTGTTCGATTTTGCATCTTCCAGGCAAAATAAAATTATCTTTAAGACAAATACATCTCAACGGTTTGAGAGTTATTCAGAAATTATTGGGAAACAAATATATTTTAATGCAAAATTATTTTTTTTTCTTCAAAAATTCATAAAAAAAACAACACGACAAATATTTTAAATTTTTATTGTTTATCGGAAAGCTAAGTATGCTGTAAATAAAATAAGCTATAAGTAACGAAAATCTGTGAAAAAATTTGGATTTTTTCATAATTCAGGCAGGTGGTAGCCCACTTTGAAAAACATTGCGTTATACATTTATCCGTAACCCATTTGCACCTTGTGGTTGAATTGCAAAGTCGTATCAATTAAAAAAATTGGTTTTTATGGCTCCTGGAATTAAAAAATTTAGTAACGATAGGAAAGTATATATCCAACGGCTTGGAAAGGACTATGAGAGATAGGTCTGAAGACATGAAATTTTTTGCTAAATATAATTCAGACCGATCACTATTTGGGGAATATATGTGCCGATTTAAAAGAAATGGCTATACTAACGCGATATAAAAAATATTATTGCTTTTTTGTCAATTGGTTACATGCGGTTCTGGGAGTCAAAAAACTGCAAATGATCCTTCTTGAAACGATTTGGTATAAGCTATGAACAGAGATGGAGAGGCATATAAACACGTGAAAAGTACATTTGCAATTGTAAGTGAGACCAACTCGGAGGAAGAGATATGTATTTGTTGGTCAACAAATATAAGAAATCTTTAAAAAATTGTTAAAATCTAAAGTGGTCAATAAAAAAAGACAATAATGTGTAGCTTTCGAAAATTTATGTCACAATTATCTTTGAAATAGGACTGCAATTCTTCTTCTTTTAAATGAAAAACTCGTATGCGACGTGTCCTTAAAAATATGCTTCAGCATTCGCATTTAGGGTTTTTTCTTAGTGACGTGTGTGATGAGCATGGTGAAAGGTTCCACTAAAATTTTGGGCATATAGAAAAAAAAGATATAACGGCAAATGTTCCCCAAAAATTTTAACTAATTTCTGCTGGGAAACCAAACGTGCACAGCAGATAAAATTTATAAAAGACAGCGATCTACTAAATAGTAATTGATTTTTTATTTTATATTAGTATTTAATTTCATTTAGAATTTTAATGTATATAATAGAAGCCATATATGTACAAGATTTTTTACTTCTATCATAAGAAAATATAAAAAAAAATACACATGATGGAATCGATTTGTGAACAAATTTGGATTCAGCACATTAAATGCCAATAAATTCACAAAATGAACTTCCTGTTCCCTATTTCTTTTTTACAAAACAGTGTTATTTAAATCTTTATTAATCCTCTAGACGTTCAAATTTCAAAAATATTAAAAAATCGATTTGAATTTCAGAAAGACTATATTCCATTTAAATGTTATTTCTGTACTTATTGCAGTCGAAATGAAAATGAATACAAGAAAGTATCAGAACTCGGGTTTTGCCCGTTTTATGCTCTTCAAAGTACAAAAATCAACAAGTACTACATACATGTACAGTTATTTTTGCAAATCTGTAGATTAAGTTTGATCTTTTGTTGTAGATTTATTAGTTCCGGAGATGTAGTGACACCGATTTTAGTCGTTTTAACACATTTTTATTTCTTAACATTTTAATTTCCAATAATCTCTTTTAAGTGAATATACACATCGCGAGTGAAGCATATATACAAAATTTAAAGACACAAGTCTTCAAATGTTGAAAATGGGGAAAAAACTTGTACGGTAAAATTCGAAAATCGAATTCATGTATGGACCGAACGGACGAAAGGACGAACGGAAAGGACAACTTGTTTAAATTTTTTTTTAACAAGCAGAATAACAAAGGCCTTCCTTCAGCATTGTAGGGAAACAATCAGGAATTTTTTGTGTGAATCGAACACATGACATGGATAAACTAGCAACCATACTCTTAAAATTTTCGTTTTTTCCATCTCTTCTTAATCGATAGTTTAAACTGTTTTTAAAACTTTCATGCTTGATTTATTGGAAGTTCTTCCTTTTTTCGTAAGAATTGGGTGAAATTTTAAGAATATTTATTATATTTATGTATCTTTGGTATTTAAAAAATGTTTTTTTTAAGTGGTAAACTTTTTTTTAACTCGTAGACAACAAAACACTTTTCAAAAAATACTTTTAAGTTTAAGAAATTTTACTAATATACATTAATTATTAAAAATATATACAGAAATTCAAAGGATAAGAAATGAAGAATAACAATAATAAAATATTAAAAACTCTTTAAAAGTATGTGTGGTGGAGTGTACTTATTAATCGCAATTAAAATTTTTAAAACATGTGCCAATATTTATTTTCTTTTCTTATTTGTTCGGTATACATTATATCCTGCTTTTTAAGTTTCTTAATTTTTTTTTATTTCTTCAAGTTATACCGCGCGAAAAAATGATAAGGTTACTTTTTGCTTCATTTATGGTCAAGTATAACAAGTTTTGATTTGATTTTGATTTTGATAGGGCCCCTGCTAGTTCTTAAGTAATCCTGACTACGTGTGTTCCTACGTACGGTCGTAAAATTTCTTCAAGTCACCAATTTATGTTAATTGAAACATAAGTTTTAACCATCGATTGCAAAAAAAAATAACAAACTTGACAAAATAAGCTCAGAAAATCCTTGTGCCAATTAAGGCCGTGATACACTATCATACAAAGTCGTGCGATCTACGAAAAAATACAACCCTGGTATGATGGAGTTTATGAAAATTTTCAAAAGACAGGGTTGTACTTTTTCGTAGATCGCACGACTTTGTATGATAGTGAGTCATGGCCTTTAGTAACAGAATACTACTTTATACATATATACATTATTTTTTTTCAACTCCTTATATGTAAGACTGTTTGCATTTTCGAGTTTAAAGTAGGTGGAAAAAAGTTCTACATTTTTTTCATTTCAATGTTTTTGCAATGTTCGAAGGAATGAAGAATATTATACAAGCATATGCACATACAATTTTGCATTAATAATTGCATTGGCATCATTTAAAATAATCTTCTGAAATGAATTATAATTGAGTATTTTATCTTGTAAGCAATTCACATTCGGGTATGTTCTCTATTCCACGTGAAATTAAATCGTTTGGAATTGCCATAGCATTGTTGTTATAAAAACATATTTCCAACAACAATTCTATGGCAATTCCGAACGTTTAAATTTCACGTGAAATAGAGAACATAGCTGATTCTTTTCAATATATATGTACTTATATGAAGGAGCGTGAAAAAGGAAGACTCTTTGCACAAATTATTCAAGTTGATGGATGAAATGATTAAAATTGCATTAAAGAAGCGTATCAAGTTTTAAAAATGTTCAACGTGATTGATAAACTTCATTATTTGTTTAAGAAACTTTGTCAATTTCATTTCAATTATTTTCATCATACGAACAAATTGCTGTGATGTTATTTTTACGCATTCCTATTTCGGAAAAAGATGTTGCTTTCTTGGGAGATCTTATTCATTTAAAACTCTTAAGTATAAACTTGAAATAAACTTATAGAATGAAGAGAAGTTTTGTTTGTTATTGCTTAACCAATTCAATGCATTTATGGTTAAGACTTAAGTAGACTTCAAGCAACAACATCTTGAGAATTGTTATTGAGAACTAATTAAATTAATTAAAACAAAAAGATTTTCTCAACAAACATCTTTATCCCATTCCAAACCCGTTTTTCAATTTTCACAACAATTAGCAAAATGGAAAATGGATTCAAAATCGAGTAAAAATTTTTGTTTTTAAAATGTTTATGTTTGAGGCATTTTATTTTTTCGTGTTTGTTTTACGAAATCCCAATAACATTTTCAGCCCATTTTTATAAAAATTATAAAGTTTTTCAAATTTTTCTAAGAATTTTTTTGTTGAAATCTACTGACGAGTTTCTTACGCAGAAACGAAATTCATTTTCATTTCAATAGCAAGCAAAATTATTCATATTAATGCCCTAATTCTGTTCGACGATTGTTTCGTCTTGTCTATGGACGAAAAAAAGCCGCAGTTTTGATTCTTTAAAACAATTATTATTTATTGTCCATGCTAGAAGGTTCGTTCGTTTTGCTTTATGATTTGGTTCTAAACATTATATGCAACACATATTTTGTTAAATATTTTTCAAACTATTGTATAATCACATGTAATTTGGCTTACAAAGCGATACGAACTTTAGCCTGATTAAATCATAAATATATAAATAAAATGAAAGTTCGAACAATAATAATTAAAATTAACTATTGTATAATACTTTAATTTTATTTTTATGTTTTAAAAACATGGTAATAATATTTTTATTTTTTATTATCAAAGACAACAACCACTTTTGAAGAAAATAATTTAGAGAATTCAAAAACAAGAACTGAAAAGTATTTTCAAACAAAAACGTCCTAAATCTTCCTACTGAATTAGGGCATAATACATTACAGACTTAACGTCAAATAAATACACTTCAATATTTATTCATTTGGAATAAAATAATAAACAGAAACTTCGTAAATGAACAGCTTTGGATTAAAAAATTATAAAAGAGTAATTTTCTTTACTTAGAAAATATCGTGAAAAGAAAATACTTGCTGTTTAGTTTTTTGTAAACTTCTTTATAAATTTACACCCCTTTTACACACGGAATGTTTACTTTGCAAAGTCTTAATTCAGCTGGGTGAAGGACAGAAACAGTGATATTTTCTCTTTCTGTTTTTCTTCCAGCTGAATTAAGTTTTTGCGTGTCTAAAAGGGGTGTTACTATATGAGAGAAAACTCTTTGAGATTAGGTATAATATTAAAATATTCATTTATTTTGCATTCGTTTTTCATTGATTCGAGTTCTCAGAAAATCTATATTTATTTATTATTTCTTCAAAACTTTAATAGGAAATTGTAATGTAAGATACCCCTTAATTCCATTGAACGGACATTATCTTTTTCTGGTTCTTTAACTGCTACGTGGGGAAAGATAGAACAAGATTTCAAGAAATTTTTATCCGATTAACCACTACAAATTCTATTCAAGCCTGATCTATGTATTTGAAAATTCGTCATAAATATAGAATTTATTGTATTTTACATTATTCATCATACACGAATAACTTGGAGTAATATACTTATGTATATACATAGGCAACACGTACTAGACAGTAATTTGGGAAGTTATTTTTAAAAATTTAAAGTAAAAATTAAAATGTTTAGAATTGACAATCTATTGTATGAATTGTAAGTCGTACATGAATTGTTGGTAATTTAATTGAAACATTGTTTATAAACAATGGCTTACTACAAAAAGGACGTAACCCGATTTTTTGAATTTTCTGGTAGCCAAAGTATAATTACACTCTCTTTCAAAAAATAAGTACGTTACAGTTCAAAATAAGGCATTTATGGCCATTTAAAAAATTATTTTGGGTATAAATGCTTTAGTTTTTATTCAGTTTTTTCATTCTCCTAAAAAATATCGAAAATTCGAGATACGCCTTTCTTAAGCCATCGATATGTAAATAAAAAATATGGGACTTCATGAAATCGCTCAAAAGTATCGCAAATTGTGCAATTGTGTATTTTTACACTCTCGTAAATAAATTGTCGAAAATTGTACGGAAATTTATTTACACAAACTTGTTAAGTTTGCCCAAAAATTTTGACTCGTAAGCATAAGCTATGCAATTATGTATTTTATTATCGAATTCGAATAATCTGAGCAATTTGGTTTTTTGCTTCTTTAGGGATTTTTAGACACAATTCACACTTTTTTATTTGTATAGATTTATATAAATATGTATGTATGTATGTATGTATGTATGTATTTAAATTAACAAATTGCTTGAAATTTTCAAGTCTTATTAAAAAAAAATTACATTATATTCAAATTGTCTTAAACGTTTGCGCAAAAGTTGAAAAGGCGTTTCGCATATTTGCCCAATTGCACAAATAGCAATTTTAAGAGTTCTCATGAAAACCCTTATTGTTTATTATCAAATGTTTGTATAGAAATTTGCTACAAAGCTTGTACGGTCTGGGACTCCAACAATAGGTTTTGGATTGACCAATTATGTATTCGTCTTAAAAAAATTATTGGCATATTCTAAGTTTTCGTGTTGGAATATCAAATAATGTAGTACTAACATATCTACGTACAAGATTATATAAGAAAATAGGGAACTATTATGTTAATTGATCCGGTGGGTGGTTAGTTCTAGATTCAACGGAATCTAGAAGCCTTGTGCGGCTTATAATAAAACTAACCCCATATTTTATATAAGTTTTTGAAAAAAATTCACCATTTAAGTGATCATTTAACAAAATTGCAGTCCTTCTATCGAATCAGTCTAAGAATTGGAATTGCTTCAAAAAATGTGATAAAGAATGCATATGGGATATACTTAAGTGCATAGATATGCATATATGCATAAAGAGGAATGGACTCAATATACAGACGTAAGTAAAATTTTAGTCAATTAAAAATGTAAGAAATATGACTCGTACCAGACAGTATAAGGAACTTCAAAAATCGATTTTGATAACTTAAAATTAAAATATTCGGCCATAATTGTTGGAATATTTTTTTTCTGATATGAAAATTATTTCTTTATTCGAACAAAAATTAAAAAAGTTATTCGAATATTCTAGTTATTTGATTAGTGCCTTAGAGCGGGTTTATTTTAAATTGCAAAATATTTATCATTTATCGATATTTCAATTAAAAAAAAAACCATTCATAAATTTTTTTGCAACATTTGTCTTACTTTTTCATTAATGGATCAAAAATTAAGTGACCTTATCATTGTAACGCACGTCGTACAAACCTAAAGAGAAAACTAGTAAAAAATTATTTTTTTGAATTTTATAATTTTTTTACTTATTTTGTGTATTAATTTTTAATTTTCTTTTTATTTCCATGTCAATTTAGTAATTAAATATGTGTCAGAATGTGTGCGAGAGTGTTTGGGTGTTGGATAGTGATAGAAGATGTGGAGTTTGAAAAACAAGTTTTAATTTATTTAATTAATAAGTATTTATTGTATATCGTTTGGTATATCTTTGTCTAATTTTATTGTTTTTTGCTTTTATTTTAAACTTTGTGTGTAAAACTAAGCACAGAAAGTGAAAAAGAAAACAATAAAAAACCACATGTTGGTTTTGAAAAGAAACATGCAATTTTTTTCATAAATTTAATTAAATTACATTTTAATTATAATTCAGTTAGCGTTTGTTTTATAAATATAAATAGATTTCTTGCTTTATTTGTTTAATACACCATATTGATTAAATTTTATACATTGCAACGTTTTCGTTATTCTTTTTTTTTATAAGTAACCATTTTTTAATTAAATATAATTTTAATTCTAAGTGGAGTTTTTATTTAATAGTAATTGTAATAATATATTTTACTTATTATTAAAATAAAGTTATTTTTTCTTTTTCTTTTAATTATTTTTTATGTTTTTTTTTCTTCTTTAAATAACTTATTCAAATTTGAGGTCACATGAGTTGGTTTTGTTTGAGTTTACTTTACTATTATTTTCAGTTTTTTTATTTAAATTTGTTTCTTATAGTTTTATACATATGAAAATTATTAAAAAGATATTAAACGATGTTTTTCTTTTGTAATCGGCAAATTATTAATTAATCAAAATGATAGGAAAGAAACAGTTTCATTTAAGTAATTACAGGAAATTTAAAAAAACGAGATAATTTCAAAATTTACACAAGCTTAGCAAGATTTTTGAATCATTCAAAATATTTTTAGAAATCATTCAAAGACCCAGTTGCTTCCTGAATATAAAGCAGGACTAAAAACCTTTCATTGTGAACCAAAAATAATAATAATAAAACCTGTGTAAGAAAAAGTAAAAACTGGGATCAAGTTGAAAAAATCGCATTGAATTTTTCTTTATTACATCTTTAAAATTTACAGATATTGGATAATTCTAATATTGCAAACAGTTTCTAAAACACCTCTCGAATATCAGTTGGTGTGCGGTTTCTCCCATCAGACATCACAAGTTAACAATATATTTGAAAGTACTAAAATGATATTTAGACGACATTTAAATCATGTCAGAATAAGACTCGAAGTTGAAAGAGTTATTTGCTCACTTATGGTCTGACTGACCATTAACATCATGATATATTGAGTCAATGTATAATTGATGCATTAGCTGGTAAAGTAGACTCCTTTAGCGCTTTAGGTACCAAGGAATGCTTTTGAAAGCTCTTTCTACTTCTCGGCTTGGAACTGTATGAGACAAAATGGCACATGAACACTCAACAGATGCATGTGATTGGCCTTGTGCACTATTGAATTTATTGCATTCAATAATATTGTTCGTTAAAAATCAATTGAGAATGTAATTGAGTCATTCAAATTAATTTAATTTTTAAACAAAAGTTTAATTGACTTAAATACATTTTTAATTAATTTTTGATTTTATTTTCAATTTAAGTTATTGATTGCAGTAATTAAATTTAATTAAGTTAAATGATTTTTGGTGTTATTTTCAATTAAAGTTGTTAATTGCTGGAATAGTTTTTTCTTATGAAGTATGCGACAACGAGCATCCCTGCAGACAATTTGGTGACAATTCATCCAAACGTACTCGTCCTATGACTTGAGAAAATGCGAGTGTTACCAAAAGTGCGGAGTAGCGTATGATGAAAAAATGACATATCGTGTAAATGGTTACATATTTGCCATTTTCGTGATGTGTAGTATTGAGCTTGAGTCAATTTAGTTGGAACTAGGTCTAGTATTGTAGTAAACGGCACTGAATATGTTCGATGTGGTTGAATCCAGGACCTATCAAATAGTGCAAATATAATGTTAATTTTTCTCTCCAACGTGACTCTGGAACCAGTCCCTTGACTATACTTAGATATTAACCTAAGCTTAACTTGTATTTATGCTTTTGAAATATGGGTGGCCCTGTGTTCGAGTGGGTAGTGTATAAGCTTGTCATGCAGGAGGTTATCGGTTCGAATCTCAAAAACATTTCTGATTAAAAATAAAATGTGATTGCATTTGTAACAATAACAAAAATGTATAAGTGTTCATTGTTACAGTTAAATGTCGGAATGAAATTTGTATATAATTTATATTATTCTACACCGAATAGGTCCCTACGGGATAGTTCAGTGACAAGTCACAAAGTATCAATTATCCCCATCCTATGCTTCATAGGAAGTGTTATAACTCGAACTTCTCCCTATCACTTCGGGACCGGTCACGTGTCTAGTCTTGTGTCAGTTATATTTCCAGCAGGAATGCTTCTTATTTTGACTTTTGGAAAATGCTAATATTAAAACTAGACAAAGAGAAATTATACACTTAGTGATACTTTGGTAGAAATGGGCTTAATCTTACTGGCGCCCTGAAACAAGGGACTAAAAGTCGTTGCGATAAACTAACATGTATTGATATAGGGAACTACCTTAGGAAAAATATTGACCTTACGCCACTTAAACATTCACAAAAATTAAGCTCTTTTAATAAAATTAAAACCAATGCTCATTTCTTTAAGAAACTTGTGTAAATTTTAAATTATTTACGATTTTTCAATAAAACAACAAAACAATATTTTCAAATAAGATACATAAATATTTTCTTTTCTTGATAAAAATCCATCAAAACAAGGGACAAAAATTATACTATTGTTTCTTTCAAGTATACGGTTTTGTTCAAATATTTTTAGTATTATTTTGAATTTTTTTTTATTAATTTACTTTTATGTCTGTAATTTTTGTTGTAAGCAATTTTATTGTGGACTATTTGGAGGCGTAATTTCATCACCCTCGCCTCCAGAGCCGGGTTCACCCTTGGTTTTGTTCTCCTTTTTCCATTTCATGCGTCTATTTTGGAACCAGATCTTTATTTGTCTCTCAGTCAAGCACAAAGCGTGAGCAATTTCAATCCGTCTTCTGCGGGTTAAGTAGCGATTGAAATGAAACTCCTTCTCCAGTTCCAAGGTTTGGTAGCGTGTATAAGTTTGGCGGCCACGTTTGCGTTCTGTTGGTTGTTAAAAGAAAGATGAAAAAATAAAATTATTTTAAATCTTTAAGAAAGCCAGAGCTAAACTTAAGTTAAGCGGCAATAACTACATTAAAAAATAAATAAAATTAAAAAAAATATACACAGCAACATGCTTTTTTATTTTAAATAAAACAAAAAAAATCAAATAAAATTGTTGAACTAAAAACAACCTTTTCTTTGAAATGTGGTTTGTTGTTGTAGTTTTGAATCCCCTTTTTGGCATTTGTACTTGTCAAATTCTCAACATGTGTTGTATATGGCCGTCGTCTTATTTCGTATCCGAAATGGGATTTTATGCTCATTATCAAACTTAATATACACACACCCAAACACAAAAACACAAGATATAATTTTATACCAGGCATTTAAAAAAATATACACTTATATACATATACATAATACGTATAAAATTAAGAAAAATTCGTTTTTTTATATTGGTATACAACCTTGTCTTCTCATTTTCTTTTTTTATTTCAAATCAAAACGTTAAATAATTATACGCACTGCCTCAAGACACATTTATTAAAGACATGCAACAACACATTAAACCATCACTCCTAGAATTAGACGAAATCGCTGAGTGGCTGGCAACGTACTCTCACTGCTGTGTTGGCTTACAACATGTTTATCAAAATATTTTTTTCTTTTTGATTTCACCTCAAATGCCTAAAGAAAATACACCAATACAACATTCGTATAATGAGATTAAAGCAGGGAAGAAAATCAAATGTATGATGCACTTTGCACGTTTACTAGACAAGTGCCATCAATCAAGATTGAATGCAAGTGTCACCTTTAAATGAAATGAAGATTTGTAGGTAGATCTTCTCAATCTTTAGAACAAGGTGATCTTCTAACAAATGATATTTTTGATTTTAATTTTTTTTTTAATTTTCGCATAAAGACATAAAAAATATTTAGGTTTATTACAGGTTTATTTGACAAATTTTCCATAGAAATACGTCAAATAAGCGCTTAATAAACCTGAAATATTTTTTATGAATATGGCAGTTAATGTGTTCATTTCAAGTTGCAGGAAAATTTTCATTCTACATATATCATGTGGCATCTCGGTGTACAAAATCGCAAAATACACGATGTGCACAAAGAAGAATAAAAAAACATTCATTGAGTTGGAGAGTGTCAGTTTAATTTATTTAATTTAACCGACAGCGAATATCGTTAAGATATGTTGCTGGTTAGAAAAGGCGACAAGCTTTCGTTATTTTTGTTATTATGTACAGAAGTTTATTCATAATGTACAGTAAATGTCACTATACAGCTTCTTTCAGTGGTATTTGTTTTTGAAATCAGCGCGACTTGAAATCACTTACCATATTAACAATACATACATCATTTTTAACTATGGTTCATAGTTTTTTTTCGATTTTTAATTTTTACAAATTTTTTCGGTCATTAGACATTTGTTCAGTAACTGGTTTATGGAAAAACAAAACCATTTTGAAAATTTCGAGTTGTGACTGTTTATCATTTACTATGCGATATGTACTTTACATATGAAGTTATTTTTTATGTTTTACCTTTTAACTCTTTTTTTTAATAAAGCAATTTAAAATCAAAATTTTGTATAATAGTTTTCCCAGTATAAAACCGGTTGACCGGTTTTTCCTCAATTGTAAAAACCGAAACCGGGTTTTTCATAATTTCAAATATTCGAACTATTCGAAAACCGGTTTATGGAAAATGTCGAATAATCGATCACCCTAGTACTAACCAAATAGACAGGGTTCAAACATAAAAGTACCCTAAACTCGTCATTTTGATATTGCGTTTAACTGAGACTTCCTTCAGTTGATTCCCTTATAAAGCCCTTTTAATTGTGACCCATATTGATAGGTGTGTGACTTTTCCGAAAGAAATGAATTTTGATAGGCCATTTTGTTGCAGTCATTTGAGAAAATCGTTATATTATTTTTTTATAATGTATCTACCAACCACGTCCTTTTATTTGAAATCCATATTGATAAAGTTCACTTCTAAGATATAAACACTATTACCTGGGACATATTTAATGTTAGATAATTCCTTAAATTTAATCGTCAACCCCTGTTATTTCAGACTCGTATTGGTATGCTTGTTCTTTTCCCAAACATATCAAGTTTTACTCTCTATTTTCTAAAAAGTACTTTTTCCAAAAAGTACTTTTTACGAAAGAGCCTTTACCGAAAAGTACTTTTTAGAGTACCAAATTGATATTCTTTGGTGACAGTGTTCAAGAATACACTATAGCAGCTAATACAATTTAACTCAAATTTAAAATGTTTCCAATTATTTATATGAATTCCTTCGAATTTAAAATTTATAGCATCGTATTTACTCGTATTTACCCTTTTTGGTACCTCTTTGGGCCCGTCAAAGAAACAAACATTTTATAATCCCAGCTTCTATAAAGCGGTAGGAAGTCATAGTAAATTATTTTACATGTATGTCATATGTACCGTATCATTAACAAAAAAGTACCGAAAAAGGGTACGACTTTGCCCCTTATAAGTCTAAAATTTCGGAAAGACCTAAAACTCATTTGAGATTCTGTAGAAGAGAAAAGGACGCACCAAAAAGCATTCTGCTATGTTCAATAATTTAGAAGATGAGAGAAGTGTAAGAAAGGTACCAAAATTCAATTTTAACCCCCTTTCAACCCCTAAAAGCACACATATCGAAAAAGTACCAAGCACGTGTCGACATTTTTTAGCAGCATTTGTGTGTCTTTAGAATTCGGAGTCTATCTATCGTAGTTTCCAAAATATAAAGATAACCTTTTTTACCCTTTTCTAGCCCTTTCGCATTAAATCCTTTTTTAGTGGATCTAAACGTCATAAGGGGAACGAACCTACACACCAAACTTCAGCTCTCTAGCTATAGACGTTTGGGCTGGGCGATAACGAATCGGTCAGTCAGTCAGTCACTCAATAAAGTTACTCTTATATATTCGTATGTATATATAGAATAATTTATAAAATTATCACCTGTAAGTGAACTAAGGATTCAAATTAAAAATTTAGCATTTGAATAATTTAATATCAGGTTTATTTAAAATATACTCGTATTTTAATTGTTCCACTAAAACTTTTATCGTACCTTCGGAAAAGTTACATTAACTTTGCTTAGACAAGTTTTTTCTTAATTTTTCTTTATTATATTTATTTATATCTCTGTTCGTATGAATTACATTTTACCATAATTAAAAAGCAATATTAATTTATACTGCAAAAGTCATAAAATATAATTATTTTTAATGATTTCCTTTGAGTTTAAGTTGGAAACAAAACTACAAAACGCACCCATTTGCCAGGCTTTCATTATCAAAACTTGTGGCAGCCAGTAGTGGCTATTGCTGGTACTGGTGGTGGTATTAAAAAAACATGACCAATAGCCAACTTTACTTAGTACGGTTTGTATAAAAGGCAAGAAGAAAAAAACTACTGGTAAAAATTATTATTATTTCTTTTTTTTTTAATAAAAAAAAAATGGTGGCCTAATCGCTATTTAATTACAATTCACTTTAATATCAAAAACAAAAACGTAGGAAAAAAGCATTACATGAATGAAACAAAAAAAATATTTTGTATGTACAAAATTTTTCTACAATTGGTTTGCTTAGTGCTGTTATACCTAGATGTGAGATATTCTTTCTAATAACAATTTTGTATTTAATTTATAAACATTTTTTAGAAGAAAAAACTTCGAGTTTGAAGCTTATTGCTTTGGCCATTTATTAGTTGAGATGCGTGTGAGTTGCAAACCAACGATCTTGTGCACATAAATCTAACAACTTACGGCTTTAAAAGCGATTTTTCATTAGACCTGTTCGTCGTTATTAGATTTTTTCTCTTCTACCATTATTTAGAAAGAATTAAGGTCGCTTTTTCAAAAGTTGCGTTTGAAGTTTGATGAACAATATCAATTTAATCAAATTTATCACTTGAAACTGAGAGAAAAAATAAAATAAAAATAGCTGAATGATAAACGCATTAAAGGCGCCTTGCGCCATGTATAAATTTATTATGTTTTTTAAGATTGTATTTTTTCTTGCTTACAGGTCATCTTCAAAACCAAAGTCATTAAAATGTAATTTTGCTTATGACGATGGCCCTTCCCCCTGTGCGCTTAAAACAAAGCCCAACCACAACTGCCACTACAGCAGAGGTTTGATGTCGAAGTCTACAGAAGACAACGAATACAAAAAGCAACAAAACCAATAATAAAAAAAAAACAATTCAAGGTGTAAAACTCATATTTATAAAAAGCTGCTGTAGTTGTGTTTTGTATCTTTTTTCCATAAGATTTTGCGTAATTTATCAACTGTATTTAAGGCAGGCATGCTTTCATTCAAAAAACTGCAAATAACAAAATAAAAAAAGGAAAAGACAGTAACAAATCCAAATCATATACAGCACCATCACCATGGGAGATCGTCTTAAGCCAAATACAAAAAATATATATGATTAAACTTAACAAAAATACTAACTGAAACAAATCATAGACCAAAAACAGATTACAAAAACAGAGGTGTAACAGAATTTATACATTTCCTAAAGAATCATAGTACGTTTCGTTTCTGATTAAGGAAGTAAAAGTTTTCGTAATAACTTGAAAAACTGCATATTATGTTTAAAATAAAACTCTTAATATGTCATTGAGAATCACAGTATAGAAACATAATAAGCTTGAAAACATTAAACAAAAGTCTTTCCAAAAGGCATCTTTATTCAATTTTGCATATATGTACATATCGTCACCTCAAATCCACAAGGCCATAGGCATAAGCATAAGGCGAAACAAACAACCTTACAAATTCAAGACTGTTTATTTGTTAGTGTCTTTTAGATTTAATGAATAAAGTCGGTATTTTTTAATATATGTGAGTAAAATTTTAAGAAAATCAATCACATCATAATCGATCAAAAAGTCTATTTTTAATTTTTTTATTGTAACGGCCTTTTGGATTTTAGGTGACGGCATGTATTTACTTTTAATTTTTCACCACCTTTTTAAAATAAGTTGCCCATTGGGTAACAACACAAGTATTTAAAAGGGGAAAGAAAAACAACTTAGGGCGACGAAATCTGACAAATAACCAAACATTTTTGGCTTTGCGTTCTATTTTGATAAAGTCTAAAAAAATATAGGATAAAGCTTCACAAGGAAAGATTTGATCTGTCTTAAATTCTATTTCATACAGTACTAATAATGCGTTGCTTTAGTTTTTTTTATTCCACTACTCATACCGCTTAGTCCTTTTTACGCTGATTTCATTTCGTAAGAGAGGATTTTTTTACAACCACTTTTTTTAATTCAATTTTAAGGCTACGATAAGTAAACGGGTAGCGTTAAGAAATCGTCTTGTTTTCAGTGTGGAACTTGTATAGCACAAAAACAGTTATTTAATATATAAATTTCTTGAAAATTGTAACAAATCTACTAAAATATGCGATTAACAAACTTGGCTTAAGTCGTACTTATGCCACTAATATTAAAGCTATAATAATGTTTTCTGATTATAAAAGCTGAAAAGAAAATGTTCTTTTAAATCTATGCCCACAATCACATAATGAATATTAGCAAAAAATAGTAAAAACAGATGAAATCAAACAAAGTAGAAGTTGTAGTAGACGAAATAGAAAAAATCCACAAAAAATTTGCAACAAATCCCATTTTTTCCATCACCCAATGATTAAATATGGCCGCCTGAGGTTGTACGGAGAGACGGTCAGACGGACATACTATATATGCAGATAGCCATGGAGAGGTATTAAGAGCATCCAAAAGATTTAGTTTTGATTTGTTCAGTCATGTCATTAAGAGAATAGAACAAAAAGGAAACTAAAATAGAAATCATAAAAGAAAATTCATAGAAATTATAAAAAATTAAAGCTTTTATGATTCAGTTAGTTTTTTTTTTGTTGTTTTATTATTATGAACGGGAAGTGGTTATATTTCTCATAAATTAAAAAAAATTATTAAATTGTTTATAAAAAGCAATTCTCTTTATTTACAGTTGATTACAGTTTAGCGTGGTTATTTTGTGCATGAACAACATCTAATAAAATTTCTTTAAGCTTAGTTCGTTAAAAGTTCTTTTTTAATTTTTCGAGGTTTGTAAAACATTGACTTCTGCTTCAGTTACACACTAATTAACCTTCAAGCAGTGTTGCCAGAAGTAGGGGGAAATCCCTACATGTAGGTATTTTTGATACTAAAATAGAAGCGTAGGGAAAGTCGGATAAATTTTTTATATTCTCCAAAATGTGGGGATGTTTTTTAGCAATATTTTCTTTTCCAAAAGGGTGCAAAAATTTTTATTCGTTAAAATAGAGATGTCTGTGGTTTAAAAAGTTGGCGACACTAATATGTTTTGTATGTATATGCCAAGGCGAATTCATATACCAGGTGGTGTTAAGCCTGCAACAACAAAATCTGCCTAGTACTTTATTGCAATGAAAATTGACAAATAAAACTTCCTACAAATTTTATTGAAATGAAATTTGGCAATCCAAACTTCCTAAAAAAAGCAGCTGTTAACTTAGCACCACCTGGTACATGAATTACATATGTATGTTAATTTAAAAATAACCGGTTTTTGTACCTAAATTGAAAAGAACTATTCATATTAATCTTTAAAAAATTTTTGTATTTGTACATATGTATGTGCTATTTTTTTAACTTTTTTACTTATTTTTTTACCAAAGCTTTAATAAGCATATATATATTTTTTATAACTCATGGTTTTCTTCTATTTTAATGACAAAAATGCGTAGGGATTTTTGTAGAGGAAATTTTTTCAACGTGTAGGGAAAAATCGGATTTTTTTCACCATGTGTAGGTATTTTTTCGAGAAATCTACTGGCAACACTGCCTTCAATGTATAAACAAATGAAAACAAATGTATTTGAAATAAAAAATCTCACGCTTGACATTAGTTTTTGTTGTTGGTTTTATGTAGATTTTTTTCTAGTTTCAAATACACAAATTATATGGTTGTAATTACTTCCGTATGTATTATATACTTAATTTTTATATGGGTGTGTGTTTTTTAGGCACATTATGTATTGATATTCATCTTTTTCCATTAGTGTAATTAGGATTTGTTTAAATATATTAAACAAACTTCATTTTTGTGTTTAGCGGTATAGAAATTGTAATACTTTGCTTATCGAGATCAAATACAAAACAACTTAGTGGCTTGAAACCTTTTCTAAATGATTATCAGCCATTTAGAAAAGGTTTCAAACCATTTAACAAAAATTATTAAAAAAAATATTTGGATACAACAGAATAACAGGGCCATATCTATAAAAAATATCTATCTATAAAAATAGAGCTGAGTATTCACTGGCGTCCATGTTCGTCGTCCAGAGTAGGTTCATATGTATACATTAAAATAAAAGATGACGATGCTAAGAAATTGCTAGGATCAGCGTGGACTAAATGAGGAGCTAGCGAACAATACTAGACATGTGCTCATTAAATATTTTTTTGATTTTTGGGCTCTCCAAGTACACATCTATGAAGTCACGAAATATTTTCATTAAAAACCAGTTGGATCCTGCCTTAAAAAAATAACGAAAATTTAATTTTCCCTGCTAGTCTCTATCTACACTCTAAAACACTTTTGTTGAAAATTAGGTCAATAATATCGTAGTAAGCAAAACTTTACAGACTACTTTCAACCTAAAATGACACAACCATATTTTTTGCAGCTTTTGTTGGTTTAATTTTGAATAACATATATTTGGTCATGGGTGAGAGTAAACTTCATTTACTCCCTTTTCAATAAAATTTCAGACATTCACACAAACACCTGATCAGAATATCGGAACGAAAATTATTTTTAAAAACACGAGTTTTATAGAGCGACTGCGCGATATGCACTATATAATTATTATTATTGATTAATACCTTCCCGCATTCTTTTAATTATTTTAACTTTGCAGATAAACATTTTTTAGAGTTTCACAATATATATGTACTTATCACTACTTACATAAAACACATAGATAATACTGTTAACATATAAACTGCTTTAAACAATAGCGGCCTCATGTAAAAAATAAAAAATTGGCATGAAGTTAGCATAAGTGACAAAAATTAAAATATACGTGTTGACGATTTCCTCTAAACAATTTGACATTCAAAATCACCGCATAATGTAGTTTTAACACACGATTACATCCTAGGATGATTTATTTTAATGTAAAATTGTATGGAAAAACAGGTTAAGACATGTTCAATTTTGCCACTTTTTGATTATGTGTACATAAGGTCGTATAAATTTAATTTTAATTAATTTAATGAAAAATATGGCGGGCTTCTATTGCAACTTGTACACATTGGTACTTCTATTTTATTGCTGTCTTACGCATATATGCTTAATTTAAAACATTTTGACAACATATGTGGCGGTATTTTAAGCACATTTTACTTAAAAAGTAAACACTTTTAACAGCAAATTTGAATTTTTGTGTAAAAGAAGATAAATCTTGTTTTTTTTGATACAAATAACAACGAAATCGATATAAATTTAGACATTAAGAATATTTCAAAAACAATTTAGACAATATATGATCCTAAATTTGAGTTAATGTTTGAGAGTGTAGGTAGTTCAGTAACTTGCCTCTCCTGTAAAAAACAGTTAACAGGACTAGTCTGGTTTTGTTCGCCAGCCCCTCATATTATTTTGTATATGTATGTATGTATATCATATCGCTCATTTACTTCAACAGTGTCATGACTCAAAAAATAATGCAAAATAATTCGTCAGTTTGTGTTTTATCTTGTGTAAAAATTTCATATAAATAGATTTTACTACCACCTCGTGAGAGAAGAATATTTTTCATGTCTTCATTGAGTTGTATGTAAATTGAAAACTTTAAACGCATTTTCTGCAAAACTAGCTTTTTTTTGAGTTGTGACACTATTGAAGTAAATGAGCGATATGATTAACATGCAATTTTTTCCCCTGTGCAAAAGTCTCATCGGCTGAGCTATTTAACAAAATTAGTATCTAATATTTATAAATAAAGCTGGCCAAGTATCAATAAGAAATACAGCGGCATTTTTTTAACACAAGTAAAAGTATCGTAATTGCCAAGAAATTGCTTTTCTAAAAATTTGTAAAATTAAATTGCCATCATTTCGTGCTCATGGAAAACCAAGAAATTTAAAAGAACATTTGAAAGTGCAATTGAATTAATTATTCAGAAAATGTATAAACACATTTCCATTGAAACTTATATCACAACGTTGATATTTCACTAGAATCGTATGGTATCGTTCAATTATTAATTTGATTGGAAAAACTTAATTAATATTATCAAATTATATTATATTTATATTATAGGTGAAAATTTAATTAATTTTTTAATTCAGATTACAAATATTTTAATTGATATTACAAAATTATTCATATTACTTTTTGTGTGTAAAGACCTGTTTGCTAAGTATACATACATACATACATACATAGTATTTGTTCTTTTTTTTGCTTTTACTTTTTTTAAGTTATTCTAGTTTATTTTCTATTTTTATTCAAATCATTTATTTTAATTTTGTAGTTTTGTAATAAAATAAACGAGGGAAAGTTTGAGGAAAGCGTGATATTTTTCTCTAGATTTAGTTATTTAGTTATGGTCGTGTTTTAACTAAGAGTAGGTTTTGCTTGAAGTTATGATCTTGTCCTGTTTCATAATTAATTTGCTTTTTTAATCGACTTCAAAATAAGGTGTAGGTTATCAATTCGTCTCATTTTTTTGCGGTGTTACTTCATAACTCGGTTCATATTAAACCGATTGTAAAAATTATTTTATTGTCTGAGAGGGTATAGCTTCCCATAGGTCCCATTGCAAAAAAAAAAAAAATTGGGCGGGACACGCTCAAAAATTTTTTTATTTCATTTTATGATATTCTACTTATTTGATTGCTACGAAACCTAGCAAACACCTTTTGTTCTTGTAGCTACACAACTTTAAAGTTGAAAAATGGGCAGAACTACGCCCATTAAAATCTATTGTTATTTTTCACGTGGTTCTACCTAACTAATTTTTACGAATCTTATCACACACGTTCAACTCAAATATAGACTCAATTTAAAATATTAAAACTTAATATTTTATTTTAGTGGTTCTACTGTAAAAAATGTAACACACATCGGTATTTTCCCCAGCTAATAAAGTCTAATTTAATTTTTCTTCTCTTCATTAATTAATAAAAATATTTGATTCAACAAGCATTGAAATTACTGAACTTAAACCCGACTAAGAAATTATTTGTGATTAAAATTCACTATAGTTCAACTAAAATTTTTAAATTATCTCACTTAATTTTATTTATTTAATTTTTATAACACCCAATTTAAACATCAAACTATCTTCAAGTGATTCTCAATATAGTATTAAGAGTCTTACTATAAATATACGAAGTTTATTAGCTAAATTCAAAAATGTTTTGGGTAGAAGTCTACTGATGGGTTCCAACAGCGGGAACGAAATGCATATAGACAATTGCTTAACTATAAAAACAAGCAAAATTTTCAAAATATTTGCTTTAAGTTTAAACTCTACATGCACAGAAAAAAGTATTCACCAATTAATGTCTTCAATTAATAATTTAATTGATTCACTTAAATTTTTAATTGTATTAATTTGAGTTGAAAAACTTAATTGATATTATCAAATTTTTTATAGGTGAAAATTTAATTAAGTTTTTAATTAATATTACAAATATTTTAATTAATATTACAAACTCATTCATATTACTTTTTTGTGTGTGTCGAAAAAACTTAATGTATTAGGCTAATTTCTTAGGCTATGTATAGAAAATATTAGTAGTATTTTGTCTCTCCTGTAAAATTTGGTTGAAGTGAGTTAGCAGATTTACACTCTAAGCCAACAATATATGTATGAGACCCTTAGTTATGAAAGTGATCCAAGTCATATATTTATTTGATTACATTGAACAAATCAAAAAATAATTTTATGCAATAATATTTTCATATAATGTAATATAGTAGTCTCGATTAACATAAATTTATTTAATTCTTTTTGAAGTTTTTTTAAGATTTATTTATGTCTTAGACCACTTTCATAATTAAGGACACATATAGTACAATAGCTCTTTTTCATTTCAAAAACAAGTGAATACCTATATTAGTAAAGAATGTGGTTTTATTTATTTACTTAACCAAAAGCTAATTTAAATTTTAAATGCACCAATATCGAAATTAGGATATAAGTTGGAGACTTTTTATCCACTGGAACCTCCCAAAAAAAAACAAGAAAAACACAAGAAAATCCATCAAAATGATTTGTGGCTAACAATGAACACAAAGAATTCACTAAATGTTTTTATAATTGCGGAAATTACAAGCTTACGAAACAAAATCATTCTCTTATGAAGACAACAGCAAAAAATCAAACAAAGTACAAAATGCCTGCCAAAATCAAACACAATTCTTGTGTCATTTAGACAATCGCACAATGAACATTCTATCAAGACTTTTGTTCAACACAATTATTTCTACTTGGTCATATGCATCGCGGCATATTTGTACATATGTATGTGCATATTAGGATACTAAATTAATCGGGATTTTGTTCTAATCGGTTAATCGTTCGATTAATTAATCGAAGCTTTTTTATAAATGTTGTAATTTCAATAAATGAAAATACATAAACTATTATTTTAAGATTTTGTTGAAAAAAAAAACGATAAAATTACAAAAATTATAGTTTTCGAACTAAATCGGATGAGAATAAATTGTATACTCGTATGTGCATACAGTGAACTCGTGATAAGGTGACTACCGACCGCATTATGTGAATACGGCCAGACTTTTTTCATTGATTAATCTAAGAGATGAACAAAAAAAAATTTTATTTAATTTAATTTAAATATGCCAAAAAAATTTAAAACGTTAATATTCTGTTAGCTCCGGGAATCACTTTTTACGTACATATATTTCATTTAGTATATTAATATCGCGAAGAAAACCCGTGTAGTTACTCCTGAAAAATGTATTCTAATAAAGCAAAATTTCAAAGAACCACTTTCTTGTGCTGCGCAAATGTTTCAGGTGCACATTGGCTTAACCTTTTAGTGATTGAAAAGGCAAAAAACTCAAGACGTTCTAAGAACTTCAAGTACCTGAAATGAGTTTCACAATTTCTTATATTTCTCTTATATTGAATATTCTAAAAACTGAATAATTCACAAACATGAACACTGCCGGTTTTAATTAGTTCACATTTTAGCGGGTGCACTGTATATGTTTGAAAAAAAACAAGAAAATAAGTGAGATAATTTTTTTAGATTGTTCAATAGATTAAAGAGATCTTCTAAAATAATCTTTTAGAAATAGTATTTGGTGCAAATGTTTAGCTTTTAAATATTTCTTCCTTGGTATGAAAGCCAATCTCACAACACATATTGTATTTATATACAGGGTGGGCCAAAAGTTACCAGGGGATTTAAAAGTTTAATAACTTTTTCGTTTATTAATTTTTTTTTATTTTTTTTCTCAGATTATATAATATACAAAATGGAAATTTTTTTTACACTAAGTATGAAAAATAATGTCTCTTAAATGACCACCGTTTTCAGCTTCGCACTGATGGGCGATTATGATTATGAGTGATGAAGCTCATTTTCATTTGAATGGCTTTGTTAATAAGCAGAACTGTAGGTTCTGGGGTTCTGAAAATCCAAGAGCCATTCATAAACGCCAATTGCACCCCTTTAGGTGTACAATATGGTGTGGGATCACATCTGAAAATATCATTGGGCCTTACTTCTTCGACAATGAAGATGGAAGTGCTGTAACCGTAAATGGAGAGCGGTATCGGTTTATGATAGACAATTTTTTACGTCTTGCTCTTGAAAATATACCTGGTATGTGGTTTCAGCAGGACGGAGCCACTGCCCGCACTGCCCGAGACACAATGGCACTTTTAAGTAAAATTTTTGGAGAGCGAATAATTTCCAGAAATTCGGAAATAATTTGGCCCAGCGCGATCGCCAGTTTTGACAGCACCCGACTATTTTCTTTGGGGTTATTTGAAGTAGCGAGTGTATGTGAACAAGCCAGAGACAATCCTTGAACTCAAGGCAAACATTATTGCAGAAATTCGAACGCTACAGCCACAAATTTTGAAAGATGTTATGGAAAATGCTCTAAAACGAGCCCATCAGTGCGCAGCTGAAAACGATGATCATTTAAGAGACATTATTTTTCATACTTAGTGTAAAAAATTGCCATTTTGTATATTATATAATCTGAGAAAAAGAAATAAAAAAAAATTAATAAACTAAAGTTATTAAACTTTTAAGTCCCATGGTAACTTTTGGCATATGAGAAGAAACGATTATTTGTTTCATAAAATATATATTGAAATACTGAAAAAATATTAGATTTTGTTTTAACGATTAACTGATAAAATCGATCGAAATGAACCGGTTTAACCGTTAATCGAAAATAACAAATTTTTAATTAATCGAACAGTTAATCGCATATGAATTAATCGGTTAACTGATTAACGGTTAACCGATGCAATACTCTAGTACATACATATGTATATATATATTAAAGAATACAAACGTTTATACCAAAATGGTCACAACACACATTATTAATGGTTATAAATTTATTATACCAACAACAACAAAAAACGCTAGCAACAATGAAAGGAACACTTTTGCAAAAACAAAACGAAAAAAAAAATTATGCATGTACATACATATGTACATACATATATAAATACATACATACATATACATATAACTATAAGAAAAATTCGTGTGTGGCATTTGTAATGTCATCAAGAAACAATCCAACAATGAAACCATGAGGCACTTACTCACACCTTTCATAAAACAACTAATTCAAACATCTTTAAAGATGTTTTTCCATACTCTTTATTTCACAAAAACAAAAAAAAAACGAAAACTGTCAATTCATTATAAAATGACTTGCGGTAATAAATGGCAAATGGGGAGGGATTTTTTGGGTGGAGGTCAAGCATTATGGACAATATTATTCATTTAGCATAAAAACTCCGGATATTAAAATTTACTTATGTATGTATGTATTTGTTGATTGCAAGATAATAACCAACAACGTAATATTATCAGATTTTGTAATTTAATTTAACTTTTTTTAACAAAATTAAAATAAGAAATTATTTTAAACCTTCAGAGATTTTCAAAGCACCGCCAACCAAACATATTTTTGCAAAAAATAAAACAAAACTAAAAACAAATGAAAATATCCTTTTAATTCTCTAAGGACGTACCCAAATAATATTCTAATATTTTTTCACATTTTCAGTGATGCAAAACCATACCATGTTCCCAGAAGTCAACTTCCCCTACAAAAAAAAAACAAACAAGAATGAAAAAACTTCCATCTTAGTTTTTTGACACATTTCAGCTGTTCTGTTAAATTTTTTGTTCCTACTGATGCTTTCTAACACAAACCATGAATTTGTTTATCACACCAGGAAGGGCAAGTTAAGGGCACGGTAAGTTTTGTTGACATTAATTGAAGTTATTGATTATTTTCTGTCTGGTAGCGGAACAATTTAAGGTTTTTACATTTCTTCACATATTTTAATACTTAAGCAATAAGCTGTTTATTGTTTTAACTTTAAAGCAGAAACTCTACATATTATATATATTTATGTATAAGTCCCCTGCAGGAAATGGAACTGACACAAGACTAGTCACGTAATCGGTCCCCAAGTGATAGGGACCAGTCCGAGTTCTAACACTTCCTATGAGGCGGACCATGGGGAGAACCTAGGATGGTTAATTGATACTTTGTATGCAACTTGTGCCTTGTCATTGAACTATCTCATAGAGACCTAATCGGTGTAGAATAATATAAATTATTTAAAAATGTCATTCCGACACTTAACTGCAACAATGAAAACTCATAATTTTTTTTAATGTTACAAATGCAATCTAATCTATTTTTAAGCAGCTATTTTTCGGTATTCAAACTGACAACCTCCTGCATGGTAGGCTTGCACACTACCCATTCGATCACAACGGCACTCATATTTTAAAAGTATAAACACCAGTTACGCTTAGGTTAATATCTAAATATATTTACGGGACTGGTTCCAGAGTAACTGACTGGCGGTATCATTGGAGGGAACAGTTAACATTATATTTATACTATTTGATAAGTCATGGATCCAATCGAACTTGTTGAGTGCCGTTTACTGTAATACTAGACCAAATCCGAATTAAGCTGACAAAAGATCAGGACGATACATCACGACAATGGTGAATATGTAACCATTTACAGAATACGTCCTTTTTCCACCATACGCTACTCCCTACTACTGATAACACTCCCATTTTCTCAAGTCATAGGACGAGTACGTTTGGATCAATTGTCACCAAATTTTCTGCAGAGTTATTATATTTTATATTTGTGGAATTCAAAATTAAAGGCTCAATAGCAAAAATTGTAATTTAACGTTTACTGAGGAATATGGGGAATACAGTTTTTATTAACTTCTCGCTAAGGAAGTTACTGCATTTAAGCCATTTTTGTATAGATGTAAACAGGAACGAAGAAAAAAAAACACGTTTGTTTACATTATTAATCACCCTGGTGGTGTAGGATAGTTCGCTGTGAGTTATAATAAATTATTAAATCCTTTTTATATGTACTTTCAAAGCAAAAAGATTTCCGATTATCTGTCTTTTATCGACACTCACAATCAATGCATCCGTAAAACATAAAAGATCGTTATTATTTCAGATTGCAATTGTAGCTTGTAGCGTAAGCATTTACTATAAAAATTTCTGTAAATATACTGTACAATGTCTTGAAATCTTAATTTGTTTCCCTCAAATTCCTAAATTTTATAACAGTAGTTTTTCAATTTCACCATCAACGGAACTTCAAGTATATTTAAAATTTTTGATCAGCGCTACCACTTTTTTAGGGACAACATTTTTGTTTTGAGTTCTTCAACAATATATGTATTGAAATTTATAAAAAATTTTCGAAAAATTTATTTTTAGGTTCTTCAATTGCTTTTAAATATTCGCAATAACATGCACATGCACTCAACCATGTTCCTCAGCGCGTTAAGATTCTTTCGGATGGTAATGGTAAGTATATAGTTTATAAGCTAGTTATAGTTTAAAAGCTGCCTTCGTAATTTAACTTTGTCAAAAATTTATGAACATGGCTCGAAGTAACCAACAACTTACCCAAAAAGTGGAAAAAATAAAAAACAATTAATTGAAATAATAAAAAAAGCATCCAAACTAAAATGTGCAAAGAAACTACCAAGAAAAAAATTAATTTTTGAAATGAAAATCGTTTATACAGGAATTTTAAAAACAACTGCAAAAAAATAGTTTTAATAATAACTTGTAATATAAGTTATATAATAAGTTACTTTTAGTAATAATTTATCATGCCTTATTATGCCTATCGGGGGCTTGACCTGTATTCTCGAAATTGCGACCTGTATTCTCGAAATTGCGCGAAGTTTTCGCGTCGAGAAAAATTAAACAATTATATTAGTTGTCCTGTTTTTCACAGGCTGATTTATATAAAACCTGAAAGAAGCTTACAAGAACCATGAGCATGGAACTAAGTTTTTTTATTACTCATCCTGTGTCTCACAAAATGATAACTGATAACTAACTTTTCGCCTGGAAAAGTTCTCAACAAAGTTATAGAACATAGCGACGGCTTATATTCAATACCCGCCATACACCAATTTTTGGAAAATGACTTTTTGATCGCAAATTGTTCACTGATGCCAGCTTGATCTCTGACAAAAATTTCCGAAAAAAAATTAATATATGTGAGTCCTTTTTTTAATATTTGTGATATCGCTATCAACCGCACGATTTGTTTTTTAATGCAATACCCGCCATACGCCATACATTGAGAATAGGGAACGAATATATTTCCAATTTGAATTACCTTTTTTTTAATTATGTTTATTTTTTTATTATTTTTTTGTTATTGAATTCTTTTATGTTAGAAAAACGTTAAACAAATGCTTAATTTAATAAAATTACATATTAGAACAAAAAAACATATTTTTATTACTGTGCAATGACCGCTATACGCCATAAAAATATTTGAAGATTTCAGTTGCAATAACCGGCATCAACCATATCGCTACGAGTAGAGTAAAAAGTTCTATTTTTTTTATAAAAATATTATAGAAGAAAGATTAATTCATACCTTAGGAATTTTGGAATGAAACAGTTTTTTCTCTCTCCTGAAAAATTGTGTTTTGGCGTATGGCGGGCATTGAATATAAGCCGTCGCTATGTTCTATAACTTTGTTGAGAACTTTTCCAGACGAAAAGTTAGTTATCAGTTATCATTTTGTGAGACACAGGATGAGTAATAAAAAAACTTAGTTCCATGCTCATGGTTCTTGTAAGCTTCTTTCAGGTTTTATATGTATAAATCAGCCTGTGAAAAACAGGACAACCAATATAATTGTTTAATACAGGTACAGCTGTTTCACAGAAACTATGATGAATTTTCTGTTGTCCATTGTTGTTTTTCAATATAACTTCATGTTTTTCATTTCATATAAACTTGTAAAAATTAATTTATTTTTTTGTTTATTCTAAAAGCACAATCAAAGTTTTTTTCAAAATGTGTTTATGTATTTTGCTGTAACTTTACAAGTTTTTGATTTTCACAAATTGAACCGAAACAGAACAGAACGGAACAGAAAAAATAATAGTATATTTCCACTATACGTGATTCGCACCCTATTATATAACTTCACAAGCCAATCATGAGCGAAGAAACTTTCTTCGCCATACAAAATTATGAGAAGGAATCAAGTAGATTCAATATGAATCGAAGTTGCATCTTTTTTAAATTTCTATGATTTCGAAGTGGCGATCTACGAAAAAATACAACCCTGGTATGATGGAGTTTATGAAAATTTTCAAAAGACAATAACAATTCATCACACCGGGGTTGTATTTTTTCGTAGATCGCACGACTTTGTGTGATAGTGTATCACGGCCTTTAGTGCTTCGATTTACGTCGTTATGTGAAAATGTTTGTACCAAGCTGAAATATAAAAAAGGGATTTCCCATTTAAGTCTAATGTAAATATGTATGTGAAATGTCTAGAAATGCGACCGACGCTATCAATTGCTATAAAAAAATTTATTTGAAAAAAAAGCTGTAGCAATCCAACAAACATTAGAATACTTCACAGATAACTTAAGACATCAATATAGATATTTGCTTTTATACTATGAATTCGTTCTTTTTAATTTAACTATTTATATTTTTGTTATATTTTTTACTGTTAAAAATAATATAACAAAAACTACAGACCAAATGGCTGATCCAATTTTCTTCAATTATAGCTGAGGCGATATAAGATAAAGTCACCTTTCTGAGCTACGGCATCAAAGACACACAGATTCAACAGAATATATCTAGAGAAGGTGTGATATCTTCAAAACGGCTGGACCGATTTTTTCAAGCATAGCTAAGAACACTCTCGATTAAGTCACCTTTCAAACAGAAAAAAAAAACTAAATCAAAATCGGTGCAGCCGTTTGATCTGCACGTGGACTCATACATACACACAGATATACAGCCACACACTACAAGCTTATAACACCCTTTTTTGTTGGGGGTTAATAAAAATTACTTTTTATTGAAAAATTTTATTTTTGAGCTAAAATTATGAATGTCGGAACCAATAAAATTAAAATCAATACAAATGTATGGAACATCGTGATTTGATTTTCGTCGTTTCGGTTTGCGTCGCGTTTATCCGGTCCCAATTAATATTAAGCTATATTCAAATAAGTTTTTCCATTGAAGCAAAGAAAATAATTCTACCGCCAGGCCCTCAAAGCAAAAGGTTTGTTGCCTCTGCCTCTTACATGTTTTTTTTTGCACAACTAAAAAATATTTTTGTTACAAATGCAAAAATGGTTTGATGGCTCTTGACAGAGTCTGACCATAGAATATCTATAAAAACCCGACAACAACAACAACAACACTAGCCAAAACTTTACATTAAACAAAACATAAAAAATAACTCACATTCTGGCGATAGATTTTTTTTTTCAAAATTAACTAAAGGGAGATTTGTCAGTCAAAAAAAAAAATGGTAGATAAAAGTGAAATAAAGGGTTAAGAGTGCTTTTTTTCTTCTAATTCAAATTTTAGTAACTTGCTCTTTGTTTTCAAGCAATTCCAAGGGACTTAGTGGTTTAGTCGGATATTAAACGTAGAGCACACAAATACACACACACACACACACATCGAGCTTGATTATAAATTTGATTAAATAACCAAAAAGTATTGTTTTTAATTAACATTTTTTCCTTTCTGGTTTTTCGTTTTTTTTCTCGAAATAATCAAATACGAAAAGAAAAATGATGAAAAATTACCAGCCTTAACTAATTTACAAATCTATAGGGTTTTTAACTACTTTTTTAAAATTTCTTTAAAAAAAGGGGTTACATTCAAATTAAACCTGCTTCAAATGTTTTTGTATTTTCCATCAATTGTTGACTAAGAAAAAGAGAAAAACAAAGAAGAAAATTACTAATTGTTCAGAGTTGGAAAATATATAAGAACTGTTGTTTTCTTCTTAGTTCTTTCTATATGTTATCAAATGTCTATTTAATGAAGAAAATAGTTTTTGTTTTTCTAACGTTTATGTACTCGTATATTTTTTATTCCATTTGTATATTCTTGATTGTCAGTTACCAAACTGTATGAAAATAAGAACAAACCAAATTTAACCATTTTGGAATTTTCAGCTTGGAACCCATGTCAAAATATTTGACAGCTGACTAAAACATGCCATATGAAGCCCATCTCCCATTGCGAGGCGTTCAGTGAAGCACAAACAAATGCAGAGGGAGAGAGACAGCGAGAAAAGGAAAATAGAATATTTGTTGTGTTTGTTAAAAAAGTTGAATAGAAAATATTGTTGTTATACTTTTGGCCAAATACATAAGAATTTAGTGTTAGCCATATTGAACAACAAAATGAGATAATTTCATCGCGCTGCTACAGTAGAGAGCCTACACACTTTTGTCTGCATAAATATTCTAAAGCCATAGTTTTCTGTTGTATAAGAACATTTTAAAGCTTTATATTTAAACGAACTTTATTAGCTTAAGGAATGCAAAATATGTTAAAATTTTATAATCATACTTCAACAAAATTATCATACTTATCACTTCCTAACTTAAGCACGTGGTGCTCTTAAATATATTTCTTGTATATTTTATTCGCTAACACTTAACTTATTGTTATTCATTGAACGTCTTTTGAAAACAACAAACAAACAAAAAAAGTTTTAAAGCACAACACCATCTCTACGCAGCTTGAAAATTATCTTTTGATCCGCAAACTTAAGTATAGTTGAAGAGCCAAAAGGAAACGGAAATAAAAGTATATAAAAAAGTTGATAAACTAGAATTTCAAAATATGTACATATTCTCTCTAATGGCCACAATGATTGTTTTAAAAACAATAGCACCAGCAAGTTGCGAATAATTTTATAAATTTGATAAATTTATAAGAGACCTTTATAATCTATTCCGTTTTTCATTTTGTCTCTATCCCGAATATATCATTAACATTTTTACTTAATATTTCACGTAATATAAAGTTTACAAAGAGCAGTAGATGGAACTTTTATTTTATGTTTATCTTTTATGCAGACAAAAGCTGAATTTTGCAATATTCACTTAACAAGAAGTAATTGCAAATAAAACAAAAACATAACCAACGCATCAATTCGATTTATTTAAATTAACTTTACACATAAAAATTCAACGGCTTCGTACAAGAAAGACTTCAAAAAGTTTTAATATCCTAAAGTAAATATATCAGTTATGTGAAGATATTCGATCACATTGAATTTTTTTTTTTTTTTTTGAAAATAAAGCAGATGTTTGGAATAATTTCCAAATTATATTAATCTCTAAAAATAAAAATAAATAAATAATTCTGCAAAAAAAACCGACTTCAATGCAAAGATCTGATAGAACATTTTCGAAAAAAAATTTATGGGATATAAAATTACATTTTAATGAATGTGTCTCCTCCGATTTTTTAAATACAAGATATTGTGCGTTTAGAGTTCAGGGTGTGTGTTACGTTTTGTAAAAATTGGTACAGCAGAACCACTTAAAATAAAATATTAAATTTTAATGGGCGCAACTCCGGCCATTTTTTCAAATGGAAGATTGTGTCTATTTTTGAGCTTAAGGTGTGTGGTAAGTTACGTAAAAATCCGTTAAATAGAATTACGTGAAGTATAATACTGGATTTTAATGGGCGTAGCACCGCCCATTTTGGCAACTTTAAAATTGTGTAATTAGAAGAACCAAAAATGTTTGCAAGGTTTAGTAGCAATCAAATGAGTAGAATATCATAAAATCAAATAAAAAAAATTGTGACCCCGCCCAATTTTCTTTTCAATGAAACCAATGTCAGGCTATACCCTCTAAGACAATAAAAATTTTACAATCGGTCTAATATGAACCGAGTTATGAAGTAACACTGCCAAAAAAAATAGAGACGAATTGAAAACCTCCTCCTTTTTTGAAGTCGGTTAAAAAAGTGATTAACAACCGATTATACGTATGTATGTAAATGTATATATGAAACATGGAAATAGAAAACCCATCACAAACTTTTTCCGGTCATCACCCACCTGTGATGAAAATAAAATAATATTTTTAAAATGTCTCTAACAATTTTTAATGTAAATTTTTAGATTTTATTGATATGTCCACAAAAGTTGTTCAGCCTTACCGTGGCTAAAATTTTGCCAAATATTGTTAGTAAAAAATAAGGAATGCCTGTAAGTTATTCTGAAAAAAGTAACAAAAAAAAAAAATTTTTCCCCTTTACTTTTGAAAAAAGTGCACGAAGAAATAATTTTTTTTGCGGTAAAATGGTAACGATATGCTCGGTGGACTCTCAGCTACATTATTGCCACATATAGTCTAGCGCTATTGTGATTTAATGCACATTTATTTATTTATTTATGAGGAGCCATGACAGAATCCTGTGAGCCTGTTTTAATTCAATGATATCTCTTCAAATTCAATCAGCTACATCTTGATAAAAGAAGCTTCGAATAAAACTGTTCCACAAATATTTATTTTTATTTACATATTACATGTTTATGTCATATTAATTGTTCTAGTTTAACTTATGTATTACCACTGAACTTAAACTTCTACTGTGAAACTTTTCTGCTCTATCCTTGGAAACATTTTGACTTTATGCTTTTACAATTTCTTTTTTTTTATTGTTGTTTTGTCGTTCCCTCTATTTTAAAATATAATTTTCTTAAGACATTTACGTCACTTTAGTTTTCTTTCATAGTTTTAAGCTTAGAAAATCGTCTTTTTAAGTACTTATTGTCTTTTTTTATTTACGTTGAGCAGATCCTTGACGTAAGCGCGCACAAGAAAATCCTTCGAAAGAAATTTTCTTCAAAACACTAGAAAAGTACCGGACGGACGGAGTGAAAACAGGAAGAAGGAGGGAAAAAACACTAACGAAGCACTAAAAACTTTTTCAGCTTGGTGATTTTTCTGTTGCATTAAAATTGCGATGAAAAGTTTAAGTAAAAGAAGTTTAAGATGAAAAGGACTTTGAATAGATTTTTTATTTTAAATTTTTTTTCAAAAATAAATCTTATAAAGCAGCATAAAAATATGTATATTTTCGGCTAAGTAAAGTAAAATAAAAAAGTAATAGGAAATATAAAATAAATAAATGACGTCCTTTAAAATTTTTTTAATATTATTGATTAAAACATTAAAATCAATGCAAACTATATTTTGCTTTACATATTTAAAAAGCTTATTTTCTTTTTAGCTGTGAAGCATAAGTTTAGGTTTTAAGATTTTTCAAACTTCAAATGATATTTCTTTCTGAAAATATTTATTGGTTATTAAATTTTAGTTTGATTTAAAGCTTCAGTAGGGCTTATAAGTGAGTTCAGAAAAATTTAATTAATTGGGCAAGTAATGTCGGTTTTACGATGTATTTTATAGTATATGGATTTTATAAAAAAAAAACTAAGGTTTATTTATAGTTCTAGACGTATTGAAAAGGTAGAATATATAGTTTTTGCATTGTTTCAAGCTCGATACATAAAACATTTTTAAAATTATTGCTTATTTGTGTTGTCTCACAAAGAAGTGCTACTACAACCTCCTCTGTGATGGTCTCTGCATACGTTACTTCGAGACAAAGGCTAATATAGTTGGGTGACCGATTACGAAGATCTATAACTTCGCAACATCCAGCATAAGAGAAGAAATTCTGTCTGGAGGCTCTGCCAGTAGCCCTGCCACAAGAATCGGATGCAGTGAACCGGTCACCCGCGCATCTTAAATTCAAAAGATTAACAAATACGACTTCTTTGCACTCGGTACTGAAGAGATCATATCGTCCATATGATTTCTGAATCAAGTGAATTCTATAGACCTATTGATTTGAAACTAGTCTTCTGTGGAAAACCTGTCGGACACAAAAGAGAGTCGGGTCGGTTTACTTCTCTCAAGAGAAGCATTCATCAAGTGGAACGCTCACACTGATCGCGTATTATCTGCAAGACTTCGAACACATATAAGAAATGTTACTCTTATATAATCCTACGCCCTACACAGGTCACCGAACTTGAAAAAAGAGAGAAATTATATAGCATTCTGGCAAAAGTACTAGACAATGTGAGGAGAGGGGACTTCAATGCCACACTCGGGCAAAACAATACTGGTATGGAAACCATCATGGTGTGCAACGGCGTGGTAACAATGACCGAGAATGGTAACCTCTTCTTTGAATTATTCCTTAAGCAAAATCTTGTCATATAGGCGAAACGCTGTTCCCACACGAGAGAATTCATAAAGTCACATTCATAATTCATAAGAACACATATGCATCCCGCGTCCTTTGGATTGCTCGACAAAGTCCACACAAATCTCAAGAAGAACGATATTTAAAAAATTTCCCGCCACCTTTAAGTCGGTCATCTCGTGTAGTTGCGAAACATGCGAAACGGCGCTATGAAAGTCTTCATTAGCCGCTACTTGATTAAAACACTGCACATTTTCTGGGCGAAGACAATCTCTAATACCGCCCTTTAATGCACAAAAGAACAGGAATCAATCCACTCAGAAATCCGACGTCATGAATGGAAGTTAATCGGGCTCACCTAGAAAAGTCCTCAGGATAATATCAGCCGATTACCTGACTGGCAGCCGTATACGGGACAGACCAGCAAACATCTGTAGAAGGCTCGTAGAAGCAGAAGCATTTGAATCAATTCTCACATGGAGAGAAATCAAGCATCTAGCAATGGATACAATAAATTGGAATTCATTGATTAAGGATCTATGTTCCATCTAGGAGCTACGGGAAAGTAGGTATTTATTAGGCCATAGTTTAGCCCATATCAATACTGAGTTCACATTGCGTAAATTTTTAAAATTAAAGGAATTTTAGGTCGCAATTGGTAGTATGTTATTAAGTAGAAATAAGGAAAAAAAATCTAAATTAGTACCATTTCGATATTAATTTTAATATTTCTAATGCATCTTCTTCATAATATAATTCCTGACAAAAATATGACTCCATTATTAGAATTATTTTATCAATCTTTTTTTTTACTTTCACACATGACTGCGTTGCTGGGAGTGAACATGGTTCATATATGTTCATATAAACATACGAATATGCATGTAAATATTTTTTTCATATCTTAAACATAATGCATATTATGAGCTAAAATGAATTAAAATATAAAAAAAAATATATAAAAGAAAGTGCATGTAGCAATTTCTTTATATTTGTATTCCAAGTGTGGCATACAAATTTATTTCATACTCCGCACCACAAACAACATGTTCTTATTCTTTCTATGAAAAATACTCGTACATAATATAAAACAAGACACTTGTTGCAAAAATTTGTTGAATGTCGCTTAAGGAAGAAAAACAAATTTATGGGCTTAACATGGGAGAAATAAGAAAAAGGATTTAAGATATAATATTATCCTTAAACTTTGTTGTTTTCAGAAATAAAAAATCATAAGATTTATTTTATAAAGAAAACCTTAAAATATTTGCTAGTTGTTGTTATCAAAGCTTTCTATGACTTTGAAAAAAATTTTATTTCAATATTTTCCTTAAAAGCACTCGTAACTTAATCTCTGCTTGTTAATTTCCTTTAACATCTTAATTCAAAATTTGCTCAGCTTGTTAGTGTGTCGTTTTGCTCTTCCCCTTTTGGAATTATTTTGTCTAAAATCGTGACCTTAGATCAAAGGGATCTTTACATTTTGCTATTTTTATTTTTTTATTTTTGAGAGATTTCGTTATTTGTTGGCCCAAACATATTTTAGATCTTAGTCACGTTTGCAGAACTTGAGTGTTTTTATACTCTGTATATCTGTGTTTTGAGTTTTTGTTTCTTTTTTTGTGATATTGGAGACCAAAGATGGCCATTTATATTTTTAATGGATACAAGCAACTTAAACAGGCGTTAAGTGGTTATAAATGACAAAATACAGTGGACCCGCGAATGTTTTCATCGAAATGTCTTGAATTATAAGGACATTTTATTTCAATTTTAAATTTATTTAGCCACTGTAGTTTGGATGCTTAAAGACTGCTTGTGGTTTGTACAACGAAAATATTGTATAGAAGATTATTTGTTATTTTTTGGCAGAAGTAACCACGTGCACACTAGCGAAGTAAAATTATAACATAATTTATTTGCTGTTAAATTCACAAATCAAACTTGGGCTGCCCGTTTCAAAAAATTGGCTACTGAAAGTCTTCATATAGAACAAAATAAAAATGCAAGTTTTGGTCTCGTACAATTTTATGGCGTCTAGAAAAAAACTCATGAGTATAAAAAATTAAATTCTACATAATATGGATATGGACATAGATAGATGCTGTTCACTTTATTTGCGATTATATCGAAGTGGATGAATATAAATTTAGCATCATCGATTCGTGTTTAATAAATTTTTAACTGTAGTTTCCGATTTCCGAGAAAAGGTTTTAAGATTCTGAAATTAAGTCTTTCTTTTTGAAAAAACTTTTTTTTTAACACGAACATGCATGATCATGAGTAAAAATTTATTCGTGACTCTATGTGTAATAGTAATTTAATGGTGCTTTTGTATTGTATTTTTAAGCATAAATATCTTGAGAAAGCTACAAAGGGTTGAGATCGCATAGTACAAAAAAAACTTTGTAAGACTGGGACCCCTATTTTCTTCATTAATCGGAATGAGATTCCAAAGTTTTTTTCCCCGATAATAACTCTTTTTCAATAGATCATAAAGATATTAAAATTAAAATTTTTACATTCATGAAAAAGCCAGCTATTCTAAAATTTAATAAACCATAAATTATCTATTAAAATCGAGGTCAATTGATTTGCCTCGGATAACTGTATATTGCTATCAAAAAAATTTGACATTACCATTCGAACTACTTGCCATTTAATTAATTATTTGTCTGATTGCAAAATTTCATTACTCGCTTACAAATTACATTAAATAAAATTTAAAGTAATGATATAGAAGTTGAATGATGAGAATAATAATTTTTTTAAATTTAAGTAGATTACGTGAACATGTTGCCAAACAAACAAAATAAGTAAAGGGTCCGCCAGATAACTTTTTCTTTAAACAGGGCTCAAAACATCGAGTGTAGCTTCGGCTGTGTGGCACGTAGCGCCGTCCTGCTGAAACCAAATGTTGCCAATATCCTCCTCTTCAATTTTTGTGAACAAAAATTCGTTCAAAATGGTCCGATAACAATCGCCATTGACTGTAACGGCCACTCCTTGCTCATTTTCGAAAAATGGCCCAATTATGCCTCTGGACCAAAATCCGCACCAAACAGTGACTCGTTTTGGGTGCGTCGGCTTTTCAATGTATGCGTGCGGGTTTTCTGTGCCCCAAATGCGACAATTTTGCTTGTTTACATACCCGCCAAGATCAAAATGAGCTTCATCTGAAAAGATAATTTTTTTGGCAAAATCGGGATCTTCTGTATGTAGATCGCAGGCCCACTTAGCGAAGCGAAAACACAACATATTCGTTCAGCGGAAGAACAAAACTAATTATCTGTCAAATCAGACATGAGCTAAGTGTTAACATTCACGAAATAAGAACTAGTTGAAAAAAAACGTTAGATGGCGGACCCAAGAATCGATTACTTTAATCCCACGCCTTGTTAAAATCATTAAGTTGACAATCCAGTAGGGAAGAGCTTCCACCAATAATGCTTAATTCCAAGCCCGATTACCTGTTTTGGAAATTTTGCGGGGTTATTGCGCATGTTTTGCAAAATTTCGTTCTTAACCACACTGCTGTTTCCTACGTCTAGGAAAAAGTGGTATATAGTTATGCTCACTACACATCTGGCATCTCTTGTGTTGTCATTTCGTGGTATAGTTTTTAAAATGTGTGCAACACCGTTCTCACATACCACACGACGAAAAATATTGGAATGACAAACGTTACCACTTGTACACACTACTGCCATGTCACAAAATGCCATAATTTGTACTCGGCATTACTCAAAAGAAAATTCATAAGATTACTGTCAATAAAATTATGAGCATTTGGTTTCAGTAACCCGTTTATTACTGTGCAGTCATAGTTTCCAAATTTATTTTGAAAAATATTTTATAAATAAAGATATAAATAAAAAATTCGAGCAACAATCATTCCATCGTTTAAAAAAAACACATAATTTTATAAGAAAAGTTTTTTGCATGTGAAATTCTTCATATTCATTACATTCTTGGTTAACTGACAATTTCTTTGAAGATCAGTAGCTTTAAAAAAAGAAGGTAGCTGACTATTAAAAAATTTTTAATTATTCAAAAATTGACTAGTTGGACTAATCCTGGTGGGGAGCAGATTTTAACTGATCTGGCCAAGAGTACGATAGAAATTCTTAGGGTGGTGATTCTGGAAACTATCTGTACACAAATGGCTGGTTTTGTTTTACAAATTGCTTTTTTCCTAAGATTTCGAATTTGTAGAAGCGTCCATAACGTGAAAGAAACATACATATAAGCATTATCAAACATTTAATAGAAAAACTTAAAACAATTACAACAAAATTTTAAAATTTTCAGAGTGAAATGTTCCAAATATTTCATAAACAAAACTTTTCTTTTCATAATTATAAATTTGAACCATTTGCGAACGAAAAATTTGAAATAAATTTTGTTGGGACTAGAGAAACTTACTCGATATCACGACTTGTACAGATAACGATTTTAAAAATGTTTTTCAGGTGTAAAACATATTATATTATCAGGCTTATCATAAATAACGTGTGAAGAATTGGCATCAAAAAACTTCATACGATTGCGAAATATTTTGACAATTTATGAAGAAAACCATTCACAAAGATTTGTCTGTTGGAAATAGTGGAAATATGTAAGTTTTTAAATTTATTGGAATTGATAATACGAAATTAAAATCCATTTGAACGAAAAATTTTATTCGTAAATTTTCACATGTGGAATTCATGATAAGGCTGTATATGTTTACTAATAAATTTATAGAAATTCCTTGCTAGTGTGAAAGATCAACTTAAAGCCAACGAAGATTGAGGTCTTTTATAGCTTTACAATGCGTGAGTTTTTCTCTGTTAAACTTGCGAATATGGCAAAGCCATAAAAGAACAACAACAACAATAACAACACGAACTGCAAAAACATGAATGAATGGAATTGTATTTGGATAACAAACAGCAACAAACAAATAAATAAAACGAAAGAAAAAATCCTACAAATACAAAAAAAGTTCAACACAAATATTGTGTTTGTATAAAAACGCGAACCGTCGTGTTCCAAAGATTAATAAATTGATGGCATCCATTGCAGCACATAACGTGTAACTAATGGCTGTAATCAATTTTGCTTTACATCTCAATCTAGCAACAACAACAACAACAGCATCAACAACAACAACAAAAACACCAAAGGAATATAACACGAAAACTAAACTACAGAAAAAAATGTTTGTAAGCAGGATTTGAACTGACAAAAAAATACATCGCCCTGTTTTTATAAAAAATATTTAAATTTTAACAGAGTTCTGTCCAACATATGGCCAGCTAAGTTGTTGAGCGAAAAAAAAAACTAACAAGTATCTTTAGGAAAATTCAACAGGACTTTTTCGTCAAGCGCTGTAGTACACATGTATCTGGATGCAATGCCCTTCTATGCAAGTAAACATTATAAAATTTTACACAATTTTTTAATAAAAGAAAAATTCGTAAGTCAATATGTTTTGCATGCTGTTAACTTGATGCCGGAATTAGTAACGCTCTAGTTTTAAAAACATTTTGTTGCAGAATCCCAGTGAGTACAATTTAAATTAAATGCGTGGCCGCCCGCTTTTCTCACAAAAACTAAACTAAAAATATCCTTTGATTAGGAAACTGGTCTGCCTGTGAAACGCTTGCTGGTAATTGTTTATTCTTATCCTTTTCTTTCATTTAATCCTATTCCTTAGAATCCTTTAGTTGGTGTATCCATTACGATTTCACTTTTGTTTTGCACTACTTTGAACATATTTTTGCTTTTGTTTTTTTTTTGTTCTACCAGGTAAGTATTTGCACGTCTGTTATAATTTAGTTTGCAAATCTATTGATTGATTGGTGAAGGGTCATAAATTTTAATTTCTACTACCAAGGTCTTGCAAAATTACTGTTTTTAAGTCAAGGTTAATCCAATATAAATACTAGTCCTGACAGTTGGCCTTTAGGAAAAGGATGCAATAGAAAGGATAATTTCTAAATTTTATTTAAGATCACATAATTAAAAGTCCAAACTTTAGGAAAATAAAGTAATTTCTTAATTTAATGAAATCATATGGGACATACAAATTTATTTGAAAATAAAAATTTATCTAATGGATGAAGAAATATAGCAGTGGAAGTTAAGTTAAGTTGTCGAAACTATAAAAAATAAATAAAAACTTTTAAATAAATAAGCAGACATATTCAGACTTTCTCATAAACACTAAAATATAAGATATGAGGGAATATAATTTTTAACTGAATTGTCCATGGAAATTGTTTTATTATATTTTTTAGTAAGAAATGAATTATAAAACGCGATTATGAATGATCTTTGTGTTTCAGCTTAAATTGCCCGGAAACAAAAAAAAAGCCTATTGTTATACTATTTTCTTACTTTACTTCAAATCAAATTAGGAATCTTGATTATCTTAATCACGGAGCTAGATAATAAATTCGCAAGAAAATATATGTTTACGGTACTGTTACTTTTCAAAATGTAACACATCCTTACCTTAATATGGATGGGTCTAAACTAATTATTTTTTTGTAATCGAATTGTTTCGATTCATTATATGTTCTTCTGTGGAAATATGCAAAAATTGCAATTTAAAAAAATAATGAGTTAGGGCCTTTCTATATTAAGGTAACGACATAAACTATTACTTTTTAAAAAATTAGCAAATCGGACAGATGTGTGAAAAAATTTTATGCATACGCAGTTTTTAATCTACATTATAAAAATTTTTGAACACACATGCAATTTTTGGAAGATCTCACGCCTAAATCTATTACCGAATTATGGAATTTATTAATTAAACAGGCCCTCTTTCTCTTGCATGTATCACTCAGCAAGCGTTATATATATTTTCCACCCCTGACTTAGAACTGAAAAATATGCGCCATCTTGTGTTATTACTGCACACTACAAGTTTATATTAACTCAATTCAGCAATGACAACAACCGTCGGTTTATTAAGTTTATTTTTCCAGTTGGATCTGTTTAAACTTCCATTTGTTGTGTACGAACAATTCCAACATAAATAGTACGGCCATTCACAGCCTCACATGCATTTCCATACAATGTTGAGATATTTGCCAATTTTTTTTATTCCTTTTTCTAATTTTTTTAATCAACGTTTTTAAAATAAGAATGAAAATAAAACAATTATTATATCAAATCAAATTATAATACTTAATGCCAAATCAACTACTTAACAACATTTATTTTAGGGATGCCAACTTTGTTCAGTACAATTTTTTAAATAAAATTTTCATTATTAAAATTTTCTGTTAAAAATCTTATATTGAAATGAACATTATATCTTTGCTTTAAAAACATTATATTTGAGGTACATAAGTTTTATATATGTAAATGTATATTATTTACACGATTTGCGCCAGCGATAGAATATCGGGGTTAAGGCTCAGTTAGCCGACTGTAATGTAATGTAACTGTAATGTAGGAAACAGCTGATCGATATTTTTATATGAAAAGTAGGTTACGTTACATTACATCTCTATAACCATTTCCATTACTTTTCACATAACAATATCGATCAGCTGTTTTCTACTGTTGCAGTTACATTACATTACGGTCGGCTAACTGAGCCTTTATTGTTCTTAACTAAAAGTTGCAATAACCAACGATTAGGAACTCAACTAACTTAAATTTATTTGTTTATAATATGTAGTTCAATATGAAAAATTAACTTAATAAGCATAAAGAGTAAAGAGTTTAAAATTATTTATTAAACATATATAACAATAAATTAAAATAAGAAAAATAAAGAGAAAAAAGAAAAATTATCAGCACTGACGTATGCAAAATATTTCCAAAAAAGAGTTCTTTGAAAAAAATTTCATTTATAAGGAATGTAACGTAAAATAAATAAAATAATAATAAATATTGGTTGCGTTAATCGAGTTTGCCCTGTAATTTTAAGCTGAGCGATGTCGCAAAATAAGAAAAGAATGATTGGCGTAAGAGAGCCGAGTATTGCAAAATTTACATTGTAACCTGGATATATATTTTTAGTTTTGATCAGTGGTCCTCACATACATTTCTTCGAAATTTTAATATAACATCCCAGTAAATTTTCGCATATTTCATATTTTTTTTATAGATATGGAGTTTCACTTGCATACATATACTATTTTTAATATACTTTGAATATGTGCAAAACATTACAAAGCAAAAAAATAACTGTTTGGAATAAAAATTTAGGAAGTTACAATTTTTGAGTTTTTGTTTTTCATCAAAAACTTAACAAAAGTATGTATTTTCGTTAAAAAAAAACATTTAATCGACACATAAAAACCGGCATGCCAAATTATTCGAAAATAAAAATTATTCGATACCTGTTCCGGTTATTGCAAACTCTAGTTAACACAAATGTGGTTAACACATATAAAAGCCTGTATTTTGAAAGCTATTTTTTCAGGAGATGTAAAGGCTTATTTTTGAAAGGAACGAAATTTCTAAATAAATTTCGTTATAACCAGTGTATGAAAGTAAATAAGTCATTTCACAAAAGTATCTCTCTTGCCAAGACAAAAGTTTTAATATTTTTTGTACATAAGCAAAACCAAAACAAATAATTTTCCAATGATAAAACTATTAGATTTTCACTCATTTGCTTGCTAAAACATATCCTTTCTAATGAGCCATTTGGTTATTTTAATACTGTAGTTACATACTCACACAATAATAAACAAAATACATAGCGCTCATTTACTTAAACAATGTCGTAAATAAAAAAAACCAGTTTGCCAAAAACGACTTTGAAGTTTTCAAGTCACACACAACTTAATGGAAAAATAAAATTTAATTTTTCTCCCAAGAGTTGACTAAAGAAGATATTTGTATGAAATTGTTAGACAGATTGAAGAACGATATAAGGATTAATTCTGCATTATTGTCTCAAAAATTAAATTTTTTGAGTTATGACGTTCTTTAAGTAAATGAGCGATATATTTGCTTAAGAAAATAAAAAAAAAACTTCCAAGCTGTATTTTAATTTCACACAAAAACAAAAATTTTACTCATGTACGAGTATGTAATTCTTGCCACAAGGTCGTACGGTCAATAAGGAATACTACCTTGAAGTTATGCGCCGTTTGCGCGAAGAAATTCGTCAAAAACGCACAGAATTGTGGAAAAAACAATCATGGATTTTGCACCATGATAACGCACCAGCTCACACAAGGATGCTTGTGCGTGAGTTTTTGGCCAAAAGCAAAACCGTTATCATGCCTTAACCACCGTATTCACTGGACTTGGCCCCCGCTGACTTTTTCCTATTCCCAAAACTGAAGACACCGATGAAAGGAAAGCGTTTTGCTACGATTGAGGAGATAAAATAAAAATCGAAACAGGAGCTGTTGGCAATACCAAAATGCGCGTTTCAGAAGTGTTTCGAGGATTGGAAAAAACGCTGGCATAAGTGTATTATATCTGAGGGGGATTACTTTGAAGGGGACAAGATAGTTATCGATGAATAAATAAATACTTTGTGAAAAAAATTTAAAATAACGGTTATTTTTTGATCAGACCTCGTATATCGTTTTAACGATTTTTATTACATAACAGTCTTTAATTTGTATATTAAAACTATAATAATATTTCCAAATCTATGATCATTGATACCAAATTATAGTTTTCATATTAAAAAAATTGTATCATAATCTGCAATAATAATATAATAAATAAAAGAAATAGATAAGAGAAATTTATATGCATTAATTATATATATTAATTGAAACATTTTGACGTAACCCAGCAACCTACTAGAATGCAAAAAAGTGTATGTACTCTCCAGTCGAAAGTACTTACAATTTGACCGGATAGCTCATTATATTTGTTTGAAAAGTTCAAAAAGTACGCGGTACCCTATACTTTTTGCCTACAAATATCCAAATGATAATAGATTACTGATTGCTTAAAAGTATTCAAAATTTAATGGGTTATTTTTTGTCTAAAATTATTCAAAAGTTAATTGACAATTTTTTCTAATAAAAATAAATAGAATTTTGTAACAAAATTATAAAACTTGTACATTTTTTTTTTTTGGATTGTTAAAAATTATAATTTTAAATAATTAAATTTTTAAATAAAAATTAGAGTAAACCAAAGTTATTTTGTTGTTTTCGAAGCTAATTTTCACGATCAATAAATTTTTCTCTAGATATATTGCATTATTAACTGGAAAGTACTACAATAAGTACTTTCACTTAATGATATAAATAACTTGTTACAAGACAGGCATTATTACACCACTTGTAAGCCATTAAAAGAGTACTACCCATTACAAAATCTTGAAAAATTTTTGCTGGGAATTGATATGAAATGGCTTTATGCACTTGCTAATGTGATAGCAAATAGTTCTGCAAAAAAAAACGACTTCAATGCAAAGATCTGATAGAAAATTTTCGAAAAAAAATTGTGGGAATTATAATTAAATTTTAATGCCCATTTTCTAAATGCAAGATTTTGTGTGTTTTCAGAGCTCAAGGTGTGTGTTAAGTTTTATGAAAATCGGTACAGTAGAACCACTTAAAATAAAGTATTAAATTTTAATGGACGTGACTCCGCCCATTTTTTCAAATGCAAGATTGGGTCTATTTTCGTAAAAATCGGTTAAGTTGAAACACGTGAACTATAATAGTGAATTTTATTGGGCGTAGCCCCGCCCATCAAATAAAAAAATTTGTGGATGTGTTCCCGCCCATTTTTTAAAATGGGACCAGTAGGGAAGCTATACCCTCTCAGACAATAAAATAATTTTTACCAACGGGTTTAATATGAACCGAGCCAAAAGAAATAGAGACGAATTGATAAACTCCTCATATTTTTGAAGTCGGTTAAAAATAAGCAAGTGCCTAAAAATTATTTACCATGCAAATATTAAAATGAAACAAAATCTATAAGGAGTTTTATGGCTGTAATATGCTTTATAGCAGATATAACTTATGAAAACATTCTTCTGTACAATTTATGCTTAAAGGTGGATATTTAAAAACTAAGGGCCAAATCCGCGATTACATTCACACACTTACATTCAAAACAAAAACAAATTTTAATATTTTGTTGTTGTTTCAAATGTGAGTGTGCGGCGACAAGTCGAACGTTGTCGATATCAGGCTATAAGATTTTATTTTTAATATTTTACAACTTTAACTCCTCGGAAATATAATGGGTTAAAGTATTTTTTAAATGCGCCATAAAGTTTCACTATATTGTTACCCTCTTATGCAAAAACGATTGTTAAATTTAAAGTTGATTTAACAAATGAATTTTGTATGGCAAAACCGGTTTAACGCATGCTTTAACTTTAACAATCGTTTTTGCATAAGGGTGTAAGTCTTTAAATACACAAGTCTCTAAATACGAAGTTTTGACTCATATTTCGTGTTTAATGTACTTTAAGCTGCTTGTATAGGCTTATAACATAATATAATATCTTGAACGTTTGAAAGTACTTATTACAGTTTTTTATAGGGTCAAACTATTCATATAAAAATGTTCCTGTATGTCTTCAGACTACTTACTACCTGAAATAGAATCGTGAATGAAATAATAAAAAAAACTGGTTTATATGAACTTATATACTCGTACATGCATATTTCTGCATAATAATGTGTGAACGGAGAGCCTCGACACATCCAGTGTATAATGGCAAATTTTTTTTAACCAAATTACTTAAAAAGCTTGTGTCACAGTATCATTTAAGAAATAATATGGCCTTAAATTCTTAAGTAATCCCTCGTAATGAGTTTTTACTGCTTAATGAACACGAAATTTATTTTTTTGTTTTCAAATGGCCAAGAATATCGTCCTTATTTCTAAAAATTACTCAGGCATAAACTTTTGAAATAGCGATGCACGTAGTTGTTTTTTAGTCTCATCTACCTGGATAAGTCGTTCGAATTTTGTTATTTTGAAAAAGAAAAAAAATGTATGTACGAAGCATAATTAAACGAAAAGGTTGCGAAGATGTAACCACTTATTTTTTATAAAATCTAAAACCAATTTCAAAATCTCTAAAATGAGTTCAGAGATAGCAACTTATATGTTCTTTAGTTAAAACAAGTTTCTGATACACACCGTTTAAAACTTCTGGAATAAATATAAAACTTAAGTTCTTTTTATAATGAAAAAATTTAAATGGTTTGGTGATATTTGATAGGCAAATCTAAATATCACGCTATTTGGCAGCAATAACTCAAAATTGACGATGAACGTCTTACGGTTCTATTCAATAAAACTACAGATTTATAAAAAAAAAGCCAAAACATTTCAATTGCAAGACAAATGCAGGTTATTTTTTGCAAAAAATAAAAATAAAACAAAACAAACAAATTTGGCATCCCTAAAAATCAAACTTGCTAACTACACTCAAACAACTACGATTTTTGTAGAAGAAGAAAAAAATTCCACTTAATACGTTTCGTGGAATTGTCGATCACTTTCCTTGACACTTACCAAACTGACTTCGCATCCAGGGATACAGAGGCGAAGGCATTCCTGATGGTTGCGAATTTGGATTTTGTGATGGTGGTGTATGTTGACCAGGATGTCCTTGATGCATTTGCGGTGGTCCCTGACCTTGATGCATGCCCATTCCTTGCGGTGGTACACCACCAACAGGTGGCACTCCCGTTTGCTGTGGACCATACATGCCCATATTGTGATGGTTTGGATGAACCTAATATAAGATTAACAACATTAAAATACCCAAATTATGGATTCAAAGGTTAACATAGAGCTACGAACCGAAATACAATAACTTAAAAATTTTGTCACTTAAACTAAAAATAAAAACTACTAATAACTTAAAAGGATTATTTACAACTAATTTTATATCACAGTTTTTCTTTTTATTAAAAAAAAATGCAAGTAAATCTTACCTCCGTAACATCGGGTACTCCGACATCATTGTAACCCAACTAAAATAAATATGACAGATAAGATCGGGCATTGAATAAAATAAGTTTTATACAGGCCTGTCCTTAAAATTATGTGATTTGAGGTGTTTCTAGATTTTTCTTATTGTTAAAGAGTTTTTTTTTCAATAAAATTAACATTGTGTAATATATTTAAAGAATTTCGGTCTAATACATAAAAAATATTTTAGGTTTATTACAGGTTTATTTGACAAATTTCACATAGAAATATGTCAAATAAGCGCTTAATATATGAATACTGCAGTTTATAATGACGTTCACAATATAGTAGTCGCAAAAATAACACAGTGATTTGAAAACGTTAGAGACTTAATTAAATCACAAAATTATATAAATGGTTTTTGGTTTCAAATCACTTTGATGGCATGTGATTTTCAGAACAAGCCTGATAAATTTCTTTTATTTTTTATATTCTTTGTGAATTCCTAAAACCGTGGAAAAAAATATAAATAAATCCCGATTCTAGAAATTAGGGAAATTAAAAATTAGTCTTATATTTAAACTTAAAGATATACATATATATCGTCCCCACCATGCCAAACTATCCAATAACTAACTCAATAAGAAATATTTACGGTCTGCCACTTTTAGGAATACGCCGACATTAAATTCACAACTGACGGGCCTTTGTACTCTTCTGAAAAGTACGAATTTGCATATTGGATAGTTTGACATGGTAGGGACGATATGTCCATACAGTGAACTCGCGATAACATCAACAGCCCAATATACATATGGCATGTTCATATGCCAATTATTTTTACTATACCATGGTATATCAGTGCACTGATTACTAAGTTATGAACTTGATGCAAAACACTTACAAATACAAAAATTATTATTGGTTTGGAGCATATGCCAAAAAGTAGGAATGGAGAATAACAACAAAGAAAGTTTACATGAAGTTTTCTCAAAGTATACCCGGTAGAATTTTTTGTATTTTCACCATTGACCATCACCACACACACATGTTTGGAAGAAATGTGTAAATTTTAGTGAACTTTCACGAATAAAGTTAGAAGTTAATATTACTTTATTGTAAAAAGTAAAATACGTTTTGTGCCGCATACACCACTTTTTTAATTTATTTTCTAAAATAGTTTTTTATGCTCCATACGTATACTTTACTGCTATGAATTGAGAATTTCGTTGTTTCTTGATTTTTATTGCTGTCTAGAGAAATAAGTCAATCGTTTAACGCCGACCAAGAAGCCGCCGCCCTAATATTTTTGACTATCGATCCGCTTACACACTTACACAAGAAATATCTCAGAAACCATATTTAATTTCGCGAAACATTTTTTGGATTCAGAAAGGAGATATTCGAAATATATATACCCCATACCTAACTCATTTGTTTTAATGGTCGGTGGGTCAAACTAATAGTGGGCTGAGGATATACCTATAATTTTCATGCCTATAGTTTTCTGCATTTATTATATTGCATTTATTTATATTCCTGTCAATCAAAAATGCTTTCAAATGCGCATTTTTCTAGTAATTCTTCATGTCAGTTGCAAATATGAACAATCTTGCTCAAAAGACAACGCAACGTTATCGGAAACTGTTTAACTTAAGACCGAGATACACTATCATACACGCTCGTGCTATTTTTGAGAAACCACAACCCTGGTATGATGGAGTTTATGAAAATTTTCAAAATACAATAACGGTTCATCAGATCAGGGTTTTAGTTTTTCGTAGATAGTGCGATTGTGTAGGATAGTGAGTCATGGCCTTTAATAAGCACGAATCTGAATCCAAAGATTTTTTAGTAGTATTGACTGCTTACTTTTTTTTACAAATGTTTGCACAAGTGAGAATGTACCTTTTTTTATTAGTTTTTATGATATTTTATGTTCTAAAAGAAGGTTTTCTAAATGGTATGAGCTAGTGAAACCGTTGGCTCCAGAAATTATTGTGGTCGAAATCTGATTTCCAGAAACCCAGAAACGTATGTAGTTAAAATTTTTTTCTAGTGAAGGCACTAACAGGAGATGTGTAATTTCGGCAGACTATATCCCATACAGAAAAAATTATGCCCAAAAAATTTTTAAATAAATATTTGTTTGAATTAAAATTTAGTTTCCGTAAATAATTTTTACTGTTCCTTTAAATTGTTTATTTCAATTATATTTATCGTTTGGCGATTACTTGTCGGCATTTACAAGTATACAACACGATCAATAAAAATAAACAACAAGAGTGAAACAGTGCGTTGTACTTATCAACAAACAAGCTAAACACCAACACAGGAAGGTCTGTATTCATACAAAATATTTACTGGTTCACTGAATTTGGTTACTGAAAATTTAATTTTGTATTTTCTGTGCATAGCATGACTGTATGACGGCCTTATCGACTGATTGCCTAAGGCTGCACGCCAATTGAAAATGTACAGCGCATCATACTAATAAAAGGCTGCATGCACCATACATTAACCGCTTGTTGAAAATAGGACGAGCTACGCAACATCACCATGAGATCGGTGCTATTATGCTTTCAAATCCTCGATTTTTGTTTAAACTATCTGCACTAACTATACGATCCTCGATAGGCCTCACCAATAAATACTCAAGCACAAAGTCCTGGGAGTATATTTCTTTCCAGGCTATTACATGAGTGAACAGCCATGAGTATTGAACTTCGAGCTCCATGCAATTCTCACTACTACTAGCACACAGAATTCAATAGCGTTAAGCGGGAAGAAATTGCTAAGATGGCATTCGCAGTAATAAACCAGATTTAATTGAGCACTTAGTGCTTAGCAAGCTCTTATTTATTGTAAAATAAAGTCACGGAATCTTAAGATCACGACTGTTTTGTCTTAGCCTTCAAAAGTGTTGCCAATATTTATAAACAAATCTGTGAATAATGGCATAGGTATTATTAAATCTTCATATTTTTATAAGCAATGTAATGCTTCTCATAAGACATTTAAATCCCTAATGCACGTCGGGTCAATAATTGAAAAGGCAATACTGCTACTTTCAACACGCAAACTGTCAGTTGACTCCTGTCAAAATTTGAACAAGCGTTTGTGTTTGACATCCATTGATAGAGCGTGATTTGAGAAGAAAATAAGAAAAGTGAATTTCGTGTGCTCATTAACCAAAAAATTCCGAAAAAATCTATCACTCCAAGTAAGGCCAAACTTTATAAATAATATGAGGACTCTGCGAAATTATGGTAAGAAAAAATTATATATTGTACGTTCACAAGCACGGAAGATACCGCCCAATTGAGATCTTCATTTCCCGTACAATTGAAAAAATTAACGATTGAAAGTAAAAGAAATGTGAAAGCCATAGTCATTTTACATGACTCAGTAGTTTCAGCTTTGAATGATCACTCAGGTATTAGAAAGCTCTCACACAATCGTCCACAAACGTTTCTTAGCCGTGGATGAAATGTGGATCCACTAAAAGATACCAAAGACACAAAACAGCAGTCAACACAGTGGGTTTCTCGGCGTATAATCCTCATTAACTACCAATATTGTAAAACAATCAAAGCCAAATATTACTGGGTTGATTAAATGAGGATTTGCAAAAAATGCCGCCTTTGGCCAAGGCCATGCTAAGGTATACAAATGTGCAATTTCCCTCATCCCTCATTCGTCCTATTCTCTGGACTTAGCCACGAATGTTTATTTCTGGTTTCCAAGCCTGGAATGTTTGTCCAGAAGCCATTCTTTCATTCAATAAGTCATGGACTCATTGAGCCGCCCTTGCAGTCCTGAAAACTACTTGTACGTATTGGAGAATATGGTTTAATGCGTTTAGCTTAACACTTTATGCAGAAGAACGTCAGAAGATCCCTTATCACATGAAAAAGTGCAATTAAATGTAACCATTCTTGGGGTTAGGAAAGGTTTCTTTGCTTTTATCTAAATATTTAAATTTTTAATCTTCTAACTTATGAGAACCAAATGCTTTGTTTTTAAGATAAGGAAAAAAAAACTTAAGGTTACTAATATTTTTCGCTCACCTGGGCTTGCGTATGCTGCATATGATGCGGCATGGCCATTTGTGGATTCATTTGATGTGCGCCAACCATCTGATCGACCAGAGGAGGTGAACCACCTTCAGGAACCATACCCAAACCACCAACAGCCGCTTGCAGTTTACAACTGGCATAAACTACTGGTTGCTGTTGTTGCTGTTGCAGATGCTGATGCGTTGTTACCTGTTGCGTCACTTGCGGATGATGTTGCTGATGGGCATCGCTTAATGGTTGTTGCTGTTGTTGAGGTTGAGCTTGTTGTTGTCCTACCATTTGACCACCATTCGCCTGCGATGGCGGCATGCCTCCCACCTGACTTGAAGGACTGTCAGGTCTAGAGTAGACACCGTGCTGGTCCATACCCTGCCCATTATAGTAGGGCATTCGATCATAAGGCGGGAAACGTGGATAAGGCATATTGCCTTGATGATTTGGTGTCTGATTGTAGTGATGCATTTGTTGGGCATCGAGATCGCTAACACCATTACCCGGATAGTGACCATGGTGCATGTCTGCACCCATATAGGAGTTTGTAAAGTATGAAGTCATACTCTCACAATTATTTGTACTCATAGTCATCTTAAAGGTTGTATGTGTGTGCGTGTGTGGGTTTTGTAAGTGCTTTCTATTAGAACTTAAAATCTAGTGACTTTGTTAGAAAGCAAATTACTTAATCTTTATACAATTTTTATATTTTTTATTGTTCCGGGTGGTTATTTTTTAGAATTTTATCTATTTCTTTTTAATTACGTGAAATTGCTTGAAGCTAAATTTTTTTCTATACAACTTATATTTAAAATATAAATTACTATGTTCCTTAATTACGTATGTATTTTCTCAGTGTAAACCTGAAAGGCAAAATATTATTTAAATAGGTATGAAATTGTATCAATAATTGAACTATACTTACCTTAAAATTTAAACACTTAAGTACAAATTTACAATTTATTGATCTTAATGTTTAAGAGTTGAGGTATAAAATTATTACGTTTATTTGATGTTCTCCTTCCGTTTCTTTTTCTTATTGAGATTTTGTGGTGATTTTTGGGTGAAATTTTTATGTTGAATTGTAGAAAAATTCAATAATGTTTAGTTGGTGTATAAAGTGCGCTTAAGAAGGATAAATTAAAGACTTAGCAGCAAAAATATATTTCCAAAACTTAGTGGATTTCTTTTGGTAGTTTGTATTTCAGGCTTTTAGGTGATATTTTATCCAAAAAATTTTTGATTTGTGTTTGAAACTCTGTAAAGAAAAGTAGCAAGAAATAAAAATATTTAACTAAAATCTAATAAGATAGTTTGTAATTAACACAAGAGAGCAGTTAAAAGCATAATAATATGATTAAAATTATGTTGTTTGTTTTAAATTTTTAATAAATTATGTTTACATTTTCAAATATAAATTGTAAATTCAATAACAATTACTGGCATTAGATTACTTACTAGAATTAATTTAATTTTATGTGTTTGTTTTTTGTTTAATTTTTACATATTATCAATTGTTTCCTAATCCATTGTCATAATATTCAAATACATACTATATAAATGTATTTGTACACTGAAAGAAAAACACTTCGTAACGGGAATGAAAGAAAACATTACATTACGTTGAACTCCTTTCATTAATACACCTACACATTTCATTAATAAAATGAAACATTATATTATATTGATGCAAATTTCATTAATGGAATAAAACCTTTCTAATGCTTAAAATTTTACATTTCGTAGTATCATTAATGCTACGAAATATTTTTCACTCGGTTAATGAAAAACTTAAATACACGTTTTTATAAAGAATTCATACCAAAAATATTTTAAATTGATTAGGTGACATAGAAGAAGATCAAAGTATCAAACCACAATTGCAATTCGTTGAAACTTTAATTAAATATTTTCGTAACTACAATGAAGAAAACATCCTGCTGCTGGCTAGTAGGCAGTGTGCTTCCTTTGTGGTCACAGGTTCGAATCCTGGAGACAAGTCAAAGTATTTTTTCTTAAATATATATTTATATATATTTATTTATAAGTTATAACTTTTCAAATAAATTATATAACGTTGAATTAATTAGATCAATTAAATAATGTTGAATTAAAATTTCATTAATGATGGTATATATTTGGTGTGTATCTAAATAATATTTGAAGGTTGTTCTGGCTGCAGCGGTAAACGCGTTGACTACCACGCGATGGATTCCAAGTTCAAATATTGGCCGGAGAGAAGACAATATATCATACAAACATTTTTCTTATGCCTGTACCAATATACACGAGTAAGTTAAACAATCAATAAATGAATTATGTTGTTAACACAATGATAATTATATGACATTTTTTCAACTGATGAAACAATTTTATTAATGGGAATGAAACGTTGTATTGGTTGAAAAACAATGACAAAATCATAAATATAATGTAAAAACTCATTGCATTTACGAAGATTTTTCTCTCAGTGTATTATAATCAATGTAACCCCAACTGTACTTCCGTTTAAATTGATTTAATTTCCTAGACCTTTGTGTTATTAACATAACACTTGACCTCATAAATCATAAAACTCCAAACAATACTCGCATACACTATACACATGTACACACATCTCTTTACATGCTGAAACATATGAGAGGAATTTATTTACAAATTTTCATACAAAATATTAGCCAGCATACTCCAGACAAAAGGGTGAGAAATGTAACCACAAAAATCTATTTCGAACAAAAGAATCATAGAAGACATTAGGTGTACCACTTTACTTCGGATGCATTCCTAAGAGAAGTTTTTAATTTTTTTCTCATGTGTTGAAAAATATGTATATTTTATTGAATTAACGCAATCATAAATATTTTCATTACTTCCCAGTAAAAAAAGATACTCCAAAGAAATCATGAAAATGTAGAGTATGTGATCCAGAAGTAGTGCAAATTCAGATAATTTCTAATGATTTTACATGGGGTTTTCATTGCAAAAAGTTCTCTGTTTCGATGCCTAGTTACCGAATTGGAAGCGATTTTAAGAAAAATTTCCTTTTTGAAATAATAATATTTTCATATCTTTTTTTACATGAATTTGAACGCGAAACAGTATTTTAATGTGAATTTAAGTAAATAACTTTTAAATTTTATACCAAAATTAGTTCATAAATTTCTTTGAAAAAAAAACGATTTTTTAAAAATTATGGTGAGTATTTTCTAAAACTATGGAGGAATTACTATGGAGGAATTTAAAAGTATTTTATACCAAAATTAGTTCATAAATTTCTTAAAAAAACGATTTTTTTTTAAATTATGGTGATTATTTTCTAGAACAATGGAGGAATTACAGAGTTTTGTATCACTAAAACAAACTTCTACTCTAATTATCGGCAAGTTAAAAATACGAAATTTTGCAAGCAATGAAAATGTATTTCCTTCAGAATGACTTCCAAGTTTTTTTACTTGGTTAATTTGAGCATTATTCGCTAGATAGATAGAATATAGAATTGTTGGAAGATCTGGTCCAAAGACCGGCACTGCGAGATTTGATGGATCTTTTGTCCCATAGATCTGTAAATTAAACTAAATCAATCTCTGTATGACTGTCCTTATGAAAGTCAGCACGGATAATGGAGAAGCCCGCCTAGTATCATCTGAACACAGAAACTCAGAATGATAAGCATGTCTTCTACTGTTACATAATACAGTCCAAACTGACCAGAAAGAAAACCAGCAACAAGCCGTAAATTATTCCGGTTGAGGTTCAGGATGCCCATATATGTAAATGGCTGCATCAATATTTGGCCTGCCTTAAATCAGAAGAAGTCAGCCACATTTCCTTAGAGGTCGAAGTGTTATTTCCATTGAACAGAGATGTTACAGTCGCCCTACTTACGCCACAAAACAACTCTGGACAAATAAACGGAGCAGCAGAGGCCCTCTTGGTCAGTTCATCCGCTTCCTCATTTGCCGGATGGCCGTTGTGGCCAGGTATCCAGTAAATGGAAACCTTGTTCAGTGTGAAAAGCTTTTGTAAGGAATCAAAGCACTCTAAAATCATCCTGAAACGAGATTCCCATGAAAGGAGGGACTTAGGAGCTCCCTGACTATCGGAAAAGATAGCTATATGCACGCCTCTAATGCCCCTATTTAATTTAATGTCAACGCATTTTCTGACTGCCTGTATTTCTGCCTGAAATATCGTAGGCCATTTGCCCATGGGCAAAGAGATTTTTACGTTGGGCCGAATAACTCCAGCACCAACTCCATTTTCCATTTTGGATCCATCCGTGTACCAACATAAGCAACTGCAATCCACATCGGGACAGAATTGTGACATTGAATCTCCCGTCAAACCTCAGTTCATAGTTTATACTGTCACTAGGCATTCCTAGCAGCCCAAGTTGGGCCGACCAGTGCCCATTGCCAATACAACGAACAGATCTCCCGAGATTCATCCTATAAGATAATAAATAAACAATAAAGATTTGTATTCAAGAAGACACGCCAATCTCTGAACTTTGCAGAGTTTAGTTGCCACCAAATAATCGCGCCGTACGTTATGATTGGCCTAGCAATCATTGTATAGATCCATATAACCATTTTTGGGATCATGCCCCAGGTGTACCCTGCTAAGCTCGAGTTGAAAATAACTGTAGCAGGTTGGCAAATCTGCTTTTTTATAGTATTTCCAAAAAATTAGCGGAGCTAAGGCTAAATCTCTATTACTAAAATTCTTAAGAATTAAAATTATTTGTAGTACGTTGAAATAAATTTAAGACACTTTAAAACAAAAGATTTGATCTATAGATCGACAATGCGACACCTGAAAGACCTGAAAGATTTATTGTGCCCTGGATCAATAAATTTAATTCAAACTATGTATGCTGCTTTTAATGAAATTCAGTACAGAGCGCCTGTTACTATTTTTCGAAGCAAATAATTTACAGGAAAACTGTGCCAATGGTTCATCTTCTGTCGTGTACAGACGACAAAAAGATGGGAAAATTAAATTACTTCTGCACAAATAATATTTTGTTCTGAAACTCCCAAAGCGACAATCATTTGCAAATTATTTCCGTTAAAATCAAGGATACGGTTACAGGAAAATTTTTCCATCACGACTTTAGTTGGCTTCATACTTGCAGAAGCATTTGTTCAATTCTGTTCAATGCACTAGAGAACAAAATTTAACTTTTTTAACTTTTTTTCTGAAATAAAAATAGTTTATCCATGCATATATTTATCTGCTGATAGCAGATTACTATTGGACTATTTATAAAGATCTTAAGTAAATTCTTCATTTAAAAAGGTCCTATAAAACAAAATTTATTTTGCATTTGCAAATTAACTCTGTAAAATAAAGTTCATTAATATACTTTGTTTCCTATAAACAGACAAAATTTCGGTTCAATTTTCAAATACATATTTTAGTACTAATTTAATGGATTTCCATTTTGTTACGTAAAATATTTCACTTGTGGAACGTTAAAAAATATTTAGGAGTTTTCAAAGTTTTCTCGCCATTTCGCTTCTCTAATAAAAAAAACATGACATGACAGAATGAACAGGAAATATATTTTCTAGTGGGTCTTAATTTAACACTGTAGAGCCTGGTGCCGCACGGTGGCTCAGAATCAATTTTCGTTGGCCAAAACCTAAATTTTTTCTTGACATAGAGTCGTAAAATTTTTGCGCCATCAGAAAGGAAACATATCAAAACTAAGGTAGCCAAAAAATTTGGTCAAAATATTCTCAGTAGTGGGGGCAGCATGCTGCTAAAAACAACAAATTTATGTTAATTAAAAAAAAAACAAAAATTACTCATATTTTATCTGAAACAAATTGCGATTCCTCGAAAACTATTATCGATAAAGGGCTGCGGTCTCTTTTGTTATGTTGGATAAGCTGTTTTTTTTAAGAAATATGTGCACACCTTGTATAATTTGTAGTTAGAGTGCGATGTAAGAAATTTTAATCCCACATATTTTCGTAAAACTTAAAGTTTAGTAGTGTATAACTTTTGAGGATCAAAGGGGATCAAAAAACAGTTACCTTCCAGAGAAGGACGAAAGTATATTCTTTAAGCGTATATATACTTTTGCACCCGCCACGACCCGCCTGTGGAACACTTTTTTTATTTTAATGAAAATACTCAACAATCACAAACAAAAATTTGTACCCAAATCGGTAGAAAATCTACCTTAGAAATCACGTAAATGCCATTCTACCTGAAAAAAATAACAATAGCAAACTTATTTTAATATACAAGTTTTTTGCAAGTTTTACTTTATAGCGGTTTAGCAAATCCATTACTTTCAGCTTAATAAAAATATGGAGAGTTTCAGCTATAAGGAATTGACTGAAGATTATTTTAAAAACAAAAACGAGGAAGATGTTCTGAGCTACATTCATAGAAAATTAAACTTAAATTCTTACAGCAGTGAAACAGAATTGGACTTACAAAACAAAATATCTGCTTTTGTCAAAAATTTTAAAAAACGCTACAAGGAAGCTGATTGGAGTAAAAGTAAATTCAGTATGTGCTTTGCAAAAGGGTTACAAGGTGAACTTACTATCCAGATAATTTCTGAAACTACAAGTAAAAACAGTGGAGGAAGACCACAAAAATCACTAGATAAATGTAGCGATAGATCTAAGAGGCGAAAAGTGAAAAATATAAATGAAGAAATCGGATGTGCAAACATTAACATTGTTTTACCAATAGCGATCAAAAAAACAACTAACGAAAGTGGACATCATTGAAAAAGTTATTTCCGCTAGTCCAGTGAAAACAAAACGGATCCTTAAAAGCATTCCAACACCAAACGAGGAAAACAGTTCACAAATGAGGAAGCGCTTGCATTATTTCTGGATTTTAAGTTAAGAAAACAGCAGTATACTCAGCTCAGATGGCGTGCGATCGAAAAAGGCTCCAATTTATGCCTATCATATCATCACATAATTGCAGCTAAAAAGGACTGTTGGCCTTCAAAGAAATGTATTACAATCACACCAATTTCTGCAGAGGTACAACTGCAAGCTCTACTTGATCATACAGCCGAACGGTTGTTACAATCATTTTGAAGAAATATGGAAACTGCAAGTTAACTCCATTTTGAAAATGGGTATGCGATGGATCTTCTGGACAAAAGCAGTATAAACAATTTTTATGTGAAGATATTTCGGACACAGATCTGTTCATGGTGCCATTTGTACCATTGCGATTAATAAAGAACTTAGAAGAGTCAGAACCTTCGACCACTACAATGCAAACAAGGTATATTTGGAAAAATCAAACACCATCCTCTACTAAATACTGCAGACCAATAAAATTTTAATTTTAAAAGGAAACTCATGATATCATTAAGAATGAAGTAAGTGATATTAGATCTCAAATTTCGACACTACAGCCATTAGAATTGGAGATAGATGGGCAGACTATTGAAATAATCTACCAATTAGTGCTTTTAATGATAGATTGAAAAATTGCCCAGGCTTTGACAGAGACAAATGCTTCATCCAGCTGTATTATATGCAAAGCAACATCAAGTCAGTTAAACCAAGAACCGACAAAGTCAGTAGATAGTACTGATGCATATGAATTTGGATTATCACCGCTACATACAAGGATTTATGGAACACATACTGAAAATTAGCTATGATTTGGACTTCGGATCTTCAGGATCAGTAAGAAATAACGACACCAAGAAAGAGCTAAGAAAATTAATAAAGAAACATGTTCAAGATGAAAAACAAAGATCAGGCAATACAAATGATGGCAATACCGCAAGAAGATTCTTTCTAGATCCCGAAACTACATCTAATATAAAAGTTGTTGATATTTCAAGATTTAAAACAATTATTGAAGTACTTGCGTGTAACGAGCAAATTAATGCTAGGAAATTTGGTGATTATGCCAAAAAACCGCTAATATATATACATCCAAATACCCATGGAGAAATATGTCTGCAACAGTGCACAAGGTTCTTTATCATGGTGAAGATGTCATTAAGCACCATATATTACCAATTGAAGATTTATCAGAGGAAGTCCAGGAAAAAAGAAATAAGGATTAAATACAAAACGTCGGTTGGTTATTGGTTTGCGGCACAGTGCATTCAAAATACATTATGACTGCAGCAAGCTAATAAAAAGTTTGTCGGCTGTATGACTATGCCATATACATAATGCTTATGATTCATATTTAATTTATCGTAACCATTTAAATTAGTGGCAATGTTGGACGCAAAAAAAAAATACTAAATGATAAATATTTTACGACCCTAATAAAAGCGAAGAAATGTTTACTTTCACTCCTTTCCTTCTTTATTTCTCTCAGCCTGTTACTATAGTAACGAGATTAAAAGACTGAGTGATGGGATAGTGGGAGAGAGTTTAACACACAGTAAAACTGACAAGACCAAAGCTTCCGTTTCAATTATAGTAAAATACCATTATGGCAGAACAAAGCTTAACCGGAAACAAATATGCGACAATGGCAGCAACAATGGCAAATACCAAAACAAATATAAAAATAAAAACAGCGAAATGGCAGCAGACATTTAAATGTTTGCCAGCAGCAGCCTTTAAAGTTAAAAGACCACAAGAACAGTCAAGACAGACGAACAGAAAGACAGGCATATTTAGGCATGGGCACACATAATAGCAGCACACTGCCATTGTTAGAACTAGAGATGTGCAAATGTGGAGATTTTTGTCACGCGTGAATAAACTTAAAATCATTTTTATTATACACACCTGCAGTACAAGGGTATAAAAACTATTTTCAACTTTCACAAGTAATGAAGATGTAAGTGAAGACAAACTTTCACTTTTGCGAGATACGAACCATCGTCTGTTTCTCTATTACAGAAATTTAAGAGCTTTCAAAGCTGTTTACCCCAAATGCTATTGCCAGAGTATGCGTGTTTGGACGTATCTGCTCTATTACATAACTGCTGTTTTGCATTCGTCATATAAAGAAGTTCACTTTGCGCCAAAATAAGACAGTAATAAAAATTCACGAGTACATCTCTAATTCGAATCATAATGGTATGGGTAAGTATGCGTCTGCAAGTATTACGAATAATTGAAATGTTTACAAACGGATGTTGGCTAAAGTCTCTGAAGCTCCCTCTTTTTATTTTAATAGTTGGCTGGTTTTCATAGCAAAAGAAATATTTTCATTTATTTGTTATAAATACATTTATGTTTGTATTTTTTGTGCTTAATATTTGTTTACAGTATGTGTTTGTTTCTATGAAAATTTTCACATCATATTTTTTTAACATTCAACTACACAATTCACTCATGTTGAAGAATTAAGATAATAACTTGTATTATTTAGACTAAACTGTCCAGTAAACATGTTGCTTGAATGAGTTTGACATTTAAAGTTTACCTGAAAGCTATCATTTATTTAGGAATTGATAAAAACTATATTTTATCATTTCTAGAATGCTGAAAAATGCGCCTTGATTTCTCTCTATTTATATTTTAGTTACTTGATTTCATTTTTCTTTTCAAAGTTTTTAATTAAAATAATAATAGTCTGAAATGTGGAAAGCACATAAATTTTTTTGTTAATCAAAATAACGTCTTTATCGACACACATAAATATAAAACGAATGAATTTTATTTTAATGGATTTCATCATCGGTTTGCTAAAAAATTAACTAGTGAACGATGTACAATTCAATCACTATTCAAAAGATATTCAAAAATTCCAACAATTGTAGAAAAACTCACAATTTATAACTTAGAATTACAAACTATTAAGCAGTTCTTGCATAAACTTCAGAAGCACAGCAACAAAATTCACTTAGACTTGCTTCAGACAAAATTAACAAATAATTTTAATATGTATTTATATAGACTAGTATAGTAAAATTCACTTAGACTTGCTTCAGACAAAATTAACAAATAATTTTAATATGTATTTATATAGACTAATATGTATAGAGTTTAAAAAATTCTATATAGTTTAACAAAACAAAAAAATAAAATAATTGCAAAAAATGTATTTGTTGTAGGCTTATTTTTATTTTGTGATTTTCAAAAATATTATTATTTGTGAATTCGCAAATAGTTTTTGAAAGTCCTTGCATAAGATAAGCGGCCATTCACATATTACGTAATGCCATTTTTTCCGATTTTAGATCCCCCATCCCCCCAGTAACAGATCGTAACAATTCTTAGACCCCGCCCCCACCCCCCTTACAATAACGTAACAAGAACTTTAAAAAAATTAAAATTGTTTTAAGTTTTTATTAAAAAAAAAATTAAATTTAATTCATACACATACACATGTATGTATTTTTAAATAACTTTTTGTTTGAATTGAAGTAAATTTCTTTATTTAGTTATTACAAACTAATATACAAATATTTTTATCGCATTTTCTTAAGTTTCGTTTAGGATTTATGTATTTATTTATTTTATTTATGGGAAAATGCAAGTAATTGAGAATGGACGAATATTCGGGAATTCGAATACTTTTGTTCCTTTATTTTTATTTTCTGTTAGACTAACACAGTGCGTAGACAAAAATCAAATAAGCTTGCAAAATATAAATAATAACAATTATGTATTTATGTACATACATATGTATATGCATATATTTATATCTATTTAACACTCATGATTCTTGATTTATTATGTATTTCTTTGATAAATTAAATACATAAATAAATGAAAAATCGAAGTGTTTTTGTACGAAATTAGTAAAATTTATGTTAAGTAACAATTTTACAGACCCCCCCCCTACCCCTCCGTAACAAATCATAACAAAACTCGAACCCCCCCCCACCCACGGGCGTTACGTAATATATGGATAGCCCCTAACAGGTTTGTGGCTGTTCAAAATATGTGGCTGAAGTCTACTGATGATTTGGCAAAGCACTAATGAAATACATATACATATAAACAATGCTTAACCACCAGCAAATAAATTTCAATTAAAATAAACTTATGACAATATATAAAATTTCTTAAATTTATTTGTTGTTCATAAAATATTTTAATTCAAATAAAATAATGGGATTATTTTACTCCAACTACTGTGTAAATTTTGTGAGTGTAATCAATCACCTAACGACCACTAGCAGCAACAGCGTGCATTACAGGCGGCAACCATTCATGTTTAATTAGCCGATACAACAATGATTGACATTCTGAAGAAAAACACTAGAGGGCAGAGTGGTAAGGACTGCCTTAAGGTATGCTATGCTTTTTAAAACATATTAACACCAAGTGAAATAATTTACATACCTGCCGTTTGTTTCTTTCCACCCTGTTTTTCACACCCAAGGTTTTGTAAAACATTTTGCTGAAAAAATTTGTTTTAAGTTTTAGCCAGATATTAAGCGATTTTTTCATTGTACATTTGTTACATATTAACAGTCTTATTTATAAAAATTTTTAAGGCTTAATAATGGGTTTGTAGAAAAGATTTTCATACAAAATGTTTCTTATTAAGCCCTTATAAAGCCATAATAATTTTTATAAATAAGCCTTTAAAGATTTCTAAAAATGTTTTTATGAACACTTGTGAGTCACACAAGTTGTGACGCTGCTACATAGCGAAATGTAATTTATATTATTTTATGTGTGTAAAACTGAGCATAATGCTCTAAAGTACTTATAGGAAAAATTATACTTTAAAAAACTGCTAGTGGTCTCGTAGAGAACAAAATTGGAGTATACTTTGCTTGCATGGAGTATATGTATAATTCCCTTTGAATCAAAACTATTTTAATATCTTACTAAATTAATTTTCTTATTATTTGTTTTATTTGTTACAAATAAAATATTTAAGTGAAATTTATTTGCTGGTGGTTAAGCGATGTCTATATGTGCTTTTTTTTAAATTTGTCTATTAATGTTCAAAAGAGTGTACTTCACGGTACTTGTTGTTTTAATTTTTCTTGCAAAATATATAAAATGAATTTCAACTCAGTCGTGTTTTTCTATGTTATGATGCTATATGATAGTAACTTTAACTTCGTGTGTACGTTTTGTGGTATACTGGATTTGCTCCCTTTACCATAACGTACAAAGTGTATATGTGTTTGATGTCACTTGGCATAGCTAGCCGAGGCTTGGGCAGTTACAAAAACCCAAAAAGTTTTGCTTGAAGAAAATGTACATATATAACGTATTATTTGCAATATAAAAAAAATTACACAAAACATCACAAAAACTAACAATGTTCGAATAATAATTTTTGATAGAGGAGATCAGAGAATGAAAATATGCACATTAGACCACAAAAATTTCCAATAGTATTTGTTTTATTCGCTAGACTGGCCATACAAACTCACATGTGTGTAAAAATTGCACTGATAGCTAAAAAACAACCTTGACTACAAACACTTTTGGCGGACGCAATTACTACACACTACTGCCATGTCACAAAATTCAATACATAATTTCTAGGCGAGTTGACTGTTTGTAATATGGAAATTACACCTTAATTCGACCGTAAGTCGGGTTATTTCAAAAAACAAAAGTTCATTAACAGGATCAACAATATAGAACAATTTGTTACTTGCGGTCTACACGTAACATGAAACTTTAACATTAACTTCACGTTTATGTTAAATGTATACCGTTTATGTTAATGTTTCGATAAAGTTTTAAAATGGTTGCTAAGGAATTTGTTTATTATGGTTTAAACTGGTAAAACATGAAATGAAAAAAAAAGATATAGTACAACAAGATATACTACTATACTCGTTTTCGTTTCGTATTCCAGAACCATTAATTAACTACTGTTAGGCAGAACTCTAACAGCGTACGTATTAGCGGTCATTTCATTTCAAGTTTAGATGTAGCGTTAGTTGCAATAATTTAATATATTCATTGATCTTAGTATCCGCATAAGCATTAATATTAAAATTAACCTGCTGTTAAAAAAAATCACAAAAGTGGATACTTTTTCCAACACTACAATAACCACATAACAAAATATTAATCAAGATCAAAAATTAAATAACCCCAGGCAATCCCAGGAACTTCACCCTAAGCTCAGCTACAAAGCGATAAAACATTTTATACATACGTTGTCACTTTGGAGATGCAGTTGCTCAAAACCAAGGGATTAAATGAACCTAAAAATTCGCTTTATCAACAAGTTTTGAAGATATTAAAAAAAATACTGTTTTCGAAATTTGTTGACAATGAAATGTCAGGAACTATGTAACCGATTTATATCTGACTTGCAGCATTCAACGCAGTTTCTTAAAATCCAAAATGTAAATCGTCAAAAAAAAAATCAGTCGGACATCAGCTATTGTAGCTATTAATAAAAAAAAATAAAAAAAATAGATGCACAATCAAATAAAGATGCTTGTTTTGTAAAGATTTTTGTTTGAGGCTTTCAAACTTATTATGTTTGTATATTGTGATTCTCAATATGGTATTAAGAATCTTACTATAGACATACGAAGTTTGTTAGCTAAATTCAAACATTTTTTTGGGTTGATGTCTACTGATGAGTTTCAAAAGCGGGAACGAAATTCATATAGACAATTGCTTAACCATAAAAACAAGCCAAATTGTCATATTAATAAAAAGTTTTTTCGAAAACGATATCTTTCGAAAGGCTCAATCTTTTTCGTGAATTAAGACTTTGGATTTGATCGAGAAAGCGGTTTAAAAAAAATAACATATTTCCGCAAGTTGCATTTCGAAGTCTATCCAACCGAATTGGTGGACAACCCTATGAGATCTAAATGACAACACCGTCCTCATAATGAAATGTGTATATACATCTATATGCACACCCACACACAAACACATGAACATCATCGTCAAAAGAGTCTGAATAGATTTCCCTGATTTGATAATAGTGACTCGATATTCGAAAATAAAGATGAAATCAGTAACTTATTCTGTTTTACATCGGGAATTTACAAATGAATAATAACACTAAACAAAAGCATAAAATGGTTTTATTTAAGTGTGTCTTTATATATACTCGTATATGTATGTATCTTAAATTTGAGATGATGATGCCTTCATTAGGAATCTTAAGGATAAATGAATATTAAAACTTACTTGGTCAGTTTTCATAAGAAATATTTTTGTTAAAAGTTGAGCTCGTGCCGTGATGCACACAGATAATAAAATTAATTAATTATAAAAATAAAAAATACATGTGTAGTGCAGTATATAGACGTTACTTAATTTCGTACTAATCTTCACCCTAGAAAATCAAAAGTTTTTAATTTTCGTATACTGTAGTAGTACAATTATTAGTATTAGCATGATACACGCTACTTATCTTATACTCATACGATATACCGTACGATTTGTAGTAACGTCTTTACCGTACATTAGTTATATACCTATACTAGTTTAATAAGACTGCACAAAGTGTGCTATCAATACAGTTCTATTTATATGTAGCTATCAAATATACCTATCAAGTTAACAAATGTATATTAATATATTTGTATGTATATATATATGTATATATGTATATATAAGTAATGACTAGACAATATTTGTAAAAATAAAAATTAACCAATGTTCATTATACGGTTGTATATTTGAAATACCACATATGCGACCGCTCCCATCAACAACATTACCAAAGATGAGACAACGTCATAAAAATCGCTTTGTGAAATCACAAAGCATAAAATGGCATCGGGAACGAACTTGTATCTGACCGTAAGCCCAACAACAATAACGTAGCAAACGCCTACAATAATCGATAATATAATGGTGATGGCGGTAAATTCCATTAAAACTACTAAAACAAAAGAAAGAAAATAAATTTGTAGAACGAAAAGTATTTAAAAATAATACCCTCCTCACAAAGAATCTCTTCAATACCGACCGACAATCAGCTGCAAGAATTATGAAAAAAAATAAAATGTGCGTTCAAGTGTGTAGTTTCGATTTAATTTTTTTTTTTTGCTTATTTTGTTTCAAGGAAATAATAAAAACTTTTCATTCGTTAGAGTGTGTATTCACGGGTATTGTTTTTTTCTTTTTTAATAAAACTAGACTACTTTTAATTATAAGTCTGCTTTTAAGCTCATTTTCAGCCTAAATGGATGAAGTGGATGGGAATATAATAGAAAAAATAATTTGTTATAAAAACAAAGAAAAAATAAGCAAATTAAAAAGTTTTGTCTACGAGAAACACAACGAAAACAAGACTGTCAAAACCAGCTCTAAGTAAAACGGAAGTCACCAAAACGATTTGCAATTTATACACCATCGCTTTTTCTTGATTTTTTTTTATTTCGTTTTTCGGACCGTTTTGTTTTCAAAAAGGGAGCAAAGTTTATTTAAAGCAAGCACTAATTTTAACTAAAATGCTCTCAATGTTATTGTGAATAAAGTATGTAGATATGTACATATAAGATTTAACAATAGACGAATATAAAAACAACAAACTCTTAACAAAATACAAGCAACATTTCTGGTGAGAAGCGAAGGCGAAAAAACTTTGTGACTCTGGCTGCTGAGGATGAAAGCAATCATAACGATGATGATGACGACGCATCACTGAATTTCTACGATTTCAAGGCAACGATACATACAAGCCGTAAATCAAAATGGTTGATAAACAAACGTTTGAGAAAATAACAAAAAAACACACACCATTTGTATCAAATAATATACATATGATTTTAGCGAAAGAGAAAACGTTTACTCATGCAAACAATAAAAAGAAGAAATCTTTAATCTGGGCACAAACCATCAAAAACAAAGTTGGCAAACGATTATTTGACTTCAATCAGTTTCACAGTGTAATTTTTAAGACCACTGACTCTGCCTTCACGAGATTAACACAGAGTTGCAACATTTGTATAGGGGGTTTTTTTAGAGTGTCGCAACCATTTAACAGCTGATAGTTTCTTTTTGGTTAGTTTGCTTTGAAATTTCATTATGAATCGACTTACGCCAGAGCAACGCGTTCAAATTGTTCGGCGAATTGATATTGATTTTGAATTTCGATTCAAAATTTTATTTCCCGATTAAACCCATTTATTATTGCATGGGTACGTAAATAAGCAGAATTGTCGCATTTAGAGTGAGGAGAATCCACAAGCTTTTGTCGAAACACCATTATATCCACAGAAAATTACTGTTTGTTGTGCTTTATGGGCTTGCGGACTCATTGGCCCATATGTTTTCAAAAACAATGATGGTCAGAATGTTATTGCCAATGGTGAATGGTATAGGAACATGATTCGAAATTTTTTCGTACCTCAATTACGTGTTATTTATCTTGCTGATATGTGGTTCCAACAGGACGGAGCCACATGCCAAAGAAATTCAAAGTTGTGACACTCTAAATAACACGCTTTAGAAAAGAAAAATGATCCTTAAGAGCTATGCCTATGCCTGCAAAGGATCAAGAGACTGGAATCTTTACAGATGTCATACCTCCGCATCATCGCAATGTGGGAAAATATCGATTCTGCGATATTATATTCGAAGGTATTCTCAGCAATTTGGTCTCCTATCTTACGGGTCATTATGGCGTGTATTGCATTTGAATTCGCACATCCATCCATATAAAGCCCAACGCTAACCATTTACAGCACCGTATGCTGATGGGGTGCTAAATCAACAGGCTTTCAATACTGATTTGTCGAACAAAAATTTCTTGAACGATGACACCCATTTCTCATTTGGCGGTTACGTGAACAAGCAAAAACGTCGCATATGGGGCCTTGTTGTGGAAAAGCCATTTGGAGGTGTCATTGGGCCGAATTTTTTCAGTTTTTTCTTAAAAATAACCTGCGAAGACATTAGCTTGTCCGCGGAAAACACCCAGGGTCTATAGCGGAAACCGAACCCACGATCTCTGGACTGACAGGTTAGCACCGCTACCACTCAGCCACAGGGCACGCTGGAAGAACCGTTACTATCAATTCAGAGAGCTATGGCCAGCGCTATAATAATCGAAACTTGTGGCCTGTAATTGAAGATTATGAATTCATCAACATGTGGTTTCAACAAGACGGTGTCACGAGCCACAACATGAATGATTTTGTATGGGAAGTTTCAAGAACGTCAATTGGCCGTGTCTACTTTTCTAACGCATTTAAAAACCAACATTTGTCAAGTTACCGCCGAGAAATCGCCCGAAATGTACGAAAAAGTGTTCGAAAATTACCTCAGGTGGATCGACTACTGCAACTAATATGGAGGCGGTTATTTAAATGACATTGTATTTCATATGTCCTGGGAAGGTCAAAGCCAGAGGAGGACAATGAGTACTAAAAATATATATTTAAGTAAATAGTACGGTGATCGATTATTCGATTATACATTTTCCAGAACCCAGTTTTCGAATAGTTCGAATATTTGAAATTATGAAAAACCCCGGTTTTGGTTTTTAAAATTCGGAAAAATCCGGCCTACCGGTTTCATAGTGGGAAAATTATTATACAAAAGTTTTGATTTTAAATTGTTTTATTAAAAAAAAATGGTTAAAAGTTCATGTAAATGCTATAAAATAATATAAAAATTAAAGGTAAAACATAAAAATAACTTCATATATATATGTACATACATATGTAAAGTACAAATCGCACACTAAATCATTAACAATCACAACTCAAAATTATCAAAATGGTTTTGTTTTTCCATAAACCAGTTACTGAACAAACGTCTAATGACCGGAAAAATTTCTTTTGCAACACAGTCTTTTTTATCAATATAATATCGTTATGTTTTTTTATGTTACATACTTGCGTCATTTGTACAGTATCAACCGTTTTTCCCTACTTCTGAACACTTTTTATTGACAGCCATTGTACTCAATTCTCTTCTGCTACCACCTCATAAAATCGCTTTAATTTCATGTTGCAAATGCCCAAAAAAAGCCTACACTGAAAAAAAAAATACTTAGGAGAATCAACAGAAAACTTTCGTCTAAGTTTTAATATAGTGAAAACTAATATTATTCCAAAATCTACAAATCGAGAAGTATCGACTGCGAGGGCTTTTTAATTATAAAAACAGGACTATTCGACATTTTAAAATCAACATTGTGAAAAAATCCGACAACTTTATTGTAAAAAAACGGGGTTTAAAACCCGTTGAAAAACCGAGTCGATCACCCTAGTAAATAGTTTTAATTTTAGTATCTGCGTATAATCATAATTGTGGCGGAAACAATTTAGACGCTCACGTTTGTTTTCTCAAGCAACTATGACTATAGCCGATTCCAACATACATGAGCATCTCTACTTCGTTTATGCGAAAAACTAAGCCGAGCTACAACAAAAAATTTCTATTTATTTATCATGCGTATCCAGCGTATTGACTCTCTGTCATACTTATAATCGGAGTTTGCTTATACTCAGAACATGGATATTTAGTCGGACAAAAAATATATAAGCATGATACTCGGGGCATTTATTCATCATTCGCCACCGTATGTATACGAGTACATTTGTGTATATATACGAGTATGTATGTATGTATGCATGTTTTGGCTGTTTGAAAAATTTCTTTATGTGTGTGCAAACAAAATAGCCCTGTATATACGTACATGTAGCTGATTAATAGTCAGAGTATTTTTATATTTTCTATATACTCTCTACTTATAGATAAGCCGTTATCTGAATTCTAAGATAGGACCTCAGATGCACATCCTTGGTTTACATATGTATTGGATTTTATTAATATGAATTTCTTTAAAGAATATTATTCACCTATTCAAATATCTATGAACATATCGCTCATTTACTTGAACAACGTAATAACTCACGAGTTTAAAGTTTTCAATTTACAAGCAACGTAATGGAAAAATATTATAATTTTTCCCTCAAGGGTTGAGTATACATGATATTTTTGTGAAAATATTATGTTATTCAATTAACTAAGTCGAATGCATGTTCCATTATATTTGCTTAACACCTCCTCAAAATGTGACGCATCTGTTTTTAAACTATGGCTGTACAAACAATTTAGATTGGCCATAGTAAAAATTACGGAAACAACAACAATAAAAATCATAAGAAAAGACATTCACTTAGTTTGCACACTATCCGAAGAGTTAATGTGTATGAATGAATAGTAAAATGTTTACGTTTGCTTGAATGAATGTGATTTAAAATTTTCTCACCACATTCTCCACTAATTCACACATCAATTCATGAATGTGTGTTTGTGGATTGATATGCATTGCATGCATATGAATGAAGAATGATTGATTGTTTTTAAGAGAGTGAGTAAAAATAATTTTTGTTTTTGTTTCAGGCAGTGTGTGCTTTTGTTATCTCTTTTACACACGAAATGATTTGTTGCTGTTTTTCTTATGATTTGTTTGGTTTGTGATGGTGTTTTGCTTCCAGCAAAAAAAAAAAGCACTTCTTTCTTTTTATTTATTATTTTTTGTAAATCATTGATGATGATTTTGTTTTTGCCACATCAAGGTGTTTCCAATAGTACTCCTTAGTGAATGCCGTGTGAGAGATTGTGCTTGTTTAAAGTTTTAAAGTACTTTATTTAGAGAGCTTAAGTTTTCAGATTACCTGTTCTGGTTATTTACTATTTGTTGAAGAGGACTGTACATATGTATGTATGTGGGTATGAATATGTATAACGGCTTTGTTGAGTAAGTGTATTTCGTTCATACGGTCAAAGGGGGTTGGGTTTCATCGTTACAGAGATTAGGTGTTTGGCTGGGCTAAATAAATGAATTGTAGTGGCAGTAATGGCCGATGGCACTATATACATACATATGTACATATCGTTGGTCTCAAGTAGAAAGGCCCTAACACAAATAATTGTAACTTTAAAGCAGAAGGTAAAACATATTAGAGACTGTAATATTCACAATGTAACTTTTCTTGTAAACTGTTTGTAAAAGCGTTATTTTTTATTGTAACTAACTAATCATTTGCCGTCGTACTGAAATTATATTGCAATAAAAGAAAAAAAAATTAAATACTTTATATGTGGATGTTTCTAACCGAATTTTTTATTCTGAATACAAAAAATCATATTTTATTGTCGCTATTGAATTTATTCCTTATTTGTGGAAAAATTTTAATGTTTTATAAACAAAAAATAAAAATTAGATAGAAATGTCATATACAAATATATTTTGCAGAATAATTACACAAAATCCCGATTTAACTAAAAAGGTAAGGACATTATTATATACATATATCGCAAAATATTCGAAGTGTTATTACTTTTATTCTGAAGTGAAAATATCAATGTGTAGTAAAGCCGAATACCGGCAACGGATGTTACAATGCACCACGCGGATCAAAACTTTGCACATTTCCTTCACTTCAGAATATAAGCAAAAACTTAGAATAATATCCGATAAATATAATAATGTACTTTGTTTTTATGTATGTATGTATATGAGCCGTGTCTACCAATGATTCCTTTAGAAATACCAATTATATTAGTTGTATCAATTAATTAATTATATAATCATAATTAAAATTTCATTCTAAAAATTCACATATCGCTACTGAAAAATTGGCGCTTACAAAAGCTATATTCGTTCATTACAACAGAATTGTATATTAGTTGTTGGAACCGACAAAACTCGATTGTCTACAAATTTGGTTATCACAACAAATCTGTTTTCTCTGTGTAGTTTAAAAATATCATTATTATTACGAAAATTCGAAAAAATTTTGAGATTAAAATAAAATCACAACAATCCCAGCAAAAAAGTTTGTCTACTAGAATGCAAAAAAGTGTAGGTATGTACTCTCGTAAGTTCTTACAATTTGACAGGATAGCCCATTATTTTTGTTTGAGAAGTTCAAAAAGTATGCGGTACCTTATACTTTTTTTTTTCCAACTGATAATAGATTACTGATTGCCTAAAAGTATTCAAAATTTAAAGGGGTTATTTTTTATTTACAAATATGCAAAATGTTTTAGATTACTTTTTGCCTAAAATTATTCAAAACTTAATTAACAATTTTTTCTAATAAAAATAAATAGAATTTAATAAATAAAAGCTTTTTTCACGATCAATAAAATTTTCTCTAGATATATTTCATTATTAACTGGAAAGTACTATAATAAGTACTTTCATGTAATGATATAAATAAGTTATTATTTTATTCATTACACTACAGGCATTATTGTACGCATAAAATAATTACAGAGATAAGTACCACTCATTCCTTTGTAAGCCATTAAAAGAGTACTACCCATTACAAAATCTTGAAAAATGCTTGCAGGGGTTTTTACCTTTAAAAGCCCCAAGATAAAAAAAAAACCTTTTTTCTCTATATTAATATTGATTTTCAAGCCGCCATTATCGTCACTATCATCCACTAGAGTTTCGTTTTATTTCTTAATCAGATCAACACAGAAAAAATGTTCGCCTTCCATTGAAAAATAAATACAAGTAATCAATTTAAAATTTAATTAGTCAATTAAACTTTAGTTAAAGAATTTATTTAAATAAAAATTAAATTGAATCGATTAAACTGTTTTTTAATTTAATTAATTAATTAATTAATTTTTGTTTCTTTTTAATTAAAATTGTTGATTAGTTATATATTTTTTTCTGTATCTTTATTTTGACGCATGTCAGAAGTAGAATTGGTAAATGGCTATGAAGCAGTTAGCATGTTTTATTTATTCTCAGAAGTACTGCAATCTCTTTGACAGAATATTTCAAATAATTGTTGAAATTGTAAGCCAGATTTAATTCTTTTAGTGTATTTATAAAAAAAATTAACTAAGCCTGATGACAATTGCTTTAAAATTCGAATTTTCTTACACGTTTAAAGTGAAAAATTTTCAAATTCATATACACATGTGCATGTGTACAACAAACTGACTTGTCGTTTTTGCGTTTTAAATTAACTAAAATTTCGTGCAAACATAGTACTACTGTCTAACAAATATTATTATTTTAAGCCTTTCTTTTGTTGACTAATAATCAACAAAAAATTTAATATGTGCTAGGATTTAATTCTACAAACTTAAAAAACATGAAACATGGCAAAAAAATCCCAAACAAATTTTCACACGCAATCATTGCATCCCTTCTACTAAACAAAATAAGCAAAAACAACATCCACGGCATGATACATAATTGTGTATATTAAAAAAAAAGTTGCTAACAAAAAAAATTATTTAATGATTAAACATTTCAATTGCTGACCGATGAAGACACAAAAAATTTCAACACAACATATTGGTTTTTGATAGAACACTTAAAAAGCCATTAACTAGATGGAGTATTTTTTCCAGTATCGACTACATTTTCTTATATTGTAGATAGATTTAATAAAGAAAATTGGCAGGAATCTGCAAAAGAGAAATCACAATGTAAACAAAAATTAAAACTAAAATAAACGCATCACATGTGCATTCTCTGCACCAAGTGTTGCTAATTTAGCAGTTTTTATTGTTCTCATTAATATTAACGTGACTTTTATACCCTGCTTGTAGAACGCTACTCGTCGATAATAACCGCTAACATTTTAGCATTTTTTTTTTTGGGTTTCAGATAGTGACTGTTGGCGTTTTTGATTAAAATACATAACAGCTGTCAATTTATTTGGCTTTTTATATTACAGAATCCAGAAAAGTGCACCAAAATAAACAAAATACAGGCAAATCTCGGTATAACGAATCTCGCTTTAACGAAAATCCGATAAAACGAACGTCCAGATTTTTTAAACTAATGATGAAGGAAAAATCACAAAATAAAAAAACAAAAACTTGCGAGAAACATATTTCTAACATTTAATTCTTCTTTATATAGCGAATGTTTTGATAAATGTGTGCTCTGTATAACGAACGGCAAAAAAATATTAAACAAAATCTACAGCAGCAGTGTAAATGCAAAAAAAATGTGATACCGTCAGTTTGTATTTGGTTGCTTATTTGAAAACAAATTGCCCTCATTCTTTTTATTGTATTGTATCATGTCTACAATAATAATAATTAAAATAACACTTGAAAAAACTTTGCGATATAACGAATTTTTCGGTATAACGAATGGGCCTGACATTATATCGTTCGTTATACCGGGATTTTCCTGTACTGACAATACACATACACTGATATACACCTAACATATTTTTAGAAAAAATCGCACTTTTCTGTTATTTAAATAACTACACAATTTTTTAAACAAATTTAATTTTTTTATAACAAAATAATTTTTTATGCCGAATTTCCTTTTTTACTCCTGCCTTCGTTTTTTTAGCACAGGAATAGGGTTGCCATTTTTCCAAGTTGAATATATAGTTTTTGTATGAAAAAAGATAATCAAAAACTATTTTTGGACACCTTGGCAAAATAACGTTTTGACACACAGTTGATATTGTATATGGCTTCGCCAGTTAAATCGTATCGTCTTACTTTTGAAGTTGACGTATCGTTTATGTCTTGATGTTAGTTAGTAAAAAAGTGACACTACTAGCGAATATATCAGCTGTTATTGTACGAGTATGTATTTACGCCAGAAGTTGACGTTTGCCACGTAAAAATCTAATTTCGGCAGCTTTTTACGTAGTAAACGTTGCCAACACATTTTCAATAAGCACCAACATGCTTATTATATAATGTTACGGATTTTGTCAGCTGATAAAACTCTTAGGCGAGACAACATAAGTCGCAAAACAAAATCGTGGCGTGTTCGCATGGACGGTATTTCTTACGTTGTCGTATATATTTTGGTTCGTCGCGCTTCAATTTTGTCGTCTTCTACAGTAGTATAGAAGAAGACAAACTTCAAGCAACACTATGGGACTTATGGAAAACCAAGCAACGTGTTTTTCGTAATGACTTGGCAACACTTTTTTCGTCTTGTATAATAACACCCAATTGTTACTGCACTCGGGTTATCTTGGCAGGCTTCTCTGTTGTATGGCCGTGCAGTTGCTAAGTATGCGTGTTTTTACGCATTTCTGTGCACTTTTTTTGTGAAATTCTTTCCGTAAATGTTGCAAGTTTTTTTTTTTAATAAAAAGATCATGATGTTATTTCTTCTTCTGCTGCTGATGCTGATGCTGCTCCTGCTAAATGTTCATCTGTTTTTGTCGTTGATATTGTTGCTGCATCTGATGATGATGACGTATTTATTTAAGATTTGTTTTTTCTCGTTTGTGGCGCAACAAAAAATTACAGAGAAATTGTTAAGACAACTCTTTAGTGGTGAAATATAAAAAGTCTCACACAAATCAAATTGTGATCGTGCTCAACGGAGTTTTTATTTTAACTTTATTATTGAGGCTGGCTGTTGTTGCTGTTGCAGACATAGTGCTTGCTCTCTGCCGTTGCATTTTAGGTTGAATCGTGCTCATGTGCCAATCAAAGTGCCATGATGAAGTTACAATTTCTTTAAAATTTTCCTTTTTTGCGATTTTTCACTTTGCAATCGTCCAAGGCGCTACAGACGCGAGTGTGGACAAAACAGACAGCAAACACAATAACACATCAGTTGTAGAAAATTGCATTCTTGTGGTTGTTGTAGTCTTGAGAATATTCTTGCTTGAATGCAAGCTTTATTACGAACCTCTGCAGTTTATCGATCTTTCTTTTTATGTCATCGATTGAGTGTTTGTATAATTTTGATATTATATTGGAAAACTTAAAATTTTCTTTTTTATAGCGGAGTCTTTAGATTTTAGATCTCTTCGTAAAAATTAGATTTGAACTATAAGCATACTTCTTAGACAGAGAAACAGTATTATCGCTAGAAGGCATATTTCCAGGGTTTTTTCTATTCAGGGACTTCTGTTCTCGGTCTGTTACCAAAAACACTAAAACTTTTCAATGCAGTTTTGCCATACTTTACTTATTACCCTAATTCTAATTAGATTGCTCTGTTCAAAGTATTTCTCGAATAAAAGTGTTCACCGAGTTGATAGTTTTTTTTCCAAACCTTTTCACAATTTTAATGTTTTGGACTAACTTTTTTAAGCACATTAAATGAGAATTAAGTTATTAATTTTTAATTTTTATTATTTATTTTGTTTATTTTTTAATTAAAACATAGTTAGTTGTAAGTGGACTTTCAAGTTCATTTTTAAAATGTTTCTTTTTCCAAGTTTTTGTCTTCAGGAACTATAATATTAATTTAAATCTAGTTTGAAAACAGAATATTTTCTCGAGTTTAAAAAAAATTTAAAATATTTTGAGTGTTTGCCTTTTTCCATTTTAAGTTGCCATGAACCAAGTTAGAGCTTTTCTTCGAGTTCAGCGATTTTTCTTTTGACTTCGAATATTTTTTGCATCAACAGCAATTAACAGTTTTCTCTAATGACTTACTGATTTTCCGTAAAGAGTTTAAAAGAGGTTAAAACAAAAATATTCAACAAAAATATTTTCAATAAAAATCTACTACTACTCGAAATTTAACTTGAACTAGTGTTTCACAAGGACCATTTGAACAATGTAACTCTTCTCAGCATAAGTCTACTTTGTAACTGTTTAAATACAGCAAAGCTATAAAATCAAAATACAGACTCAAAATAAAGACCCAAAATAAGGAGAAACTTGAGGTGTATATCAGACTTCACTTAAGCTTGAACTCATTTCTCATGTATGAGCTGACTTTCAAGCTTGCCTTCATAGTTTAATGATACTGTTTAAGAAGAATACTGCTTCGAAAGTACCCTGAAGACGATCAAATAAACAGGTCAATCGTTACATACGTGTGAGTGTCGTGTACTTGGCGCTTGAAGGAAGAAGTAACAAACAAACTTGTCATTATTTGTATTCATTTGCAAACGTATGTGTTTGTGCTTGCGTTTGTGTTTACGAGCATATATTTGCATTGTTCCACAATACTTTATGTCTTATATTGCAGCGTGGAACTGAATCAAAAGTTAGAGAAAGGGCGTATATACTGAATCAAATACTAATATAAATTTAAATATTTATGGCCAAATTCATAAAAAACACCTTCAATCTAAAAGAGGTCAATACACCGAATTTCCATAAAAAATTCGTTTGATAAATCCCTACATACCAAAAATATTCCTTACGAATAAGATAGAAAGTACATTTATCAAAAATAATATACATAATACTAATACTAATAATATGTAAAATATGAAAATAATAATTTAAAAATTTAAAAAGAAAAGGAATTGTTTTAATTAAATGATGTTATACATATGTAAAACAAATTTTTAGCAAGTAGTTTCATTATTAGTTTCTTAAGTTGTTTTGCATTATTTAAAAATTGACAGCTATAAGGGATCGAGATTCGGAGAGATGTTCCAAATATGTAAAAATGCCGTTTTGACATTAGGCTCTTGTATCCATAAGATCGTATTATTTTACCTCTGCAGTTGTCTGAGGTGGACAGTCTATTGCAAAGATGTTCTGGCTGACGCGTGTATATTATCTTGTGCATAAGAACTAAAACTCAAAGGTTAATCAGATCAATAAAAGCAACTCCATACATACATTGATAATCTAAACCGTGTGTTCAAGCCGTATCATAACGCGTAATATTGTTTAACTTTTTCTTGCTTGCGGAGTCATAATTAGGGAAAAGCTCACATCCATACACTAAAGTAGCAATATGTGTTTTTGCTTAAGGAATTCTTATCTTAATTTGATTGCAGTACTGGCATGACAAAATGTGAAAATGTGTAAATTTTCATTAGTTTATTTTTTTTGTATTTGTATGTAAGAAACTTTCAATTTCCCTATGAAACCGTTCGCAAGTCCGAAGACCATCGGAAAGTAATGGAAAAATGCCGTTATGTACATATATAAAACAGTAAAAACCCACTTAGTGTGTGCTTTTTTATTTTGGTACGATACTCGTATGTATATATGTACATTAGAGTGGCCGTTAGTTATATAGAGATTTTTTTTATTTCTTACATTCTTTCCTCTCAAATCGGTTCAGTTTTATGTAAAAAAAATACAAAAAAAATTTCATAGCGATAAGTTGAGTTTTATGGGGTGCCGCCGCCCCTCAAAGATGGCGCTCAAGTCCATTTGTTTGTTGTATGTTGGTGTTCAGCTTGCTTGTTGATTGATACAACACACTCTAGTGCTCTTGTTGTTGTTGTTTATTTTGATTGATTGTGTTGTATACGTGTAAATGCCGACAAGTAGCCGATAAACATCGTGACCTGTAAAGCTGGGTCCAGCTCGTTCATGCGTTCATTTTTTGCCACAAACCTATGATAAAACCCATTTAAGTTACATATTTTTGATCATAGATTTGTGGCAAAAATGAACGAATGAACGAGTTGTACCCAGCCCTGGTGGCCTGTTTCTGGTCTATACAGTTTTTTGAACAAGCAATTTACTCAAACAGTAAAAAATATTTACTGAAACTAAATTTAATTCCAAACAAGCATTGATTTGAAAATTGTTTGGGAATAATTTCTTCTGTGCAATGCATGTACATATGTATATATGTACATATTATACTCGTATGTATGTAAAATTATAGATTTACATTAGCTATGTGAATAGAGATGCTTGTTTGTAAAGATTTTTGTTTGATGCTTTAAATTTATTATGTTTGTGTATCGTGATTCTTAATGATTTATTAATGAGTCTAACTATAAACATACGAAGTTTTGTAGCTACCCAGGCAGAAAAAGGCAATCAGCACGACGTTGCCACGATAGTCTGCTGGTACAACTAACATCAGTACTACATTCGTTTACCAAAATTTTACTGCTTCAACACCGTAAATACAAAAATTTTACCTAAGTTGGGAAATTTCCATTGTGACGACCTTATAAATTTGTATTTAGAGTATTGTGACAACATTGAAACAAGAGTCGGAGGACGGTCATTAGGCGTTAGAATTTTAATGTTATGAGTACATTTTGGTAAACGGATGTAGTACTGATGTTAGTTGTACCCGCAGACTATCGTAGTAACGTCGTTCTGATTGTCTTTTTCCGCCTGGGTAGTTTTAAAATATTTTGATATATATAGACAGTGATTAACCAAAAACAAATTGTCAAATTAAATATAGACATTATATCAAATAAATATACTTCGGTATTTCAAATAATAATAATTTTTATTATATATTTTTATTTCAATACAAATTTTATCAAACTAAATAATGCAATTGTTGAAAATTTTCTTATTTCCAATAGTATTTTTATTGATTTAAATAAAATTTAGCTAAAATTTGCGAGAATTTCAACAACATTTTGTATTGAATGAAATAAATTTTATATCAAAATTTCCTCAAGTTTTAATAAAAAATTTTCTTAGATTTGAAACAAAGTTTATTGAAAAAATTATAAGTTATTGATAAGATGTTTTATTCATTCAAATATTTACATATATTATTAAAAAAAACATTATTCTTTACAACTCTGGTTTTTGCACGTTTTTTTAATAATGCAGAGTTGCAGTGCTTCTGGTGTCAATGAGGCGTATCAAATTTTCAAAGTTGTGTTTAGTAGCTATTTTGTTGGTTATTTTTCTCCCCCGATAATACTGGCGAAGGCGGGCGCTCTGATGTTACGTTAGGATTAGCATCTGCTGAAGTCGGTATAGTTCAGTGACCAGTAACTATGCCCTCATCACTTGAACTTTACTACAATAACTGATACAATGCACATGAGAAAAATACGTGGTGTTATTAATTGATGACTGTTGGAGACCGGGCTCAAACCCAGGACCTTAAGTTTTGTAGTCAACGTGCTAACTAATTCAGCCAACGCCACCCTCACTCACATAGAGTTAGATTAAATAGAGAACAAACTAGCTAGTTCAAGGTTAAAAATATATTTGCGAAAAATTTTGATAAATTTGGTTACTGGTCCACAATTATTATTCAATTTGCCAGAATTATATCTGCCACATCGAAGTAACTTGTGGGTCCTTAAGTTCTATGTTAACTCAGTTTAACTCCCGCACATAAGACTGATTAACTACTATAAGTTATAAGGATTCAAATTACATTCATTTTGGAAGAACACAAGTAAATATTGTAGAAATTACAAATAACTCAAGTTACTCTCAAAACAATTTGGTTTCTGTAAGCTTTCGAATTCGGGTAAATGGCATACAAATTATAAACAAATTTTAATAGTGGAAATACGAAAAAGTTGCATATGTATGAAGGAATGACAAATATAATTTTTAAACACGATTGTCAAACTATCTTCGTATATTTTTTAGAATAAAAATGCACACTCTACTATCCAAACCTAACTTCATTAAAAACACACTCACGAAAATCACTTAGTAAATAAAAATGCATATTTAACAAATAAAACTCCATTACAACAACTGATTGCCATCTATTAATATAATTAAAAATCAGACAATTTTGTTTATTTGTGTGCTTTTAAACTTAATTAACTGATCCTCAATCACAAAAAAAGTTATTTCTGAAACGTACTATCTTGTCCTGTCAGTCGCCCTCTCCCTCCAACTCTTTCTGACTAATCGATCATTATGATATCGATAAACGATTGGGGGGTTTTTACAAAAGAACTCTGTTGACTTTGCTGCTGCCATCGCTGTTGTTGTTGCTGTTGTTGTTATGTGACAATTAGATTTATTATCAGAAAATGTTGTTTAACTGATTCACTGTCAAAGATAAGATATTCTGATGTGTTTTCACGATGTATATTTAATGCAGTATGTTGGCGAATAAGAAGAGAAAAATAAAAATGGTAATAATGATTACAGATGAAAATTGTTGATGCGATTGTATATACATTTTTTGATCATCATCTTTTTATTCTTGTTCCTGTTCGAATCATTGATTTCTGTGGCTTTATGTAGTTTTTAATTTTAACTGTCCAAATGACTGTTACTTGTCGTACTTTTTTTCTTCTTACTTGTTTTTTTTTGGTTGAAAAGTTTCTTTCGTGTGAGTTTAAGTTTTTTCCGACTATTTTTCTTCAGTTGATCTCTTGTATTGTTTTCATAACTTTTGTGCACGCGTTATAAAATGTTTAAACAAGTTAAATATACTAAATAATCATACAAAATGTATGTTTATGGATGTGTCTAACTGCATGTAGATAGGTACTCGTATTCCCAATGGTAATAATATTACATCGTACGTTTGTCTATAAAACGAACTGAACAATCTTTAAGATGCATGTCTTGATTTTGAGCAGTAAAAAAAAGAAATAATAATAATAATAATATCTTGAATATAGAAACAGCCACAACAGCAGTCAAAGTATAAAGACAAACAGCTAAAGCTGAAATGGAAAAAATCTAGACTTTGTAGTTGTTTCTCCCCTGACGCAATCATTTAGTAAAGCTTAACTTTAAAATGTTTAGTTTTTCGTTCATACTCCAACAAACTGACAAACGGGCAGACTTTGCTTTTCATTTCTGCTGCAAAAGAGTTCACATATTGCAAGTGGCTTGGCTAACTGGCTGGCCTCCTCCAGCTTTGCAGCAAAGACCATACAGAATAAAGGAACTAAATAAAGCCAAGCACTCTGCTAGTCCATATACATATACGAACGTATTTATGTATGTACATATATATACATACATACGTACTCGTATCAGTACTTCTGGTACTTCTTTGCTATTAATGCTAAAGTATATTAACTGTCAAACTTTGACAGCGCATACTGATTGTGTGAAGTGGTGTTGAACTTTTTAAACAGGTGCAAGCACAGATTGTCTGCCATTCCATACACTTTGTCTTCCAATTCCACTCAAGCTTCTTCCACTTCAACGCTTGGTTTTAATGTTTGGGTTTGGGTTTTGGTTTATTTTGTTTTTCACTTCTCATTTTTTGCTTTGCTTTAAATACTTTCATACTTGCTGTAGTCCGTCATTTGTGGCAGTTTCGAAGACTGTTTATGGTTGCGAGACGGCAGACGCATTTTTTTTTTTTTTTTTGCTTTAAATCTTTTAAATGTGGTTGAAATGTGTCCTTTTTGTCAGTTTTATTTAGTTTTTGCTTTTTCTTTTCTTGCAATTTTTGTAAGCTTAAGACCGTTTGTGCCACAATTATTATTAGTTGCTGCTGTTGAGCTTTGGTGTCATTTACTATTTATAATTTAATACAATTATCAAATAAAAATCATGTATACATTTTTATATCTGTATCTGCAATGCAAAAAAACATATTACCTATGGAAAAAATATAATTTATTTATTTCCCGCAGTTTCCGTAGGTGATTGATTATATTTACCATTTTTAAATGCTAATTTTGAAACCGTTTGCCAATTATAGCTAGAATTTATTTATTTTTTGTCAAGAATAGAAGAATAGAAATGGAAAGGGATTTAATGCAATCAAGATAATGTATTCGATGAAACCGTCACAAAAAACACTAAATCGTATTTCACACAATTTGTATTAGAAGTGAAAAAATATGGCAATTGCAGATATGATACAGCTACACTCAAAAAAATTGTGATGCAATAATACAAGTTTCTCTTACCCCTCTCAGATTAAAGTTCGGTATTTTTAACGAGCATTGCGTTCGTGAGCTGGACAGGTTTTTTGTAGTTTTTTTTTGCAGTTTAAAAAAGTACACAATTTGAAAGATTTTTTCAAGGCGCATCAAACTTTATTATTCGTACCATCAGTTGTTGTTAGTTCTAGTGCGAACTTGCTTGGGTTATTAAGAAATTACATCTACCGAACTAGTAAATTTAAATTTATGGAGCCTCCTTAGTACTGAATTACTCAGTACAACAAGTCGAAACTAGTTCCCAAGGTTTACCATTTTCCTTCCATACCAGGCACTATAGATACTGAATTTAATATTATAAGGCTGTTGTTTATATAAAAATTTGTTCTAGACAACCTTTTATGCTCATACCATTCAGTTATTTGGATCACTTCCATCTTATGACAACCATGTGTTCAAATTCATTGATGTTTCACCAAAAATAGAACTACTTGGAGCTGAGTTCATATATGCTGTAACTAATGATTTGTATATTAATTTTTTGCTGGCTAATTATTATTATTAGACAAAATGCGACGCGGAGCTGATTTGCGAGTGGTTGGCAGTCACAGCATTACCTTAAACTTTGCGAATAAAATCCCCATTTGACGAAAAATATATCACATCATTTAAATACATTTCATATTAATTTTATTTCTGTTCAAATAAAAAATATTTTAAAATTTTTGGAGTGTAAAAATCTTCAAAATGCACATAAATCTGCATTTCTGGCAATCGTGGTTAGGAGTGTAGCAATACAGCTACAATTTTGACGAAAAAAGTTCAATTCCATATATAATCACTTAACAATTATATGCAATTTGTCATTGACATTGAAATATTTTCATCATTTGAAACCGAGCAACTACAACAACCAACCAAACAAACAACTTAATCGTATCCATGTGTAATTGTTTCCCAATTCAACATGATTTTAAATAAAGAAACACAAAAATTTTAAGATGTTTTGAAATTGTCATTTGTCTGTTTTATATTGTAGATTAATTTTTCATCTTTTTCCTTTGCCATCATACTTTAAAGAATTCATTTCATTAAAAATGATATAATACAAAGAATATTTTTTTCTTTTTGAAGAAAAGCAGGCCTACTCAAAATGTGTCTTCTTTGTTGTTTAATGAAATGACAAATAAAATTGCAACAACAACGACAACAAAATAGTTGAAAGAAATTATAATATTCTTGGCACCATTTCACGAAACAAAACTGACAAATATTTTGTTGCATGTTTTAAGTTTTTTTCTTCACGCAACTTTTCTTTAGATTCGTTTTGTTGCGGATTTTTTGTTCTTCCACTTAAAGAAAATTTTTACTGTCAGTTGTTTTTTTTTAGTTTTTGTTGTTGCTGCTTAGCTTTTCATTACAATCTTTGTGTTCATATTTAAAGACTTAAATTATTCATTTGTATATTTTATTATGAATTTTTTTTTTGTATCGCTGTACACCATTTACAATTGGCCTTTTGAATTGGAAGCCGTACTATAAAACTTTGAGATTTAAATAAAATTCCACAAAATCTTGTAAGTTAAAAAAAAGAAAAACAGTAAAGTGACGAACATGATAACCTTTGTTAATTAAACTTTTAAAATAAGATGCAATAATATGTTGGAAGTCTTGTGCGGTACTTTTTTCATTAAATATCCTTTCGGTTACAGTTTTTGAAATTTTATAATATTATCGTTTTTATATATTTGTGTGAAAGGAACCACAGTATTTCGGTCTCATCACCACTGTGAGTGTGGTGTACTCTGACAGCTGCTGGATAATTCCTTATCTGCAACTTTTTATTCCTTTTAAGCGATAAGTGTTTTTTAAGCTTTTCACAACAATCTATTACTCAAGGGACCATCTCCTCATTCTATCCAAATATCTTATCACGAGACACATTTCTCAAAGATAATCGATTTCCCAACACATTCTATTACACTGTGTGGCAAAAACGAAGTACCTGTGACGTTTTACTATTTTTCTGGTAGCTATTATCGAGTACAACATTAATCTGTATTTCAAATTTTCCAAACATCCCTAAAATCCTGAGTTACGGGTAAAAATCCGGGTTTTTGTACCCGTATGCTCTTATCAACCTCTAACTAACTTGAATATAAATCGATCTAGAATTTATAAACGGATTGGAAAGAAGAGACTAAGACCTTTCGAACCATTTATATTTTTTTTAGTAAATTTGAGATATACGAGTATGTGTGTATTTTTTCCACAAAAAATAATTTGATTCCCAACTGTTGCACCGATTTTACACTTTGTGTTGATAAAGCCTATTAAATTGTACTTTTATCATCCTGGAAGCTTAAATACACAGACAGCGCACAAATAGAACACGAAATACATCGTGCCGGAAGCTTTTCAACAAAAAGTCTTTTAATCAAATATTTAATAATTCAGTAAATTTTTAAGGAATATTTTCACACAAACCTGCAAATTACTCTCAACATAAAGAGTATGGTTCCAGTACAAAATTACTGCCTAAGAACGAATCCAAAGTAGAGAAGTGACGAAAAAACCGACATAATTATATTTGGTAAAAAAAATATACACATATATCTGAAATTTACTGAAACAAATATACGGTTCATAGGTCTTAGTTATGCAAGAAGTGTCAGGACAGATTGCATTCAAGTTGTTGATATTAAAGAAGTAGTTCTTGTAATTTGCAGCCCTTCTATTTCCAAGAAAATTGTGATATATGTACATTTTCAAAAGTTATCCATGGTCTTTTCTTTTTATTGACCAGCTTAAATTTGAACATTTCCTTAAAGATATATCATATTTGGGGAACAAATATGCCTTCTTTCGACTTGGGCTCACTTACATGTGGAAATATAATTTTCACTTACTTAAATGCATCTGCATCTCTGTTCATAGCTTATACCAAATTGTTTATTAAGCTTCATTTGTTGCACTAGTGGCAAAAATATTTTTTTCCCCTCAACTTAAGGCTCATTTGCAATGTTTTTGTTTCCCGGAATCGCATGTGATCCTAAGTAAATTTCGCTGTATTTATCCTCCCAGCACAGGTACTTCGTTGAAATCGGCACATACATATATATTACAAAGAGCGGCAGGTGTCGTAGTATCAGCTAAAGGTACGAATGGATATTGATTTCCATTATGTAGCAACACTGCTTTCAGAACCATTCGATATATATCGAGCGTTATTTTCAAAATAGACTTTTTCATTGAAATTAAAATTAAATCAGTCCACCCACAGTTTCGAATTATCAAAAAGCGAAACTTATAACTTTTAAGATAGCTGCTGCAAATTTACATAATTATGTAAATAAAACATGTTTGAATATTATAAAAAAAAACCTTCTTCGGAAAACTTTAATTATTGTCGCTAACAATTAAATCGAAAACAGGGCTCGAAATTTTTTAATTTCATGAACCATAAAAAAATAATTCCTTTACTTGGGTTTGCAGTTGAACCGAAAAAGTGCAAGTGTGTTACAAATAAATCTATCCACAATATTTGTCAAAGTGGGATACCTGCTTTAGCTGTGCACAGATTTTCATTACTTATAGTTTATATCTGGTTTTTCGACCAATAACAAAAAGTAAAATGTTTGCCGTTTTATTTTTTATGAATTTTTGAAAACAAAACAAAAAATTGTAGTTCGTATTACAATTGTTTTTTTTTTTTAATAACTCCGAAACTGTAGTACATAAAGTATATTAGCTTAACCGTAATTTTATTTGGCATTTTTTTTAATTATTATTAAAAAATCTGCCATGACAGATAAAAACTGAAAATAGATTTAACTTTAGGGCATTAATGTCCCTATATTACACATATTTTTATTTAAGATAAATTTTTTTTGACCACAGTGCTATTAATATCAAGCTAAGAAAATTCACAACGAGCATATCTATTCAGTGTTAAATAGTTTCTGTTTTTATTGCAATTGTTGACCGTCGGTTAGTATGTATATATTTATAACAAAATATGAAATATAAATTTCTCGCACATATTAGTATACGAATATGTATGTATATATAATATTTGCGTATAGTTTCCAAAATGCAAGCAACAGACTTGTCTAGAAAAAATATATGTGACGCGCAAAATAGAAAGGGACCTAAGGGTAAAAACCAGGAGAGAAATTTTAAAGATTTAAATACTTGTATCTTTGGTGTACCATCACTGAATAAAACGTGCTTTTACCCTTATGTCCCTTTCTCTATGCGCTGTCACATATGTATGTATATAAAAAACACTCAAATTTTTAGTTAGTGATTTTTTTAAAATTTTCTAGATAGGTCGCTTTCTTGTATTGTAAAGAATATTTCCTAGAAATTCACGCGATCATGTCCTTCCAATGGCTGTCACCTACCAACTGAGTGATGTACATATATATGTATGTAATGGGCCGAAATCTTTAAACTAGTCTATTAACTCTTGATGATAGTAAATTAATAATTAGAGACGTTTAAAAATACACAGAATACTTTTTTCTTAAGCAATAATTCTAAGACCTGTGTCAAGTTTCACCTTAATTTGCATATCTATTTTTAAAACTATTTAAAAGCTTTTAAACTATAAAATCAGGACTTAAAAATCCAATATGCATGTCAACTTAATTGCTCAATACACAACTTATTGTAGGAGTCATATATCGTACAAACTTTGTTGGTAATTTCTATAGAAACATTTGTTTATAAACAATGTTTATATTGAAATTACCAACAACTCATGTACGAACTACGAATGCTACAATAGTTAGTGAATTGAGCAAATGTTTCCTAATTAAACTTATGGCTCGATTATGGATGGCAACTGAACTTTGGTTGCGTTGCTAGTTGCCGAAATGGTATTATGGATGGCAACTGGCAACTAACAGCTGATAGTTTCAGTTGCCATATTGGCAACCACAAATTTGTAGTTGCTGCATAGTTTTAAAAGCAAAAAATTGGAAAAATTAAAAAGTAATTGCAATATTATTTTTATTTTTGAATTTCTTCTATGCATATTTAAAAAAAATATGCTTTAAAGTCGAAAAAGAGATTGTTAAAACTTATTTTAGGCAATAACATATACACACTCACAGTAGAGGATGTAATTCTAAAGAGCCGTCTAAAAAAATTATTCGACTTAACTATTAATTTTTATGATCAGTAACGCACTTTTGCTTAATAATTTTCTTTTTAGCACTTGTATTTCTTATATTTAGAATTTTTTCACATTATTTTCAGTTGCCAATCTGTTATAATCGTATTTTCGATAACTTTTTGGCAACTCAAGGAAGTTGCCATACATAATACCAATTTTAATTTCAGTTGCGTTGCTAGTTAACTTGGCAACTGAAGTTCGGTTGCCATCCATAATCGAGCCATTATATTTACGTCACGATTATTGAATTTAATTTTTGATGATTCAAAATAATAAATTTATTAGTATTATATTATAAATGCAAACTCAAAAGAGTTGGTTTGTTATTGGTTAAGCAACAAAATTCATGGTTATCCAATAACTAGCAAAATATTTTTTATTAATTTTTTAATAAATCCTGAAATTTATGTGAAAAATTCTTATTATTAAAATACCGAATTTGATAAAATTATTATTATTATTATTAAAAATATCTGACCGATATTGGATAATAAAATAAATATACTCGCTGGGATATTTCACACAATTTCATTTGTGTGAATGGGTAACTACTTCTGAAGTCTAGAAGATTTGCTTATGCTTGTCTTATGAAGGCTGACATTTTTGTGACAGGCCATGAACAGTAAAACGAACAAATAGCGCTGTGAAACAAATACACATACACATTCAGTTGAAATCCAATAAGAAAATTGTAAGAAAACAACAAAAAGTTTTGCTCTCAGTTGTTACCGCTATTTTCTACACCGTAAAATGCAAAGAAAATTGCCTTTCCTACCACTGATGGGTAAGGTGGGGTGGGGTGTGCTCCTTGGATCAGCTATTTTCATACATACATACATACGCATATTGAAATCCAATACTATATGGTACACTAAACCATAAACAGTCATAATTCAAAATTATCAAAAAGGTTTTGAATAAAATACCGTTATAGGTACCTTTTTTATGTTTCATCCTTCCGTCATTTGTTTGGTATTCTTTGCCACTTCTCAGCATATGGGATGTTATGAGTTCTTGAATGAATTACTTCAACTGAATGGTTCATCCAAGCGAAAGAATGATATAATTCTATATTTTCTCTATATTTCTTTCATCTTACTTAATTTTTCTAATTACTTTCGTATTCTTGCTTGCTTTCATTTTTCTGTTTTTCAGCTAATACAAATCAATAAATACTATGGATATCCCTTGAGAAAATGTAATATCAAATTAGTATTAATAAAAACGTTTTTGCTTTTAAAATAACAATTCACGCAAATTGAAACATTTTCAAAAAGAAATAGACCTTTCATTCTGAAACGTGTGTGACATTCAGAGATATGAAAGAAAAGAAAGAATTACTTCACTTAACCTTTCTGAAAGGAAATGAAAGATTCACATAAATGAAATATTTTGCCGAAGACTAGTTGTGGCAGTTTATGATTTTGTGTGCGATATGTATTTTCGTTTTTCTCTAACGCTTTCCAGCTTATATCAAGTCAAGTCTTATTTGATTTCGAAATTTTAAAATGATTTTCATCAACATCTTCCATGTGTTCAATAAATATTCTAAAATCATAGTTAATTTTTTATGCCAGGGTCATTTCCCAAATTGAAAATTAAGAGAAATATACTTTTGTAAAAATGTGCTGTATATTTGAGTGTAACACATACTATGTATGTATGTATGTGCTTTTATGTACATAAATATGTACTATGTGTGTGTGAATTAGAATTAATATTAAACAATTTTTATATGTGTGTGCTTTTATGTACATAAATATATTTATAGTACATACATATATGTAATATGTACTATGTGTGTGTGTGTGAATTGGAGTTAATATTAAACAATTTTTGTATGTGTGTTAACCACAAACTCATTAGCCTCCATTGGCTGCACACTAATTTGATAATTATATTTTGTTGTGGTAAACCTTTAAAACATTTACAAAAAAAAAAACAGCAACACTACGTAATTCCGCAGTGAAAGATCCTACAAATATTAACACAATATAAAACGTAATGTAAAAGTAATGTACTCCACTAAACCAACAAAACAAACCGAAACACAAACAGGCATTCGTACTCATTTGCTAACAGGGCTAAAAAAAAAGTAAAGTAACAAAAATCAACAGTAACTAACAACGTATAAATGTAACACAGGCCATAAAGCTTTTGGGTTTTCTGCTGCTATTTTTGTTTTTGTTTTTTTGTTTTTGCCGTAGCTTGCACAAATAGCACACGTCAATGTTAATTCAGTCAAAAAAGTAAAATAAAAGAAAAAAAACTCAACACTAACGAACAAATGAACAAGCAACCATGGGGCAATTCCATGGGGCATTTGCTTATTACTTCACATACACGTTGTTTGTGTGTGTGGCATGGAGCATGTGTGTTTTTAGACTCTAAAGCTCAACTACTGGGTTTTGTAGTTCTGTTATGGCCATGGTTTTTGTTTGCAAATGTAACTAATGTAAAATAGGATTCTGGCTTTTTTTATTTTGCTTTATTAGTTGTTGTGTTTTGTTACATATTGTTTTTAGTTGCATAGGGATTAAAACAGGATGTTTGTTTGTTGTTTTTTTGGTTTGAGTGTTGTTGGTTGGTGGGTCTTGTAGAGCTCGTACATGTGCGGTTATGTCAACTTTCATAAAATTTGTTTAGCTGGCAACATGATGAAGTGAAGTGAATGAAGTTTACTGAAAAATACTTGTATTTTTTTTTAAACACGCCCATTAAAACAAAAGCAGACAAGTATAATAATGAAAAGGAATAATACCACGTTAAGTACATTTACAAAACTAAAAGCATAATCAGTCTTAATGCAAAACTTGCTCTGATTAAATTAAATGTCAGCCGTGTGTTAATTAACTTATGCACACGCACATGCACACATACATACATACATACGCACATATAAGTACATACGTTTACAAACATTTGCAATTAAATTAATATAAGAGTCCTTAGACGAAAATATTTACATTAAAATTGTATATGTCCAAATTAAGTCCCTAGAGATTTGATAAATAAGGGCACTGAATTTTATGCGAGTCAAATGAAACAAGTCAACGATAAATTTTCAGGGTAACAGAATTGACAAAAAAAAAAGAGGTATTTGATGTGAAGTTGAAAACGCGCGTTACTCTTAGCTTCGGTGGAGTCGAATCTAATATTCTCAGCTAAAATATTTTGATAAATAAGTTTTTCATACAAAATATATTTTTATGAAGTACATAATTTTCATTTTAAAGGTCTTGGAATAAATGTGTAGGTTTGCTTCGCAAATATTTAAGATTTCTTCAAAGTTTGAACGTTAATAAAAAAAAATTAAACATATAGTCAAACAGATTTTTTCAATTCTGGTTTTTGGTTTTCTTGCTATTAATTTATCTCATTCTATGTGCGCTGCGACCAATTCTTATATTAATAACGATTGAAGATAGTGTAATATTAATATTATTAATCGAAAAAAGCACAGTATACATACAGAGCCATAACCGCCAAAAAAGCTTCGTTAGAGAAGTTCGAGAATTATGTCGCTTAAGGTTTCTTGGTGATTATAGCACGATATGTGTCGGTATCAAGACAGTGTATTACTTTTTCCATTGTACTTTGATTTAAGAAACCAAACCGAATGAAACGTGCTAACAGTACAAGACAATTTAAAAAAGTTTCTTATTTGAGACCCAAATTTTTGATGCATAAATCTTTTAAAGCCTCCAACACTCGTATTTTTTGCCAAAGCAAAAACCAAATAATTCAGATGCCGTTATAAAAAACAAAATTCCATATAAAAATACCAAATACTTTGAAAACAGTTAAATTGTTCGATCATAATTATGTATATAAATACTATGTGGCTTCCTGATATTTTCAGAAGTTCCCTTACAAGATGTTCGACCCTTTTGATCACAAAGTAAACGTCAAAAAATTATGTGTATGGATGTGTATATTCAATACCTCGGACCAGTTTCTCAAAACTTACAAGTGTTGTAACACAAGTAAAACAACTAGGAAAATCTTTTATATTCGTATAAAAAATATATTTTCACAACTACTTTACTTTTATTTCAGTTGAAAACCTTTATTAAACCCCTTTCAATATGACCTTTATTTGAAGGCGTTTTTAACTGCCATTCTCTGGAAGACCCTTAAGAGCCATTAATTTGAAGGCCTTTTAGAATATCTGCGAAAGAAGCGAGAACGGAAGGCCTACCTCTCAATGACATCGTGTGTAAAAAGATATGAATATGGGATAGAGTGAGCAGGCTTTGTACATCCAAAAGAAGGAGTACAGAGAGAGGCCTTTTATAAAGCACCCGTACTCCTTCTTTTCCCCGCTGGATATAATTGCTGCTACAATGATGTTTCATTGTCAACGTCCATACACACAAACGAACAGAAGGAATACATGAACTACTGACGTGATCGAAAGCGAATATTTGAGGAGCTGTTGAATATTCTGTGAATCTCTGGATGTTGTTAGCATTCTTCTGGAAGCTTTGTTTTAAGTATAAAAACGTCAATACATTCGCTAATTGTTTGTGGTGTGTAAACAGTCAGTCAGAGTCAGTTGAGTCCAGTATTGTGTTGTGTAAGAAACAGCTTAATTAACATCGTGATATTCTAGCAGTAAATTATTAAACATTATAAAAACGTTACAATTGGTGTCAGCAATGGGATAGCAAGAGTAAAGTAAAACTCTCGCCTTTAAAGAGGTTAAACTTAAAAAAATTTGTAAGAGTTTTCCATGAGCTATTTTGATGTTAATTTCAGGTTATTCTTTATTTTTGAAAAACTTTATTAATACAGGGAATTAAAGTAAAACTCAACAAAAAATGCATGCATAAAGTCATTTGTAGGCTACATTTAAGTTTTGTTAAAAAAATCGGAACCAGGAAAGAATACTATAAAAAAACTTTTCCCGTAAAATTTGTTTTTTGCGGTTTGCGTTATTTTAGTGGTTAGAGCTCGATATGCTGAATTCTTATCTGGCAAACAAATATTGCACCCATTATTTCCACTTATCATATCTATTATATTTTTCCTTTTGTATTTTTTTACTGTATTTTGTGGAAGTGAATCTCGAAGTTAATAAACATTTTCATATTAAAGCAAGAGGCCATACGCAAACATTTTTTTATCTCTTCAATATGAAAATGTATATAATATCAGCGACAATAAAAAAGCAAAAAAAAACTGGGGACAGTTTTTGGGTTTTCAAGAAATCGTCACCGTTTACTGGCTGATCCTCTTCATGCTCTGAATCATTAACACCGGCGACGAAGAAAGTTCTTTTTCTCAAAATTCAACGTACTTTTTATTTTGCAGCTTTTAATGTGTCCCAAAAATTTATTAATAATATTAGTTAGAATGTTGCTAGAACTTAATTATTGAAATCAAAGTCCGTGATATCGTTAACTTATTAGAAATAATGGAAAAAATCAATTAGAAAAGTCATTAAAGAAAAACGTATCACTTAGTTCTATGTATTTATAAAACAAGACAATTTAGAAATAATTTCGTAACTGTTTGTGTTGGGGAAAAAATTCAGCTCATGCATCTAATTTTCATGTACTAGACAGTTGTTTTATAACTTTTTTTAGGGATGATGAAGAAAAATGTTTTCTCTTTATTTTTGTTTTAGTAGTTTTCGTAAAACAAACATCAGCAAAATCTGAAAACAAACAAAATTTCTAAAAACAAAAAAATAAAATAATTACAACAGCAGAAAGTCTTCATAGTAAACACGAAAGAATGCAAACGAAAATGATTTTATGTTTTAATTTACCAACAACTAAAATTTAATCAATTGAAGTAACGTAATGCAAGGTATTTCTTGCGCCGCAATATACAATTTCACTGAAACTCAACTTAGCCAAAATTAGTGCTGTCATTCGAATATAAATTATTCCAATAACCAAACTACTTTTTTTCATTTTAGTTCGCACTAACAAAAAATTTTAATTTATAAGAAAAAATTATTCGAATAACTTTTGTCCAATATTCGAATAATTTTCTTGATTTGAAATGTTACAACTTTTTTAAGATTGTAATTTTGTATAAAATTTCATTTTAAGAACGGATTCAAGATTTTTTTCTTAATATATATATATATATTCCTTCTACTACTGCAAGGGCCGTATGTCCGAATTTGTTCGAAAAATTTTGCAAAATTATTCGAATATTTTTTTTATTCTTTTTTCGTTCGAATATTTGAACAAAAGTTCAAAATTATTCGTCTGTTCGAACAAAAAAAAATTAATAAAATCTCATTCGAATAAATATAAAACTCGAATAATTAGCAAAGGTAGTCAAAATTCTTTACAGTCCTAGACTTGCAACAGTGTATAACTTTTCTAAACTCCAGCGGGTACATGATTTTATGTTTTGTTAAATTACATTGATATAAGAATGCCATGGGGTCTAGTTTGTACTTCGGAACAAAAGCAATTGCATTCGAATTGCAATATTAATAACATACAAATTATAAATCATTTCTTTCATTTCGAAATGCAGAGTAGACCCCCAGTTTTATTTAGCATGTGATATGTTTGAAACAAACCCTTGCGTTGAAACTAAAAAAAGAATAAATGGAGAAGCAACAAAATTTAAGCTCCTTTGAAATTTTGGTACGCATGTGTATTTGTGTTTTGTATTAAATTGTATTGCTAAGTTCAGCTAACCACTATATTTTGTTTTCAAAAAAAGAAAGAACAAAATTATTATATTTATAAAAAATCTTGTGACAATATTTTTTTCCTCAGAAGAGAATTTTCCGACACCTTTTGGAGCCCTTATTACATATAAATATGACTCTTAGGGGAATGGGATATGTCTACGTCGAGTAAATATGAATCAAAATCTCTTTCAGGCTCCCGGAAGAATATTTCATCATTGTGGCAACGATCACATGAACTACATTTTCGGTACACATTGCAAAGGTCTGAGTCTTCCCTATAAAGTAATCTAGATGAAGAGGAAGAGATGACGGTATTGAACTTTCTGTACTTGTGTATAACTCTTGAAAATCCTCACCTTAATTGTACTTAATATTTCTATCGCTACTAGCAAATTTGTATGAAAACAGCTGACACTTCCACATGCAGAACATCGTTATATCGATGAGTCCATATACATATTTGAAAGTTACCTTCACTGCCTTCTCTTCTCTAATATTTGTTCTTTTTGCACCTAATCTTTCCTCTTTTCTAACCTTCTTATTAAGCTGTAATCCATTCTTTTGACCATTATTGGACCGAACTTACAAAAAAAAAAATATTTTATTGTAGAGACTCGAGTACAGCAATTTTTATTTGAAATTTTAAACTTTTTTTCCGTAGACATCCTTTAAAAACCAACACAACAAAAAAGAAGATGAATTAATACAGTTTTATATATAGAAAAAACACTCAAGCATTTGCTCAATTCACAAACGATGTGGTATCGTTTAAGTTGTACTTGAAAACACAATTTCAAACCAATTTCTCAAACAAAAATATTTTGTAAATGATTTGTTTTCGTTTAAAGTTATTTTTATTGAAATTTTCTTTTGAAATATAACTTTAAGCAATACAACACAGCTTGTGAATTGACCAATTATTATTTGGTATTTTAAGGGAGAGCATTAAAAAAAGAACGAATTCATGCCGACTAAAAGAGTACTTTAAAGATGCAATGTGAGTTTTATTGCTGTGAAAGCTAAAAACTTATCAAATTACAAACTAAGCTCCCGTATTCAGGACGATTAAGATATGTATTCGAATTCATAAGCAGGTTTATTACTGGCATGTGAAAGGATAATACGGATATCTGCTTCAATGATGATTATAAGCAATCCACTAGATATTTGGAGTCTGCATTAATTTGTACACGGTAATAGCAAAGAATATATTGCCAAATTTAAGCTGCTTCTTACCAAAATATTTGGTCAAAATATTCTTAATATTGGGCGTGGCATGCTGCCAAAAACAACAAATTTATGTTAATTTAAAAAAAAAATATCTCATATTTTATCTGAAATAAATTATAATTCCTCGAAAACTATTATCGATAAAGGGCTGCGGTCTTTTTTTGGTATGTTGGTTAAGCTGTTTGTTTTAAGAAATGATATGTGCACACCTAGTATAATTTGTAGTTAGAGTGCGATGTAAGAAATTTTAATCCCCCATATTTTCGTAAAACTGGAAGATAAAAAGGAATCAAAAAAACCGTAATCCTCCAGAGAAAGACGAAAGTGTCTTCTTTAAGCGTATATATACTTTTGCACCCGCCACGACCCGCCTGTGGAACACTTTTTTTATTTTAATGAAAATACTCAAAAATTATAAACAAAAATTTGTACCCAAATTGCTAGAAAATCTGCCTTAGAAATCATGTAAATGACATTCTACATGAACAAAATAAAAATAACAATAGCAAACTTATTTTTATATACATAACTTTGAATTAAAAAAAATAGAGATTACTATATAAAACCGAATAAGGCAAACTCCAAATAAGCAATCATAAGTAGCAAAACGTATTATGTTGATTGTTTTCCTGCAATTTTGTATAGTTAAATGATTTTTGAATATTAGGTTAGGTAGACAGGTTGCTGGGAAGATATAGCTATACACTCACGTTCATTTCGAAGGTCTTTTCATGCTTACCTGAAAGAAAATAAAGAAGGAGTGAGAGGGAGCGAGCGGAGGACTTAATTTCATTCGAAAATTGAGAATTTTAGTAGGTAACCTGGATTAGCTTTAAAAATTTTATATTGAGTATAAGGACAATAATTTTGAAATAAAAATAAGTTTCATTCAAATATTTGATTCTAAAAGATTTACTTTATAGCGTTTTAGGAAACACGATACTTTCATAGAAAATTAAACTTAAATTCTTACAGCAGTGAGACAGATTTGTACTTACAAAAAAAAAAAGTATCAGCTTTTGTCAAAAATTTTAAAAATCGCTACAAGGAAGCTGATTGGAGTAAAAGTAAATTCAATATGTGCTTTGCAAAATGGTTACAAGTTGAACTTACTATCCAGATAATTTCTGAAACTACAAGTAAAAACAGTGGAGGAAGACCACAAAAATCGCTAGATAAGTGTATCGATAGATGTAAGAGGCGAAAACTGAAAAATATAAATGAAGAAATCGGATGTGGAAACATGAAAGCTAGTTTGCTTTGCCAATTGCGATCACAAAAACCACTAACGAAAGTGGAAGCCGAAGCTAAGGGACTGCTACACGACAGAAGTAATACAGAACTGAATAATGAATATTTGCAAGCAATATTCCAGCCGAATGAATAATAATTATAATTTGCATTTACTATTATTTGAGTGAAATAAATGAATGATATTAAAATAACGTGTTTCTAACGTGTTTTGTGCATTCTATACAAAAGGTCAAATATAAATATATCTATGATATATCCATAGATTGACATTTCTTCAGGTACTATTATTATTATTGTTAAAGTTTCTCATAAGTCCGAAATAAAAAAAATCTAAAAGCCAGATTTTGGGAAAATTCTTCATTATATAATACTTAGCGTAAGGGCTTTATGATACCTAATAATATTTTAAATATTAACAGGTTATTTGAGCTTTAAGTGATACTTAATTATTTTAAACTAGTTTTATGATTCTTATAAGTAGTGTTTAAGTAACTTTTTTTAATACAGTGTCTTGCAAATATTCAGCTAGTAGAAACGGTTCAGTTATTTATGTCTGCACATGTCTTACATACTTATGTATATATATATATATATATATATATATATATATATATATATATATAACCAAGAGTCTATAAGTTATTTATGACTGAAAAAACTAGGCTTATGTATTAAATTTTCAAAAACTTACTTTGATGTTTTTATAAAAATGATTTAAGGCCTGTTTTCAACAAAAAATAAAAGAAAATTTCTATGCAAATTAAAAAAAATGTTGAAAGTTCAACTTTAACCTTAAATTTCTCCACAACCACTGTACTGATTTTAAAGAAACTAAAACCGGATAAAAGCTTAAGATGTTATCTATCCACAAAAAAAAAATTAAAAATAAATTTTCATTAGTTCAAAAGTTTTGGCCGATGAAAAATGTGCGACGCATTACAAAAAGTTGGAAATCACAACCTTCTTTCTGCCAGAAATTATTGGAGTTTGATCTATATAGAAGAATTTTTATACATTAGATGATATACCATTAATGTGTAGTAAAATGTATCATATATTTTCGAATTTTAAATTTAAATTAAAAGCATCTGCATAAGGCAATTAGTTTTTGTTATTTGTTAAAGTGTAAAAAAATGTTCATTCAGGAGTTTAATGGCTGCCTCTGCTTGCGCACAGCATATACGAGGTTTGTTTTGGCTCGTCTTCGATTTTTACCTTGGTTGGTGCGTTAGTTTCCATTGAGATGATTGAGCTTTGGTTTCCACGTCATAACCATAAACCCATGATTCGTCACCAGTTATGACCCTCTGCAGCAAATTTGCGTCATCGTGGACAGAGTCCAACAGTTCATTAGCAATGTTCATGCGATGCTTTTTGGTCGAAATTGAGCAATTTTTGTACGAATTTCGCCGCGACCCGTCTGATGCCCAAATCATTGATAAAAATCGAATGGCACGAGCCAATCGCTACGTTTTAAACAAACCTCGTACATGTTAGAACCCTGCGTTAACATTCTTAAAATGTAAATACGTCTTGCTTTTTAAATGTATTGCCGTGGCATGTATTATACTAAACCAACAATAAATGGTGTCGTATAATAACCGATGCATAATAGATGTAGTAATGTTCGTGCGTATGAGTATTTACAAGAGGTGTCGTAACAAACACTGCAAATACCACAAGAAGAAGTAGTGTCTTCATCTGTCCCCTTATTCTGTAACTCGGTAAAGCTAAATCTCTATCGCTAAAAATCTATAAGGTCGATTTAACGATTTTCGGCTACGAAAACTATTTATAAATATTTATTGCTAAATCACGCATTGGCTTACAAATCTAATCCGGCCGAAATTTTAGTTTTATGTCATCGCAAACATAAATTTTAATTTAAAATATTTCAGCATTCAGCGATTGAACTTAGCTTTCTTTAGCGAGTTATTGAATATGAGGGCTGGTTACAAATATTGGTAACAACTACATACTGTCACTGCCCATTTCTTACATTTTCAGTGTTGCCGTAATTTTTTACGTCACGAAGTATTTGCTTCTTTATTTCTATACCTATAATAACTGAAACAAATGTCTTGCAAACTGTGTCTTTCAGTGTTTGTTTTTGAAGACTTCGCTACAGTAAAGCATTTGAAAAATCCCTCATATCGTGAAAGTTCTTTTAAATGGTCTTATGCAGGGCTCTAAAATATATGTATTTAAAAAAATTGGAGAGTACATTGATACCTTTCAAGAGTTAAGTTGTTGAATTAAAGAAAAAATTATGAATTATGTATCAACTCTTTCGTTTAATATATCATCCTAATTCAATGAAATTAATGATTAGTTCAGTCATTTTATTAATTAGAAAAATGTATAAGGTTTTTTCAACACCAACATTTTGATAAGTTTTTAAATAATAATTAATTAAAATTAATTTAATATTTCGACGCGTGTCAGAAATTAATTATAATCTATATAATAATATATAATTCAATCATAATTTTAACCAATACAAAATAAATATTTTTGTTCAATTATTGACCCACAGAAATGATTTTTAGTGTGAGTTTCAATCCACCCGTTTAATTTATTTAACAAAATTTTTAATATACTCTGATGCTGAGTTGCTTCATTAAATAATATATTAATAACTAAAAATAAAAAAGTGATTTGATGATTCAAACCATTTTTGAATATTTTCTCTTTGGCTGTGTAGAAGGCATAATTTAAAATTTATTGGTGCGCCACTAATTATGTGTGGCACTGTATGCTTAGCCACTAACAATTTAATTTGTTATTTTCTCACATTTTGTTATCAATGTTGCTGCTTTTCTGGTTTCGATAGTGTAGTCGTTCTATTGTAATATAATACAATTAATCGTATGAGAAAGAAAGCGAGCGTGTGTAAGTATCGATAAAACAGAAAGCAACAACAACAAATGAATTTGCCATCGAGTACCGGAATACATTTGTCGGGGATGTTTTTTGCTTTTTTTCACTTTTCCAACAAAACTGCTGCTTCAGATATTTGAATGTAATGAAAGTTGCAGAAGAAAAAAAAACAATATTTTGATGGCTGTACTCATATGTAGTCATTTTTGTTGTAGTTGTAGGACATGTAATAGTTTTCCATTTGGAAAACCTCCCCCTACATAGCAACATTCACAAAAGAATCAAAACTTGTAAAACTACAATGAAGTGCAAAGTTACAATGGCTTTTGTTTTTCTGTTTTTAAGATAAAAAAATATCGTATTAAAGCATGCGAGATAAATAAGAACCGCATTCTTTTCTACGAACTATTCATTGTTGGAAATAACTTTTCAATTTACCCAAAGGTGGAAAAAAACAACTGGCAAATTGAACGAGATGCCTCTGTATGCAGTAGTAAGTGGAACTTTTCATGTGACTGAGTTGGTATTTCCAACTTGAGCTTTTTTACTTATTTCAAAAATGGTGTTGGTTATTTGTTTTCAGGTGAGTTTTTAATGTGTAAAACAAACCGAAATTTCTACCCTAAAACTCCGTTTTTTAACTTTAATGATTTTTTGTTGGTTCCCTAGAGATTGCTGTTGTCAGTTGCAAGCACAACAGGAATTGCTATTTTTGTATGTAGTTTGCACTGAAATTATGAAGCAATAAAGCCAGAAATAATTATAAAACTAAATAATTACCAGAAAAGAGTATAAGTGAATGGTGGGTTATCGATTAAACAAACATTTCATGGATTTAAAAATATTCAAATAAAAAAGTAACTGTTAGAAACCGACATATTTTATGCATATTTAAAAAATTTATTTGTTGTTGGTTTAGCACATCTAGAATTTAGATGCATTTCGTTGCTGCTAGGCAACAGTTGAGAAGACTTCAATTACAATTTAAATAAATTTTTTAAATTCATATTCACTTTGAATATTTTTTTGCTGTTGATTACATATTTTTAAATTTATTTCGATTCGGCTTAAAAAAACTCATCATAAGAATTATTAAAAAAATCTAAAAAATTTCATAAGTTTATGGAAAGACTCTCAAAAATTATTGAAAATTACTTATATAAACAATACAATACTAGTAAGCTAAAGAGCATCAAGCAAAATTTAAAATTCAAAAGAAAATTATTTATTTGATTTTGAATGTGTTTTTATTTATCTTACAAGCTTTTATTTCAAATAAGTTGCCCATTGGGTAAGAATGAGAGTATTTAAAAGGCAAAATAAAATATAAATCCGTCAGTGTTTTTATATTAAACCAAAGTATATACTACATATATGTGTGGCAATAAGGAAAAAGTGCTTAAGTGATATTTTACAGTTTTGTACGAGGGAAGTTCGGTGTTCACTTTTATATTTTCTTTTTTAATGAAAACATCATTCATTACAAATAATGCATTAAATTTTAAATATAACTTGATGTATTCCATATGAGATTATAAGTCGAAAACAATTTAGCAGCAAGCCCTAGCTAAAATAGCCGAGACTTTACCCAGAGGTATTTTTGAATGTGAAAATTAGGCCACCCCCAACTAAAAATATGCTTACATCGACTTAAGCGGTTTAAAAATCGTTCAAATTGTAAAATAAAAAATTTTATAAAATTATTTTTGATCATTTATTATTATTGAAATATTGAAAATTTTTAAAGAGTAATAGCCCAATTTCTTATAATGATGGGTTTATTCTATTTCAATAGAAATTACATCGAAAAAAAATAATTTCTATAGTGAAAAGAAATGTTCACGTGTCTTGCGCCGGGTTTAAGGGTTTTTTCTTTTGGCTTCGAGGAGTAAAAATTGTATGCTGACTTAGTTTTTGTAACTATATATATATTTTTTTTTTATTTAATGAGTAGGGCAAGAGGATTGATCCAGCTAAAGACTTGGAAGCGTGGGAATGGAAATATTATTTAAACCACATACATACCAACCTAAATTACGACGCAAAGCGCAATATAATTTAGCGCTTAGCTTTTAACCTGATATAAGTACCCTAAATTAGAACGTTAACGTTGCGCCACAAACAGTAATGTGCACTCACTTTGATTAATAAAAAACTCTATATAGAAATAAGATATAAAAATGAAAACGAATGAAAAAACCACGGTACTTTTGCAGCCAACTTCACTTCATTACGCAATGTCAAAATTGGATTTTCCAATTGAAAAGCGTTGACGCCGCGTTATTTCGGTTGGTCTGATACATTTATTTTATTTTGGACAAATTTATATGACAGCCCGTTGTTTAAAACCTGAATTTATCAAACTTGCAATGGGAACGCAAAATCAGTTGTTTATGGTTCTAACGTTAAAACCAGGTTTAAACTTTCGGTGTGAAAACAGTATAAAAGCACATATGTACGATACATATCCAGTTATTTTATATAAATCTGATTTTTTCCTATTCAATTTTATTTCATGCGTGTTGTGCAGTGTTGAGAAAGTTTTTTCGTGCTTATTTCGTATTGGAAAAATTCAACACGCGCCCACCTCTAGCCCTCATTGGTTATTGGTAATTTCATTTATCCGTGCATCATAATTAAATTTTTGTTTAACGATTTATTTAATTTAAGTCCTCGTTTTTTGCGCACTAAATTTCATTTCGCTTTGAATTCTTACGAAATTTATTCTAGCGCGTATCGCCGATTCCAAAAATGATAGTAACTTATCAATACTTTTTTGTATATTTGAAAAAAAAAAATTATTTATTTCTGTTTAAAAATAAAATCCTATACAAAAATAAAAATACAATAATTCTTCCAATTCAGTAGTGCGAACGAATTCAAAAAGAGAACATAAGACATTGGGATCAATCCACCCAAAACTTTTTTATTTTTATTTTATTGTGTACAATTTTTATGTTGTTTTGTGGGGACTTCTTAGCAAAAAGAAAAAAGAAAAAAAAAACAAACTTTTGCGATGATGATAAAAATATAAAATAAATGAAATTAATGCGCGCGCCAAACAAATTGTAAAACTGAACTTGACTGCGAAAAGAAACTTTTATTTTTTTAGGGGTATTTTAGTATAAAAAGAAATATGTATCAGTAAACAGACTGATGTTTGTATGTTTTTAAGTATCTGAAGAATTTACTTTTAAAAATACATCATCATTTTCTTTTCAGTTTGTATTTCGAAATTATTTTTTTAGCATTTCAGTAGGTTAACTCAAGCTTATTTTTATTTGGTATTTTACAAGTTTTTTTTGCTTCATGTCTTTTTCGATTTTAGGGAGTTGATACTTTATATCAACACAAAAACTTTATAATTTTTTCGTTTGTCCTTTTTATTAATTCTTCAGTGAAATAAAGTAACAGAATATAAGTTTCTCTCTCCCTGTGAAAGTTATCTAAGAAATATTGAAAAAAAATTTTACGGCTACATATTAAATTTAAATAAGTTTTGTATTTATATATAAACATTCGCCTTCAGCAAGTGCATAACTTTGACATGTGTGACACAGATTTAAAAATTTTTTCTAATCTTCTAGTCGAAATTTAATTTGAATTTCATATTGTCTGTTGAAACATGTTTTTCTGTTTTTTAAAGGATAATATTTGAAATTTAATAAAGCAATAAACAAATGGAGTATGTATGAGGAAGAACTAAAACAGAACATTTCAAAGGTACTCATGTTTTTGTATTTGTTGTGAAGTTTGCATATGGATTGCATATCGATAGGGCAATAAATACAACGCTTAAGAAATATAAGCAAACATTCTTATGAGTGAAAAATGAACAGTCTTTAATGTCCCATTGTGATTGTGTTTTATACGAGTTGATTTTATCATTAACATTTTTACGAGTTATCGATACAAGATTTAACCTCATGATCGATCAAGTGAGCAGCAAAAAATGTAAATCGGCAGTAAGCAAATGCGTGCATAATAAGTATGAGTCTATTATGAATATCAACCAATTTAGGTTGGATTGTCAGTTGCATAGAACTCTATTTGCAAATGCAGTTGGCGAGGAAAAGCTATAATTTTCAAAAGCCAATTAATTAGCAGGGAAATCGCAAATATTTTTTCTTGTGGGATTTATGAATGAGTATTTGCTAGTGCATATATCTGCATAATTTTCTCATTAAAGCATGTTTTCGCATATTTCAGTCTTTCAAGCATATTTTTAGAATTTTTTGTGTTGGAATTTTTAGAGCATATTTGACGGTTTTAGAACATATTTTGATACTTTATAAATTTTTTTATATCAATTTGCTGTATGCTGGAACAAATTTAAATTTTTATTTTTATTTTTCTTTGTCTAAGTCTCATTTCCAGTTCCATGAACAAACAATATTTCCTTGTGTAGGAAAACATTTTCAATGTATAAAAGTTTATTTACGAGTAGACGTGATAGGCAACGATTTTTATTTGAAAATCTAAGCCAAAATTTTGTGGTTTATTGCAATAACAATTATAAATAGAAAGCCTTTGTTATTTATCCAAAATAATAGCTTAAAAGTTTAAATTCTGATATCCTGATCCCTTTTGTAAGTTGAAATTAAATTTTTATCCTCATTTTTATTGTTTGTTTTTAATTTATTTAATTTTTGCCTTATTTTATATGTATGCAAATAATAATGACTTGTTTGATTAAAAATATATTTTTATTTCCAAATAAGTCAATTTATATTATTTGTATAAAAATATATTTTTAGTTTTTAGTGCATATTTTCAAGTTTTTAATGCATATTGAATGCACATAACACATAGAGCATATTTCTGGTTTCCCTGTTAATTAAGAAGTTTTAGTCACCGAGTGGAAGCTAAGAACTTTCTGATTACACGCTTGTAATTTTTCTTCTACTGACAACCATACCATTGGTATTAGAGATTATCTAGTGTTCAGCAAAAAACAAAATGTTATTGTAATTATCCAATAGTTTTCACAACCAAATAAACAATATAAAAATAAAAGCTTTGATGTCGCATGAAAATACATCCGTTGTCAAAACGGATGGCATAAAGGATACAGAGATGTCAAGAGAGAGAATATAATTGTGTTTTTTAACTTGACACGCTCACACAATCTGTGTCTGTATCTCTGATTTTCTTTTGCAAAATAAAACTTCAATATATTTTTATTAGCTTAAGCTAACAAATTTTGTCACAAAGCACAAGTTATCATTTTATAAACTTCTTCAAACAAACTTATTCCCTAACAATATTAATATTTGTCTGTTGCGACAAACAAACAGTGTTGCAAACTTATAGCTCTTCCCCTCGTAAAAAATAAATAATTTTTAAATAATGTTTCCTGGGACTATTTGAACGCTTAAATCTTCACTAACTGGAATAAAAATTTACTAGTTTATTTTTGTAAGAGCACTTAGTTTCGATAAATTTAAAAAATTTCTCTTTCGCCTACAGCCTGCATAATATTACATAAACGTTGTAAGCAAACTGCCAGATTCTATTCAGATTCTATTGTACTCGTATGTATCTCCAACTCAACTGTTGTACAACTTTTAAAACATGCATACTTAGACTAAATAGAACAGCTGAACTAGCATTTATTTAAATTTGTTTGTGTTATTATAACAGAAAGAAACCTGCTGAACCTGCTGCTGTTAGGATTCTTTTGGATAGTGAGTAAAATTCGAATAATACAACTGCGCCTGCCCAGCAGGTATTTTTAATATTATTTCATGTTATTTGTTTTAATATTATTAACACACTGACACACCAACAGACTCAACACGCAGAGGAGGAACTATGCAAGAGAAAGTGTATCTTTTGTGTGTCAATATATGAAAAAAATGTATTTAGTAGACTGTGTGGCCTTAAAAGTTGCATCATCTAGGTTTGTCATGGCACTGAAAGAACATAATAAATAGTATAAACATTTTTGCCAGTCGGCTTACTAAATAGACCAAGGTCAATTTTAGTACATTTTGCCATTTAAGATTGAACCTAAAAAGTCAGGTAAAACAGATTCGAGTTCAAAACACCATTTGTTGATCTTAAAAACAAATTACTTAATTTTAATGTCTTGTTTAACATTCCCCAACACTTTAGCAATGAATTGAGCAGTTTCTATTTGAGAGTTATAAAGTAATTAACCTTGTTTTATTGCCACTGACTGTTATAAAAAAAAAAATTATCTGGCTGTTGTGTTCTCATATCTTGTTTTGTCTGTCCTTCCTTTGGACGGTCTGTCTGCACGTATCTACATGTACGTAATGTTTGTTTTACACATAAACTTAAATTTATTTCTTATATTTGTCGTTTACACTTAAAGTACCTTTAATAAGTCGTTGGTAAGTGAATTTAATTGCTTCATAAAAATAAAACTTCAAGCTCATAGGGCATATGTACGAGTATCTGTAACTCAAGTAAAATATCTTAAGACTTGGTAACAAGCACTAAATGAAGTCATTAAAATAACACGTAATTGTAATTAAAATTTGTGTATGTGTGTACAATAAATAATAAAAACAAAACAAACATATTTTTGCTAAATATCTTTTTTTTATTTGTTGTGCTCAAAAATGCTCGTCTATAATTAAAACATTTTGTATGTGAGGAAGGTTTGAATTTTGCATTGAAACTCTAATTTAAAGAGATGACAGTTGATACAAAAAACACATTTGTTAATTCAATTAAAAGTTAAATCTAACTGCGCCATGAGTTGGTTTAAATGAAAATATGCAAACAAGGAAAACGATTTTAAAAATTAGTTTAATTAGAAGCAAAACAGAAAACACAATTTACATTAGAAATTTCAAAAAATGCTCATCGTTAGCGTTGTCACTTATACGATCTACATACATATGTGTATCTTTATTTGCCCATAAGCTCTACTATTTTTTACACGGCTTTTTTACAAGAACTGGAAATAACACGGTTTAAAAATAAGAACAAATGATTACATTTAGCGCCTTATCCCTTCTTGCTCGATAAGTGTCGAAGTTAATTTTTAATCATTCCAAATTTCCAAAAAAAAAAAAAATTTAATGCACCTTTTCATATGCAAATTTTTTTTTTTTTGAAAATTCGTCTAAAAATGGCGGAGATATGCTCGTTAATATTAAATATATATAATAAGAAGTAACATACAAAAAAGTGGGCACAAAAGTGGGCGTAGTTGGAAAAAATGAGTCTATAGTTCATTTCAGAGTCCCAGTTAAATGTTGTGAAAACTTCAGGAAGAGGTCTGGTCTCCTAAAAGGTACAAATAAACTAACAAACAAAAAAAAAAACAAAAAACACACCTCACTTCACTTTTTTGCACGTTTTACTCAGTAAATGTTTGGATTCTTTTCAACTTGCACAATTTTTTAAAGATATGAAAAACGTATCAACAAATTTTGCATATGTTGCATGTATTTTCTTACACGATTTTTTTGCACGATTTCCTTAGGAACGTGTCCACCGTGCAAAAAAAGAATTGAGTGTAGTAGTAATAAAGTTCATTCTTTACTTGTCGTATAATTAATTGTATACAAATAGGTTTGTCTGTAGATATATCTAATATTTAAAATAATCTAAAGAAACAATCTTTCAACTTTAATGTAAAGAATTTATAGCAATTTGAACTTTTTGCTTCCGAATATGTAGTCCGTGGGTCTGTTTCTCAAAACTTGCAAGTGTTGTAACACAAGTAAAATAGTTGTGAAAATATAGTATTTACATGTAAAAGTTTATTTCCACAACTATTTTACTAATAATACAGTAATTGTAAGTTTTGAGAAAGAGCCCTCCTGCTTTTTAAATCAATTCGCTTTATCTTATGTTATTTGGAAAAGAAATTTTAAAGCTGGGCTGTTGACATGTTCTATTTTATTTTTGACATGCTTATTCCATTTTTATTTAAGATGGTGGCATTATAAAAGGTGAATTTTTAGCAACTGTCTTTTTGGCAACACTATTTTTGGCAACCCAGCTGTTTTCGTGTATCAGGTTACTGTTAAACAAATTCAGTTTGATCTATAATTTAACTATGAATTGGCTTACAAACGAACAACGCTTGCAGATTATTAAATTTTATTATCAAAATTAATTTTTGGTTAAGAAGTGCACTTCTTCCATGTTATGGTTAGTCTGGACGACCTTCTGAGGCGGCTATTCGGAATCTTGTGATTGAATTTCACACCGAAATTACATTATTGAACGTTAAACCAACACGCATATGTAGAATGTGGACAGAGGAAAATATCGCAGCAGAGATCGCAGAAAATATCGGCGCCATTCGCAGCAATTAGGCCTCTGTTATTTTTTTTTGTTTGTCCAAAATGGAGAACTGGACCTGGCTGGCATGTGATTTTAGCTAGACGATGCCATATGCCACACATCACGCGAAACAATGGCCCAATTGAGAGGCAAGTTCGGTGAACAGTTTATTGACCGCTTTGATCGTGCGATTTAACGTTTTTAGACTATTTTTTGTGCGGCTATTTAAGGCTCATGTCTATAGGGTCAAGCTGGCAATAGTTTGTCACACTGGAAGACAATATTGAAGAATTTATTCGCGAGAGTATGCCAAAATTTGAACCAGCCTATGAACCATTTCGTATCCGCGGTCAACATTTACATCTTTAGACATTGAATTATATACAAAGATAGTTCTACCGACTCAAATAAATTATTCATACATTTTTCTAAATGTTATGTGTTTTTTTAAATCTGATCCTTAATCCGTGACCACTATTGTTCGCTCGCGTCATATCGTTCCCAGGAAAATTGATCCACATCTGCGAAAATGTCAGTATAGTAGTTAAAATTTAAAGTTTTCCGAAAAATTACTGAAAACCTCGAACTTTTAGAAATTCTGCCGAGGCAGGTTTTTAGAAAACTACTTGGGCTTTAATATATGACCAACATTGTACGCCCGCATTGACTCCTTCCTAAAAAAATTCATGCTTTTCAGAAATAGATTCATTTTTTTTTGGTCTGGATTGAGTCATTTACTGGAAAAGCCCTTTGAAATGCATTAATCGAATATTTATAGCTTAACAGAGCTCTGTGAAAGCACATAATTTGAGTCAAGGGTTATGAATTTTAAAATTTAACTTCACACATGAATTTTGCAACAAATACATAATTTTGTGGAATATTTTAACCCATTGCGTCCCCATTTACGGGTACTTACGAAAAAAAGAAAACGGAAAAAATGTCAAAGGTGCTGTTGGCTAAACTACCAGTAGTTAGTGCATTGACTAATGAAGCAAGTCGTGACTGAGATCGCGGGATATATGCAAGAAATAACATAACACATTTTTCTGATTGTGCATGTGTGTCACATTGTGTTAATTATTGTGGGCTGTTTAAGTAATGAAGGCATGACATTGGTCACGGAACATTGAAAAAGCGGGAACTAATACTAACAATCCACACTAATGTATATCACAGTGTCGTCAATCGTGCCGGTGTTGTAACAGTAACCAGCAATGAAGTAAAATAATTACTAAAAATTTCTACTACATACCTTAAAGAGTTAGTACGAAAGCTTTTAAAAAATCACCCAATATAAACAAAATGATAACAAAAACAATTTTGTTTATTTTACGAAATTTCCAATTTTATAAAAATGTTTTATTTTCTTCTAAATTCAATAAAATAAACCAAAAATAATTGCACGCAATAACTTTTGTAATCTAATGAAACTCGTAAAATTACGAAATCTGTTTTCCTTCACAAGCTACAAATATTTTCGTAAAATTTAGAAAATTTTCGTTTAGTGCGCAAAAATTAATTAAGAAAAATATTCCGTATTTTTAGGCATGAAATATTTTGAGTGTGAAATAATCTTTTATTATGAGAAAAATAAATAAAGTAATGTGGCTAAATTTAAATTCGTTCTGCACCGAAATTTACATGGCAAACAAAATGCTTACAATTTTGTAAAAATCTGAAAACGCAACTATCTTATAGTTTTGCATTTTCAATTCTGTTCCGTTCAATGTTTAAATATCTATTGATTTCAAAATCTGTTCGTGCTTAAAAATATTTTAGTTGCACTTTCAGAAAATTTATGTTCGATCATTCATTACGATTTAAGTAAAACTGTATGTTTGGATTTAAGGAAAACATTTCTTTAAATATGTAGTTAAACATAATTCTATGACGTTTACTTAACTGCACAGTGGGAATAAAGACTTTCTAAAGTTGGCAAAAGCTGCTACAAAATTGACAATCAATTTTTCGAAAACTTATATAGATCAAACGTTTATAGATCAAGATCGGAATAAGAAAGAATACCAAACGCTTTCAAATGGAAGACGAAACGTTAGCTGTAACGAACGAAAACGAAAATAAAAAACTCCGCAAACGTTGTTAAAACAAACCCGAATCTTGTTAAACAAAAAGCCATGTCTAAATTAAAGGGACAAGTATTTTTTTGCTGTTGAAAATTCTCATGCCTATACAATTTGTGTAAAACAAACCAGCAGGCGGCAGAGTTTTGCAATTAGAAAATCCGATTTTGACAGCGCGTGAAGTTGTGAAGTTGACTGCTAAGGGGCCATTCACATATTTCGTAACGCTATTTCGGAGTTTTTACACACCCAACAACTTGTGTTGAAAGAAATAATAGAAAATAAGAAAATTTGTTTTTTTCTTTAATATACATATAATATACGTAGATCAAAAGATTTCCTCCTTCAGACTTATTATTTAATTCTCTGTAGCTACAAATCCATAGAGGCGATTTACCGATTTTTCGCTATGAATTAAATTTTGTAGCTTGAATTGCGATCTAGATTTATATTCATGAGAACCGCCATTGCACCCATGTAGTATCATGTCTTCAGACATTTCTGCAATCATACTGACATAAGAAACGGATTTTCATTTCAGAAAAACTTTGTTGAACTCAGTACCAATATCCATCTTATACAAAGAAATATATATGTTATATCTCAACAGGTATGTCGTTAATTTGTATGTTACGAAGTTTTATAAACGGCAAGTTTATAGAATCATTGTGATTAAGCGAGCTTCTGTAATGTCTACTTACTCTAGTTTGAGGTATTGGAAGATGCAAATTAAGAAAAATACCTAACATATTGTACTGACACTAATGCATGAAATACAGATGATATTACTTCCATTCTTTGGGCGGAGTATTTCAAATATATTCAGGACTAATCACATTTCCATCCATAACCATCATATATACATACGAGTATGTGCGTATGCGTTTGAGTATTTTTTTTATATAATAAGACCAACACTCAGAAGATAACCCCCACTCATGCAATGCATTGCGCAGGAAAATTTTCTTGAGGAAAGAGAATCTTTTGTGCGTCTGAAATTCCTGATATTCCAAAAAATTTTACACATTAAACCGTTCATAGGTCTGTGTTTCAAGCTTTATTTATGAACCAGTCCTTGAAATTATATTTCAAGTATCTAGAAAAAACTACTCCATTGCATGATATGCTTCAATCTTTTATATTTAAATAATGGAACGGACTCGAATAAACTGAAATGGCATGTGGGCAATAGTCACACATTTGCGAATATTCGTTGTTCGTCAAAAGTTAATTTACTGGCAACCAAGCGGAAATAAGAAGTAAACCTAAAGAAATAGCGAATATTTATGAAACCAATACTTTTCCTTTGCTCAACATTTTATTGCTTTTTTTCTAATTGCTATAGCACAACGCATTGCATGTGTTGGGGTCATCTACTAATTACTGGTTCAATCAAAACATACATACACATTCCGCCAATAAAATTGTTTGTCAAAAATAGCGTTTAACAAGAAAGATTTATACACACGTGTCATAAATTCCTCCACAATTAATCACGCTCATTAAAATGAATTTGTTCTGCTCACAAATAAAATTAAAACGACTTACATTTTGTGAATCATAACCAAAACCGAAATCACGAATATTTACCTGTAAAGAAATAAAAATATAAAAGAATTGTTTAATTAAGTGTCATTTACATTAAAACATGATTCAAATTCTAGAATTATTATTAAATGAATTATTGTAGAATATATGGCCCCAATTAAAGAAACGAAAACCCACCCCTAGAATATCAATATGGCTGAGGAGACCCACCCTTCAACGGCTCTAAATCAACTAAGGTTAATTAGTTTTTAAAGAAAAAAAATAAATACTTGACCATATTATAATGCCAGTTTAGTTAAGATGACAGCCAAACGCTAGTTATCCAGTTTCTACAATTATAAACCCTAACTAAGCACAAAAGCAAAAAATAAATTCAATTAGTAATTAGCACAAAACTTTTTCAGAAACAAAGAAGAGTGAGTTGGAAACGATTAAAATAATATTCAAAGCACACGTCAATGAATTCACGAATGAGAAATATTTTGTTATTTGGCGGCTTCAAATTTCAAATTAACCATAAAAAGGTCTTACCAAATGCGAAATAGAGCCGGAAAAATACAACAACTACTAAAATGATTTTCTTAATTACTGATGGCATTCGCTTCACGCGAGTGTGTATAAAAATTAAAAGCACCTTGTACAAAAAACCCCTGCTCAGCTTAAAAGCGACATGCATTTACCGGCACAAGCAGCAAAATACGAGTAAAACCTTTAAAACATTTGTCAGCAACAATAATGGAAAAACATTCATTAAACAGAAGGTGTAAATTGAAATAATGAAAAATTCATTAAGTCATACATACATACATACATTCATGACAGAATTCATTCATTTCTTGTGTAGAGACTCGAGTTCAATCATTTTGATACTTATTCGTTGCGAATTTACTCATTAGCACCTTCGTCTTACGACGATTTCACTTGATTTATTTTTCAAAGAAACTTCACAGAAATCAAAGAAGTCTGCAGTATCTCGCTCATCCAAGTATGTCAGGAGCATATGGAAGGAACACTCAGCTAATTATCACAATTATTGCTTAAATTTACAAATTGATATGAAATTGATTAGTTGTTGTCGAAAGCAGTAAATGCTATTGTTATTGTTGTTGTGCTTCAAGCCAATAAGACTGTGTAGATATTTATGAGTTGAAAGGAAAAAATATATAAAAAAGCTAAGGCCAGTACCTTGATACAGTTGCATGTTTTTATTTGTTTTTTTATCGAAAATTATTCCCAAATATGAGATGATCTTCAATATATTCGATATTAGAAAAATTCATGATTCATAATTAATTTAAAAAACTTTTTAAATACACTACACAGAAAAAAGTATTCACCAATTAATGGTTTCAATTAATAATTTAATTGATTCAATTAAATTTTTAATTGTATTAATTAGTTTGAGTGGAAAAACTTAATTGATATTATCAAATTGTTTATAGGTGAAAATTTAATTAATTTTTTAATTAATATTACAAATATTTTAATTAAAATTACAAACTCATTTATATTACTTTTTTGTGTGTACGAATTTAAACGTTTATGTAAGTGGGTGCGACCTTTCCATCTGTGTTGTAAAGAAATCGAATTATTTTCTTATATTTTCTGTCTTTTTCTAGTTTCTGGTTTAATCTAAGAAATATTTATACTTTGTTAACAGCAAAAAAAGTGACACATGTAAATAAATGCAGTAACAATATCTACTACAGTTTTAAGTATTGTAGATAGTGTAAGCATAGTTAACTAAAAGTGTATGCATTTTGTTGCTGTCGAATTTTAAATTTATCACAATTTACCAATAGCAAACAGTGAATTCTGCTATTTAAATAAAAAACATATCCCACTTGTTGCGACTGCGCGACGCAAAGATGGGTGTTGTGGTTATCAGCCTATGTGCGTATGTATGTGTGTTCCTTTTCAGTTTTGATGATTCTTACATCAAAATCCTGGGAGTGCCACTAAAGATATGACAGTAGCCAAAACTCAATATGGCGGCCAACAGACGCCATTTTATAAATGGGTATAATTCGACAGGTATTTTAAAATCATATTTAGGTTTCTCTTCTGATTTTTCATTTCGAATGACCGTTTAGGATATTTAACGGTTCAAAATTGGTCATGCTATCCATTTTTATATTATAAATTTCAACTTAAACATGTGTAGCCTATTCTTTAACATCCGAACTTACAAGCAAATTTGTGAAAACGCTTCGGTAGTTACAACAAAGATGTTTATTTTAATAAAAATAATTTCAACTAACAACTGTTTTAGTATAATTAAGGTGAAAATAGTAAAATTTTTAAAGTTGTTGGTGCAATTTTAAGATTCTGAATCCAATCCCTGATTCTTACATTCCTTTTTTTTAGCAATAAGTTAAAATTGAAAAATTTTGATTTCAGGCCCTTTAGAGGATATACTAAATATAGAGGCATTTTAAATGAACTAAGCGGTAGATTACTCAGAGAATTATATGAATTTGATGACGTTACCTGCTCTTCCAATTTTCACACCCTTTTCGCTGAAAGCCAGTTTTCATGCTCTTTCCTTCTGCCCACCAAGTGATGTGTGTTTCAGATTTTTTTTAAATAGATAGGTGAATTTACCTTTGACCGGCGAATTTAATATAATATGTGGACGAAAAAATACACTAGTGTGGACGATATTTATCTATTAAAATATGTTTGCAATTCGTCTCGAAAAAATTGTTGACCATGTTTCTCTACTTCTCTCTGTCAAGGAGTTTTTAGTTCATAAAGTTTCAAGTAAGTACGTCAATTTTATTTATTATTACATATGTATACATATATGGGTTGGGGTCAAGTGCCCGAAATTTAAGATCCCGAATTCAAAATACCGAATTTCAGAATCCTGATTTCAAAATGCCGAATTGCAAAATCCTGAATTTCACAATGCCGAATTTAAAAATCCCGAATTTTATTATTCCGAATAACTGTACAATTAATCAGGATACTTAATTCAATAAATAAGTTTTTCAATCTTGGTTCACATACAAATGTACGTACATACAAATATGAAAAAATTAGAATACAGACTAATCGAAAGTCTAGCCAAAGAGTTGATTGTTGCTAAAACAGCAATCGAGAAGGTAAAATCGGGGAGAGCAGTTCCCCACAATTAAAAAACTTAAAATTCGTGCTTAAAAACAAAGAATATATGGACAAAGTATTTATAAACTATAGCAATTAATCTTGCCTTTTAGATATCAATTGAAATGTGTAAATAAAAAATAAATAAATAAAAACAAAAATTTAAAATTTTTATTTTTCGGGATAATCCTAATTCGGAATTTAATTCGGGATTTATAAATTTAAGACTTCAAAATTCTGAATTTTAAATATCGGGATTTTGACATTTCGGGATCTTAAAATTAGGGATTTGATACTATCCCTACTCGTATAAATATGTATCTGTACCATTTGTTATGCATGTACTCGTATTTATATTTTACCAGTTGTTTTAAAATTATTTAAATCAGTCTTACATTCGAAATAAATCTATATTTTTGAGTACTATAAAACCATAACAATTAAAATACAATCTACTCTTTTAGAAACTGTTACCACCACAGTCTTTTTGTTAAACAACATGTTGCAAAACTTGTTTTGTTTTTCATTGCATTTTTTTGCTTTTTCCATCTTTCATGCCTGCAGACCAAGTAATAGTGAGAACCTTTATGTGTTTCCTTTTTTTTCTGAGTCTTAAAAAAAGTGATAATAGCAGAATTTTTAATTAAGTGATTTTTTTCTCGCTTAAATACCAGCAAAGCAACACTTTTTTTTAAACCTTTTGGCTCTAAAATAAGCACTTTAGAGGCAAAAACTTTTTATAATTAAACGTAATTAAATTAAAAGTGTTAATAATGAATGTTGTTTAAAGAATTATAAATATTAACTACAACCATGTTGACTGCATTAAAAAATTAAAAAAAATTATCATAACATTTTAGTTAAAGTGTCACATTTAAAATAATGAAAAGAATTTTATAACTCAATCTTACACACTTCAGAACAGGCGAAAAATTCAGTGTCAGTTCACTATCGCAGCAAAACATTAATGTTTTGACATTAAATATGTGCATTTATTGATTAAAGGAAACAAAATAATAAAGGCATCGCAAATTTTGTTGAACAAAAACATTAACTAATTAATATACGAGTATTATCAGATTAGTTTTTATGGGTCAAGAACAGAAAAATTAAGGATAAATAACAAGTTTTATGCGATAATGTTTTAAATAGTTCTTAATGTTTCAATATTAGAGGAAATCATTAATCGTTGCATATCTGGGATATGTGCAGTAACATTCTGCTACAAGGTGTGAGTATAGTTTATAAATGCTTAATTAACTTATTGTAACAATTGATTTTTGAAACATTAAAGAACACAAGACATAACCAAGGATGATAGAAGCTACTTTTCTACTTTTTGCAAACACGGAGACTCCATTGCCGATATCACCGGTATAATCAACAAAGCCCGGACCGCATTCCATTCCCCGTACAGAATATGTAGAACTAACAATGTAACTCCCATTTTTTTTTAAGAAAATCGATATTTCGATATATGGAAACGTATTTACCTAAAAATGTTGTAAAAATATTCCAAATTTAAAATAAATACGCATAATAACATATCGATAATTTGCTTAAGTATGGCCATAACCAGGGAAACCAGAAATATGCTCCAAAAGAGTTCTTTATGCGCATCCAATATGAACTAAAAACTTCGAAATATGCACTGAAAACTCCAAAAATATGCGCTTAAAATTAACATAAATTGGATTATTTGGAAATTCAAATCTTATTTTAATTCAGCAATTTAATAAAATTTGCATATAAAGCAAGACAAAAATAAAACAAACAGAAGAAGGAAACAATAAAAAAATTAATTAAAAGAAAAATTTAACTTTTACTTCAAAAGCGATCACGGTATCAGAATTAAAACTTTGGAACTGTATTTTGAAGAATAACAAAGCTTTTTATTTATAATTGTTATTGCAATAAACTATTCACCTAACTTTTTAAATAAAAATCACCGCCTGTCACATCTAAACAAAAATACCTCAACTGATGTAATCGGGCCAGCGTTCGTCACAATTACCAAACCAAGTTTTTATTGAAACTAAGGTCCAGTAAGGATGTTAAAACACATGTTTCACCTGTTTAAGTTGAAATTTGAAAAACATAAATCAATAGTATTTGTTCCAGCATTAAAATTTAGTAGAAAAAATATTGGAAATGAACGATTTAAAATTTTTAATTTTCTTGTTTCGTTTTTCTTCCTCAAGATTGTTTACAAGTGAGTAAAAATTAAAAAATTTTAAACCGTTCATTTAAATTTCAACTTAAACACGTGTAGCATGTGTTTTAACATCAGAACTCACAAGAAAACGTATGAAATCGATTCTGGAGCCAGAACATACGCAATGGTCTTTTTAAAGTCTAACTTCATAATGGTAGCAAAATATTGCTTGCATATAATATTGAAAATTAAATTTTGACAGAGAAAAGTGGAAATTTTTAAAATATTAAAATAAATTTTTGTTTAAAAAGTACCAAAATATGCCCTAAAAGTGCCAAATATGTTCTGAAAATTAGACTGAATTATGCAAAACATGCTTTAAAGGTTAAAATATGCAAAAATATGCCAAAATTCATAAAAAGTTCTGAAACGGATAAATATCTTAATTCCGCATTGATACATCAGTCAAGAAAAAACATGCAATTGCATATTTGCGGTTTCCCTGGTCATAACTCAAAAAATAGACTTTTTGAGATAATAGCATAGAATTAAAGCTCATATCGTTATGAATATTGTGTAAAAATTTCGTACAAATATCTTGTTTACTCAACTCTTGAGAGAAAAATTAAATTTTATTTTTCCATTAAGTTTTGTGTACATTGAAAACTTTAAACTCACAAGGAACATAAAAAAAAGGTAGCAAGAAATATTACAGCACAAAACCCACATGAACTTTGTTGGTATAAATGACCATGACACTTCTCAATGCAGCGTTACATTGTCAAAATTTATAGCTCTTGTAAGAAATGTCAAACACCATACAAAACTCAATATTTTAGAGTGATTGTCGACGATAATAAGAGCGTAGTCTTAGCCCTATACACAACAAAAACAATTTGACATTTCGCTTAATTAACGAACAAAATTCGCCTGGCTTAGTGGGGTCACCTTAGAGATGCGTCTTGGCTGCTATTATGAAATTTATCTTTTTCTTCTCATCACTAGCAATCGTATAAAATATCGAAACCCTATGCACGTGGAAAATTAGAATTAGTTTTTTTTAATTCGAAAAAAAAACGTAACACTATTCGCACATGCATTTTAACATTTAACCGCATTCTTTTGGGAAACACCGTTCAACACAATCCTGTAAATAAACCCATACGTTTTGATAGGTTCTTAAATACTCGTTGCAATAAAACGGTTTCATTATAAACATTTTAATAATTTTCCAACGTCAGCAAGAGCGTTTAGTAACTTTTTCATCTGAGTGTAAAAGTAAAAAAAAAACAATATCTTTAAAGCTGTTACAAATATTTTAACTATATATACTTTCCCCACTCCTATACAAAAATATTTTCAGAGCAAATTTTTCAATTAATCCATTAATTTATTTCACTCGTTCTGGCTTTGCTCAACACATCGCAGAATGAATATAATTTATTATAATTCTAGACTTTATTGGGCTTTTATTTCCATTCTACAGACACAACAATAATTTTGAGTTCATGAGACATGATCATCATAAATACAATTAACAATTTTATATGTGTATCATTTTATTAGAGTTGATGAACGTTATGATTCGCAAAATCATTGAAGATACTGAACTAAAATGGAAGCAACAATACTAAATTATGTGTAAGTGATGATTTACTACTACACTGCATAATATGCAAATATAGTGGGATGCAAAAGTAAATAACACTGTGTAGCAAATAAAGTGAAAGTTCCAAATATATATCTACTACAGAGCCCTAGCGCTGTTCAGACTATGGTACTATTATATTTAGTAGTTAAGCGCTGTTCCGACTATTATATTTTGGATTAATATATGTTAAAATATCAAATAATACGTGCGATAATGTGAGTGCAAAATGTCATGACAAATGGCAAATAATACGATAGAAAATTTGACATCTCATAAGACTTGAAAGTTTTCTGCAATTTTTCTAAACGATAAGACTTTTTTATCTGTACCTGTATTCTATAACATTTTGCGAAACGAAAATCGTAATATTTATCGACATATTTATTCAATTGCGGAAACGGAAATGTGATTCCGTAATTTTTTTACGATAGTCTCCATCTTTATCTTACTCACCAATTTATTCAATATTATGTGGTATGTATCTCTGTATAGAAAATTTGAAAATAAGAGATAAGCACAAATAATGATAAAGAACAGCGAATATCGCTATAATATATTTTATGATTTTATCAGGCTAAAGTTCGTATCGCTTTTTAAGCCAAATTACATGTGATAATTATTAATGAACAAATAAACCCAAAGTTAGTTGTAAATATTCTGACAAACACGTAGTTGAACGGAACAACCGGCTGTTTCGAATATTTACAACTAACTTTGGGTTTATTTGGTCATTAATAATTATCACATGTAATTTCGCTTTTTAACGATACGAACTTTAGCCTGATAAAATCATAAAATATAGAAACAAATGAAGTTCGAACAATAATAATTAAAATTAACTATCGTTAAAATATGTTACAGAATTAAAAAATCGATAAATTTTCGTTTTATTTATTATAGCGATACGATTATGGTGATAAAAGTTACTGAATCTATGTACTGATGATGGGTGTCCCATTTTTACAAAAACAGTTGAAAAGTCGTCTGTTTCTACGCCGGTGCCGCACCTTTATTTATTATATTTTTCTTCGACTTAAATTGGCTCTAAATTTTTAATTTGTTTATCGTATTGAAATATACTTCGTGTAAGCCATGTCTGAAAATTAACTAAATTTTTTTAATATTCTCTTCTTTCTCATATCAATTTAACCGTCGAACATTTTAAGAGGCCGGCACGGTACGTCCAGGAAACTGCTCTGCCGCCTCAATTCAACGATTAACACAATCATATTATTTCTGAACAGCTGTTTGCTTTTTACTTATGTTTTTCATTTTATTTGAAATGTGATGGTGTGAACACAAAATGTCAACTTACGCTAGATTTTTTTACAGTCGAAGCACATGTCGTAAGATTTCTTTGTCATAAAATGTGATGAAAGTCTTTATAACTGTTTAATGACATTGATGGACTTTTTATCTTTTCACAAATTTGATAAACAGATTTTTATTATAGTGGTTGATGCATCAACTACGAGTATTACTACCAACTTTTTGACATTGATGACCGTAAGATGTTATAAGAACTCAATGTCATAAATGAACACTTTAAACAAAGCAATTTTTAGGAATTACATTACAAGTGCATCATATAAAAAAGTATTCTATATAATTTGAAACCACAATATAAATAAATAATACATATAGGCATTTCCACTAGAAAGTTCACTTTGTTGTCACGTGCGAAACAAGCAATTCGCAATGTTACTCGATTTTGCTTAAAATTTTACAGCTGCTGACCCTATACAAATATATATATAAAGAATTAAAAAAAATTTCGTTTTCTTTGAAAAAAAACAAACATATTTGTTTGGTGTCGCACGCTGCAAAAAGTTGGAATTACTGTGCAAATGCCAATACGTAAATACATCACTGGAATAAAAATGTGAAGTAATGCTAACTACATATAACATGACAATTTGTTGCTGCCGTGAAATTAATACTTTGCAAACAGATACAGCGAATGCAGCAAAAAGCTTTATTCTTGCTTAAGTCAGTGCTTACTGAAGTTTTATTTACTGATTATTTAGTTGCTCTAAAAGAATAAATTTTGAAAAAGTGAAACAGAAGAAACGTGTTTATTGATAGAAATCTTGAAATAATTGTCAATCAAACTTCACATGCTATATAAGAAAATAAAAAATAAATAATAGTTACTCTGAATAACAAATGACATACAAACAAGCATGGGCTGTAACTACACTAAGAGAAACACTGATCATTTTATTTATATATGTAGGTCTGTATGTACGAGTATATAGTATATGTAAATCTTATTCGTATGTTCATACATATATGGCTTTTTTAATCAAATATTACAATGTGCTTAAAATCAGATGCTTTCCGAAAATCTCCAATAGATCTCTATTTTATATCGTTTATAATCTTCTTAAAAATAACATCAGATTTTCATATAACATCATTGTCATATTTATATATTTTCTGTGATCTCATAACATAAAAAGCATATTTAATAAACTGTAAACCTCGTAAAGTGATTTTTATTTAAAAGCGCTGCTGAAATAGAAAACTAGTTTGATGGAAGAATCCTCATCTTACAGTTTTAACATACAATTTTTATTATACGTTTAGACAAGTTCTTTCATAGAAAATAAGACACTGATGTTTCACCGAAAATAACCAAAGTGGTTCGAGCCGTAGAAGTTAATAACAAAAACACAAACAATATTATGGTAGAGAAAATCCTTAAACCCTAAAATCCGTCCAGAAACCTTTCGACATACGCATAAAACTTTAATTTTCCAAAAATTAAGCATTGTCATTAGATTTATTTGCCATATAAAAACGTACTTTTCTGATTGCCAGATTTAAGTACTCGCTTACAAATAACAATACATACGATTCTAATAACACTGTGCGACAGTAAAAAATCCACACGGTTGTGACAGTATAGGTTCTACGAGTATAGTACTACCAAAGGGTAGTAAAACCCTATATTCAGTTTGGCGATTTATTTTTTACCAATTTTTGTTGGTTTATGGGCCTCAACAGATTTCGAAAATCAGTGCGCATCTAAAAAATTTTGTCATCAGTTTTTGGCCAACAGCTAATTCAGACTTAGTGATAGCGCTTAGCTATATATAGCAATAATGTAGCTAAGAGTCTACCAAACAAATCTTGTCAACATCTTATGCCCAAAATTTTTTTCATTGTTCATTTTTTTGTGCAAAAATTAAGGAAAAAAATTTTTTTCACTTTTTTCCGAATTCAATAAAATTTTTAATTGTATTAATTAATTTGAACAGAAAAAATTTATCAATATTATCAAATTGTTTATATGTAGTTTGAAATTTAATTTATTTATTTATTGATATTACAAAAATTTTAATTGATATTACAAAATTTTTCATATTACTTTTTTGCGTGTAAATATATTATCAAATAAACAAAGTGACTGGTAATCCAAACCAGTTTTGCTTGTATGGCAATAGTTTTATACAGGTATCTGAAAGTTTTCCTATTAAAAATTGTTGTAATTTTTAAATTTATATTTTTTATTAAAAACTTCATCATACATACTATAAGAACATTTGAAATTGAAGGAAAAATATTCGCTGTAGCTTCGCTTAACGCGGTCTATAGGATCGAATCTGTTCAATAAAGATTCAATCGTTGCACATATTTGCTTATTTTATCCTCGTTTTCGTAGCAGAACATTTTTTAAATACTTGTCTTTTTTATATTCTTAATTTATATTTATACTTTTACTTGGACGTCATCCTGCGTAATTGTTCGACTTTTTAGAAAATGCAATCCTGACCTTACTAGCTATTAATGATTTCTGAAAATTTCCATAAGCTTCATTAGATGAGAGTTGCATGTATTATTTCAAAAGTCGTACGATTATGAAGAATGGTGAATACTAGCCTTAAAGTATTAATTGTAGTTAATTTTTTTGATATTTTGGAGAACTGCACTCATATCATAATCATAGATTAAATTGAATCCCGTTTTTTTCCTTTTGAACTTTTTCTCGCGATGTTCTTTTTTATGTATTCCTCCATTATGTTTTCCACATGATACCAGTCTCATTAAAAAGTGTAATGGTCCAATACACAACATTTTGATTCACACGTAAATGTCGTAGTTTTATAAACGCTGGTTAAGATTTTCGGTACAAATACAAAGCACTAGCACTTGTTTTGCTACGTAAAATGATACGCTTCCGTAGGTTGGATGAAATGTAATGTAACAGACTGAAACTTAAAAAAAATTATACGCTGTCATTAGTCATTTGACTGCAACATTATGTATCTTTTCGAAAAAAGACTTAAGAATTATATTCTGACTTAACCTGACGAGACATCCCACTGTAGGCGGGATTATCCGTCTTTTCATAGGTCGAGTCAAGTTTACCTGATCAGTTTTTGTTCAATTTTCTCTTGACACCTGCATTTGCATTCATAAACACTTTCAAGTTTGTTTCATCTAGTTTCATCAGTTTGCGTTTTGTTCAAATGACAAAATAAAACGAAAAAAGAAACTTGACTGGTACGATCAGGTATGTCATTCTCTTTTGCTCTCACTCCTAAAAACTCAAGACATGACGAGTCAGACCTGACGTATGTGAATCACGGCTTACTAACAAATATTAATTCCAGATATTTTTCAAGTGTAGGTATTGCTTAACTTGCCAAAGCCCTGTATGCTACTCTGAAATGAAAATCATTCATTCAGGGAATGACACTGTTTCATTAAATGTTCTACATTATATTAATGAAACTTTTCATTAATGCAATGAGCAATTAATTGTGTTCTTCGCTGCACTTCGAACGGGTAGGGAAGCCCAAAACTTTTTTTTTGGTATTATATTGTGATTATTTCATACATATATATAATATATTTATTCAAAAACAATTTTTTCTATGGTTATAAAAATCCTCTTTAGTTGAGTTGCTTCAAAATTTATTTCTGTTGAAATTCTAAGAGATACTTTTTGAGTTCAAGATTAGAGACTATATTAGTTTTAGTCTTTGTTTCTAGCTTTTAAGTTGACAATGGTATGGTTTGGCAAATTGTGGTGGCTTAAGCCTACATTAGCACTGGCAATCTGTTCTATAAGTACTTCACAAGTACGAATTATTTAAAAAATTAACTACACAATTTTACATGGTTTGACCATTTTAAGTGATATTTTCATTTGAGTGTATTAAATTTATATTTCTGCTTGCATTCTGCTCCAGTATGAGCTGTTCGTTTGTGTGCAGCAAATAAATAAATAAATATTTTAGTGTTGCCACTGCGCTGGTGGCATTTAATGTGCTTTTAATAAGTTTATCAGCGCCATCAGCAATTTCGGTATCCGCTTTTATTGTACTAGCTCTCTGTTGGTTTGTCTCTTCGTCAGTCCTTCATGTAGTCTCTTGACTTTGTATAATTTCGTATCACGTAAGCACACATGTTTGCCACAATATGTTGTACAGTGAACACATGTGTATATGCACATTTGTTTGTACAGTCATTGTATGCAAGTATGTCGCATTTTATGAACAAGTGAATTTTTAATTAATTTCAAACAATACTGTTTAAGCAGACAAAAAAAGTTACACACAAAATCCTTAAACATGGCTGCAAGTACGAGTAGTAAATAGAAGTCGTATGTTTGAAAATCTAAAACGACCGCAAAGAAACCAAGAACAAAAAAAAGATGAAAATACATTTAGATAAGCAAATTACTGGCGCTTTAGATCAAAGTTAATACGACAATAAAAAAGAAAAAACACACAAGTACAAGTATTTTTAAACTTGAAAATTTGTCAGGTTTTAAGCATTTTTTAGTTAAGTCTTACAAAATATTATGTTAACAAAAAAATTATGTTTAATACGCTGCTTCGTCTTCTTTTGCAGCTCTGTAGTTGTACGTAACATTAATTAAGTTATCGTGTTGTAAAACAATTGAACAATTGACTTAATCCATTGTTAAGATCAGCTCGTGCGACACAACCAACAACAATGAAAGTTTAATTTTGTTCAGAAAACGGAACAAGCAGCAGCAATATTGGTAGTAACAACTTTATTTTGTAGCAACATCGGCAGCGAGCAATCGATCGATTGCATACGTGATATAAAAACATTCTCTGGGGAGTGGTTCTGTCTACAGTTGAAACCGTATTGAACGAACAAGCTTTGTGACATACTCGTAAAGTTGTATTACCACATGGACTTAATACAAATTATGATGTCTAAACAACTTTAGAAATATTTTCATATCCTTCACCAATGTCACTGCCATTTTGTTTTTCGTTAGAGGACTGCCCCAGTGGACTAATTGCTTGTTAACTTAACTTTTGAAGAGGGGTGGCATGAAGAAGACAAATCGAACAGCTTATATTTTCTTATTCGCAACTATTTATTTCTGTAGGAAAATTTATATCATTGGATCTAAAGTATAGATTCTAAAGTTAGACTCTAAACGCATTCGCTACATAATTTTTTCCAATAAAAACGGCGCCTAGGTTACGAATACTGACGGGTGAATAATGGACATATCACGCAAGCAAAACATTTAAACATTAAAAGCACTAGTGCTAGACATGTGAGCATGTGAATTGAACTTGTGAAACTTTTATTAAGTTTATGTTAGTTTTTCTCTATAAAAACGATCCAAAGTAGACATTCCGAAGCTACAAATTCTAACAAAGCGCTTTTTTATATATCACAATTGGTTAAATTCGTATATGTTATTAAAAAAATTTTAAGCTTGATTTTGTTCACAGTTTTAAAGCGAGCATGTCAAAATTTAAAATTAAAATGCATGCATAATATTAGACTAACCAAATTTTGTGCCTTATCCGCCAAAAAAGCTTAAGCAACATCATTTTTGATTTTTTACCAAAATCGATTATTATCGATTGTACGTAATCGGTTCTCGTTCAAAAACCGAGGTCGAAAAAATTTATGGGTTAATCGATTTTGCCGGCTATGGATTGATATGTACATACATACAAATATATGTACTATATAAAAAATATCAGAAACTGGAATACATGATAAACGGGTCTGTTCTGAAAATCATGCTGAATCATTTGCAGAACATGCCCGATAAATAACTATTACAAACCAAGTCCGTTACAATAATTTCCACAAAATAAAACCCATACTCTATGGTTTATCAAAAAACTGGTTTAGTACTCGTAAGAAAACCTAAGCGTGTTTCTGTGTAAGCATTAGAGGCCACTTTTTATTTTATTAGAATGGAGTAAATAGCATTCAGAAAAGTTAAATATAACTTTTTTTCTCGTTTCCCAATATATAATATGCGAATAAAACTTTTTTATTTTCATATGAAACTATAAAGCGATTTTTATTTTACAAACAAGCAATTTCCTTACTGACTTTAAGTACATTTAACATTGTGTTTGGTTTTTGTTCTCTAAAATAATCCTATTTACTAATTGTTAACGTTGTTATTGCTCGCACTAACTAGTCGCATTGTCTTTTGTGGTTAATTGTATCGTTAAGTCCTTATTTGTAAAACAACAACAGAAAAATATATAAAACTGGAGTATTAAGTTGTTAACTTCAATTAAAAACAAAACTGTACTCTCACCGTTTGTGTTGAAATAACCGCTGGTATGTATGAGTTCATGTTGTTTTGTACGTGTACCCTCGTACACTCGTACATGTGGTATTTTGTTAATTTTTGTGGTTGTAAAATTTGTTGGTATTAGCGAAGGTAGTCCGAAAATTAGATATTAAAAGAAAAGATTTCTAGCTATATCTGTAGCTCCCTTTCACTTTCACAAATTTTTTCCTATGATATCCAATGAATTAAGCGTAGCGATGAGTGTTTAATTTTAACAATATGTAATATTATATTATTAGATACATTTGTCATATTCGATCATACTAGCTGATCGTTGACTTTATTTCCATATGTATTTACTTCGAATGGGAATTACCACGCTTACTTAATATATATGAGAGAGAAAACATTAGGTCAAGGCACCTCTCAGGTATATTCTAGTACATTATGCAAATTTCAGGTAGATCGGTTTGATCATTACAGTCGATAACAATTAAACTTTACAATCGATAACATATGTGCTTTGCGTGCGAATCCACGCCCACTAGAATTTTTGTTTCGTTTCCAGACAGTCTATTACAATTTCAGCAAGATTAGTTCACTGGCCCAAACCGAGCAAAAAACTGGTTTTAAACTCTTGCCATATATCAAACATTATACAACACTATTGTAATGACTAGCACTTTCCCGTTGAAATGGAAATACGCAAAAATAGTGCCTATACCTAAAAAAGACTAACCTACTATCATCATATCCTTCTAGCCGTAGGCAATTTGTTTACTCGAATAAAGACAGAATTAGTTTGTACGTGCTGTTCCGTTCTGAACCAGCTGTTTTGTTTCTGTTTAATTGCAAGTCTGTATGTGTGGTTTGTTTTTCCTTTTTCGTTCTGTTCTCTTGCGGACAAATCTGTAGAAAATAGAATTCAACGTTAAGTGACAGCCAAAAGTGTGTATGTATTAATTTGTTTTTATATTTTGTATACAACTGAAATCAGTTCTGTAGGTTGTCAGCTGATTCCTTGCATGGAAAAAGTAATTGCAAAATATTTAATACAGAAAAGAACGGCACAGAAGAACAACGACAAGTAAAAACTAATGATTCCTTAACCTTCGATCATCAGCATTAAATTTATCAAGGGGAGTGCATCAAGGGTCGATCCTTGGACCACTACTTTTTCCTATATGTATATGCAAATGACTTGACTAAACAACTTTTGAACTGAAAAATTCATACATATATATGCAGATGATGGGCCGTTGTATTTAAGTAGTCCAGTCATTTCCGTTGCTGACAATATTTCAAGACTTAATGATGATCTAAATACATACGGCCTTATGTATAATCAAAAACTGGCATGAAGTTAGCATAAGTCACAAAATTGAACTACGTGTTGATGAGTTCCTCTATGCAATTTGACATTAAAAATCGTCGCATAATGTAGTTTTAATACAGGATTACATCCTAGCATAATTTTAAATGTAAAATTGTATGGCAAAACACGTTAAGACCACGTTCAATTTCGCCACTTATGCTAACTTCATGCCAATTTTTGATTATACATAAGGCCGATAGAATTTATCTTAGGGCAATTACAAATAGACTTTGTTTGAACCCGCACAAATCAAAATGTATCATAGTACGTAAGGAAACAATTAATAATATTTCTGATGTTGAGGTCTTAATAAACATAGAAAAAGTTACTATTGTAAATAATGCCAATAACCTTGAAACAACCTTACCTGGTGAAACCATTTAACGCAGTTGTGGGTCAGAGTTACTCAAAGCTGAGATGTCTTAGGTCGTCACACCACTATACTCCTTTCAATATAAGGCAACTTCTTGCTAAGTCTTTATAGTTCCTGGCTTATTATACGGTTGTGAACTTTATGCTAGCTGTGACTCAATTAGCAAAAGAAAGCTTAACGTTTTATACAACAACATTATTAGGTATGTATACGGATTGAAAATATATGATCATGTTTCTCAATTTTCTCGAAAATATATGGCGTTTCGTTCAACAATCTTGTTAATATACACTCAGGGAAAAGCTGCAACTTAATAATTCAATAATTTTCAATATAATAGAAAATGTATATTGAAGTATTTAAAAATAAATAAAATTAATAAATTAATACAGTAAATTAATATTTTTTTCATATTGAAATAAGAAATTTCAACATGACTAGACTTTCGTTAATGTTTCTTACTAATTCGATATGGTTTTTATTGATTTTAAGCTGTGTTTTCCCTGGGTGTACGTGAGCTTTTATTTTTTCATAAAATTATTTATTCTAATATGCCAAGATATCTTACTGATAAAATAATGTTTGCAAGAGAAAAAAGATTATAGTTCCTTTACATCGTCTCCTTGTTTCCGAATGGCAGTTTTATATACATGCTACGCGTCCCTGGAATACTCTTTCACATACACAACAACTTAATAGCAACGCAACTAGCTTTAAGCAATTCTCATTTAATTTATTCTCAAATTAGAAATCCATAAATATTGTTCCAATAATATGTACAATTAATTAATTAATTTTGTTGTTTTGTAAATTTGTAAATTTGTAAATTTGTATCTTATGCCATATTTCCACAAGTTAGGCAGGTGATTCGTCTAGAGAATTTGTATGAAAATTACTCCAACAAATTATTGCTTTTAATATAAATTTTCTATTCAAGTCGACCGTCCGTGTTGTGGAAACAGGGGGTTAATGTCTACATGTTTGCTGCTGTAATTTAATTATGGATACTATTTTCCTGTACTGTAAATATAAGATTAATTCTTGTTGTACAGGACTAGAACATACAAATAAATAAATAAAATAAATAAATAAAATAAAAGTATACTTTATTTTGATTATGAATATGCATTTGATAAATAAAAATGTATTTTCATTCTATTAAACTTTTACGAATTTTATTTTTTAGTTTTACGAATAATTTTATGAATTTAGTAATTAAATATAAAATGCATTCTTTTCTGTGTACATAAAAACTCGCAAACAGAAAAATTTATATTCCCTTATTTTTATTATTTATTTAATTTTATTTACGAGTTGTGATTCACAATACTTAACAATAATTGGGTTGTGTGAAAGTTGGGTTGACTCTCGACCAAAGCGAGTTAAATTGACAATCGCAATAAGCGCATTAAACTTTTGTTCAGCAAACAAAACTAAGCTCATTAGAGATAAAGGTGCATATTCATAGTCAGACCAAAGTATACTTTAAAACATTAAAAGCAGTATTTTGTACGACAATAATTTAAAACCAGTATTACTGGTTTTAAACTCTTAAAGTGTACTTTATTTTGATTATCAATGGGCGCCAAACTTTTTAATGTTGCCAGACGTTTAAATTTAAAACTTTCGAGAACTGACCTCGTCCATAGCGCTGTAAATATGTTAATTTATTTTATTATGCTACAAAGTAACAACAATAATAACAACAACAACGGAAAACACTAACAAACTGTGTTTAAACTTTAATTCTTACAATAATAAACACAATAAACAAAACACATGCCCTGGTTTAACCAACAAACGAGTCCAAATACAAACACCAAAATCAACAAAGTGGATAAAAAAAGCAACACGTCTGCCAAAAGGGAATTCCTATTGTTTCAAATTTCAAATAAGACTGAACAACAAACACACAACATGTGCGCTCGCGCTTTTAAAAATGTTTGTCCTTTTAATTTTTGTATATTTAAGCTGAAAACGTTTCTCCCCAGTTTAAAAACTTCTTCCTGTAGACTACATTAATGTCAACCAACTTTTTTATTTCATTTGATATTGTACCGGCTAAAAGAAAATTAAAAAAACAGCAGTTGAAGCAGACGTCTACTAACTCTTAAACAAAGGGATGGCTGCAACCTTGTCCAGTTTTGGTATTAGGGTTTTGGCCATGTTCTTACTTTTTTTTTGGCATACTTGTACAGGTTTTATACCGCCAACTGCGCGCATGAGCAGTTGTTGGTTGGTCTTTCAGTCCGCTTGTTCTTTTATTGTTTTTGTAATGGGGAAGTTTATAAATAACTCGACTTAAAGGTTATTTGGTCAAATTTAACCCTTTCAACACATAATAATTCTTTTTTTGTTTTCTTGCTTTTTTTCTGAGCAAGTTTAGATAAAAAAGACTGTTTTTAACGGAATTTTATAAAAAAAATTCCCTTTCTTGTAGTTTAAAACAGGTTTGAGCCAAACCATAAGAAAGAGATAAAACTGGAGGACACGTGACATTTAGCTAAATGGAAATGAAGCAAATAACTTTATGTTTGTAGATACATATGGATATTTATTTTAAGAATTTTATACTTTTCAAGTTTAAGAAATATATCAGAAGCTTCATATCGAATAAAAATTATTTGCTGGGTTTTGTATAAGTTACTAAGCCTACTATGCTTATTTTTCTTTTGTGATTTTCAAAAATATTAATATTTGTGAATTCTCAAATAGTTTATGAAAGTCTGTGCATAAGATAAGAGGTTTGTGACTGTTCAAAATGTGTGGTTGAAGTCTACTGACGATTTGTTAAAGCAACAATGAAATGCATATAGACATCGCTTAACCACCAGCAAATAAATTTCACTTATTAAGATTTTTTGAAATAATACAGGATTATGTGCCATCTGAAGTTTCAGTAGTTTCAGTTAGGCGCACTGCCGAAACTATTGCTTCTGTTAGTGAAAGTGTGGCGGATAATCCGAAAAAACATTGCCGTCAATTTAAAGCGCTATAGCAGCATGTTAACCGATTTTTTCGGCCCTGCAGTTGAAGATTATGAACTGTAGGATATGTTTACATAAGACGGTGCCACGATTCACACAACACGGCTGATTTTGGCTTTATTGCATGGAAGGTCTCCAGGACGCGTAATTTCACGTTTTCATGACGTCATTTGGCAACCAAGATCATGCCATGGCATATTTTTGATAACAGAATGAAAAAGATTCTTGCGAAAGAAGTATTAAGATGAAACATGAATTAAACCATTACTGATCAATAAGTCCTAGTTTACACTACGCAAGTCTTATTGCTAAGCTGATTAGTTTGTTAGGAAAGAGGGACGAGGGGAAAAGAAACGTTACTGTTCCCCTCGTCTCTCTCTCCGTCTAACTAATCAGCTTAGCAATAAGAGTTGCATAGTGTAAATATGGACTAATCGTTCTAATATTATAAATATGAAAGTTTCTACATTTGTAAGTTTTGAATGCCTGGGGGCAAACTACGTCATTCGATATCGAGCGAAATTTCCATACAAACACAGTTAAAATTGCCTGAAAATTTGCTCGATATCGAATGCCGCAATTTGTCCCCTGTTCTACATGAACGCAAAATCTGCTTTGGGTGAAATTTGGTAGCCGGATATCATATGGTTCTGATTAAAATACAGGGTACTTTTGGCACCTTTTTTGTATGGGACAATTTCAAAACACGGTAAAATGCTTGTTTTTTTATAAATAAGAATATTTTAAATTTGAAAATTAGTATTATACTAGTAGTAACTTTTTTAAATTATATAAATATGTGCAATTCTTAAGTATTCTATTCCAGCTTTCTTACTGAAGTTGACGTTAATGTTACACACATATTTATTAAAATATTATAATTTAAAGATCTGGTGGTTTGCTGTGTGATTCGAAACGAAAGAAACAGCTTTCGAATTTCTATGTTAAAAACAAGAAAATTCAAAAACATTTTATTTCGTCTCGCTTTACAGAGTAGACTACCAGTTTCAATTTTAAAATCCTTGAAATAACGTTCTAATAATTTCTACATACAACCCTTTTCCAAACGCAAAGTTTACTTTGCAAAGTCTTAATTCAGAAAGAGATAATATTCCTCCCTCTGCCGTTCACACAGCTGAATTAAGACGTTTCAAAGCAAACTTTGCGTGTTTATAGTTTTAATACGCTCTACTGTTGGTAAAACTTTTTGAAAAAGCAGAGATGGAATTTATGGCACAATTGTACTTTTTTTTGTTACAATTTAAAAATCTCAACGAAAGTCGGTCAATGGCTGCAAGTGCAACTCTACCAGAAAGCACGTGCTCTAATTTCTATTGCTACAAAAATAATTACTATTATTTAATTATTGATGAAAGCTTGGACTGTACTGTCCCAAAAAAATCTAATAGTTGCTATTCGAAGTTCTTATGGTCAATGTCATGACAGATATTTGTGCATAAAATAGATTCAAAATATGGTCTCACATTTCTATAGAAATGGATGTATTTGCCACATACTACAATTGGCATCGTTAGCTACTGCTAAATGTGGTATTTCTATCAGAGATTTGAATTACCACTCCTGTAATAGTACTAATCGAAGATATTACATATACTATATAATAAAATTTCAAACATATTTTGGAACAGAAGTTCTTATAGTATTTAAATATTCATCAATAAGTTGTTAAAAGAATTGCCGAGCACCTAGACACTCCTAGTTATTATTTTACATCGTATGAGTTTGAAGCTGAATCAAAAACTGAAAGGATAAAAGTCTTTTATCAGGACTCAAAAACCCTTTTTATTCGTGAACTGTTTTATTTATATAACATAGTCTTAATAATATATATTCTTTGAAATGCCATCGGAGAAGGCACAAATGCACATATTTTTATCACGATCAATTTTTTATTTCACCAAGTTGTACGACATTTCTAAAATTTTCACCCATAAATAATTTGATAATGTTAAAAAAGTTTTTCAAGTCGAGTTAATTAAAGCAATTTAAAATTTAATTGAATCAATAAAATTCGTAATTGAAAATTTTAATACAATTTTTCCTGTGAACACTTCTGATAACAACATACCCATATATGAATTTTATTGTGATATTGAAATTAATGGTTGTTTACTGGAAACAATATTGACAATGACAATATATAAAAAATTATATCAAATGCTGGATCTATTATTCATAATTTTGTAGTGTTCTAAGATCAAAGGTAAACTTTAATAATGAAAAACAATTTCAATAGCACCGCTTCTAGTGAAAATGTTTCCATATGAACAAACCAAATTCTGTAATCAATATAGAGCACTGCCGATGTGGTTGAAATTAGAAAAATTTCTCATAGATTCAAGAACATATTTCATGTTTTTGGTCTAAAGTATTACAGATGAAAAATTAGTTCATGTTCATAGACATTTCAAGAGTTGTAGGGGGAACTCTGTCTATTTCACATTCGTCGGCCAAATTCGAACGTAGTCTTTCTTTCCAAAATTTAATTAAAACAAAAATTAAAAGACTATGTAAATATGTTTCTACTGTTTCCAATTTTATACAAAGAACAAATACCTATTGCTTGAATTTTAAAATAACAGTCTAGTGTAAAAATTTTTAAATAAAATTTGTGTAATAACTGATCTCTAATATATATGAAAACCATATAATGTATGTACGAGTATGTACATTTTTTTATGTAATATTTATTAGTTTTATGCAATTTTTTCATTCTATACTTGTAAATTTGAGCAACATTTTTTTTTAATTCGTCTTTTAAATTTGCATTAAAAAAGGTACTGCCAGGGTCTGAAAAGTACATTTTGTTTTTACAGAGGTACAAAATTATAAAGGCCATTTTTCATCCTTGGCATATAGTTATTAAGCTTACTTTTTTAACCTTTTTATGTTATTTCCATATTTCTACAAAATTTCTACAAGTAGCAATCCATATTGTTGAATTCAATTTATCCAAGTCTGGCGCTTTTTAAATTTTTAAGTCTCTTCATATGAGTGAAGAAATCAGAAACGACATTAATTTTTTAATTAACCTCAAGAAGCAATTAAATCTCTGTATCCGATGTGGAGTATGAAATTTTTCTTTTCACACCAAAAAATAAATTTTAAATTATTCACCCTTCAACCACTTTAGAAGTTATTTTCTTTAATTTGTCTCGCCATTTAATATATGAAAAACTTGGCAACCTTGGATATTGTATGTGAATTTCAACATGTTTACATTATTTAAGTTAAGCAACATTTATACAAAAGTACATATCGCTCATTTAATCAAACAACGTCATAAATAAGAAAAGTAGTTCGCCAGAAAACGAGTTTTAAGTTTTCTTTTTTTCAATTTACACACAACTCACTGGAGAGAGAAAATTTTATTTTTCCCTCAAAAGGGGAGTAAACAAGATATTTGTATGAAATTTTTACAAAATATGAACAAAAATGTGGGGATTAATTCTACATAATTAACTCAAAAAATCCAGTTGTTTTTAGTTATGACATTGTTTGAATAAATGAGCGATATTATTAAAAGTTTCTTTTTCATAAGCTATAGTTTTTAAACTTATTAAAAACTAAGAACCTTTTTAGAATTCCATATGAATGTTTTTGCTTATACCTTAAATATTATTCTCTTCTTTAGACAAAATGTAAACAAGGATAAACAACATACAGCAACTGTGTTCACCACTTGTTAAAAGGAGTCCTTAACCAATGTGGCAACAACCAAAACCATTTAAATTTTGCAACACTTTTTGCAGTATTTTCTTTATTTAACAACCAAAACAAACAAACAAAACAACATTGCCAACCATTTTTATATAAAATACAAATACAAATGAAGCTTTTGTAATACAAATGACACATCCGTGCACATCCGTACAAATGAAGTTGTATCCTTTAAGTAAATATTGCGAGAAAAAAAAATAACACAACACAGTCACATTCACATGTGTGGAAATTGGCAAAAATGTCAGATTTGTTGTTAAAAACAGTAAAATTAACTGTAAATAAATATAATTGAAAAATAAAAAAAAGAAAACGTATAAATAGAGGAGACTATTAACAATAATAAATCATAATTTTATTTAACACTTTTCCAAACACAGGCTCATGTAAAATGTATGTGTACTCGTACATACATATACATGTAGACATACATACATACATACATATGTATGTAACTTTTTCGCTTTTGCCACCACAATTATGTACATGTGTATGTTTAAAAATAATATTTTCTCAATCCAACGGTGTCTTGAGACGCCACCTTCAATTTTTAACTAAGTAGTTTTAGTAAATGCAACCTTATTTAAAACATTTTATGTGGCGTTTTGCAATTTTTTCAACTATTTGTTTAACTTTTTTTTTTTAAATATTGGCATGAATGCCAAAGAAAAAGAAAAACTACATAAAAATTGCATGATAACACGCAAATTTTATATATTCTTACTGTTCCTTTTCGTTTTGCCATGAAGCACTGAAACATTATAAATCTCATGTTAGCGATATTGTTTAGAGAAACTAAAACATTTCAAGTTAAGGTTTTATTTCTATAGAGTAGTGAAGAAAATCAGAATTGAAGCAGCAGGCGACAAAAGCACTTATATATGTGAGTTCTAGTCTAGTCAATAGCTAAATCTAAATCTTATATGTTACGTCACAATGTAGCGATTTTCGTCGGATCACTGAAATAAAGTCTTAAGTAATAACCAAAAATTACTTGACATCTATATTAATTCTGAAAAAAGTCTATATAGTTTTATTACCATTGCAGTGTAGTGCAATCATGTCTTTATTTTTTCAATTAATTGAGAAGTAAGACCATTTCAGTTTACTGCTTGACTTTATTGCACTGAGACGAAGAAAATCAGTAAATTGCGCCGATAGAGGGATTTTGGCTTAAGAATTGAATAGGTAAAAATTACATTATAGGCCAAATGAAAACCGAATAAATAAGAACTCAGATAAAGAATATCCAATTTTATACTTTTAGCTATTAAAAAACGATGAAAACTCAGATAGTCAGGTAAGTCACAGAAACCAGATTTGAAAGAAAATGAAAATGAAGACTGAGTATAAATCGGCATCAACTGACACCACACACAGTGGACCAAACACAAAGAATGCTGATGATGAAGGTGCAGTGACCTTCGGAAACAGCTAGTTGTTCCGTTCTACTAGTGTTTGTCAGAATATTTAAAATTAACTTTGGTGTTATTTGTTATCACATATAATTTGGCTTACAGAGCGATATTAGCCTAATAAAATCACAAACATAGAAACAAATAAAGTTCGAACAATAATAATTAAACTAACTAAAAATTAACATGTTTTTACCTTCTCTAGAAGAAGTAAAATACGAAACTCTTATGTTTTAATCCATTTAAAACTAGTAAAGTGAAATAGATAATTTGAGAGAAGTTATGGGAAAGAAATGTTCAAAAAATATTTCAAATGGTAAATAATACTGTTTTTAATTAATTCGTGTTTAAAGCCTGGTACTCTGTTCACAATTTCGTGTGAAGTGTATTTGGTATGAAATATTTGCGAAATAAACTTGCAAAAGTAGTACTCTATTCTAATTGATAAAAACACGTAAAATGTATCTGGCAGCATGTTTTTTATCAGCTGTGAAACAACACGAGCACTAATTTTTTCGCACGGAATTTTAACAATGTTGCATACTTTCAAGCAATAAAAGCGAGAAATTTATAAACAAACCGGGAGTTGGGCTACATTTAGTACATGTCAAATTTTTCACGCGAAATAAACAATGTTGCTTAAATTTTTTCGCAACTTCGAACAGAGTAAAACACTTAAAAAAAGACAAAGACGGTTTGGTTGGTAAAAAAAAATTTGAAAATAATAAAAAATAAGTTTATGTATCTCTCTCTTGTATACAAAGCAGCTGGACCGCAGAAATAATATATTTAATAACAAAAACAAAACAAGTAGTACATAATTAAAAAAATAAAAAAACCCGACTGCGACCAATTTTAAACCGTTAAATATCCTAAATGGTCATTCGAAATGGAATATCATAAGAGAAACCTAGAGATGATTTTAATGTCGAATCATACCCATGTTGATGTAGTTCGTCGACTTTTTACTTTTTTCATATTTACAAAATGGGGTTTGTTGTCCGCCATATTGAATTTTTACTGTTTTCACATGTTTAGTGAAAGTGCCAGGATTAATACAAATCGATTGATGTAAGAATCATCAAAATCGGTCCACGCCTTAAGTTTATATAGTGCCGCAACGGACACGCATACATACATACTTACATACATATGTATATACTCGTACATAGCCTGATAAGCAGAATACACTTCTTTGCGTCGCGCAGTCGGGTAAAAAAGCTGAAGAAGCAAGACAAAAACGGTACGAATTGAAAAATATGAAAGTTTTCACTTTCATAGAAGTTCTGTAAAAATAGCTCAAATGCATTTTAGCATTTGTGAGATTTCCGATATGTTTTGTTGTGCGTCACACTTTAGGATTGCGCGGCTTCCCATTTTTACCTAAAACTTTCCCGTACTCAAAGTCTGGGCAAGTGAGAGGGGTTCTAAGAAATTATTTATTTATTTTTATATTTTTAGGTGATATAAATACATTTTAAATACATAAGTAATTTTATTTATAAAATGTGAAATATCTGAAAGTGCCACTACGGAAATATGTATGTCCATATTAATACATCAATATCAACTGCATATCGTGTCCTTAGAATAGAAAGGCCCTACTAACTCATTATTTTTGTAAAATTGAAATTCTCGTCTGCCTATTTATATTGAAAACAAAAACAAAACATTCAAATTTTGGTTTTGTTTTCAATATAAATAGACAGGCGAGAAATTTTACTTGTCTTCTATGAACTAACTGACAGTTAATGTTCTTCTATCGAAATATATAAAAAATTCGATTTAAAAAAAAATATATAAGTTAGGGCCTATTTATATTAAAGATATCATGCTGCCAAAATCGTTATAGCAAGAGGGCAACAAATGCAACTACAGTCATTTGAAGTCGTGTAGCCTGAATTAATATCTAAGTGCAGTTCGCCTTTCTTATTGTCTTCGGCTTAGTGCAATTTGTACTGAAATATATCAGCGTTTTATTCACTCATACATACATATAAGTATGTACCTATGTATGTATCCGTACATCTACGTATCGATGGTCACAAGTAGAAAGGTCCTAGCTCGTATTTTCACGCAATTGAGTTTTTCAGTGATTCCAATACATTTCATACAAATACACCTCGTCACACAAATTTATTGCAATAGTGTAGAACATAACACTTTTACAAGCAGTTTTACAAAGCAGTTGTACAAGCAGTTGTACAGTTTATTATTATGTTTTTACCTTCTCCTGTAAATTTGCAATTATTTGTGTTAGGGCCTTTCAACTTGTGACCAACGATATGTTAGTGTTTCATATATTACAAATTTTTTTTGCATTTCTGCTTCCAGTAGCAACCATTTATTTATAACAAAATAAAACAACGAAAGAAAATCATGATGGCAATTTTAAGTAAAAATGCGTTGCTTTTCGTAAAATGCTATAATAGTACTCGTAAAACTAAACAGAAAACTATTAGAGTAACTTTGTTTCGTTTTGTTTTATCTACATAAGGTTTATTCCCCTTATTTATTTTAGCACTATATACGTATGTATGTATGTCTGTGTAATATCTTTAGAATATTCATACAACATGGGCCTATTAAAAGGTAATAAAAAATTATATGGTTGAGAAATTTTCATAACTCATTTTTATTCGTCTATCCAATGTACTCGTACATTATACAAAATAAGCAGGTGTAATTTTTAACATTTGCATAAACACTTTGTTTACAGAAAATACACACCGAACGGCAAAACATTACATTAAATAAAATAAAAATATGTATAACAAAATTATTAGTATAAAAAAATATATATTTCTCAACTAATAATTTATGCCTACATACATATGTACGAGTATGTGTGCCTATTACACCACATGAACACATCACATAAAACATGTACAAAAATGAAGAAGGACCCCAACCGTAAGTGTTGAAGGTTATCAAACGTGGAAATTTTGTAAAAAGCTTACACACACATAAACTAAAAGTCCTATTCGTATGGTTTTAGGCATTAAGTTTTCTATTAGATTTGAAGGGAGTATAAGTTTAGGCAAAACTTGTTCAGCCACACTTTTAAAAGAGACAACTTCAACATTCGATTCAAAGAAATTGAAATTTTTATTGCTTTTGAATAACGGCAGCAATTTTGAAAAAATAATGCATTGTAAATCTCTGTTGTATAGACATAAATGCTTGATATTGTTAAACTTTGTCTCGAAAAATTTATATTCAACTTATTCATATATATCGTGCCATAACCGCCAAAAAGGGGCTTAAGCGCCATAATTTTCGAACTTAATTTTTTGACCAAAATCGATTATTTGCGATCGTAAACAGTCGATTTTCGTAAAAAAAAAGGAGTACACAAAATGTGTCGCTTAAGCTGTTTTAGCGGTTATGGCTCGATATGTCTGTGGCAAAAAAGAAAAAGTGCTTAAGTCAAGAAAAACTGATTTTGCAAGAAAGAAAGAAGGTCAAAATCTCAATTACTTTGTGTGATTTTTCAGGAGGTTACAGCACTATGAGTTGCGGCTTCTCTTTTCTAGACTTCTAATCTAATTTGAAATAATAGCTTAATTAATTTAGGTTATAAGTACTTTGGTAAATTTTAATATAAATGTATTACTTATAGTGTGTAGAACGATGTTTGCCTAAAAAAATAAAGGTTAGCAGAGAATATCCCAATTTAACTGTTAAAGAAATAAATTTCTGAAAATCGACTTGAACGCTTGAATGTGTTCCACTGCAAAACAGTAAAATATGGCTTAATCACTTTTTCCTTATTGCCACAGATATATCCGTTCCTTCTCTAACCTGCTTTTTACATAAATATTTTGCTTTAAAGGAATTTCTATAACAAAAATAAGTGGAATTGAAGTAATAAATTAAAAAAGTACGATAAATCTTTTAATACAATTTTCTTATCAATCAAATTTTTAGTAAAAACTTTTTATTAAAGCAACGTTATCCTTATAAAAGCTTTGAATAAATTGCATTTCATTAAAGGAACAATTTTTGCATTTACTTTTTATTTTTACTTTTCAATTCATTTTATATTTCTTTAATGTTTTTATAGCTTTCTGTGTAGCTTGTTTCGGTATTTCGCATTGTAAAATTTCTGACATGAAGTGTGAAACAAAAATTTCCATCGTTTCTCGATGTGTGAGAAAAAACAGTTTCTGTATTTTAATGCGAAAATAGACAACGCTGATTCTGTTTTAAATGGAATATTTCCAGTAATCGAGTGTCAAATAAAAACAAATGTCACAAAAATAATATTGCAATAATAACAGAAAAAGAAATAAAATAATGAATAAATATATATGAATGAAAGCAATTTTTTATATGAAGTATGTCTACATAAGACAATTACACACAAAAAAAATAAATAAATAAATATAAACACATGGACTTGTTAAATAATAATTTTATTCCAACAATTCATAACATATCTTTTCAACTAGTTTAGGTTTCATATTTTTATATACAAACTCGAAAATACAATTGCTCAATTCACAAACTATTGTAAGAGTCGTAAATCGTACAAACGTTGTTGGCAATTTCTATAGAAACATTTGTTTATCAACAATCTTTATATTGAAATTACCAACAATTCATGTACGAACTACGACTCGTACAATAGGTTGTGAATTAAGCAAAAATTTTTTTACAAATTTGATTTTTCTCGCACCAATTAAAAATGTGACTTGTTTTGACTGTTTGAAACTTTTTTACAACATATTGTTACATAATCACTTTTTCTCACATACTTGCAATTGCTGGAAATTTATTGAATTGACAGATAGTTCTCGTAAAGTAAAAATACAGAAACTATCAGAAACTATCGATCAATTAATGCGGGAAAGTTTACGAGGCGAGAAATACAGCAATGAGCTACCAGTGTCAAAATTCAACGCTCAGTTTCGGAAAAAATTTATACGAAAAACGTTTCCATTTAAACTCTACTGAAGTATTTTCAAATTTTACTTGATATCCAAAGATACAATTTTCCCTCTGATTTTAAAACAAATTTTTAATATGTCAGCGTTTTGATTTATAATTTTTTTTATTAAGATTTTGTTAACAAGTAACTCATATAATCGGTAAATTGAGTAAATAAGAAAGTAGCCGCAAAAGGATGAATTAATTTTGCTGCAAAATAAAGATAGTTGTGCTTTTTGCAATCACTGTTAAAAAATTGTCACATCCGCTTTTTATAGAAACTCACATGCAAGTGAGTTTATATTCATAAAAGGTTAGGTTAGGTTAGCAGGCTGCTGGTAAGGAAGGGTGAAATTTAGAGTCCAGCTGACTTGTGGTGAAGGAAGATATAGAGGAAAGCTTCATAATAATGTACTGTTGCAGCGCCTCTGGTGTTAAATGAGGCGTATTAAATTTTTGAAGTTGTGCTTAGTAGCCGTTTTATTGGTTGTTTCACTTCACCGATGATTCTGCTACAAAACAAATTAGGGTGCTCTGATGTTACGTTATAAGTAGTGTTTGCTGAAGGCGGTATAGTTTAGTGACCAGTGCCTTATGCCTGCATCACTAGATTTTTTCCCATAACAGCTGTTACAAAGGATACTAATGCATATCAGAAAAATGCGTGGTGTTGCTATTTTTAATGACTCTCAGACACCGATGTCAAACCCAGGATATGGCTAGAAAAATATCAAATAAAAATTTACTTTTGGAAATTCCGGGAAGAAAATTTTTTAGTAATTTCACCGATATGTCATAACCTGTTATTTTCATTAATGGACTATTTAGGGACTATTACTGATCAATAAAATGGCTGCATAACTTAAAGTAATATTCCTACTTAATAACAGAGGTGCTGCAACGATGCTATAAAAGTTAGGTTATGTTAGGTTGGGAAGGGTGGTGCCAAAAATGCACCTCCACTCGAAGACCCAATTGGGTCCATTGTGATTACCTTCTATTGCCCATTAAAATAAAAGTTAACAAAACGCACAATAGCAGAGTTGTAAAAGTGAAAAAAAATCAATTAAGCTTCTTTTCTTGCTATCTAACTATTTGTCACATCACTATCAGTACTGCTCTCAGAAAAAACGAAGTGACCCAGACCAGCAGATAACTTGCGCTATCCTTAGCAACCAGCCAACCAAACCTAACCTACCGACTAGTTGGCTCTTGACAACAAGATCCAAAACAATTTTAAATTTGAAGTTTTCTTAGATCTTTTCAAGAATTTTTTCGCTGAAGTCTAGAATGGAATGGATCTTGAAGTGCTTAGCCAATAATAATAAAAAAGTTTCATACAATCTATTAAAAAAAACCGTTTTACATTTTTACAAGAAACAAAAATTATTGACATAATTTTGCATTAACGATACACTTTGTTATTTTTGGCTTGATATTTTAAGTTGAATTAACAACAATCTAAAACATATTTTAAACAAGATTTATCAACAAAAAATTTTGATACTATTTAATAATAAGCTTTGCATGCCTTTGCTTAATTCGGAAATAAATTTCATGTAATTTTATCATTTAATCACGTTCTTGAAAAGTTATATACATGAGTATATACATAAATCTCATGTAGCTATACAAAAACTATTAATATTGAGAATTATTATAACTTAAGGAACTTATTTTCTAAAACGCAGCGCTTAACGTTGACAAATTTTATATGAAAGAAATTTATAATTGCAACAAGGAACTTATTTTGTAAAACGCAGCGCTTAACGTTGACAAATTTTATATGAAAGAAATTTATAATTGCAACAACAAGTAAAGAGTAGCATTTTACAAAATACAGCCCAAGGTTTGATTTAACCATGCATTTTTCAAGTCTAATAGTTAGTCATTATTATCAGGACTGTCACGGAAATTTATCGAAATTGTTTGGATTATGAATTTGATTATTTTCAATTTAAGTGTGGAACAAAAAACATATGGTTATTAAAAAATCAAAACAAAATACAAAAAGCGCAAACCATTTTTTTGCTGAAGTTTACAATAACTGCAGCGCTAGATGCCCAGAGACGTCAACAGTCTGCGGAATAATTGGGGCGAAGATTGAAGGATGCTTCAGATCTTTTTAAACATCAAAAGATTTTTTTAAAGAAAAAAAATGGTTTGAGAAATGTTGCAGCACTTGCACTGAATAGAATATTTTTGTTTTTATGATGCTGTGTTTTAAGACATTCCATAATTTTAAGACTTGAGAAAATTTCCAATATTTTTAGAATAATTATATAATGCAAACAAATTAAAAAAAAAAATTTTTTTTAATATTTTTCTTTATTGAAATAGATTTGCAATACATAGATTTTTGCAATTTCACATTTAGAAAATGATAATTCTAAGTGTTAAAATTCGAGTGGTTTCATTTTGAACAAATTCTCTGTTTTTTTCATATTTCTAAGTACGAGGTTTAAATGAATTTCCGTCGAATTTGATTTCTGTAACAGGTTTGTATTTTTGAACACTCGTATTAAGGCTGGTACTCTGTTCAAAGTTGTGAAAAATTTTCAGCACCATTGATTATTTCGTGTGAAAAATTTGACATGTACTAAATGTAGCCCAACTCGCGTTTTTTTTATAAATTTCTTGCTTTTATTGCTTGAAAGTATGCAACATTGTTAAAATTCCATGCGAAAAAAGCACTGCTCATGTTGTTTCGCAACTAAACTAAAATGATGCCAGACTAATTTTGCATGGAAAGACATGATTTTACGTGTTTTTCACAACAAGAACAGAGTATGTACTACTTTTGCGAATTTATTTCGCAAATATTTCACACCAGATACTTTTATATGTAGTTTGACAGCATTTCGCACGAAATTGTGAACAGAGTACCAGGCTTTAAGAAGAAAAATGAACCCAAAATTTTTACAATTTATTTAGTTGAATAATTAGTTTTGAATTTGTTATACGAACGAATCGCTTAACTACATTTACTAAATAATTTAATTGAACTTGGTTTGGAATTTATAAATTGAGACAGATTATGTTTTAATTTTTTTTAGATAGATTTCGTTTTAATTTTGAACATAATCTATATGTGGCCGCTGAAGTCAGTCATTGTTTTTCTCTTCAAAGATTTATTAATCGATAGATTAAATTGTTTTATAAATCAATACTAATATTTAGGCAATTTAAATTAATTTTTTTATTAATTCTCTATTTTATGTACTTGTGCAAATAGAAATGTAACATTTCTGTGAAAATAACGAAAATGTGTAGGAGAGCACTCTTAAACTCTCAAGTCGATTTTGGGAAATATGTTTCCCAAAATTTTGGAGATTCGGTGTACACTTTTATTCGTTTAGGAAAATATCATTCTGCACACTATAGATGAGACATTTAATTTTAAATGTGTATACTAAAGTATAAGCTAAATTAAGCTTCCATATGATATTATAAGTCGAAAAAAAAAACATCGAGTCATTGCGCTATAGCTTCCTGAAAACTAACATAAAACAATTTAGAAATTGCCCAGAGATACTTTTGAATATGAAGGAGGTACATTAAGTCAAAGTAAGCTTATCTCGCCTTAGGCATTTTTTTTCCTTTTTGCCAAAGATTTGTTATTTAACATCCGTATACTGAATTCTTTATATTTTCATACATCATTAATAAAAATTAAATTTTCTTTGTGAAATTTGTATCGAAATTTTATATATTCCATAAAATATTTAATATTGCCTTATTTGAAAGTTCTGGATAACTATCTCTATTGGACTAATTTACCCAAAATGTATGGAGGTGAAATTATTGAAATCCTGAAACCCACCAACGTTGCCAGTGTTATAACCGCACATACTTCATTTGATTTACAAATGTCCCATAATTTTCTGTTGGTATAGTTTTCAGTTTAATTGTTATGCTACATTTCACTGTATGAATAATTGAAATCACGGAAACAATTAAGGTAATTGAAATTCATCATTTTCTTGGTTGTCAAGTGTCAATTAAAAAAGTTTTTATAGTTTTCAATAAACAAATTGGAAAAAAACAGTCATATTCCAAACAGAAGAGACACATCTTAAATTTTTTGGGGACAACTCCAAAAGAAGTGAATTCTACACATTAGTTTATGATTCTTTAACATTGATTTTTTTTGGAAATAATTAATACTAAACAGTTAGAAATTTTGTAGCAGAAATGTAGATATTTATGTTTTATATATTTTTTACATTAAACTCAACATGCGAGTGCTATAGGGGCCCATGTTAGTCCATATCAGCTATCAACAACAATTATATATTTCTACAACATGAGCCCGTAACAATTATTCATTACAACATAGCAAGCAGTATTGTTAGAATGTTATTAAGCTTTTGCGGCAAAATTTGTATGTATGTACTCGTATGTAAAAAGTAATTTAAATAAAAATAATATAATAACGTTACTCAATACTTGCAGACAAAAAATATATTAAATTACGTCTAGGGAAATTGCGTGCAGGAGTTTAATGAATAGTTTTTTAATAACAAAATTTTTAAAATAAAAATCCATTACATTTTTTCAAATTAAATAAAATAAAATGAAAATTTCTTTGTATGGAAATCTAATGGCTTATGTTTATTCCAAATATTTACATATATTTATATTTACTTTTTGCGCACAACTTTATCTGAAGCTTTTCAAAGTGTCTAGATTTTAATATTTTTTAAATCCGACCAGTAAGTATTTCTTTTATTGTTGTTATGTGATAGTCATAGTGATTCAGTTTGTCAAGTACTTTGACTACGAGTTACTTTTACTCTGTTTCAGTCTCAGTTTCAATTTCTCAGAGATGCATGTATTAACAGACAGATGGACAGACATATTTCAACATTAAGTACATATGTATATGTATATAAAAAAATATTTACATGTGTGCATGGCGGTATATGAATAACAAATAAACTTTGTAAAAAGAAATGAATAGAAAGAAATACTCGTACACACAAGCAGGCAGGAGGCAGGCAGTCAGACATACAGATGTAACAACTTTTAGACAAACATATGTAGACAATAAAACTGAATATTGTAAGCGCGTGTTGGAAGCGACATTTTGACTGACATTTTTCTGTTTTGTTCTGCTTTTTTGCTCTTCCATTTCGGTTCATATAAATATCGTTTACACTATGAAGTCGTATAAAAATTGTAAAAAGAAAACACAAAAAAGGGAATATTCTTTCTCTTAGAAACTACGAGTATCCATTTGAAATTTTTACATCAACATCAGTAACAGAAATAAACTGATTATGTGCTCTATTCTATGGCAGAGAAGCGCCTGATGATGTCATGCAAATAACTTACAAAGTTTCCTTATAAAAGCCTTGTTACAGGATTATCCATTTACGTCCCTTTTCACAATGTATGATTAAGAGTTAACGCGAACTTTAACTGAAAGTTGTTCATGCAAAACTTGCCGTTAAAGTCCCAGTTAACTTTTAATTATACATTGTGAAAAGGTCCGTTAGTGGTTTCAAGGCCGCCGATCTGGCAAGGCTGAAGTCTTTTATTTACTGAAAGACTTGCCATTCACGAATGTGTCTCGTTTAACAATCGAAGAACGCGTTAAATAGTTAAAACTTAATTAAAAAAAATACGTGCTTGACACTTCTCGAACATTATGGAGTCGTCATGATCAAAATAACTGCCAAGATTATAGGGAAAGTTTAAGAGACTGGAAGCATTACAGATGTGCTCAGGGTTGAGCATGATTGCAATGTGCGCACTGTTGAAAATATTGCTTCTGTTACTTAAAGTGTGTAGACTAGTCTGACTTTGTAGACTCCACCGCTTTCTCTGCAATTGGGCGTTCGGATTTGCACTTCACCTATATAAAGTCAAGCCCGAGCAACAATTAAGGCCGCGTAGGTGCCAGAGCAACAGCATTTTAATGCTGGTTTTTCGAACAAAATTGTGGCATGGAGGAGTAATTGGTAGAACTGTTGCCATCAATGAATGATAACCGACTTTTTATTGGCCTGCGATAGAAGATTATAAGACGATGCAGTTTGTCATGCATATAATTTTCATTTAAATATGTCATGTATATCGTTTAGTGTAATATTTTATACTCCCATCAAACCCCCAGCAAACTGACACATTATTAAAAAAATCTCTGGAGACTAATACAAAAATTTTATTCAACCGCTTTCGAAAAAAGTCACTATGATTATGGCTTAGATGTTAGTCGTTAAGCAGCTCTGGGCTGCTGAAGAACAGCTCTCGCGTCATCGCAATTATTTCTTAAGCGCGGTCAGACTTGTGTGTGTTGATTGTTTGGCTTTCGAGAGTTTATCGTCTCGCTTGCACTGGTTCACTGATTTGCCACGGATAAACGTATAGTCTTGCGGTTCTTGGGGAGTTTCCTTGACAACGACATTGCTACTTCCAATGTGAAGGCATAGGTCGTGTATAATCTAGTTAATCCGCCCCTTTTTGTGCAACAATACTTTACAAATTTATTTTGAAAAGTATTAATGAAATAAATAAATAAATGTGGATTAGATACTAAATTGAGTGTCACTTTTTTAAGACAGAAAGAAAAGAGAAACAAACATGGCAATATACAATTAAGCTGCAGTTTAGAGGATTTTGCTCTGAGACCAGACTTTGGAGTTGTTGTTACAATAATACAAATCGTCGCTGTTTTAACGAACTGACCTAACTGATGTATTTTAAAAAACGAGCATTAGACTGTACTCGTATAAGTCATAAGACAAGGTGTATAAAATTGTTATGACTTTAAGCACTGTGTTGTTCCTATAAAAGTAAGAACATGTCAGACGTATCCATAAGAATGCAGTATAATAAAATCATAAAAGGTCAGGGCAGGTCAGTTAATTAAAATAGGCTTTATACAAATATTGGATATTCACTTTCAATAGCCAGCAAAGATCAAAAGTCGAGTATAGCTTATAATGAGGGCCAACATAACTTTCAAGGCTTTTATATGTCTGGTCATAAAAAACCTTCCTGGTCTCCTTCAACCGAAAAGTGTGATGAATGTAGATATAAGAACCTATCATAACCAAAGAGTTACGTCATAAAATTATTATTTTTTTGTCAAGACAAGTTAAACTGAGGTAATTAATATACTCACCAATATGCATATATGTATATGTGTGTTATTTCCTTTTGGAAAGGGATAGTACAGAGAATAGATGGTGAAGTCTTAAATTATAAGGTTTAAGTCTTTTAAAAATTCCACTATTGTGCGTTCTTATTAGTTATTTTAGTGGTTATATAGTTCGCTGACGATTCACTGCTACAAATATCGACGAAAAAGGGCACTTTGAAATGCATTAGCATAGACACAATTGCATATTGCGGCCAGGGGTTGAACTAAGGCTCTGAAGTCAACGCAAAAAATACTTTAGCCAACAGCATCCTGATTTTAATCTATATATACCTCCTTTGATATTTTTAATTTTAATCAGAAATAATTTCTTAGTCAGGAAAGTAAAATCAACTGTAGAAAACAAAAACAATGTAACATAATATCCACTACATTAATAATTACATGTATGTACCGACGGTACAACGAATAAGTAAAAATAATTAATGTGATGATCGTAAAAGATAAGCAAGAATAGTTAAACATACTTAAATAGAGTGACATAACTTCATGCTAACCTGAATAGAAAATGAAAAAACGGATAAACAGAAAATGAATAGTGATACTTACAAGTGTGTTTACCAAAGGTAAATCAATAATTGTACACACAATATTTCTCATATTCCATTTCATTGAAAATTTGCGTTAAATAGCTGATATTAATAACAAACTCTGCCCCAGTAGATAGACTTGGGTGCTGATGAAGTGCGTGGCTGCACAGAAAAATATCGGTATTTCCCCCATGTAATAAAGTCTAATTTAATTTTTCTTCTCTTCTTTAGAAACTCACATTAATTAATAAAAATATTTCATTCAACAAGAATTGAAATTACTGAACTTAAGCCTGACTAAGAAATTATTTCTGATTAAAATTCACTATAGTTCAACAAAAATTTAAAATTGTCTCATTTTTAATTTTATTTTAAATAAAATGTACATAAGTTCTGAAAATTCCCCAAAAAAGTTTTTCTTTCATTCACAACATGTTGCTTTTTATAAATTGAAAATTCATGAATTTGAAATTTCTGAACTACTCACAAACAATTTATTTTTTATTCAATTGCTGAATTCAAAAAATTAAATGATATTTTTACTGAGGAAGGATCTAACACAGAAGTCGTAAAAATTTAAAAGAATGAAAAATATGATGTACTATATATGGGCATTTCCACAAAAAAGTTCACCTTTTGTCACGTTACGTCACCAAGCAATTAAGCTTGCATTTTGGAGCAATGATGTGCGAATATTTTCTCGCTTTCCTAAATGTAGAGCTCATTACGGCTCTACATCAACATGCAAAAAAGTATTTAAAATATAAGTTATTCTTAAAAAGAAACAGCACAGCCTAAGTTAGAAAGCAACGTCACGCGACAAAAGGTGGACTTTTCTGTGGAAATAACCATATTCATTAAACCAAATGAAGATAATAATAAAACTTGAAATCAGTTTGAACAACATGTTTGTTAAAAGAAAGCAGAAATAATTTTTTCTGTGTAGGATTTGAAAATTTTAAAATTATTATCGTAGTCTTATATACATATAAGACCTTATATATAAGAGTATCTGCGTATGTATATAACAGACACATCGAGCCTTTGCTGCAATAAAGTCATAACACAAGAAACCTGATTTATCTGTTAATAATTCAGAATTAATCATCATATCGCTTAAAATTTTCTTTTTTCGTTAACTTGTTAGTAAATTCAAAACTTCAACCACGTTTTCTGCAAACAAGTTGGTTTGTTGAGTTTTAAAAATATTTTTTGGTTTTTTTTTCTTTTGATATATTTATTATATTTTAAGACTTTCTTCCCTAATTCGGTTCAGACTTGAACCAAATTATTTTCCCAAAAATAACTAAGTCAGCCAGAATCGGGCTGAACATTTAATAGTCATGAGTATGTTTTTCGTATTAAATACAAGTTGACTACATTTTTTTTATCTCAAACTCTTGTTATTGAAAAAAAAACTTTTTGTTTTTGTTTCTAAGTGAACAATTCCATTTTTTTTTTATTTGTTAAGCAAATTTTTATGCAACTTAGTAACTTTTTACTAACTGTTCGTTGTTTAACAAGTGACGTTTGAACAATAATAGAACACATTCAGGGTTTGAGTCGGAGTCAGTCAAGTCATTCAGCCAACCAGCGAGTCAGTCACTGAAGTTAATGTTTGAATAATGTTTATCTTAGAGTTTTGTTTCTTTCTTATTTTATTGTTACGGATTTTATAAAAAAAACTGACAAAGAACAAATACAATGTGGAAATGTTTCTGAAATTGGTTTCAATAGTTTGCAGCAATTAAATTAATAAAATTTGTAAATTTTTTTTAATTAAAGTTTAAATCGATAGCATGTTGTTGTTGTCATACGAATAACAACTTGTTTTTTTTATCACTTTTAACACCATCAGCATGTTTTTCAATTGTTGAATTCAAAACTGCACTTTAGATGATGCTGTTGTTGTCAGTTTATTGTTGTTCAATTTTCAAATTGTTTTCATTAGAAGTTTAATGGAAATAACAATAGCAATAACAATAATGATGATAATTATAATTGAGCTGTCATTGTCACCTGTCACTGTAATCTGTTGAAAAACATCTATCTTTTCTTTCTTTGTACTAAATTGTGATTATCTAATGCATGACTGTGTGTATGCGAGTGAGTTATCGTATCTCTGTGTGAAAGAACTTGAATGTGTGTAAATTTTATTTAACACTATTTTATTGTCATAAGGTTCATATAAATTTGTGTATTTATATTTTTGTGGGCTTAAACACAAAGTGTTCATGTTTTTGTCACAAACAAAATTTTATATAAATATTTTGTTCCTTAACAATGAATATGTTATTAGAATAAGTTGAATTTTAAAAGAAATAAAGTTACTCGTATTTCCATGCTAACTTAATAAAGAAACAACTAAATAAATTGATATTTAACCATATCAAAAGCTTTAAGAAATTTCATATTCAGGTTATGAAAAACTACTCGGCATATTCATGATAAATTTGTTTGCGAAAACCTTTAGGGATATTATTTCACACAATTATTCATGCTCATTCAGACGAATGTTGATGCAGCTTATGACTTTGAGAATTATGTATAATAAAAAAATATGTATTTATAGAGATGTCAAAGTAATATAATGGGAAGGATGATGGTAGTGGAAATATCCTTCTTTCCCACTCACTTCAACCGCTCATGTGGTGTTTCATGTCCGTTGTTTATTAAAACACTTATGAAATATTCACCAAAAGATTACAAATTAATTGAAAGAATACATTAGTTTTTACTAAATTTTTATTTTTAATTTTTTGAAACTAAACACTTTCTTTTAAGAATTTTTGTTTGTTTTTGGTTAAGCAACATCTATATCCATTTCGTTCACGCAAAGAAAAGATATGGTTGTAGCATGGTTGAGAAAACAATATTATGTTCTCCGAAACAAATGTGTGGTCATTGAAAACAAGTTATTGTTATTTTAAACATTAATTGCGTTACGATAAACAAACTAATGTTTAAATTTAATAATTTCATTATTGTATTCGTAAAAAGTGTGATATGGTTAGAATTTAACAATTTAGTTTTGTTACAAATTTATGACTACAACATAATTTGTACTTTTATGTAAAAATAATATGATGTAAACAACAATATAATGTTATCCAAAACCATACTATATTTAGTTTAAAAAAATCTTTTTTAGAAATATCTTCTGTCAGTTCAGTGTTTCGTTTGTAACCTATCGGTATTGCACGCGTAATGTTAAATAAGTTAATAAATAAATCAAGTATAAACAAGAGGATAGATCAATAAAAATATGTATACATATATTTCTTTATACATGCTTGTCTACATTTCGTGTATACGCACATATTTGTGTAAGTACACGTGCACATATATACATTTTATTTCAACAATATTATTTTATATTTATTTCGGCACGCACAGCTGTTTTAAGCAAAAGATCTAACAGTATATGGTCGTATTTAACAATATTATTATAATATTAGAATATGGTATGGTTATTCTTAATTATATTTTAGTCACATGTAATAATAGTATTGTCATATTTAACCAAAATGTGATAACTTTGAACAATACTAAGATTAGGTTTAACAAAGTTAATTGTTATTGTAGATAATATTATTATTAACTCATATAATAATATTACTAAAACTTTGCTTTTCTATTGACAATAATATGATTTAACTGCAACCATATAATTCAATTATAGTATGTTGCTGTTTGATTATAGTTACGTCAACCATATTTTTTCTTTGCGTGTTCTTGCTTATGGAACTCATCAATAGACTCAACGCAAAAATTTTTAAAATGTGTTACATAACTTCATATGCTTATAGTAAGACTCTCATACCCCATTTAGCCAATTCTATTTAAATACGAATTGATATTTAAAAATTATTCCTAATATCTATGTCATTGGGAATTACAATATACACTCATAATAAGTTTTAAAGCCTCCGACAAAAATCTTTTGCAGGTTAGGGTCCAATAAGATGAACCTTTTGTGCTCAAATAAAACAAAAATATATTTACACATAATCATATATAATGAAACCAATAAGGAATACCTTTTTGAGAAAATCAATAAGGTAACCTAATGAAATCAATAAGAAAATCCTATATTATACAATTTAGAAGAAACCCTAATATAATCATATGTATTTTTTTTTTGGTGCCAAAAATAGCGGAAATTGAGTAAAAAAATTGCGAATAGCAAGATTTCTTCTTGATTTTATGTGGTTTTCTTCTTGGTAAAATTAATAAGATTTACCACATAAAAATAATAAGGAATCTCTATGGAAAAATCTTCGCTTCTTTCTGGTGGAATACCCCTTAGCTTGAAAACGTTTCGTAGAGAAAGTCTTCTTGATTCTATTAGGCAGTTTTTTCTCTGTGAATGCAAAACTAACAAGAAAAGGCAAAAATGTTAATTCAAAATAATCAATATCAACATATTAATACAATCTTGTAACTACTGCCTTCCCTCGATTTGGATATCTGGCAAAAAAATTTGAATTCGTGTTGAATGATCGCTAAGATGTACGAGTATGTATATTTTATAGAACTAATAGTTTCATGTGTAGGACAAATACTTGATGGTACCTGCAATAAATGTTAGGAAACTGAGGTAATTGAGATATTTTATATGAATAATAAAATCTAGGTTTTAGTGGAGTATGCTGTTAATTGAAATAGAGCTAATTAATTTGAGAAACAATGGGAGTTTTTGCGACTAAAATTTTTCAAATAACAGTAATTAATTACTGCTTAAATATAAGCGATATAATTAATTGAAAGCGCATTCTTTATGCATATTAATGAGCAAAATTTTTAAAATTGATTACGCAGCAAAACAATATACATATTAACAAAATTTGAAGAAAAAAATTAAGTACTTTTCCAAACAAGCATTTTTCTAATCAAAAGATTGTATTAATTTTAAAAAGTAACTCACAATTTGAAATAAGCAGCAGTTCTTGAATCATGCAAGTCGTTAAATATAAATTTAAAATAGCTCCTATTTAAAGTTAAGCTAGTATTCCAAATAATATAGCTTATTGAAATAAAATATGAGAAAATAGTTTACTGTAACTTCCTCAAAAACCATACGAATTATGTAAGATCCAGCTTGAGTCGAATTAAACGTTAATTACTGCTCGTAACAGAACTTGCAGAAAAATGTATGCTGCAGCCACACGTCACAAGCTGTATAGAGCATTTTAAAGAAAGTTCGCATTAAGTCTTAAAAAGGTATTACGCGAAGCCATTTGTCCTGTTAAACCCAATCCACCCATAAGTTTCTTCCCCTCAGCAATACTAGGAACAACTGTAAGGAAAAACAAAAGACCACGAAAATAATTTTTATTAAACGACTTTATTTGGCCCATAATTATGAATGTGATCTAACACTTAAATATATTTTAACACCATTTTTACATATTGTTCGACTTGAGTACACAATTTAGTCGTATATTCAGAACTTTACTTTCTTAATGATTTTTATAAAAAATTTCAAGATCCTAATTTTTAATTATATTATTTCAACTGCCTTTTCACTTGCCTGACTTCATTATTTTTAGATATTTCACTTTTAGCTATTGAAATCAAACGTAAACTCAGACAGTATATACTTCTTCGAATAGGCAACGGTCGCGACATTCGTACAGTTTTAGTTGAGCAAAAGACAAGAAAGCAATGGAAAGATCAAATATATATATTAAGTGTTTAAAGCAATGAAGGAGTAGTATATTTAAGAAAAAATGTTGGGCGATATCAATAATATAGTAAAAAGATATAAGCAAAAATGTCAGCGAGAAACGGACCCGAAAAATATAGAAGTAATTTTTGTGCACTTATAGAAATATACATAACTTATCGAAATGTAGAACTTTTTTTTTGTGAATGTGGAAATGAAGGTGAAAGATGATCGCTTATGTGTAGATTTATGAAATATGAAAAGTTTGTTTTAACTTTTTTTTTAATGGGTAAAGTACAAATACGGATCCGATAAAGTCGGATTCGACAATTTTTTTCTAAGAGAACTAAGCGCAGTAACTTTGCTAATATTGATTGAACTTTAATTGACGAAAAAAATATAAATAACAATAATACCTATTTATTTAAACAATCGTTAAAAAAGGCTCAGCAAAAAAAAATATTTTTTTAAAGTCGCATATTTCGGTCAAAAAATTTCAAATATGAAAAACGCTGTTACATTTATAAGGTACAAACAACCCTTTTAGATTTATTAAAAACAAAAAAATTTTTGAGCAAAAAAAAATTTTTTTTGGTTGACCTTTTTCTGGAATTACCAATATATAAGTATTTCCATTTAAAACGTTAAATTGTGTCCATGGATGTTATTTCTTATTTTTGATGGATATTATTTTTTTTTTTGAAGTTGAAATAATGTTCATGGACGTTATTTTCATTGGCGCTATTGCATGCACCTATTATTTATTTTTTAATCGAGTCAAGCTTGGTTTTGTTGTCTGCACTTGTACAGCGGTAAGACACGTCTAAATGTAACGTGTTGTGTTTGTTTTCATTAACGACATGCATTGATGAACTCTTTTTTTCGTTTTCGCTTCGATGATTTTTTACATATTTGAAGAAGGAACAAGCAGTAATAGCTCGAATCTGTATGACTGCTATTTTGATTCTGATATTCATACATACATAAATACATAAAATCATATCACACGAAAACGTGCTTGAGTTGTCTTTCTGTAGCTCTGCTGTGAACTCAGTTGGTGCAGAAGGAGTTTACAATTTACAAAATGTACTTACTGACGTATAAAGGATAATTTGAAATAGAACTATTTAAAAAATTTTGAACTTTGTGAGATAATGAAAATACATATTTATAAGATTTCTTTGCGAAATATTGCTCATATAAAATGCCATTTTTCTAACTGTCTTCATAAACGTAATAGAATAACTCATTCTCTCATTCAAGGCATCTAGCAAACTTTGAAAATGGTTCATATTAGCAATAAGACAATAACTATGTAAATGCATGTTAATATGATTATTACCAGTTTAGCTAATTAGCATCAGCAAAAGCCATTGCGTGCGTACTAATCTGAAAAATAACAAAAATAAAACATAACCTACCGAAAACAGCTAAATAATAATCACCACAGTAGTTACCATAAGAGGTTTGAATTGAATGTCAACCTGCTTAGAAATAGTATATATTAATGTGTTGAATGTTACAAATTTTAAATAAAATTTCGAGATACAAATTAATATGAAATAAAATAAAAAACATTTGTAGTTGGTTAAGTACGTCTAGATGAATTTCGTTGCAGCTCAAGAAACATATCAGTAGGCTCCAACCATAATTAAAAAAAAAATTACAAAACCTTAATTCTTATAAACAAACTTTCTATAGATTATTTTTATAAAATTCAAAAACAGAGTTGGTTGCAAGTAATTATGTATTATTTTAATTTTTATTATTATTATGCAGTCTATTTAAACACTTAAATTAAACATTATTTTTTTAACTTGCGGACCTGTTTATCCTGGAACTGCATGTAAGAACTTTAAAAAATTACAAGTATAATTTTTAGAAAAGGTTAAGGGGTTAATTAGTCTTAATAGAGACAACTTGCATTTTTTTAGTTGAAGTACCAAATGTATTAAAATAGAAGTAGTTTTGGCCTAAGAAAGGAACCGTTTAAGCCCATAGTGCACTGAAAATTAATAAATAAGATCTTTATTGTTTACACACTGAAACAAATTTATATTGTATTCAATTACTAAATTGTATAAATCAAATAATATTTTTACTGAAAGAGGACCTACCACAGCATTTGTAAGACTTAATACCAAAATTCGTAAATCAACTGTATATTAATAAAACCAAGTAAAGATAATAATAAAACTTAAAATCAGTTTCAAAATCATGCTTGTAAAAAAAACCTGTCATATTTTTTCCTGTGGACATTTTGCATTTCTTCTTATACATTTTAATCAGGTGTTGTTATCATACAAACGAAATCCTGCAAAACGTTAAAATGTAAATGTAATCGATATACTATAGATTCGCTGTAAGATTTGGACTGAAATCTACTGGAATACGTCCAGTTGTAAACGTACTATTAGTTCAAAACTTTATAATGATATCTATTAGGAATAATTTCTAATGAACTTTAAAATGAAATGACCGATAATAAGAATTTTTCAATTTTCACATATCGCTCAACCATGGGCAAAACACATTGAAAAACATATTGTATATAGTAATAAATAGCCTCTAAAATACATATCGGAATTTCTAACAGTCACGTTACTTCGTTGTAACGTTACGTCACCAAGCAATTAACTTGTAACTTAGAGCTATGCTGTTCAATTTGTTCCTATCGTTCAAAACCAATATCCAATAAATAAACACCCTTATTATGGTTGGCGTTTTTGTGGCGAATTTCATGCGTTTTTATGAAATGTTATCGTGAATGGCCAAAACGCCTGCCTAAAGAGTCGATTAAACAGTACCGCGTTTGGCGTATTTTCCTGTCAAACTTGCCAAAAGTTGTCGTTATGAATTCTGATAACGCCAGAAGCAAATCTAATAAAAAAAACTTAAATAGAAGGATTTTACCGTATGGCTGCAAAAAATAATTGATTTTATTAAAAAAATTTGTTTTATTTTCTTAGTTTAAAAAAATTTAGGATAAGAATTACAACCCAAGAGTAGTTTACGAAAATATATGAGGAGCTGGTGAACAGAACTAGACACATCCTCAGAAAATGTTTTTTTTTTAATTCTTTCCATTCTACCTTAAAAAAATAACGAAAACTAACTTTCCTTGTTAGTCTCTATCTAGGTAGTTCATTAATTTGCTGTCCTGTTTTTGCTGGTTTTGTTCGCCAGCTCCTTACTTACATTTGTTTGATTTCTTAACTATTTGTTTAAAGCATTATGTTCCTAATCTATCGATGATGAGTAAAACATATTACTCAACATTATAACTTTTCCTTAAATAATTCTAAAAGAATTGGTAATAACAGTTTTTTAGATGTTTGTAATGTTTTTTTATTTGACTTTTTTGTTTGATTTTTTTTACAGATTTCATGACAGGCAGGCAAAAATTTTACACGGTAACATACAATCCTCACAAAAACATATATGTGAAAAAAGGCCAAGTTTCTCTTCCAAAATTTCGGTCCTCAAAAGTAGTGAGATAAAAATGTTGGCCAAGTTCTTCTTTGGCCACTTAATACTTATCACTGAAATATGCTTTGCATTATATTAATTTGTAATCGTAAGGGTATCAAATATCGCAAATGCGGTGAGGTGAATTAATTATAACTATGAATTAAATTTTAGAATTTTACGATGGCGGGGAACAAAGTTATCAGGAGGTTAAAAACACGATGAATGGCTTCCTGTAAATTTGCACACTGCGTGCATTGGCCGGAATGACGATTAGTCCCTAGGTATCTTGGGACATTAGCCATCTTGTATGTAGAACGACGTCAATAAATTTTACAACTCTTCTCGAAACCCCCTTTTATCTGATTCACATATCATGTGCTTGCTTAAAAAAATAATAAGTCATCTTGAAATATCCTCCATATTGGAGAAATAGTTTATCCACCGTCTTGAAGAGTGATTATAACGCCACCTGTCAGATCCAATTACTAGTCTTATCAGTTCATAATCCCACACTTCATTAAAACCGGTTTAGACGTTTAGGAGATTTTCATTTCAATACAGAGGCATGCAAATATTAAGATTTTTTTATTTAATTTGTCAACAATCAGCTGTTATTATAAATCCGATTTACTAAAAGAACGTCATAACAAAACGAGTTTAAAGTTTTCAACTTACACACAACTTAATGGAAAAAGGAAATTTTATTTCGCTTTCATGAGTTGAGTAAAGAAGATATTTGTATGAAATTTTTACACAATATAAAGAATCACATGAAGATTTCTGTATCGTTAACTCAAAAATTTAATTTTTTTTTAGTTATGGCGTAAATGAGCGATATGTACACATATAAAAAGAAGCATTTACACTCATAAGCAATATGTAATTCCAGCAAAGAGTTATTATAAAATTTTAGCTAAATTGCTGGGAAGACTTTATTAATTAACTATTGCATTTAAATATTTGTTTTGAAGTCACTGACTGTGCTCAAATCGGAGAATAGAAAAATATCACAAAATATTTTTGTTGTTGCTATATATTACACAGTTCGTATACACTCTAAGCTCTTTAATCGGGAACAGCGGCAGGTTCGAGCTCCACCCTACTATCTGCTCCTCAGTATCTTACATATTTTTTGTTCTTCTATATGATCTCTGCTAGCGACAGTTTGACATTATGCCTCCCTTTAATGATCTCAGCGGTCTGTCAACCTAACGTAACTTAACACAAGTAAGAGCATGAATGAAGGAAATTTTAAATAAAATATACGATATGATTCATGTTTACTTATTGAATTTTTCGACGGAAGTATTAATCAAAAACCAATTATGTAAGACCTTTAATTACCAAACCTAATTGCAAATTAAGCACCGCACGATTTTAATTTCCATTGCAAGTGTAAAACATGACTTTGATCAGCAAAAACTAACTACCAAACAAGTTAAAATAAAAACAGAAATCTTTTAATAAAACTGCAAAAAAAACGTTTAGATTTTTATGCAAAAGTGCATATAAAAATGCAAATAAGAGAAAAAAAAAGATGTTCGAAAGTATATGTGTTCGGATGTATAAAAATATGAAAGCTAAATGATTTATTGCCAGCAATGATGACTGTAGTAGTTGCTTTAGTTGTACATATTACTGTGGCACAAAGTATGTATGTACATATGTACTCATTAGTATGTGGTGGCAGAGTTCGCTTGGGGCTCGTATCGAAGGAAGAAGATGAGCATGCAAGTTGGTTTTGTTTGGTTCGCTAGATGAGTTGGTTCGTTTGGAATTGTTTGTTTGCTTGAATGAGTGACTGAATAAATGGTTGACTGTTTGGTTGGATGGCCAGAGGGAACCTCTCTGGAATTAAGTAGTTGTTTGACACACTGGCATTCAAAATTCATGTGTGGTTGAGTGTTTGTTTTTATTTTATTATTTATTAAGCGTTTTATTTATTAATATTGTAAAATGGTTTTTTCCTAATTATTTTAAAATGATTGCAGTTGTATGTATAAATAAAATCTCTGTTATCCCAGTGAACATATTTTGTAGAGTTCGTGAAAAAATGTTTTCTCCAATTGTTCTTAAGGCTAAGTAATGGGAGGTGCTTATGCTTACTCATAAGAAAGTCCTTACAAATTTTTTTAAACATTAAAAAGCAAACAAATAACTAACACTCTTCCAGAAAATATGGTGATTACATAAGAAACTTATCCTGCCACGAACTGAAAACTTAAGGGGGCAAATTTGGTTATAATTTTGTAAAAAAAAGGAATAGGAAGCTGAATCAATTATCGAATGGAAAAGTAATCTGTATGAAATTAAACCAACTATATACATATATATGTACACATGTACATGAAAAAATCATTCAAAATATCTGTGGCAATAAAAAAAAAGTGCTCAAGTCATATTTGACTGTTTTGCATTAGAGCATTTTTAAGCGTTCAAGTCGATTTTGAGGAATTTATGCCCTTTACAATTAAATTGAGAAATTCTCTAATATCCTTTATATTTTTAAGCAAATGTCGTTCTACACACTTAAGCTATTATTTCAAATTAGATTAGAAGTCTAAAAAATATAAGCCGCAAGTAGTTGTGCAATAACTTCTTGAAAAATGGCACAAATTAATTGAGATATTGCCCTGGGGTACTTTCAAACATGCAGATTACGGAGGTATCACTAACTCAAAATCAGCTTATCTTGACTTAAGCACTTTTTCCTTTTTTCCACAGATATATTAATACACGTGCGTGTTTCGTATTCCACGTGAAATTAAATCATTCGGAATTAAAATAGGATTGTTTTTATAAATACATATTTCCAACAAACATTTTTGCACGTTTTAGTTTCACGTGGAATACACAACACACGCGATAATTGCATACTGATGACAGCGTCACTTGTTCAAAATTAGCCTAAGAAATTGTCGCACAAAATACTTTTTCTCTTTTATATAATATCTCAAAAAAAAATTAAGAATATTCTGTTACATTTCTAAGTGACACTCTAGGAAAATTAAAGAAACAACTGTTAACATTTGGGATGAAGTTTGAAATCCAGAACGTACGGTTTGTTCGGCTTAGAATTTGATAAAATTGCATATCAATTAAAGAAATCGGTTCTGTCGAATGACTTTGACAAAGTTTCAGATTACTTCTGGCATCATAAATGTCAGCAAGAAATATTCTCTGGGATTACAAGTGCTTATATATAAAAGTTAATATGCATGTGTGTATAAAAGTGTATGTGTGGAAACTATCAATTATATTTCATATGCAAATTTTAATTTTTTTTCTTCTCCACATACAGAAGTACACTCTACCCATTTGTCGTAGTGTTTTTTTTTTTTTAATAATAAATTATTTTTTTAATTCAGCTGCAGATTGTGTGTACAACAGCAGCAAAAACAACGACTACTTGTTTGATTCTCTTGACCCATGTTAAAATAAAATTTTAGAAAATATGAACAAATAAATAGTCATTCTCACATAAATTAATAAAATTTTGAAATATATTACACGTTTTGTTTTATAAAATTTAAGATTTGTAATTGCATACAATTATTAATTAATTCAATGCTTTGAGCGGTGATGTTATTTATGAACGGGAATTGAATTTAAAAGTACTTTTTATGTATAAATTGTTTAAACAAAAGTTCCTACAAAATTTTCGTTTAAAATAAAGCATGTTAACAATTATTTAGGTAAGAATTTATGTAAAATTAGAGCTCGAGCCGCTGTCAGTTTTAGCCAGCACATACATATTTTTCCTTTTTATATATATTAGAGTTCGTTTGGCGACCAGGTCACCTGATTTGTTTTTCGGGTATCATGATTTTTTTTAAGGGTTTTGCCTAAATAAAAATAATGGCGGTCTTTTTTTGGGAAAATTTTCACTCCTTGGAGTGGTTCAACCCACCTAAAAACGCGGGTTTTGAGCTCGTTTTTCTGCAGAGCAAAAACGGTTAAATATATGGCAAATCTGATTTCACCAGTCGATTCTGCAGCAAAAATTAATACAATGAACGTTTTTTGAACCCTTAAAAAAGTTCCAAAAACCCACAACAGGGGGCGTGTGGAATAAAATGAAGAACGAAGCTATTGAAGCTGTTCAAATGTTTCCATATACAAAGTACTCATTGTGCCAACCTTCTCCGTGGTTGCGTTAATGTCAGTTGTAAAATTCGAAGTTTCACGTATGACGGATTCATTGTGTCATGGCCTTTAATTGTAGCAACTCCCAAGAAAGCACCAATATTTAATCATTCTTATTTCCATTTCGCTCAACCTTATTTTTTTGAGCAAAGTACAAAAATAGGTACAACGTTAACGCAGTATGTATTTTCCAAATCTATTGCTGGACGATTTGGCTAAGAGATCAATGAAACTGAGAACACTGAAGAGGTAAGATTAAAATCAATTAATTTTCTAAGGCGTTTTTTATCATTAAAATGTGTTCAGTTGTTGTCGTTGTTGTTGGATCGTTTGATTATGGGTGTTTGGAAAAAAGATTTATCTTTGCAATTAAATGCTCTTATTAATTAAATTGCAATAATAATTACAAGTTGATTAACTATCATGTTTATAATTAATTATGTTAATTTATCCAACGAAAAAAAAACTCTAACTACAGTGCAGGATATTCTCAAGAATTTTATTTAAATTTTGTTATTTTGTTTTCTTGCTTATTTGTTTGCTTTTTGTTGTTTTTTTAACAAAATCGAAAAGTACTGATAACTTGAGAAATCTCTTTTAATTAAAATGCTGTGTATTTCTGCTTTCGCTTCTAGCTTCATTTAAAATGTTATTGATAATTTTCTTATTGTTGTCATTGTTGTTGCTTTAAATGTCATCGCTGATAGCAATCTGAATACCCAGCAACATTTATTCGATTATGCAAATTGTCTATGTTGGTCAAATTTAAATTCATATAAAATAAAACTTTTGTGGGTATGTGCATATATGCATGTAGTGTGTATTTTTGTTTTGATTTTAGATTGAAATGAAATTTTAAAAATAACACTCATAATGTTCAATTCATTATGAGTTCATTTAAAACTTCATCGACATGGTGAGTTTTTGATAACTTTATTTTCGTGTTTGCAAAGCAAAATATAATTTTACTATATATATATATGTACGAGTACATTAGAGAATTTCTTTTTTTTGGTTTCTTATATTCTATCCCCCCAAAAAACTGAACCGTTTTATGTAAAAAATACAAAAAAATTTCATAGGGATAAGTTGTGTTTTAGGGGGTGCGTCCACCCCTCAAACTTGCCATCAAGCCCATTTACTCAATGTATTTTTTTTTTCTTTTGACTATCTGCCTTATTCATAAAAATATTTCAGCTTTATTAAGCGCTTATTTGACATATTTCTATGTGAAATTTGTCAAATAAACCTGTAATAAAACTAAAATATTTTTTTATGAATTAGGCCATGTATATATGTATATTATATATAAATATAATTTTGGTAAATATATTTTCTGGTATTTTGTTGGTAATTTTCTTCATTATTTTCTAAAATATTAATTTTATCAAAAAACTTTCTATGAGACTAATGCCCTAATTCTGTTCGACGATTGTATCGTCTTGTCTATGGACGAAAAAAAAGCCGCAGTTGTGATTCTTTAAAACAATTATTATTTATTGTCCATGCTAGAAGGTTCGTGTATTTGCTTTATGATTTTGTTCTAAACATTATATCCAACGCATATTTTTTCAAATATTTTTCAAACTATTGTATAATACTTTAATTTTATTTTTATGTTTTAAAAACATGGTAATAATATTTCTATTTTTCATTATCAAAGACAACAACTATTTTTGAAGTAAATAATTTAAAGAATTCAAAAACAAGAACTCAGAAGTATTTTCAAACAAAAACGTCCTAAATCCTCTTACTGAATTAGGGCATAATGTTGTTGACTAGAAGATCTAAAATATTGTCATATATTATATTCTTGTAAATCTTTTTTTGTAAAGACAGTCATATGCAAACAAATTACTTTGAAAAATGGGCGGTTTGAGGGGCTGTCAGCCCATAAAACACTACCTATCGCTATGAAATTTTTTTGTATTTTTTTAAATGAAACTAATGCACATACATATCTGTGGAAATAAATAATAATGGCTTAAATCAAAATTTCTTGTTTTGAGATATTAATGCCATTTCAGTAAGAAGATTTAGGACGTTTTTGTTTGAAAATACTTTTGAGTTCTTGTTTTTGAATTCTCTAAATTATTTTCTTCAAAAATGTTTTTAAAACATACAAATAAAATGAAAGCATTATACAAAAGTTTGAAAAATATTTAAAAAAATATATATAATGTTTAGAACAAAATCATAAAGTAAATACACGAACCTTCTATCATGGACAATAAATAATAATTGTTTTAAAGAATCACAACTGCGGCTTTTTTCGTCCATAGACAATGCGATACAATCATCGAACAGAATTAGGGCATAAGGGTTTTGTCTAAAATAAATTGTGTTTGGTTTTTATATAAAATTTTTAACCAACGAAGAAAGATGCACATTTATTTAGAACAAAGCTGTTAATTTTATAAAAAAAAAAGTTTTATTAGTTAATATTCGTTGTTTTTTCGTTAGATGTTATGAAAAAATCCATTTACAGAAAAATAAAACTAAATTTAACTTAAGCTACTATATTGTAAGGCAAAATAATTTTTATTAGTAGTAAGTCGGGATAAGTGCTTTAGGTTAAATTTAAAAATGCGGAAAACCTGAGATAAGTTAATTTTTAAAAGCTTAGTTAAATATAAGGTTTTCTTTTTATGAGGAATAATTTTAATGGTCTGTATATGTAAATGCGTATGGTGTTATTAATAATAACATTCTTGAAAAAGAGAATAAGAATATGTAAGAAAATGAAAAAGCAAAAAAAAAATTGTTTTTGAAAGTCTGTGCATAAGATAAGAGGTTTGTGACTGTTCAAAATGTGGTTAAAGTCTACTGATGATTTGGCTAAGCACCAATGAAATATATAGACAATGCTTGACCTCCAGCAAATAAATTTCAAATTAAAATAAATAATAAAATATTTTTAATAGAATTGAGAAAATTTGTTACATGTTATGACCAAGATAACAAAATTGTGCGATGTGCTTGTCACAAAAAAAGGGCCTTTGAAAGCAGTTACGTAAGCAAGGTTTATGCCTAAAAATTAAAGAATTATTTTCATATTGATGATTCAAAGGAATTTATATACAAAACAATGTTCAGTTCTGTGCAGGGCTTAAGTAATTTTCAGTGTTTTGAACTCAAATTTCGCATCTATCAGCAGGGATATATAGGTCTGGTAAACGCCACAGCTTTTGTTTTTGTCATTCTTCCAACAAACCTATCTCTGTAGTTCCAGGACCAAACAAGTTACAAACGGTAAATACCATTTCTATATTTTGAGTCAACGCTGTTGTATTTCACTGTCATAAAATTAAAAATTATTCGAATAACACGCAATTTATGAGAGTTACTATAACCTACTATAATAACTTATCTCGGGAGTTCGATTTGTTAGAAGCTTATAAGAACCCATAAGACCTGCATCGTATTTGTTGTGTAGCAAGCTATCTTCATTTTGTATGTATGATATTATATTCATTCAAGTGGAAGTGCTCTGCAGGCCAACCTTAAGTAGAACTCGGAGTATCGTGTTTTACACGGCGTAGAGCAAAACCTAAAATTCCACATTTAGAAGGGCATGATAAAACGTTACATGAAAAGCTCGAACATACCATTTTGTTACTTACATTTCAAGATTCGATTCTATTTAACTCTCAAAGTTTAAAGTTATGCATGAAATATGTTATTCTTATGGTCTAATTCATAAAAAATAATTTAGGTTTATTACAGGTTTATTTGACAAATTTTCCATAGAAATATGTCAAATAAGCGCTTAATAAACTTGAAATATTTTTTATGAATAAGGCAGTTAGTAATTTGGAGACAAATATATTTTTGGTGCTTTTTGGGAACTGTTACAAATAATTTTAACACTTGTTGAGGCCCTAATAATCGTAAATTATTATTTTAATCATTACTATATATCTGTGGCAATAAATCATAATGGCTTAAGTTGACATAAGTGCTTCTTCATTTTATTACATATTCTTGTTCTCTTCTTCAAGATCTATCACTCAGCTCAATTCCAATTATAAAATGTTATTATGTATTAATAAAACTATACGCATTTATATTTTAACTTAAGTCTTTATCTCAGGTTTTCCGCATTTTTAAAATTAACTTAAAGCACTTATCTCGACTTACTACCAATAAAAATTATATTGCCTTACAACATAGTATCTTAAGATCACTTTAGTTTTTATTTTTCTGTAAATAAAATTTTTCATAACATCTTAACTAAAAAACAACGAATATTAACTAAAAAAATTTTTTTTTATAAAATTAACATTTTTGTTCTAAATAAATGTGCATTTTTTTCGGTGGCTAAAAATTTTATATAGAAACCAAACACAATTTATTTAAGACAAAACCCAAAACAAGAAATTTCGACTTAAGCCATTATTATTTATTGCCATAGATACGACTATATATATATATATTTACTACATATATTTACTTATTATTATTTTACCAGCCAATAACCAACTGACGATCTGTTAAAGCACTAAATTATATTTTTCTCAGTCTAGAAGAGAAGGGATATAATTCTTCTTAAGTTTATTTTAAGAGTTTTGAATTCACAAGTATTTCTAAGAAATAATGATCGAGCAAAATTTTAAATATTTCCCATTTCTTTCAACTTCCGTTTGCAAGATGTTATTTGAAAAACTGATTTTTTTAATTTTTTAAGCGTATTAAAAAAAAAACATTGAAATCTGTGGAGAATATTTCAGTGCGAAATACATACTAAATACAAAATAAGAATTATCAGGTTGTGAATGAGAAAATTATATGAAAAAATGTATATAAAAATTATTTTCTGCAAATACCTGAGAATATTAAACAGGTCTTTGAAAAACTTGCATGCTTTTCGACGAAAGAAAATACTAAAAATATCAGTGAATATACTAAAATGTCAAGGTGGCCAACCTCATTTCTCATCATACTGTAAATCTCAGATCTTATAATGGAGTCTCCTTCTATAGTCGGAGACATTACAATAGAAAATCTATAAACATGCATATATAGATATCGTTATCGAATGGCATAATTTATTCGCAGCCCCGTAAAACTGTTGGTTTTTTAAATCAAAAACCGATTTCGAGTGCACAACATCAGCTAGTTTACAATTCGGCTGGATAAATTTTGCGAAAAACAGTAAACTAAAGAAAGTAAACATTTGGAAACATAAAATTACATGTGCTAATTACCAAGCTCGATGGTATAATAAATAGATCCATGTGACAGATAAACATGGCATGCTGAATCGCCGAATTTTCAAAACATTTTGGTATTAAATTGTTCCCAGTAAAATCTTGCTTTCATAAAAATCAGATATGTGTATTTTAAAAACACACATTTATTCCTTTATTAAATTCCCTTGTCACTTTATTGAGTTATAAAGCGCCAAAAAGCAAGCAGGCTGTGTAAACATGATCCTGAATTAAATTTTATTCATATTAAGCGGGAAACAGCCAACAATGAGAAAACTATGAATAAATACGTATGTGTAGGAAACCCAAATACGAGCACAAAATAATATTGAAATAATAAGGACTAAATTTAAGTTACAGCCTCGCGCGCGCACACACACACACACACATACACACAACCGTACACACTGGACATAATCAAATACATACGTACCTTTAGTCGGGATTTGTGTTTTGTAGAAAAAATGTGGTTTTTGCTTTGCCTTTGCTTTTTCTTTACAATTGAGTTGAAGGTTGGTAGAAAAAAACAAAGCAAAAGGGCTTAAAATTTAATACAATTTGTTGTAGATGTTTCGTTTTAACGGTTGGGTTTTTGGTTTAAATATTTACAAAAAGAAAATTTACTTAACGCATATTTTTTTTAAATTAATATCACAATTTAACTGAATTTTTTTATTAGATAATTAAATATATACACTTTTCTTTTTGAGGAGCGAAAACAGGACGTTTAAATTGATTTATTTCACAAATGCTCCCTTCCCTCTGTTATATTTTTGTTTCGTATTTGCTCGATAATTTGAGATCAGCAAAAAAATGTGGAGGTTTTTGGAATTTTTTTAAAAGTTTTAAAACAATACAAATATAAAATTCTATAAATTGTTAATAAATTGTAGTTTGGTAACGTATTGCAGCAAAAGAAACGTAAAGATTTTGTAGCAATTAAATTAAAGTTGTTGCCGAACGTAGAAGAGGTCTTCTTGGAATAATAGCAAGAATAGTGATGATAATAATAAAGCGTTTTGATAATAATGATAAAATGCAAACGTAAATAATTTCGACAATATCTTAAAGATTTTCGTTTTTTACCCATAAACATGGAGAATTTTGTAAATTTAATGAAAAAATTATTTTTTTCGAGTAGAAAGCACAACATTTAATGACGTTGATATAAATTGGTTTTAAAAGTGATTGAAAAAAAAACGCTCAATCGTACATAAGTTTATCAGTGACTTTTGGCTGCTGTTGCTAATGCTGCTAATAATGAACTTTTAGCCGCTAACGATGATAATAATGATGCTGCTGCGCATAAATATTGGCAACATAGTAGTATTCTTGAACAAGCATCAAGTGTTGGTGACATTTTTCCAATCTTTTTCGAGTACTTTTATTGTTTTTTTGTCAAGTTGATTCTATTTTATTTATCTGCCTCAGACTGCAAGATACTGTTGTTTGTATTTTGATTTCAATTTCTTTAAACAGACACAATTATTTTTGAGAGCTTAAACCCAAAAGTTCAAGGTTGAAAATGATAAGAATTAAAAGCACTTTAGTATTACTGTTGTTGTTTTTTTTTCAAATAAAATATAAAATTTTTTGTTTTGTTTAAAGCATTCGCATAGACAAACTTTTTATTAAATCACACATTTCTATTCAACTTTAAATATGTAAATTCATATTAGAATTTGTATACTGTATTTATGTTGGTATGTACATATTTAGTCACGCAAAACATATGTTCGAAATATCGTATATTTTTCAAACATTTTCCATGACAATTACAAAGAAATTATATATACATATTTAAAAATATTCTATTCATTTCGTATATACTTATGAAATACCAACAAATTTATTTTTTATTTCACTGATTTTTACGTTTTCGATACCAGAAAAAAACATTTTTCGTTTTTTATTTGAAATGGCGTGTATTGCTTTTGGTCGTAACGCGCGCCCGTTGTATTCCTACGTTGGAAATACGTCTATTTTGCACGTTCATTCAAAAACAACTAAACAAACTCACTAGCAGTGAATTCACAATGAGCTACAATTTTGTAAACATTCCAATAAATCTATTTCGCATGTTGCTAACCAACCAACCAAACAAACAAGCTGCCGACAACTCCAGCAACATGGGGTAAGTGTGTGTGTGCTACACACACATTAAAATGATGAATTACTCAAGAAAATGCAAACAAAACACTCTCTTTTGAAAAACAGCAACAACACTGTTTACTCAATTCTAATTGGAAGTTTGCTCAAGAGACAGCATGTATAGCAACATATGAAGCTACCAAATTATTACAGTAAATGTTGCTAGAGCCGAAATGGAAATAAAAATAATGTTGATAATGCCAAACTGGAAATAAAATGTTAGCAATATTTATTAACATTCTTCTCGTTATGTAGTCATATGTACATACATATTTTATTTTATGTTGTTTTGATGATTTTTATTTACATATATTCTGATTGATTTTTTTATTATGCTTATATATTTATTTCATTTTCATCAAACAAAAATAAAAGAAAAACTCTTTCATATGCTTTACACACTTATAGATGACAACAACAAACAACATACGACAATAGAATATAATTATGCACGTAGGTACATATACATATGTACATATGTATATATGTATGTATTTATGTGCAAACTAAGAAAAAATAAGAATCCGTAGCACGTGCACTGGTTTCTTGCAGCGGTATATATTAGTATATATGTACATACATATTTATGCATGTATGTATGAATATCTTTCGAAATAATCGCCGAGTTTTCGTATTTCCGTTTTTATTTCGACGTTCTCTTCCTCTCTAGTTTGGCTTGGTAATAATGAGGTTTTATTATTGTTTTTGTTGGCCTTTGTGACACTTTCGCTTTTGTATGGTTTTGTTGAAAACTCAAAATTTATGGCCTTATAATTGTTGCAAAAGGATAATTTGAAGAGCTAAAATATAACTGTTTTTATGAGTTTATAATAAGAGATTAAATCAGTTCTTTTTTTGGAAATAATTTCAATGTCATCAGACAAATTTTAGGAAGCTATTTATTTAATAGAATCTGAGAGAGAATTAGAAGATATAATTTAGCACTTTAACTAGACCAAGAAAAATATAAATGCATATCTGTGGTAGGGAAACAAATATTGATATAATGTGTTGGTTTCTAAGACTTATTTGACTTCAAGAAGCCATTTCAAAATGAATGGCTACACCTTATATGATGATACAAAGGAGCCGAGAGCAAGAGCATGCGGTGAATCAGCATTTCTAATAAAGTCAAGACTCAAGCACTATATTCTTGATAACATTTATGAAGAAAATCTTCAAATTTAATGATATCATCAATTTACTCCCCTCCCAGATTTTCAATCACTGTGGCTCAATACGAGGATTTCTACAAATCTCTTGGACCTTGTTTCGTAGCAACTGTTACCCACTAAGAAGTGATTTACCTCACCTATATTTGAAAATGATAAATCGTGTTAATTGGCTGGGATTCAAAAATATCTTAGTAGTCACTGCACGGAAAACATAACACTAAGAACACCCTATGATATTGAATCTAACATTGCCAATCTTAAAATATTAAACAGGCTGCTAAACGTGCCACTATCTCCCACCCTCAGACTTGGTTGAATAGAATTTATTCTATGGTCATTGAACGTCTGGTATGTGAAAAAAGAAGAGCTAGAAGGGAATGGCAACAACACAGATCACCTCAACATAAAATCAGGTGTAAAGAGTAAACTAAACGACTCCAAGGGTTGCTTGCATCTGAAATCACTGCATCTGTTAAAAATTATCTGAAAAACCTCGATGTCACACCAGCATCTAATTACTCTTTTTGACATGCTGCGAGAAAACTTAAAACACCCGTTGAGTTTAAACCACCTCTGCGCACATCTAACGGAGGTTGGGCAAGAAGCGATTCTGAAAAAGGTAAAATATTTGCTGAGCTCTACCCTCTCGACCCATAAAATTTAAGAAGCGTGATGTGCAAAAACTAATTGCTGAACTCAAGCCGAAGAAAGAGTTAGTAATCAGATGCTGATGAAGTTGCCTCGTATTGCAATTAGAATTCTGTTATTTGTTTTTAATGCCATTTTACGACTGGAGTATTATCCACACAGCTGGAAGCTGGAGTCATATAGGCCAATATTTTTACTGTAAACTCTTAGACAATCTGCTCATGATAAAATTTTCCCCAATTCTAACTGATAATGGGTGCATACCGGACCATCAATTGTGGTTTAGAAGTCAGCATAGCACCATTGAACAAACTCATAGATTGGTCCAATTTATAAGAAGAACATTTGAAGAAAAGAAGTTTTGTTCTGTCCTGTTGACGTTTCTCAGACATTTGAAAACATAACTTTAAAATTTAAGACTTTTCAAAAGTTACGTTATTGCTCGGAAGTTCACTGTTGTGGAAGGACACTTCTTGAGTACGCCCGAAACTATCTCATCAAGTGAGCCACAGCGGAGTATACTGGGACCAGTTTTGTATTTGATTTATACCTCTGATGTGCCTGTGAGCATTAATATCCACACTTCTACTTTTGCCGGTGATACATCCTGCCTTAGTATGCACAAAAACCCTCACTAGGCTTCCCGATATCTTCCTATTACCCAGCTAGAATTATGGCTAAACTTACGGAGAATTAAAGTAAACGAACAAAAGTGTGTTCAGGTAACATTTGCCCCGCGAAGAGATACTTGTTCCCCAATTCGAATCAACAATCAAGTTGTTCCTCAACATTCACATGTAAAATACCTTGGTATGCAGCTTGATCGACGGCTTACATGGAAACACCATGTTGACTCAAAGCTTACACAAATGAAACTCAAATTAACTCAAATACATTGGCTGATTGGCAGAAATTCAACACTCAGTCTAGATTGTAAACTTTTGATATGCAAGTCGCTCTTGAAACCTATATGGTCCTACGGGATTCAACTTTGGGGCCCTGCTTCAGCTTCCAATGTAGAGAGAATACAACGAAGGCAAAACAAAATTTTAAGACTAATAACATCGGCAGGCAAATACTTAACAAAACTCGAGTCCCATCCTAATCCTCTTGCACGTAACATCTTGAATTTTACTGGACATATCAGCTTAAAAAAGAGGGACACTATGGCTCTAATACTCAATACTTAAGATGAAACTGCTTGAAAATACGTTTTATTTTTTTATTTGTTGCTTAGCACGACTCTTATGTATTATTATTTTACTATCACTAAGTTTATGTCCGTCACTAGTTGGGCCTAATAATTATAATTAGATTTAAGATTTGAACACTTATTGTTATATCTGTGGTTTTTTGGAATAAGCGAATATGTCTTAAACAGTGATGCTAATTAGCCATTTTCATCCCATTTAGCCAGAAGAAAAGTTAATTTTGTTATTATTTTATCTAGCTATTTTTTAGCAATTTTTCCATACATTAAATCTTTTGAGATTTTTTATAAAAATTTAGGAGAGTGTGTAATACTTTCTCATGCATTTTTAGATACAAAATTTTCCATTAACACCATAATATGAAATAGATATGTATGTAGCTCAATTGGTAACAATAAGATTTGCTAATCATTTATAATAATCGTGGTAATGTCTAGTCTAGTTGGTGATTTATGATCCCAGTAAAACATGTGTCATTCTTGCTTTATCCAAGTGAACATAAAATAGAAATTAAAGTTGATCATCAAGGTTCTTAAAATTTATTGTCACAAACAGCTATGAAAAAAACGACAATGATGTTAATGATGATGATATGATTTTTTTAATTAAAAAATTACCTACATATAAACATAAGTATATATTTCTGTATTTTAGTGTTTAGTTTTTTATTTGCATATTGAGAACCTGAAGAAATATGATTTGATTCATTACTTTAATTTATAATTTTTACTTTTATGTACTTTAAACATTTTCCCCTATTTTCTGGAAAAAATTTTATGAATTACCTTCTTATTTATGTTTAATACTCATGATTTTTGCATTTGATCCCGCTTAGCAATTTCTTAGCCACATTTTTGTCTAAATTTAGGCATTATTTGTGAAAAATTCTGGTATCACTGGTCTTAAAACCAAATTTTTGAGGCGAGCCGAAATACTGTATTTTTAATACTACGGACTCTGTGATTTTTATCAAATTTTTAATTGGAATTGTTACAATTGAGTTTAATATATAAAGTACTGAATAAGTAAAAAAATAGTTTGGAATTATTAGTGTGTTAACAAATGGGTATTAAAAATTATATTTTTTCCAATTAGCTGACTGATTGAATATCAATTAATGGCTTAATTAAATTAAGATACTAAATCAAACATCGATAGTAAATGAATAACTTTAATCGTTTCAGAGCTACAAATTTAAAAACATTAAAGTATTTTGAAATTTCGACCGATATCGATATCGACAATTTTTCCGCTCTATGAATGCATTATATTCTTTACTTTACTTTTTTCTTTCCATAGTACTTTTATTTATATTAATATTAAGTCCTTTTTCAACAATCGTTTGCCCTGTGAAAATGACTTTTATGGTTTGTTTAATATTAAATTAGATTTGTTCCCTTAATCACTAAAGATTAGAAGCACTTAAAAATTTATATACTTCACGTAACATTTTTAATAACTATATTATCAAACTAATAGTTTGATATAAAAATAACAAATAAATACAACAAAAACACTAAGAATTAAAATTTATTGCTTCACGCAATTAACACATTACGGATCAACACACTCTTAGAAGAGATTCATGACGAAATGAAAAAATTTATGAATATTTAAATGTACAAACATACATACATATGAACTTGAAAAAACAGGAGGCAGTTTTTCGTTCCATCCAACCAGCCATGCATCCACTTTTTATTCATTAATGTATAAATAAAGTTGTATATTTTTGGAAATGGTTGACAAAAAAAACGCTTGAATAAAAAAATTAATTCTAAGGGCTCTTTGACGCTTTCAAGCTAGAGAAAGATAAAGTGAATACTACTGAATATTTAAAATTAAAAAAAGTTATATTTCTGCAGCCGCCAACTGTTGACCGTGGTAGTTTTACTACTTGCGACATGAGACATTCAACAACAGTGTTGCCAGCTAAGTTTTTGTCTCCATATATTTTTGTTTTAACTTCATATATAGAAATTTGAATAAATTTATTATTTATTATTAGATATGCTTAACCACCAGCAAATAAATTTCAATTATTGTGTTCATATAAAAATTTTAATTAGAAAATTTTAAGCATCAATGTTATTATGCACAGCATATTCCAACATATAAAAGGGTAAAAATTGTTTAGTATTGAGTTAAAAATTTAATTTCCAGCAGAGTTTTGCAATCCACTATGTATTCAATTTCAATCTTAAAGGCAAAAACTGAAATTTAAAAAAAAAATTCACGATTCAATTTCTAAATGCTAAAGATGTGTGCTGAGTAATAAATAAAAGTCAAGAAATAATTTTTATTTTCTGATCACTTCTCTATTAGTTTGATTTTTATAGTTTATATTATTTGGAAAATAATCGTAATTTTCGGTCCCCGATTTTAAGTGTTGCTGAACTTTAAGCAGAAATTGATGCATGGACTAGTAATGTGGAATATAATGATGCGGACCATAAAGCAGATCAAGTGAACATTATCATTACTTCAGCGGATGACGTTGATGATATCATTGACAACGAAGGAATATGTATATGATAATGTCAAAAAACTTTACAACGACATATAATTGTCTATCGAAATTCCTAATCAGTTGTAAATAGAATTAATGAGGCCTATAATTTAAATTTACTTAAAGACAAAGAATGAGAAAATGGCAATGATCGCAAGAACGTAAAGTCATTTACATCAGAATTAAGAAGTGGTTTTCCAGTGGAAAATAATAAAGAATGCAAGTTCGAGAGAAAATGGTCTTGGCCTGGTGAATTCCTGGACGCTACGATTCATCTGCAGAAGATGTGAAGGAGCGACAATCATGGACACTTTTGCGTGAGTGAAATCATTTGTACAATTCATGAAAGCCCATGTCCTGCTTCTGGAAAAGTTGTCACAAGCTCACAACAAATTGTAAAACATACAGATAAATTAAATTACAAAATAAATAAGATTGGAAAACGTGGCCAATGTAGCTAGTGTGGCGCAAAAACAGAATTCGTCTGCTCAAAGGTTAATGTAAACTTAAACTGTTTTGTACAGTGTCATGATGGAAGTATATATAAGAAATAAAAAAACCAATAATTAATTGTCGGTGAAATTAATAAATAAATAAATAAATATGCAAATTATTTTAGTTATGGGAACCCTTTAAGGCCGAAGTGGGTATTTAAATATCCATACAATTAATTTCTAACTACGTTTCAAATAAAAGGACCAACTAAACTAAATATTTTTGTTTACTATAAAGGAAGTGTAGGTCTATGTGACCCCAAGAGCTTTTGAGGTACTTCCATTTTACCCCTTTCACAGAGCCATTTCTATTAAAAAAAATTAGTATTAAATTTTTTTTTAGCTTTTTACCCACTGATTTCCCTCCCATTATACGATTCTATAAAATACTCTTAATTTTTTATATTCAGTTCAATTCAATTAAAGTCTTTATTTGTATATAACATATGTGCCCCTAATTATGAAAGTGATCTAAGTCATGTGCATTTTTGCTTCGAAATATTAAACTAATCTTAAAATTACTTAAATAAATTTTTAATAAATAATACAGGGTGTTTTTTTAGAGGTATAGAACTTCGAATTGAAATAAAACACAAGAAAATCGTTTTAATGTCCATCAATTTGGCTTTATTGGAAGGATAATTTTATGCCATTAACGTTTAAATATGATTTCGGGCATGTGGCCGCCGCGGCTGGCTCGAATAAAGCCAATTCTACAGGTCCAATTTTCAACCACTTTTTCGAGCATATGGGGCCGTATGTTGGCAATAACGCCACGAATGTTGGCTTCCAAGTCCCCTAACGTTTCTGGTTTGTTGGCGTAGACGAGCGACTTCACATATCCCCAAAGAAAATAATCCAATGGTGTCAAATCACACGATCTTGGTGGCCAATTGACCGGTTAACCGAATTAATTGCTCTGACGGACGATTATGTCGACCATAAAATGGACGGAGCTTGCGGTAAACTTCGCGAACTGAACCATTATTTTCGAAATAAATTTGCACGATTTGCAAGCGTTGTTCTTTTGTCAACCTGTTCATGATGAAATGGCAAACCAAACTAAATATTAACCACTTGACAGATGACAAAATGGCCGCCAGTTAAAAAAGTGATGCCAACTTAAAGTTCTATACCTCAATAAAAACACCCTATATATATATTCATGTTAACCGAGACTAAATCAGCTCTAAACTTAAATATTGCACAATATACAAATATTTTTGGATTTGTTCAAATGTAAACTACTAAATATCTCTACGAAAGAAATATATGACTTAGACTACTTTCATAATTAAGGCCACATATGTGGTTATGAAATTACAACAGTTTTCTTCACAGAGAAAAGAATGCCTAATAAATACCTCATAAAATAAAACAAAATTAATAAGATATCTCTATGTTTCTTTTTTCAATAAGGAAATACAGTTTTATCCTTTTCTACTTAAATATTAAATAACAATTGCGTTATATTCATGTTGGTGTAAATTATATCAAATGCAAGGATAAAACTTTCCAAAAAACCTTTGTGAACATTTTTAGAGGGGTTATAGGTAAAAGGCTTAATACTAAAGATAAAATTAGGATGAGACGATCTCATTGATGTGTCATTTTTTATATTGTTTAATACTTTATCTATCTGTCCGTAAAGACAGGTTTTCTATATCTATCACTTAACGTTAATGAATTTTTTTTTTTAATTTGGCCCATTTTTTGGGTATTTTTCTACCAATCCAGCGTTAATCGGTTTAAGTCGCTAGCTTGCAGTGCTGGCTGTGTTTAACGCTTTATGTTTCATGACAGTGACATTTTATCAGTGCGATAAGGGATATTTCCATAATTGTGTAGCGCAAAAATTCTGTCAGGTTCAAGGTAAACTAAACTACTTGATATAAACATTCGTGTGCGTCTCAATTTTTCACAAACTGATTGATTAGTTGTGTGCTCGAAAATAAAGACTAGAAAAAGATTCATTCAAATGCATAAATGGCGACTTATTTAAAGAACAAAAACCAAATATAAAAAAAGTGCTAAATCATAAAATTATCCTGCCGATGATCGTAACATGACTGAATGAAGAATTATTTGGCAGTCATATTTTGCGCAGAAAACTGAGTCAAAATAAGGGTCGCGACTAGAGCGCCAATATCTATCGACAAAACTGCATTTTTTACTCAAAAGCGAGCGCATATATGACTATTTTAATAGTCGAAAAAAACTTGAATTTGATTAAAAATTTCAAACACTTCTGGCTGGGTATATCTATGCTTTCTTTCAAAATATGTATGCCAGGAGAAAAACTTTGTATGTGTTGTTTCTTTGGAAAATCGGTGTAGTTTCCCTGCCACATTCTGGTAACTCTGTTTGTCCACCACTTTTCTATACTTTTCACTTTCAGTTCAATCAAATGCAAGTTTCTGTGCGAGTTTTGAAGTTTTGTAAATGTTTTCCTTAAAAAAAAAACTTTTTGTAGTGTTTTTCTCTTTGAGAGTTATAATTTTGTTGTTGTTTTTTTAATGCCTTAAAAATTTTAGAGTTTAAAAATTAGTGTTGCAAGCGGGCAGGCAGGCATGGTTGTTGATTCCTTGGTCTTAAAAAAAATAAAACAATAATAACAACATGAAAAAAGCCATAAATCTTAAAAATGCTGTGCGTACACGTTTTTAATTCATTAGTAGTTTTTTGTTGTTCTTATTGTCGTCGTTCCACTATGTTGCTGTTTTTCTAAAGTCATGAATTTATTTATTTTTTGTATTTTTTTGTTTGTTTGTTAATAACGGCAGTCTTTTAATTTTTTCCCAGTAATTTGTAAATGTATGTATGTGAGTTTCAGTTTCTTTTGGTTGAGTGACTTTTCTGTGTCTACAAAATCTAAGAATTACAAAAAAAATCAAATCAAGTTTAAATTTCATTCATAATTATGTATGTATTTATGTGCTCGTACTCGTACCAGTTAAATAAACTCGAGAGTAGTTCCAGGCAAAAAACAAAAAGTGGGAAAGGGTTTGCTTAACTGTTCAACTTAATTTATGGTGAATAAAATGTACGTACTAATGCACATGTTCATACATTCAATCTATGCCGTTTTGCACTTGAACTTTTATTTAAAAAACTTGTTAATTTTTTTTTTTTTGCCAAGAAGGGGGAAATTAATTTTTGCTTTTAGTGAAAAATTATTACTTATAAGTGAAATCAAACAAGTCATTATGGACACTGCATAATTCCATGCCAAACGTGCGAATTTATTTATTGTTCCTCCTGTTTTTTTTTAAAGAGTGAATTAATTAATGCATGAAACGTGAGTGAATGGTGAAAACAGGTGATATGAAGTATGAGTGATTTTAAAATTATACATTACATATTTCTTCCCTCAGATATTTTCTTTTTGCAATTAGCTATTTAGTAGGTATGAAGATATGAAGACTACAATATCGCAAGTATCTAAGTATCGTTTCATTCGGTAGCGTTTGTGGTATGTTGTGTAGGGAACCGTTACATCCATGCATGCATACTAGGCGGGTCGTTCAACGGACACTATGCTATACCAACTGACGAACACAATACGTAGTTTTCTAGACGCTAAGAAAGTCACGGCATGTGCATTTCTGTATATTGAAGGGGCCTTCGACAATACAGAGCACTTTGCCGTTGGGAGCATTATATTCAGATAGATATGGGCCATGCTTGAGAGTAGGTCTGCGGAGACCCAAGTAACGATGACCATTTTTGCGAAGCCACTTTTGTGGAGTCTCGTAGTTGACAAACTCTTGCACATACTAAGGAGCAATGGCATATAATGTCAAAGCATATGCAGATGACATCGTTATCACTGCAAGAGGAAAATTTGATGAAAAGTTGTGTTATATAATACATAACGGGCTAAGGATAGTGAATGAATAGTTTCCATCTGTAGAGATGAATATCAATCCTGCAAAGACCATCATTGTTCCTTTCACTATGAGGAAACACTTCTACGATGGAAAAACATCCGAGTAGACAGCTTGCAAATAGAAAGCTCATCGCAGGTCAAGTATCTGGGAGTGATATTAGACTCAAAGCTTTTATGGAGACAACATTTAGAGGCGACTGTTTAGAAGGAAACAAAAGCACTAATTGGTTTGTAGCTCTGTTGCAGGAAAAACATGGGGTTGCACTCAAAATCTTTAGATGGATATAGATGATAGTGAGAACTATCATCATTTCTGGTGCTTTTGCCAGGTTGGACAGGGTCAGGCCGGCTACGACCAGAGATCGGTTAGAGAAATTACAGAGGGTAGCATACCTTTGCCTACTTGCGCAACCCTCTGACGTAATGAATAAATTGTATGACTTCGACAAGAGGTTTGAAACTGTTCTGTCTAATAGAAAGGAAGAGGGGGGGGGGGGAAGAACCTAGGTATTCCTTTGGAACTGGAACCATCATGTGATACACTGATGGCTCCAGAATGCTGGCATATTCTGGTGTGGGAGACGTAGGACCGAGGACGAACTACCACGAGTCCTTGGGAAAATCTCCTATCATTTTTCAATCGGAAGTTCATTCGATTGAGAGATGCGCACAATTTAATCTTGACAGGGGTTACCGAAGGAAAGAAAGCATCAAAGCACTCAGCTCATATGAGTTTACCTCTAAGTTAGTTTGGGAATGCCGCATTAAACTAAGCAGCATGAATCAGGTCACACGCTGTTGGTTTCCTGGATATGAAGGGATGGTAGGAAATAAAAATGAACACCAAATGGACAGAGTGGGTGATAGTAAACCCGTGATTGAACCAGAACCGTTTTGCGGATTTACGTTGGACAAAATCCGGGAAAATGTATCGACGGAAATCAAGACAAATAGGGAACACCTCTGGCTCAATCTCCATGTATTGAGACATGCAAAGCTAATGATTGGAATGTATAACCAAAGTGCAGTCATAGCTTTCATGTCCCTGAGCAAAAACAATCTAAGATGCTTCCCACAGGCCATTGTAGACTGAGAAAACACGTCAACGGACATGACGTTGCGAGTAACAGCCTGTGCAGATTCTGTAATTACGACGATGAATCTCCAGAGCATATTCTGAAGTGGTATGCCACAGAAGATATAGCCAGTTGGGCAAGCATTTATTGGAGGATTGGGAACTGCCAACTCTAGACCCACCGGCGATCTTCGTATTCATCAGGAGAGTAGGTCTAGATGAGATGATATAGCACCTGGCAAGGGATACAATAGATCCACTTTGTTCGCAGTGTCCTGTGTTTCCCGTTTAATTTAATTCATTCATTCATTTATATTAAGAAATGTGTTGGATCTTCATCGTTTTTATATAAAAAGTTTTTTGACAGCTTTTCAATTTGAAATCAAAATAAAATTTTAAGTTTCGATATAAGCTATTGATAGCGTATGAAGGAAAAAACTCCCTTTTTTCCGATTTATTCAGAATTTTTGTGTACAAATTTATATGTAGCTTATTAATGATCGTGTGAATTAACTTTGTCTACTACATTTCTTACAAATTATACTGAAATGTCACTGCGAAAAAAAACGTCTTTTCCAGGAAAATTTTTTTAAACTGGTTTATTTCTTCAGAATTTTTTAATTGAAATTAACTCGTAGTCTTCCAAATACCATAAGTAGTTATAAGTCAGCTTTACGTTAATTCGTCGCATTAAAAATATTTTAACTATGAAAATGAATCTGAAGTTAACATTAAACTCAAACCTGTTTAATAAAGCCATTAAGAAAAATTTTATTTATGTATTAAATTAAAGTATATTCAACTTATATTTTAAATAAATATTTTCTAAATGATCAAATTTTTCACCTGAATAAAAAAGTTTAATTAACTAAAATTTGCAGTTTTGAATTCTTACCTATGAGTTAAAATATAAAAAATCGAAACTTAATGAACTTCAAGTTAAAACAAACATAATTTTACTTTGTGTTGTTGGGGCTGAGAATTTAAAGTATGTACATATTTTCAAAAAATCAACCGTACTTATTTTTTTAAGTTTCCGTCCGTGACTTTTTGAATGAAGTAATGGATTTTGGATAAGAAATAATTCTATTTTGTCCAACGTTACTTCAAATTGATCACTCCTTCCAAAATAAAATAAAATATGAAGTCAAATATCTTTCCGCCGGTCCATATCTTCAAGTTTGGTAATAAGGCATTCCCTTTTGGGTCGAAATCCGGAGAAGGGGGCGCTTCATGGATTTTTGCTATGGAAACTGCATATGTGTGCATTTTCCTGGTGGATAATAACTTTTTTCTTTAACAAATGCGGTAATTTTTTTCAAATCCTCGTTAAATTGACCCAAAAAGTTACTTAATATTCGCCATGACTTTATTGGCTGACAAACCCACTTTGTCTTTCTTTGGCTACTGTTTGGTGTCTCTTGTTCAACTACACTTCGTCGATGGTTAAAAAATAGATCAAAAACTCGTTCATATTACGCTTAATCAACGCCAAACAGTCCTGCGAAAATGTAATACGATTGCGTTTGTGGACGATTGTGGGCAAAAGCGCCAACCATCTGGCGGCAAGCTTTCTGATATCCAAGTGATCATTCAAGCCATTGAACCATGTTAGGTGCTTATGATCTTCTTCAATTTCCGAACGGCTAACACTATATCCTGAGTTTTTTCATATGTACAGACCTCAACTGGGTATCCATAATGTTCTGCTTCCTCCTCCTTGTATGGCCACAATGAAATTCAGTAAACCCCTTTTTTACCGTTGAATTTTTCTTTTTTTTTTTTGAAAGAGAAGTAACAATCAGGCGATGAATGCCTACTACTATTACTATGTGTTGCCCTCTTTAAGAAAGGGATAGTGGTAGGGCAGACAGGTGGTAAAGCAAGAGATAGAGAAAACCTTCATTCTTTTTTACAACTCTGCTTTTTTGCACGTTTCTAATAATACCGTGTTGCAGCGCCTCTGGTGTCAATGAGGCATATTAAATTTTTTAAGCTGTATTTAGTAACCATTTTATTGGTTGTTTTACTGTGCCGATGACTCTTCTACACAATACCGACGAAGGACTGTGCTCTAATGTTACATTAGGATTAGTATCCGGTGAAGCCGATGGAGTTCAGTGACCAGTGTCGATGCATTCATCACTTGAACTTTCCTTCAACAACTGACACAAAGAAACGCTAATGCACATCAGAAAAATGCATGGTGTAGTTATTTTATGACTTTGTAGGTAACAGGGTTTGAACTTGGGACCTTCAGTTTTGTAGTCAACGTGCTAATTACTTCAGCCAATACTACCCTCATGATGATGAAGAGCTCCCATAGTATTTATTAAGTCTAGCATTAGTTTGAGTCATGGCTTACTGTATTGAATTTTTTTTTTAGCAAATGCAACCCTGATGTAATGCAGCTTATGAAAATATTGAAAAGGGAATAACAACTCCTTACATGAGGGTTACATTTTCTCAAAAGTTGTTTGACTACGTAGGAAAGTGAGAACCAGTTCTTTAGCGGGACTCGCAATACTGGATTAAAGTAAAACCAGCGGTATCTAAATTACAATCCCATCTAGTATTTTTCTTATGACAGCGATACTTGCTATTCATAGTCATCCTGTAATAGAACAAACTTGTCAATTCTTATTTGAATTTGGCCATGCATTATTATTCTAATTGGAAGACATCATGGTTTTGGTATGAAAACTCAGTCCTATGACATTAGCATTAATTTTCTCAAGTCTCAAGAAATAGTTAAACTACACCAAGTGAATGATATTTATATAAAGTCATTTTGTCTCTTTGCTTAATAATTGCTTTTTAGAGCTAATCGAGCGAGTGTAAAGGCGTGCTTATAGGGAACCCACAGAATGAACCAAATGTAATTTGGAATTTGCTCTGGAATATATGAGTTCCCTGGCTTAACACTTTCTTTATCAATCCCCAGTTCAAATGCGAACATAAGTTCTTCATTATTATTAGTAAAGGCATTTATAGCGGCGAATTGGTGTTTGCAATTTATGACGTACAATGAAGTAATTGATTGCATGTCACCATGATAAGTAAAGAATTAATTTTTGTAGACAGCTCTACTGTGCTGTGTTTGATAACCAATCGATATAAATACTCAGATTGAGGGAATTCTCTGGTTATACTTTTCATTTTTAAGTCGCAGGCAAATGCCAATAAATCCTCTAACAGCGTCACTACATTCTTTGGATCCGTGCCACTTATCGATGGACATGTCGCTTCATATGTATACCAAATGGCTCTTCAAAAAAAAATTAGTTTCGACCATTCCGACTTTGACTCAATATTATTGGAAAGCTGTTTCTTTATTTTAAATATAAAGCCGAATTTTATATTCTCGGCCATGTGCTATTTATTTAGCAACAGCAAAGTGTAATTATGAAAAACATATATAAATGTGCTTATGTTGCATGCTACACATTCTACGCCCAGCAACAATGAAGAAAGAGAAGATTAAAAAAACACGAAAATGTATCCATTGCAAACATGTGATATGTTTGACTATGGTATTAGTATTAGTCCGTCCTAGTGATGATTACAATGATGAAAATTTGCACTGTTATTGTTTTTTGTTCAACTGACAGTTGAATGTTGTGGGTGAGTGTGCAAAGGAGCGACAGGGAAAGAGTGTATGCATATATGACAAGATTAATTTTTGTTTCATTTTGTTTTTGTTGTTCAGATGTTTTTCGATGATGATTCGGTTTTCGTTTTAGAATTTGTTGTTTTGTTTATTCCCTGAACATTTCGCATTTCATGTATGCATGATTTCCTTTAGTTTTGGCAGTAACGAACATCAAAATGTTTAATGGTCTCTTTTTTGTTTTTTGATTCGCTGAGTTTTAAAGGCCGCTTATTTGTGTTTTTTTTTTCGGGTATCGTATGGTGTTTCGGAACAAACGGTAGGGTTTAAATGTGAGTGTGTGCCAGTGAATTTGATGTGCGCCCATGTTTGTTCTTTTGACAGCAGTCAACCCGTCGTCATTTCATTTCTATTTCTCTACATTTTTTTTTATTTCTTTTGTTTTGTTATGTTCGTGTTCATATTTTTGTATGAGCGGGCAAAAAGTATCTGCGTTTTTGATTTTGTTTGAATATTTTTTTTTTTTGCCTTTTCTCAAATTCATTCATTTGTTTGTTTGTTTGCAACAGTGAATTTCGTGTATAGTTTTTGTTTCGTGTTCGCTTTTTCCCGTTCTGTATGTATGTTTTCAAACACCCTTGTGGCATTTTTTTTTTGCTTTTGTGTGTTTTCGGGCTAAACTCCCTCTTGTCCCTTTTGTACGTCCCATTCATACCCTTAACAATTTCATTTCCCGTAAGTGGTTAGCAAGAAAAAATAAATATGTACATACATACATATGTATGTACATGAACACATACTCACATATGCTTATACATACGAGGCCTAATGTGAAAAGTTGTTTAAAATTTAAAAAACCAAGAATTTTAAGAGTTTTTAGAACTCCAATAAATAAAATAAATACCTAGCTCATGACCATCTGACACATCAAATCTTTTATATATTTTTAATAATAAAATGTATTTATTTTGTGGAGAATAAGGTTCATGTCTTATCGAAAGTCTAATAACTGTTAAGGACTTCTTCTTGTTATCTACAGAACAAGACGAAGATGAACTCATTTTGATGTGAAATGCAGTGATACCAAAAAAATAGTTATATATTTTTTGGTTTATAATTGCCTACTGTTAAAAAATTTACGAAAGAAACTAGCATCTGCTGAATTCGGCTTGCTACAGTGGTGTTCTTGTTTGCAACACTTTAAGCAACAAAATAACGACTGTTTCTGTGAAAATCAATTACTACTAATGTCAGTAGTTGATATATAAACATATCCTGTGAAAGACGCCTTTTGATGACATGGAATGGCGGAGTTATTGATAATTTCAAATAAAATGTAAGCATTAAAGATGCAGATACTTGTTTTAAATATAAAACTGGCTCCTTGTGCGATTGAATGCATTTTGATTATTTAATGTTAAATAAAATTTATTAAGACAAACTTTAGTCTTTATTTAAAAATCTTAGAAGCTAATAAGGAAAACTGTAGTCAGATTTTACTTAAAAGTACTACAACACTTAAACCTAATAATTGAATAAAGAAACCTAGTTTTGAGGAGAAATTGTCACAGAAACCTCTTACAAATCTACGTATATAAAATCGCAATGTGTGTTTGTTCGTAACGCATGATCTCTGGAACTATAAGAGCTGAAATTTTCAGCACAGGTTCGGTTCACTACCGGGTAGGTTTCGTTTTGTTTTTGACCCAACAAGTGACCGCTGTGTGGAAAAATTTGTAGTCAAAAAAGTAATTGAGGGTAAGACAACGTTTGCCGGGCTCATCTAGTGTTATAATAAAATTTGATGAAACGATCATTAACAAGATTATTTTTAACAAAAGATTATCAGTGATTGTTTTCCAATCTTCGTATTGTTTAAAAATCAGACAATTGGCATTTTTCATTATGTGCAGATATTCTGAGTCAATGTGTATTTCGATGGTTCAGAACATATTCAGCACATGAAAGTCGAGACATAAGCTCAATTACCTAGAGAGGTGAACATTTTTTTAGATTCTAAAAGCCCTTTTAGATTTGTCTTCGCAAAAACATATGTATGAGCAATAATTTTTATTGTTGTTTTTGTCTCAAAGCCTGCAAATTAATACACAAAACATACAAACGTACATACACCTAAATTGAAATGAAATCTTTTCTATTTATGAATGTAAGAGTAAACGTATGTACATACATACATACAGATGTAAATGTGTACGTATGTGTGTGCGTGTCCGTCCTGCCATTTTGATTTATGGCCATTTCATATCATCGTTCAATATCCAAATGCTGAATTCTGAAAAACAAAAACAACAAAGATATCGACATTAAAACCATTTCATATATGTATGATTTGGAATATTCACTTTTGTTGTTCATTCTAAGACTCAACAAATAGAAGCTGAAGAAGAAGAAGAACAAAAAAGAACTAAAAAACAACAACCAGGCAACCACAATCAAACTGACAATAAGAAGAACAAAAACTAAAATAATTTCAGAAACTTTGTGATAGGTACCACATATTTTTTTTTGCAAAAACTAAAGAAGAAGAAGAAGAATATAAAAACAAATACATAAAATATTTTCAATGGATTTCCTTTTCTGTGGATGCTTGAAAAACTACGCTGACGTACTCGAATTAGAATGTTTTACTTACTTAACGTGTTTGGCCCAAAAGCGAGAAAGTTATTTTAGATTAACATTTCCAATTTAGTTTAACCGTTAGAATCTAAGAAAGCAGAACAGTGATTTTTTTCCCTCGACATACTTAAATGATACATGTAGTCCAATTTTCTGTGGGGTTGTTTGTTCACAATGACGTTGCTGTAAAGCGACGATGATGATGATGGCATTGCCTGGACTTTATATGGGCCTGCAATGTACAATTGTCATGGCTGTGTTTTTATTATTGTTGTTTGCTCAATTAAGAGAATTGCCTGCTTAATGGATGTTAAATGATTTCTGTAGTTTAATTTTTCTTTTAGTTTTAATTTTCGAAACAGATGCCGTTTTTGTTAAATAAAATGACAGACAATGTGAAAAACATTGCAGTGGGTAAACAAAAGGACATAAGTACGTAATAGCACTACATACGTTTGAAAAAATATCGTAAATGCATGTACTTATAGTTTGCTCGAAATTTATTGCGTTTATTACATTTTATATTATTATATTTTATTATAAAATATTCAAACCAGTAATTATATAGTGTTGGTCCAATCAATTCTGTTGGAAATTAAAACAAAATTTTTACTTTATTTAAAAACTTTCAAACAAATGCGAATATAATTTTCAACACACTGAGGGCCATTATTATGACTTGACGATAAACTTTCGGATAGTTAATCCTAACTTTAGCAAAACTGAACTATAAAGAGAACTTTAAAATGTTTCCATTATCACAACTGTCCGATAAAATATATAATACAAGTTTTGTTTGGTGGCAACATTTTTGTGGCAATTGTGGATATTCATTTTTAAAAATACTTAGTGGCAACTTGCTTTTGTTTATTTTGTTTATTTGACTTTTGTCAATTCTTTTATTTTTTGTGTTATTATACAGGTTATACGATTATTTCAAAATCGCCATTGAAATTATCGATTGTGCGGATTTTTTAGTCACGATGTCACAGTGGTCGAGTGAGCATCGCGCGTTCACTTTGGAGACATTTTTTAAGAGTAATGATTCAAAGTTCGGTATTCGGCGAATACGTCATGAACCGAGTGTAAATTTAATTCGTTCATGGGTGCAGAGATTCCGCGCAACTGCTTCGGCCAGGGACCAGTCGATCTTCAAGGACTCCCGAACACATTGAACTGGTTGAAAACAGTTTACGTGAAAATCCGCGAATTTCAATACGGAAAAGAGCTGCCGCAGTGGGATTTCCAAAAGTGATTATTCATGAAATTTTAAAAAAACATCTGAAGTTCCATCCTTTTAAATTTCAAATCGTTCAAGAACTGAAAGAATGTTAGAGCGTTTTCGCACTGTAAATCAAACTTGTTTTGAGCGACGAGGCTCATTTTCACTTAAACGGCCACGTTAACAAGCAAAACTGCCGTGACTGGTCTCTAAGAACCCGCAACCTTCGATTGAAACATGAAAACCATTGCATTGCCCCAGGGTAACTGTTAGGTGTATCTTATCCATGCATGAGGTAATTGAACCCTCTTTTTCGAAAATTTTTGAGGCCAGGCGACGAATGTCAACAGTGAAAATTATCGACGCATGATTACGGAATTCTTTTTGCCAAACCTGCGAGCTCATCCATCGTACTCTTCGCACACGTGGTTTCAACAGGATGGGGCGATTGCACACACAGCCAAAGCTTCGATGAATTTGCTTCGAGAAAATTTCCCCCAAAAACTGATCAGTCGCTTTGGGGACATCCCATGGCCACCGAGTTCGCCCGATCTAACTCCCATGTGTAACAAAAAGCATTAGTTAACTGAATCTAATAGTCCGGTCAAAATAGACATTTTAAATAACAAAAATTCCGGCAGAGCTGAATTTTGGTGGAGACCTAGGGTACACCATTAGAAATAAAGTGTCAAAAGTCCCCATTGATCCCATGTGTGCTAAAAAAAGTTATTCGGGGTCAAAGGTCAAAGTTTGAGGTTTTTTGGATTTTTTTCGAAAACGGTAAGTTTTATCAAAAAGAAGCCAAGACAAAAATTATAGATCTTAAGATTGTCTACAAAAATGGTCCGGATACTTTTTTTTTCTAAGAATTACCATTCATAAGATATCGCGATTCTAAAAGTTGAAGAAATCACGTTCTGTATGATATGCACACATTTCCACACCACCTGTGAGGTAGTGTACCTTGGCGCGTTTTCTTTAATGTGGTTTCCCCGCTAGGCCTACTCCACAAACTGTTTTGAAGGAATTTTGAGGAACAACACTCTTTTAACAGCATGATGATTAATGATATTGATATTGGTTATTGACTTTAACTGTAGTTCTGATTTCTCTTGATATTTTAATTTGATTCATACTCTTCAAAGTCGACTTCAACAGTCATGTCTTCTTCTTCCTCTTCTTCTTGCTGGATATTCATAAATTGTTCAAATGAAGATGAATCACCTGTCTCTTCATCGAAATGACATGAATCTTCGTCTGTTGTGTTCAATTGGACATTTGAGCAAGACTGGCCTTGGCAATTAGTACACGCTGGAGAACATAGTAACCCTACTCTTCTACAGCCACATTTAGCACTACAACCTTTCTTGCAATTGCAAAAAATTGTGTTTCCGAGTTTTTCCGGAGCAGGTGGGAGTAAAGTTTGAATCGGTTCTAAAGTATTATCTGTTTATTTCCAACCCCAATCTTCTGGGTTCAACTGATGGCCTAGCCATGTCTGAACTTGATAGTATACTCGATAGAAGTGTTGATTAGCAGAAGAGATATTTTTCCATTTTCCGTAGAACCATATCACATTGATTTTTTTTAGAAAAGATACTTTTTAAAATGTCTTGGTAATTATCGACAAAACAAATGAATGTTAATTTTCCATACTTTTCTGTAATAATAATTATTTTACCATACTTCAACTTCAATCTTACTTTTATACTTCTGTTATCTAAAGCTACATTTGTACAAACATTCTTGAGTTCATCCAACGTAAACTGTCAATCATCACTACTTGCTATGAATTTAAAAATTTCCTCCGTCCCAGAGATAGCCGCCTCATCTTGAGGACGACCAATTCGAACGCCAGTATTAGGTCTCAGGAATGATTTATAGCAACTGTCATGATATTTAGCTTCAGCAGCAACTAAATCATACGCAAAATTAATGCGTGCAATCACAGCTTTTGATACATCATCAGAACGATCTTTAGCTACTTTCAAAAGGGATTCTTTGAATGTAAGTGTAGTAACTTTATAAATTTTTCTGCGAATATTCTGCGCTCGTTTTTTCTCAGCCTCTTCATTCGCTTCATCGCCACAAAATAAGCAGTATTTTTTAAAACAAAAGTCGGATTCACTTACTCGCGCTCTACTACGAGGTGGAACTGCCTTTGAAGTACTGGCCTCTTCATCCTCATGTTGTCTTTTTACTGCAGCGATTGAACTTTTTCGGGTGTACGATTTTCGGCAATCCAAGTGAATTGTAACGGATTTTTCACTTCTTAAATAATCAGCAAACTCATCACTTCCTGCGATACCTGCATTGATCAAAGTTTGCTTTCCACGACTAACTATAACAAAAAGCAAAATTGAGACATTTTTTAAAAATGTTGATCAGCACAAACTATATAGACACTAGTAATAACTACGTATATTCACTTGAAAGGAACGTCTAACACTAAAATTTCACTCGAGAAATACCTCTGCTATGAATACACAAAAAGCAATCCAGCCGTTATTCTACCGTTAGATTTTGCGTTTTGCCTTACGTATGAATGACCTGTCACACATGAGAACAATTGTGCTGGCATAACATGCCAGTTCGTTGGTGAGATCGGCAAAGAGAGTGGTTTTATGGTTGGCATAATTTTTCAACCAGGCACAACACCGCATCAGCCGCACAAAACCAATACACACATAACTTAAAAAAAAAAGCAAATATCAAATGCATACAAAAAACACTAACACACACAAGGCTATGTACACGTATATATTTTTATGCCGGATGAATTAGACTCGTGTGTTCTTGAAAGAACAAAAATTGTGCCGGCATAAAAATTAGTCTCGTCTGTGAAAGGCCAATGAATAGAGAATAGAATACAGAAATTTCTCTCCCTGTTTTCGTGTGTACTCCCTGACTGTTAAGTGCCTAACTATGTATATACGGGGCATGTGCATATCATACAGAACGTGACTCCTTCAACTTTTAAAATCGCGATATCTTAGGAATGGTAATTCTTAGAAAAAAAGTATAAAAATCATTTTGTAGACAATTTTAAGATCTATAATTTTTGTCTTGGCTTGTTTTTGATAAAACTTACCGTTTTCGAAAAAAATCCAAAAAACCTCAAACTTTGACCTTTGAACCCGAATAACTTTCTTAGCACACAAGGGATCAATGGGGACTTTTGACACTTTATTTCTAATGGTGTACCCAAGGTCTCCACCAAAATTTAGCTCTGTCGGAATTTTTGTAATTTGATCACCATTATTATGACTAATTCGACCGGACTATAAATTATATTTATATTTTAAGTACCTACTTATTTTTTAAGTACGTTAATTTTCTTTCGTTTCATTTTTAATTTCCTAGTGATATTACTAAATTTTGTAGTCGAAGTCGATGACTGAAACTGAATAATGTCATTGTGAAGAAAAAGTCAATGTTTAGATGATATACAATTAGAAAATAATTTGCATGGCAGTTTTTTATAATAAACATCATAATGAGGGTTTCCATACACTTTCAGCTCACTTTTACTATATAGCGCTGTCTCTTTCTAAACTAAAGACTTAAAAAAAGATCTGCATAATGGCTGTGAAAACGAATGATTTGATTTGTTGGAAGAAAATAAAAATAAATTTCCCTTGCACACAACTTGACATGTTGCTGTCAAATTTGATAAGCAAGATGGTGATTGTATGGCGCACGAGGCGATTGCTGAACAATTTACACTTTAGCAACTAAAGTTTAGTTGTTTAATGGTGGTTGCTTGCTTTCCACAATTGTTCTCCCTGTTGTAATTACAATAATGTTTTAATTTTTTTTTTCTAAAAGTGGTGGATTTTTGAGTTGGAAATGATTAATAGTTTCTAGTTTGAAATGATTAATTACAAATTCTTATTGATTTAGAATAAGGAAAAACAACATGGAGTTGCACTCCCTCACATTTAGACATTTATATATACATAATAGCTTGAAATCTTAAAAAAAAACAACTTCAAGTTAAAATTCAAATGTTTTTCGGTTTTCCTCCGACAAAAATGGAAAAAAAACTAAAAAATAAAATACTGTAAAAAATTAAACTATTTTTAATGCATACGAATTTCGTAAATTCACTTTTTTAATAACTTTAATTCTAGTACTTATTTTTACTTTTATTTAAATTCTGTACCACATCAGATATTATTTATTATATAAACATATTATATTCCCCGTAAATATATTTTAATTATTTGAGAGAAGACAAGGTTTGAAAGACAGGCACTCTCACCGACAGCCTGAATAAGCATTGAAATTATTGAGTTTTAAAATTTTAATTTATTTACAAAAAAATATATTTCAAGTTCAAATATTCCTCGAAAATTTGAATAATTTACTTAGATTTTTTGCTAAATGCAAATATTATTAATTTAAGTAATTAAATAATATTATAAGTGAGTAAGTCATTTCCTAAAATTTTGTTTTTGATTTAAAACGAATTAAATATTTCCTTTAAGTCAGTAAATGTTTCCTTAAATGTAAGAAATTATTGGTGTATTTTTATGAACTATTTTTAAGGATATGAACTATTTATTTTTTACTCATATTAAGTAATTTTTACTAGATTTTTGTAAAAATTTACTTGGACTTAGAAACATTTACTTAAACTCAGAAATTTTTTGTTACTTTAAACTAGCAGTAGTTTACTTACAGAGGACAAGTAAAAATTCTCGTCTGCCTACTTACATTGAAAAAAAAAACAAAGCACTCAAATTTGTTTTCGTTTTCAATATAAATAGACAATATGACTGGCATTATCCATTTATATAAATATTAATTAAAAAACAATACGAAAAAGCAAGTTTCACAATTGCTAAAACAAATGACACTGAGGGCTAATATATCAAAGGAAGTTTAAATGCAGCTTTTTTATTTGAACTAAACTTAAATTTATATGTGGTTTAAACTCAACAGTTTAAAAAATAATATTGTGGCAGCATTATAATAAATGTCAAAAAAAAACAGCTGTTTTGCAGCAGGCTATCAATTCTCTGCACAATAAAAAAGCAACAAAGCTAAACAAAAATTAAATTTAAGGTGGCCAAATTTTTGTTTTTCTTTATACTTTTTAGAAAAGTATGTATAAAGAAAAACAGAGTGTAAGAAAACAGATCGAGCAAGATCTGGCTTAAAAAAAATTGCATCCTCTTTTAATGCAAAACATATGGCCTGTAAGTAACAAAATCATATGGCCTGTGCTGGTAGTTTAAGCGCCCAATTTTATGCGTTTACAGATGGTTTAAATACTGTACTAGTTTATTGGATTTTGAACCAACAATAGAGATCAATTTGCACTGATTTGTTAGGCCTTGAAGTCATTATATCAAAATTAGTTCTTGATGTAGACAATATTGCCGTATTTCCATTATTTAGGGATGGGCCAGATTTAAACTCAGCTCAAGTGTACATAAGTGTTCTGCTTTTGTAATTTATATTTTTTCAAATAAAATTTGCCAAAAAAATTTTATAATAAAATTTCCGTTTAAACACTGCTTTGATATTACAAATATTTAAACTGAAATACAAAATTTTAATAAAGAAATATGTGTGTAGGTATGTATATGTACATGTGTATGTATACGTATACATATATACATGCATGTGTATGTGTAGATCTATTAAGAAACAATTAAAAAAAACTACTTGAGTCTCTAATTCAACCACATTTTATTTCACCATGGCACGGTGCATTCAGAGCAACAAAAAAAATATAATATATAACTTTGCGCCAAATGAATGTGGAATTTGTTTTCAATATATTTATTAGTTTTTCATAAAAATGAAGGTAAGAAACAAATGAAATTTTCTTTCTAACAAAATCATAAGCGGAAAATAGGAAAATATGTTAATTTGAAATAAAATAGCAAGTCTACGCATTTGTGGAAAATCAGTCGTGTTTAACAATAAAAAAAAATTAACAAAAACAAGCAGAATTGTAAGGGAAATACATACATATGTATAATATGTATGTAGGTATGTACTCGTATGTATAAGAAATTAAAAGACAAGCAGCAACAGCAGCACCAACTAAAGGTAAAAATTACATTGCCAATGATATTGTTATACATTTTCTTTTCTTCTTTAAAAAGAGAATTAAAAATTAAAGGCGAGGGGTAATGTGAATGATAACTAAGATATGTACGAGTATATGCGTAGTTTTTTTAATGTTTTGTACATATGTATCTTTTTAAGTTATTTAAAGATATACAGTGAGTACAGAGTAACGATTGTCTTGAATTGGTTGCGCTTTATGGCCATTGAGAGCAGAAAACGGATAAAATGAAACAGTAAAATTCACTTAGTCTACACAAAAGTTAAAACTATAAAACTCAAAAATAGAATGTTAAAAAATTAGTTAGTTCTTCTTTGTTAAAGTTCTGTATTTATAACCCTCCAAAAAGGTACCATTAATTTAGGTTTTTAGTTCAAAACTAAAACAAAATAAATACATATTGTCTTAGTTACATAGATAGTCGTGCTAGAAATTGTTTTGTCTAAATTAAGGTTTTACTATGTGCGAACAAGTTTCAATTTCCCCCTGCTCACACCAGTAACTATTAACAAAAAAATTTCATGTTATTTTTTGGTTAAAACTTACCTACAAGGCAGACAATCATTATTATAATACATACATATTTTTTTTTTATTTAAACCGAACAAAAACACACCTGAAAAGAAACAGAGAATTTAAATTATTACTTTATTTTGTAAATTAATAAATAATAACGAATATGAATACGAGTAGCAACCTTCAGCAAATGAATTAAGTCATTAATTTGCTTTATATTATATAAAAGCAAGCGGAAGTAAGTTTTTCTCAAGCCTCATTAAAAAATATGTATTTTATCATATTTTTCGTATATTTGAGCTTCTTAAGCCAATTTATTTGCTACTTTTATTATTTCGCTCAAATAAGCAATTTTGTCACATGTCGAATTTCTCAACAATTCCTTAAATTAAATGTCGTAATCAAACATTGAAAACAATTTCCCTCTCTCATACATGCATACGCAAGCACACTCGTGCAGCTTGCATACCAAAAACCAATGATGATGGTTCATTGTGTTGTAACCATACGTAAGACGGACGAAGTTTGCAAACATTACTAAATGACATCGTTGGCAGCAATAGTCGTTGTAAGTAAAGTAATTTTCAATATGACAGCAATGTCATTTTTTATGCCAAAAATGCAAAAAGCAAAAGAATCATATCACCAAAATGCTTTAATTCTTCAAACATTAACATTGATTTTACGTTCATGCTCGTATTTTCTGTTAAAAAAGTTAAGTAATAGGCAAAAAGTAAACAATTAATTTTTATATATTATTATTATTTAATACGTTTTTGTAATCCTTCAGCTGCACTTTTTTTAAGTTGCAGCTATAGAATTACAAGTGTGCGTGGAATTAAAACTCTCAATCTCACTTAAATCTCGTAACATAATGAGGAGATTCGAGTTTTTAGTCTTTTAGAATTTTCGAAAATATAATGTTCGACGCAATCTTTTGCATTTTAAAATACATTTTGAACTGCATTTCAAAAACTCCAAAAGTATTTGGAAAACCTATCATCAGGATTCCTTTGACTTTTTCTAACTTGAATAACTGCATAGAATGTCGATAATTTAATTCTAATTGGTTAAACACTTCGAAAGATTTTGTAGTCGAATTTTTTAAAAAACTGTTAACTTCTAATTACTCCAAAAGTTCTTGTCCAATCGATTTTCTTTGTTCATATGCATACTAGTGATGCATGAATATTCGTATTCGTATTCGAATTGCCGAATATTCGGCCCTTTTTAGATATTCGTATTGGTATTCGCCAAATTCAGGCAAATAGCAATACGAATATTTTCCCAAAAAAATTAAACAAAGAAATGCATAAATCCTAGACGAAACGTAAATAAATGGCGAAAAATATTAGTTTGTACGAATCCATTAAAATTTTTATAGAAAATTGTTCTTTGTATCATTTCAAAATGCTATTTAATGGTGATCATTAAAATTTTGGATTGTTTTTATTAACTTTAAAGTACCCCAACAGGAGTATGAAGTTTTTTTTCATAACAATTTTTTTCATATTTCATATTGCAAGTGTAAATAGAACCCCAATTTAATGTCTATAATATTCAAATATTCTCATTCGTATTCGCGAATATCAAAAATTGACATTCGGGATATCACTAATACATACATAAGCTTTGAGCTTAGCGAGAATTTCTAAGGATGACCTACAAGGTCAACCGTTCTCCGTTTTTTAAGTATCACTACTGGCCTATGATTGTTTTACCAAAATCTACACAATTTCTATGATCCAAACTAGAGATGAGTGCGAATTTTTCCAACACGACAGGACCCGAACACGAATATCAAGATAACAAAATATGTACGAAACACGCACGCGAAAAATTTTCCCAACACGAAACTGTACAACACGCACGAAATCAAATTGAATAAGAAAAATGCATTTTTTTATATTCAAATACATACATAAATTTTTTTAATTTTGTAACCTTAAGGTTTTACATTATCGACCAATTTACCGGTTTTGCGAGTTTGACGATACAAAATATAAAATTTTTTCTTTATTCATGCATACATATTTTGCAGCTAAACTCGTTTCGTGCTTTATCGTGTCAAATTTTGCTCAATAAGATACGACCTCATGAAATAAGATTTTCTGTCACGAAGATTTCGTGTTGAGTCATGCGTGTTCGTATCACGAAAAAAAGCATGCCACGCTCCCATCTCCAATCCAAACCGAAAAAATGCAACACCAATACTTGTAAACGATTCGACTAAGAAGTGAAGTTGGCTGCAGAAAATGCTTAGAATTCTGATAATTAGGGAAAGGATTTTCATGTAAATAAATACATGTTTTCTGTGGTTGGCCGTAGTTCAAAGTAAATAAAAGAGCTTTGCGAATCAACAAATTTGCGACAAAATGGCATCGATTTTTTAGTGCATATTTTTGCATATTTTAAAATAAATACTTATTTTTGCATATTTCATTATAAATGTATGGTATATTTTTAATACATTTTTTAATTGTTTCATGCTATAAAACAAATTTTGGTTTTTTTTATTAGTTTGTAAAGTATTTTTGCAGTTCTTACGACTGTATAAGAACAAAAAAGAGGAAAACGAAAAAAATTTCAACTGGGATGAAAACTCAATTCGTTTCCAAAATTCAATACAAAAAAAATACAAAAGCATGGGAAAAATCATTTTAAGCCCAAAAATTGTTGTGTTTTTTTTTGGCGCTCTTTACTGGTTCCGTGTTAATTTCATGTGGATAGAAAGTGTTTTTAAAAGCTTCTTTGCGTGTTGCAGCCTTTAAAGAAAACTATTCAGGGATACGAATTCCCCCACAGCCTAGAGTAACTAGATGAATGCTATCGAATACTATATTTATATTAACAAAGTTAAAGAAATTTTAAATCAAAAAAAACTTAAGCACTGAATTGATATATGTGCACCCAGAGAATGGCTTTCGTGTTGATGTGTTGTTAGATGGTTTTGATTCAGTTGAATTAATTGAAGGTGCCTTAAAAAAAAATGTGTGCTCTGAAAGACAGAATAACTGAAGAAATTAAAATTAATTGATAAACTTATACAAACAAATTATGGACTTATGTCTTTTTTGGCATCGCAATAGTGTGTACCAGTGGAAACGTTTGTCATTACCCATGTGTTTTGTTGTGTGTCATTATATTTATACACATATTGGTTCCTTTATCTGCTTATAAGGAACATAGGTTAGTTAGTTAGTGTCATTAGTTTCCATATAAAAAATATAATGGGTACATGGTTGCACACATTTCGAAAATGACAACACAAGAAATGCCAGATGTATACTCAACATATTATTAAAACAGGCATGACGGTAAATTATATTGTTCAAGGATTCGGTGTTGCAAAAGAAATTTTTGCGGTCGTTGGATATTTGTTCTGAGAATTGGTTTATGAAAAATTAAATCCATTTTGACATTTTTACATTTTTGAAATGTGACTGTTTATGGTTTAGTGTGCGATTTATACAAAGCAAACAATTCAGCAGGTGATGTTGATCCAATGAATCCAATTCTAGCTAAACCCTCAAATAATGGATTTCAATGTATTTATACTGAAAACGTTAAATACTAATTTTTGGCAAAAGTGCGATATATGTAAATGTTAAAAGTAATATAAAAAAATCCCAATAAAGCACAAATGAAAATTCTAAATATTTAGAAAATTTTCTAAAAAATTATGTCAAATTTCTAACCGTATTTTTTTGAAAGATTCATATCAAATTCTTTTTAAGGAATCATACTTTCTAATTAGATTTTTTTTTTCACAATCTCATTATTTAGAACAATGATCCGCGAATTAAAGCCACTGCGCCCTTTAATATAATCTTCTACTACGTATGCGTACACACGCATTGTAAGGAACAAGTTTCTTGTATTGCCTACTGTTAAGAGTCAGCGTTGCCAGAGAAAAAGATTTTTGCCAACAATACGAAAATATGTGTGATGCGAATTTACTAAATTTTTATTTTCAGAAAATTATTTTGGCAAACCAGAATATTTGGTTTTTCAAAGTGAGTTGTCATGCACAAAAATCGTGACACGCAAAGGCATTTTGAAGCACAATTATAAATTATTTAAAAAAATTTTTTTACAAAACCACAATAAATTCCTTTCTTTATAAAGAAAGCTTGAGTGTTTGTTCTGACCATAGAAAAATCAAGTTTGCCTTTGGAGATTTAAAATTTGGGAAGCGGGACAAAATTTCACTTGCAGCACCGGTTCGTGGTGAAAGTATAACGTACATAATCATAAAATTTAATGGTGTATGTTACCGACCACTGATTTTGAACTACGAGACGAAATACAACACGAAATTTTTTTTATATTTTTTGACTAGTTGGTTACTTTTGTCGCGTAGTTTCCGTTGTAGCTTAGTCCAATACGCTTCAGAAGAATTCTTGAATATAATATTTTGTCGCGTTTCTGAGTGTAACCTAATCTCAAAAAGCAGTTATTTTTCGTACTCCACAGTTGGTGTACAAGACAAAATGTTACATTACAACTACAACTTGTTTCGGTTCATTATTTTTTTCAGTGTAAATGTGGGCGTATATGTACCCCACTTTTTCTTAGCTGATGTTTTTGTTGTTCTGGTGTTTTGCTGCCACAATGCAGCATTATTGTATTGAGTTCACATATAATACATATGAAATTTTTTTTGTCATAGAGAACAACAAACACAACAATAACATCACAATTTTTTTTTGTTCATTTCATTTCTTGTCTACAACTTTCGCAATCGCAAATGTACACATCCATGCAAACACTAGACATGAACTCAATACTCAAGTTACAATATTTTTCAATTAGAAATTATTCTGTTGTAAATAATTCGATTATTTGCAGTCGGTCGGTTATTTCTTTCATCAAAGTTAAAAAAACAGAAATGTTTTCTTTTGTTAGTTGTTTTTTTTATAGAAGTTTTTATATTTTGCCAAAACATAAAAGGGTTGTAATGGACCTCGAAGGTTGTTTGTCTTCTGTTGATATTGTTGAATTTGTTCTAACAATATTTGAGTTTGCTTAAAATTATAATTTAAATTTGATACATGTTCGAGTATGTTAAAATTATGTGCTAACGCCACTTAGAGGAAACTCACAGTTGTGTTGTGGTCTTGATATCCATGATACATCTTCTACAATAGTTGTAATATTAGCTTAGTACTCAATTAAAACTTACAAATACTTCTACCAGCATATTACAACTATTTCAAAAGATTTCAATATTTTAAACATAGACAGGTAAATATAAATATACTTTTAGATTATGTAATTTGTTAGTGTGAATATGGATATTCTTTGAGATGGTATTGCTTTATTATATTTCGAGAATTAATAATTATCCCAATTGTATTACATTTGGAATATTGTATTTTGGAGTTATATACCTAAAAAAAGATTTTTGAGTATGAAGATGTTGACATGACGGTGTGAAAAGTAACAAATTCGTGCTGTTTGTAACTTATGAATTGTGTGGCATCGTCATTAAATTTTAACTTTAATGACTATTAAGTCCGTAAATAAATAATTTGCAGTGTTTATCATACAATTAGATTATTTCTGTGGCAAAAAGAAAAAGTGCTGAAGTCGAAATCTGCACATTTAAAAGTGAAAATTCGTGCTTTTTGTAAGCTCTGAACTGTGTGTTATCGTTTCAGTAATTTCAAATTTTATTTTATGCAAAAAAAAGTACCTAAGGCCGAAAATTCTAATTCATACATTTAAAATAAAGTAACGTTTGTAACAAAATTGTTTATAGAAGATTACTGTTGAAATATGAAAATTGAAATTGTATTATTTTGGAATTAAACATTTCATTAATTAAAAAAATCAGATTTTTTCAAACAAATTATTAAAAAATTTTATATTTGAATTTAAGGTCTCCTTATAGGACTAAATTGAACAAATAAACATTTGATTGCGATAATTTTGTGTTTGAATTGGAAACAAATTTTGTATTAAATCACATCACCAAAGTAATATTTGTATGAAAACAAAAAGTTTTAAAAATTTTGCTTATGTTTTTCATACAAATTTTCACCGAGGAAAAGCAAAAAAATTCAAGCGTTGCTTTTGCTCTCATTATAATTTTTTAGAATTTCTATGAAATACGAAAACAAAATTTTTAAGATTTTTATAGTTGTTATAGTTTTTGTTTTCATGTAAATATGTATAACTTTAGTAAAGTAAATATGAGAATTATTCCCGTAATAAAATTTACAAAATATTCAGCAGGAGTGTATACAAATTTGGATGTTATATTGTGAGCCCATAATTTTCGTTTAGAACTTCAAATTAACATTGTTAACATTATTATCTTCTTTTAGAGGAAAAAAAATTTACGCAATTGCAGATCATTGTTTCAATTTCAATTTAGTTTCGAATTTTTTAACAACTTCTGAAAAATTATTCTTCTTGCTGCGACTCGGTTGCCTCATTAGCAAACATTTTTGTTTTCATTTCAAACAAAAAGCAACCGTACTACAAAATTCCTTTTATAATTGAATCAGATTAAACTTTGAAGACTTAATCGATCTCGGTTGAACGGGACAGAGGAGTAAATATATACATTACGTACATATCTGACTGGCTGACTTTTTTGTTCTTGTCTTATTATCATTATTGTCACTATTATCTGTGTATGTTGTTTGTTTGCTTGCTTGTTTTTTGTTGTACATTTTTTATTTCTTCTTTTTAGACAGACAACAAACATATCAAATTCAATGATGTACAACATGCCAACAATTGCATTCAATTACTTTCATAATAATAAATTTATAAACTTGTTAAGATCAATGATCTTAACACAAAACAACAGTAATAACAACTTCATCAATTGTTTGTTGTTGCAACAGCGGCCGCAGCAGCAATAGTAACAACAGCAACAGGTTAAAAGACAACAACAATATCAGCAACAACAAGTTAACGCAGTACATCACCTGAACTGATACGGTGAGTACATAACTTACAAGATGCCATACCATGGAAGCCAATGCTTGCTACCACTTGCTGGCCATGCCACAAGCGGCAGCTACAACTACAACGAGACACCCAAAACAACTTAATTTTTTGTATGATTTTTTATTTTTGTTATTCCAACAACAGCTATAACCGACAACCAACAAAACAGTCAAATTGTAAATAACAACAGAAGGCAACAATTTTTGCAAACAATTGTTGTAGATGTTGTCATCATTGTCGTGAAAACGTGTGTTAAAGTCAGTCACCAGTTGTTGTTGATGACGCTGCGGCAGACGCAACGGCCAGGAGTCGTAGTATCTGTATCAGAGATATCTTACGCTGTAGAACTACATTATGAAGTGTTCGTCTTTTGGCTTGTTCTTCAAGACCCACACAAATACATTCACCTTTTACTATTTGTGGGTAGCACAGTAGTGCATCCTCTATACCAATCTCAAGAAGAAAACAAAAAAATTATACTTTATGGGGGCACAAATTCCGATTGTATTGTACGTGAAAAAATTATTTCTACTCATCATGAAATAAGCAAACACATACAGTGTGGACAATTGTTTGTTGGTCGAAGAAAGAAAAAATCCCGAAGTGCGTTATGATTTGTTCATACAACTACTCAGTGCACATGAGCACAGAAGTAATGCGCAGTTCTTGTCTGCCAACAAACACAATTGTGTCTGCATGCTTTTTTCCATCGTTCTTTGGCTAAGGCTCCTTTTTTGATGGAGTCCTGTTTATACAGAAACAGCCAAAATACAATGGAATCCGATATGCACGAAACTACATCGAAAGAGTCTACGCTGAGTTAATATAATTATAGTTATTGATATACATATGTGAATAGAGCTCGTTTTTAACTTTTACTATAAAAAAGAAACCCTTTTTTATTAGTCTGCGTTTAGACACGAAGACATCTGGAAGGGAAAAGAGAATCATTTTGTGTTCGGTATCCAATAATATTGGAATGTTGTCAGCAACATTTTCGTCTATTTTCCCGTCTTAACTTGGACTTAAAAATACTAAAATTTTACTTTGTATACTCCTAGCAGAAATTAATTGATATTTTTATAAGAACAAAAACACAGTATAATAAGAAATTGTATGGAGGCATTTCTAGAATATATAGGGATTCGCGATTCCTTTCTTCCCAATTAATAATTCATTAATATTAATTTTTGGGTCACAAATGAGTATATATTTTTATATCTCATTATTGACCCTTGTTCCAAATTTCTAATATCATCTCAAACTCAAATCAAAAACAGTTAAAATTTAAATTTTATCAAAAGCGCTTATTTTTTATAAACAAAGTTGAATTTTTTTTGTGCCACATTTTTCTTTAACCAAAAAAAAATTATGTCTGCTTTAATATACATATGCGCATACATAATATGTACTACGTGTGTCCTTTGTGCGGCATCAAAGTTTTTTGAATCTCCTGAGGTCTACTCTATAATTCGAAATGAAATGAAATACTTTGGAACTTGTATGTTAATTACATGCTAATTTAAAGCATATGAAATTTTATGAAAATACTACAACATTATTGGAAGAACGAATGTGTCAAAATTAAATAAAATAGATTATATCTCCTGCTTTGACTTCAAGTGCCACATTCCATTAAAAAAGTTCATTGAGATCCAAAGTCTTTCATCGTTGAAATACATACACAAATGTTTTTACTTGCAGGGCTGTCGCTGCAATTGTAGTTTCTCCAAATCACTTTATTTAAGCTAAACATCGTCGCTTTACTAAACTAAACCTGTTGCGTTGCCGTTTTTAATAATATGTGTTCATTTTGTTGATATTTCTTGTCGTATTCAGAAACAAATGACATATTTTTAGTCCATTGTTGATTTTAAGATATACAAATTATGTATTAAGGTTGCTATTTTCTAAGCTGACTCACAAGTGTTGTTGTTTTTGATATTATGTATTTTTGTGGCTTTTCTTAAAAAAAAAATCTGATTTTGAGTAACGTAAGTATCTAGATTAAAATTCTTTATGCATGAACTTACTTCATTAATTTTTATTCTAAGTAAGCAAAAACTTACCTGCAGCTTTAATTAAACCTACTTCAATTTTTAGTTTGTGGTTTTTTTTCTAAAGAGAAGTAACACTCAGGCAATGAATACCTACTACTATTACTAAGTGATGCCTTATTCAGGATAGGGATAGTGATAGGGAAGAAAATAGGTGGTGAAGGAGGATATATCCTCTGGTGTCAATGAGGATTATTAAATTTTCAAAACCTTATTTAGTAGCCATTTTATTGGTTCTTTTACTTCGCCGATGATTTTATACAATACAGATAAAAGAGGGCGCTCTGATGTTGCATTGGGATTAGTGTCTATGCCCTCATCACTTGAACTTTCCGACAACAACTGATATAAAGGGATACTAATGCACATCAAAAAAATGCGTGGTGTTGTTATTTAATAGCTGTCGAAAACCGGGCTCGATCCCAGTACCTTAGGTTTTCAAGCAAATGTGCTAACTACTGCAGCCAACGCCTCATCTCAAATAAATAAATTATATTATATCGCAATATAAGCGAAAGTGCAATATTGGCAATGGGGTGTTGAAATTTAAATACTGAAATGTTTTGTAATATTTAATGCTGGAAAATATGAAATAAGTTAGCTTTGTTGTTATGGAGGCAAAATAATTATAATATATAATTATTTTCTTCGCTATACGGCTAGCACATATAGCACATCAGCACCTGGGGCTTTTTTGGAATTCGATCCAGCGATAGCATCTTCAGTTTCATGAATATTTAATCTAGCAGATCAACCATATCATTAGTTGTATTCGGATAGATTGCTTTTTTTTAGGTGATCGACAAAGAGAGACCCTTTTTCGGTGTCTTGTTCTTGTGTAAATATAAAATAATAAAAAGTGATTAAGTCTTAGGTAAGGTAATTTTAAGTTAATGGCACCCCTGTAATCTTCATATTAAAAAGTACCTGTGTACAATTATTTTATGCGATTTTTCGGGAAGTTATAGTGGAATGACTTTTCCTTATTTTTTTCGTCTTATAACCGCATAACAGGAATAACAGTTTGAATAAGCCTATACTTTGGTATATTTCAAATTATATTTATTATTTAGGGCCAATTTCACCAACACTATTTAAATATCAATTCATATTTAAATGTCGATTTTCATCAATTTTTGTATGCAGAAAAGACTTTTAAATATGAATTGAATTTTAATAAGTTGGTGATATTTAAATAATTTGGTTATACATAGTGTACAAATCGATGTTTTTCTAAAAAATAAAAGTCAACAACGAAATCCCATTTTAACTATAAAAGAAACACATTTCTGAAAATCGATTTGAAAGTTTAAAAGTGCTCTGCAAACCGATAGTTACCTTTTATTATCGAATAAAATTCATATTTTTACCACTGGGAATAATTCCTTACATGCTTTAGTTAATAAGATCGCGCCTTTAACAATACAAGGCAAACATTTGCATCGAATATTTACAAGATAAAAATTATAAATTATAGGCCGAAATTCTTTAAATTTTCGACAGTCCACAATAATTTTTACAATAACTTAGCAATACAGAGGAAAATGATGTCGTCAAAATTGTTTAAGGAAACCATTAACTAATGATGCAAATAATTAGCAGTTTCTGAAGACCAAACGGACAATAAGTCCTAGGATGTCAGCTCCCAATTAGATATTAAAGCGACATTTGCGTAGTTAGAAATTTTTAATATTTCCAGGGAAATCAGCAAATATTTGTGGAGGGGGCAGAATGGTGAATGAGGAAATTCTCAGAATGATTTTTCTACGCCTTGGCAAAACGATGACGACAAAGCTGACAGAGTTCATAAGGAAGGGAAGGATCAAAAAGCTTACCTCTCTTAATATGTAGTTATTTGTTTCCATGAATCTATATAAAACTCAGTAAAAGCTATTCAAGTTGGCACTACAAACTTATTGATTAAGTTATTTAATTTCAAACCGAAGAAATACTGAAAATGTGCTTAAATCGATGAATGTTGAAACGCTCGTTTAGTTGAACTAAAATAAAATTTAAATATAGTTTATGACTTAAGATTTTATTAATAATAATGTGGCAGCACTTAATTTTAAAAGAGCCGCAGCAGGCTATTTTTGCTAAAACAAAAAGCCAAAAAAGTTAAAAATATAAATAAATAAACTATCGCCCGCTATTACTGAGTCAGAGTAGAGTGTAAGAAAACAAGACTTGAGGAAAAAGTAGAGGCTTGGAAAACATTTTAGAGCTCCATTAACGCAAAACATATGTATGGTCCATGGCAAAATCATATCGTCTGTATTGGTATTTCCCACGCAAAACTGTGCTGATTTTCTGATTTGCTAGTTTAAGAACATTTTAGCCAAAAATAGAGATTAACTTCCATATCACTTGATATATCAGACTAAAAATGTACACCTTAGAAGTTGCTTGGGATTTTCTTGTTCGTCAGCATACCACCTGGAGATAAGGGTGTACATACGATTCTGAAAAATTTTGATTTTTCAAATTTATTCAAATATTAATTGGCCGTCTCAGGACTGGCATTTTAAATTGAAACTGTTCAAAATAACAAAGAATTGGTAATAAAAACCACTGCTTGTATTTATATTTATCATGCAACACCAGCTCTAAAAGACTTAAATAAAATCTATCCAATGATTGAATGCATTAAAAAAAAGCCATTTGGCAAATCTTTTTTGGTTTCAAACGTTATAAAGAACAAAAAACCTCCATAGGTTGTTGCAATAGCAACCCAAAGCCAATCAAATAAAATCCATGCAGACAGGACACATGAACGAAATTACAAACGCATGTCGTCGTACGGTCAGTCAAACGGTCAATTGTTCTTTAAAATCTCTTATATGTATTGTTCTTGTATCTTCTCTTTATTTATTTCGTATTTTTTTATTTTTTTTCTTGGCCCAGCTTGTGGTAATTTTGTGGGCGTTTTTACTCCTATTAGGTCAAGAACGTGCTTTGAATAACTTTATGTTTCGTAATACATTTCAAAACAAAACTTTTAGTTCTGACTTAAAAGTCTAAATCCAAACGTATTGTATGCGATGTGTTTTAAATTGTTTGCCAAACCAATGATAAATAAATAAGAAGTTTATTGGGTGCCTGCAAACATTTATTGTTTTTGATAGTTATTCAACCGGCCATACATATGTACATTGAGGAAACAAATGAAAATAAGTAATAAAAATGTGTACTGTGTAAATATGGAATTACTGAAAAGTAGTGCTTTCACTGTTCCATTTTCTGTTCAAAAATGTGTTCGAAGAATGTTTTTAGTCCACTTGTTCGTTTGAGATTTTCTTTAGAACATTTGCTTATTTGCAAGCGCTCAATGTTAGAGACACCATTAGCATCAACATCATCATTTCTGTTGGTTTCATCATGACTATCATCGTTATGAACATCGTTATTTTAGTGATAGTCAAAGTCCCCTTCGCCATCAAAGTCATACCCGTTGTCTTACTTATGGCCCAATATATGCAACTTAAAAACATAAATCAATGTCAGCCATAATCATTTAAAATCAATCAAAATACGAACGCTTTGGCTAAAACTAAAATTGCTCTGTTATTCTGTTTGTTCGTCTGTCCGTTAGTCCGTCCTTATCTGTTTGTTAGTGTGTATTTTCTGTGTTTAAATATACTCTCTTAATGCTTTTACACTCGAAAAATGAGTTGATGTACTAACGCTGTAATAGTACACAGAAAAAAGTATTCACCAATTAATGTTTTCAATTAATAATTTAATTGATTCAATTAAATTTTTAATTGTATTAATTAATTTGAGTGGAAAAACTTAATTGATATTATCAAATTGTTTATAGGTGAAAATTTAATTAATTTTTTAATTAATATTACAAATATTTTAATTAATATTACAAACTCATTCATATTACTTTTTTGTGTCTAGTTAAGGTCCTTTAATAAATTATGTTTGTATATACAAGGTGCTTTTTTTAGAGTGTCACAACTTTGAGTTGGCATCACTGCTTTATTTGAGCATCCATTTAACAGCTGATAGTTGCTTTTTGTTTAGTTTGCTTTGAAATTTCATTGTGAATCGACTTACACTAGAGAAACGCGTGCAAACTGTTCGTCGAATGGACTGAAGCACAAATTGATATTGATTTTGAATTTCCATTCAAAATTTTATTTTCCGATGAAGCCCATTTCTAGTTGAATGGGTACGTCAATAAGCAGAATTGTCGCATTTGTAGTGAGGAGAATCCACAAGCTTTTGTCGAAACCCCATTACATTCACACAAAATTACTATTTGGTGCGCTTTATGGGCCGTATGTCTTCAAAAACAATGATTCTCAAAATGTTGCTGTCAATGGTGAACGGTATACGAACTTTAATTACGTGGCATTAATCTCGCTGATATGTGGTTCCAACAGGACGGAGCCACATGCTACACAGCGGGCGCTACAATTGATTAACTCAAATAAACTCAAAATTGTGACACTCTAAAAAAACAGGCTTTGTGTATGTACATGATACGAGCACGCAGGACTCAACGCTAAGTGTTCGTGGTAGAAAATCTGGGTTCTAATCGTCGCTTTCGGTAACGAGCTGATTCGACCACTTTTTTTCAGTTTAAATTATGGAATTCTCTATCTAACGATGTAACAAAATGGTTCTATATCGAATACCATAATCTCAAACTGTAAAAAACGTGATTGAATCAGCTCGTTGTCGAAAGCTAAAAGAAAAAATATTGCAAACACCAGCAAATTGCAGATAGTGTATGGACTTCTTTAGCTTAAAGTTCTGTTTGTTTTTTTCTTTAGGTTCCAAATGAAAACTAATGAAACAGTCCAATACTGCTTCTGCCACGGTCCAGTTTTCAGTCAAATCAAAAGACAAATCTTCTATTTGATATATCTACCAGATAGAAATTGGAACTTAAGAAAATATATGCAGGATATATAGTTCTTAACATGACCGAGTTTAAAACTGGTTTTTTATTTCTTTATTGGGAGCTCCCCCAATAGTTTTTTTAAGAGCGCACAATCAACATAACCTAACCTATTGAGCTATCTATACCATTGTTCCCGAGTACCATTGTTCCCAGTTGAACCACCGGTACTGCTCGTTCGAATGAAATAAATAATGTTTTATAAAAATTAATTTTACAAACCAGTGTTAGGATAAAAGCTATAAGAGAATACATGACTGTGCTGAATATTACTTAGAGCAGCTTTATGGTAGAACTAGTCAATTCGTATCGTGTTACTTTTGAAATGGTCGTATCGTTTAAATATGGATGTTAGTTAGTAAAAACGTGAAGCTGCCAGCGAACGCGTCAGCTGTTATTGCAGTTCTCTTTGCTTTATACGTGTTTGCATGTAGGTAAGAGTGAAGTTGACGAAAAAGTAAATTTTCTGTAGATTTCTACTTCATATTAAATAAAGAGCAACATGTTTTATTTATGTTACAGATTTTGTCAGCTGATCCGTCAACTCACGATACGAATCGACAAATTCTACCCATTAGTTCATTAATCCGTTGTTCGAACTACTTGGGCCCGGTTATGTTGAAAGTATCCCGTGACAATATATGAATTTAAATGTCCTTCAATTTGTCTCCAGTAAGTTACGGAACAATTTTATTAGTGTACAAACGCTGCAGCTCAATTGGCTTTTTCAGTTAAAACATTTTCCTTCAGTTTTTGTTTTTGTTTAGCTTAAATTTTCAATTTTTTTTTGTTGCTGTCGTTGTTGTGATTTTTAGAAGTGTGTTTATGCCTGTGTATGTCCGCCTCACTATCTCCTGTCTAAGATCTGTTTTATTTTTATTTATTTTTTGCGAGGTTCTCTTCACATGATGGTCACTACGAGTTGGAGTCGATGTTGAGCTGTAGTCGTTGATTTTGTTGTAGTAGTGTTTTTCTAAGCTTACCTGTCAAGTATGTGTTCTGTTATAAATATTTGAACTGAAAGAAAAAAGTAAATGTCGAACAAAAAAATTCAAAAAGCTCTGGCTAACGCATGACTATCTAATATTTGCAGTATATTAACATATCGATTCCTTGATTTTTTTACCCCTGTCTTCCTAAACATCAAGAATATACACACATGTTAATGTATATGTTAGAGCATGTTTATGAAACTAACGATTTTGTACGTGTCCGTGTCATGCGTTCAGTGCCTGGCATGAAGTGACTGACTGGATGACTGACGGACTGGTTCTATTCATGAGTGCATGTATTTATACTTGATTGAGGAAAATATTTAAGAGAAATAACAGCAACAACAAAATTGTTATATTAAACATGGCATTACCACCGGGTTGGTAATTTTAATAGATATTATAAAGTTTTTCTTTTTCAAAACTTTAAATTTCTTGACCACATTTGTTACTGACTCACATGTGGCTTGTGAGTGATTTGCTTTTCTATAACCCATTTTTTAATATTATAGAATTTTTTTTTACATATTTGTTTTTATCGGACATGAGTTATTTTGTATACGATACTAAACGTTTGTTTCGTTTCAAGGTCTTTTTGTCGCATATGAACCTTGGGCGATTTTCAGTCAGTTTTCAATGCATTTTGTGTCTAATACAGTTTTGATGATTTTTCTCCACTGTTATCGATTAGTTTTAATTGGATTGTATGCTTAAATAGAAGCAGTTTTGTTGAAATGGCCTGAGGACATTTTGAGTTAAAGTAGAACAAAACAATTTTAATGTCAAGAAAATAATACAAAGTACAAAAATTTACAATAACAATTTTGGCGTAATTTATAAAATAATTGGTGCTAAAAAGAAATAAATTTTGGGGCATAAAATCGATAAATAAATGTTACTTTATACTGATAAAAATTTCATTTACTGAAACAAATTTGTTCTATTGAAAGGTTTATTTTTTTTAATTTAGAATAATCAATTCATATGGTTGTATATAATTTTACTATTTTACTGGAAAAGCAAGCAAAATATTATCAAATTGTTTCTAATGATTTCTTTTTTTTTTTGAGCTATAATTCGCTGTGTTAAATTTTTTGTCCATAGTAAACTTAAATTGCCAGTTTGGTTTCCATTGAAATTTCACTTTAATCATCACGAGACATAAATCAACTAAATTACAGCTTTCACTCTTGTTTCTTACCGCTAAACAAAAGAAAATGAACTCTATGATTAACTAAAATTATGCAGAATTTCATTTTGTATAAAACTGCTGTATTTTATTAAACCAAGGTGAAGTCTTACTCAGCAGCGAAACAGTAACTAGCAAAACATACTTATGATTTTAAGGCTTTACTTGACTTTGCAAGAGCGAACATAACTGCTTAACCTATGACTTTTGGAAATAAATTCAGCCTTATAGAGATAGTGCTTGAATATACTGTTTCTAATAGTACCAAACGGCATGGCTACCGATTCAGCATTGGAGGCATTCATAGGAGAGCCAGCTCTAACGAGTTCATCCGCCCGTTCGTTACCTAAAAAGTTGCTATGTGCTGGAATCTAGAAGAGGATGAGATGAACTTGACCACCCAGTATAGATAGCACACTCTTGCACTACCCAACTAGAATAGACGAACTGGTATATGATCTTAGAGCTAGAAGATCTGCTTGGCTGTAGACAAAGATACCAAAAATGTAAGCCTAAAATAGTGGCTTCGTTATTGAAACGAAAGGAGCATTCTATACCAAGATCGTCCGATAAGACTCCAGAGCAGACGCCGCAGGCCATTCTTGATCCATGTGAGAATATTCTGACGTCATATTCTCTTACTATTGTGCCTCCCTTCCACTACCGCCTGGATGGAATCAGAACTTTAAACACCTTGTCAAAGTCTAGATGAGGCACCATGTAGTCAGTAGATTTCCTCAGCGTAGGGTGTAGTTGATCCAGGATTCTGGCGTGGCCATAGTACCGCTTATCTTGCCGCACTACTTGAGTGTACCGCCCAGTATATGAATGTTGATCGTAATAAGGTTTAGTTCAGCATTCAGAGCCTCCAAAGGACTAGTACCTAAAGATCCTGTTATCCCTACGCAAGTGGATCTCTGTATTATATAAAGTTGATCTACCACGTATTTCTTAGTTGTGGCAGGCCACCATACTACAGAGCCAAAGGCCAGTTTTAGGCCCAATTTATATCCAAACAACCTACGACAGGAGTAGTAGGCAACCATTGCCTTTCTAACTCTCCGATAGAGACATTTCCTGATTATTCAATCGGGGAAGTCTTTGTGATAAAAAGTACTAGTTCCCTTTGTTCATTAATAATTATCACATCTAATTTGTCTTACAGAGCGAAACGAATTTTAGCCTAATCAAATCATAAAAATAAATTTGTTTGCTACTCATATCAATATTCGATCTAGGGATTTAACAATGTGCAACAATGCATATTTATATATGTATGCACATATCTATATTTAAATTTTTTAGAAACAAACACAGAGACAAAAAATTGAAATAATTATGCCATCCACTGTTAACTTTATACATACATACATACACATGCATGTACATTTATACGAAGGAGAACACTTCCTTTTCATAACGCAAGTATTTAATATTCATACATAATTTCACCACCATCAGGTATTGAATGAAACGAAACCAAAAATATCGGAGTAAGAAACCCACCAAACGTCCCTTTTAATAAAGTGTTAGTTATACTTTGAACAAAAATCTAAGAAAATTGTATGGAAACAATAAAGAACTTTAAATAATATTAAAAACGAAAATACTTACAAACCAAAAAAGGGATGGTATGACGATTGATTTATGATCATAATTGAAGATCACACTCTTAAGGCATTTTTAATTTTATTCTTTTATTTTTTACTGGAGCATTTTATTAAAAAAATAAATAAATAAATAGGAAGTGGCGTCTGAAAACTTTATTTAGACAAAAGCAAGGCAAGAAACAAAATACTTATGATTTGGGTTAACATATGCTATACATACATATTCACATACATACATACACATGTACATATCTATTGTGTGTATATCACAATATTTTTAAGCATAAACAAAGTTAAATAGAGATACAAGGAGAAGCATGTGTTTTATTTTCCAATCACAATAACATTAACAAAAATTGGCGCCAAAGGTATACAATTTCTAAAAGTTATTTGAAATTCTGTAATTGGAATGATTTTCCTTTTTTGAATTTTTTGACAGATGAGGCGTAAGCTGTGTCAAACTTTTACACAAATCGAGCTAAGTACGGCATGGAAATGTACTAAGTTATTTAAACTATGTGGCAAAGTCGAACAGTTTAGAGACATACATACTCGTATGTATGTCATACTTTTTAAACAACTTGAGTAGATAATTTGGCATTTGAAGAAATTACACTCTTAAAATCTATATTTATCAATAGCATGTGATTTTGTTGGACTTAGTGGAGAAAAAAATTTGGAACTAATAGCCTTTTTGCACCTGCTTACATATTAGTGGAACGCATGGAAAATGTTGAAAAATTAAAACATAATTATATAAATATGTATGTACATACATACATATGTTGACAACATTTAACATTTGTCATAATTGTTTTTCATATCAACGTATTTAGCATTTAAAGAATTAAAAGTTCAATTTTATATAATTGAAATTATTACATAATAATAAACGGCCTTATGTATAATCATAAAATGGCATAAAGTTAGCATAAGTGAGAAAATTGAAATACGTGTTGACGAGTTCATCTATACAATTTGAAATTAAAAATCGTCGTACAATGTAGCTTTAACACACGATTACATCCTAGCATGGCAAAACAATTTAATTTTGCCACTTTTGCTAAATTCGTGCCAATTTTTTATTATAAATAAAGGCGAAAATAATTGTGTTGAATTAATTATCGGAAAACACAATTTTGGGCTGGTTAGGGTAATTTTCGTTTCGGGTAAAAGCTGGTCATTTTAAAATAAAATTGGTTTTCTAAACTTCACATCAAAATAATATGTCGCGCCCCTTTTTTTCGATTTAATCGTAAGCGAATAAATTAAAGTTTTCATGTGAATGTTTTTTATAATATTCAAATATGTTTAAAATACGTAAATTGCTGCTAATAATAAAATTTTACAGCCTGTACCTTAAAATTTATCAACAATTTTGGCATTTTGATCATTTCAAACAATGGGCAGCGCCATACAATTTTAATTTCAATAAAAAGTTAATTTCTTACTACATGTGTCTTACGATTAAATAAAAAATAGATTTTGGTGTCATGTGTAACAAAATTTAATAGTAACATTTTATTAAGAAATTGAAAAATTATACAAATTTCTATTTAATTGAACTAAAATGAATTTTAATCAGGAATAGTTTCTTAAATTTCTTGAATATCTTAAATTCCTGTATAATGAAATGTTTGTATTAATTAATGTGACTTCCTAAAAAGACAAGAAAAATTAAGCTAGACTTTTGAGGGCGAAAATACCGGAATTTTTCTGTTCTGGCACGTAACTCATCAGCACCCATGTCTTAGGCAGATATTGCTTGTTAACATCAGATACTTAACATAACATTTTAGTGAAATCGGTAAACTTTGATAAACTGTTTTAGCTAAGCATTTTCTTTTTCAAAGATTAATGGTTGCTATAAACAAATAAAACATTTTTTACAAGCTTTTATTTAGTCTCACCTGTCCCAGTTGTCTGTCTGTAATCAAATCTTGCAAATTACATTTGATAAACTTCCCGGTTTCCGATTGAGCTGAAAATTTGCATGCATGTATAAATTAGATGACAATGCAATATTATTATGACATAGAGCTGATATGATTATGGTGGTTAATTTTTTTTTTGATAATTTTGATATCATAAAAAATCTTGTTTTAAAAAAGTTTTTTTCTTTAATTACTACTTGTTTTTTATTTTTGTGAGTTTAGTTATAATTGTCAAAAGTCAACCGCAGGGCTAAAAATTAAATTGTAAGGAGAGAAGTGAAATTGTACTAAACATAAATTCTTGATTGACAACAACGTTTATTTAAGTTGAATTTTTTTAAATAACGGTGGTTTTCCTTCGTTTTCCATTGTTTTTGCGTGGTGAATAACTTAGACTAAAATTTTTCAGTTATTTAGCATAGTTTGTAGTGAAAGTGTGTGCTAATTATTGCAAAAAGTGGAAAAGAAATATTTGCATAAAATTCCTTCATAAGTTGATAACATTTATATGTTGCAAACAAATAGAAGTATCTACGCAATTCTTAGATAACTGAAAATGGATTGCATTTTATTTATTAGCTTGTTCGAAACGAATGAGTACATATGTATTACAAACGTACCGTGTACATAATTGTTCGTGACAGACTTAACATGTGCCTGACGTTGTTAAAAGTTAAAAAAGTATAATATATATAATTTTGTCAATGTTGTATAGCTGTTTATATAATCTAAGATAGCTTCTTATAGCTATAAAAAAATAAGAAAATTCTATCTCAAGTGGATTCGCAGAAATCTAAAATATAAACTGACATCATAGTTTCAGAGTATAATTTTTGTAGCGCGTGCGTACGCATTTCGCTTTATATCAACGAAAATAAAAACTCGTTTCATAAACACTTTACACATTTTAAAAACGGGTACAAAATTGATTAGTTAGAACCTAAATGTACTTACATACGTCAGAAAAAGCTTCCTTAAAAAAATCAGCTACAATTATACGCACGCCGTAACAGTGCGTGACATGGATTTCATGATTTGATAAGGCTAAAGTTTGAATCGATCTGTAAGCAAAGTACATAATACTTCAATAATAATTTTTAAGGAACAAATAATACCAAAGGTAATTGTAAATATTCTGACAAAACACTAGCAGAACGGAACAAATAGGTGTTTTTTTATGGCACTCACACCTTCATCATCTGAGTTCTTTGTGCTCGGTCCACTGTGTTTTGTCAGTTGATGCAAATTTCAGCTTTCATTATAATTTTTCCAAATTGAATATGTGAATTGTCTTGTCGTATTAAAATTTGGTGAAAGCTTGTATGTACATTTGTGCTTACAACCGATCGCAGCATAAGTCGACTTAAAACAAAATAGAGTTGAATGTAAAGCTACAAAATTCAACACACGAAACGAATGTTTAAGTTAGTGCATGAGAAATATGGCTATGAAAGAAATATGTTTCGCGAACATTTAGTAGTGGTATCATGTAGTGTAGTATAAATTGTATACTGTATTTTGATCATCGTTCATGTAATTGTACTTTCATCATCCTGGGAGCTTAAAGACACAGAAAGCGCATGAAAAACATTATGCAGGCAGTTTTTTTTTTAAATCAAGTCCTTTAATAAAATATTTAATAGCTCAGTCAATAACGCGTTTTATTCGTAATCAATTATATTTTATAAATAAATAATATAGTTCCTGTACCAAAATACTGGGTAAGAAAGAGTCCAAAGTAGAAAAATTGCAAAAAAAAGAAAAAACATATTTGGTTAAAAATGCACGCATACATTGATTATGAAAGCGGCTTAAGTCATATAATTCTTTGGTATAAATATTTGATAGTTTACATTTGAACAAATCAAAAAATATTTTTATATTATGCGATATTTTAATTTAGAGTTAACTAGTCTCGATTAATATAAATTAATTTAATATTTGTTAAATATTTATTGAAGTTTTTTTAAGATTTATTAAATATTTCGCAGCGAAAATGCACATGACTTAGACCACTTTCATAATTAAGCGAAATATTTCTTATTATCTTATTTCTTATATCTTATTTCAATGAAAGAAGTCTCTTCTTTCTAGGGCCATTTATAAATTTACAATCGATTGATGTTCAACTTATGTAGTTAAAGGTTGATAAGTGCATACGGTTACGAAAAACCGATTTTTACCCGTAACTTAAGATTTTGGAGGTGTTTGGAAAATTTTAACAACATATTATTGTTATACTCGACAATAACTAGCAGCGATTTAGTAGCAGATTCCAGACATTTCGACTTCATTAATTTTTTCACACATTGCAATTGCACTAGTTGCTGCTTTGCAAGAAGAAAAATAGCATGGAAATTACAAAAACTATTGTAATAAAAGATGAATAATTTTTTTTTCTGTAAAAGGTACATAAGTACATGTGTACTTTTTTTACAATAATATTATTTTACTGTTGATGACATAAGACTCTCGTACTTATTTATCATTTTTCTAGTGATGACACTAAAATTAATGAAAGATTTTAGATGAAACAAATTGAGATATGAACATATGTAATTCTTATAGGAAGATGTTAACATATTTCCCAAACTGATATTACATGTTGCGTAGTGGGAAAAGGCTATTATAACGATATAAACGAAACAGTATTGAACAAAGTCCTAATAAAAGTTATTATGTATATGTCAGCAAAAAAATTAACATACAAATCATTATGATGAATTCAGCTCCAAGTAGTTTTATTTCTGGTGAAACATCTATGAATTTAACACATGGTTGTCATAGGATGGAAGTAATCCAAATAACTGAATGGTACGTACGGTGCTTGAAAGGTTGTCTAGAATAATTTTTGATAGAAACAACAGTCTTTGTATATTAAATTCAGTACCTGTAGTGATTTGTATACAATGAAAGTGGCAAACCTTTGGAACTAGTTCCATTTCTTTTTTGCTGGGATCTCATTTCATAAAATCTTGGGTACATTTGTTTAAACAGTAATATCTTTAATTTACAAACAAACAAAAAACACTAAAAATATGTAAAAAGTTCATACAATAAAAATGAGTTTTCTCGAAACAATGCATTTCGACTTACTCTATTATCGCTTGTGACCACACATAGATATTTATTTATTTATTTATTTAAGAAATACTTTACAAAGTAAATTTGCAAAGTATTGTTGCACAAATATGGGCGGGGTAGCTAGACCATATGCCCAAGATGTTATTAACAGTTTTTTAAAAAGGCTTTGTGACTGACTGTACACGACCTATGCCTTCACATAGGAAGTAGCAACGTGGTTGTTAAAGAAATTCCACAAAAGAACCGCAAGAATATACGGTTATCCGTGGCAGATCAGTCAACCAGTGCGAGTGAGACGCAAAACTCTCGAAGGCCAATAAACAACAGTGGCCTGGTTGCACTTAAGAGATAATTGCCAACGACGCTTGATGTTGACTCGCCCAGAGCTGCTTTACGACTGTACACATAGATATATCTTCATTATTAAATGCTGTCGGTACTGTTCAGTGATACTTAAACTGTTCAATAACGAGTAACACACTCTAACGCACGTTACATAGTGACGATATGATGTTAATGTCTTGCCTGAAACTGGGCCCGAACCTGCGATCTCAGTCATGACTTGTTGGTTTTAGTAGTAAACGCACAAGTTTTTTGTGGAAACGCTCGTGTTTAAATGTCATGGTCCATGATGACTGTACATAGGACCATGTTTCAACTATGTAGTCCATTTCACCTACAATGGACCATGTAGTCTATTGTTATCTCAAGAGCCATACTATAAATTACGAGTATATGAACTAATAAGTTACCATATGATTTTGAATCGCACCTTATTTTTTGATATCTTATTCTCCTTTTCTCTTTCCACACGTATTAAGGCATATTTTGTTGTTGCTGCGTTTGTAAGTGGGTTGTAAATTGCAAAATGATTACAAACATTTTTATGACCTCATAAAATTAAATACAACAAATGGTTTTGTCGACATTTATCTTCTTGTTGCTGAATGGCTGGCTGGCTGCTCGAGTGCTTTTATTTTTTGTTCTCGTTTTTATGCTGCTGTTTGTTTATTTTTCTTGTTATTTAGAAAACTGTTGCTCTCTTGTTATGGCATAATAATTTATATATTTTTGCTTGCACTTGACTTGAATGTTTATTACGATTTTGTTTTTCAATTTTGTGGCCATAAAAAATAAAGTGTCATTTAATTTGCTATTAAATACAAAAAGTGTGCTCAATAAATATAAGCCCTCTGAACTTTTCTCCATGTAAATCTTGCCGAAAGTCAAATTAAAAATTTCAAGTACTTACATACTTATGTATATGCGATAAGAGACAGATCAAGTTATTCATTAGCAAAGAAGTGTAAGAGATTATGTCTATGAAGTATATGTATATCGTTAGCTAAAATGCAAAAAGAAGTAACTAACAAAAAACTCAAAATCGAGTTTTTGATTGATTATTATGAATGCCATTAAACTGCATGTCTTGACAAAACTTTACACTTCTGCGATCAAAAATTACGCTTTTATTAACAAAAAACAAGGACGCGTCGCTAAAAGTTTGTTTAGTTTTTGTTTTAGTTTTTTGCTTCTCCTTTAAAATTATAATTTTGTTAGTTACGCCTTTTTGCATTTTAGCTAACGATATGTATGTATATATGAGACGATTTGAACAATTTTAAGCCACGATATTAAAGTTAAAAATTAAGAAAGTATACTTTTTTTTTAAAAAAATAACTTACTTTTTGATTTTATGAATACTGCAATAGAAGTCTTTAAACAACTTTCTTACTCTTTAACTTTTAAAGTCTGATTTTAATTGAAATTTATTTGCTGGTGGTTATGTATATCTATATGCATCTTATTGAATATTTTTTTCCAAAATCTTCAATAATTTATAAATATATTCGACAGGGATTATTTAACTGATAGAAACATATTCTGGAGCACCGATCAAATACATTTAGATTCACAAAACAAAATCTACAGAGTTCGGGAATACATATAACTGAAATATTTTCTATTTGGGTGTAAAGAATACTACCTACTTTATTAGCGGATATTTTATAAGTACTAACCAAGCTCTTTCATTTGAGATCCAAATAGATAGGCTTCAAAAATAAATATACGCGAAACTCGTCATTTAAATGTTGTGTTCAACTGAGACCTTCTTCATGTTGATTCATAAAAGTAAGTCATAATGCCCTTTTAATTGTGACCCATATTGATAGGTGTGCTTCTACATTTGAGAAATTGGTTATATTATTTTTTATAAGACCTTTTATTAAAAATCCATATTGATAGAGCTCACTTCTAAGATAGTGTATATATGTTTTGTACCTCGGACACTTTTCATGTTAATTCCTTATATTTATTATTATTATCTTCAATCCCTTTTATTTCAGACTCGTATTGGTACGCTTATTTTTTGCCCAAACATATCAAGTTTAACTCTCCATTTTCTTGTTGAGGTCGCCTCAAAATTTTTTTTACTATTTTTTATGATACACTAACCAAGTCCTTTTGTTTGAGACCCATATTGATAGGAATGTTTTTTCTCCAAAAATAATTATTTTCCTACGTCATTTTGTTGTTGTTATCACCTAGGAGAGATTTTTTTTCATGTAGAAAACTTTTGTAGTTTTGGTATTTTTTCGATTTACGACTTTATCGCTTTGACAAAGTTTTCTGTTTTGGCTCTTTTTGCTTTGGCGATTTACTCTTGATGGGAAAAACGTAAGTCTTTCTAATGTGAATTTCATTTGAGGTTTTGAAGTCATTTATTTTTTTTATGAAATGGGATTTGTATAGGAAAACTACGAAAAATTGTACTGGTGAACAGTTATTTGTATGAAATTCAATGGAGCGCCAAAACATTTTCCAAACTTTTTCAAAATAAGATCAAATACTATTTCCATTGATTTTACTTCGGAAGATAATTACTAAGCTATTCCCCTCTTTTTATTTAAATTTACGTCAGTTTGCACAATAGAATAAAGATGCTTGTTTTGTAAAGATTTTTGTTTGAGGCTTTCAAACTTATTATGTTTGTATATTGTGATTCTCAATATAGTATTAAGAGTCTTACTATAAACATACGAAGTTTGTTAGCTAAAATCAAAAATGTTTTGGGTTGAAGTCTACTGACGAGTTCCAAAAAGCGGGAACGAAATGCATATAGACAATCGCTTAACCATAAAAACAAGCAAAATTTTCAAATTAAATAAATAAAGACTTTATGTCAAATAAATATACTTCGGTATTTCATGTTATTCTATACTGATATTGCGTTTCTAGTCTTAATCGTGTTTTTCTATTTTTTATACCTTTAGCATTCAAATATCCAAAAATTAATTTTTTATTACATCCGCATAAAAGTCAAAGGGTGAGTCCTACAGGCCAATCAGTTAACTGTCAACAATATCAAAGCTCTTCGAAAAGCTACTCATGACAAAATTGTCCCCAATTCTTACTGACAATGGCTGCATACCGGACCATCAATTTAGTCTTAGAAGTCAGCATTGCACCATTAAATAAACGCATAGATTGGTTCAATTTATAAGAAGAACATTTGAAGAAGAGAAATATTGTTCTGTTTATTGACGTTTCTCAGGAATTTGATTAAGTGTAGCTGAAGGCTTACTTTTAAAATTGAAGACATATATACCAATTAACATTATAAATCTTTTAGAAAGTTACATTCTTGCCCGGAAGTTTACTGTTGTAGAAGGAGTCTTTATGAGTGTGCTAGAAAGTATCTCATCCGGTGTGCCACAAGGGAGTACGAGGTCTGATCAAAAAATAACCGATATCTTAAATTTTTCAAAAAGTATTTATTTATTCATCTATAACTAACTATCTTGTCCCTTTCAAAGTAATCCCCCTCAGATATAATACAATTATGACAGCGTTTTTTCCAATCCTCGAAACACTTCTGAAACGCGCTTTTTGGTATAGCAAAACGCTTTCCTTTCATCGGTGTCTTCAGTTTTGGGAAGAGGAAAAAGTCAGCGGAGGCCAAGTCCGGTGAATACGGTGAGGCATGATATCGGTTTTGTTTCTGGCCAAAAACTCACGCACAAGCATCGATGTGTGAGCTGGTTCGTTATCATGGTGCAAAATCCATGATTGTTTTTTCCACAATTCTGTGCGTTTCTGACGAATTGCTTCGCGCAAACGGCGCATAACTTCAAGGTAGTATTCCTTATTGACCGTACGACCTTGTGGCAAGAATTCATGATGCACCACGCCATTGCATTGACCGAACTTGACGACCGGTTATACCACAATTGAACTTGTGTTCTGCTCATAGTAGACTCGCCAAACACCACAGTCAACATTTCAAATGTCCTTGCGCATCTAATTTCATTTTTTACACAAAACTTAATACAGTTTCTTTGATCCATTTTTTCGAATAGTAAAAAATCGAAGAGCACACCAAAACACGACTAACCTTTTTATCTATCAAAAACAAACTGACAATCCAAAATGGCTGTTATTGCCAACATATATAGCAGACATGTGTACCAACATAGCAGAAAAAAATGCGAAAATCGAACATACGTAACTCACGAAATTTTAAAATAACGGTTATTTTTTGATCAGACCTCGTATACTGGGCCCACTTTTGTATATGATCTATACTTGTGATATGCCAGTAAGCAGTAATATCCACACTTCTACATTTGACGATGATACAGCCGGCCTTAGTATGCATGAAAACCGTCACGCGGCATCCCGATATCTTCAGGAACATATTACCCAGCTGGAACTATGCTTAAACTTATGAAGAATTAAGGTAATCGAACAAAAGTGTGTTCAGGTAACACTTACCTTAAGAAGAGATACTTGTTTCCCCATTAGAATCAACAATCAAATTGTTCCTGAACATTCACATGTGAAATACACCCATTGACTCTAAGCTAACACAAATGAAACTTAAATTAACTCAGATACATTGGCTGATTGGTAGAAATTCTACCCTCAGTCTAGATTGTAAACTTTGAATATACAAGTCGCTCCATATGGAGTTACGAAATTCAGCTTTGGAGCTCAGCTTCCAAAGTAGAGAGAATCTAACGAAGGCAAAACAAAATTCTAAGGTTAATAACATCGGCTCCGTGGTACATTAAAAATTCAAATTTACGTCGTGATCTAAACATGCCACTTGTGACTGCTGAAATTGCAAAATATGCAGCCAAATATTTAACAAAACTCGAGTCCCTTGCTCGTAACATCTTGAACTTTACTGGAAACATCCGCTTAAAAAACAGGGACACTACGGCTCTAATACCCAACACTCCAGATGAAACTTCTTGAAAATATTTTTGTGCTTAATACGACATTTATGTATTATTAATTACGATCACTAAGATTGTGTCCGACACTGGTTGGGCCTAATAATTATATCTAGACTTAAGATTTGAATACTTATTGTTAGTTCGGTTCGGAAGGTATCATAAATAAATATCAGTATGTAAAAAAATGTCATATCTAAAAAAAATTAATTTTTTGTTGTTAATAATGCAATAATATACATTGCTATTCTTCATATTGTTTAAAATTTTCATACATATATTTGTGTATCTTGTATACTCAACTCTTTAGAGAAATATAAAATTTTCTTTTTCCATTCAGTTGTGTGTATTTAAAACTTTAAACTCGATTTCTGAAAAATTCGTTTTTTCGAGTTATGACGTTTTTCAAGTAAATGAGCGGTATATGTATGCTTACTTGCATTTTATATTAATTAAAAATTAAAAGAAAAACTTTTAACAAAATTAAACACTTTCCTTCCCCGAAGCACATTCTGTCATTGGGATTCAATTTACATAAAAAAATATGTTTCAACGAAAATACATTGCACAAACTCCCTTAAAATTTAATTTCCTTGATTTTAATCGTGCAACTACCCCTTGGTTGTGCTCGCAAACTGTGCCTGCTTTTCGCAAGCCAGCCATTTTCAAAGAGGAATTTCGAACATTGTATGTACATGTAACTACTACTACAGCCTTTTAAGTAAGTAGACTAAAGCCGAGCAGTGTGTAGTACAGAGTGAAGTTGAAATCAATTGAATAATGCTTTTCATCACAGTGGCTGGCAGTGATGCGTGCTAAAAATGTTGTATCCTTTAAAAGGAATTGTCTTTCAAATGAAAAAAGCCCAGTGAGTTTTAAATCATGATTGCAACTGCCATGAAAAAAAAATAAAAAAAAAAACAAACACTTTATGAAATGAAATTCACTAAAGAATATGAATTCTGCTGTTTTCATCACTACAACAAAAAAAACAGCAAAAGCTACAATAAAAAATTATAACGAAGGCACTCTTTGAAAATGAATAAAAATATTGCAAAAAAAAACGAACAAAAATCCCTGCTTGGGGAATGAGTAAACGAGTGAATGGATGATTACAGCAACAGACAAAGGCGGAAATTTTTGTGACGTTGTGATTTCTGGCATGCTGGGAATGAGTTGGGTATAAACGGTATGAGTGGCATGGTGTATTGGTTGGTTGGTTGTTTGATCGGGAAAGGTTCGTTTATTTGTTTGTTAGCAAAGTTAGTTAGTTTGCTTTTTGCCTGGACCTGCTACATAGCGCATATTAAAAAATTTAACCTTTTGCATACAGAATACGAGTGCAAAGGAAAATATGTAGATGTTAAAAGAACTTTTAGTATGAAAACAAGTGAAGCGAAGTAAACAAAAGTACACATACTCACGCAAACATACATACGAGTACATACATACATATATATGACAAGGATGATAACATGGTTGGAGCTGATGGCAAACATTAAAGCAAAAGTCTATATCGGCTGTGCCAAGGCAGCGACTGGTTAAATAGCAAACTGACACAGCTGGAGGGCAATATTATCAACAGCAGCAGCGGCGGCAACGGCAAACATCAACAAACAGCTCCAGCAGTATGAGTTGGCTGTTGATAATAATGCAATACACACATACACAATTTCAAACACACAAGTTTAATTTTTTGCATGGCCGTGATTTTATTAAAAGAATCCATTACAATAACAAACCAAAGTTTTCTTGCAAACTTTTCTCAATTGTGTCACAAAACCAAATGTAAAAAAAACAATTTAAAATTATATAAATTTTAATTTTAAATTAAGATGGAGTCCTTTTTGAGAGATTTTGTTGTGTTTGCTTAATACACATACATACAAACCTACATACATACATTAATGTATATCTCCATAGAATATTTACTTCTTATTATGTACTAAAGAGGATTGCGATTGTCATAACTGTAATTTCCGTTAAAGCCATGCTTTTGCCATTTTATATACACACGACAGGCAAAATTGCAAACACCCCGCCAGGATATCCGTTGAAAAAATTTGTATGCAAACATTTCATGTGCTTTCAATTCCTACATTTCTGTTTACAGCTTAACAAGTATTCCAATAAGCGAACATTCGCAATGATACAATGTTCAGTACCTTAAAGGAATTATTTCTCGACGAATGCGATCACATACTGACGCACAAATTGTAATTTATTATTTTATTTTCTTATTTGTTTATTTGATATATTTGCACTATCTAAAGTATGAGGTTTGCTGTCATAAATGCTGCCTAGTGCGGCCTAAATAAAGCACCCCATACAGGGATGTTGTTAAAAAAAAACTGGAAATAAATTTGTTATGAAATTCACACAGCATTTTCGAAGGTAACAAAGCTTAAGTCTGGAATTTCGAATATATATATCAAAAGATGTCGGAGCCACAAAGCCTTAAAGTTGGCAACCTTGGGTTAATGAAAAATTAAAACCGATGCCAAGCTGATGTTTTTGATCTGATGAAAAAGATTTTTTGCAAGCTAAAAACTTAAGACCGCATTCATGACAGCAAATCTCATATTTTACACAGCGCATATACATATTAAAAATTAAAAAAAATACTATACTCGTACAAGCTGAGACCAGTCTAATGTACATACATGCAACGCTTACATTAAAAAAAATACTGCTTCCCAGGGTATATAAAGTTTAAATTTTAAACGGAATTATATCTTGATTGAGACGGTATAATATTATTAATATTAAAACAAGAAAAACGTTCTGGCTATTATGCTCAAGATCTGGCTGAAGCTTAGAAACTAAATTTATGCTATTAACACATAAAGCAATCCTCAAACCGATATGAACATATGGTATCCAGCTTTCCTCAAACCGATATGAACATATGGTATCCAGCTTTGGGCCACAACCAGCAATTTTAATATTGAAATTTTTCAAAGTTATCAATCGAGCTAAGACTTTAAGATTATTAACGAATACACTTTGGTTTGTCAACAATAATAACATAAACAGAGATCTTAGAATTAAAAAATTACTTACTTTAGTAAAAGGTTGCTTACCAGACTTATCAGTCTGTATTAGCAATCAACTTGTAAGATGATAATCATGAAATCCAAAGATTAAGTACGTATCATGTACTTGCACTACCCTTTAGAATATGTATAAAAAAAATTTAATATAGTAGTTGATATTAGTACTAAAATTTGTACTTTCTTTTTTTAAATTCCGACAAAAAAAGGGATGTCATAAGTTTGTAGTGTGTAACAGTGTATCTGTGTGTCTGTACGACTTCACGTACAGCTTAAACGATTGGACAGATTTTGATTTGGTTTTTTTCTTTGAAAGGTGACTTGAAGATATCACACATTTTGTAGATGTATTCTGTTGAACAAGTGTGTTTTTGACGCCGTAGCTCCCAAACGACTAGACAGATTTTTCGTTTGAAAGGTGGTATTATATCTTCTAGTCTATACTTGAAGAAAATCGGTCCAGCGGTTTGGAAGTTATCATAAATTGTTTCTTACGTCGGAGGTTTTTAAAATTTTTTAATTTTTGTTATTGGTTAGATTGAATCAAATATATTGGAATTTCCACAGGAATGTCAACTTTTTGTAGCGTGTGACACCAAATAAAAGTTTGTTTTTTCAAAGAAAACTGAACTTTTCTTTTAACTTCTGTATATATTTATATACATAGGTCGTCAGCAGCTCTAAATTAGGTAAAATTTTTAGAAAAATCGAATAACATTGTTCTGAAATATAAGCTTAATTGCTTGCTGTCGCACGCGACAAAAAAAGAATACTTTCTCTTGGAAATACCCATGTCATTTTTAATAATTATGTATTTTGAGTGTTAGCGGTGTTTTTTGACCAATGAATTCTTTACCTAAGGTAACCTATTAATACTAAAAAAATTATCTATTTTTCTTATTATTTTATTCTCTATAAAAGAGATCGCCAATAAAAGTTAATTAAAAAATATTCCCAAGTTTCCCCAACTGCGAAAATTATAGGTTTATGGATAGTATATTCCTTAACGTATACGACGTACAATCACAAATAATATTTTTGTTTCCACATAGAGAATAGTTTAACTTATGTTGAGAATACGTTTTATAATAGTAGATAGGTACATACTACGTACATATTTAATTTTTTAAAACTTCCTTTCAATGCTTATGTAGTAAACTCATGATTAAACTCTTTATTGAAACTGAAAAACGCATCATTGTTGTTATTGTTAAACGAAACATACCACAGATGGTTTTGTTTTAATGTTTTTTCCATCATTCCTCTCGTTGCGAATGCTTGTTACTTTTTCCACATTATATAGGAATGCAAAATATGTATGAATACATGAGGAAAAAGACAAAACAACATTTTGCAATGCTGGGTGTGGAAATTAAAACAAAGAAAAAAAAAATAAAATAAATAGGTATGTATGTATATTTAATGTAAAGTATGAATCTTTGTGTATTAATAGTACCAGCCAACCAACCATGGTTTACCACAGTCATACACAATGGGTGGTCAATAGGCAGACGCAGCCCAACATCATCTTTGCCATTACCGATATGTACGACTATGTAGACATCATCAGCAACGGCAACAACATCAGCCGGAATCATCTTCACCGTCAACAACAATAATAACAAACAGCAACAACAACAACAAATTCAGCTTAAAACCGTTAATATCATCCATTGTTACAGCAAAAGCTTTTGTGTCAACACCATCAACCCAGTTGAAATCAATTCAATGTAAAATATTCTTCATCATCCTACCGTGAAAAATTTTTTTCGTTCCCGATTTTTTTTACCTCTTCCTGTACTCTTTGCAAACAAACTAACGCGTCTACACATTCATATATACATACATACTCGTATGTACATATGTACTTACATAAATCTTATTTCATTAGGTATGATGTAAAATACTTTCATATTTTAATACTCATGCCACCATGTTGCTTTTTGTGTTGGCAACTTTTCTTTTTTTTCCTACCAGCCACCCACATTTCACTCTTCTTTTGTACGCAAATTGTTTGCAGATCTTTCACCGTTATTATCTCTTGCTGTTGAAGTGTATGACAGAGTGTATGTGTGTAAGTATGTGTTTTGGTGTGTTTATTCAGTGAGTACCTTTATTCACGTGTGCTCGCTCCATGGCCGACTATTTGAATGTCGTTCCTGCATGTGTGTGCGTGCTAACACAGCAGGATCATAATCTTTTCATTTTGATTTTATTTCTTTTACCTTTTCTGAATTCAAGCTTTCATTCATTCGGCTTCTCCTTTTCATGTACATACCTATATATTTTGTTTTTTTATTGGTTCATTTTCTTCTTGCTCTTAAGCAAAATGTCAATCGCATTGTTATTTCAAATAAAAATTATGAGTTTTATTTTATTAATAAAAAAAACGACACATGGGGCGACAACCTAAAGTGTGACTTCAAGAAAATTTTCAATTCAATTAGTTTTTAGAAAAAATTTAATCAACAAATATTTGAACATCTCTTATCCAGACACATTTTGTTGTTACAGTGATTTTATTATTTTTTTTTTAATTTTTGCCTTTCTTTTAAATTTTGTTTGTTTGGTATGTTGACTTGAAAAATTTCCTAATTTCCTTGAAATTCATTTCAAATTTGATTATCGTAAGTTTTTATTCAATATGATGGTGGATGATACAGTGAGAGAGAGAAGGAAATCCAGGCTTTGGTATTCAACTTTATCCATTTCATGGCTATTTGCATAAATTTTAAATTTGTATACAAAACAACAAATAGGTATTAAACACTTGTAAGCATTTCATTGTCGTTTGCGAGACATTTTTATATAGAAATTCGTATGGCTTACTCCGTTGTGTATGTTATTTTTTAAAAAAAATCTACGAGTATACTTATTTAGATTAAACAGGCCTTTTGATTCTAGTAAACATTTTTAGATCTGGTAGTCGGTAGAAATTGCATTATTACGTCCGTATTTTTTACAACTAAGCCAAACAAATTTGGTGATTTTTGTTATACTGACAAAATTGGTCTAATTGGTAAATTATCTATGTACATATACATATGTATAACTGATTTTTAGCTCAATAGAGATATAAATCTGTAAATTAAATTTAAGAATAAATACGTGTTTAGTTGAGATAAAACTTGGATTCGATATACAGTTTGTCAAAAAAATATTTTCAATGCTCAAAAATTCTAGTAATTTTTCATTCAAACATGAATTACAACAACAAATAAATTCCTTTTGGTTTTATTTTTGCGCATACCGTTAGCTATGCTACGACAATATGGCGCCAATCTTATATACTGTAGAATCTACAGACATAAGCACTCACTACAAAAAAAAATAATAACAACAGAGAGTAAAGGCTCAGTTAGACGACTGTAATGTAATGTAACTGCAAAAGTAGGAAACAGCAGATCGATATTGTTGAGTGAAAGGTAATGGAAATGGTTATAGAGATGTAATGTAACGTAACCTACTTTTCATATAAAAATATCGATCAGCTGTTTCCTACATTACAGTTACATTGCATTACAGTCGGCTAACTGAGCCTTTATCCGACTGTAATGTAATGTAACTGCAACGTAGGAAACAGCTGATCGATATTGCTATATGCAAAGTAACGAAAACCATTTCTTTCAATTTAACAGCAAATAGCAAAAATTCACTATTTCATGGATTCATTTTATTAAAACATGGGTACATACAGAAAATATTTGTCTTACCTACAACAAGTGACGCTCGAAATTCATTTTAAAAAGTGCCCGGAAAACAGGTTAACAATAACATAATTCAATTAATATATTTCAATTATTGCAAAGGAAAATCCGGCAAAGTAATTGTTGGAATGTTTTCCCTTAATCTCAGGGTAGTTTATTATATCATTAACCGTGCTAAAAAAGAAGGTAGACTGGAACCAAAGCATTCGCCAGGCAGACGCAAAGAGATTATTCGGCGTACTGAAACACACACTGAACATTTTCCAATAGGCAGAAATAAATTATTCCTTAGAAATCAACACTTCCCAGATAATTGGTGGAACTTCAACTGAAAATACCACTGTGAGAAGAAGTGTTAGGTGTTTTGGCGATGCAAGTTAAACTATTGATTATTTAAATGGCGTGTCATACAAACCCTCATACATTAAATTTTTATATACTGAAAAAGTTATAGGTAAATCTAACCAAATTCGCGATTACACGCGACAGCAAAATATCATATGATATAGATAGTTTTTCTTAACAAAAAGTTTTCTAATAAAATATTTATTAACTAATTAAATTTCTGAGAGATTTTAATAAATATGGTCATAATTGGTATGGTATCCCTCGCAAAAGTACTGTGTAAGAACGAATCCAAAGTAGAAAAATTCCGATATATACCGAAAAAAATATCTTTGGTGCAAGAATATACAAATATATAAAAATTAACTGAAATAAAATGTGTTTAGAAAGGTCTAAGTCTCTTCCTTCCAAGTCCGTTTATAAATTTTAAATCGGTTGATTTTGAACTTAGTTACAGGTTGATAAATGCGTCGGGTAACAAAAACCATCTTTCTACCCGTAAATGAAGGGTAAGGAGGTGCTTGGAAAACTTAAAAAACAGATTGTTGCTATTCAGTACCTAGCAGAAGAATATTATAACATACAAGGAATTTTTTTCGCACAGTGCAACTTGTTGAATGAACGTGGCTATTTTCATTTAAGTTTTTTTTTTTGCAATAACAATTTACCCTCTCGAATCATTAACTAATTCAACCGGAACAATCGTTTATTTGTTAATCTTATTCAGAACATCGATTTTACTCAAGAATAAGAAACAAATCCAGATCGAATTTTGTTGATCGAAATTGCATCATTAAACAAGAATTGCAACAAAAAACCTCGTATTTTTTTCTGTGTAGATTATGTATTTGCAATAAAAACATCTTCTAGAGTATAAGAACGCAGCCAAGAATAAAACACAAATTAGAAAAAAGATATTTTAAAAAATCCAATAAAGTTGTGAAGTAAATTTGTAGGAACTCAAACAGCCATGACATTAAGATGAACATTAAAAAATGCTCGCATCCTTGTATCAATAAATAGTAAGCAATTGGCCATAAATTAGAAACGAGAAAACACTATACAGCACAATGCTTTATCCTTGTGACATTGTGAATGCAAAGTGACAAGTTGATTAAAAAAATTTCTTAAACATTGTTTTCGTTTTTGTTTTTTGTTAAATAAAAAGCGGTATCAATTAAATTGATCCAACAACAAGTGACTGGAAAAGTAGTTCGCTCGTTTGTACATCGCTAGTTAAATGTAACAAATTAATTAAAAACCAAAACGGCAACAACAACCAGCTACAAGAAAAACAGAAAATCCACTTAAATCTATGCGCATATTTTGTGGTTAAAACACACGGTTCGTTCTTTGTTGCCCACATACTCTCTTTATTGCAACATACTCAGTGGTATTAGTGAAATAGCCAGTCAAGCTACTAAAGCTGTTTTAAGCTTTAAAGTGGCTAATTTCAATTTAACGAATGACACTCGCACACATCCAATCACTGTGTGGCTGTGTGTACACGTTCCGTGTGTGTGTAAGCATGTCCTGTAAGATGAACGTTGCTATCGAAAACTATGAACAGGAATGTTTTTGTTACTAAGTTATGCATAAAGCATAAGCACACATTATTGTTATTATCCTGGCAGCAGCAGCAGTAAGCATCAGATGCAGCAGACTATAACAGCAGTCTGTACAGCAAAATGTGGCAGCAAAATGTCAAATTGCGAAATACATCTATCCCTAATGACTCGTAATATGGGTCTGAATAATTTTAAAACTCTGCTTTAAAATTGTCAAAACAATTTATTCATACATAGCCTGAATATAGTTTTATCACTTGTTAATTATACATAATTCTCCTAACTTATTCATTCTTCTGTCATTAATTTGCAAGTTCATTTCTTCATTTCTTCGTACACGAGTATCTATGTATATGGAAGATAACTCCAAAATCAAACTAATTTATAACTATGGCTCGACATAGGCAGTAATCGGCCAACCGATTAATCAAAATATTATCCACAAATGTTTGTATTGAAAATCAAAATACATAATGGCTTTATTAGTGGTTTAAAAATAATAACGTCAAACATCTAAAAATCAAGTCCTTAGGAGATTCAAAAGGCCTTCTGATTAGAGGTAAGGATTCGGTACGAAATTATTAAATCTTTTTGCTTAGTACATTAATAAAAAATTTTCCTAACCTTACAAATCCTTAAAACTTGTCCTCAGGTTAGGCCGCTTTTCTCAACAAAAGTGTTTCTTAGGAAAGTCAAAATTGTGTTAGTTCAATCTCACTTCAGAAAATATCAGAACTTTGCAGTTGGAAGAGTGGCCAAAATTCTTCGAGGAACCCCAAATAAAGAAGAGACAGAAGAGATTTTAAGATTAAAATGGCCAATACTTCGGAAATTGAAAAAAAACATTATAAAGGAACATGCATGGTGTTGTTAATGATATAATATGTAGAGCTTGCCAGAAAGATGATGAAACACAACTTGTACCACTGTCGAGCCTTCAGTCAATGCAGAATACAAATCTTCTATATGGAAAAAGTATCACATCTAGAATATTATAAGCATTTAGAATGGAAAAACTTAAGAAACTATATTGGGCTAACTAGATTCTTAATCTTACTAAGTTTGATAGGTTTTTGGTTTCTTTACTAGGAAATCGCCTCATATTTATTCTTAAGAGCGTACAACATGTTATAAACGCACGACTTTAATCCGCAATGGATTGGGTCAACATTACCTGCCCCTTTTTTAATGTTATAGAACCTAAATTAAAACGGTATTAAAATCAAAATAATAAAACATGCTAAAAACTTTTTGAATAAATTTCGAAGTTGTTTAAAAAGCGGCATCGGTCCATACTATTCTCGAAAATTTTAGGTCCTTTAAAGAGGATACAAAAATTAGATTAAATGGGATTAAGCAAACATTTATCTTAATAATTATTACTCAGCCGAGAATTTTAGAAAAAAACATTATTAGGGATAATATTTTGAATTTACGTGAGGATTTATTTACTTTAATAACTTTTTCTTATTTTTTTTAAATATATTTATTTATCGGATCTTCAAAAATAAACTGACAATAAGTATTCAAATCTAAATATAATTATTAGGCCCGACCAGTGTCGGAAATAATCTTAGTGATAGTAATTAATAATACCTAAGAGTCGTGTTATTAAAAAAAAACAGCTAGTTGTTCCGTTCTACTACGTGTTTGTCAGAATATTTACAACTAACTTTAGTGGTATTTGTTCATTAATAATTATCACATTAATTTGGCTTACAAAGCGATCCAACTTTTTTTGATAATTGGCAGCGTATGCAACAATCTAATACTATGCAAGCAAAAAAGGAATTTTAATTGTTATATTGTTTTTAAATGGTTTTCCAATAGGAACTTGTATAAGGAATACTAATAAATAAGTAAGTAGAATCTGATGTTTAACTTTGGCATAAAGATACCACAAACATAACATTTGTTAAAAAGAAACTAACAAACTTGTGTAAAGAAATATATGAACATATCGCACTATAAATCATAAACAGCTACAACACAAAGTTATGAAAGTTGTTTTGTTTTTCATAGACCAGTTCACTGAAGATATCTCTAATGATCACAAAAATTTCTTTTGCGACATAGGCAGAGTTTACATCTGGCATTTCTTGTCTTTTAATTTTCAAATGTGTGCAATGTCATCAAATTTTTCGATAACACACAATTTTTTTATGTCATTGTGACAGGAAAGTGTCCCATCCTTAAATAATGGCAATATGGTAACATTGTCTACATCAAGAACTAATTTTGATATAATGACATTTAGTGTCATTTGTTTTAGCAAATGTGAGACTTGATTTTTCGTCTTGTTTGCTAACTAATATTTATACAAATGGATAATCGCAAAATTATTCAAATGGCTAGTGCAATAATAAGAAAAAAATTAAGACAATTTAAAATTAATTCCACCGAAATTTCTGCCAATGCAAGTTCCTTTCCATTTATAGCCCTATAAATGCTACATACGAGTAGATGATGCCATAAAATCTCACGAAACTCCAAAAGCTGAATTAGCTGTCGGGAAAATATAAAATAAGTTAGCTTAGTTGGTATGCAGGTACAATACTAGGACTATTTTAGGATTATTAAATGGTAGCACGGTTTTTGAACATCTCGAGAGCAAGCAAACAAGCCCCAAATTTTGGTGACGTCGATATTTACAACTGGAATAAGAGTGAATGTAAAATATTTCTTAAATACAGAATAAAGTAGAATAAAATAAACAACTATTGCTTATACTACAGTGAAGAATTTTGTTAAAAAAATGGAAATAATTCTGCACTTCCTAAAGGGGCTGTCCGATTTTTATGACCTTTCATACAGCATTTAATGAGATGTACCAGAGCTTAAGTCGACTTCGTGGGCTAGACTGTAAAAAAGTTTTGATATTTTCTACATATGCAAATTTTACTTGAGATTTCTACAATTAGGCTCACTTAAATCAAAAGAGTATTTAAATGTATTTACATATTTTTTGCGCAAAAAAATAATGTGATACGTATGGCAGACTCTTCATCCCTAGGTAAAATTCGAAAATATAAGCCAATAAGTTTCGAAGAGCTACCATGCACGCTATAACAGTATATAAACTGCGTAACGCAGTAATATTATGATATATACTTTTAGAAATTTTTTGAGCAGTTTTTTTTTCTGAAAAACAGTTTTCTTATTCGACATGTCAGTTTTTTTTTCAAACACACATGCTAGCGCTGCTTACACTCGTGGTCATCAAGACCAGAAAATGCGTAAAAATGAACATGTATTAGTGCTGTTCCACTGAAAAAAAATCGGTCTTGTAAATGTTTAATTGGGTATATGTGCAATGCTTGTATGTCTTAATTTTATATGAATGAACGCTTGTATGTACGAGTATGTAGTGGCGCCGTAGGCAGTATGTAATTATTTTTTATACTTTCGGTTACATAATAGACACTTAGCGTCTTTAAATGAGATAATTTATTTTTATAAAACAATATAGAGAACAAAAATTAAATAATTTTGGTGATCTCAGTGTATTTATTTCATAAAAAAATTAGAAATAAAACTTGTTTTTGTGGCAGTTGTCTTGTGTACGTCAGCGGTGATATCTCACTCAACTCTACCACTTTTCGAAGAAAAATCTATTACTTTTTTCGTTTTTCAGTAATAATGCTAAAGTATAGTTAGCCGAGTTTTTGCTTTTCAACTAAAATTAATTTTTAGCAACGCTGCATTGATTACACTAAACTTTAAAAACAGCTACATGACCAAATATATCCTTTACTGAGCCAGTTTGTGAATTCAAATATTCTAAATGATAAAATTCGTGGTGTTACGAGTATGTTGAGGCAGCGTTTCGCACACTTATCCCATTTGAGGTTGCGAGCGCAAATAGGTCGATAATTACCAACTTCTCTTGACTAGAATTGGATGACATCGATGACAACGGAATGTAGTTTGAACAGGTTAGTGCTACTTGACAAAAAGCTCAGCCACATTGGGTTTTTTCAAAAGAACAGCAAATTTCGATAATATCTCCCAGACCTTTTTGTTTTATTTAAATTTAAACATACGTATATCTAAATGAAAGACAAAAGACGCCAACTGCAAATTGTTATTAAAAAATTTTGAGATTCTGAATGAATTTGAATATTGCAAAAGGCTCTAGTGTACTACAAACTGCAAACATTCTGTTCTTCAAACAAATATTCTCCCATCTCATGTTTCATACTCCTACTCCTTGTTACTGTTATTAAAGGAATGCTGGCAATATTATGTTCAAAATACAGACATACCTAAACATAGAAGTGTTGATGTTGGCATTTGGTACACTCAGAAAAACAATTTAAGCATTTTTGTATACATTTGTAAATTCGTTTACCTTGGAACCGCTTTCTTCTTTCCTACACTGCTTTTCTATGGCAATTGTTAACTGTATTCTAACTTTTTCTAGATTATGGCAACATAATGTGAAGGAGGTTACTCTAAGGCAGTTTGTTCAATTTGACTAGCTGGGAATGGCTGCTGCTAAATGAAATAAAAACTCATGGCTTGGATTGAACTTGTATCAGTGTTCCTGTGGCTGGTTGCTTAGGTGTGAGAGTTTGGTTGCCGAGTGTAAATTTTACATTTATTGCTTGTGACAAAATATGAATTTGAAAATTAATATTATTGATTCAATAATTGAAATTGGCTGCTGTCAGACTTTATGAATTATGATTACAACATTTAATGGAATGTTGCATTTGTTTTCTGCAGTTTAAATATTTTATTGCATTGTTTTTTTGTTGTTCTATAATAAAAGCAGCAACAACCACAGGTTGAATTTGCTACTACGAAATTTGTAAGGGCATTTAAAAATAAATTAATTGGAAAACAATTGCATACTCAAATGCTTTGTGTGCTAATACTCGTATTGAGAAACAAAAGAGAAATAAAAATAGAATAACGCCACAAAAACTATAATGCAATGCATGGACTCGTACTTACATATTCGTAGTGGCATATCAGAATCATGATCAATATTTCCTATTTTTTTTTGAAAGTAATGGTTTTAAAATTTAAAAGATACCATAAAATTGAGGCAAGTGGGTAGTGGGCTAGACGATCAGTGCGGTTGTCATGGGTTCGGTTCCCAACAATGAATCTAATCTGCTTCACTACAGTGAAGTGAAGAATGTCTTGATTGCTTTGGTCGTCAGAATAAGTTACTAAACAATTTGTGATTGTATTTATCAAATTTAACAAGTAAAAACAATTTTAGTCTTTGGTTTTACATTCGCTACATATCGACTTTTACTACTTTAAAAGAGCGTTATTAAATGACATTTCCAGCGAAATAAACCAATTTCGCAAAAAAATCAGGCATATCAACTTTTACCATACCAAGATAGTTATAACACAAAAAAATAACTGGTTTTACAGAAAACGAGTTTGAAGTTCTGAATTTACTAACGACTTTATGGACAAAATACATATAACCTTGAGTTATGACATTCTCGCTCGAAATTTTTAATGATCAGCATGTTGTAGGATTGGCCAACAATTGGGATAGAGTTCGTAATGAAATTTTGAAAATAATAATGGTGCCGAAAATAATTTAATGAACTCAAAGCGGCCTTCTGAAACACCAGAGATTTAAGATTTTAGTAAACGACTATAAAACTGTATAGTATTCATAGTAGACTAATTAAATTAGATCACTTGATACGTAGTATGCCTTTTTACCCGACTCTCAGAGGAGTATTTGGCCAGAAAAGCTGGCCAAAATTATTAAACGTTTTTTTTTTTAATTAAAAGTTTTAGTTTTTTGGTAGTTTTAGGTGTAGTATGATATAAAAAGTATAGTGGCAGATTACACTGCGCAACGAAAAAAATTTTTGTCTACCCTAGAAATAACAGTATGTGGACTATATGGATTTTGATGGCCTTAATTCAAATATGTTTTCCGTTTTTCTCTAGTACGTAGGATTTTCCTTTAAAGGCGTGGCATATTTCACCCCTAAATCGTTGGGTTGCCTAATATATTTTATCATAACTTGAAAACGGGTTCCCCAATTTTAATAGGAGGAGGATCAGAAGATGCAAAATTCTGCTTAAACTGGCTAAAAACATTTTTTTTTTTCTATCTATTACTATTTCGGAGTTATTAAACATTTAATGGCGAAAAAAAAAATTCCTGCAAAATTCGTAAAATTTTTTTATTTTCAAAATGCAATAAAAAAGATAAAAGAAACAAAAAGTTTAAATTTTTAAAATTTTTCTAAAAGCCACATTTCTAAGGAATAAAAGACGGTATAAATCGTGAAACTCAATTAACAAATGTTGATTTTAAAGGTTTAAACTCATTCTTGACAGACTGTATGAACATATATCGATTTACGGTCTAATTCAAAAAATTGTTTGAAAATTTTAAGGCTCTTATAAAACAGAATTTTATTTATGAAAAAAGGTTTTATTATATTTATTTTATATTATATAATACTTAATATACGGTAAAGTTAAACTAATTAAAAATGACTAAATAATTATTATGTCGCATGTATAATATATCCTCATTAGCTGCATCATCGGTGTCAGGAAGAAGTAGTGTGCTGGTCTCTGATGAAAAAGCCTTTTTATTAATCCGTTCTCTTTGCGTACTGCAGCTTATGAAAGGGTCACTGCTCAGAAATTAACCTATTCAAGACATCTCGATTTGTTTGGTTTTGATAAAAATTGTGTGCAATAACCCTTTATAAGTATTTTCTAGCGCACGCTTTTATGCGTTAAGTGGATGGTAGCCTGATACCTGGGTGCCCATGTATTTTTTATGTACCTATATTTATTTTTTGTAATCTTTTTTTTGTGATTAATGCTTTTAAAGATTATTCTTATTAGGTACGTTCATTTGTTTTTTTTTTTACAAATAATGTTTTATAGAGCAGGTATATAAAAATCTCTTTTATGGGGATGTGTTGGACATTCCCTTATAACTATTATCGATAATAAAGAATTTTTCAAATTTATAATTATTGGCAGGTATTCACATTGTGAAGTGTTAAAAGTGATGTAAATAACTGGTGAAATCAATAATTCAAAATACATAAAAGCTTATGACGATATAAATGTATAAGAAAAAGTGCCTGATGAATAAAAATAGAAGAAATGTGAAAATTTAAAAAAATCGTCAAAAATAATGGCGCAAACTTGCGCACACTTTTTTTGTTCTTTCTAAAATTAGAGATTCCATATTTTATTGTGGTATTAAACATAATTCGTAGAGATGCTAACCTCACTTGTAAGAACCTTTATTTTTTGGAAAAAAAGTGTATAATTTTTTTTTAGCTTTTGAAGGAATTGTTCGAACATGAATATTCAACATATTTTTAATTTTTTTTGAATAGCTTTTGATCAAACCTTTCAGCAAAAACAAAAAATCATTGTTAAACCTTTATTCGTTTAGCCGCAAAAAAAATATCATATAAACATCTAGAAACCGAAAAAAAAAATTAAATCTCATATAATTTTCTTCACTTTCCTGATTTTAGCAGTGTCTCAGAGCTACAAATCGCAACTAAAAGTCTTCAAAATTTACAAAATAATGTAAAATATTGTTGTCTATCAACCTGCATACTTAGTTCTTAATATTTCTTAAAATTCAGTTTTGCCTTTTTGGCCAGCTTTTTGGGTGAAATACTCCTCTGTGCGACTGCGCGACGCAAAGAAGGATATTGTGTTTATCAGCCTATGTATGTATGCATTAATGTATGTATTTATGTATGTATGTATGTATGTATGTGTGTTCCGTTGCGGCCTTATATACACCGAACGCGTGGACCAATTTTAATGACTCGTACATCAATATATTTGTCTTAATCCCGGGAGTATCACTAAAAATATGATTTTTCTTATGATTTTTCATTTCGAATGACCGCTTAGGATATTGAACGGTTCAAAGTTGGTAGCAGTCGGTTTTTTTTTTTACTTTTTTTTAATTACTACTTGTTTTATTATAAACATTTGTGCACATAATTCTGGCAATAAAAAACCGACTTCAACGCGAATATCTGATAGAACATTTTCGAAGAAAAAAATTATAGAATATAAAATTAAATTTTAATGGGCGCCCATTTTGTTTTTGTTTTTGTACACTTATATTTATTTATTGTATCTTGAATACTGAACTAACAATAAGTATTCAAATCTTGAGCCTAAATATAATTGTTAGGCCCGACCAGTATCGGACATAATCTTAGTGATAGTAATTTATAATACATAAATGTTGAAATAAGGACAAAAATATTTTCAGGAAGTTTCATCTGGAGTTTTGCGTATTAGAGCAGCATTCTGACGAGATGTACCTTTGTGAGGCGGTACGAGAATACTACCACGATTCTCTAACTGCAAATGGCGCTTGGCTATTGATAGTCGATTCCTATTACAGAAGGTGTACAAAACAGCATAAGAGCCTCTTAATAGCAGGTGGTTGGTTTCGACAACCGTAGGCAAGCGCCAAGTTTTTTTCATTTTATTGACGTGATGTCGGGTGGTAATAACAGAATGAGGGAAATAATTTTGTTTTGATTTTTTACTTTTTGAAGATACAAGAAAATATATCCATAGGTACGTATTAAAAAAATTTGTTTACTTTTTCATTTAAAAATTTGATTGTGTACAATTTTCGCAAACGCTTATCTAACAAACAGAAAATTTCTTAAAAAGTAATGGGAATAGTTCGTTGTAAAAATGAGAACTAACTGTTTGTGAAAAGAAAATGAACTGATATAAAGAAAACCAAGCAATCATGGGTTAACGAAATGTTAACTAAGCATTGATAAAATAAAAACAAGACGTTTTTCAAAGTTTGTCACCACCAAATTTACTCAGCTTTATTTGCAATGAGTTGAAAATCTACAGCCCTATGTGTAAGAAAAAAGTGGCATAGAGTTAGCATAAATGACGACATTCAACTAGGTGGTTACGAGTTCCTCCATACAATTTGACATTAAAAATTGGCCCATAATGTAGTTTTAACCCATTATTAGATCCCAGCGTTATTTTTAATGTGAAATTGTATGGCAAAACTCGTTGAGATCATATTCAACTTTGCCACTTATGCTAACTTTTTGCACAGTATTTTCCTTATAAATATGGCCGCTAAATGACAATACAAATAAAGGTCTGTTAAAATTTCCTAAATTGAAATTGTTCAAGTCGCTAACCAAAAATCCAAATTAATAGGATTTTAGTAGCTAACATTATTTTTATGAACAATTTTCTATCTTATATTTGCTTTTATTCGCTTTGAGAGTCCGAATATTTTAGAAATTCAACAATAAAAGCAAACAACATCGTCTTCCCAGTTTCCTAATTGCATTTTAAAACAATGTACTATTCGCAATGGATTGTATCTTCCAACGATGTTGTAACAAATGTTCATCATTTCATTTCCTTTGACTACCATCACAATGCAACAACTTTCGAAAAATATTCCTATGCTTCGACATTTAAGTCAGTTTCAATTCCAATGATTGTAATGTCTCACAGTTCCTTTCCATTTTCTTTTTATTACTTCTATATGCTGCAAATCTTATGGCCCATGCACTTGTCATCATCAAATGACACAAAATTAAAGTATTTTCAACACTGAATACGTTTTTATTGAATGCAGGATAAATTCAAAGTCAATGCCAAAAGTATTTAATTTGATATTCAGCCACTCGACGGCTCCTGCACTCAACGCACACTCTGGCCATAGACGTTTTTTTTTGTAAGTATTAAAACATTGAATACGTTAAGAATTTTGTAAACGTGTGATAAAAATGTGTGACATTTGTTTGGTGTAAAGATTTCATGCAATATGTTGCATTTATGTGAAAAGGCAACAACAGCAACAGCAACAGCAGCAGCAATGACAAAAAGAAATCACAAAATGCAAAGTGTTTTCATACGTTATTCGTGCACAGATTGTGTGTCTGTCTGTCTGTCTGTCTGCCTGGCTGGCTGGTTTAAAAGATGCAGTCCAAACGACCAAAAGCCTTTGCGTCAACCAACCAGCCAAACAGACAAAGCAAGAGTCTTGCGTACGTATGTATTGATAAACTAGAGGAGTCGTCAGTCATTCATGCTTGCGTTTCTTGGCGGCAATATAGAGACAAAACTATGTAAACTAAAGAGAAAAACATCTCATCAGAATGCAGTTCAACACTTACAGATGACAATGTTGATAATTCCTAATCGTATGAATAAAAATGTAAATTGTGCTGATTTTCGCATACGAAGTTTATTTTGTGTCATTTTTTTACAACTGCACGATTGGCTGGCTCAACAGTAAATGAATTGTAAAAGAAATAACTTTTTCGCATTCATTTTTGAATGATTAAATCGTTATAGTTTTTATTTTAGTTTTTTGTTAAAGACATTTTTATCAAAACAAAATGCATATGGATCGAAATTGAATTGCGAACTATTAATGCAGACATGATATCACTTATGCAAGTGGGAAATGGGTTTTATTGGCTCTTAATTGAGAAATTTTATAGGCGTAATAACTGATGTATGCTAATGCTAGATTTTGGCCATTTGCCAAAACAACGTCATAACTCAAAAACTGTAATTTTTGAGTTAATTATGCAGAATTAATCCTGATATAGTTATTCATATTGTGTAACAATTTCATACAAATATAACTTTTACTCAACTCTTGAGAGAAAAATAAGATTGTCTTACTCCATTAAGTTGTTGTTAATTTTAAACTTTAAACTTGTTTTCTGGCATACAAGGTTTTTTGAGTTATGACGTTATTTTAGTAAATGAGCAATTTGCACTATACTGAGGGTATTTCATTTAGTGTAAAGTTAATGTTGCTTTATTTTTGTTTCTATTATTCAGATTTCTTAGGAAAAACAACTCTTTTTGAACTAATATAGAGTATTTAAAGAGCTTTAACTGTCCTTTTTTATCTTTATTAATTGACTTTTGGCGATCGGTAATGTAGTATGTATTTATGTATATTAAATTAACTTTAATATTTCTAAAGGGTGATTTTTTGGCAACTTTCTTTCTGGCAACACTGTTTTTGGCAACTCAGCTGTTTTCGGGTTTCATGTTACTGTTAAACATGCTCAGTTTGGTCCATAATTTAACAATGAATCAAAATTTTATTATCAAAATTTATAACCGGTTTGGCGACCTTCTGAGGTGGCTATTAGGAATCTTGTTACTAAATTTCGTACCAATATTACATTATGGAACATTAAACAACCTAAACGCATACGTAGAGTGCAGACAGATCAAAATATTGCAGCTGTATCCGCCAGTGTTGTTGATGACCATGAATTATTGATTCGGCGCCATTCACAGCAATTAGGCCTCTGTTACTTTTTTTTGCTCAAAACGGAAGAGCTGCACTTGACTGAAATGTAATTTTAGCAAGACGGCCCCACAAGTGCACGGAACAGTTTATTTCACGTTTCGCGCTTGTCAATTGGCCGCCTAGATCGTGCGATTAGCTTTTCCTGGGCTATTTAAAAGCTTATGTCTATAGGGACGAACCCACAATCCTTAACGCACTGGAAGACAATAGTGAAGAATTTATTCGTGAGATACCGGCCATAATGTTGGCGAGGGTATGCCAAAATTGTACCTAGCTTATGAACCATTTCAGACGTATCTGCGGTCAACATTTACATTAAATCATCTGTAAACATTGAATTATATATTAATCGTTCTACCGACTTAAATAAAGGTTTTATACATTTCTCTAAGTTTTATGTATTTTTTCAAATCACATCCGAAGTCACCCATTTTATAGAGAAATAGCAAAAAAGTGCATATTTAACAGAAAAATTAAATGTACATATTATTACTAATTGTGACGTGGTGTAAGAATTCTAATGATGCAGTTTTGTTTTGTTTATTATGGCCAATCCTATGGCTGTAATGAAAAGACAGTTTATTTTTCAGTGTCAAGTAGTGCTACGAGTATCAAATAATATTTTCAAAATATTAATTTTTTAATGAACTTAATTTTTGAATCAAATACAAAGGTTTTGTTTATACATATTTTCAACATATAAAATTTTTAAATAGTTTCTTCGAATATTTGTCTCTGTGTACCCACTTTTTTAATGAAAAATGTCAGCCCTCTAGCGAAAGTGTCCCATATTATTGGTGAGTCAGTCAGTATATGATTAGGTCACTGAGCCAGATGCTTTAACATGTGCATCTTTGAAATCCCCATATCTCATGAAGTTTTCATTGTAAACCTCTCAAACGTCGATTACGAGGTTACCTCGATTAGAAGTCCTTGTTTTTCATCATTTTATAATTGAGGGAAACAAAGTTATGAGCGGTAGAAACAGGTCAAATATATAGCCCGAAATTTGAAATGTGAATACACATTTTGCAATTAATTCAGCATAATAATAATTGAAAACAATAAATTTCTCTATTTCAATAGTCATTTAAAACTTAAAGTATCTTACAGTTACTGTTGGTTTTGCAACAGCTTATGTACTTCAATTGTAAGGAATAGAAATAGAAATTGTGTTGCAGTAAAATGTTCTTTAATAATACATTATAGCGAAGTTTCACTTATAAATTGAAAGTTTTTAATATTTAACTGTAGTTATACAAAAATTTAAAAATTGTATGTTTGTACATCTCGATGTGTATATGTTTATAAATATATACATATGTATGTATGTGTGCATGCGGGGGATATGTTTGTGTATATGTGTGTGTATATATGGATGTATATGTGTTGATATACATACACATGCATTTGTGTGTGTACACGTGTATATATGTGCGCATCTGTCTGTATGTGCATAGGTACACTGAAGTCGGCATAGCTTGCGAATGTCTAGCTATTTCGTTAAGTACCAATCCTTACCATTAACTACCAGCCTAACTACTAACAATGCACACGACTGACGATTTTAACATGGGGATGACATTGGCGGTAGTCAACTGTCACCATCTACATAACCTCGTTAGTGATTTCGTTAATCAATACAATTAATTTTTCTATTGATAAAACAATTAATTATTAATAAATTTTTCAATTAATTGTTCTTTTTATTTTTTATGCGACGTTTTAATTGACTTTTCACCTAGCTCACTTTTTTCACTAAGAATTACACGTTCACCGACCAAGAACTTCCAATTGTAACTGACGCCAACACAAAATCAAAATAATTATTGTAGTAAACAATGATTTAATTCTTTTACATACACATCTGTGAATGTACTCATTGTTTTACGGGTCTGCATACAATAGCAATTGAAGGTATCATATGTCACCGTATTGGCATTCCAGTGTAATGCTTGTGCTATGCATGTGCTTGGTAAGCTCCTCGTTGAGCTTTATTAAACTTGGCATATTTTATTGGTTCAACTGCTTTCTAGGCATTCAAACTGCCTTTTAACACTTTAGAGCCTGTGGCGTTCTTAAACTACAAATTACTACATACAGTGGTCACTTGTTGGGTCAAAAACAAAACGAAAGCCTACCCGGCATTGACCCGAACCTGTGTTGAAAATTTCAGCTCCACAGGTCTTATAGTTCCAGAAATCATGCGTTAGTAAAAAACACACACTGCGATTTGATATATATTTCAATTCATTATTTCCTGACGATATTAACAAACTGTTAACGAAATATCGAAAAAATCAATTATAATTTTATAACACACATAAGAAAATAAACCAAAATGGTTAAATAAATGTAGTTAAATCAAATAAGAAGATCACATCAACTATAAACAATGGACTATAGCAGCTTCAAGAGAAATTTTCAAGCCAGGAGATATATCAATCAACTTTTTTTTTCAATGTATTTATTACTACTAAACCTAAAATTATATTTATATATAAATATTATTATTATTATTAGTATTTTCTATAAGGTAAATCTAATATGTGAAACCGTTTCAGTCTCCTAACTTCCTCTGTTTCATCTAGAAGAGCTATTGTTAATGTATTGTAGTGATTACTGAGACGATTTAAGCATCTGAAGCTAAATTTATTTATTTCATCGCGAATAAAGGGAATTTGGAGGTCTTTATGAATTTGTTTATTTGTTACAAACCATGGAGCATTGAGTATCATTCTAAGTGTTTTAGATTGATATCTTTGTAAAATTTCTATATTAGAATTGCTTGAAGTAATCAATCAACTTAAATCAATAAAATAATACAAACGAGGTTAGGTTAGGTTAGTCTGGTTGGTCAGGGACCTCGCATACACCAGTATTGATCCTTAGCGATACCAGCAGATGGCAAGAAACCTGTAAGTATGGCAGCCTAGTTCGTGCTGCCTGTATCGAATGACTTCCACACAGATTTAACAAACCTTAGCAGTCTACACATTTCCACTCCCGATACAAGTTCAAGACTTCGAAAAGTGTGCTCACCAAGACAGTCAAATCTAGTGAGGCTTAGAGCCGGACAGTGGCACAGTAAATGTTCTACTGTCTCCAACACTCCGTGCTCCCTACATTTCCTTCAGGTACCGTCAAGTATCTGTCCTACTTTGATGGCATACGAAGCCGTCCAGCAGTGTCCAGTTAATACCCCCACTAGAAGTCTACATTCGCTTCTGGTTGGTGATAAAAGGAATTTACTCGATTTAGGATCATATGAGCTCCATATGATTTTAGAAATTTTGCAAGTTTTCGTCGCACGCAGCACCGCAGCTCCCACTTCTACATCCATACATTAAGGAGGATAAATTAACAGAGATTCAACTATCAGTTGCAAAATAACATAAGAAAAAAAATATTTATGACAACGAAAGTAATTTTTTCTTTAGAAAAAAAAAACTTAAAAGTAAAATAAAAATTGTTCACTTTCTTAACGAAAAAATTGTTATCTGTCCCATCAATAGCCAGTATTAATTTTATTTAGGTCAAAAGTAATAAAAGCTGTAACATGTTTTTTTCTTTTATTACAACAGACATGGAAACCAGCAGCACAATAAGGATAATGATAAGACGTGAGCACATTTTCAGTTACTTATGAAAAAGCAAAATAAATAAGTGACTAACCATCGCCAACCAGTCTTTGAGCTGGGGGTTACCAAATGGTCAGTGTAGCCCCTACTCGCAGTGCCAACAGTTAAAACAGATAAAAGGGAAAAGGACACAAACAATAAATTCAACAGCACATGGTAACAGCTGATATGAAAACGTGCAAGAAAAATATCGGTAAAAGAAAGTGGAGTTTAATTTTGGACAGATGTTTAATAATTTGAAACGCTTACACACACGTAAATGCCTGTGAAACAACTCGTATAAAGGATATTCATTGCAATTGTTAGGGAAGGTGCTGTTTTTAGGAACTGTTGATAAAACAAACGTATTATATGATTTTACACTTAATCTATTATTTTAGTTTTTAGTTCTATACACCACAAACAGCAGTTGAGCCAATTTAAAATGAAAAAAAATTCTTAACTCTGTGTGGCAAATTTGCTAATCCATCAATGCAAATTGCGTTTGATGTTAGTAAATATTTATCTTTCTTAAATTCAAGTACGACATCTCTTTCCAAAAGTAAAAATTATCGAAAGCAAAAGATACCTGCAGTTTCAATATCTTTTTCACACTTCAATTTAAACAAGTGTTGCTTGCTACTTCCTTTTCACAACCTTATGTTTCGTTCGCTTTGGGAATTTCCCATTACAAATCATGTTCTAGATTCTAGAACAATTGAAGTTAGTACAGTTGTTTGTGATGTTTAGGAAAATGAGAGCTTAGAAAAAAGAATTTCTACTCAATGGCAAGCCACCTTTAACTAAAAGGTTACACACAACGCCTACAGTTTAACTGTGATTCCAGAATCTGGAATCCAGATCGATGAATAGAATACTCGTATGTGCTCATTAGCAAGAGACATACATATGTACATATTATATGTTTGTAAATTTGTGCGGGTGTATTTATTATGCGCTGGTAAACATTAGATGCATTGTAAATGTAGTTTGAAATGAAAGTGAAAACACTTTTCTCGAGATTTTAAGACAATTGTTCATACGAAACATTTTTTTTTACCTGAAATGTGAAGGCAATGGAAAATACGAGTAAAGTCGAATTTATGTAAATTTGTGTAATTTTACTTAAAGTACTACAGTTATAAATAGTTAAACAAATACGAGTAGTTACACGGCTTTTGCATACAATTTGTTTCATCTGATATGAAATTATTAAAAATAAATACGTACAACCAGAGAAAAGATATGGTTGAAGCGACCATAATCAAACAGCATCATACTATGATTGTATTATATGGTCTCAGTAATATCATACTATTTTTATTATTATGAACATAAAATAAACTTTATCAATCATATTGTTGTTGTAATATTTTCATGTAAATATATTTGTAATTGATGAACATGTACGAGTATATGATTTTTTAACAATACTGATGTTGATCTAGATTCTTCAAAAAAATAAATTCCAACATGTTTCATATTCATACATTTTCGCAGTTTTTATTATAAATTAATTGGAAGATTTTAATATTTATTTATGTTTTTTCAATATCCTTAAAAACTTAAAATAAAATAAGTCCAGAAGGAAGGTGTTATTTGCTCGAGAAAATTTCAAACTTATCTTATTTTTTTTCTAGTTTAATTTCATTTAATCGCACTTGTTCCTTTAAAAGGGACCACAAAAAATTTCAAAATTTTCTGGCAAAAAAAAATTTTTCAACTTTTAACTTTTTGCATACGTTGAGTAGTTGGTTTTTTTTTTTTTGGTATGTTATATGTGATTTAGGTTCTTGTGTTTCGCGGCAGCAATAATAAAATAAATCAAAAGAAATAAACGCAATAAAAAAAGCTGAATTTAATGAATAAAATGGAGAAAAAACCTTTTGAAGCTGTTCAAATGCTTCCGTCAATAAAGTACTCATTTTAACAATCTTCTCCGTCGTTGCGTTAGTGTCAGTTGAAAAAGGCGAAGTCTAACATATGACGGATTCATTGTGCCCCGGCCTTTAAAATTAAAAAAATGTCAATTCAATGTAGTCAATTAAAACAGGTATGGGAATTTTAATATGATGCAAAATAGTAATTAGATTTTCGCTATAAGCAATTTTGATTAAACTAATTAATTAATTAATTAAATATAAATATTCCATCAAATGGAATATTTCCACCTGAAAAACTATAAAATTCAATCGTATATTTATAATATTTGTATGAAAATTACTAACAATAAAAGTACAATAATCTTTAATTAGAAGATTAGAAAACGCATCGATGTTATTGCGAGCTTGTGAATTAAACAATTATGCTTACTAGTATATAAAATGCGACCTACGACTAAGACAATAGATTGAGCAAATATTTTCGTAAAAAGATTTAAGTTTGATCGCTAAACGTTTAATATCGTCTTCGCTCTATAAAGCATTTGTGCATTACCGATCTTTGCCAGTAGTCATGGATTTGTTTCTCCACGGTCTGTTAAAATAAATCGCGAAATTACTTACTCTCTTGTGCCTTGAAGCCTAATGCGTTTACTAGGAATTTTCTGCCAAATTTTTTCTTGAAATTCATCTCTTGAGTCTCAGATATTAGAAGTTATTTTATAAAAAAAAAAAATTGAGATTAAATGCGAACGATATATTCGATCGAATATTAATATTGGAAAGAAAACCAAATTTGAGTTTTTTGGTTTTAATATAAATGTTCGATCGAATCTATCGTTCGCTTTTAGAGGAACAGGCCCTTATTTTTTTTTCAGTTATTTTACTAAATTTGGTTTGAACTTATTGCATATATGGGGATGTTAATGGGTCATTATTTCATTGCGAATAAAAACTGGTCACATGTTTATTAAATAATTGTAACTACACATACCACAACAATTACCAAACACTTTGTTTTATCTTCAATACTTTAATTTTGAATCTCAATTAAGCGGGAGACTCTGGACTGAGGGATTGGCCCTTCCATGAAATTAGTTCACTTTATCCCGATTGATCTGTTGCAAAAAGAAAAACGAAATGATGTCTCCACAAAACCCACTACTCACGACTGTTTGAGTGGTTAATTGAAAATTTATTTGATAAAAAAATGAACTCATCTTGTCGTCTTTCAGAAATCACATTAGTTAATATCATCAGGTATGTTCTGACACTCGCATGGTTTTCAATACGCATGTGAGTTGCAAATCGCGAAACTTTTTTCTACATGTTCAGTAACTCATGCGTTTTGCTTGCAACTTGCCATATTGATTTGGGTCAGCTGTTTGTTGAAATCGTCGGTGTATAAATAAGCAATGCAAGGACAAAATTAACAAAACAAAATACCACTTTTTAAATTTCGTTAATATTACTATTTTTGATTAAAATCAAAAGAAAACATATTTATTTCATTTATTAACCATTTCAGTGTTTCGTTAAATTTTCTTTTAGGCAAAATTTAATAGTTTACTTCAGTATACTCTTGAGATTTGATTGCGATTCGCACAACACCTCTCTTGCAAGTTGAAGTTACAATCGCCGTATATTTCCCTGGAACGAACTAACGAATTATTCTTAACAAAAAATATATCAAATAAAATATTTCAGTTAGATATTTTATTGTACATAAATGTACATATAAAATTTTTAGTTCGTTTGATTCCTTAAATAATATGAGTGCATTCATACAAAATAACAAGCTGTCCAACAACTGTCCTCCAAATCGGACAACAAATTTTGTACTTATACTCGTATGTCATTTCCTAAAAACAAGAATTTTTTCAACCACCTAGAACGAACCCAGTTTAAAAAAAAAGGAAAAAATTATACAAGTTGTGAATACACATACGGGTAGACAGACACAGAAAGAAAGTCAGGCACATCGTCTCCTTTTTTCAATAACTAAGCGATACACAATTATGCAATAATGCTGCCAAATACACAAAAAGAAGGCAGTTATGAAAACCCAACAAAGCCAAGGTTGACCTTTAGAAATTAATTCCAAAAACGAAAATATGTATTTGTTGCAAAACTTCTCGTCACACACTCAGACTAAATTAATGAAATGGAAAGTAAAATCTTAACTTTGATTTTAATACTCTTTTAGTCTCGTTTATTTTCGAAACAGCTCGGACTTAAGGCGAAAACATGTTTAAGGCTGCGTGTGGTTTTTAAATTGTACCAAGGTCATTGATTACTTATCTTATTTTGTAATTGTTGTAGGAAAAAGACAACAATTAAAAATTTCATAAGTTTATGAGTCTAACGACCAGGGTCTGTAAATTTTTCTGTTTCTGTTTCTGTTTTCGTTTTTTTTTTTGAAGTTGTGACAAAAATCCTTAAGTGCTCTACTTTTAATTGCTGTTTATAATCGTTGAATTGTAGCTCTTGGGAAACTTGAGAGTGATTTATTTTATTTTACGCAAATTCGTCAGCATGTTCAAGGTTAAAGTAATTTAGATTTGCTAAATTGTGCAATAAGTGTTTTTGTTTATGTTTGTCTGGCTGGCACTCATTGGGTGATTATGCATTTTAATGTTTAATTAGTATGAAGGTTAAGACTATTTTGGATTTTTGACTGGAAAATAGTCATGATACTTTCTCTTTCTTTTTGAATTTTCGGGAAAATCGGGGTATTTCACAAAATATCTTTGAACTGCAACTAAGTATTTAAATTAAACTAGAAAATGTTAATTTTATGCCATGGTAGATTTCTGCATGGTCCTTGTAACAATTTGAAAAAATAACGTTGTCGTGCTTGAATTTTGTTGGCTAATATAAGACTCATAAGTTTCACAAATTTTTAAATTTGTTGCATAAGAAAATATTTCTGATATACGTATTTAATTCTCCGGCAACAAAGGAACTAATTTATTTCCGTTTTTGTTCATGCAACCTTGATGTCATTGTTTTACTCAGAAACGCACATTAACGGGTTTTTCAGCTGTGACAGATAAGTACACATCGAAACTTTACTGTGTGGTAAGCAAAAATAGTATACACTTTCTGTTAGCCAATATAATATTATATTAAAATGTTTAAAACAAAAGAAAGCAAATTCACACCAGTACCTGTGTTCTGTAACTTGCCTGAAGTTTTCGCGGCGAGAAAAATCAAACAATTATAATGGTTGTCCTGTTTCCCATAGGCTGATTCATATTAAACCTGAAATAAGCTTACAAGAATCTAAGGTTTTTGTTACTCATCCTGTGTTTCACAGAATGATAACAAACTTTTCGTACGGATAAGTTCTCACCAACGTTACAGACCTCATTGCACATATGAACTCATTTCAGCATATATGACGCGCAAAATAGAAAGGGACCTAAGGATAAAAACCGGTTTTGTTCAGGAGAGCCATTTTAAAGATTTAAATACGTGTATCTTTGGTATACCATCACTGAATAAAACGCGCATATCTCTGGGAGGGAACACTTTTGGGGCATGGGATCGGTCTCATTCGATGCTCAGATGTTGTCCACATCAAAAAAAAGGGAAAATTGATTATTTTACCCGTAAGTCCCTTTCTCTATGCGCTGTCACATATACAGTTCCGAATTTCTACGCTATTTGATATTTTTTTTTTACCTTGATTTACCAAAAGCTGGAGAATAAATAACCTAATGGATCATAAATAAGGAACTCGAAATATTTATGATATAAACTAACCGTGTAAGACCCATAAAACATATAAATGTAAAAAATATAATTTTGTTTGTAAATATGCAAATTTTATAAATTTTTTGAACTAACATACGGAAGTAATTTTATTAACGAATTTCTTTTTATTTTTACATTTTGTGTATTGTTTGACGAGAGCTCTCAAAGAATGGAAAATTATAAAATGTTTACTTAATGTTTTTACCCTTAGGTCCCTTTCTATTTTGCGCGTCACATATATAGATTAATAGTGTCAGAAAATATATCGCAGCTCATACGCGATAATTGCAATTTATTTAAAGATTGTTAAATAGCATTTATTTTATACTCAGTTACCTTCCAAATTATATGTGGTATTGAAAATATTACCTGAAATTAAAAAGAAGCAAAAAGAACCAAATTTAATACATTTAATTTCAATTATTTTAGAATTCTTAAAATAAAAAAGAAATTCTTATAAGACTACTTTTAGGAGTAATTTTCGTATCACATATCAAGCATTTTCCCACTTAAATCTATTAAATAAGATTGAGATACATTTTCAATTATTTAGTAAATACATACATACTTCCGACAACATCAAAAGCCTCTTGAGAATACATTACAAAACTAAAAAAATTTATGAACATGAATGATTTATAAAATTAAATGGAATAAGATGGGAAAAATATGAAATCAAAAATAAAAACTAAAACATATACATGTAAGGCGGCACTTTTTTCAAAATGCAATTCAAGTCATGTTTAACATTACAGTCAAGTAAATAAGTCTGAGTATACTATACATATGTACATAAAGAGCTTCTTATGTACATATTTATGTAAATAGTATGTAAGTTCTTTAAAATGTTCCTAATATCTAATTTCCTTTTAGACATTTGTTTATTTTTCCATTTTCTACACAAGCAAGCAAATGTCATGTAACGCATACCGAGTCAACTTCAGCCGATATACTTGTAATATCCTGTAACAACTGGCAAATAAGAAATAGTAATTTAATTTTGAAAATTTGAAATTTTCCTAAATGTCTAAAAACTTGTTTAGCTCTTAAAGAGGAAATGTGAATATGTGACACAAATTTCCCAGAAAAAACAAAATACTACTGCTAACACAACGAATGAAACTATAAGTATAGAATCAATATGGTGGGTTAAACGGGCGGAGTTTATAAGTGGCACACAGAAATCGTATGAACATGTTTGTACATATTTAAGGGTTGCAAGCAGGCTGTCAACTGACGGAGATACATTAATCATCTTGCTTGCAGATTTTTCAATGGAGATTATTCAAATGCATGTATGGATGTATGTCAGTAGGTACCCTAAAGGAAGCATGGGGTTAAGTGTCCCCAAGTCACCACTTTTGTCGACTATTTTAGTGACATTGTCAACGGAATGTCTACGTATTAATTAACATTGCTTTTGATACGTAGAAAACATATGTAAGATACGCACAACTATTCTTCTTTTAAATGTTTTACTGGTTTGTTCCAAATACAAGTGGCGTCAAGCAAAATTCAAGTTTTTATAATAATTAGTTTACGAAATCAATTTAAAAGGCAAATAGTAAATGTATTAAAAAATAATTCAAAGAATCAAACAAAAAGAAATTAGAAAATATAAATAAAAAGCAATCCATTTTGTAGGTATAAAAATAAAAAAAATTTAAAATGAAACAATTTTGGAAGTTTTTATAAGCCTGTAGAAAATTTTGAGGGATAAGTTAAAAATTTGCTGTAAGTCCAGTTATTAATTCTACAAAACTTTGAATTTTTATTTATATTTAATGGAAACGGTCGGCAAACTAAATCCCTACTTGCTGAACGAATGCATGAATTACACAGTTTCTTTTTTATATGTTTTTAATGCAATAGTTTCTTTTTTTATATTTTTTTATATACTTAAATGTACTAGTGACTATCTGTTTCCAATGTATCGATATGGTCCCAAAAGAAGTACCTTCTCAGTACTACCAATGTAAGTAGTTGCTCTTCAATGACACGCACATGTAAAATGTCTGTAACAAAAAGCATTGTCAGGGGTATAATTTGTCAGTAGTACTGTTGACAAGGTTAGGTTAGGAGGGGTGGTGCTATACCGCACCTCCACTCAGAGACCCAATTGGGTACATTGTACTGGTGACAAAATCAATATTGAATCAGAACTGATTCAATAGTGACATTTCCTATAGGGGTTGTATGTGCTAGTATTAGAGAGTGTTAGACAATTTTATCAATTATTATGATTAGAGTTTGATTACGATAATGTGTTTGTTTAGTAATGAATTTTGAAGTGAATGATTTATTATTCATTTGCTAGACTTCAATTTCTTTTTCAAAGTAAAACCTTGAAATGAAGCTGCTAAGAGATATTTTTTATTAGAGCTTCAATGATTCACAAAATTTTATTTAATAAATTTATACACAGAAAAAAATATTCACCAATTAATGTTTTCAATTAATAATTTAATTGATTCAATTAAATTTTTAATTAATTAATTAATTTGAGTGGAAAAACTTAATTGATATCATCAAATTGTTTATAGGTGAAAATTTAATTAATTTTTTAATTGATATTACAAATATTTTAATTAATATTACAAACTCATTCATATTACTTTTTTGCGTGTAGGACTTGTGTAAATTGATTTTCGAACTATTAAGGAATAGTTTTGGTGATTTATTTTCAGACTCATTAATGAAACACGTATTTCATTCACATATAAAATGTATTTTATGTGTATGCAAATCTCTTATAAATAAAATTATTACAGGTTCCTGTATTAAATACCAACGAGTGGATAATTTTTAATATATATAACTAGCGGTCTCTACTAGCCATGAACTTAATATGGACATCATGTCGGACATCGCAAATATCTAATGGAGACCGTTCATGTTCATGTTTGCTCCATGGTCAGACATGAATGCCTGGACATATGTCTGAGCAACAATGTTCGCCATGAGATTTGCCGTCCGCAAATATTCTAACTCATTTAGTGCTAATCATAGTAAAAGTCAGCAAGTGAATATATGATTGATTAATGTAGCAAAATGAACTAATGGCTCGATTATGAATTGCAGCTGAACTTCAGCTGGTGTGTCATTATTATTATTGTGTTTGGCACCTTTCTTGAGTTGCCAAAAAGTTATCGGAAATATGGTTATGAGAGATTGGCAACTGAACATATGTATGTAAGCAAATCTTCATAATTATTATAAGAAATATGAGTGGTAAAAAGAAAATAAAATAAAAAGGAAAAAAGTAAGGTGATGAAAAAATTACTTATCATAAAAAATAAACGGTAGGTTTAGTGGAATTATTTTTTAATGAAGATAACGTTGAATCTATTAGACAGCACATATGGGAAAAATAAATCCTTTAGAATTACGGCATCTAATGTTAGTAAAAGTTAATGTTTAAACTAATTTTTAACTAACAATTTATTTTTAGCTGTAAAGCAGGTTTTGTTATTTGACAATTATAAGCTGTTAGTTGCCAGTTGCCATCGTAATAATATTCATTTTCGCAACTGGCAACGCATAAGTGATAAAATTTTAAAATTTATAAATTCGTCTGCTTTATAAATGCAGGGTTACGAAGGGTACAAATTTGTGTTATAATTTATTCTAGAGCTGTTAACAACTGCTTCTACATTAAACTTTTTTATATTTTAAAACGTTTGTTACATTAAATCAGATAAATTAGCATGTGAAGACTAGACTTTTCCAAAAATTACTCGTAAATAACGCCACTATTTAATTAAAACTAAGACTAACACATCTTAATTTTTCTAAAAAGACATTGAGTTTGTTTGTGTATTATTTAGGAAAATATTTACTAAAACTAAGAGCTATTTTAAACAAATCCATAGATAATTTGTAACATTCAGGATGCCATCTAATAACTAAAAAAATTTGCAAAATCTGGCTCGATATGAGCCATAACCGCTAAAAAACCTTAAGCGGCCCATTTTTTGTACATCGTATTTTTAACGAACATGGGTTATTTATAATCGATTTTGATAAAAACATTAAGTTCAAAAATTATGTCGCTTAAGCCTTTTTGGCGGTTATAACTCGATATTTCCCCGTAATTTTTTTCATACTAAAAAGTTAAAAACTTTCCACTATTCATTCCCATATGAAAAGTATAAAAATATTTGCAAGCTGGCAGGTGCCGTGGTGGGATTTCACAAGGATGGTCTCAAATAAAAACTTATGGGATATTATAACCAGTGATGGTTATCGATTAAATTCGATATCGGTTCCGAAAATTGACGACGTCCACTCAATTTGAAATAATTTTTTAATAATGTTTAGCTAATTACACTTGCCGAATCGAAATGGGATGAAACAAAACCAAATGAAAGTTGAAGTTTTCCTGAAGGTTTTTTTAGTTTAGTGATAGATTCTTTTTACACGCATTTGAAGTTGGCGATTTTGGAAGGATGTCTAAACAAGAAAAAATCATTAATTTATTTTTATTGTCCTGGAAAGTTGTGGTATCGTACTGTTTTTGGGGTTGAAGAATCTATTTTTGATATGTATTTTTACATAAAACTTACGCCAGATGGTGCTGTTATGCAGCTATTTCTTGTAGATTGTCATAGCAAAACTTTTTTGAGGCTAAAAAATCAATTTTTGATGTTGGCTTCATTTTAAAATATATTTTTGGTGATATTACGAAGAACATTTTATTATCAGTCTCTACTACACAAAAAAAAGTAATATGAATGAGTTTGTAATATTAATTAAAATATTTGTAATATTAATTAAAAAATTAATTAAATTTTCACCTATAAACAATTTGATAATATCAATTAAGTTTTTCCACTCAAATTAATTAAAACAATTAAATTTATTAATTGAAAACATTAATTGGTGAATACTTTTTTCTGTGTATAACAAAAATGGTATTTTTTTGAAGAAAAAAATTTTTTGTTTTGGGAGAAAGCTATTTTTTAAATTACAATTAAAGAGAATACCTTACGCGAATATCGAAATATGTTAATCTTGATATAAAAATCATTGATATTGTGTTTTACTTTATTTAGTTTCCTAATGCATAACCATCGTAATTTCTCACCTACAGATGTACGAGTATCTCCCTTGCAATGGACAAATAAGCCATGGCTGTCAGTCATCAAACTGCTGCAGCTATAGGAGTGCGTATCCTTCTGGGTATAATTAGTTAATTGACCCCTTTAAAACAAGTACGAGTATGTATGTATAAGCGCATACAAAACAAACTAAATAATGCATGAAAAATAAAAGCAAAAATTCAAATACAACATTTTATGTAAATGTGGCAAGTAAAGTAGAAAAGGTCACTTCTATAAAAAAAAGTTTTTTTTTCTAACACAACTTAATTAAACAAGTTTCCATTGTTACGAGTATTTTTACTGTTAGCTTTTGACAAGGGGTTCGTTTGTTTATTCATTTGTTTTCTGAATTTCATATTTAAAACCTGTCCTCGTTCAGCTTGTCTTAAAACAAATTCTCTGGAGACTTTTATTATATTAAAAAATTTAAGTTTCATTAAACAAATACATATAATTTTTAAGCAAAAGCAAAAAAGAAAAAAAAACAACAAAAAACATAAAGGATTTTTATCCACCTGTTTTCTAATTTCTTTTTTTGTTCACTCTTGTCTTCATCTCTTAATAAATATTTGCCAAAAATCCTATTCTATTCACTAACAATCATGTCTGGTTCTATCTCTACTGCAGAGTGTCTGGCGTAGAAGATGTGCTTGAACGCAATGACTTGTTTATGGAGAAAAAGTCTGCAAATCTGTTTTTCTATTCTTTTTTCCTTTTTGGTAATAAATTATTACTTTTCGATAAAAACAAACAAGAAATACCAACAAAATTTTATAGTGTGAATTTGTGATATTATTTTTTTTTTTTGAGAATTTAGTATTTGCCGAGAGAAAATTAATATTTTAAAGAATTTTCTAAGGGATAATATTTGTTATGACAAAAATTTAAGAAATATGCAATGCGGCTCATAACTTTTAAATTCCTGATGTGTTTATTTAATTTCTTCACCTTGTTGTTCCCATTTTGTGACTTATTAACAGCGTGACCATTTTAGCATATTTTTGCTGATTTAGCTGTAAACGTTTCGATTTAGCAGTTAGCATTTTCTTCAGCATTTTTCAATTATTTATTTAGCATTTTCTAGCATTTTTTTTTAAATATAACCTATTAAATTTTTAGCAATATAATTTATTCCACTTTGGGTATATTATTAGTTTTTACGTGTAATAATGTGAGCGTTAATCAGCGGCCTGTTTCTTAAGACATACAACAGTGGACCAAAGACAAAGAACGCTGATGATGAAAGTGTTGTGGAATTCGAAAACAGCAGGTTGTTCCGTTCTACTACGTGTTTGTCAGACTATTTACAAAGCGATACGAACTTTAGCCTGATGAAATCATTAATATATAAAGTTGTTTTTTGTATTGCTGTGTTTTTGTAGAGTTCCATAGGCCTAATAAATAGATCTTGTATGCTTCGTTCTAGAAAAAATTTTTGTCATGAGAGTGATTTCCCATAACTTGAATTATTTTTGACACTCATAAGTTCTGATTTACGAATTACGTGCTTTACAATTTTCTCAAAACAAATATATTATTTAACTGAAAAATTAAGTGCCTTATTTTATTAAACGAAACGCTTAGCGTTTATACATTTTGTATGTATTTTGTAATTAAATTTTGTTTCAATCTAAAACTTGATGCTTGGCGTTGCGTTTTACACAATTAGCCCCTTATTTGAAACGCGAACTTAAGACAAAATAATTAAATTTCTTTGGCTAAGCCCATACAGTTCGACTAAAACTCATGATGTAGTTTATTTTAGTTTTAATTAAAACTTGAATAGTATATATTCTAGCTTAATCGGGAATAACCGATAATCGCGGTTAGTCGCATTTTTTAATCGTAATAGCGATTATGAAAATCTGCCATTATTTGCAAACCTTAATTTTGCCAGTTGCGTCAGGTTTATAAATTCTTGGTATTATCTTTTATTAATTATTTCAAACTAGACGCACTATTTATAGAGAGGCCTTTTGTTCACTCTTTATATGTATATCCCAAATTATTTACAATTAACATTTGGCGTTTTGTTTTCTAAAAATAAGGGCAACATATTTTCCTCACTCAAACATTTATGAGCAGGCAATAATCAAGAATTTAAAGCTTTATAATTTTTTTTTCGATACGGCTAAATAGTTCGTTGGACAAACACAAAGCAAATGTTGCATTTCAAATATCAATAGTTTTTAATACCTTTTGTGAAAACTTATCTAAACTGAAAATTAGAAATTGCCACTCTGAAAGAAGCTTTAATAAATTTATTAGTTTTTTTTTTGTTTTTGGAAACATTACCTCCACTTGCATCACAGTTATACTTGTGGTGGGCAATTAAAATTTAAATTATTTTCTGCTCTTCCCATATTCGCATACATACAAAATCCTGTTAAAAAAGAACAGAATTTTTCAATCGTTTAAGGTAGAAGTATAAACTTTTTATCACTATTATTATTCATTTCTGGCGTGAGAGAAAAGCGATAGAAAATTAACGTAAAAAGAAACACTAACAGTGGATTAACAAGTTGCTGTAATATTTATTTTGGTGATAAAGCAGGGCAATTTCTCCCAATAAATTTGTCGTTACGATTCTGTTTAAAGAAATCTCAACACAAATATTAAAATGAGCACATTGCCAATCAATGTCATCTGCCGTAAATATGTAAATGTAAAATATTTTTAAATAACAATTTTCAATAAAAATTTAACTGCACGCATTTAAAATTGAATTTTTATGACACACATGATCATCAATTTTGTATGTGGCAAGTAACTGCATGAAAAAAAAACTGAAAACATTGCAGAATTTGTTGTAAACGTATAAAACGAATGTATTTATTAATTTGTGAACAATTGAAAATCGACATGTGACACGAGTTTTTTTAACTTTTCCTTGTTTATTTTTTTTATTTTTCCTTGTTGCAAATTTATGCAATGCACAACGAATTGCGAAGACATACTTTCAACATTTTTGCATTTGTATGCAACTCGAAACAGAAAAAAACGCAACTATTGTAGACAAAAACTTCAGCATCCTTTTAACAATGGAATCCATACTATCGCTAGATGGTTTGGTGCATGACAACCAGGAGGTTTCAGTATATAAAAACATTCATCTATACATACTAGCGAATATACACAGATATGTATGTATGTATGTATGTATGTATATTGTATGAATATGTGTGCATTTTACATGAGATACGGTGACATCCTTTTTTGTCACAAACAGTTTTGGAAAATTGAAAAAGAAGTATAACAATGTGGTAAAACACAACAATACTCGCATATATGTATGTATGTATGTATGTACGTTGCTGCATTTTGCGTAGTTACAAATTAAAAAAAGCAAAATTGCCACATTTTAAATGCAACCGTTAGTACTCGCACTAATGTGACTGCGAGTAGATGTACGTTTTACTTTCGAAAGGTATTGTTTGTTATTAAAACTCGCACACATTGATTTTGTGTAATTTATGGCGGCATGAGTACGGAATCCCTAGTCCTGATCATTATTTGTATGTGTGACAGGCGCTGTTGGTTTCATTTAAGAGAATTGTCATCAACATAAACTGGTATTGCCATCATATGTAGAGCAAAAACCTCGTCTTCATCATCATCATCATCGCCCTCATCGTCAGCATTATGAGCCATATTATGGCGTGTTCACATTAACGGATATGTTTTTCAGTATTTCAGCATTTTTTTCTTTTGCATGTCCTCGGTAGTTTTACCAGTGTGTAGTTGATTACAGTTTTCATGATTTTTTTTTTAAATTTAAAGCCATAAATCAATGTTCGATTGTTTTTTTTCTCTTTTTCTATAAAAAGGACACGTGTACAAGGATGCAGGACATTATGTTTTCGCCATGTTAGGCATTTTTTATTATTTCTTTTTGCAAATGCATCAGCTTAAAAAAAATTAATAGTAATATTGAGACTATGACAGCAGAAACATAAAAATATTTTTAAAAATGCAACCATGAGAAATGTGCAGTTATATCCGTTACAATTGTCAATATGTATTTGAAAAAAAAAAGAGTTGCGAAGAGAATTCAGCGACTGTCAGGAAAGGAAGCACAGGTTGCTCAATGTTGTTCAACTTTAATGAAAAGGTAAGGAATTAAATTCAAGTTACATTATTTCATTCGAGGACTATTATTTTTTTAAAATAAATTTAAAGATGATATTTAATTCTATAAGCTTTACGCTTTTTAGGGTATTTCAACATTTTTGACTTATTTTATGTACTACTCCACATTTAAATAATGAAAAAAGTACTAAATTTGGATGTCATCCCATTTTCAGATTTAAATTTTTTTCGATTTTAACATTTTACTTTATTGCCATTTACATCTACGAGTATTTATTTCTACGCTCAATTGAAAAAACATTCAATTAAATAAATCCCAACAACGTTTAATAATAATGAAAAATTTAATTATAACCAAAACTCGAAATGAAATAGGTTCTAAAGGGTCCGCCATCTAACGTTTTTTTTCAAGTAGTGCTTATTTCGTGAATGGTAACACTTAGCTTCATGTCTGATTTGACATATAATTAGTTTTATCCTTCCGCTGAACGAATATGGTTGTGTATACGCTTGAACAACGCTGGGAAATATTGCCTGCGATCGACTTACAGAAGATGCCGATTTTGCATCTTTTCAGCAAAATTGTCGCATTTGATGCACAGAAAACCCGCACGCATACATTGAAAAGCCGACGCACCCAAAACGAGTCACTGTTTGGTGCGGATTTTGGTCCGGAGGCATAATTGGGCCAATAAGCAAGGAGTGGCCGTTACAGTCAATGGCGATCGTTATCGGGTCATGTTGAAGGAATTTTTGTTCACAAAAATTGAAGAGGAGGATATTGGCAACATTTGGTTTCAACAGGACGGCGCTACGTGCCACACAGCCGAAGCTACACTCGATGTTATGCGCCCTCTTTTTGAAAAAAAAAGTTATCTGGCGGACACTATATATATAATACACTAGCCAACAAGGTTTTTGACTGGAGCAACCAAATACCTTTCCCAGGGTAATTTGGTGGGCTGAATTAGAATCTGCAATTGGGGTTTCTCTATCACGTCAGGTTTCCGAGACACAAAAAAATGTTTATATTAATTTATTTAAAAATATATTAATTTTGAAAAGTGAATGGCGTTATTTAATCGTCGTTTGTATTTCGTTGGTTCGGTTTCACGTATTAGAGTCCAGCAGCAGTTTTCCAGCATACTTTTGTCCCAAAATCCTTGATAATTTCCTTAAATTTTCATTAAATCTTGGTCAGCACGCTTCCCTTGTTCGTCGCTCTGCAAATGACTGGTAATGGATCATTTGATGAACGTTAAACTGGTTTGGAAATCGATGGAACATTCGCACATTCGCGTAAATAATATGTTTTCAATTATTCATATTGAATCCATCAAATTTTGTTAAACAGAAATAACAGTCGGTTTGGTGGTTACTTGTTGCTCTCCAAAGTACTAGAATTGAAAAATCTAAGTAGATTTTCTTGCTTTTTATAAAAGAGTTCTGCAACTATTGCAAAATAAGATTTAGAGAATGGGGGCTTCAGTCAAATCAACATTTGTGAAATTTGACTATTTTACAGTATTGCCAGCATGCGATAAAAAATGAACAAAACCTGATAGCCCAATTTTTATTACAGATTCGAAGTCAGCGCTCATAGATTAATTAAAAAATATGCTTCGTTTCTGCAGTCAATTTGTTTCCAAATTTGTAGACCAGTGATATTTGGAACTAATATTATAATGATATAACTTCCATCCTAAATTATTTACCCCCTATGAAAGTCTTGTTTTATCGTACACTTCAAACTCAAACTATATTTTTTTTTTTTTGCATAAGGGGCTAGACTTAATGAGATTATATTCAAAAAATATCAAACATGGCCGAAATATACGTATAAGTAGAAAAATATTATGGAGAAAATCTTTAGTAAGCGTAGTTGATTATCCGCATCCAAGGTATATCAAACAGGTACTCCTGTTAGCGCAATTACTCATCATGTGATTTCTTGTTTACACCCCTTTATAACGCAGTATCTGTTTGACAAGACAATTACTTACTTGCCTTGCTTGCTGCATAAAATTTTTTCACAAATGCCTTGTGAAACCTTGTGAAAAGCACTGAGTTGCATCTAATGGTTGTGTTTAAGGTGCCTTGATCGGTATCCTAAATTTGTATAACTCATTTGTAACGAGTTTCAGTTATGCCATCATTTGCATTAACTCACACCATGCACAATGGATGGATAATGCTGTAGTTGGAATGTTATTTCATTTTGTCATCCGCTATCAAAATAATTGTAATTGTATTGAGTGTAATTTGTTCCTCAACAACTTTCACATGTAATTTGGCTTCCTCAAAATACCAACGTTTGACTAATTAGATTAAACAAAACAGGGAAACCGCATAATACTCTTATATGCTTTAGTAATAACGAATTTTATTTATAAAAATTCTATTTTTCTAAAAGTTTCACCTTTGTGCTCCTTCAATATGAAAAAATGATTGCCATTTTATTTACTTTACATTATTTAAACTTATCATTCATCTTTGATTGATTGAAAGTTTCATGTATTTTTTTCTTCTTTTCTTAGTGTAAGCTTTTTGTTGAAACTCTATTAAACATATTTTGATGAGTTCATTAAATAAAATGGAAGTTCATCTTTAGTAAATATTAACTAAATAAATCTTCTTTAAGGAACTTCGTTATGAACTTTGCTCTTTTTCATGTTTTCTGTGCAAAACAATTTTTTGTTGTTTCTTGCTGTTGCTCCAACTGCAATTGCACGTTCGTTTCCATTTCATTTGGAACTCCTTTAATGGCAACAGCTGCATTTAACATCTTCATTACCAATCAATTTTTTTCTTTCAGTAATTTTTAAAATAAAAATATATTTATATTTTATGGAAAATTTTCGTTATTTTTCTTGAACTTTTTTATCTTAGGTCTAACCTTTTTGCGGTTTAATGGGTTTTATTGGCGTTCGACTATTTGCAGAAAAGAATGACGTTTGATGCATCTTTATAATAAATGGTAGTTTGGAATGTATGCAAGTTAACAGATTTATTTAAATAACTTTATTAAGCAAATTGTTGTTGCATAATTGGCGCGCCACATTTCTGTTGCAATAAGGAAAAAGTGCTTAAGTCATATTTCACTGTTTTGCAGTAGAGCACTTTTGAACTTTCAAGTCAATTTTCAGAAATTTGTTTCTTTTGCAGTTAAATTACGAAATTCGGTATTCACTTAAAAAAAATTTTAAAACATCGTTCTACACTCTATAAATAATAGACTTAATTTGAAATATACCAAAGTACAAGCTAAATTATTATTATTATTCCTTATGAGATTATAAGTCTAAAAAAGAGAAGTAGCAAGTCATTGCGTTATCACTTCCGGAAAAATCGCACAAAATAATAGAAATTTTGCCAAGAAGTACTTTCAAAGATGGAAATTACAGGGGTGTCATTAACTCAAAATCAGATTTTTCCTTTTTGCCACAGATTTGATTAGGAAAATTTTACATTTTACAAAAAATTAACACAAAAATATTTCTTTGATCTTTTTAATAGTAAACTAAGGAATCTAATTCAATGTAATTTATTCAAAGGTGATGTAAAGTGGCAGGTATTACATTCATAATTTTTTTCAAGGGAGACCATATCTAGCTTTTGGTAGTTCGCTAAGAGTTAATTTATTTTTCGCTAAGAAATAGAAATTTATTTGCATCAATCGATTTCCTTTAGTTTCATTTAGTATTAAGAATACACTGATAAATAGAGAAACAGACAGGCAGACCTGATACATAGTATTTTGCTAGTGTATGTGCCAACTCATCAGTAAGCAAGCCTTGACAAATTTTCGATATTTATAAAAAAATTTAGAATTACTCATTGAGAATTACAATTATACAAATTATATATATAAATCAAAATTAAAAAAATTTATACATAAGTAATTTTTTGGGAAACAATAATATACAACAAAAATGTATTTTTCCTCGATAATTTTGCATTTAAATTTTTATTTAGACAATTTGAGTGTTGCAAAAAAAAAATTGTAACAAAACTTAAACAAAAGTCCTCACTTATTATGACTATATTGTTCAAATAAAAATTAAATATATGTTGGGATCATGTGAAGAAAGAGTGCACAGAAAAATATATTTCTACAATCCGACTTTTAAGACTGAAATTTAAAAAAAATGAAAAATCAATTCAAAAATCAATAGTGTCAATTAAACCTTTGAAGTAATTAATTTTTAACCAAAAGTATAATTGAATCAATAAAATTTTTAAATAAAAGTTTAGCTGACTCAATTAAATTTTTAATTGATTGAGGAAAGATTTTTTTTGTGTATTGAATGAGCTTTTGAAAATCTCTTAGTTGATTTTTTCCTATACAAATTTACATTGAGATTTCAGTGTTCCTTTAATTACAAAACTACTCACTTATACTGTCATTTCACCTAAATTCAAAATGGTTCCAACTAAACTTACACCTCTGTTGAATTACTATAAAAGATTTTTTTATATTTAATTTCATTTTTCTAATTTTAAGTGCTTCTAACAGCTAAATAATGATCATGTGTACATTATTAAGATTTACACTTCTACCAGGAAGAAGCAAATAAAACAAAAGGATGCAAAGTCTTTGCTAAAAGGCATAGACACGTAACTATGTCTGGTTGTATGCAAACAATTTGCACTTGGAAAAATCTAATGCTGCTTAGTGCCATAAAGAACTTAACCACAAACCGCAATGAAAACTAAAAAAAAAAACTAAAAATAAAGTAAATTGTTATGAAAACTGAAGAAAAGAAAATTAAACCGATGAAGAAGAAAATGTGATTTCAAGCAAAAGTTCTTCGAAAAGGTCAGACCTAAACAAAGTATTCAAACAAAAATACACAAGGGCTCTTATCAGGGAGGTCGAGGCGAATAGAAGAACACCCTTTACTATGAGCAATCTTGTTGCAAGAGAATACCAGGGGTCTTATTATTAATTTTTTTTTTTTTAAAGAGAAGTAACACTCAGGCAATGAATTACTATTACTAGGTGTTACCTTCTTTTAGGAAAGGGATACTGATAGAGAAGACAGACGGTGAAGGAAGAAATAGAGGAAAGCTTCATTCTTTTACAACTCTGCTTTTTGCACGTTTTTTAATAATGCAGTGTTGCAGCGCCTCTGGTGTTAAATGAGGCGTATTAAATTTTTGAAGCTGTGATTAGTAGCCGTTTTATTGGTTATTTTACTTCGCCGATGATTCTAATACACAACGAAGGAGGGCGCTCTGATGCTACATTAGGATTAGTATCTGCTGAAGTCGGTATAATTCAGTGACCAGTGCCTTCATCACATGAACTTTCCTACAACAATGTACATCAGAAAAATGCGTGGTGTTGTTATTTGATGACTGTCTGATACCGGGTTCGAACCCAGGATCTTCGTTTTTGTAGTCAACCTGCTAACTACTTCAGCCAACGCCACCCTCAATTATTCATTTATATATAAAATATTTGATTTCCCCTTATTTTTGCACATTTAATCGGTAAATACATTCTATAGTTTTTGAAATGTAAACTTTTAATGTCGACGAAAGTTCGAAACCGTAAGCTTGGACCAAAGAGACTTAAAATGCCATTTTCGTCCCCGTTTCATTTTGTGTGCGGAGACAAAAATATTATTTACAAAACTAATTTATATACTAAAAAAATGTACTACTTGAGATTTTTGAGATTTTGTGGGCAGCGCGAACTTAAGTTCCCCCGGAACGCCCCTGTCAAAAAAGTTTGTTACTCATATTTATCTATGCAAGATGGGTAAAAACAGAAAAAAGGTAAAGTTTTCAAAAAATCAGCAAAAAATAAAAGATTCTGAATTTTATTGTGATATAAAACATAATTTTAAATATAAATACCTTCACTTTTAAAAACCTTCTTATTTTTTTTATTTGCAAAAAAGTGTATAATTTTTTTTTAATTTTTAAACGAATTCAAGATAATTTTTTTATTTTAATACTAAAAATAGCTTTTGATAAAATTTTTTACTCAAAAATAATTCACGTTATGTGTACCTTTATTCGTTTCGTCACAAAAAATATCTCATAAACATGTTAAAACCGAAAAAACATTGAAAACTCATGTAATTTTCTTCACTTTTCTGACTTAAACAGCATCTCAGAGGTTCAAATCACTACTTAAAATCTTAAAAATTGACAATATGATGTAAATTTTTTTTAATAAGATTCCTTTCAATTAATTTTTGCCTTTTCGGCCAGCTTTTTGGCTCAAATACTTGTCTGTGCCTCATTTGGAAATGAACGTGCAAATAGACTAGCCAAAAGGCCAGAATGTTAAGGACAGTAATTCAAGTTAATGAAAAAACTTTTAAGGCAGCAAATATAGAGTTGCAAAAACTGGCGAAGATGACTGGTCGGGGCACCAGACAATATCCCTTTATTTTGGGTATGTTATCTTACCGGAAATAACCCACCTTAGAGGTATTGACTGGAAATATTTGAGGAACTACGTGTACGATACTGAATTCCTATAAAGGTTGTGTTCGCTTTATAATTCTCATAAAAGCGCACAATAGGCATATGTCCCTGGACATGAGCGTAATGGCTCCTCTTTTCAACCTAACCTAACCTAATATAAATCTAACATTAATAATAATGATATGCGCTTGTGCAAAATATAAAGGACACCTGATATACACCGATTCCGCTTATTTATTCAATACCAAAAAAATTCTATATCGTACAAGACTTAATTATTAATAAAATTTAAATTTAATTTAAAATAGAAAATATTACATTCATTAAAAATTTAAGAAATTTATTATTCGACATATTGTCATAAGTTTATTTTAATTTGAAATTTATTTGCTGGAGGTCAAGCATTGTCTATATATTTCATTGGTGCTTAGCCAAATCATCAGTAGACTTTAACCACATTTTGAACAGTCACAAACCTCTTATCTTATGCACAGACTTTCAAAAACTATTTGAGAATTCACAAATAATAATCACAAATAATAATATTTCTGAAAATCACAAGCGAAACACAAGCAATAGGCATAGAAACTATAACAAAATCCCAGCAAATAATTTATATTCGATATGAATCTATTTTATTTTTCTACACCTTTATACAATTAGAAATCCATTGGATAACAATAAAAGTATTTATTTTATTTTATTTTGTTATAGTTTCTATGCCTATTGCTTGTGTTTCGCTTGTGATTTTCAGAAATATTATTATTTGTGATTATTATTTGTGAATTCTCAAATAGTTTTTGAAAGTCTGTGCATAAGATAAGAGGTTTGTGACTGTTCAAAATGTGGTTAAAGTCTACTGATGATTTGGCTAAGCACCAATGAAATATATAGACAATGCTTGACCTCCAGCAAATAAATTTCAAATTCATTAAAAATTAAATTGATGTTTTTTGTTAAAGATTTCATTAAAATTCAAATGCAATGTTTTTAACGATTCCATTAATAAAATAATTTAAATATCGTTTAATGAAGAATATTAAAAAAAAAACTAAATAATATAAAGAAAATATATAAAACAGGAGATGTCATATAAAATTTCCAAAAATGAAAACATTGCTGTATCGTATTGTGCCAAAAATTAATTAGTGATTTGAAGATTGTGCTTTTGAATTCGAATGTTATATAAAATTGCAATTAAAATAATAATTAAATAATAATTATACTTTTGTTTGGTCTACAAGGTTGTGCTTGCCAAGTAGCAAGAGAATAAAATAGATTTATATTAGTTGCTCGTTTATAATATCAATACCAATTGAAAGATTAATTAGATTATTTAAAAGATTAATTGAATTATTTGTAAATGGTATTGATTATTTCAATTGAAAATATTTTTTCAAGGAAATGTGGCATGGTGCACGATTTTCACACATATAAAGGAAAGTTTTATTATTTGCATACAATTAATAAAATGTAATGATTATTTATCATTAACACTTGTTTCATAGAGCAGTAAACGCAATTCAAGTAAACATAAATTTGATTAAAATAGAGATACAATATATTTGGTTTTTCTAAGCAATCACTTGATTGAAAAAAATTTGAAAACAATTTTTTGTGCACACAAAAACTAGATGTAAAACGAAAATATATTAAAATGTCCTTCGATTTACAATGACGTGATGTCCCTCCAGATGAATCTAAAGATCTTATAAATAGCATGTCCATGCATTTCAAAGAAAATATTATACGATTTTCGGTACCATCCATAGAAATCCAACAAAACAATTTGACATTTGTTTGCCTGTTTGCCTTAAGACACTATTTTAAGAACTTGGACTAAATTCATATTCTGCGTATTGATCGCAAAGTAATTAAATCTTTCTTATATCATAAAGGTCAAGAAAATAGAAAATGTAAAATTTTTAATTGTTTTTTAACCATTGGTACAAAATCGTTATTAAACGTTTATAACCGCTTTTATACTTGTAGTAGGAAAATATAATAAACTAAATATTTTTTTATGGACTCTACTTAGTTGAATTTAAGCTTGTAGTTTTAGTTAGAAAGGTAAGTAGAAGCAGGTACGAGAAGTTAAAAGATTGTTAAAGTAAACTAAAAGCGACCTTAACCAACTTGTGGATTAAGTTGTGAATCGTGATTTGGCGGCCAAGTGTTGCCTGTGGGCCATGAGCAAAAAACTATAAAATTAAAAAAATATAAAACAAAACGATGCATAAAAACCAAATACATACTCGCAAAGTGAAGGTGGAATATTAAAGTTTTTTTGTTGTAGAAGAAAACAAAAAGAAAAACTCAACCACTCAAGCAACACGCATCTTCTACTTACTCGTATAAAAATTTGCCTGGTTTATCTCGCCTCTACACCGAAAGAGTTTCCATGGAAAGCAGGTTAATGTTTAATTTCTGTGTCTAGCTGTACTGTAGGTGTAGTAAGTATGTATGTACGGGTACGTGTACATGCAATAGTAACTAAAATCTTGCCTCTATTTTGTTTATACCTGGTGGTAGTGTACTTGTGGTTGATGTTTTTTTTTATATTCAGTTTTAGTGCCTTAAAGATTTGAATGGTGTGATGGTGATACTTAACCGATGATTATAATGTTTGTAAATTTTATTTCACCTTGTGGGCAATTTGTACAAACTGAACTAAACAGAGCAAACGAAATCCATATAAAATGCAAAGAATACATAAAAAGCCAGGAGATGTTTAAGATGATGATGAGAAAAACCCAGAATTTCACAACTCTAATGAAACAAGTTGGCGGCGGAGTGTGGAAGATTATCATTTGCAAAACTTTTAAATAAAATTGTTAAAGGAGACTTAATAAAAATAAAATAAATAAAAGCAACACATCTGTTGTCGGTGGTTCATGTTCTTTTTTTTCGGTCTTTGCAACGTGTCTACTAGTTGCAGGCACTCATAGTGGTAGAGTTAAGCACACTTTTCTTATGGTTAAGCAATTCATTATTACTGCAAATTGATTTTTATCAAAGTTTAATCGATTGTTTTGCCACAAAAAGAAATCACACATTTGGCAAATATACAGGAATTTATGAGCATGTATAAATATTGTCAGAAGCTTTAAAGAATTTATTTGAGAAACATTTTTGAGGAGCCAAAGATTAATACTTAAAATCATTAATAATAAGTAAAATTATTGAAGAGAAAAGGTTTTGCTTAATTTGGCCCTTTTGTGCTAACATGAGGGAAAAACAGAAATTTTAAGATAAAAATTGGATCGGAGGAGTGCGCTGCATTTATTAAGTGAACTTGCATTCCTTCGCCATAATGGCAGACCAATGACAGCATAGGTGTTTACGAGATGTATATACACAGAGAGAATAGATTGGTTAAAAATCTGTTGGAGCAACGAATATTTAATTCTGTATTCCAATATTCCATATTTTCTATCAATTATCAATCAATTTTACAATACAAATATAATTCTCACAAAAGTTTTATTAGTATTCCGTTCATTTCTAATAAACATTTTAAAATATTGATAGACACAACTGAATTAAAGTCAAGTTAGAAAGTAACGCGACTGAATATTGGCTTTTGAAATTAAAAAAACTATTCTTGTAAACAATATTTAATTTGAAAAAAAATTCGGTTATTGTAATAAAAAAAAAGAAAATGAAATACTTTATTCATGGTCCTAACCGAATTTTTTATTCTTAATACAAAAAGAAAAACATATTTTATTGTCTCAATTGAGTTATTTCTTATTACATATTTTAAAAATTTTAATGTTATAAACAAAAAATAAAAATTAGATAGAAATGTCACATTTAAAAAAGGGAGGACATTATTATAAATATATATTGCAAAATATTCGAAGTGTTATTACTATTATTCTGAGGTCAAATTCTCTGTGCAAATAATTTGTAGTTTCTTGATAGGAAAATATCTGTGCACAGAGAACACAGATTTGTAGTGATAACCAAATTTGTAGACAATCGAATTTTGTCGGTTCCAACAACTAATATACAATTCTGATGTAATGAACGAATATAGCTTTTGTAAGCACCAACTTTTCAGTAGCGATATTTGAATTTTTAGAATGAAATTTTAATTGTGACTATAGAAATAATTAATTGACACATATGTAACCTCATAATGAACAAACACATACGGCCTGGCTCACGATGTCGACAAGAAATTTTCTTTCGCTTATTTATATTGAAAACAAAAACAAATTTTCTTATTTTGTTTTCAATATAAATTTTCTTATTTTGTTTTCAATATAAATTAGTGAAAGAAAATTTCTTGTCGGCATCGTGAGCCAGGCAGATAACCTAATAATGAATATTTTAATCTTCGCATGCTAAGTTCACTTTGCCATACAATACTTATTTTGCATCGTCTATAGCATTGATCCCCACACTTATACATTCACATTTATGTTTGTGTTGGTGGTTAGTTTTTGAGTGTAATATATTTTTCTCTCATCATATCAATTACATTGAAAACAAAAACAAATTCTCTTATTTTGTTTTTGTTTTCAATGTAAGTAAGCGAAAGAAATTTTCTTGTCGACATCGTGGGCCAGGCCGTAAATTTTTCGTGTTCAAAAAGATGATGTATTTTAAATCGTATATAATAAATAAATTTCAAGGTCTAAAAAAAGAAAACTTTGAAATTAAACTAATATAAAAATAATCCATTGTTGTTTAGTAACATGCCACTACACAATCGGCACATAGTCTGAGATTAAAGAGGTAGTCCTGCTCTCTTCATTGTTGTGGGAGCACTCGCACATAAGCGCGGTTTTGAAGATCGCTGGTCTATAGACATTGAGTTAAGGATATTGAGAAATCAATAACGTCATAAATGTTGCGAAGTATGAGTTCGATGAGAGCTTCAAACTTTCGAGTGAATATAAATTTGAACAAAATTGCAATAAGTATTCAACTCTACTTACTTTTTCACTACTCATTGCTTATCAATGCTGCAAACCAAACTAATATTCTATCCAACCTTATGTAATTCCACATTATGCGATATAAGTGTGGACTTAATATATTTTTTTTTTTTTTGATGCAAGTGATTACACACTGCAATAGTTTAAAAGACACGCCTAAAATACATGTTCGACTATACTTCCAAGGGGCAGTCAAACTCTACAGTTTGGCGATCTTGGTGAGCAATTTAATTTTATGGACCTCCAAAAACTTAAATTGTCTCGACAGATGCACAGTGCATTGATATGTTTACAAGACTTGTTAAACTTTACTGTAGCTACGACTTATCTCCAAAATTGTAAGTGTGAAAGTTGGAGTCCCTATAAGGTACTATTTTTTTGGCAAAAGGTGTTAACCAAATTTGTTCGTTCATTTGCTTGAGAAAGAAACTGATGACACCTTTGAGGGCCCTCTGGTTTTCAGAATATTTAAATCACTTCCAACTGAGTATAGAGTTGCCACCAAATGGTAATAGAATCGAATCTATGCTGTCCAGTATGTGTGCTTTTCCCTATGGCTTCGTTTGCCACACAGTGTTATGTTGGTAAGTGTATCAAAAAGATATTGATCAATAATATCTGGGCTCTTTGAGAATAAGAATTTCCATACACCTACAGCTATTCGCAGTGCCTGTATCATTGGCATTATATGTGTATACTTTAAGACGGCACAAGTTAGCCAATACCACTTTTGTTAACCTTATGGTTATCACAGAAAAAGTTATGACACGTCAACCAAAATTAATATATACTTGAACTAAACACAACTAAATTACATACATAGTTCTTAATGATTGTGGCAACTAATTGTAGGATAGTTATGAACAATGGAAAATGGATTCCTATGAACTTGAGATGTTTGAGTGTGTGATTATAATGATACGAGTATTAAGAGTCTTATTCACCTTTATTGGAAATAAAAGGCGAACATTTTGTTCACGTGAAATATTTCCCGTGAACAAAAATGCTGAACAAAAATAGAAATAGAGAAAATAGTATAGTGACACAACAGCAAAGCAACGTGAACTTTTATTCCCGATAATAAACATATGAAGTTGTTCAGTTTATTAAAAAAAAAAAATTGGGTTGAAGCCTACTGAAGAGTTTCAGCGAATATAGTAATTGTATAGTCATAAAGCAAAAAATATGTTGATTATTGAGTTCTTATATCAATTATTATATAAGCTAAACTTCTCATTTATTTAAATGAAAGTTTGGAATAATATCTCTAGTTTTACTAAGAGTTTTTTTGGGTAAAAGTTTCCTTGTGATCTGTATTTGCAACATTGAAATGCGCAAAGGATCTAGCTAGATCACATTCAATGTATCTTTAAGAAACAATTAATATTTTACTGAACATGTTAAAAATTATAAGATATGTTGGACGTTGTAAAAATCGCTGTCAATAACGCTGAAGAGGATTACTGAAAAAAAAAATTAATTGCTATACCGACAATTATTTATAGATTAAAACATTAATCAGGTTTAAAAGTTTATTCAGCTTAATAATCTTTTACACAACTATTTGCTTCAGAGCTATGTTGACATGCTTAAGAAGGGCTGATCATTCACTTTATTGTACCTTTTACTGTCTACCTTTGAGTTGTAGACTTAAAAAATCAGCAAAGCAAAAGCGGGAAAAGTCCTCAAGCAAACACAAAAAGAGTACATGAGAAACTGTATCGAAATCATTCCATATGACTTTCCTCCATGGTGAATGCGTTAGTACATACAAGTGAGAGTACTTGTGCATACATACATACGAGTACATACATATTTCTGAACAGGCTAGATGGATTAAGAAAATTATTTATGTAAGTTCACACGTTGTTTTACACATAATTTATCATACATAAGTAGTTAAGCTCGATGCTATACACTGGTTCGTGCTGGTATGTTGTTGTTATATACATACTCGTATGTATTTAATTTTTTGTATGTATGTATTTTTTATTTGCAACTATTTTCCTCATCATCTGATAATCAACAGGATACAGTATGTGCCTTTTAAATGTGGTAAAATTTTAATTTCCTGCTACGAAGAAGAGTTGGCTTGCGAAACACCTGTTGAAAAGTTGGATAAAACTTCTTAAACTTGCTAATAAAGTGTTTTCTGTTTCCCATTTTTTTCGCTTCTATTTAAATTTTGATGACCTTGGGGCTTGTTTTCATTTGTCTTTTATTATGTTTCTTTTTTTTTACCAATTTAACAATTTAGCTCACATTTTGTATCTTGCAGTTTATTTATTTGTAGGTCTCTTAAACACCTCTTGGTTGTGTGCTAAAGCGTTTCTGTTGTTTTTGGCTGGGGATTTTTCTCCTCTTTACAAATGACCATTTTGTGCATGATTTTGTAATTTTTCAAATCATTAGTATTTTAAATTTATGGCATCACGCTGTTGCCACTGCTGCTAATATGGTTTGCTTGCCAATGATTTGCTTGGCTTTTGCAGCTCAATTATGTTTGTGAATTCCATGTATTATTGTAATATATTACACAAAATGATGTTATAGTTAGTCCGTTGTTGTTTTGTTTTTCTTTTGCTTGCAAATAAAATGATTTTCTTTTTTTTTTTAATATCGTTGTTTAAGGCAATTTTGAGGTAAAATTTATTAAGGTTGGTTCATGTTTGTTGGCTAATAAGATGTAATAATTAGAGTTGAACAATTTATTGCTAATTTTTTACTTCTATTTCACTTACAGACATGATTAAACTTTTAATTGAGGCAGTGCACGTACAGAATGATGACATTTTAAAGTTGCAATTTTATTGCATCATCATATACTATGTATGTAAGTTCCGTGGTGGAATAAGTTTTAAATTTTAAAATATTCCCTTCACAATTGTTTATTAGAAGGTTTAGGCGAGATGTGTTGGAAGAAATATGAATGTACGAGTATATGTATGTAAAATGTCGAAAAGCTGTCAAATCAAGTTAAAAAAAATACTAGTAAATTTGTTTAGTGGCGTTCTGTAAGCCACAATTTTTAAGATTGTATGGATTTTTATAAAAAACATTTCGCAATTATATGTAAGTCTGCGAAGGTCGTATATGGTCTAGTTAAAGTATAATCAAATAGTAAGAATATGTACCAAGTAAGTACAAAGACATCATGGGGCATCAAAAATTATGTTTCTTATGATGCCATGGTGAACTTACATAAGTTCAAGAGGGGTGGGCAAATATCCTGGCAGAACATCAGCCAGAGAGTTTTGTAGTATGTGTGCGCAGGGAGTAAACCAGACTTGCTTCGGCTCCTTTTTTTATTATAAATTTTTTCTCTTAGAACAACATAGAGAAGCTGGCATGATTTTTCTTTGTGGCTGTCATTACCAGAATCGTTGGCAAGAACCGCCAGCATGCCAGCGCGGCCAATAATCTGGTAACCTGTTTTTATTATTTAAAAATCAAAAGCAGCTATTACAAAATGGCACCCCTGTTAGATACGATTAGCACGTTTTCAGCATGTGGAAGAAAACGGAAGACGTCCTATCAGAACAGAACAGATTCTTATGCTGAGTAGACATCTGAGATTTCTTGTGTTTTCATTTTCAAAATGTGTGCTACGGCGTTCACATTATGTTTTTTATATGGAAAGAAATGCTACACAACGACGAATATCGGAAATGACAAACTTTGCCACTAGTACATACTATTGTGATGTCATAAAATGCCATAATATACACTCGGCGTAAATTATCGTTGGGTACTGGAAACAAATCACGGTGAAATGCTGCACTCCTACACAATTAATGATACACAAGTTCTAGTGATAAAAATAAAGAAGAGATGGAGTGGAGAAAAAATATCTTTAACTCAAAATACATGAATGTGAACTTCGTCATCCAGAACAGTAGGTGTTTTCACGTTTATTTGATTTCCGACTAGGATTACACAACTTTGCGAATAGGTATGAAATTTTCAGTTACATTGTACTTCTTTCTTTAGAGACACCATTAAAAAAATTTGCTAATTTTCCTTATGACACTGGTGTACGGAGAATACGTTAAAATTTTGTATTGTATTTTGAGGTTGAAAGAGAGTTCTGAAAACTTAAAATAATTATAATTTTTTTTTTAATTCTACCAGTCACTAGACAAGGTTAAATTTAATATGGAACTAAGAAATATAATATATAATATATCTGAAAAAGTAAAACAATAATTCCGAAGAAACATATTTTATTTTTGGCCATTGTGCGCCATTTTTCGTGCCATTTATATACTTTTTCTATTTTGACAGCCGTTAAAACTAGCCGTAGTTATTTCTATGGCATTATGGTTTAGCACGTCTGATTGAACATTAAGCTTAAATTAGACGTGCCATAGCTATAATGCCTATGCCTAGCCAAACCAAAATTCAATAGGTTTCTATGGTAATGGCTATGGCGTTATGGCGATTCGCTTATAATTAAATACAGTGTTGCCCATAAGTTTGTTTCGAACAGCTGTTTTCTATGGTTATGGTGATGGCACGTCTGATTGAATCTTTAAAAAACGTAGCGACTTGAAACTTAAAACAAATGTTTTATAAAGTCGCCATCTTTACGTCAGGTCATGTAGTTTTGGAAAAACTCTCTCATTTTTCGTTTTTATATCTCTTATTTTAATATTTATAAGAAGAAGAAAAATTATATAGCCAACGATTAATTTATAAAAAAAATTGTGATTCGAATACATTAAGTAAAACATTATACAAACCATTATAGATTATCTGCAGCTTGGATGAGTTTTATTGTAATTTTATATTCTTAACACAATAAAAAAAGCAAATATTTCACACACAATCACACTTGAAACTCGGTTTCACAAATCGTCAGCTTTAAAGTAAATTGGTAAAATCAAAATACGAATTTGCAAAAGCTAAATTTAACTTAAGTTTGTTTCCTTCAACTAAAATTTTCGTTATTTGCGTATTTTTTTGCGTTTAGTTCTAATGCGAATTTTACACTTTTTCAATATTGTCGTAATGATCAACAACAACAACAGTGAAGATGATGAGAAAAGTGATTTTGAAGGATTTAGTATTAGTGGCAGCAACATGTTCGAAATTTACAACAATGCCAACAATAATGCACAATTAAACACTTAATAAAAGTTTGAAGCAACATTTTATATCATGACGATTTCATGTAGGCTGCAGTAATAATTTTTTTTAGAATAAAGCAAGCCGACGGTAAACGGATTTTTTCTAAAATGGAACGCTTTCCTTTTTTCGTATAACACAAATTGTATCTATATTTTTTTAAATTTGCATTTCTTGAGAACGTCTTTAACGAAATTTTATAATTTTATTTCCAACTACAGCGTATAAATTTCAACAGCCAACCCCTCACAAGTATCGTAAATTTCCAACTACTTGTTTTTTTTGTTTTATTGCCAAAGATAAAATAAATTTATTTTATTTTTATTCTCTACTCCTCTGTCCCTTTTTGTTGCTTTTTCTTAAAGTTTTGGAAGTGTTTGTTTCTATAATGTGTGGTTATTTTATAAAGGAAATCAGAGAAAAATTTTCTGCTCATTTTCATTAGCTTGATTTTGTTAGAGCATTTAAGTATGTGTATACGGAGAATAACAATAAAAATAAAATAATTTGGATGCTTGTGAAAATAATGGAAAATTATGGAGCCGAAAATGTGCATGGATGTATGCACATACATACATAAGACACATCCACACATTTAACAAAATTTTTCATTGATTATGGATATAATAACATTATGAAAATACCCTTTTTTATGAATATGCATTTTAATAGAACTCTAGTGTTGTCAGATTGTTAAATTTATTACGAAAAATTTGGAATAGAAAATTGGTGGCGTTTAAGGGTAATTGTTTAGGATTCTATTTTTTTGTAGTTAACGATTCTTATAGTTTTCTTATTTTGCGTTGTAGTATGCAGTTGAAGTTACTTCAACGTTATCACTGTTTATATTATTCTTCTCTTTATATAACTCTATAATATTTTATGATAAAAACTAAAATGCAGTTCAAATTATTTAGATATGCATATAATATAATTTTGTACAACTTTTTTATTCAACGTGTAGACGTGCTGGTTAAGCATGCCTAGATGCATTTCGTTGCTGCTTAGGCAACTCATCAGCAAACTTAATATGGTTGTAGTTTTGTGATTCTCAATAATTTATTGAGATTTTGTCTAATCGTATATATTTGGGCTTTTGTAAGCTTTTTGAATTGTGATTGAAATCTACTGATGAGTTTTCAAAGCAGCAAAGCAAGACATCTAGACGTGCTTAACCAACAACAACCTAACTTTTTTAAGCAACTGTTTTAAAATACTTATATACAGGTTCTGATTCATTAAATGATGTAAATTGTTTCCACTAAAAAAACAACAATAACATCTTTATGCAGTAATAGTATGTTTCCACTAAGTTGTTTTTCTCAGAACACATCGAAGTGTTTTCATTATGTTTTTTTGTGTTTTGGGTATACGAAATCAATTTTATTTTATTATCAAAGCAACAAACCTTATCTTTACAGCCTTTTTGTGTAAAACGTTGACGAAGGAAATCTTCACGTTTCTGTAATAGATTAAAAGGAACGTGTTCAAATTTTCTTTTATCTATTACAAAATCGTCAAGTCTTCCAACATGAATGTGTTACACAAACAGGCTGTAAAATAAGTCAGTTTTTCACTCAATTACATATAAACTCAAATTTATAAACACAACCAATGTGGTTTGTGCATTTGGTTAAAACAAATTTATATTTTTTTAGTGCCAACTTTTATCAGCATATTGCGGAATTTTTTTCGAGGTTTCACTGTTGAACTGACAAATTTTGTCATGTTTTGGAGGAAAACAACTTATTTGAGCCAAACAGTTGTTTTGTGCAAAGCAAAGCAAGAAAAAAAAAAATGTATAGGGAAACATGTGGCAAAACAGTTGTTTTGCGCAAAACGAGTATTTTGCCCCAAAACACGTATATTGATGCATATTATAAATACAGCCTCTTTAAATTGACTTTGCCATGTTTGCACACATTTCATTACGTATTTTGTAAATTAAATAATTTTGTTTGAATACGGCATTAGAGTTAAAACAAAATAGAATTATGTGAAGTGGAGGATTTTTGGGGAAAACAAAACAGTTTAAAAATTAATTGAACATTTTATATAATTAAAAGAATATAAAAATAATTTTAATAAACTTAATATTGTTTCCGGTGGGAATTATTTGGGGGATAATAACTGTATTTGTTTTTGGTTATTCTAGGGATAAATATTTCCCGTTTGAGGATTTCACTATAAAAAAATCTGGGAGCCTTACGAAACGTGAAAATAATAAGTATAAACAAGAGACAATTTTGTAGAGAGTATTCCAGTTTTAAGTTGCCAGCCTAGTAAAATTATTCATAATCTTAAATTTGTATATATATATTTTCTTTAATGAATTATGGTTAATTACCTTTTTTTAAATAGCTTTGGTTTATGCCACGTTTCCACTACAAGTTGAACTGCATGGTGCGCTTTCTCAATCAGGTTTATGAATCATGCCGTTTACACTGCGCATTCGTGCTTCGTTTAGGCATTTTGTAATGTATATTCACACATACATACGTATTATACGCACGTCCCTGTCGGAGAATGTGTGGTTGACTACAAAAATAGTTAACTTATAGTTAACTTTTCTTAGACTCACTAAAAGCTAACTGCAATGTCATCCAGAACAAGTCCAAAGTTAATTCTTAAGTTGAGTACGTAATCGAATTTGGAGAGAGTCAACAAATTTATTCTCAGCTACTTTGAAACTCATTTCAGTTTTATATTAACATTTTGCGCTTGTTATTTTAGATTGTACCTTGACTGGGTAGTTAGAGCATTGAGTACACAACGTGTGATGATACATGTTCGAACAACAGAAAAATTTTTTAAATTTACTATCAGGCAATTAAAAAAAAACAACTTTAAATTAGTTGAGAAGACAATTGGCTACCTCCTAGGATATCACAATATTAAAATAGTGAGTTGATTACATTGAAAAGTAATCCAAGTGTCAGTCAGTACTAGATGCGAAGTAGAGTTGTGTCCAACAGCTCTTTTTTAACTAGTTTGAGAGCATTCGAATCAAAAGTTGTTTTAAACCCATTTAATTTACATTGATGTTTTTGATCGGACTTGTGTCCAACAGTTCATTTTAATTCAAAAGAGCTGTTGGACACAACTCTATTGCGAAGTAGTTAGCTTAAAGTTAGTTTAAAGTTAACTGAATTTCCAACAGGGGAGTGTTTGGTTTGATTTTATTTGTTCACACACACATACAGATATACCTATTTTGGTTTGATAGCTAGTTCAGATAAACTGGCGATAAATTGCGTTAAAGAAGATAGCAATTTTACGGGCTTCGCAAGTAGATTCATATTGATTCATAATTTTGTATGGTGCAGCCAGTTGCTGCGCTCATGATTGGGGTATGAAGCATGAATAGAGAGCGAAGCACACATAGTGAAAATATACTTTTAATGAAAATAAGTTGTGAAAATACCTACTACAAAAGATGTTTTATATTGCAGAGGTTTTTATGTTTTTGACTTGAAATAAAACGTTTGGTAAATTGTAGACTTGGGTCGAACTCGTTTTGATATAAACCGATGATCAAACACATTCAAATTAGATTTTACTTAGTTTCATTTAATAACTTTACGTGAAGGAACAGCTTGAAAAACTCTCTTACGGTCTTAGTATGTTTCACATGAGAGTTATTTATACTAAATTTCTCTAATAATCCTATTTTATATACATGTTAGCGACAGCTGCTATTTGCTAAACATACGTTCTTTATTTTCAGAGTAACAGTCACAAAGTTTTAGGACTGTAAGTATTTGAATGTGGGTACCCGCCTCCTTTTTATCTACTAGTACACTTTAGCCTTAAATCTCACTTTATTCTCTGAATAATCCTCATAAAATTTAGAGAGACTACATGGCCAGATATATGAGAGCTATTACTTAATATGAAAGTATCCCTTAAAAAATAAATAACCATTTTTGAATGAAGGCCAGAAAGAAAGTATGAAATGTCCAAATCGATCGGTCTTGCCGCTTGTTTTCATAATAAGCAAACAAAAATGTATACATGTACGTAGTGTGTAGCGAGCCTCAGACTAAAACAAGCACTTGATTGGATTGGATTGGTTGGATCTAGTAAAAATCACCGTATTTGAGTAATTAAAAATTGTGCTGCATACTAGGTTGACACCGAGGAGTGGAGTGGTCAATCAAAAAGGAATAATCTAGATAATAGTTGAATGACTGCACGAACTGGGCAGCCACGTAAATCAGCCAACCAAAATAAGCGCTAGCAAAAGCTCAGTGAAGAGACAAACACTGTTAAAAGTGCATCAGATAGTATGGCGGATATTTCAGATATTTCAAGTTACAGTAACTTACTTATTCCGTCAGAAACTTGAAATTTTTGCTTAAACCGTAATGTATCAAGAAGCTTTTATAATACGAGTTTTAAGCCGCACAACATGATTATTTTGAATGCCTTTCATCTGGTCACCTTCGCTTCCAGCAGCATCCATTCATGAGTTGGTTTTTACTTGGAAGAGAACTTGTATATCATCAATAAAATGTTTTTTACTAACTTATTAGAAAATAATTTCCATTTCTCATTTAACTTAGGCATGCGCCTCAAGGAAACAGGAGAGAGCATTTCATAAAGGTCTTTTGTTAAATTCACAATATAAATGTGTATGAATGCGTGTACATACAAAGATTTTGCTTTTGTTTTTTGCTTTCTAAACATTTGCCATATTTACAGTGTTGATAACAATAAGCGCCAAAAATCCACGGTAAAATGAAAAAGAACCAAACCCAGCAACAAAGTATATACTTGTAGAGTATCTTTCTCACACCACATATAAAAAGCCAAACTCACAAATACATACATATGTACAGATGTACGTATCGTTGGTAGAACGGCCGTAACTCAAATAATTGTAACTTTACAGGAGAAGGTAAAAAAACATTATGGAAACTGAAATATTCAATATGCAACTTTTATGTACAACTGCTTGTAAAAGTATTATTTTTTACACTATTGCTATAAATTTTTGCGACGGGGTGCATTTGTGTGCAACCTTTCTACTTTAGACCATCGATATGTATACATATTTAAAGGAAATAAAACAAGTGCACTAAGTGTTTGTGCTGTATGTCACCTGAATATGAAAGAGCAAAAAATGACTAACAAATCCCTGATAATTGAAATCAATATTAAAAAATAAAACGTGCTCTAGATGCTAAAAAAGCAAAGTGTTGTTGATGCCATGAAATTAATAACGAAATTTTGTTTACTTGGCAAATATGCTCAAGTCGAAACATCAACTAGGAAACAAAAAAAGAAATTGAAAGGAAATCAAATAATTGAATATTACAGCGTATAATATTTACATATCTCTATTCAATCTGACACATTGTTATCTAATGAATTATGTAAATTTTTATTGGTTTTCAATTTAACCAAGCATTTAACGATTAAATGTAAGATAAGCTTAAAAATATATTTACATACATACATATGTATACATATATACATACATATATGTATATCTACCGAAATTTATCATACTGTTAACGACAATACCTTTCTTTCAATATTTTCATGCAAGTCAAGAAGAATTAAAGTAGTAGTAAAGTAGAATCATTAGCAGCACTTTCTGTCTATCCACTAAATAACCGACTATTGCAAGCATCATCTGTGAGATGTATTCTATTGTTTTCATATTACATTCTTGTTAATCAATCACACAGAAATCTGCCGGCTACCTCTCCTCACAGGTGTATCTCTTTGAGATACATCAGGCATTAATTTTATTTGGTTACCAATAGAAATCAGAAATAACATAACAAGGGATTTACACATACACATTTACACATACTAAAGGCAGCAGCTTTGTTACGTGGCTGCTTGGATGAAGCATCACCTTGAATTTCCCTGAGTTCAAAACGTGATAGAAGGGGAGCCATTCGGACTAGAACTTCGAGATATAACCATTGACTTAATACTAGTAATACGGACACCGATGGTCCGGCAGCTCATCTGCCTACCGGGGTTCAATGGTTCGTTCTAGTAACCGAAAAGCACGCGGTCAACCAGACACCAATCAAGATCATGGATGGTGGATCATCCCGGTATTGAGGGCTGCCTTGCAGAGTGTTCTAATATATTGTGGATTAGCAAAAGGAAATTAAATGGCTGAAAGCACCTCAGTAAGATGATTGCTCATGTTCCGGGATTGCAACCTATGTTGTTGCATTGTTTTGGTGTGCATACGGGCGGCAGTTGGTGAACGCTTAAGATCACTCAGTGTAAAGAGCAGCAGTGTAAAGGCGCGCCGGTTGATACCGTCATGGCGGCTACTTACTGTAATCTTATCTGGCTATAAAGATGTGCTGTATGGGAATCTCATCTTTTCATAGTCCTATTGCGAAAGGCAGGGCTCAGTGGCCTCTCAAGATTGTCCTGAACTTACTATTAGCAAATAATAGGTATAGTCTTAGTCACGGAAGGGTTGCATTAAGATTTGTAGCTTTTACCAGTTATACCATTAGTGCAAATATGATCACCATATGTCCAGCATAAATAACTGATTCCCAGAAGCATTGTTGTAAGGAAAACAATATTACAGAATCACTTGCTGTTGCGCATGGAAAAGGCATTTTTTTCGGGATAATCCATCTAGAAGTAATACATTTAGCTTCCAAAAAGCCATACATTTTTTACCTTACTAAAGTGTTTCACAGAAGTAATAATATATAACTTTTGTATATTCAGATGCGGTGTGCAAAATGTTCTGCCATAATTTTCAACTTTGTTAGAGAGCTGGGTATGGTAATTAGCTCTGTAATATTAGCTAAAAATTGCATTTCATCAGTTATGACACTCTTACGACAAAAGATCGTTATGTAAAGCCCTTGTCTATAGCTCAAAATACATGGACGCAATTCTCTTAAATATCTACCTGGTATGAGTATAACGCAAATATGCAAACTAAGACAAAATTTTCAGCATATTTGTCAGAAAATTTTCTTTTTGAAGTGCTTTTGAAATTCAATTCAATTCTTTTTTATCTACTTGTACTCTGGTTTTTGTTATTGTAATCTTCTCAACAATTATGTCTTGTCCATGTTCAAATATTTTATACATTAAAGTCATATTCACACGATGTGTACTTGAAATACATATAATTGTAGGTATGTACAAATTTCCTTACACATATGAAAGTAAGTCTTAATCTTAATCTAAAACACAAATTTTTATATATACAAAAATAGAAATCTATATAGCAAATGTGAACTTAGTGCAAACATTCTCTTGTAATAATTTGTGTTAGTAAGTGTGTGTATGACTGCGAAAGCTAACAAATACTTTTGGTTCTCGTAATGACATAATTTCAAAGTTAAAAGAATAGGCGGAACCTCTCCTATTAAAATTTGATATTATATTGCACGTAGTTCTATTTATCCGGTTTGTACGAAACTTAGCACACACACTGAGCTCTAAAAAATAATAAATCTTGCATTTAAAAAGCTGGCCTGTCCACGCCCATAAAAGGGTTGTTTTAAATCTGCACACCCACGATTGCCACGAAACTTGGTAAACAGTTTTGCATTCTAGAATGCCATGATTTTGTGCTTAAAGAAAAAAATTTGCGGGGCCATGCCCACTAAAACTTAATACTATATTACACATGCTTCTACTTGACCGATTTTTACGAAACTTGGCACACACCTTGAGATCTGAAAGTGACGAGATTTTTAATAACGAAACGTGGTTGCACATTAAGATTTGAGACATTGGGCATGATCACTCCTTTGAAAATATACAATTAGCACTAAAAATTATAAAACTAAATAACTGTGATAACTAAAATCATAGAATTTGCTAGTCTGAACGCCATGGAATTTGAGTAGCACTACATGTAGCACACATAAAAATGTTTTGTTTAACTAAATCCAAATTATTTTTAGCTTTTTAGAGCTTATTTTTGAATTCTGTTCAATTTTTTTTTTCAGTTGGTTCGCTAATACTAGTGCCTGAAAGAAAAAAAAACCACAAACCATTTAACAAACAGCCAAAAATTCAAATAAGTTCTATAAAGTTTGCAATTTAACACGACTCTTCCCTTAAAGCTTTTCTTTGATATAAAAAAGTCTTGAAGTCAAGTTAAGTTTAAATAAAAAATGTTAACGCTTGCACTTGTGTTTGTTGGGATGCGTGTTGGTATGCTCACATTATAAAACTATTTAATTTTATTTCATGTTCAACAAAGTGCTGATTCTGAATGATTAAAAAAAGCGACTTCAAAGGAATTTTAATTTTAGCACTTACAAAATGAGACGTACAAAATTAGAAGACTAGTGGGTGTTGGGACAGAACTAAGGAGACAAAATCTTTACAGGCCGAAACTTTTTCAAATATAAGCAAGTAGGAGTGCTATATTCTTATAAGCGCTTCACATATGTACGTATTAAGTATAAATATACATATAAGTACATACATACATATTTGTTTTGCTAAAAAATATATCATTTATTTTTTGCTCCATTTTTCGACAAAAGAATTTGGTTCAAAGGTTTTATTTTAGATATTAGCAATAGTTGAATACTTTATTCTGCGCTCTGTTCTAAGGAAATTGTATTAATTGTTTCCTTTTTTAAATGAATGAGGAGAAATTAATTAGAGAGGACTTTAACAAAGATCAAGTTTTGACAATGGCAATTTATTTACCCACATCTGAAGTAACTTAAATGTGTATATAAAGTTTAAGCTTTTGCCATCGTTTGCCATATTGATACCGACACCGAAAACTGAATCAAATAAGTATACGCGTCAAATGAAATATCCCATTACCAATATTGCAAGTTCGCGATTTTAGGTAAACAATTTTTTCCAAAGAATTTTTCGATTTTCTTCAGCAAAAAGGAACAGTTTCAGGGAAAGGATATGGAACGTGTATTTTAATTTATTTTCTAGTTATGACGGTTTTTCAGCAAGACATTTTATATTATCTCCATTAACAAAAAAAATTAACTCGTTACATGCTGTCAACATATGACCATAGATTTGAAACATAATTGTGCCGATAGCATAGTAAGCAACATATAACAGAGCTTCATAAAGAATGCCCCTGCTTATGGTCAAATTAGAAAAAAATATTTTTATTTAGTTACTTTTATATACCAAAAAAGTTTAAATTTTCTAACCCTAGAACCATATATTTGATTTTCCTGAGTCTTAGTACCAGAAAAAAATATATTTTGTTACTTTTGTATACCAAAAAGTTTAAATTTTCCAGCTCTGGAGCTGTGTTTTTTATTTTTCTGATTTTACTACCAACCTGTTTTTTAAGAAAAAGAAAATTTAATTTAACATAATTACTTCTATACAAAAGCTTATATTTTCCAACGCTGGGATTATGCTTTTAGATTTTCTTGGTTCCTTATACTAATCTATTTCTTTCTTTATCATGAAATATATTTAATTTATAGAGAAAAAGAAAAAATTAGTTCTAGTAGGTTACTTTTATGTCCCTAAAAAAGTGCCAACTTTCCAGCCCTGGAATCATCTTTTTGAATTTCTTATATTTTCAATACCAATTGATCTCTTACTGAAATATAAAAGAGGTTTAATTATCAAAAAAAAAATAGTTCAAGCTAGATGCGTTTATTTAAAAAAATAGTTAAAATTTTCCAGCTCTGAAACCGTTATTCTGATTTTGTTGATTTTGAATATCAATATATTTTGAAGCATTTGTGACACACCAGTACAAGGGCAAAGTCGCTAGCTGCTCTGGGAGCTTCGGAAAACCAATTTTTCGTACAGACAGACGGACGGATGGACAGACGGACATCTCTTATTCGTCTTCCCTATTCATAGAAATTACACATGGAATGACAAGCAAAATATCAAAAATTAAATGCATGCTATTGCTTTCTACGAACTTGGTGGTTCTTAAAAAAACTGGTTGTAATATTTACATGGTAATATTTATTTTTAAGCAGTTTCCATAGTGTTTGGATGTTTGCAATTAAATGTAACAGAAAACGAAATACTATAGTTATTCTAAGTTGAGCAAGGAAATAAATACGGTCTTTAAATGCAATCCTTTCTTAAGTCTTATAGAGTTAACAGTCTTTCACGATGGCTGTCTTGAATTCCCAGACATGAAGTCTTCATTTACAATTAAAAATATTTTTAAATTGCTGCTTTTATTATTTTTAACAAAATATGAATTAAATTTGATTAGAATCTAACTGTAGTCTAATTTTTTTTACAAAACAAGGCAAAAAAAAATTATTCAACACATTAAGCATCTTATAATCGTACACAGAAATAACAACTATGCGAACTTGCACAGAAAATGATAAAAAAGATTCAATGGAACGGCCTTAGAAGCCCTAAGCAAACGGTCAGAACGCAAGCTTCAGATTGTTCTTTTTCAATAGAGGCAGGAGGCTAGGGAAAATTGTGCCAAATCTTATACTAAGACAAAACCAAAGACAGAATATGAACAGCATAAAGAAAAAAGCAACACAACATTTTCCATGTATTAAATACAAAACATAAATATTTGACATATTTCTAAAAACCATAAATCACTCAAAAAATGACACAATTTTTGGATTTCCCTCATAATTAGGAAATGAGACGCCAAGATAATGTTCCATTCGTATATGTAAGTATATTTATGTATATTACTTGCAAAATAGCTACATAAGTACCCTGTAGGAAATGTCACTAGTGAATCAGTACTGATACACTATTGACTTTGTCACCAGTACTACTGACAAATTATACCCCATACAATGACTTTTGCTTTAGATATTTAGCATCTGCGTGTCATTGAAAAGCAAATACTGATGTTGGTACTACTGGGTAGGTAGTTCTCTTGGGACCATATAGAGACATTGGAAACAGATAGTCAGTAGTACATTTCAGTAGTTCTAATGATAATGATACTGCATATTCTGTAAATTCACTCACTCAATGTTTCGTCGAATTATTAAAATCAAACACTTACATATGAGTCTGGACTTACAGCAAATTTTAACTGATTCCACAAAATCTCCTACAGGCTCATAAAAATTTCCAATTTATTTATTTGTCTTTCGTAATTTCTTTTGTTTGATTTTTTGAATTATCTTTTAATACATTTATATTTGCCTTTTAAATTGCTTACGTAAGCAAATTTTTATAAACACTTATACTTTACTTGACGCCACTTGTATATTTCAAACAAACCAAAAATCCGTTGACAATGGTATCAAAATATTCGACAAAAGTGGTGACTTGGGGAAACTTAACCCCACGCTTCCTTCAGGGTATCTACTTACATACATCCATACGTATGTATTTATGTGTGAGTAGAATTTGTTTGTTATGCTCGTATGTCGTAAAGAAATAAAATAAACAATTTGTTGTTTTAGATTTAAGGAAAGTTAAAGTAATTGTAAAGGTTAATATAATAAACATAAACAAAATATTAATATTGACAATAATATCATATTTGTTATATTGATAATGTTAGATAATATAAAACACTAAGAATAATAATAATAATAACAGTTGATATAGCTTAGATTCGATTCGGCATTAAAAACCGGAATGCATAATTCGATGAGAGAAGCCAAGTAAACGAAATACAAAATCTACAGGTGAAATACAAAATTCATTATAAAATATCTGAAATGACAACAATTTACACCGTAAAAATTTAAATAATCTAAACGAATTTAAATGGTTCTCATGACTCACACTCCTATCTTTCAAAATACTGACAGACAACTGTTTGTTCATTGCTCCCGAAAGAACTGGCGGAACTGGAACTTACACTAACAAAATAGCATTTAAGATTGTTTCACAGACTATTATACTCTCAAAAGGTTTGGTTTTCTAACACAAGAAAGTCAGCAGCAACACAATACAAGGAAGAATGCAGCAAACATTGTTGAACCAGTCAAAACGGCTTTTGTTTTTGAGCTTTGTTGTTATATTGAAATTTTTTTCAGAGATTCAGTTGGTATAATACATCATTTTATTTGCTCGCTCAAAACGTATTTATGCGGTTTACATAAAATTACTAGAAAAAAATTCATCCAATCCATTGATCATACTGGATTTAGCAAGCAAATTTTGATGTCTTCATTGTCTTCGAATTGTATGAACATTTGTATGTGATTTCGGGAATCAAAAACACTGCAAATGAGACTTTAGTTGACAGGCAGAAATTTTTTTTTCAGCACTGTGCTTCAAATTATACTTAATAAACGACTTTGTATTAGCTATGAACAGAGATGGACTGACATTTAAATACGTGAAAAGTATATTTCCACGTGTAAGTGAGACCCAATCGAAGAAAGGCATATTTGTTGGTCCCCAAATATGAAAAATCTTTTAAGAATTGTTCTATTCTAAGTTAGACAATAAAGAAAGAAAAGCATTTGCAGGTTTCGAAAATGCATGTTACAATTTTCTTGGTAATAGAAGGGCTGCAAATTACGAAGAACTGGTGCACAAGAACTTCTTCTCTCATGTTAACAACTTGGATGCAATGTGTCATTAAAAATATACTTCCTGCATTCACATTTACATATATATTTTTTCGATATTTTTTAGTAATGCTGTGTCTGATGACCATTGTGAAAGGTCCTAAAGAGATTTTGCGTACAATGGAAAAAAATATAACGGCAACTGGGCCTCAAAAATGTTAATTGATTTCTGCTGGGAACTCAGTCGTGAAACAGCAAATAAATCGAATTAGAAAGCGAGATACCAAATAGTAGTGGATTTGTTATATTATACTTATTAGTATTTAATTTCATGTAAGATTTTAATTTATATCATAGAAACCATTTTTGTGTAAGATTTTTGAAAATCAGGGGCCTAATCGTCGCTTTCGATAACAAGCTGATTCGATCACATGTTTTTCAGTTTGAGATTATGGCATTCGATATCGAACCATTTTGTTACATTGTTCGATTGCGAAAGCCAAGCAGCTCGTTATCGAAAGCGACGATTACACCCCAGTATTTTATTTAAATAAGAAAATCTCAAAAACTAGACGTGATGGAATCAATCTGTGAACAGATTTGTATTCAGCAAACTAAATTCCATTGTTCCCGCCTTTTTTTTTTTTTTTTTTTTGCAGAATAGTGTTATTGAAGAAATGGCATATGCCACATAAGACTAGCACTGGTTATCACTTAGAAGACTTTGTGAATTGGCTAAAATGTTTTGATGAAAATAAAATGCAGCTTTTTTTGTTCCTTTTATTTCAATTCATCATTTTAAATGTATAAAACAAGTGAAAATAGCTCTTCTGATTAGAGAAACAACTCCTTTAATATGAATACGAGTACAATGACTGCCATACCAGCACTGGTTGAGAACACTTTTATCAAGAGTATGTGTGATGTTTATAACTGCTCCGTTACGTTTACGTAACGGAACTGTCATTTCCGTTTTAGTCTATGAACTGAAAGTTTTGAAAAGAATGAGCTCTGTGCAAAATTTTAGAGAAGCCAAAAAGTGGCAGCACAAAATTACGGCAATAGCCTTGGAAACACTGGTGTGAGTAGGTGTGTTTGTGTGAGTGGGGATTTAAGACGTATGTATGTGAGGGAAAGTCTTGAAAACAAACTCCGCAAAACAAAGTTAGACATACTGCCAGACCAAGAGACGGTTGAGTAAACAGAAATAAAGAACGTTTAAGCAAAACTTTAAGAAACCATCTAAAATAATGAAAGTTGTTAAAAAAATCATGAGCTAGTGTGTGGGTGGTGGAAAACTTAATTTTTCGTAATGCTTTGTATATATGTGTAACTTGTCGAAATTTTTATGTGTTTGTTCATACATCCTAGTAAACATTTTTGCTGTGAATCAAAGTGCTTCACAAGGATATCTAAGATTTTCTTTATTTAAATTTTGAAGAAGAAAAGCTGTTTGGCAAATTGTACAGATATGTATCTCGATTCAGTAAGTTTTATTATTATATCGTATCCGCTGTCGGTTGAAGTAAAATAACGAAAAAAGCAAGCTCAAATTAATTTACCTTTTTTTAATTCATCCTCGTGCTTTTCGCTTATTTTTTATTATTTTATTTCATTATTGTATGCACGGATGCAACATGATATACAATTAAGTAGTGAGTAAAAATACAGATGTACACTATTGTAAAAAAAAAAATTTGCGCTTCCGCAAACGAATTAATATTACGATTTTCGTTTCGCGAAAGGTTACTGAATCCAAGTAATGATGTTAGACATATCCGAATAATAATAACATCATAAGGGGTGATTTTTTAAGAACTTTCGGATTTTATTTATAAAAAAACAAATAAAATTTATAGAAATATATGACATTTTTATTTGAGTTGGTAGAAAAATCTATATAATTTAATGTTTAGGGATGATTTCGGATATGTCTGAAATGGTTCACACGCTGGGTCCAATTTTAGCATAATATCTCCATCATATCGCCGGTATCTCACGAATAAGTTCTTTAATTGGGCAATTGATTAGCGTGATGTTCTTGCTGAAACCATATGTTAGCGAAGTCCAGCTCTTCCATTTTGGGCAAAAAAAAAAAATTTTAATCCCAAGATTCCGAATAGCCGCCTCAGAAGGTCCTCCAAATTGGCCATAAAATGGAAGAAGTGCACGATGAACTTTATTAACCGAGCATGAATTTTGATAGTAAAAATTTAATCATCTGCAAGCGTTGTTCATTTGTAAGTCGATTCATTGTTAAAACATGTATAACAGTAATATGATGCACGAAAACAGCTGAGTTAGAAAGAAAAGGTATTAGACACGATGCAGATTTTGTTTCAGAATTATGTTCATAAAATATGCAGACCTCTCTTCCGAAAACTTTTGGGATAGACTCCCATATATTTACATATAAGGCAAATAAATGAACATCATTTCTTTAGATATGTTGATGAAATTGCTTAGTGGGTGATCAGAAATCTATATATGTATGTATTTATGTATCTGCGTATGTGAGTCTGCAAACTTGACTTGTGAGACACAACACATTATTTTGCGTTTAACAATTTCTCAAGAAAATACATAAAAGTTTTCATGCTTCTGATATTCATGTTAGAGGATTTTTCCTTTTTCTTTACATATTATGCTTTCTTTTTGTTATTTTTGTTGTATCGTTTGAATTGTTGTATTTCGGTATTGTTGTTGTTACTGCTTTCGCTATTATAGTTCTGCTCGTTCTTTTGTCGTAATTTTTTTTGTTGTAATTTTTATTATTTTAGATCGTGTTTTGTCTTAAGGATGTTTGCACTGCTATTATTGTTCATTACACTAACTACTCATTTAACTTATTTAACATACAAATCTTCATTTAATGGAACACGATTTCGGAAAATAAAATCTTCATTTGTAGTATAAATTTTAAGGGAATACGATGTCGTGCATGTGATATTCCATATTGTGAACTCAAGTGAAGACAAAAACTCATGTGGGTCATTCCAGAATTAATCCAATTTTCACACAATCCAACTATTTTTTAAAATTATGAATCACAACAAATGTTTACTTCAAAATGTTAATTCACAAGACAGCAACAAACTCAAGCACTATATAATGCCTAAAGTAAAGTTGTGTTGACTCTCAGGCAATCAAGCTGAATTGAGAACGACAATAGGGGCTTTCAAACACTCTTCTCGTTAATTTGTATGATCCAATTGTATTTTATTCAAAGAAAAAGCTGTATACAGTCCATACAATTAATAGAATGTAAAATTTGTTGTTACAAGATTGTCTAGAGACGATTTCTGTTTAAATATGGAAATGGCATACTGTACAGTCGAGTTATTTGTTTTTTTTTTATTTCAGTAAAAAGTTTTTTAGAAAATAGAAGTTTATTTAAAATGTGAACGATTAAGGACAAATTTTAAATATTTTCATTTTCTTTAAGTGGCAACAAAATTCTCAGCTGGTTGACTGATCGCATGGAAACTATCATTTTATGGAAATTTTCATAAATATTTCAAGAATCGCTCGCTTTTTTTAGTCCACGCTGTAGGATATTTAATTTTGACCTTAAGCCAGCACTGTGAATAGAGGTTGAATTAAATTTATTTTGTTGTTTTTTTTTAATATATACAAGAAGAAGAAAACACCAGCAACAAGTCGAATGGTTACCATGGACTCTGATGTTGCTTAATTTCATGAGGTTGGCAGTATTCGACGACTCGAACTCCGCTCAAGAGGACTTTCTCTGCATTGAGAGGTTTAAATAAATCTCGGATTAGCTTTAAGTGCAAACTTCATTTCCTAAATTTATATGATTTGATGTGTACTATATATCCGTGTACAAATGCAATTATACATATGCACATGTATTAATACATCATATCGCACTTGGATGTGGCGTTGACTCAAGTAGTTAGCACGTTGACTACAAAACCGAAGGTCTTTAGTCGATCCCTGCCTCCGATAGTCATTAAAATAACAACACCACGCATTTTTTTGATGTGCATTAGTGTCGTTTGTATAATTTATTGTAAGAAAAGTTCTAGAGATGCAGGCATAAGGCATTGGTCACTAAACTATACCGGCTTCAGCGAATGCTAATCCTAATGTAACATCAGAGTGCTCCCCTTCATCGTCGTCGAAGTAAAATTACCAATAAACTGTATACTATAGAGTTTCAAAATTTACTACGCATCATTGACACTAGAGGCGCTAAAAAACTACATTATTAAAAATGTGCAAAAAAAAGAGTGGTAAAAAAAGAATCAAGCTTTCCTCTATTTCTTCCTTCAATACATGCCCTCTCTATCACTATCCTTTTCCTATCACCCTCTTTCACTACCTTCTCTTCAACTTACAGGTAGCAAAGAGGGAACATTGTATTGGACCCAAGTGAGCCTTCCTTAGCAGCCTGCTAACCTAACCCAACCTAATATACATATCGCACTTAATCGACAAGAGGGTATTAACTCAAAATTTTAAAATTTTCAGAAAAGACGAAAAACTGTTTGTGGTTACATTTTAAGAGAATTTGAAAATCCCAATACTTCATAGAAAACAAATACCATTTGGAAATATATTTACAATATTATTATTTTAAAATCGTGCAATTATTGTGGAAGAATAGGGTCACAAATCAAAAAACAATTTAACAATTTTATCATAAAAAGAGTCATATCTCGAATTGAAATCATAAATTCTTTGGCAATAAGAATAATAAATAAATAAAGAGCACTTTTAAGCGTTCAAGTCGATTTTCAGAGGTTTATTATTTCTTTTACAGTTAAATTGGGAAATTATCTGTTACCCTTTATTTTTTTAAGCAATAATAGCTCTACACACTATAAGTAATACATTTAGGTTAAAAGTATAACCTAAATTAAGCTATTATTTCAAATGAGATTAGACGTCTAAAAAAGAGAAGCCGCAACTAATTTTGCTATAACTTCCTGAAAAATCAGACAAATTAATTGATATTTTGACCGGGGTACTTTCGAATATACAAATTACAGAGGTACCATTAATTCAAAATCAGCTTATCCGACTTAAGCACTTTTTCCTTTTTGCCATAGAATTAACAGATTTTACCAATAAAAGAATATTCGGAATACGTTGAAATATTTACGGTAGACAGATATTGCTGCTTTTAGTTGATTTCTTACATACATCGTCGGCTAAGAGTGTAAACCTGCTAACTCCAATTTTTATTTTTATAAGATACGCCTCATCGACTGGCAAACACATTTATTTTAGTTTGAAAGTCTACATGTCGAAAAAATTTAATGTATATGTATGTTTCTTGAATTTTGTTCGTGATAGATCCTTTTTTAAACTTAAAAATATCTTATAGAACATTTAAGTCATTTACCGCAATATTTAGAATTTTCTTATATTTAAAAATGTTGATTGGAGTTCGTTGGTTTAGGGAGAGATGCTTGTGATACGTAAAATAATGTTTTGACGACGATGGTATATTCTACTTAAGAGCTTATGAAAATAATTTTACACAATACACTTGTATACAATAGTGTACATACCCTGAAGGAAACGTGGGGTTAAGTGTCTCCAACTCACCACTTTTGTCGGCTATTTTGGCGACATTGTCAACAGAGAGTCTACTAATAATGTTTTTATTGCGTAGAAAATAGAAAATTTCAGATACACACAACTATTCTTAATGTTTTATTGGTTTGTTGAAAGCAAAATTTAAGTATTTATAAATATTATTTTAAGAAATAAAATTATAAGATTAATATAAATGTATTGAACAATAATTAAAAACATAATACACAAAAAGAAATTAAAAAAAGACAAATAAAATAACAATCCATATTGTATAAAAATAGAAAATGCGAAAATTTAAAAGTTTTAAGTGAAAGATGCCAATTATGGAAACTTTGAAGAATCGTGGGTTTATTGTTATGACGTGGAAACCAAAGCTCAATCATCTCAATGGAAGCTGCCGCACGAACCAAGGGAAAAATCGAAGACGAGCCAAAACACGTGCAAGCAAAGCAGCTGTCAACAATTAACTGAACATTCAAAATGGCCGAAATTGTCGGCATAAGTGAGAGAAATGAGTACCAACACAACGCCACAAAAAATCAAAATTCGAATATACGTAACCCGCGAAAATTCAAAATTCGCGATACGTTTTGAACAAACCTCTACACAAAAAGAAATTAAAAAAAGACAAATAAAATAACCATTCATATTGTATAAAAAAAGGTGCCAATTATGGAAATTTTTGTTTGACCCTGTGGAAGATTTTGTGCCATCTGGTAAAGATTTGTCACATTTTCAGATCCATACGTAAGTGTTTGACTTTACTAATTCAGCGGAACATACAATTTTTAATTTACATATACATATGTATTTAATAGAAATGACAAACAATTTGCTGCAGGTGGTGACAGTGTCTATAGTCTACGGACATTTCCCAAAGTGTGGTGATATCGTCAATAGTAAGTCAGTACAATCTTACCGTTGACATTTTCGCCAAATGGTCCCACAAGAACTACCTAGTCAGTATTGAATCAGTCTACTGGTAGATTTCGTATGACAAGCCTGTGTTAAATGTCAATAGTAGATAGCATTAGTTGGGGTATAATTTGTCAGTAGTACTGGTGACATCGTCAATAGATAATCAGTATAATTTTACTATTGACATTTCCTGCAGGGTACATACATATGTATGTATGTACATATGTGTGGATGTTTATTTAGTCAATCACACTGGTGCTCGCATTACATTTCAAATATGCAGTTCCTTAAATCACAAAATTCCAAGCAAATCGGTAAAAATTCATAAGCATAAAATAAAATTATTTCATTAGATGATAAGGTTTCAAACTGAAGAAACTTTAAGAATTTTATTAATGGTTAGTAGTTCTTTAACGGTATACAATAATAATTGAATCAATTAAATTATTAATTGAAAACATTAATTGGTGAATACTTTTTGCTGTGTATTGTTATAATTGTTGTGTCGTAATAGTACCACCTGCAAATAAAACCTTGTGACAAGATGCTTCAGAATTGACAACTGAATTGTGGTGATGCCAACTTTGAGTTGGTATAGTTATGTGTTTTTAGCGATTCTAATTTTTTGTTATTGGTTTGACGAATGATACATTATAAATTCATCAAAATGCAAAACACCAAAAATATAATGTATTTTGTACATAAATGTATTTTGTAAATTATGTATTTAAAATACAAAATACTTCTACGTCGTATATTTAAAATACAAATACAAAATACGTATTTGTATTTGAAATACGTATTTCAAATACATGTATTTCAAATACTGCCCAACCCTGGGCACAAAACTTTTTTGAAACTCAAAGCTACTGCGGAAAGCAGAAAAAGCAGGAAAGCAGACACTATGAAAGCTATTGTCGACAAAAATCTAGGTTGCACCTCGTTAAAGGTAGCAGCGACTGATCCTGGTGGGTTATAGATAGTTTTTAAGGCTCATTCATGAACATCAACCAGTTTCTTACAACAAAGAAAAAAATTTAAAAACGAATACATTCCCTTATAGTTCTGTTTGAAGCAAACTTTCTTATTCTTCTAACAAAGTAACTGACGGACGGGCTGGACTTATGAATGTTCAGTTTCTATCTTTATAGGAATACATATGTACATATGTATGTATATACATGTACGTGTGTACATTTCTGCTTTTGTTAATGTTGTTATATGTATGTATATATGTTTTTTTTATACATTTACAAGGGTCGCCGTTGTCGTCGTAGTCAGCGCATAAAACGTTAAAACGCAAAACTCGAGCTAACAAAATGCCAAAGAATAAGACAACCAGAACTGAGCTGATACTGACAGGGGCAGCAATGAATTTTTGTTCACTTTCGTGTTGCCTTATTTTTATTTTTATAAATTTTGTGCGAAAAATTGTTATAATATCTACAGTATGTTTAAATGTGTTTATGTCGGTGCTTGTAATGTAATTTTTTTTCGCTTCCTTGGATTTTGTAAAATTTTGTTTGTCGGAACGGGTATGAATAAAATAAACGATGATTTTGAAGTGTGAGTCAATTTGAAGCAATTTAAACGATTTTTTATTAAGTGCAAAATATGCAGGAAATTGGAGCACTTTATTTTTGGGAGTTTAGTTTTAGTAGAGCCAGACATATATACATGCGAACATATATTATATATGTATGTATGCACATGTGTACGTACATACAAATATACCGATATGTATAAGTGTGTATGGATATGAATGTATTTACAACAGTTCTATTCTGAACAGTTGTTTGGAACTTGCGGGAGGAATAACATTATTGTTTCCATCTATTGCAATTTATAATATCTTAAAGCCCGTTGTTACACTTTGCCTTTAAAGCAGAGTTAGTTAGCAAATCGTAACTTTAAATAAAGTGAGTTTTAACTGTTTTTGTTATTGAAACTTTTTTAAAAGATACATATACATATAAGGTGGGCCAAAAATTTTTTCTGTGTAAATGCAAAACTTCGATTTGGTTTTTTGATTATGTTTATTTGAACCTTTAGAATATTATTGGTCAAGTCGAAAAGATGATATAGGCAAAAAAAACCCTAAAAAAAGTCTGGAACGGTTAAATCGGGGGATTTTGCGAGCCAGTGTAAATTGTCAAAACGAGAGATGAGGCGATCCGGGAACACCACGACACGATTATTTCGCGTTCTTGGGGAGTGTATCGCTCCGTGGCTTGTTCACTTGTATTCTACATCTGTCTAGTTCACAAATGTCAAAATAGATTTGACATTGGCCGCCATTTGCAAAAATAAGAGCATCTTCCAATAGGGTGATTTCTTTTGGCCCACCTTGTACTTACATAAGTAATCTTTCTATAATTTTAGCAATACAAAATGGAGAGCGATTATTTGTGAAGTAATAAATTAGTTATCGAAATAAGTAGCGGCGACTAAATACGACTCATTTGTTTGCCTAGATTTACATATTTACATAATTTACATGGAGATTTTTTCAAAGTTTTTGCAGTTTCCAGAGGCCTTTTGGAATTCCTGTTTTTGTGTTCACATCTTACTTACAAATCTTCAAGAAAATCAGGGGAAAAATCACAATACAGGCAAATCTCGGTATAACGAATCTCGCTTTAACGAAAATCCGATAAAACGAACGTCCAGATTTTTTGCATTAACAACCTTATATGGCGAATAATATCCTAACTTTATACTGCATATAACGAATGATGAAGAAAAAATCGAAAAATAAAAAACTAATACTTGCTAAAAACATATTTTTAATATTTGGTTCTTCTTTATATAGCGAATGGTTTGATAAATGTGTGCTCTGTGTGACTAACGGCCAAAAAATATTGAACAAAATCTACAGCAGCAGTGTAAATGCAAAAAAATGTGATACCGTTAGTTTGTATTTGGATGCTTATTTGAAAACAAATTTGCCTTCATTCTTTTTATTGTATTGTATGATGTCTACAATAATAATAATTAAAATAACACTTAAAAAAAACTTTGCGATATAACGAATTTTTCGGTTTAAGGAATGGGCCTGACATTATATCGTTCGTTATACCGGGATTTGCCTGTACTTATAAAAGTGCATGACGAAAGTACATTCACATATAAAAACTGAATGCAACTCTACAACAATGAAAACTAGGCAGAAATTTTTTTTGCAAAATAATTTAAACTTGTCAAAAAAACAACAGAAAAAAATGTGAAGATTAGTGGAAAGTAGAGCTATGAACATTTCTGCAAGAATCCAATGAGAGAAGTCAATCACTTGAACATTTTATGTAATAAACTGTTCAAAATTTAGTCTAAAACATTTATACATAATGTCACATAAAGTTGATCTGTGAAGTTACAATGTAATTCACGATCCAGAGTATGAAATTTTTAAGCCTTCATTCGCGTCCACACATCGAAATTTTTTTTAAAGAAATTAAATTTCTTAACCCCTGACCAAAATAAGGGGTGTTACAAGTTTCCGTGTATTTGTGTGTCTGTCCGAGTCCACGTGCAGACCAAATGGCTGGACCAATTTATATTTATTTTTTTTTTCTGCTTGAAAGGTGACTTGAAAATCGGCCTAGCCGTTTAGAAGATATCACATCTTTTCTTGACATATCGGGGGTTTTTTAAATGTTTAATTTTTGTTAACATGTAGTTTACTTTAAAACATTATGTTCCCATTTTTTTCTGACAAAATGTAATAGCAAAAGTAATAACAAAATGTATAAGTTAAATAAAAAATTCATGTTCTTACGCGTAAAGTGGAACACAAAGATAATTCTGATGTTGGTATGTTTGGAATCCAAAAGAAAGGACTTAAGGTTAAATTTGGAAACTTCCATTTAATATATTTTATTTTATTAAAGAAATATAAAGTAAAACCATGAAAGAAATTCAGTCATTTCAACACACAAAAAAGTAATATGAGTAGTTTTGTAATATCAATTAAAATATTTGTATATCAATTATAAAATTAATTAAATTTTCACCTATAAACAATTTGATAATATCAATTAATTTTTCATACTTAAATTAATTAATACAATTAAAAATTTAATTGAATCAATTAAACTCTTAACCGAAAACTTTAATTGGTGAATACTTTATTCTGTGAATTCTGTCATTTCATATTGCAACTGCTTAAAGCGAAGCTCACACTCAAAGTGGGACACTACAATTTTCATTTTTGTATTTAGTGCTAAATACATTTTTAACACTTAATTGACTTTCCCATCGCTTGATATCACAGCTTGAAGACGTCGTGCTGTTTTTTATAATTCGGGTTCAATACTATACTATTCTTCGGTTACGATATCCTTTAGAGTGTAAAAACCCTTTGCCCGTTTTAATTAAATCAGCCCCTGGTGACGGGGGAGAAGTTTCAATACCTTTTGGCAATTATAAAGTAGTCAATTTAGTGCGTTCCAAGACTTATTGTTCGTGTCGCTATCCGGGTAGGATACGAAGTAGCTTTTATACCAAGATTTTCAGCACTTTTCACCACGTTTTCTTTAAGAATGTCAATCTAATACTCCAAATCTATAATTCCGTTTACAAAATGTATTTTAACAACTCCATAAGATGACATATACGCCGATGTAATGAGAGCATCACCACAGTCATTCTCTGGTAGTTCAGCACGAGAATTGTGCCAAAAGCATAGTTTTGCGCATATGAAGATTACAGGGATGACACTAACTCCAAACCAGATAACACAACTTAAGCCGCATTGGAATGTTATGGTGCCAAAGTGTTTATAGCGAAGATATGTTATATTTTTTGGATGAAAAGTGCAATGCCTAGAGCCGGTTTCCACGCTATCAGTGCAATTTTTACGCACATTTGATTTTTTATGGGTGGTCTTATGTATACAAATTTGTATGTGTAATAGGCTTAGATGTTAAGAACAACATCCGATTTTCACTTAACTCTGCCTTTTACTTCCAGTTAAAGTAGTCCCCCAAAAAAAATTAAGGTGTACATGTGTATTTAATTAAAAATTTGAGCAAAAAATAAAGTTTAAACACATTGTTTGTGTTAAAATGAATAAACAACTGTTTTGTTTTGGATTTTTATTGTTTCTCATATTGCAAATATGCATGTTGTTTGTATATGTATATAAATAGTATACATATATATGCTTATGTACATACATGCATATGTATGTGCGTACGTAGATACACTTATGCTTATATACCAAGATTAGGGAGGTAACGAACCCTGCAGAAACTGCGAATAGTGAAATTTTACTGATTTACTAGTGGCATTGTCAGTATTACTACTGACCAGATGTATCCCAACCAATTTAATCATCTATTGACATTTAACATTAGCTTGTCATTGAAAATCCACCACTAGACTGTAGCACTATTTACTAAGTAGTTTTTTTTTGGGACCACATAGAGACATTGGCACCAAAGATTTACTAGTAAATTTTAGGTTCTCTAGTCTACAAAATCGATATTTCCTCGCTCTATGTCAATAGTAAAATTATAGCGATTTACTAGCGATATTGTCAATAGTACTACTGAATAGGTGTACCCCAGCCAATGTAATCATTTATTGACATATAACATGGGATTGTCATTGAAGATCTACCAGTAGACTTAAGAACTATTCCATGATACAATTATACAAGGTACTTGCACGACTACAACAAAATTGCAACACCAAGAAACACACGCATTTTGTTGGTAGAAACAAACAGAATTTAGTCAAAAACAGATGTCTTTTGTTGTTAAAAATAACAATTACAGGGTAACTAAAGTACAATTGTAGACGCGGCATTCATGAATGATTATAATCATTCAGTGTTGCCAATATGTGTTTAATATACAAAGTGTGTAATTTCTACTCACATGCGTAGGCCTATAATTAGATTCATGTATAATCTGTGTGTAATTCTACTTTGACTTCTATTTTTGTTTAATTTTGTTTTAATTTTAACCTACACAAAGGATGTGTATTGTAATTTTCTTCAATGTGTAAATGGAGACACAGCCACATGCAAATTCATTGGCAACACTGTAATCATTTTATTCACACACATACACTAACATTTTTGCGGCTTGTAAACAAAGTTTGACAAATTTCTGCATTGTATACATTAACAGGCTGGGCTTGTGCAAGTACCTTGTATAATTGTATCATGTACTATTCTTTTACGACCATATTGACACATTTGAACCAAAGATTCACTAGTACATTTTAGTGCCGCTCATCTACAATTTCATAATGTTGGGGCAACAAACTTAAACACATACATACATGTGTATTTATTTTAACATTATTGCACAGAATAATGAAAAATAAAACCAAACTATTGACACGTTAATTGACAATGTCACCAGAAATACACTAGAACTGTTGTTTCTAAAGTATCTCTACTCGCGCATAAAAGGAAAGTTGTGGACATTTCAACTAGTGCAATTGTCGCTATAGAAAACAGTGTTGACATAGAGACTAAGTTACGAAAATAGTTTTCGATTAACAAACGTCAAAAGCCCGAAAATGATTTTAAGCGAGTACATACGAAAATATCCACAGACGTTCTTGCAAGTAAGCATTCTACGGGCCAAATTTACATTCATTAGTTAATTATTAGTAAACTAAAATGATAACTATTGTTTTACTAATACTTCATACTCACAGTGTATTGTTTAACTAAATTTCTTACGAGTAATGTGAGCAAAAAATTGTAACCCTGTCAAACTTTTAACTTGCTGTATTGGCAGCTCTGCTATAGCATATGGTTTTTGCTTAAATTTTTACTATTTTTTCTTAAAAATTTATAAAACAGTGCTCGCTTGTCTAACTTTACCGTGCAAACTATTGAATTAGTGCTGAAATTGGTTCGGGAAAACTAAAATATAAAAGAAAATAAAACTATTGCTATTAGTTAACTAGTGACTGTGAATTTGGGCCTAAGCGAAGTTTGCATAAGTATCAAAATTAAACCAAAATTAAGCGGTGTTTGAAAATATTTTTAATTTAAAAAAAAGGCAAATTTTGATTTGTGCTAAAATATTTTCTACTTAGGGCCAAAGTACGACATTGCCTAACATTTTGTAAATTTTTTAATGTATTGCAACTACTCGCTTTCGCATTCGCAAAAATTAAAACTTATTATTCGCTTTCGCTAACCTGACATTCGCTACCTCCTTAATACATACATATGTATTTTCATATCGCACACTAAATCAAAGAAACTCACACCTCAAAAGAGTACCACATTTTTAGAAGTGGTAAAAAGTGTAGACACTACACAAGTGACTCAAGCATGTAAGATATAAATAGGCACAATGTTATTTTATGTTGTTTAGGAAGACTGTGTGTGTTGCATAAGCAATTTTTGCGGACTTTAAATATTTGTTCAATGAACTGGTTTATGAAATAAACAAAACCATTTTAATCAATTTGAGTTGTGACTGTTCATGGTTCAGTGTGCGATATGTACATATTTGTTTGTTCGCATTTAGTCAGTTATTTGTGCCCAATTCTCAAGTTGAAATAAAAATTCTAAGAAATAACAAAGTAAAAAGATACAAATACAAAAATATTAGCTAAATGTGTACATATGTATGTACATATGTACATACATATGTATTTATACAAAAATACAAACTCCAAGGAACTGCAAAAACAATAAACGGACAGCTGTAGCACGAACAACAACAACGTCTACCAAAGTCAACCTAAAAACCCTAAAAAACAGACGACAGCCATAAAAATAAAGAAAAAAATTGAAAACGAGAACTTTGACATTTTAGTTTGTTCGTTAGTGCAAAACAACAAAAATAACACTGACATGATATTCTTAGAAAGTTTAAAACAAAATTAAAAAAAATATATTTTTCTTCTTTTTGAAAACAAAAATATTTAGGAAAAATGTGTTCAAAAAATTTATTTAAATTTTAATATAAAAATAAGAAAAAATTTTACGTAGTTCAAGTTAAACAAGTTGAAAAGGAAGTTTGTGTCAAAGCATAGTTACAGGGTACGAAGCGTAAACTGCCGGCCCAATATCAAACTTCCACTAACCAACAAACACATGTACACACACACATACACTTTGTGTGTGTGTGTGTTTTGAAAGTGTGAATTCCTTTTATTAAAAAGAAATTTTTCTTTACAAAAAGTGGTTTTCGAGTGTTACACCAACTGAAGGGGCAATACAACAAGTTGCTTCAGTGCCTTACTTTTACAGACATCACTTTAATAACCATCAATTTATTAGTTTTAATAATTATACACAAGCATATGTAGAAAACAAATATCTGGTCCACAGGCCGCTGTTGTGACACCTAAAACATATATTGATTGCTGGTAACTTAATTTAATCTAAGCTTTCTAAGAACGAAAGCTATGAATGAAAATCTGGTTTTGTTTTATTTCGCAAAGCAACGAAGAATTTTCGCCAGTCTACTTTTCCTCAAAGAAGAGTCTATCTTGAAATAACCAGAGAGAAAAGTACAAAATAATTAATCATTCTTAAATTCTTTCCGTAGAAATTAAAGATGTTATTATAGGAAAATGGTGCCGAACTCATGTCCGACGAAGCAAGATAAACTCTCTTTACGTAGACTAAGAGAAAAAACATTAATTCAGCTAATGAAGTAGCATCATTAATAATTCTTCATTGTACGAATGAAATTTTTCATTACCTTATAGAAAGTTTCCATTATATACACGAAATTCTTCGTTGATACAATGAAATCTTACGTTAACTCGCTATTAATCACAAAATTCATTTGTCCTTTCAGTGTATGTACACTATTTCATTTGTCTTTGTTTGTTTTTGTTCATACTTCACAGACTTATGCTGAGTACACACTATGGTATTTTGTGACATCGCAATAGTATGACAACGTTGATCATATCCAATAATTTTTATTGTGTGGCATTTCTTGCCATCTTAAAAACATAATGTGATCGGCGTTGCACACATTTTGAAAATGACAACACAAGAAATTCCAGAAGTGTACTGTGCATTAGTATTCAATTGCTTCAGTCCAATGCTTTGACTTTGATACTTAAATAATATAAATATGTGTTAATTTATTATTCTTGATCATATTTTAAAAAACATTGCTTCTGTAGGTTCGAATATTTACAATTAAATAAAAAAATCCCAAGTGCAAAATTATTATCAAATCAGAACACTTTATTACTCAACACTGATGTTAAGGTCTTTTAAAACACACAATGTTTAATAAATTACTTCGGGAATACCATGATATTACCTTCGCTGTTCATTACACCACAACATATAACAAAGCTTCCAGAAGAATGTCATCAAAACTCAGAAAAGCTCAACACATTCAGCAGATTCAACAGATTCTCGATACTGGCTTACGATCATGTCAGCAGTTCGTGTTGCCATTAACTCCGTTGAATTGTATGTACATATGTGGAGTCATTATAGCTGTTGTTTGTATTTTTCGTCCACATCGGCTGTTGTGTTTGTATGGTTGTACATTTCTTAAGACGAAGAATATATAACATAATAATAGTTGTTGTTATGCTTTTAGCGTTTACCTCACAAAGTTTGCTTTACAAAGCCTTAATTCAGCTGTGTGAGAATTAACTTCTCTTTCTTTCTGTCTCCCAGGTGATTTAAGACTTTGTAAATTAAACTTTGTGTGTCTACAAGGGGTGTATTTTTGATATTCAGCAATTCATTTCTTGATTATTCCCATTGTTTAGAGAACCTTTATGTTTTTTTTTAAGAGAACTCTTATGTATCTGGGATTTTCACGTATGTATGTTTTCGTAGAAACATAATTAAAAAAGTAAGCTTTAGTTTAAGCAAATATCTCCATTAGACAACAAAAAAATTGTTTACGCAGGAGTATAGAAAAATTTAATTGGTTTGGCCTCTTGTTTTTGTTCTTATTGATTGCACTCTCTTTAATTTTCAAAGGCAAATCAAAAAAATTATACATACCCGTACATCATCATGAAGAAGAAAAAGTTTTAAAATTTTAAGCACAAATTTACAGTCTTTAGTTAACTAATGAAGGTGGTTTAATCCATGAAATTTATAACAAAAATCGTTAGTTAAACCACGGGAGTTAGTTAACTTTAGACTGTGAATTTGTACCTTATAATACTATTACCCTGCCTTAAAAGTGTCACCTGTTATTTTTATACTTACGTACTACTTTCGTTTAGTTAAGCACCAATTAAAAAATAAGTGTAGCATACATAAGAAAATATTTTTGTTTGCAAGTATATAATTGTATTTACTTATGTATTAACCTGGTTGTAATTATCACATGCCTCTTGTTATGCGAGCTTGTAATATTTGCACCCAAAAGCATTTTGCAATAAAAAACCTGGTGGCCAGTCAACAGAGCATTGCGAAAATTTGCTTTGTAATTTAAATTATGTTTTCACTTCATTGTTATTTTATATTTTTTCTTCTTTTTGTGCTGCACATATGTATGTACATGGAACAAAAAAAAATAATTGCCTTTGTTTAATTAGTAAGTTTACAGAAAAATTATTGTTTGTTAAGTCAAGTCAAAGATTTTATTTCATACTAGATAAAACTTAAAGATAAAAATATACATATAAATATAAATCTTCTATCAAATTAATAATAACCAAATAGTTTTTTTTAAGTTGGAAACACGATCATTAGTTTAACTAAATAGACTTAAATTACAAGGTATTTATTAATGAGTTAATTTATCTCTCTGTTAAAACAGAAGTAAGGAAAAGTTGTTTTAATTTATAAAAAAGTTTTTATTAGCGATAACGCCCTCATTTTGAGAAAGTGTTTCTTAACATAAGCGAAACTTTATTTAACAATTCTTAGCAGACTGCATAAACTGCAAATAAGCCTTTTTTACAGATATCACTTCTGTGCAAAAAACAAAACATTGTTTACTTTTATTCGAACTGCATTGAATTTTTAAGTCTAAGTGCATTTTTATTGTCTTCTGAAAAATTACATTTAAAACAAAAATTTCCCTTCTATCAAATGATTTGAAGAAAATGCTGAACTAGAGCCTGACTAAGAAATTATTCATTCTGCAAAAAGTGTCAACTGTGTACTATAACCATCATGATTATGACGGCTGGCGTTCATCACACAGTGAGTACAACTACAACAATAGTGTGGATGACAGTATGGTGAGAAGATCTTCGAAACTGCAATAGTGTAAAATTAACGACCCAACGGCCACATTTACAGGTTGTAGAGTTGTTTAAAAATCAAAGGAAGAAATGGATTTTTAATTTTCGAAAATAGAGTTTTCATCATAAATACTCGAATTTCGTCGTTTGTTAACCATTTTCTCGATATTTTATGTAAGTGGGCTCGCATGTATGTAAGCATCTCACAAGGGATGGAAAGAAAATTTGCCCCAGATAGTGAATCGATTCGGTTCAGTGAATTTGGAAAATTTTCCCAAATTTGTTCTTTTTTTATTTTTAAACTACTTAGGGCCAAATTCACAGTCATGAGTTAATTATTAGTAAACTAAAATGATAACTATTGTTTAACTTATACTTTATATTCACAGTTTATTGTTTAATTGAAGTTCTTAATATGGGCAAAGAATGGTAACCCTATCAAATTATCAAGTTTCACTATTGGCAGCTCTAGTACAGCATATGTTTTTTGTTTACATTTGTTATATTCTTTCTTAAAAAGTGACAAAACAGTGCTCGCTCTTCCAACTTTACCATACATGACATTAAATTAGTGCTGAAATTGGTTGGGAAAAACCAAAATATAATAGAAATTAAAAAATAAGGCAAGGAATATGCTTGGCAACGTATGTGTGCAAAACAAAAATTCAAAAATTTTCACAAAACAACAAAATAATAAAGTTTACAACGAATCAGCTGTTGTCTAACTACTTATTAACTATTGGCATTTGGTGGTTTAACTAATGGTAAACAAAGAGCTGTGAATCAAATATTATTGGTTAAGCTATTGCTATTAGTTAACTAATGACTGTGAATTTTGGCCTTAGCCGGCCAAATTCAAAATCATCTCTTAACCTCAAAAGACCCACCGACTGATGGCAATTTGACTAAAATAGTTCGAGAGAATGTATATCGGATGCCACGAAATCGACCAATACCTTTAGCTTAGCAGGAAGTTTCAGGGATGCCTGCAAAATCGATTGCCATATTTATTTTTTTTTATTATTATTTTTTAAATATCCATCTAACATTGTGCGCGAAATCCTATCAGAAAAAAAGGAAGCTTAGCATAAATTAGCATTAAATAACATCACGTGAATATAAAAATATGGAACATCTGAGAAAATTTATGCCTCCCAATTATATTATTTCATTGACTCGGGTGGGAAATTGTAGGAAGTGTAATTTTTTATCAACAATTTTGAATGGGAACCTACATACAGTGCTATTGCAACAGTGTATATTATATGATTGTGTTTTCCTCCTAATAATTCTTTCGTCATTTGTCTTTTTAAAGCCAATATGTTCACAATAATTTCGATGGTCAGCATTTTGATCAGCATATTAGCAATCTAATAGCGAACCAATATTATTTCACCTCGCTTGGTGGATCATTGTAATGTTCCACTCCATACTTTGAATGAAAAATGTGAGCGTTTAATTTTTTAAAGTTTAAAGTTTCCCCTTTGTCCAAATATCGCAATGTCTTCAATAAAATTAAAAAGAAAACAAAAAGAAATTAATGTCAAATATTAAACTGAATGAATCTAGGAACGTATTTTATAACTGCAGTATCGTGGAGTATACATATGTATGCATACAAATTATTTTTACAGATCAGGATCAAACTTCTCTTGAATTGATATGTTACTAATTATCAGAGACTGTTGTTTCATGCAAATGCATATGTGTTTTTCCCTGACAATGGCAAAAGCGAAACATCGTTGCGAAACAAAGAGTTTGGGTAAATAATAATAAATTTCTTGAATGTTTAATTAAGATTTTATTTTTCATTTTGCCTTAAAAATACTTTTATTGTTATCCGACGGATTTCTAATTGCATAAGGGTGTAGAAAAATAAAATAGATTCATATTGAATAAAAAAAGGATAGCTAGAAGAGAATGGCAACAACACAGATCACCCCTAAATAAAATCAGACGCAAAGAATGTACTAAACGACTTAAAGAGTTGCTATCGTCGGAAAAAACTGCATTACTGGTAAAATATTTAGAAGATCTCGATGTCACGCCAGCATCTAATTACTCGTTATGGCGCGCTACTAGAAATCTTAAAGACCCGTTGAGCTGAAATCACCACTGCGCACTTCGACCGGAGGATGGGCCAGAAGCGATAGTGAGAAAGGTAACTTATTTGCTGAGCATTTAAAATCTGTATTCACTCCCTATTCATGTACGGGTGCTGTTGATTTGCAGAGTGTAGTTTCCCTCCCCTCTCGTCCTTTAAAGGTTAAGCTGCGTGAAGTACAAAAAATAATTGCTGAACTCAACCCGAAGAAAGCTCCAGGTATTGATGCAATTAGTAACAATATGCTGATGAATTTGCCTCTAATTGCAATAAGAATCCTGCTATTTATTTTTAATGCCATTTTACGAATGCAGTATTTTCCACATAACTGGAAACTTGCGAAGATCAAAATGATTCCAAATCCGGGCAACGATCATACCAAGGCTGTGTCATATAGGCCTATAAGTTTACTATCAACAATCTCAAAGCTTTTCGAAAAGCTGCTCATGACTAAATTTTCCAAAATTTTTGCTGATAATGGGTGCATCCCTGACCACCAATTTGGTTTTAGAAGTCAGCATAGCACAATTGAGCAAACGCATAGATTGGTTCAATTTATAAGGAAGACATTTGAAGAAAAGAAGTATTGTTCTGCCCTCTTCATTGATGTTTCTCAGGCATTTGACAAAGTATGGCACGAAGGACTAGTTTTAAAATTTAAGACATATCTGCCAATAAACATACAAACACTTTTGGAAAGTTATATTACTGATAGGAAGTTCACTGTTGTGGAAGGAGACTTCATGAGTGTGCCCGAGTCTATATCTTCTGGTGTCCCACAGCGTAGTATTTTAGGGCCAATCTTGTATTTAATATATACTTGTGATATGCATGTGAGCAATAATATCCATACCTCTACAATTGCCGATGATACAGCCTGTATGAGTATGCATGAAACCCCTTATGAGGCATCCCGAAATCTCCAGAAACATATTAGCCAGCTGGAAATATGGTTGAACTTATGGAGAATTAAAGTAAATGAGCAAAAGTGTGTCCATATAACCTTTACATTAAGAAGAGATACTTGCTATCCCACACAGAAAAAAAAGATTTGTAAATACAATTAATTTATTTGTGAATACAATTAAAATATTATTTAAAAAGGCACCTACAACGATTTTTGTAAATACAAACACACATTTGTAACATCAGAAAACAAAATCAACTCAATTATTTCCAATTAAAATGATTGTATTATTGACAATTGAGTTGTTAACGAAAAACAAAAATTTTTAATGAATTTGTTTTTCAAATTCTAATGTGTGTTTTTTGTTTGTTTTTTTTTTAAGTTTTATTTAGAATTTGGTTTCTTGTTAAATTTTAAAGTTATTTATTTTTCCACACAACCTTCGAAACTAAATGTGTTTGGGATGAGTCGAACCGACAATCTCTTGACTAATAGACTAACGTGCTTACCAGTCAGCTAAAGAGCAAATCGTTTTGATCATGCAAATAATGAATACACGCAAACATGATTTCTATGTTTCTTCTACATGTGCGCTTTGCGTTGATATAATTTAAAAATAACTTTGTTGAGTGAAAAAAAACAATCCACGACGTTTTCCGGCTTCTTGTCGGAATTCACACGTATACCACACGAGCATTCAAAAAATACAACAACAATTGTTGGGTCAATCAACAAGCAAGATAAACAAAGAAATTAAATTAAATGATATTTTAAAATGCGCGGTATTGTTAAATATTGTATTAAATTAATGACAAATATTGTTGAAATTAAAATTTTTTTTTAATAACATGGTTTTGTTGAACATAATTCTTGTCTATTTTTTTCTGTGCATTCGAATCAACAATCAAAGTATTCCTCAACATTCTCAAGTGAAATACCTTGGCATACACCATGATCGAAGGTTTACATGGAAACATCATATTGACTCTAAACTAACTCAAAGGAAACTTAAGTTAACTCAAATACATTGGTTGATTGACAGAAATTCAACACTCAGCCTAGACTGCAAACTGTTAATATATAAGTCGCTTGTGAAACCAATATGTGACAGCGCATAGAGAAAAGGACATAAGGGTAAAAAAAAATCAATTTTCACTTTTTTTTTTGATGTGGACAACATCTGAGCATCGAATGAGACTGATCCCATGCCCGAAAAGTGTTCCCTCCCAGAGATATACGCGTTTTATGATGTGATGGTACACCCAAAGATACACGTATTTAAATCTTTAAAATGGCTCTCCTGAACAAAACCTGTTTTTACCCTTAGGTCCCTTTCTATTTTGCGCGTCACATATGGTGCTACGGAATTCAGCTATGGGGCACTGCTTCAGCTTCCAATGTAGATAGAATCCAACGAAGACAGAACAAAGTTTTACGTTTTATAACATCGGCTCCATGGTATATTAAAAATTCAAATTCACATCGTGATTTAAATATGACACTACTGACTGAAGAAATTGCAAAATACTCAGGCAAGCACTTAACAAAACTCGAGTCCCATCCTAATCCCCTTGCTCGTAACATCTTGAATTTTACTGGACACATCCGCTTAAAAAAGAGGGACACTACGGCTCTAATACTCAACACTCCAGATGGAGCTCCTTGAATATACTTTTATTTTTATTTTTTCTTCGCTTAGCACGACTCTTATGTATCATTAATTTACTATCACTAAGTTTACGTCCGACATTGGTCGGGCCTAATTAATTATATTTAGATACAAGATTTGAACACTTATTGTCAGTTCATATCTGAAGATACAATAAATAAATATGTACAAAAATAAAAATATTGAATAAAAATTATTTGCTGGGTTTTGTATAAGTTTCTAAAGGTATGGTCACACTTGGGCAAACATTTGCCCAAAAAACGTGACCAATAAATATTAGTGAAAAACATTTTGATTCAGCACGTGTTTCTTAAGTTAAACAGTTTCATAAACAACTAATAGAGAATGTGATAGAATCCAACATTATTGGAAACTATTTAATTTAACAAACACGTCTCTGAATTGAAAGCTTCTTTATTAATATTTAGGGGTTACGTTTTTTGGACAAATATTTATTTGCCCAAGTGTGACCATAACTTAAGCCTACTGCCCTTATTTTGGTTTTATGATTTTCAAAAATATTATTATTTGTGAATATTCTAATAGTTTTTAGAAGTTTGTGCATAAGATAAGAGGTTTGTGACTCAAAATGTGTGTTTGAAGTCTACTGACGATTTGTTTAATCAACAAAGAAATGCATATAGGCATCGCTTAACCACCAGCAAATAAATTTTACTTTATTAATTAATGTGATTTTCTAACGAAGAGAACAAAAATTAAACTAAAGTTTTGGCTGGGGGAAATGCCGCATATTTATATGCACCCGAACATTTCTCCTTTTCAAACTCATTTATAATTTAAATTTTTATTTATTTTTTTTTCTTTAATTGATAAACAATTTTTTTTGTGCCTTTTTGTGACGCGAGCTAAGCAAACGACTGCTTCAAATATACAGCAATTTTTTTGCCGTCCTCAAAAAAAAAACAAAAAAAAAATTAATAAGCCTGTTGGATCTCCGTTATGAGAGTTTTCACTGTATCTTAATTATAGTTACAGCAGTAAGGTAACCAGTTTTTAGAAATGCAGAATATTTCTTTGCATATGAGGGTAGTCTATTATATTATCGCACAGTTTTAATTTTAGGTTCAAGCTGTTAATTACCTAATTTACATATTTTGGATACATCTGTATCATTCTTATAATTTCCAAGGCTAATAAAGCAGTTTGGTATTTTTACCTACAAAAATTCATTCTGTAAATTTAATTAAGAACAAGAATTAATGCAAATAATACAAAAGTAAAGCTTTTGCTATTCTTGCTTGTTCTCTCACGCTAACTTGCTGGAGCACATTATTTTAGTTTTTTAGATTTAAAATGGTTTAACAAATTACTGATTAAAATTCTTTTCTTAATATTTTCAGTGAAAAAACAAACGACTATGTATGTATGTAGGTACAAAGTGTCTTTAATATTTTTATAATTTTGAAATGTACTAACGTTCATAAAAAAAGCCTTAAAGTAACTGAAGCATATAAGCTTTTAATGCCTGCTAGAAATGGGCCTACGTTCAGACGCTGCTTAAAAATGCGAAGCCCTGGAAAAATTAACATAAAACTTCTCAGGGAACTGCAAGCAGTGAAGCATGAAAATAATTGCAATATGTATGTATAATATTTATGTAATTATGTATGTATGTACATATTTTTAAAAGTGGCAGAAGACTACAAAAATTTATAAATTTTCTTCCGACGGTAAATTATTTTGGATTTTTTTTTTAATTTTTAACAGCACTCTGTTGCTTTAAAGCTAATAATATGCATATAATGTATGCATACATATGTATATAAATAGTACATTTATGTACATACTACATATGTATGTAAGTATGTATATATGTATATCTACGTACATACATTTAGCTTGACTGAGTGTTTTTTTGTTTTCTTCCACAAACATTTTTGCCAGTTCCAAATTAAAATCACACAACAAAATTTTACGTTTTTGTTCTTGTTGTTTGCCTTAAATACCCAGAAAAATGAATAATGGCTGCTTTTTTCCTACTCGACCTCCATAAAACACACATCCGTCGAATCGCATTGATCAACCCATAAATATATAACACACTCTCAAACATTCCTTTCTTTTAAGCAGGCAGATACACACACATTCTCACTCATTTCACTTAACACTCACACGCACAGCAAATTTTACACTAAGAGAGAGAAAAAGAATGAGTAACATGGCAACGAGTAAACAACAACTATGGAAATATAGCCGGAATATTTTTTGCCATTGATTGCCGTCGGCAAAAACGGGAAAAAAAATTTAGCAACGACTGTTTTGTTGTAGACAGACAGCTGCTGCCGTTGTTGCATTTGCCTCGAATGGTAGAACTTCAATTAATTTCTGCTCCCTAAGCCAACATCCAACAGACTGAATTTTTTGTTCATCTTTGGACATTGTTGATGGTGAGTTATAAAACTAAAAATTTTTAAAACTACTCTCGTGCTCTTCTTATGAACCCTGCAATAATGTTAATATCCCTATTTACCGTTGTCCGTGAGTAAACCGGTGAATATGCTATGTGAGTTAATGTCAAAATGTGTAATTATTTTATTGTTTGTCTCTTTTGCACATCTTTCCAAGAAATAACTGTTTAGCTTATGCATCACTCAATCAGCTGTTTCCCGCCAAAGCGGTTTTCTGCTCTTAAATTTAAGAGAGTGACTATGGTTTGATGTGTGCAACTGGAAATGAGCTGATAAAAATTTTAAGAGCATTATTTGCACTGGAATGCTTAGACCAGCGTTGCCAAGACTCTTGAAACCAAATCACCTCTCGACCCAAAACAAATTATCTTTTGAACAATAAAATATTCAAATTTGTGTTTCATTTACAGATGTGAGTGTGCGTGTTATCGAAAAGGTAGTTGTTTAGGGACCATATCGCTCCTTTAGTGCAACGTAACTCAAAAAAACTAGTTCGCCACCAAACGAGTTTAAAGTTTTCAACTTACACACAACTTAATGGAAAAAGAAAATTTTATTTTTCTCTCAAGAGCTTAGTAAACAAGATATTTATAATCTACACTTTTGCTTAGGAAATTTCATTCATATTTTGTTTATATGTGTTTTATTAGGAAAATATATAAAGAAGGAACTAATGCATAAAAAACATACAAGAAGTGGAGTTAATTCATTCAGCATTACCAGAAAATTGGGATTTTGTTTGTCATATCTATCAATTATAAATCAAAAATGCAATACTACGTTGAATTAGTAAAATGAAGTACTTCTACACGTAGAGATCTAACTGACAAATCTATAACTGCTGGCACAAAATCATCACATCAGCTAAACAAAATTAGCATAATTGACACTTTCTCTTCAAGAGATTTAATTTGCACATTTATTATTTTTATACAATATGTATTGTTTATTTTATTTATTTTTTTGTAATTTCTTTTTATTTGATTTTTCAAATTATTGTTTAATACATTCCTATTAATTTATTGTATTGATTTCGCAAACTAATTTATATAACTTAAATTTGATTGACGTCACTTTTATTTTCAACAAATCAATAAAACGATAAAAATAACATACATATCTGACAAAATATTTTTAAGCTTCTAAAACCAAATTCTTATGTAGATGCACACTTGACAATATCCCCAAAAAACATTTTTAACCCACGCTTCCTTCAGGGTTATGTTTCGTTTATAAGGAATAACGTTCTAAAGCAGTCGTCTATTTCATTTTGACGTATACATGGATATATCCGAAAAAATATTGTACATACATACATAAATACAAATATCTAAAACCAGAAAAACTGAAAACTCCTTTTTTATCGTTCGTAAGAAAATGGTTTTTTAAGAACGTATGCATTTGTTTAATTTCTAAAATCAGGCTTTTAAAAAGTTTATATTTTAAAAAGTAAAATTCCGGGAGATAACTTTTAAGGGACAAATTACAGCAAAGAAAATTGTAATTATTCTGGCAAACACTAGCAGAATGGAACAGCATGCAAAAAAATAATTTTTTTTGGTGAAGTTTATTTCTTAAAAAATATCACAGGAAATTTGTATTCCCCAAAAGACGAATTTAAGCCCAATTGAATCAAGTAATGAAACAAAAATACGAGTAAATTCGAACAGAAGTCAAACACTGACTAAAGTTATTATTTTTGGTTGCAAAACCTTTGACACATACACATAGTCAAAACAAAGTTACTTTAAAAATTTGCAATCAATACTGGTTTAAAACTCTTGCAGTCTTATTTATAAAAATTATTAAGGCTTCATAAAAGCTTAATAAGAAAAATTTTGTATGAAATTTTTTTAAAAGCCCTTTGTAAGACCTTAAAAATTCTTTTATAAATGAGGTCGTTAAAGTATAATTTGTTTTGACAATGAATATGCGCCATTAGCTTTATACTTTTAGTTATATAATTTGTGTTATTAAGAGATATGCTTTGAGCCTTAGTACGAGTATGGATATCAATTTGACTTTCAAAATATTTGTTATTTATACGTAATAAGGCGAAATATATTGAAAATTTCCCTTCCAATACTTCGGCGTGCACTCATAGTCGTAAGCAAAGTATATTTATTTAACATTTTAAAACCGGTATTACCATACAAAATACTGGTTTTAAAATCTTAAAGTATACTTTATTTTGACTATGAGTATGCGGTACTGTTTTTAGAAAACATATACTGGTATATGTACATATTTACTCAACTCTTGAGAAAAAATTAAAATTTTCAATTGAAAACTTCAAAATCGTTTTCTGGTAAACTGGTTTTTTGAGTTATGGCTTTTTTTTTTTTGAGCAAATGAGCGATATGTATTTTTATGCAAGCATAGAAGTAAAAATTATTCCAAGAAAAGTTTAAATTATACTTTAACAGCCCCTCCCATGATGTCGTCAGAAAACATTCGATCGGTGATATTAAAATCATAAAAAACTTTTTATGATATTGTTCTTTCCAATATAAGTTGCGGAACGAACTTTTTGCGAAGATGTTGGGAGCCCTTATCGCTCGATGCATTTTAAGGACCCAATCAGGCAAAAACTCTACCTGGTTGATGATAGTTAATATGTTAGTTCTTGTGTTAACTGAACAACAGCGGGCTACAACAGCAACATTTGCAGTTGTTCTTGAGTGACGTGCACGAGAGTTCGATCCTTCACATCAATAGTTTTTCTACCATTTTCGCAATTGCTGGCCGAGAAGGTGTTTCAGGATGACCCGAAAATTCTTGTTTCAATTTTGATATTTGTTGAACTTCTCATTTGTTTAAATGAAAGTTTAACATAATAACTCTATATAGTCTAAGAAATATTTTGTAAAGGTTCCCTGATGATCTGCATTAGCAACAGTGAAATGCGCATAGAATCCAGATAAAGCCATCAATAATCAATTTCAATGTATTTAAAAAAAAAAATATTTTACTTAAAAAGTAAAATAATAATTTGGGATTATTAGGGCGTTAACAAATTTTAAACTTTAACTTATTATTAACTTGACTGCACCTGGTCAAAAATACTTGTGTGGCAACACTCTATTCTTGAATAGCTGTTGTTGTTATTTACATTTTCTTTACGTATCCATGAAACACATTAACGGCAGCAGGCTACAGACTACACGACCACAAATGCTACTTAGTTAAGCAGCTGATATTGAAGTATATACACATATTTCAGTGGTGCCACCCTTAAATACTTCACATATATACAAAATAAAATTATTTATTTAAAATGTACTTATATCACGTAAACATATAAAAACGGATAAAGTTATTTCTTTATGTGATTTTTGAGAAGCTCATTCCGTTAAATATATGCAATAATTTTGACCTATCATTCATTTCACAATTTTTTATTATATTGTAAGCATTGCATTTGCTCGTTGTTGCCAACAAAAATAGAAATTAGCCTAAGTTGGCTAAGTGGTTGTGTACTCGTGTAGCCATCTTATCGTGAAAATATTCATTATCATATACACACATGTATTCTATTTTTGACAGGTCATAGTCGGTAGCCTGAAGCGTAAATGTGCTTAATGCAATACTTCTTACTTCTTACTTCTTACAATTCGAGCTCAAAAAGTCAGCCAATGTAGAAATGGTAAAGTAAGAAAATAAAATAAATTTTTATTAATGAGTTCTTGTTTCAACTTTGTTATTTGTTGAACTTCTCATTTGTTTAAGTGGAAGTTTAACATATTAACTCTAGTTGTTCTAAGAAATTTTTGTGTAAAAAAACAATAATTTGGGATAATTAGTGCGTTAACATATGTTAAACTTATATTGTAACAATTCCCAAAAAAAAAACATTTATTACAAAAAATTATTTTGTTTTGCGAACTGTGAAAGCGAAATGTGCATCATTTTTGTTGTGAAATATATTAACTCGAGCTATAGGATAATTTTCAAATAAATAACATAGCTTATAATAAGCTGGTATGTGATATTTTGATCTCTCTATTATTAAATGATAGATATTTGGTCCAAATGTGATGGGGATATATAACCTTTAGATCTTACCAATTTTTAGAGAGAGCCGTTGAAAAAAGTTTTTCCAAAAAACTTAGTTTCACCCCATTAAAGGAAAATTATTGGCCATAGTTATGGCAAAATTATGTACAAAGAGATGTTGTGCTATTTATTCGTAACAAAAATGGTTGTATACAATTTTTCCCAAAAACGCCGCACTTAAAAGTTATGGTGCCAAAAGTGAAGATAGGTTATTTTTTTGGGTGAAAAAAGTGCAATGCGCATGGCCGGTTTGCACGCTATCAGTGCAATTTCCTCACTTATGTGACTTTTTATGGCCAGTCTATCAGAAACTGCCGATGGAGCGAACAACATAAATACTTTCGCCATCCCATACATCTGGGTGGTCTAGTGTACATATTTATGTATTATATTTTTGTATCATTTAATTACGATTTTTTACACTTTAAGTAATTTTTTTTTAAATAAAAATTCTATAAATATTTGCCTTTATTTGGCGAATGCGGGTCTTGAGGTTATCAGTAGTATGTACTCATTGACATAGCACCAAAAATGAGAAAAAATCACTTGTTGGAAGAAAAAAGCATTAAATCATATTTAAATATAAAAATGTCAACCATTTAAGACATTTTGGAGCTTTAAAGGCTGCCAGTTCCACAAGAACCGGCTCACTTGCTTGAGAGAAAAATGAAATTTGATTTTTCCATTAAGTTGTGTTTAAATTGAAAGCTTTAAACTTACTTTTTGTCAAATTACTTTTTTTGAGTTATGATGTTGTTGGAGTAAATGTGCGATATGTTGTCCGACGATTTATATGTACCCTGTAGGAAATGGAACTGACACAAGACTAGTCACTTGACCGGTCCGAAGTTATAGGGACCATTTCGAGTTCTAACACTTTCTATGAAGCGGAGCAGTAAATTTTACATGGGGATGACCCAGGAATGGGTCAGCTGAAACTTTGTATGTATCTTGTGACTTGTCACTGAACTATCTTATTGTTAATAATGCAATGAAATTTTTTTTTTTGAGTGCGCACTATCCTCTCGACCACAGGGCCACTTATATTTCAAAAGTATAAGTACCAGTTAAGCTTAGGTAAATATCTAGGTATAGATACTGGACTGGTTCCAGAGTCCAGGGTTCAACCACATTGAACATGTTCAGTGCCGTTGACTACAATACTAGACCTAGTCCCAATTAACTTGACTCAAGATGAAGACGATTGATCAGGAAAATGGCGAATATGAAATCATTTACATGATATGTCTTTTTTCAACATACACTACTCCGTACTCTTGGTAACACTCGCATTTTCTCAAGTCATAGGACGAGTAAATTTGTATCAATTGTCACCAAATTTTCTGCAGGGTATGTACGAGTAGTATTGAAACTTATTTTTCTCGTTTTGCATCCGGGTTTAAAACGCAAAATTTGAATTTATAATCAATTGGGATATTATTGCTTTATATTAAATAAAATAGAAATAGTGGATCCACATACATAGACATTATTTGTGTCTCCTACGACTACTCTTGACAAAAAAAGATTGATTCATTTAATTCCATGAAAACATTCATGTCGTATGTTCAGTATGATTAACTTTTATTAGAAATAAGTCGCTTATGAATAAATTTAATGAATACTTTATTGTAACGCTATTTTAGAGTATATTTATCTTTTCTTTTATCAAATGATATTATGACATTATTTTAAGATCTTGTGGTATAAGTGGAAGTAAGAATACTTGTAAGTCTTAATAATATTTACTCCATACAAGACTTTAACTTGGGATACTTCTTAATATTAAGATTTGCATTATTAGTTTTCACAAACGTTAAAGAAGTCCACGAACCAAAAAGAGTGTTTTTAACTGAAATTATATGAAATTTATGTCCAAATAATTTGTAGTTATACATACATATGTGCATATGTAGTACATACATACATAAATTTGCCATATTAAAAAAAATTGTTGAAAAAATAAAAACAAAATACTAAATGCATTTTAGAAATCGCTTTTGGTGGGTGTGTGAAGTTTTTTTTTACAAAATTGAACTAAAAAATTAAAAAAAAACAATATTGTTCGTAAGATAGACCCTTGGGAGAATGACGTCTAAAAAGAGGTTTAACCCGAATATATTTACATTTATATTTTATTCTAAAGATGGAGCTTTAAAAACAAAATAAATTTAACTATTATGATTTCTACTATAACCTGCCCTACTTGAAAATGTGACTGATTTTGCCAGACATCAACAATTCAGTGCTAATACAATTAGTGAATTATAAATTCTCATGTATACTAATTTTAAAATTTCCTACTGCTATTAAATATTTGTGTTCATTTCTGCAAAAGTGACCATCGTTAACAACATGATCAATACATTTGGCGGCAAATTGGAAATTGTGTTCAATGCATCTGCAACTTTTGTACAACTACTTAAATACACTTAAGGTAACAAAGTTTTACTTGTTTAGGCCAAATCTGCAAGAGAAATAAACCAACTTAACAATTGCAAAATCAACTAAATAGTCAATAGTTTATGCAAACACCTTCCAGATCTCAAATAGAATATGTGAAAGAAAAACCACAAAGCCAAGACTGTCAATGAATTAAGTACTGCTAAATGGAGAACGGTCAGACAGACAGACAGACATACAGCCACATGGAAACCCAAAGTTTTTGTTGCTCTTAACAATGCCTAAATAAGTTTTGAGACCTTAAAAAGTTAAGTATAAGCGGTAGACACATGTGCACTTTGCAGGCAAACCGGCAGCCTGAATGGCTGACTGGTTGGCTATTTAGCTGGCAGACCTTAAAAGGAAAGCCAGGCCACATACAAAAACAAAAGCAGAACAAACGATGCTCCGAACGTACATACAAGTACATACACATTACATATTTATATACATATATAATTTTAGTACAAAGTTAACAAAATAAGCAGTTCACAATACATCGTGTTATACATGCAACAAACCCAACAACAGCAATGAGAACAACAGACCCAAATGCCATAGAAGAGCTCACAATCAGCCAGGGAATATTGTTTGGTTTAAATAAATGGAGCGCTTGTTCTGGTCCAAACTCTGAGTTGTTCGCTGGTGCTGTTTTTGATGATACTGGTATTTTGTGCTTTGTGTAACATGCTGCAAACAAAATGTCTTGTTTAGCAAAGTTTGAAACGGAAACAAGCAACATTTTGTAATGCTCTTGTTAGTTGTTTGATATTGTTACTTTTTTGTATTATTTTTATTAATGCGAATGTTATTATTACTATTATTCTTGGTATAAAAAAAGGATGAACATTTTAAGTTTAAAAAATCGTTGATCATATTGTAATGTCGCTGTTTAATATTAACCCATGTACAACTTTGGAAGCTACGCGGACAGTAAATTGGAGTACCGAACAAAACCATCATTTGCCTTTTTAATAATTATCCGTACTGTACCACAATACCATATGACCACTCTGCTTTAGGTTAGAAAAACTGAGCTTCTTCGCCACAGCTCTTTGTGTTATTTGTAGTGCGTTAGAGGTGCCTTGATTCATTACAATGTTTCAACTAGGCCACGTTTAAAGCTGCGGGTTATACAAGCGTGGAATTTTTTGAAGACTTTTATTAATCAGAACGCCCGTTCAAAAGCTAAGATGAGAAAAAGTTGCGTTCCGTCTCTCACAAAGGGTTATTAGCGATATTGATGTTGTTGTGCTACATAATAATGTTGAAGCTTGCGTTTGAACAAACACAGATAATGTGTGCAAGCATGCGTACACTTTTTACTGTTCCATTGTACGGTCACGCACGCAACTTTTGTTTAATTCTTAGTTGCTTCATCAAAAGGATAAACAGTTCCAAAAAGAACACAATATTAAGTTCTTAAATTGAAACTAAAGCAAAAAAATAAGAAAAAAAAAATTAACAAAATTAACAAGGCTCAAAACACAATTTAAACTCATGCAAATTCGATGTCGAAAAAATCAACAGCGAACAAAACTTACAAAAACAATGTCTTGAAAAACGCACAAGCATGAAACGCAACATTCAAAAAGATAAATAAAAGCGAACCCATGCAGCAACAACATCATTTCAGCTTTTACATATGATTTTTAAATTAACTTTTCTTTTTATTTTTCTATCTATTTCTTATTTCTCCTCCAGAGTACTCTTCTCTGGAGAATTTGGCAGACAAGTGATAAACTTTTGTGGCCCCATTTTAAAAAATTTCAAATGCATGTTTCCAAGCCGCAGTTCACCAAGATACTTGCCTCATATTACCTGGATTAGTGCAACAAATGTTTAACAAAGTCTAAAGCCTCTGCGATACTGAAGTCTGATGTTTCTATCAGTGCGTTGCAGAAACAAAAACAACCAGTGCACATGAATGAAACTACTATCTACACCAATACAAACGCACACACGCATATGTCCAATTGTAAGCAACCTCTTTGTTTTTCTTTCTTTATTAAAACTGCAGGTTTTTGCGCAGATACACAGTGTGCCTGGTGCCTCGCTTTCATCGCCTTTCAATATTGATTTAAAACTCAATTTCCATATGTAAATTAAAGTTCAATTTTGGCATTTTATAAATCCATACAAATGTATGCGAAATCTTAATACGAGAGAACCAAATAAGACTAATTGATTAGCACCAAACAAGATTTTTATCTTTTTGAAAACTTAATTATTTTCCGTAACCAAACGAGAGAAGACGAAAAAAAATTAAATTAAAATTAAAATAAAAAAGATATGGCACCATTGCTATGAAGATGTATTTTAATTCGATTAAAAACGAATCTTAACACTTGAAGAAATAAAATGTAGGAAAAAGCTTGGAAATTTTATTTTATTTGAAGGAGTAACAAATCAAAAATACATTTGAAAGCAATTAAAATTAAAATTTCGAGAATATGTGATGTTTATTTTACTAATAACTAATTTTTATAAATAGTTAAAAATAGAATATGTGTCGCTAATGTATTCAAGTTATTAAAGTATCAATAATAGTTGTATATTTTAGACTATTTTATAAATCATATTTTCCACTTCCAACTGTCGAAATAAGTCGTATGTTAATTTTCGTGTAGTGCGGTCATTGCTTGTACATGGTATATTTAATTTTAATTTAGCTTATGTTAAAATAAAAATCAATAGATTAAAAATAAGCAAATTAATTGGCATATGCATTGTCAGCAAGAACAAACAACACAACTCCAACACTGCAGTGCACTCTAGTAAATTTGTGATGTCAAATTTGTGTTTTTATAACATAAAAAGCTTTTAACAAAATTGGAATACAATGAATCAAAATAATTCACATATTCCACTTGCATCGAAAAAATCTAGGTTTTAAAGAGCTTTCGGATGTGATTAAAAAAAATATAAAATTTAAAGAAATATATGAAATATTTATATGAGTCGGTAGAATGATGTGTATAATTCAATGTTTAAAGACGATTTCATATAAATATTGACCGAGGCTACGTCTGAAATGGTTCATACGCTGGGTCCAATTTTGGCATACTCTCGCCAACATATCAGCCGGTATCTCACGAATAAATTTTGTACTATTGTCTTCAAGTGCGTCCACCATTGCATGGCATGTTCGCACGATCTAGGCGGACAATTGACCGGCCCCAAACGTTTTATTTCACGTTTAGTTCACCGAACTCACCTCTCAAACGGGCCATTGTTTTGTGTGGTGTGTAGCATGTGGTACTGTCTTGCTGAAACCAAATGTCAGTCTGTATAGTGCAGCTCTTCCATTTTGGGCAAAAAAAAAAATACACACAAAAAAGTAATATGAATGAGTTTGTAATATTAATTAAAATATTTGTAATATTAATTAAAAAATTAATTAAATATTCATCTATAAACAATTTGATAATATCAATTAAGTTTTTCCACTCAAATTAATTAATACAATTAAAAGTTTAATTGAATCAATTAAATTATTAATTGAAAACATTAATTGGTGAATACTTTTTTCTGTGTAGTAAGAAAGGCCCAATTGCTGCGAATGGTGCTGATCGATAATACACGATCATCAACAACACTGGCGGATACAGCTGCGATATTTCCTCTGTCCACATTCTACGTATGCGTATTGGTGGTTTAATGTTAACTAACGTAATTTTGGTGCGAAATTTAATCACAAGATTCTGAATAGCCGCCTCAGAATGTCGCCTCAAACTGACCATAAAATGGAAGAAGTGCACGGATGCATAATAATAATAAAATAATAATAATAAAATTTAATAATTTGTAAGCATTGTTCATTTGTAAGTCGATTCATTGCTAAATTATAGACCAAAGTGAACATGTTTAACAATAACATGATACACGAAAACAGCTGAGTTGCCAATCACAGTGTGGCCAAGAAGAAACTTGGTAAAAAATCACCCTTTGGTACATACGCGCCCTTAATTATGAACTGATCTAAGTCATATGAATTTTTGCTGCGAAATATTAAATAAATCTTAAAATAACTTGAATAAATATTTAATTAATATTAAAGAAATTTATATCAATCGAGACTAGCATCACTCTTAATTAAAATCTAGCATAGTAAAATATATTTTTTAAACTTAATCTACTGAATATCTCGACCAAAAGGAAATATATGAATCATACCCAGCGAAAAAAAAAACAAAAATTGGAAGTAATTATTGAGGAACTACTTTTCCTCTACTTCCAAAGTATAAATAAGTGTGTGTTTTAGACTTTTCAAGAAGTGATTATCAACAACACCCAGATAATGAAAAAAAAAATTATTTCTTATTTTTTTAGGCAAGTAAACTCGATGCTGTAAAGTTTTCAAAAAGTACATCGACTGCGTTTCAAAGCTCTATAATACAATGATTTTTTTTTATTTATTTGGCCTTTCTCTGGGTGGTGTTGAGCTTTTTCTAACTATGCAAAAGTAATGAAAAATTAGTTTCCTTGAACTTATAAAAAATAACATACAAAAAATCAGATTTAATTATCATCATGAAAATGACTTCGTATCCAATAAATAAGTATCAGAATAGAGAACTTCTTCCAAGTTCTCTATCCAGATTTGCACTACTTCCGGATGACATGTTTGGGATGTTATTGACTTCCTTGGAAGCTCTTTTTTGCGGGGTAATTAAGAGCACATATGTAGGGCTAAATTATACATTAACTGACATCACACACAGAGAAGTGTGGTGTCTTTCTGCTAGCAATAATAGTTTAAAATTGTCTTTGGCTAAATTTGTTCCTGAAAAATTATCACATGCAATTTGGCTTACAGAGCGACAGGAAGTTTACCCTAATCGAATTATAAAAAAATAACTTTATTAATACCGACAGATGTAGTTTCAGTATTTGTCCGGACTGCATGATTCTGAGAAAAAAATTAAAAGAAGAATCCTCTCAAAAATTTAATTTTATTTCATCAATAAATATATTAAAATAATTTATTCGACGTTTTTATTTAATATATAAAAATTTTAATTCAGCTTTAGGTCCCTTTTTAAAAAATGTATAACAAAATTTATAGATATATCGATATTTCGCTGCAACGTTGTGTAGCTTCATCAGGAAAATTGAAAAAAAAGACCTAAAGATGAATCTAAATTTATATGTATTAATACATATACTCGTATGTACACAAATCAGCCAAAAAAGCCAAAAGTACAATATTTTGTGCAACTTGTCGGCTGTATTTTTCATTTCCCCTACAAAAAACGTTCGATTTCTGATGCTTCTGTTTGATCGGCCCATCTGGACGTCTATGACACATCAGACAATTGTCAGTGTTTTTGACAACATGTATTCTCTACTGGATAGATTTAAGGCCGAAGCATATAATCTGCCGTACGTTAACCGTCGCACTTTTCAAAGCACACTAACGCAGCGACGGCGGAGAGTGACACAAATAAAACTCGAGTTTCATCCTAATCCCTAGCTAAATTTGTGTTCGGCATTGGTCGGGCCCATTAATTATATCTAGACTTAAGATTTGATTACTTATTGTAAAAAACATAAACGTTAACGGAGACGTACTTCATGTAACATAACTCATAAGAAACCTGTATTTTAACTTGTTGTTGTCTTGTTGTTGCGTCGGCCTTTTTTGTCAGCTGTAAGTGGTGTGTTTGTCATAAATTTGAATGAGAAAACTAGAGTAGTTACTGTAGTGAAATCGAAAATCTTGGGTACTAATCGCTCCTAAATTTATATTCAAAAAAGGGATCTTGCCCCAAGAAGGAGCTTAAATTAAAAAAAATTTATGGTAGTATATATTTGGATCTTACTGACTTATTTTGGAATTTTTGTTTGTCAGATGTCTACAAGATTTATAAAAAAGCTAATAAAATGTTTACGTATCCGAGATGATTTATTTCGTAACAATGAAGCAAGCAGTTTCTTTTTTTATTCTTATATTCTCAGTTAATGTTACAAGGTCTTACAGCTTACGTCAGGTGCTATATGAAAAATTGACATACAATAGGTATATTTTCCTGAAAAAAAAAACATCAATATTCCAACAAAAGTCGTCGATTCGATGAAGCATGACATTCCAGGGTTAAGTCAAAGACCAAGAACAATTTCAAACTAAAAAATTTTACTCAAATGGATTTTATAGGGTTATATAAAAATCATTTTTCTGGGATTGGTGCTTTTTTAAACGATCTCGAGCAATATTATATGTTATTGACAGTCTATTTCCATTTCCTACAGTATAGAAAATAGCAGGAGCCTGTCAATAGCAGTCAGTTGTTTTCGACAACGGTTAGGCAAAAGCCAATGTTTTGGTATTCTATTGACGGTACGTCAACAAATACTTGCAGAATACGGGAGAATATCTATCAATTAAACCATCAGAGCAAGTATTCAACGGCTACAAAATTAAATTTTCAAATTTTTTTGTCAGTGTATTAACAGTCTATTTTATTATTTTGCTGGTACCTTATATTCTAGTTCAGTTAAATTAAATTTTTTTTTTGTATTAAGTTCAACTTTTCTGGCTTATTTTTTCATTAAAATGTCTTTTGTCAAAAGTTAAATTGTTGTTGTTTATGGGAACTACATTTCATGTCGGCTATAAAAATTTTGTTGGTAACGACAACAGGCACAAACATACAAGTACTTGCATAAATATGTAAATGTGTACATGTGCATATGTATGTATTATAGTTGTAATTCGAACATGTATAAATCGAATATTCGAATAATTTCTTTCATTTCTGTACAAACAAAATATATAATTTTAGACTAAAACATTTATCAAACAATTTCGCTGGAATATTCGTATAATTTTCCGATTGAAAGGAATAAACTATTTTAGGTTATTAATGTAAAGTAGGCGAAATTGCTTTTATTAACTTCAGAAGTATGTAATTGGTGCATCATGTTGCAGAAATTATTAATACTTTTCTTAGAATTTGTAAAATAGTTCATCCTGCCTGAATATTATATAGATGAAATCAATGAGAGACATATATAAAAATTTTTTTATTATTCCTCAACTCAGGAAATTTTCGAACTAATAAAAAGTTTGAAGGTATACTATTAGGAACGAAACAAATGAGTATGCAACTTTTTTTCCACGATTAGTTTATGATGCAAATATTCGAAATGCCTGAATTCAAAGGTATAAATTGTGAAATAAATCCAAGAAAGTATCGATAAAACTTGATATTGCCGGCAAAATATTTTTATTTCTTATTCGTTCGAGTATTCAAAAAAAAAATAAAATAAAAATTTTATTGCTTGAACAACTACAAACTCGTATAAATTGACAACACTAGCACATAGTAGTCGTAAGTTAAAGATGCTGTTTTTGTAGGACATGTACATACATACATATGTATGTATGCATGTATGTACGTGCGAACGTGTGAATGTGTGTTATGTTAAATATGCAATTTTAACATCTTCTTTAAGAGCCCTCAAAAGATCGTCGACTCTCCGCTTTCTGTCTGTTCAACTCTGGCTCTGGCTCCATTCATACGACCGACATGTTTAAACTTTCAAACATTAAACAACAAAACGCGTTTAAAGTTGTGTTTAACGTCACATAAAAATGTCATTAAATAAATAAATAAAAATGTTTTACTTTTTCTTATTTTTACAAGTGATTTTCTTTAAATTCAACAAAATTTACATACGATTCCCAATGCTCTTCCTTTAGATAACGTATGACCGGAAATTTGTAATCATTACAACAGCGATTTCAATTTAAATTGGTTTGTCAAATGTAATGTACAATATAAGAAAATTACCTCATTAAAAACAAGAAGCATAAATTTTCAATTGAATTTCTAACACAGCTAATCCACAAATTGTTAGAAATTATTCAGCAGGAAGATGTGTGGGCTGTAAAGAAACCAAAAAGATGTAAAGATTAGTCAAGGAAAATATTGAAAAACATTATCTAGAAGTAAAGCTATTATTTTGTGTGTACCCTAGACTACAACCAATTGCTTAATGTTTCAAATAAGAAATGTTGAGGATGTGTTTTATTTGAATAAATGCGCATAGTCATTAGATAAATGCAGCAGCAGCTCCATCTAGTGTTTAATAGGCAAAACTATAGATGTTACAGATACAGCAGATATGTATGTATGTACACTGTTGCTGTTGTTCTTGTACCATCTGCGATGTGCATCTGATTTTCAAGCGTTCATCTTTTTTTATTTTGCCTGACTTGTTGCTGTTATAAGATACAGAATTTGTCATTACGTCAGCGTTACCATATATACATATATTTTTAAAAACTTCTTATATCTGAAAAAAAAACTTTTTTTCTACAAAAGTACCAACATTTTAAAAGAAAACATAAAAATGTATTTGGAATTCATTGTATTTAAAAATATAAAAACGATTGAAATCAAAAACATAACATATAATAAAAAAATATAAAATAAAATTCATCTTTAAAAAAATATCACATACATTAATTAATATATTTATTTTTTGTACATTGGTTTATTAAAATTTAAAACCGCATAGTCGTACATAAGAGGGACTAAACACAATTAGATGCTGTTGCAGTAATAAGGAAATGAGAAAATATAAGATCGTTTTATTGCATACAAACATCGCTTAATGTTTTCATCCAATATACTGCAAAAGTTAAATTATATATTTATAAAAACTTAACAAAACTTTATATTTTCAAAAAAATTTGGGCATATCAAAAAATTTCCAAAAAAGGGAAAAATTGAAATAAATAAATTAAATAAATTATTTGAAATCATTGGTAAATATGTACATATCGTTACCTTGATATAGAAAGGCCCTAACTCATTCCTTTTTTGAAATCGCGATTTTGTATATTTCGATAGAAGAACATCGAATGTATTGGAAAATGCAAACATTACGATTTCATAAAAATAATGAGTTGGGGCCTTTCTATATTAAGGTAACGATATGTATGTATTTTGAATTTAAAATAATAAAAATATTCCAAAATGCATGTACATTTTTTTAATTGATATCTAGTAAAAACCAACTACATTTAGCATAAGTTAGGTCAACGAAAATAATATTCAAAAGTTGATTTTAAAACAATATTGAGAATTGAAGTACATATCGCTCATTTACTTCAATAGTGTCACGACTCAAAAAAACAACTTTTGCAGAAAACGCGTTTAAAGTTTTCAATTTATATACAACTCAATGAGGACATGAAAAAAGCTATTTATATGAAATTTTTACACAAGATGAAATTCGGCATTTCGAATTATTTTGCATTATTGACTAAAAAAACGCATTTTTTGAGTTATGCCACTATTGAAGTAAATGAGCGATATGTACATATGTATGTAAGTACGTACGCCCAGTTGACCGAAAGTTTCGTTAATTTATCGATTTCGAATATACGTATCTCGAACATTTATCGTGTAAGACTATTGAGAAGGACACTCAAAAATTAATCGAAAAAACTTTACCTGTCGCTCAGTTTCGTTCCAACAAAAAACTTAAATTTCCTAGATTCGCTACCAATATCAAAAGTGAGAGAATATCGAACTTCGATATCACCAGCCAGCAGAAAAAGTAAAAAAGTTTTCAATTTATTTGTTTTAACTGATTTATTTGATTTATTTCTTTTTTTAATTCTTACCCCTTAAACTTTTAATGTCGTGATATCCTATTTTTTATTGAAAAATATATATGTTATAAAGCTTGCAATTCTGAATAAAGTTTGTTTTATGTACAGAAAAAAGTATTCACCAAATAATGTTTTCAATTAATAATTTATTAATTAAAATTGAATCAATTAAATTTTTAATTGTATTAATTAATTTGAGTGGAAAAACTTAATTGATATTATCAAATTGTTTATAGGTGAAAATTAATATAATATTAATTAATTTTTTAATTAATATTACAAATATTTTAATTAATATTACAAACTCATTCATATTACTTTTTTGTGTGAGGTTTTGTTTACTTTCTTACCTAACTGAGATAGATAAATTCTGGTTAGTCTATACAGGAACAACCAGCCGCTCTAGGATTAAGTAAATTCTACATAACTTATATAATCTTTTTAGAAATAAAGAACTTTTATTGTCAAATTAGATCGAGTATTTATATATAAATTGTTTGCAAGAGATTTATTTTGGTAAAATTCTGCGAAAACAATTTTTCGCTAGAGAAACATGAGTTAACACCGCAATTTTGGCACGTGCCCTTTGTACGAGATGCGTATTGCAGATTTATGCAAGACGGCTTGCTTTCTTTTAAAGATTCGGTCCATGAAATGGTATTAAAAAAATCGGAAAGTTCTTTTTCCGTTTTAAATGACATTTCAAAAAATCCACTACAAATAATCACCAAAGTAACGTTTCTATGTAATTGCTCATATAAACAATATTAGCCATGAGCTCCTGGTAGTTCCTCAAAAGACCATGTAGAAATATGACTACAACAACCACAAGTAAAAAGATACTCTTATTTTAATACTCACAACTTTTTTTAAACGGGTATACTTTATTTTCAACACTTGCAACGTATTTTAAACAAAAAGTTTTTATATAAAGCAAATTTTTTTTCAGGTTGAAATAGTCCGGTTGACACACAAGCTTCAAATAATGTTATTTTTAAGTGGGGATAAACGAAACCTGCAGCGTTTGCATCAGAGAACAATTTATAGATAATAGCAACATTACTTTAGAATAATCGTTTAAAAAATTTTTGAATATTGTTAGCTGATTCCTTGAGGTACTATCAGAATATTAAGGGCTAATGGACGCTGCAAGATTTGAACATGGTAACTCCATTCTAACAGACTAGCACACATTCACTCGGCAGCCGTCACTTATTCGAGAAACTATCGAGAGAAGTTCAAAGTTCAAAGCTCTATCGAACATTCGAATTTTTATTAGATTTGCGAAAAAATATTGAACAACATTTTTGTAATGCATTTTTTTAACAAACAAATTTCAATAAAAAAGTTAACTAAAATATTAAAAACAAAAATATAAATCAAAACTTACCAAAGCAAACAAATATAGTCTAATTAGCAAACAACGGCTGTTCATGGTTACGGCGAAAAATTAAAATTCAATTGTTTGATATGGTTATAACTACGGCGTTGTGGCAGGTCGTTGGGTCGAACAGGTGTTTTGTAAGATATGATTAGGTTACGTCTAAGTGAACCTTAAGGTATGCATACACAATATCCTTAAAAATGTTGAGCTACGGGTAAGAACAATAGGTTTCTATTTCAGAATATAACATAAAATATAGTGACAGTTTGGCTTCGAAACTTTCGAACGAAATATAATTCAAATGATTTATGCAAATTTGATCGTCTTACTAAATTAAAACCTAAAACAAACGTTTCACATAAATATTTATTATTGAATAATACACGAAAGTGCTGACAAAAATTCAGAAGTTCTAAAAAATTTGGTTTTTAACCCATCAGTTATACTTTCGAAAAACCCAAAATTTAACATGCACAGAAAAAATTAAATTTCAGTTTCAGTAACCAAATTCATTGAACCAGGAAATATTTTATATGAATGCAGACCGACAAATAAATTTGTCGATTCTGATAAGAAATTTGTAAAAATTTTAACTTAACAGCGTTCGGGTGAAAGAATTTGTTACTTAAGTGTGTTGGTGTTTATTTTGTTTGTTGATAGATACAGCGCACTGTTGTGCTCTTGTTGTTGTTTATTTTTATTGATCGTGTTGTATACAGTCGACTCCGCTTTACTGGAAATAACCAAAACCCAATTTTTTTTCAGTTATCCGATTTTTTTTCTAAAACGTAGTTCGGATTACTGAAATTTGTTACAGTTAAGCGTACTGCTTAAAATCAGTAACCATACACATGCTTATGTGCACATTTTGTTGTTGAAATTTTTCACGAATTCCTCGAAAATGTCTAACCACTTGCATTGACAATATAATAGAAAAATACAATAAAGTACGTAAGAGCAAAAAGGACAAATACATTTTGCCATTTAATTTTTTAACGCAAAAAACATGGAAAATTTTTTCAGCCTTAAGTTATGCAATCGATTTCTAATAAATAAATTTGTCATTGTTTATTTTTTCAATAAAGCGAAGTAAGTTTCATACAAAACGTGGTTGTGGGTTTGATTTTGGTTTTCAGTAATACGCTATTTTCAGTAAAGCGATGTTTCGCTAAAACGAAGTGAATAAGACTAGCTGCGTTTAAAATCAGTGCGGAGATTTGCATCGCTTTCAATAATCAGATTTTTTTCAATAAAGCGTGTTACGCTAAAGCGGATTCGACTGTACATGAAATTGCCGACAAGTATCCGACAAACGACAAATAAAATTGAAACAAGCAATTTACTGGATCAATAAAAAATATTTTCTGAAACTAATTATTATTTCAAACAAACATTTGTTTGAAAATTTTTTGGGAATATTTTTTTCGCTGAGTCCCTTCTGTCTAATGCAACTCTCTTTGGCTCTGCAATCGCTCGTTTGGCAATAAAATATGGCTTTTCACCCCACCACGAAATTACTTTTTATGAAGTTATCTCGACATAATACTGCGCATGAGTCAGCAATGGCATGAGGCTCATTTTCACAAAAACAATTTCAATACAAAATATACTCTAGAAACTCTTGCCTGGGACAATCTCTATTACTATTTAATTTGCAAAACGTCTTATTATGTAATACAATGATTATTTGCCATTTACAATTAATGTTCTTGTAAAACAAAAATTGTGCACTCAAGCAGTTTGTTACTTTTTTGGAAACGAAATGAAAACATCTGGGGAATAACTTAGCGTCTAATTGAAATGCAAATTTAGTTTTTCAAGTATTTTGATTTATTGCAATAGAAATCACATTTCAATCAATCAATAAAAATTACAAGTGCCAGAAATCTATTAAATAAATTGTAAATATTGCATTTTTATTCATATGACCCGGACCACCCAGAGCTTTTATAACAAAATATGTATATAAAATAATTGTTATTTGATGTTTTTAAAATATTTAATCGTAAATTAAATATTTAAAGCACAAACAGTGATTTAAGCGCCAAAACCATAAACTATTGTTGTGTCAATTAATGAATTGTATGAAAATAAAAAACAATTAAACTCAAGTTTCCCCCTCGTGGCACGATTTTTTCAAAGCCCATTAACTGCTATCGTTGATTTAGAAAATGAAATTCAGTTTTTATTAACAAAACGAATAAAATGTAAATTTACTTGCAATTGTCAAAAGGGAAAAACAATTCAAGAAGCCTTTGCCGAAGTGTTTATAAAACAGCAACACAAATTGTTAATTCTGTATTATTTATTTGTTTTGTATGCACAAGTCGAAAGTTGATTAATTGCTTGCGTTCAGCCAATAGTTCACTTATTTCTAACACAGTAAAATGAAGTAAAAAAATGGAAACATTTATTGCTTGATCATATAAATTTCCTTACAAATGTCCAAGCGTTTAGTTCAGCTGAATTCAATGATCGCAATCAGTCACATACAGTTGCAATATTAAAAATAGCAAAAATGAGCAATAAGCAATTAAACAAAAAAATAAAAAAATTATTTGAATCGATAAGCTTTTCAAGTAAAGTTTATGATTGTTTATACTTAACACATCTACGCACTTTGAAAACGGTTCCCTGTTTCAAAGCGGTTGCAATGTTTTCGTTGTGTGTTGACAAAAGCAATATAACCAAAACAAATTTAATTTTAATTACCTAAACTTAGTGTTGCATACTAATGTCAAATGACCCTTTAAAACAAATAAGGAATTTATTGTGATAAAGTTATTGTCTAACTTGGTTGAATGTAAAGATTGTTTTGATAAAAAAAATAATGTGTTGAATTTAAGGCAACATACGGGTTGTCAATTTAGATTAAGCAGACACCAGCGAAAATCACAAAAATAAATGATACTTGTTTTTGTACACATTAAAATTTTCGAAATCGCTCTTTAAGGAGTCACAAAACTGACTGCTTGGAATGTAAACAAGTCCTTTCTTAGCTTTTCTTCTCTGTTTACATTTTAAAGCAAGATTTAAACAAGGTATAGCGAGTACTTTTTGATACAAAAAACTTTTTCAAAGAACGTACGTATGTACATAAGAATGTTTTTATGCAGGTAATTTTGGAAGGCTCAGAAATTGTGGAAAATATCCTGTAAAAAGCTGTTAATGGTATACCTATAAATTCCAAAGGGAATATACTATTTCTGCGTATACAGACATAAATACATTGTATTATTGTATTACAAATATTTTGTTTATTCCGAACTTCAACAACTTCTATGCTGAAATGAGTAACAAAATAAAAAAAGCACACATTCCAGACCTTCCTCTTTATGCTTATCAACTTTTTGGTCTATGTACGCACTTTGAATTGAAACCATTTATCTTCCTTTTGAAATAGATCAAATTTATAGTATTTATTTCAAGAAAATCTCAGTCAACACGATCAACGTACTTCACAATACAATAGAAGAACAGAAGGAGGACGGTATCGCAGTAATTTCAAAATTAAGCCATTAAGCAAAAACTGAGTAGTCGGCGTAAGACCTTATTTTGTGAGATAAGATATCAAAATGCATAAAGCAAAAACTTAGAATGTTTGGAGAAAATGGTTCTTGAAAAATGTGGTTCCCAAGAAAAACAGTTTGGCGACCACAGTTACACCAATTTTCTACTATGTGTTGACCTATGTTTGTTGAATTGTACTTTAATCATTCTGGAAGCTGAAATGCACAGAAAGCGTATAAACAGAACGCAAAATACATCAAAATTAACAAAAAGTCTTCTAATGAAATATTTAGTAGCTGAATCAATTTCTAAGGAATTTTTAAACAAAAATCTGCAAATTACTCTTATTCAATTATTTTTTATAAATAAAGTCATAAGCAGTATGGTTTCATTACAAAATCACTGGCTAAGAACGAATCCAAAGTAGAAAAGCGACGATAATAATATGTACTAACACAAATTTCTAATATCTACTACATTATATAACAAATATTTTGATAAATGTGTGCTCTGTATTAGGGATGGGCAAAAAATATCGATATTTGAGAAAATCGATATATATCGCCGATATTTCAAAAACCGATATATCATACATGGATTCTTATTTACGAGTATCGGGTTTCGATATTTTGAACAGCTCTATTACTGTACGAAAAATTTCATAATAACAGTCAATCGACGCATAATGTAAAATTGTATGGCAAAACTGGCATGATTTTTAATGTGAAATTGTATGGCAAAACACGTTAAGACCATGTTATATTTTGCCACTTATACTAACTTCATGCCAATTTTTGATTAAACGTGCGGTTATGGCACGATCTGTCTTTGTATTTAAATATTATTGTTTTTTTATTTTTGTTTTTTTTTTTATTATTAAGGCTAAAAATACTATTTTTATAATGCATACATATATATTTATGAACTGAATGATTTTTGTTTATCTGCAATAATAATAATAATAAAAATTAAACATAAAACAACTTTGCGATGTAACGAATTTTTCGGTATAACGAATGGGCCTGACATAATATCGTTCGTTATACCAAAATTTGCCTGTGCTTAATTTTGCATCTATTGTGTGCCTAAGAAAATAATATAAACTTTAAGAAAACCTCAAGTGTGGAAGCTACCAGCCTCTCGGAATATTTTTGACATCAATACTCGTATAATATTTGTAATGACTTAAATTTTTATTCCGACAGCAATCAAATTTTACAAAAGTTTTAATTTTTTTTTTCACAAATATGCTTCATTTGCAATATTTCACTTGGAAAACGTTGTTATACATACATATATATGTACCACGCTTTAAGGACATAATATTTTTATAATTGAAACAAAGTGTAAATCAGTAAGTATAAACACGCTTGAAATGTGTAAGCGCAATCGTTTCATCAACTTCAAAATTTGAAGTTTTTTAAAGCGTTATGCAAATTTTGCAGGGAGAAATGGAATTCATAAGAAATATTCTTTAAGGATCAGAGGAACTTAGCGAAATAAAACAAAAAAAAAAAAAAATTTCAAAACGACGTCGAACTTAAATCACACAAATTTTACAATGATAAATATTAAAAGCTGGAGCTCTTCGTATAGCTATTTAATTATTGTGTTAACTTCTACTGTGACTTTTGAATTTTCAGAAGCAGAGGTATGAGCAAAAGGTTGTGATGGGGCAGTATAAAAAGTCGAAGAAATAGCACAATTTTACGCCTTTTGCTATTTCGAGTGCAGTTTTTTTAACACTGATTTAAAGGAACATCTTAAACCAGATTATTTATAACACTATGTGGGTACTTGGTCTTAATTTTCAAAATTTAATATTTTAAAAAACTCTTTTAAACTTCTGATGTTTTATATTGTACATATCAGACAATTATTATTATGTATTTTATTTTAAGCCCGTTTGTTGCCCTAGTGTTGATGTTGCGAAAAAAATTTCTTTTGTAGTGTCAATTGTTTTCATATTATTTTCATATTCCTGCAACAAATCCTATAAGCAACAGAAGCAAACAAATTCCGCATAAAATAATAATAATAAATACCGACACAATTAACACTCTTTGCTGTGAAAACGTGTGTACATGGTGTCGAACCAAGTGCATACATGTGTCACTCTTTTGTAAAATAGAATCTCAAAAGAAACCACAACAGCCGAGCAGCCAATAATAATAACAATAATCACAACAACAACAAAGGCAACAGGACGGCATCCTTTATGTACTAAACAAATGAAAAAACAAAGTACAAAAGTGGGAAAATAAAAAGTTCTGTTGAATTGTTAAAGCTTAAAATAACGTATTAACTTTGAAGCATTTTGGAGTACCCAACTGTTGTGAGTTTTGCAACCGAAACGTTAAACTACTCCACACTCTGTCGTAATCTGTTTAACGAGGGAGTTTTAAAAAACACCGCAAGACAAAAAATTTAACGAATGGCGACCAAGAAGTAAATAAGGATTTCATAAAGATCAATAGTGTTGTATCGAGACTCTAAAGACACGCTACATCATAGTCGTATTATTTAGCACTATTTAAGAAAGTGATTGAATAAAATATTTCATCAGTATTTTTATATGCAGATTTATTTACTGTTTTATTGATTTTACGTGCAAGTATGGAAAATAATCGAAATTCGAAATGTTGGAGTAGAGAAGAATAATTTGAAGAAAACAACACTGATTGTTCATCTTGAGGTAATAATGAAATTAATTTCTTGTCTTTTTAATTTACCCTTTTCCTTGATAACTTCTTTCAGACTTCAAATTTTTTAATAACAACAAAAATTAATTTTTTCAATACAGGAACTGTGTTCTCAGTGTAATATATATAAAGCAATTTATTTTACTTTCACATTATTTTACTTTCACATTCACAGAAAAAAGTATTCACCAATTAATGTTTTCAATTAATAATTTAATTGATTCAATTAAATTTTTAATTATATTAATTAATTTGAGTGGAAAAACTTAATTGATATTATCAAATTGTTTATAGGTGAAAATTTAATTAAATTTTTAATTAATATTACAAATATTTTAATTAATATTACAAACTCATTCATTTTACTTTTTTGTGTGTTGATAAATAAGACCATATGGTATTCAAGCCCTACTATTTTTTTATTTCAGTTTATTTAAATTTAATTGCTGTATTAAGTAATGACATAAGAAAATATTTTCAACAAAAATTAAAAAAAAAATTTTAAATAATTTTTTTGCATTTTCGGAGTTATCTACTTCGTTAAAATAACTTCCACATTTGCAGGACTTTTTTATTTATTTTTTATTTACTTATTTATTATTATTATTTTATTTAAAAATAGTTTTTTCTTATAACCAAAACACAAGGAAAACCTGCAAGCTCTTTTTTGTCACATGAAAATGATTCAATGTTACAAAAAAGTTAATTTAGTTTCGTTCAATGTAGAAATAATCCAAGAATCCGCCCCATGGTACATCAAAAATTCAAATTTACATCGAGATCTAAATGTACCACTTGTGACTGCTGAAATTGTAAAATACGCCGGCAAATATATAACAAAACTCGAGTCACATCCCAATACACTTGCTTGTAATATCTTGAACTTTACTGGACACATCTGCTTAAAAAAGGCGAAACTTCTTGAAAATATTTTTGTGCTTAATACGACATTTATGTATTATTAATTACTATGTATAACTAAGTTTATGCCCGACACAGGTAGGGCCTAATTATTATATCTAGATTTAAGATTTGAATACTTATTGTTAGGTCAGTATTGAAGACACAATAAATAAATATAAGTGTACAAAAAAAATCGTTCATTATTTTTATTCGTTCTCGAATATGTCCTATTTCATTCGAAATTATTTAATTGGACGCTATTTAATTTGTCTAATTTAATAAATTCTCATAAAGAACTAGTAACTTTTACCTTCCAGGTACATCCAGATCGGCTTTTCTCTTCAATGCATTTCTGTATCGCAGGTCCCCTGGGGTATGCACGGACTCCTCTGAGGTATTTTCTAATACGGCTCATCCTTTCTGCATTTAATTACACAAAAACTAATTTCAGTTGTATTAATGTTTTTGTTTCACTTCGACAGTAAGCAATAGGGCCATAAGCGGTCTCATTCCTCATGAAATGAAATAATATAATGTATTGTAGATTCATTGATTATGTTCTTTTAACATTGCACCTCCAATTATCACTTTGCTAAATTTTGGTCAGCCAACTACCGCAGCTCCGTTTTGGGAGTTCATATGCATCATCGTTCGTTGTAGCATCAATGTGTCCCAGATTAGTGTTAATTCGTTAACTTCGCTGCCACGTTAACCTATTGTATTTGAGAAAACATTCTACGACCCATTAGAAATACATACATACAGCTTGTCTGTAGAAAACACGTTCTTCAAAATAATGCACGAAACCATTTTTACATTTTTATAACATTGAATAATTTTCATGATAAACAAACGAAAAAGCCTTTTTTTACTCCTCAATGGAGTAAACGTAAGCTTAAGAATATGTTATAAAAACCAAACGACACGCAATATATATCAGATACATCAGCCCAAATATTTCCGACTCGCAAACGAACCAGTACTTAAGCTCAGGTATGTAGATACAGGACGAGTTCATAAGAATCATATGCTTATACATACAAAAAAGTAGTATGAATAATTTTGTAATATCAATTAAAAAATTTATTAAAATTTCATCTATAAAAAATTTGATAATAGCAATTTTTCCACTCAAATTAATTAATACAACTAAAAATTTAATTAAATCAATTAAATTCTTAATTGAAAACATTAATTGGTAAATACTTTTTTCTGTGTAGTCATCAATCCAAAAGTGATTTTACGATAAGCATTTTTATATCTCTTTTGAAAATATTTCGAAGTATACTTCTTACTTTTATAAAAGCTTTTTCATCTTTTATGATTTCTCAACCACTTCTTTCTTAACATTTTGTGCGCAGTTTATTTTCATTTAAATTCATTTAAATTTTACAAATTTCATTTAAATTATTTCATTTATTAAATTTAAAAATTGAATCTCAAATAACAAAAAATAAATAAATAAACCTCCAAAGCAGTTGAACGCTGTAGCATAAGTTTAATATTATTTAAGTGAAATCTACTCGCCTTTCAAAGGAAAAAAACCAAATTAAAATCGGTCTAGTCATTTGGGAGCTACGGAGTCAAAGACACACATATTCAACAGAATATATCGAGAATATATGTGATATCTTCTAAATGGCTTGACTCTCCATCAAGTCACATTTAAAAAAAATTAAATGAAAATCGGTTCAGCCGTTTTGTTTTTACGTGGACTCGCACAGACACATAGAGACACAGACAAACACCACAAACTTATAAAACGCCTTTTTCGGTTGGGGTATTAAAAAGGTATCAATTAATTTATTAGTTGAAGCTAAGTTTTTTAATTTCCATTTGTATCTTAAAAATTACTTCAATTAATTTTTTTAAATTTAAAACATCAGAAATAATTGGTGTGTATTTAATAAGTGATTTTAAGCTGCGTTTTTAATTGGATATTGTTTTAAATTTGTCGGTGTATGCAAAATTTTTTTTTTGCTACAATGGACACGTCAAGTGACGTATAGTTTTACATCGAACGGTATTAGACTTAGAAATTCTTTTGTAGTCGTAAGACCTCTAGCGGTGTAAAGCGTTAATGGGTTAAGGTAAACCAAATCCTAAAGCTTTAATGCATGTTTGTTTGTATATGGACATTCGTATGTAATTTAGGCGACAATGGCGCAAAAGAAAGAAATCGAAATGTGTCTGCTCTTTCTATCCGTTTTCCTTTTGTTTTAAGCGATTTTTCGCCTTTAAAATTTCAAACTTAAGCGTATAATATGACACCATATAATTTTTGTTTACTTTTTGTCACCATTGTTTTTATTTTTATTTTTCTTCTGCAATTACTGTTTGCTGCTGTTGCTTAGAAGGCATCACTAAATTGGTTGTTACGAGTATTCTTTTCTCAAGACTTTATAAGGTCTTTCGATGACATCTTTTTGCGCTTTCAAGTTTTTTTCTACCATCGGTTTTGATGTGTCTTGACATTAAAAGCTGGGAAAGTGTCAAATAAGTAATAAGAAACTAAGAAGGTTTATAAACATTGTGGATGCAGGCAACTAAGGTCTGAGCGAATTCGATTACAAGTTTCACAAGCTTACTCTGCTTGTGGCTGTTAGTCTTTTAGGACAAATTGACAATATTTCCTTAAATGATTTTGGTCGATATTAGAATATTTGTGAACACGTACGATTACTAGTAAATGTTTATTAAAGATGCGCAATGTATAGAAGTTGAGTATATGTTGTAAAAAAATTTTTCAAAACTAATAAAGGCTTTCAAACTAATTATTTTAATTTTGAGGGTTATCACAAGTTAGCGCTAAAGGCTTCACTAGTCTTTACTTTCTGTTGCTGTTCTGTGCTATGACGTTCTGTTTTAATACTTACTTTTTCTGAAATAACTTATCAGCTGTTTCTGACCAGAAAGGTTACAATTTTCCACTAAAATGTTGAGTTTTGCATCGTCCGTTGTAGTTTGAATAAAGTTTTAATTTTGTTTTCGTAAAAATTAAAATTTTTAAATTATAAATGCACAATCACAGTTTATTTCAAAATACTTTTATTTTATTTATGCTGTCACTTACAATTGCTTAACAATTTTTTGATTTTCACAGCCTGAACGAAACAGAACAGAACAGAACAGAACAGAACGAAACAGAAAAACTAACAAAAAAGATTCAGCTGATTCGTAACAGCACAGAAAGTAAAAACTAATTCTGCCTTTACATGCAGAACATAATCAATAAGCAAAAAAAGTTACCTTGGTGTTTAAAAGTTTAATAACTTTTTCGTTTATTAATTTTTTTTTATTTTTTTCTCAGATTATATAATATATAAAATGGAAAATTTTTTACACTAAGTATGAAAAATAATGTCTCTTAAATTACCAGTGTTTTCAGCTTCGCACTGATGGGCTCGTTTTAGAGCATTTTCCATAATATCTTCCAAAATTTCTGCAACAATGTTTGCCTTGAGTTCAAGGATTGTCTCTGGCTTGTTCACATATACTCGCTACTTCAAATAACCCCAAAGAAAATAGTCGGGTGCTGTCAAAACTGGCGATCGCGCTGGGCCAAATTATTTCCGAATTTCTGGAAATTATTCGCTCTCCAAAAATTTGACTTAAAAGTGCCATTGTGTCTCGGGCAGTGCGGGCAGTGGCTCCGTCCTGCTGAAACTACATACCAGGTATGTTTTCAAGAGCAAGAAGTAAAAAATTTTCTATCATAAACCGATACCGCTCTCCATTTACGGTTACAGCACTTCCATCTTCATTCTCGAAGAAGTAAGGCCCAATGATATTTTCAGATGTGATCCCACACCATATTGTACACCTAATGGGGTGCAATTGGCGTTTATGAATGGCTCTTGGATTTTCAGAACCCCAGAACCTACAGTTCTGCTTATTAACAAAGCCATTCAAATGAAAATGAGCTTCATCACTCATAATCATAATCGCCCACCAGTGCGAAGCTGAAAATGGTGATAATTTAAGAGACATTATTTTTCATACTTAGTGTAAAAAAGTTTTCCATTTTGTATATTATATAATCTAAGAAAAAAAATTTAAAAAAATTAATAAACGAAAAAGTTATTAAACTTTTAAACCCCAAGGTAACTTTTGGCCCACCCTGTACATTTAAAAGTTCAAGTTTTTATTAAAGCTCAACTAAGTATGAGTTAGTGTGTGTGCTAAGTGGTGTACTAAATAAATCTCCGCAACGACATTTATTTCCTGGTTTTATGAAAATCTGTAGAAGCGGATGCCTGAAGGAGCGAAAGGAAAAATTCATAGTGCATATACGTATGTAAGGTTTAAACATTAGCTAAACTTACAAAGTATTGATGAAATAAGCTACTGTTAAAAGTTTGGCAGAGCTTTTATGAAAGCTTGGAAGCCATGCCATAAAAAATAAGGTAGGTGTGCTAATGATTTTTTACTTGATGGGATGCAATATCGTGATTCTTTCTTAATGTCGTTTTTGCTTCATGGTATTAAAATTTTATTTGAATAATTGCTTTGCTGGCATTCCTTATACTATAACAAATATACTTTGTAGTTGTTTTCAGGCCAAGGAATTTAATATAACAGTTATGTTTTTAGTACATATCTACGTGAATACGTATCATTGCGACATAAGTTTAGTACAGAAAAACTTATCTACTGCTTATTAGCTTTTTTTCAAAGTGTCCTTTGCAATTTTAGCGTAGACAGCAACCAATGAAAAGCTTTAAAGGCTGTTATACATACCATCTAATATCTAATACCCAGTAATAAAAACATCACAAACTGTGTTTCTAAATTTAACCGCTACTGTTTAACATTTGGTTGAGACTTTGACTTTATGTTAATTGACATTTACATCTCAATTTTATGTATGTCCTTTTCGAACATGTTAAACGACTAAACACTGTTAAAACTGCTAAAAATTGTCTTTAGTTCTCAAAAGAAAAATATAATCTATTTAATTCTGTTTAATTCCATATCACCATCCGGACCACACAATTTCTTTTAACTTCAGTTAGCTTGTTTTTTAATTTACCATTGTGCTAGTTGAAATTAAAAAACGTGTTAAATTGTTAAAAAAAAATTACTTAAAATGCGGCAACAATTTAAAAGTAACAAATTATACAAATACAACATACACACATACATATACAATATGTATATATGTATGTATTTATTTTTTAAAGTAATTTCCCTTTAATTTAACGACTTTGCCGACACGTTATATGTAACAAACATCTACAAATTAAAAAAAAAATCACATTAAAACAATAAAATAAAAAATTACATGATTCAAGCATGATCTATGATAAGTCATAAATACCACAAACATCAAAACACTCACTGATACACTCACTATAAACGAATGAATGAATAAATAGCGCAAATAAAGTGAAAAATAACATTCTGAGTAATTTATAAGTATGTACGAGTTTTTAAAATTAGCTACATTAGGAAACTAGGAGTTATTAATGGTGGGCACGGGTTTGTAACTTTGGTAACTAAAACTAAGTTTTAATAAACATTACTAACGGCCAAGGGAAAATAAAACGAAGACTTGTGCTCTTCTTTCCATTTGATAGTCGTATTATCTTAGTGGACAAAATTATAATTAGACTAAAATTTAAAACACTTACGGCTTTATGTATAAGAAAACACTGGCATGAAGTTAGCATAAGTGTTAAAATTGAACATGATCTTAAAGAGTCTTGCCATAAAGCTTCACATTAAAAATCAAGCAAGGAACTGCGTAATACACCCATTTCTAATATCAAATTGTATGGAGGAACTCGTTAATGCCTAATTCAATTTCGTCACTTATGCTAACTTCATGCCAATTTTTTCGTTATATATAAGGTCCTTAATCACCTACGTGTCGATACATTGAGCCGATATCGGGATCTCGGCTTAATTCAGATATTCGTATGTCAAACTTTTGTTTTTAAATAAGAAACTCAATAGAGCGCTTTACACGAATGAAGGGTTTGAGACATTCGGAGATTTAATATATTTTGTAAAAGTTCATGTCATAGCCAAGAAGAATCAGTATGGTCGTATGAATCATGAGCGAGCACACATTAATCAGCTGTAAAAATAATTGTTATTTTAGTTCTCTTAACTACGAGTAAATCAATGTTCCTTTTTTGCACCTGCTTATTATAATAATTATTTGTTTTACTTGTGTGGTTTTGATCAAGCTTTTACCATTTGCTATATGTACAGGGTGTTTTTTTAGAGGTATAGAACTTCGAATTGAAATAAAACACAAGAAAATCGTTTTAATGTCCATCAATTTGGCTTTATTGGAAGGATAATTTTATGCCATTAACGTTTAAATATGATTTCGGGCATGTGGCCGCCGCGGCTGGCTCGAATAAAGCCAATTCTACAGGTCCAATTTTCAACCACTTTTTCGAGCATATGGGGCCGTATGTTGGCAATAACGCCACGAATGTTGGCTTCCAAGTCCCCTAACGTTTCTGGTTTGTTGGCGTAGACGAGCGACTTCACATATCCCCAAAGAAAATAATCCAATGGTGTCAAATCACACGATCTTGGTGGCCAATTGACAGGTCCATTCCGCGAAATTATGCGCTCATCGAATGTTTCCTTCAATAAATCGATTGTGACGTGCGCTGTGTGGCATGTAGCGCCGTCTTGTTAGAACCACAACTCATCCACATTCATGCCATCCAATTCGGGAACAAAATAGTCGGTTATTGCTGTGCACGGTGGCGAATCGATTCATTCGGGTCCTCTTCAACATTTTGCTCTACAGCGGCAATTGTTTCTTCGGTGCGCACTGTTCGACGTCTCTGCGGATGCGTATTATCACATAGAGTAAACGTAGTGCGAAAACGATCCATGGTTAACCGAATTAATTGCTCTGATGGACGATTATGTCGACCATAAAATGGACGGAGCTTGCGGTAAACTTCGCGAACTGAACCATTATTTTCGAAATAAATTTGCACGATTTGCAAGCGTTGTTCTTTTGTTCATGATGAAATGGCAAACCAAACTAAATATTAATCACTTGACAGCTGACAAAATGGCCGCCAGTTAAAAAAGTGATGCCAACTTAAAGTTCTATACCTCAATAAAAAACACCCATTATATATGTAAGTACACAATGTTTTTGGCTTTGCGTAAATGTTTATGGCGCAAGTTAAAATTTAATAATAATAATGTTATCATTTTGATCCTATAAATTGATTAAGCATATGAAGGAGCAGTGCCGCCTGAAGGTTCAATTAGACTGCCCAAACCAGAATTCCATAGCCTTAACCATTGATTGTTTACGATCTCATTTGTTTATTCGCTTCAAATGCGTACATAAGCACAGAATTTAAAATAAATAATTAAAGGAAATAAATAAAATAACTAAAAAAAGAAAAATGTAAATTAAAATTTATTGAGAAATTAAGCAAATCAAAAAATTAAAAGGACGAAAAAAAACCAATATGTCTAATCAGCAAAGTGAACAAATTTAATTCAATTGATTTCCATAGTGTTATGGCAAGTCATTTATATATAATCAAATGCAGTATCTCCCATAAGATTAGTTCGATCAGCTGTTTTGTATGGTTATGGTTATGGCATGTCTAATTGAAAGTGACGTTCCCTTTTAAATGACAATAAAATATTGTTATTGCTGGCAAATAGCTACTCATACAACGTACATACATATTTAGCAAAATTTGTATGAAATAAAGAATTGCCTGCTATGAAAATTATCTTTATTCTATCACTGGCAAAAAGCAATAGATTCAGACCTAGTAATAGGCCTAAATGTTTTAAAGATAAATTAAGAAAATAGTAGCAAATACAAACTTATTGATTTGAAAAAAAATTAAGGAATTAAAAATTGTTATTTTAAACCACATCAGAATTTTAAAACATTCTAGAATTATATATAGAGTGTCATAATTCTGCACGTTCTGGCATTTTATTATGCGGTAGCACTTAGTACCTACTTTTTTATTTTTATTTAAATAACCAGATTTGCATTTTGATGAATTACCCTCAAAAAATGTTTAAAATTTCGTTAAATTGTGTGAGAGTTTTTAGATTGCTTTTTTCGTATTTTTTAAATCTGGTTTGAACACGTATAATTTAAATATAATACCATATTTTATGAAATTATGTGCACATAAATAAATGGAAAAAAGTCCGATAGACATGTATCATATACACATTTACTTACTTTAAAAAACCAAACCTCAAGTCCAGTTTGGCTTTTTGGTTTTTGTTTCAATCTTTTTTGCTGGCACTTTTACTCGTTTTTAGGAGAAAATTTGTGTGACTTGAAATTTAAATTAACTTTAACTGGTCGCAAGCAAAATGTTTGTTTTTTTCGATCATCATTTAGTTTATTTATAATTGTGTATGTATTTTACTTTGTCTCAATTGTGATTTTATAAAATTGAAGCGATTTCGATATTCATGAAAACAATTGCGCCAGTTAAAATGAACAATTTTGACGGAGGAAGGAAGTAAAGAGGGTTTAATAGTGGGCCAAACAGTAGAATATATACATATATACATACATACATACACATATAAAAATGAGCAGCTAGATGGATGATGTTTTGTATTATCAAAGTCATTGCAAAAGGTCACGTCGTGTTTTTTTATATGAATATGTTCATTTTATTGTGAAACGTTTGTTCTTTCGCCGCCTTCTGCTAGTGTTTATTAGTTTTATTTTTAGTTTCATGATTGTTTTTGCTAAAACTATTTTTAGTTAGTGCTGTCAACTTAACAAATAATTTAATCATCTGGAAAGAAACAGCTTTATTTTTGATATACATTTTTATGTATGTACGTATACATAGCTGGCGATACCAAAACTCTTAATATTTCCAAAAATTTAATACATATTCACCCTTATTGTGAATGGCGTCGTCGACGTCACATCAAGACGATAGTAAAAATTGTCACTTGGCTACTCCTTGTCGACAACAATTTACTACTATTAACATGCTGCATTAATTTACAAAGCCTTAGAGATTAGTAAGAGCCAATTGTTGCCGATAAAGAGTAGACAAGTGACAATATTTACTGTCGTCTTGATGTGACGTCGACGACGCTATTCACAATAAGGAGGATTAATTCCGAATGGAATATCAATTAATAGTTAAAACTTTCTAATTTAAAAGATGTAAGCCTTTGAATTAAATAAACTTGACTTCAAAGCTTTGACTTAACTTATGTACATATCGCTCCTTTATTGCAACACAGTCATAACTTAAAAAAGCTAGTTTTACAGAAAATAAGTTTAAAGATTTGAATTTACATACACTTCAATGAAAATATAAAAATACTTTCTTTCCTCAAGACGTAAGTGCAAAAGCATTTTGTATGAAATTTTAACACAAGATTAAATATGATACCACGAATTCTTCTGCATTATTAACTCTAAAGATGCATGTTTTGCTATACGGGAGCGATATGTATATTTTAATTTCGCTTACCGATGATGATGGAAAGATTTGCCGCTTAAATAAAGTCTTCCAAAACATCTGAGCAATAGTGATACAGATTTTGTAATATGTATTAAATTTTTACAAAATTCTTCTACCCACCACTGGGAATTACACGCAAATAAATATATAACAAATTTGGATTATTCTCCAATATAAAAGTTTGCAGTTTGTATTGATTTGTATTATGTAATAAATTGCATTTTTTTATTGAAATATCAAGCTATTGCCACAGTCAATTTAAATTTGATTATGATCACTGAGTCAACATGTTTTACAGTTTGTATATACAAAAACAAAAAAAAATATTCAGATTTGGAAGCACTAACAACTGAGGGAAGCAATGTATTGCTTTCTTGATAACAAAAGCTTCGAAAAATGCTTCTGAAAAGCACTAACGTACGTCGAGCTGTCTAACAAAGTGTAAAAAAGTAAAAAAATTTGCAAGCCAGTATATTTTGCATCTGAATCTTCTATGAATCACTTTGGTAAGGCAAAAAATTTATTTATTGCTTCCAGCTGACTCAGCTCGAACAAAAAAAGGCCTTATTAATAGCAACAAAAAAACGCTTCTGAGAAGCAGTAATTTTTGCTGGGTGTTGGCCACAAATGCACCAATGGGGTTTTAAGAAAATGCAAGGATGCGCACTCACAACTTCTTCCATGAGACAAGACTTCTGTTAAATTTTTTTTTAAAGAGAAGTAACACTCAGACTCAGAATGACTACTACTATTACAAGGTATTACCTTCTTTAGAAAAGGGATAGTGATAGAGAAAAAAGGTGGTGAAGGAAGAGATAGCGGAATGCTTCATTCTTTTACAACTCTACTTTTTGCACCGTTTTTAATCAGGCTGTGGTTACAGCACCTCTTGTGTCAATGAGGCGTATTTAACACCAGAGACGTCAAATTCGCTTTTGAAGCTGTGCTTAGTAGCCACGATGATTCTGCTACACAATACCCACGAAGGAGGGAGGTCTGGTCTGATGTTACGTTAGGATTAGTATCCGCTGAATCCGGTGTAGTTCAGTGACCAGTGTCTACACCTTCATCACTTGAACTTTCCTAAAACAATAAATACAAAGGGACACTAACGCTCATCATGAAAAGGTGTGGTCTTGCTATTTAATGACAGTCGGAGACCGGGCTCGAACCCAGGATCTTCGGTTTTGTAGTCAACGTGCTAACTACTTCAGCCAATGCCACCCTCAAATGTAGGCTAAGCGCTGACCAGAAACATTCATTTCGTGAAATTTCTATCACGTTTTATTTTACGTATTCTTTCATTGAAATTTTCAGTTAAACAATATGAATATCTTGCATTTAGGTATCGTTTAATCCGAGGTTTGATTATCGTAGATTTGCATATTTTTTTGCAACTGAAATTTTTTTTAAATAGAAGTAACACTCAGGCAATGAATGCCTACTACTATTACTAGGTGCTACCTTCTTTAGGAAAGGGATAGTGATAGAGAAGACAGGTGGTGAAGGAAGAGATAAAGGAAAGCCATATAAACAAAATGACGTACAAGAAACTTGAAAAACTTAAATAATAATAATTCTGAAATTATTAAATAAAATATCGCACGTATGCTTAAAAACTAGAGTTTCAAAATCACTAGTCAGGTCCCTAGCTGGCCAGTTAAGAAACTAGCAAATATAGGAAGATCTTCGTCTCAAAATTTTGAAACAGTGTATTTTGAATTTTGGTTTCTTCAGTGTACAAAGCAAACATCTTCAAAAGTATAATACTCGCATTTCTTGCAACACAGAAAAAAATTGTCAGGTTTAATTGAAATGAAAATAAAAAGGTTTAATTGAAAAAAAAATCAATTAAAAATGTAATTGATTTAATTAAACTCTGGTTTAAAAATTTAGTTTAATCAAAAATTTATTTGATTCAATAAAATGTTTAATTGATTTTTTTTTTCAATTAAACGTGTTTTTCGCAGAAAATTCTTTTTTGTGAGATTGTGCTCCTCGGGGTTTTGAAGTAGAATAGCTTTCGGCATATTCCACTGATATTTGATTGCAATTACTGATTGCCATTTTTAACCTAAAATCATGTCGATTCTTTATAAAATCTGAAAAATTTGCATCACTGGCTTATTCGAGTGCCTGTCCATTTATTTGAGTAGTTGCGGCATAAACAAAATAACAACTACATACCGGCAAACTACTAAATGGACACTTCAATTTTTTCTAGTACTCGCACATGTTATGAATGACAAGACAACAAATGATAAACTGTATGATTTTATCACTTATTAAGCTTTTATTATTGTAGAGCTTTTTTGTTCTTGTTCATTCTCTTTAGTTTATACTCGTATGTATGTATGTATGTATGTGTATTCGCTATGGTTTTACGTATAGTAGTCACTTGCAAATTCCTAAACACACAAACTCGCACATATCACAAGTCATTCCAGCACATTGTCATTTAGTCAGTAAATTAATATTGGGCAGTGACTGTTTTTTATCGTCGTATAAATGTAATTTTCCAAGTTCCAAAGACAAAAAGGAAGCAAAAAGTATGTGACAGAGATGGAAATAGAGAGAAGAGATTAAAAGTTAGTGAAAAAAATCACTTTACTTGCATATATGACAACAAAATTTTGTTTATTCGACTCGATTGAAGAACGCGGCTTATTTCCTTTGTTGCGTATCTGTGGTACACTTTTGTTTTTTCCATTTTTTTGCGATTTGCCGAACTTTAATACCCATCATACATGAATCTGCTGCTGATTGTTTTGTACACGCATACATACATACGTAATGTGTATGTTAATTTTTCGAGATAATAGAACTTATATATTTCCTCTTTAGTGCTCTCTGTTCAGGCGACTTGTCCTGAAATTGTTCATACAAGTTGGGGAGTTTTAAGCATATAATTTTTATAAATTGAAATTGTTAAAATTATTAGAAAACTGGTGATAAATATGAATACATTTACAGTGGAATCTCCCTTAACGGACACCTCCTTTAGACGGACACTGTTGCCTGGTTCCGGCAGCGCTCCATAAGAAAAGCATTGCAATCGCTCCCCTTGAACGGACCCTCTCATGAGCTCAAGGCTCGGTTTTTCAAATTTACTACATCACATAACTTAATTACGTGTGTGTATGGCAAATATTTTCTCTCTCACATAATGGTCTTATAGTGTGTTTGAAATGCCAAGTCCAAACACATCAAACTATAATGCAGGAATATCTATTGAAATAATATGGTATGTACTTATAAAACATTTTAAACTTTTATAACCACTAAAAACACTGAATTAGTTTTAAGAGCTTGTGATTTTAACGTCTTGTTAATCATTACAAGAAGTGCATGAAGATAAAAATTTAAATCTAAAAAGCTTTAAAATCAGGCAAAATCACTTATTGAAGATGCCGTAACCATAAACAGCTGATTACGTTTTCATTTAATTATCAATTTCAAAAGTGCAACAAAAAATATGTGTAAACAGTAAACAGCTGTTTATGGTTATGGCGAAAACCCAAAATTCACTTGGTTTCTATGGTTATGGTTATGTTTATGGTTACGGCTTTGCCGTTATGGCTAGTAACCTATAATCAAATACAGTGTTGCCTATAAGTTTGCTTCGAATAGCTGATTTGTATTGTTTTGATTATGGCACATTTAATTGAACCCTTAAGTTTGATTTCTGCGATGAGATATGATATATACATATCGTCACCTTAAATGCAAACGGACGTAACTATACTTTTATATTTTTTTTACAGGAGAAACAAAAAACGTTACAAAATCAAAATTAAAAAGTATTCTTGTAAGATTTCTTCGTCATGTTTGATCGCAGAGGTATAAATATTTGCGTGAGCATGTAGTTTGATAAAATGAAGCATAATCAATCAAAAACTCGATTTCAAATTTTTGTGTGGTTATGTAGGTTTGCATTTAAGGTGACGATATGTATACATACATATGTATATATGACTATACGTTTATGTAATTAATTTAATTTTTTTTGCTAGGGAACAAAAATATAGTCCCTTAAAATTAATTATAAAATTTGTAAAAAACACTTCCAGTGGTAGATGTATTCGAATTCCTCTTATATTTAAGCGAGACCGCTCCAGCAGGAGAATTATATGGTGTCCCGTTAATTTTATAAAGTTATGTGTGCAATGCATTAACCTCTTTGTTACTATGTAAAAGAAAAATGGTAACTTACGTCTTGGCATTCTACTAAGAATATAAAAAAGCAGTACTTTTGTAAAATAATAAAAATCAGTTTGAAATTAATAAAAACTTAAAGGAGATTCGAATGATCTGGCATTCGAATGATCTGGAAACTTCCTCTAAGTTTTTAAATCCAAAAAATTAATGTGTATCAAAAGTAGAGAAGAAGTGACGAGAAATTATGGAGTCATATTTTTTGAAAAATTTTGCACAACGATATCTTTCCAGCAGCTTTTCAGATGTTGGTCAAAATTAAGTGTATAAGAATCACTGAACATATAAAATCGATTTGAAGAATAGTTCTGAAGTTATTAGAAAAAAAAATAATTCGTTTTCGAAATTATTCTTCACCGAACGAATCCCCCGATTTAAATCAAGTTGGCGGAAATCGACGTATCATTTTAAAGTTTATTTTTTATTCGATTTGGAACCTGATCAACAGTTTTTTGAAAATATTATTTTTGAAATCTTCCGACCCGAATTGATTAATTGGTAAAAACTTGAAAGCATGTAGAATTAATCATATCTCTTGATTCAACAAAACTTATTTGTTGTAAAAAAACAACCAGATATAATGTTTATTTGTATTTTTAAATTTATTTTACGTAAAATGATTTGCAACCGCTTGATATTAAGCTAAATAAATATTCTGCAATAATTCTTTCTTCCATTATTTCTGGGCACACAATAAATATAGTTTTCCTTAGCCTCAGAGCCCTAATGTAGTCAATTCTTTTTTCATTAAAGCTACAGCCGAAACATTTGATGAGAAAGTTCCTTCAATTTTCTTTTGAAACTCTTTTCGTTTTCACACAGTGTAGTTTAAGTATATTTATAATATAAATTTAATTTATAAATATACATTTTATATATATGTATATATGTATGTACAGTTCACTTCATTTTCTTCTAAATTTTTGACAAATTTAGCAATGTGCATGAAATAAAATACTTTTTCCACATCGCCAAATGAAGTTTTAGGGCAAATGTTTCCTAGTGTTAAGTTGTATTATCAACTTTTATATTTAAGCCGATGGGTTTCAATATTCTCAATCTTATACTACCACGTGCACTTTTGCAATTGTAACTATTTATTTCACATTGAATACTTTAGATCAGCGACGTTCAAACACACATAACCCGACATTTGAATTGGAGGTATACAGCTTTGAAAGATCTTAAATTCGTTCTTGTTGCTTTGCAAAGTAAGAGCAAGCATTGCTGTTCCCATGATTTGATCGGCGGAGTGAAAGCATAAAAGCTCTTATGTAAAAGTTTGCAAATTGTGCATATGGCTTGGACGTAGGTAGCTGCTTTAGATTACCAAGCATTACGATTTAAAGTTTGAAATCTCTTGCTGTCACAGTTCACTAAATTTTCGAAATAAAATATTAAATATTAAATTTTACTTTTATCACAGAAGTGGAACTATTTTATGAACTGTGCTAGTCATAAAGCATTCCGAGTATTAAGGGGCGGCAATAAATATTAACATTGTAATGAGGGTATCCTCTTATTAGTAAAAAAAGTAAATAGCAATTATAAATAGCAATTAGTAAAAAGAGTACCGCTGTATTTTATAATGCAAACTTGAATTTTTTTAAGAAAATAAGTTTTAGTATACATAATGCGTAATAGTTATAAAAAAACATGATTATTTTGCTTTCTCGTAGTTTTTCTTAAGATAATATAAGCAAATGAAGAGAAACAGTAAAATTTCACCTTCAAGAGAGCTGAAAACATAATAATAATATGGTAGAACCCTCGAAATCGTACCCATTAAATCTAAGGCCTCAATAATTCGTAACAAACTCTTGCGTAAATTTCGGTCATATTGTTAATTTTTTTTCACTACTTCTTTTAAATCGTAATTGGCTGTTTTTAAGTTCTTATAATACGTAATGCAATGCATTAATTCAATATCTCACGTGAAATAAGCGTGCTCATGGACTAAATAGAAAAACAATGCATTTTATTCTAGTCTTATATATAGAAAAATATTGCTTTTATAAAAACTTTGAGCATAGACTCGTATATTTATGTATGTTAATTCCTATTAATCCGTGCTAATTCGTGCATATGATCCTTAAAGATTATCTATTTTATGTATTTGTAATCCACACAAATTTTTCTAATTCAATATATTTTTATTGGAGTGAATACACTCTTTCAGTTACCAAATGTGAACTGCGTTCATCTAACATCAATTTAAATTCTGCATTAAATATTCTGTCTTTTAATTATACGTACTGTAATGCATGTGAGCATTTTTTTGCAAAGAGTTCAGTACAAGCCATTTGTTCATGTAACAAGTGCCAGAAATTTTACAAGGCACATGGTACTCGTACTATTGTATAACTCAAGTGTATATACAAATATTGGTTTAATATCCCAGACAACATAAAGCACTTACCGAAGGCATGGAAAAATTAAATAGTAATAGAAAATGTGTAATTTAAATTGCACACAAAATTTTAATTATGAAAACTTACTCGAAAAAATTAGGAAGAAAAACTTGACGTAAGACATTTTTGTTCTGAAGAAAGTGCAAAAATGCTTCATTCGCAAATTGAAAGAAAAACTTTTTAGTGTATAATTTTAAATTTTCACTTCATAATGAACATGTAGTAAGTTTCCTTCTCTTTCAGAGTGCAAACTCAATACAGTGAAGACGAAAACACGCATACCTCATAAATTTTTTTGAAAATAAATGAGGTATCTTTAATCTGTTTAATTTTATTTCGCGACCTGAAAATACATCTGTTTTGAAAGTTATGTCGTGAAATATAGCCAAGTTGAATAAATGAAAAAACCGGTTTACTGGTTACTGCTGCCAACTTTAGTGCTTTGCGTTTACGAAGACGTACTGAATGTGACAGATCTCATAAGAAAACATATATCTCAACTCAGCTGGCAGTTGAAAAAGGCGACGCGCGACGTAACGTTTGAGCGATTCTATATGAGTCGACATTTAGATTCTAATTTGCGTTCACTGGGATGGTGCACATATACACACTTATTTTACCACTGTGTTAGCAAATAAGTAATTGAGTATATTAAATCTAAAATAACTGAATTTTTTAAATCAACTTTATGACCATTGGCAGCAGAATAACATTCTATCTCTTTCTGGCTCCTTCACTCCGATTCGATAGATTAAATTCCATTTGAAACTACCATGCAAAGTTTACCTTTTTTATTTTTGTAAAACAATAGCAACAACAATTTTCATCTAAATAAAGTTTAATAAACGAGCCACTTGTATGCCAACAAAAGTGTCTGTCCCTTTTTCATTTTTGTTCGTTTATGCGTGTGTGTGTGTGTGTGTGTGTTTGTGTAAAGGAAATTTTATATTTTACTGTCACTTCTGTTTTAGTTTCTTGTTGTAGTTGCTTTTTCTTCCTATTTTTTTTTTGTTACTTAATTTTGTTCGTAGGACCATATAAATGCTTCTACAAACAATGAATATTTTAATACTGTAATACTAGTAAAAAGGTTGAATGGCTGATGTCTTGTTGGTATTGGTGCTTTTTATAATTTTTATTTTTACTTTTAAGTAAAAGCAAAGTTTTGAGATATATTTTTCATTTAAATTTTTTTGAATGAGTGTACATAAGTGATGTGTTGTCTTCGCCTTGCAGATGAGCACATAAATATTAATTTGTAAAGAGCTTACGGATTCCAAATCCCATATTTTTTTAATAAAAAAAATGAATTACTAAAAATTTTTTGATTTACAACAGAGGCATAACTAAATAAACTTGTTTTGCAGAAAATAAGTTTTAAGATTCTAATTTACATACAACTCCATGAAAATATAAAAATACTTTCTTTTCTCCAGAGGTAATTATACATGTCTTTTATATATTTTTTTCCAATAAAAAATTAACTAAAATTAATAGTCATGGGTCTGTGGCAAAAAATAAAATAAAAATATACTTATAGTATCAAACCAATAAAGTTTGTCTTATGTAGAACAAAAATAAGCAAATTAACTAACATGTACATAATTAGTAAAGAACAAACGACAATGGCACGACTGTTGTAAATTTAGAGATGGTAAAAATGAGCTTTCATTACAAAAAAGCTTTCAGCAAATTGTAATACGATGAATCAAAACAATTCACATATTTCATTTGCAATTAAAGTTGCGTATATAAAGCAGAAATCTACATCAACTGACACCACACACAATGGACCAAACACAAAGAACGCTCATGAGGAAGGTTGTTCCGTTCTACTACGTGTTTGTCAGAATATTTACAACTAACTTTAGTGTTATTTGTTTACTAATAATTTTGACATGTAATTTGGCTTAAAAAGCGATACGAACTTTAGCCTGATCAAATCATATATATAGAAATAAATGAAGTTCGAACAATAATAATTAAAAAATTAACTAAAAGGAGCGGTTAGGTTTGTGTATATATTTGAGCGGCTTACAATGTTTAACATAAAAAACCAATTTTTGATCCATGCTTGACGATTCCCAAAATATTTCGTGGGTCTGACGATATCATTATTAGAGCTGTACCGCATTTTGTCGTATTTGTCATGTTATTTACGTAGAATTTTCAATACACATAAGTATCCTTGAGAAATCATCATTATTATGGGATACGATAATGGTACGAATATTGAAGTAAAATACACCATATCTTTCAAGAAAATTGCAAATCGATTCAAGTTAAGTTTTTTATCACTTTCTTGGAATACCACATGATAGGGGTTTTCAGGGAACTAAATTAGTATGGACGCAAGTAATTGGCTTTATACTTTTCCAACTTTCTTTTGTGACTCAAAATATTTTTAAATTCCAACAGAGTTTTAAAACTTTTGCTCTTGAATTTTATTTTTTCACAAATTTCATTCCGTAATATTTATAAAGACATTTGCAAAAGTATTAAGTTTATTCAATTGTAGAGATGGACGTCTGTCATGTTTTTTTCGGGACACGAACACGCACGACTCAACACGAAGTGTTCGTGGCAGAAAATCTGTTTTCGTACGTGTTCGTGTCGTATCGTGTTGAGCAAAATCTACACGATAAACACGAAACGATTTTTTGTGTTAAAATATGTATGCATGAATTTCCAGTTAAGAAAAAATTTGATATTTTGTATCGTCAAACACGTAAAACCATCAAATTTGTTGATAGTGTAGTGGTCATTTGGGCTTAAAGTTCTGAAATTAAACAAAAATATGTATCTATTGGAATATAAAAAGATGCTTTTTGCTATTCAATTTGATTTCGTGCGTGCTGTGCAGTTTCGTGTTTTGAAAAAATTTCGCGTGCGTATTTCGTACGTGTTGGACATCTTGGCATTCGTGTTCGTGTCATGTCGTGTTGGAAAAATTCAACACGCGCCCATCTATATTCAATTGACTCGAAATTATATAAAATATGTTTATGTCAAAAGCTAGTTTTCAGTAAGAATTCCCGAAATCGTGCTCAGTCACCAGTTTCAGATGGTTTAGAGTTCCAACTCGACCTGAATTTCATAATTGCCACTAAATTAATTTGGCAAAAAGAGTAAATTTAAAGTTGATTCCATTTTCAAATGAATTTATTGAGCAAACTCTCAATGTTTAATATTTAATGGAATAAAAAATACGAAAACGAAATTGGGTGCAAGAGCATTGGATGTCAAAACTTTAATCCTTCTTTAAATATAACTAAACTACTTGATTATCAAAACTTGTATGTGATGAACGAAAGGCATTGGAATGTATTTATTAGAAATCTTGAATTCTTTCTCATATTAGTTTCTTAATATAAATGTAACCATTATTATGAAAACGGTACGATTCGCAATCATGATCCAAAGAGCTGAATGTAGTAGGTAGTAGTTTCTGGTATTTGTTGAATTTCACATATTATTATTTTTTTTTATTTAGAAAACTTGGGAACTAAAGTTTAATAATTATATACATATGTACGTGTGCGTATTATGTACATACATATATAAGTATACATACATACGTACGTGCATACTAACTCTTAAAACTCATATTTACAGAGTTTATATAAAATATGCATTCATAGCGTGTAGTATTGTGTATTATTTTTTCCTTAGCAATTATTTTATAATTTGTATTATGCAAAATTCTTACACCTTTAATTACATATTCCTATTACAAAATTAAATTAAAAAAAAAAAAAAAATTATTAAAAAATTCCCTCATAAGGGTTTTCCTTTTGTAAATTTTTCTTCAGAGTGCAGACGTGACATAAACTACACATGTTTTCGTTTAGCAACATTAATCACACACACACATACACTCAGTCATATTTCACTTGTAGATCCCACTTGACCAGATATTAGAGGAGAAATTAATGATTGCTTTAGTGAAGATTTATCGACACAGAAATGTTCGATACTGTAAGGTATCATTTGCTCGAGAATATACATTCTAAAATTATTGCTGACTGCTAAAGCCTGGATCACACTATCGCCACAATGTACCGATTTGTATCAGCTCATTGCAATGACGTCATAAGTAATAAGCTAAAATGGTATTATTACTCAATTAATGGTGGAGTAAGTCTATATGGCTTTAATACCAATGCAGTGTGCTGTCATTATGTCCTCACATTAGTTGAGAAATAAGGCAAGTTGAGACATAAAACAAATTTAGGTTATTACTCATGACTTTACTTCAGAGAGCCGATGAAAATCGGTACATTTTGCAGATAGTGTTGTTATCCAGGCTTAAGAATTCGCTTCTAATATCAATATAAAACTTTCGAGATCGAGCATACTTTTTTTCGTTTCGTTTCTGATTGCCGATTTTGAATATTTATGAGAAAAATGCTCGAGAAACGTTCGATGTCAATATCGTAAACGAAAATCATGGCCAAGTGAGATACTACTACATCCTGGCATGTGCGTGTATACCAAAGACGCATTTAAAAACTTTTTTCTTTGTAGATATCGTTTACTCGCTGTTCATCATTTAAGAGTATGACGTGTTTAATTTTTAGGCGGCTTTCAAAACACATTGGTAAAGTGTTGTTGCTTATTTGCTATTTTTCTAGCCAGTGTTAATTTAATTTTTCCGTTTACGTTTTTAAGCTCTTTTACTTAAAAGTTTTTGGATTTTTATTGCATGAGCAACCAAAGTTAATTTATTCTATAGCTTCGAACTAAACGGTACAAACATGTAACTTAATACATATTTTAAAACAAAAATGAAAAAAAATAGTTAAAGTTATAAATATGCATTAATAAGTTCTAGGAAAACCAGGTGGAAGACAATAATAAATAAATTGCACAAAAACAAATCAAGAAACAAACAGAAAGACATACACACAGCCGAGGTGTCATAATTTGCTAAATTTAGTCAAGATACGAGTACAATAAAAAGTTGCAAAGACATTGTGTGCATTTTTAATTGTGGCGCTTAAGATTTCTAGTGAAATACGCGCGTGTCTGAGAAAGAGATTTAAGCGATTTCTTAAGCGTACTCGTATGACTCATGCAGCTAATTATTTCATTCACTAATTAATAAGTTTAAAGTACCTTGAATGCAAGACAAAAAAATAAAACTCTGCTTTTTGCACGGTTTTAATTAGGGATGCAACGAATGTTCGCATTCGCTTTCGCATTGGCAAATTATTCGCTTACTTTTGCTTTTTGCATTCGTTAAAATGTATGCAAATATTTCAAGCGAATACTAAAGAAAAAAAAGGTTATATTTCTTCTACGAAAATAGTTTACGATTAACAAACGTCAAGTAAAGCATTCTAAGCAAAGCTTTAAAGTTTTATCGGAAAACTTTACTATAAATAAGTTGAGATATCAAAATGTATCAAAATGAAACCGAAATCCAGCGGTGTTTGGAAATATTTTTGAGTTTTTGAAAAAAAAGGCACTGTTGGATTTGCGCGAAAATATTTTCTACTTAAGTCCAGTCTGTTAAAATTTTTGAAAAATGTTGAGCACCGATCATTACTTTGTACAAAAAATGTTAAATTTTAAATGTTTTGTTATACACACAAGTACTAAAGCAGAAAATAATAGAATATCCAAACATATGAAAAATAAACTGAGCTAGTAGCGGTCACCACAAACTTAAACGAAGCCAAATTAATTTGTTTGCTTGGTTTTATTTAGGATTAAAGTTCGTATTTTGTGAAAGCCAAATTATCTGTGATAATTTGCAACTAACAAATAACACAAAAAATAATTGCAAATATTCAGACAAAGACTAACAGAATGGAATAATATGTTATTTTCGAAGGCTGCTACACCATCACCATAAGCGGTCTTGAGTTTGGTCCATTGCACTATAGGAAATTTCACCCATTTTTTGGCCAAAAGTAAAAATTTGAATTTTTGCAAAGTTTATTTTTTTGCTTTAATATAATAAAAAAATATAACAAAGTAAACATAGCTTTTTAAATTTTTCATAAAAATTTAATTTCTATTACTTTAACAGTTGTTTTGATCACTATTTCTAAACCAGTTATCAGAAAACCTTTAAGTGCATTGAATTTGTGACATCTTCTAATAAAAGTTTTCGTAACAAAACTTTATATTTTTGAAAAATAAAAAATATGGGAAATAATGCTGAAGGTAAGTACTTTTACATTCTTTAGCAAAATGTTAGTAAACTCATCTATAAAATCGATTAAATTGGAAAAATTAAAGTGACCTCAATATGTACTAATGGAATTATGAATTAGAATTTTATATAGACTTACAAAAAAACGATAACACTTGTTAGACATAATATCATAATAGTTCTCTAAAACAATCAATTATCTTCCAAATTTAATATATTTCATCTGCGAACTTTTTGCGAGTTTAAGAAAAAAAAAATTTTTCAGGAGACTACTGCGTGCCAAATTCAGAATTATTCAATATATGGCTACAGAAACACAACGAAATTGACAAAAGAGCCGCTATTTCTTGTCATACATTTCAGAGAGTGATTGTTCTGAAAGCTTTAAACAGTATTTAAAAGAGCATTCACGATTATTTTGTTCAAATATGAATATAAAATGGCGTAATAGTTCCAGAAATTTGAAATTTTTTTAAAAACATCATGCTGTTTGGCTTAAAGACAGGACATCGTTCAGAAAACGTGAAAAGCAGTGTGCCTCCATTAAATAGAAACCTGGACGACCGCAAATACCTTTTTGCCAAAAATCTGGGAGAATAAAATGACGAGTTGCAGCAGAAATCTCTAAAGTTCAGTGGTTGACGGTTTAGAACTCGAAAATCAAATTGTTGAATAAAATCCTTTTTAAACATGACTTTGTTTGTTACTTCATTAAATTAGTAAAATTAATTTCTACTGTTATATTCGAAAGGTAAGTGTACACTTGAAATAATTTTTAGAAAAATAGCAGTTTAGAAAACCAGATTATCTATTAAAGATCTAAAAAAATCTTGGATGTGGAAATCTATAACCCGTAACGCCTTCTTAGAACTAATTATTTGTTAATTTTTTAGTTAAATTTTTTCTGAGGGAATGAAAAACTTTTTCGGTCACTCCCTCTCTCTTACGTGTTCTCCAAAAGTCAAATCCAAAACTCGTTCAAATCGGTCCACCCGTATGGCTGTAATTAATTTTCGTAATTTTCGTAATTAATATTCGAATTGTTTTGATTCATCTTAATACAATTTGCTGGAGGATTTCAAGTAATAATCTCTAAAAACCAATTCATGAAAAGGAGATGATATGTAATATTGTTTTGTTTTTTCAACTATATAAATCCACAAAATTTTATATAATATCAAATCTTTAAAAATATTTTATTTGTCTTTATAAACAAATAAAACCGTCTTGTTTTAACATATTGTGCAAAAAAGTTTATGTTGTTTTTGTATTCTTGTACGTTTTTTTGAATCGCTACCATATAATTTATCACCTGATAAAATGTTGTGTGTAATTAAATCCTAAACTTGTTTATTTTTTTTTTAAACAAAATTTATTTTTGTTTTAAAAATAGATTTTGTTTCCCCCTATTTTAAAGAAAAGCTAAATAAAAAGCACAAAAAATACATTTTTGTTTTCATAACTATTTTCGAAATGCCGAATTTATTAAATTATGTTATTTAAGAATGCTCTTCTGGTTTATTTTGTGCGCAATTTAATTTTCTATGTACACATTACAGGGTAATACAATGAAACTTTATAAAATTTTCCTGATATAGAAATAGCTATTCGCTGTGTAAGATACATTAGCTAGCAACTTTACAAATAAAGTGGCATTTAATATTTATATAATTTACACCATTTTTTATGTTATTCACTTAATATTAGACGAACGGTAATCCAAACCAAAAACGAGAATTAAACTTTAATATTAATGTTTCCTTTAGCGATTTCCTAAAACTCAATGAAGATGGGACTAGCATATGATGGCCAATTACTGTTGAAACACTTATAAGGATATTAAGTAAGTTGATCAAACAATAAGAAGAGCAGATTTAGGTCTTTAATAAAGTAACTCTTGTCTTGTCAACAAGCAACTATCAGCTGACTCATGTCAAAATTTAAGCAGGTTGCTGCATTTAAATTGTGCTTGACAGACATTGATACCAGAAGAATGCCGAACGATTTGAGCATAAAATGGAATAAAGTGAATCTTGTGTGCTTATTAAAGGACGTGATAGATACAAAGTCGTGTGATCTACGAAAAAATACAACCCTGGTATGATGGAGCTTATGAAAATTTTCAAAAGACAATAACAATTCATCACACCAGGGTTGTACTTTTTCGTAGATCGCACGACTTTGTATGATAGTGAGTCATGGCCTTAAGCAATATTTTTTGCAGAAAATACCATCCCTGAAATCGAAGACTAATTTTCATAAATACAATCAATTGGAATGTTAAAAAAGGGGTTTACTGAATTTTATGGTGACCGCATAAGCGCGGAATATGCCGAACGTTCTGTCTGCGCAGTTGATATCTCTACATCCGAAATATTTAAAAAGAAGTGTTTTATGGAAGAGATTGTGGAATCCATGGGCAGTTCACACGACTAAATGCTTGTAATTCTAAATCATCACTTTTAAATGAGAAAGCTTTCCGAAAAATGGTGCCACGAGTGTTCGTATTTGAGCAGTTTTGTAACCATGGATAAAACCTGTATCCATAACGATATACCAGAGAACAAAAAACATTCCAAACATTTGGTTTCTAGGAGTGAATCGCAGCAAATGAGGCCAAGGTGGGTTTGTCAAACAACAAAGTCATGGCGAACGTTTTTTTTTTTTGAGATTAACTACCTTCTGCGGTTTCAAGATTAAGGTCCGAGTAACTTCTTTTTGTTACCAAACCTGAAGAAATGGCTTGGTGGGAAAACGGTTCACTCCAACGACGAAGTCATCTCACTTTGAGGAGCTCAAGAAGTCCTTTTGATTAAAAGGAATAAAAAATTAGAGAAACTTTGGACTGGGTCTATAGAGCTCCAAAAAGATACTTTGACACAGTAATGATTTATCCAAAACCTTAAATTTCATTAAAAATATAACGAACTTAAGATACTTGGCTTGGATGAAGAGTTAAATCATAAAAAATTAAAGAAATATACGCTGATAGAGTGATCTATAAAGAAATTTATCAAGCGAATAATAGATAAAAATGGTGAAAACTAAATATCGTTGATTACATTTTAATTAATACACTTAAAATATAGTTTCCGCAAACAAGCAAGCGACTTGCCTAGAAAAAATATTTGAAAAACAGTAACATTTTTGAGGGATTCCTGTATAAATTTTCTAAACCAGTCGCTTGCTTGCATTCTGGAGACTACAGTAATTTAAGTTAAGTTGTGAATAAAATGTTGGAAATTTTTTCAATGCTGTAATAAAATATTTATGATTAAATTTATAGTTCGACGAAAAGTATTGAGAAATAACGGTAAAACTTCAAATAAATGCATTTACTTGTTGTATAAACTAAATCACAAATAAGGAAGTTAAAGAACAAAAGACAGTAGCAAGACTGTTGTAAATTAAACACAGCTTTCATTACAAAAAGGTTTACGCAAATTGAAATACGATGAATCAAAACAATTAACATATTCCATCTGCACTGGAAAATTAGTATATAAAGCTGAAATTTAGATTAACTGACACAACACACAGTGGAACAAACACACGAACGCTGATGATGAAGATATGGCGGCTTTCGCAAACAGCTACTTGTTCCTTTCTGCAAACTGGCTTCATAAGCCCAAATTTTCTACCGTTCATTTTCAAAAATATTAAGATTTACATAAGCTTTGGATATGAATATGTAGTGCATAGTTTATGTGCAAATAAAATAATCTAATTCTAAGTTTCAACAATTCTTTTATCAAAAATAAATACAGACTAACTTCCAATAAATAGAACAATTCTATTATAACGCTAAGTAATTTATTCTAAAACTGTTTTATTTATATCAAGTGAACACTTCTAAGGTAAATTATTTGCTTAAATGAATTTGTATTAAACTATTTAAAAGTTGTTTAACCTTAATTGGAGTTAATATACCAAATGCTTGCTATACGTTAAAAAGAAAAAAACTCCGTACATTAAATTTATTCTACAATGATTTGGTTTTTTATCTGAACTTTTTAACAAACTTGGCGTGGCTGTTAAAAATTTGGGGTGGTTAAAACGGAAAAACTAATTTTGTAATTAAAAACTCATATAACACCAACCTACACAAGATCCCATCCATTTGCTTTTACTTTTCCTGTTTCTGTTTTAACATTTTAAAAACATTTCAACAATCACACAGTTATTTGTATTAAACATGATTTTTCCCTTTTAATTTTCAAATCTATCCCCGGCATGCCATATACGCGCATACAATCGTATATGCATGTGTAACAAACTCTAACCCAAAAAAAAGTAGAGTTAAAACCTCCTAAAAGTATGCTAAGTAATATTTTAAAATTCACCCATACACGGGAGGAACACATACTTTCAAATTTAAATTAAACCAAGCTGAAAAAGGCGCATGAATACATTCTGCTTGTTAATCAAACAAAACAAAACAAAAATTAAAGCATATATATAGGCTGTGTTTAGTGTCACAACATGGTGTTGTCCTGCCTGAATGAAATCCAAGAGAATAAAATGAAATCCTTGCTTGTATTGTATAATAAATGAGTTCTGAGGTTTAAAGGCGAACGACTGTCTAGTAAATTAGTAGAACACACACACACTCATATCTACTATGACACGGTTTCCCTTTAAATGTTGCTTTAGCTCCCTGCTCGATTCTCCTTATGCTATGGAGGAAGACTAATAAACTTCTCTACCACAAATACTTGATTGAGTTCTACTCATAATCCCAAAATTGTCTCGAGATAACTCTAGTATTTTCTGTTAGAGTTCGTGTTCACTTTGTCCCTTTTGTGCCTGTGTGTGGATGTTTTACAGAAAATGTCTGTTTTTGATAAAAAGTATTTTAAATACAACATATTTTTATGAGAACAAGGTCTTCTCGTACTAGCTAATTGCAAAACTAAGTATGACTTTATGTGTACAATATATATCCAGAGTGTTCAGTTGTAGACTGGTTTGCGTAACGAACATTTTGTGTTTAAATTATGTTTTTGTCATATGCATAAATGTATGTGTGTATTTGTACATGTTGGATGCCAAGGTCATTCAAAATTCACCCCTTGTGTTTAAATGTTGTGAAAGTTAATTTGGTTTAACTTTGGAGTTGTAAGACTGGAGGAGTGAGTAGTTGTTTAATTGTGTTGCAGACATGAATTTAAAGACAAAACTTATCTATTTTTCCTAAAACATAAAATAAAGTGGTCCGTGAACTACAACTATCATTCAGCTTAAGAAATTGCCATTGAAAGAAATATTGAAAAATAAATAAGTAGAAATAAATTGATTTATTAATTTAATTTTTATTAGTGGTGGCAAAATTTTTTTTGCCAAGTTCAACTTTAATTTACAATGCGTTTAGCTTAAACGATTAGTGGAGGATTCTGGCGAAAGGCCAGTCGGCTCTACTGGCGCCAAATTTTGAACGTAAAAGATTGTATGCTAGTGCAATTAAAATTTGAAATTGATTTGGCTAAGGTTTGCTTTGTAAGAAAACCAAATTACTATATAATTAATGAAAAAAGATTGATATCACTCTGCTTTGAGTTGGTCAAAAGATTTTAATAATTTTGTGTTATTTATAAAAAACATTAAGCATATAAATTAATCAAAATTAATCAAAAGGACCTGCATATCAAAGAGGGCCCAGGTCGGGAGCAGGCCTAAATATGCCACGGATAATGATGCCAGTATTACTATTATTTATCAACCAAATGCTGATAATTAAAATTTTGTTACAAACATCATCAACTTCAACAGATATACATATACAAAGACAGAGGACTGACTTTTCATCAAAACACATATAATAGCCGAGTTTCAGTTAGAGTAACTTGACTTTCCCAGGGATATAGCAGGTTACCCGATGATCTTATGTGTTAATAAGCCATCTTTGAAATAACGATGCCTACATGCTTGTTGGTAACTCAACCATTTGTGGTATCGCTCCACAATCTAACAACAATATGTTACGCTGGAGAAAGGCATGCATTTCATTGTTATGAAATCTTCAGTACTCGTTATTGGTGAGATCTCTTTTGTATAGACACGTGACGGTTGTAGCAGAATCTTACAATTTTTGTTTTGGAATATTTCGATTAAAGTGCTCCCTACGCTTACAAAACTTCTTGAAGTCAATCCTTTAAATACTTAATAGTTTAAGTTTCGTTGAGAATCTTTTTTGTAATCTTTACAAATCTTTTTTGTAATGTCGCAGCTTCCGACAAGACAGAAAGGGTAAGAAGTTGTGAAGTCTTTTTTAATGTTTTAAAATCCGAAAGAATTTAAAATTTTGTATATTTATCAAAACATTTTCTAAGTCAACTACTTCAAACGAATAAAAGCAATTTTCCGGTTTGATCACAATCACGAGGTGATTGAATCAATGGTACGATACAAGTTTTCATAACACAGTACAACATATGATTTTGGGCCTCAATTCTGACAATTTCACGTGAAAGTAGGCCCAAAATGAAGAACTTGTGCATCATTCGTTTTGTCTTCTTACCTGCTAAAATATTTTTAATATCGATTTGAAGTTAGTAACTATCGTATAGGGGAATTTTTCATGTTTTAGGCTCTTTTTTATAATGAAAGGAGGTTTGCCAAAGAAGATGCTTTTATTGTAGATGTATACATTTATGGCTAAACATTGGATATTCAATCTCATTTTAGATGATGAAAATTGTGTTGCAGCAAGCTTTTAGGTTTATTCTTTGAAAATTTCTTTGCAGAATTTATTTTATTTATAGATGTGTATGTTAATGCGCACATGATTTGTTTGAGGTTTAACGCAGGGACCGCAACGGTTATAATTTTTGTTTTAAAATTACTTTTTAATCATTATTTCTTGAATTTTATTTATTCCTCACAAAATAACAGTTACTTTTTGATTTTTATTTTTTTGCTTAATTTTTAAAATATGGAAAGCGTAATTTTTGCGTTAAAATTAATATTAAATGATTTAAAAGTGAATTTATCGCCAGAGTCTATAAAAAAACTCTTATATGTTAAATTAAATTTACTTTTTTATAGTTTATTCATTTTAAAAATTAAAATTTTTTGAGCTACAAAATACGTGCAATTTTTCTTGCAGCAATTCTTGAGTTTATTGGTGAGAGGGGTAAGAAGATTGGGGAGGGGTACACAGTTTCATGTGCTCTGCAATTTTTTGTTTGTTTTGAAATTCGTGGTTGATAATTAAATGTTGGTAGGTGTATTTGACGTTTTATTTTATTTTATTTCTTCAGTTGTATGAAAAACACAAAATATTACAAAGACTAAATGGAATTGTTAATTAATCAGGGAAATTTGATGTATAACAGAATTTTTTTTAATACTTAATTGCAAAACTAGAATTTTATAATGTGGACACTAATGTAATTTCAAAGCAGAATTTTAAAAAGTTGCAGCTGTTATTTTGTATAGAATAAATAAAAATCAAGAAATAACTATTATTTTCTGGGGAATCAATAAAAATAAAAAAATCGGTTAAGTTGAGTTTTTTAATAAAAAAAAAAAAAATAAAAGTCATTGCATCTATAGATAGATGGAATATCTTGGTATGTTCCTCGTGCACGTAGCACTTCTCTATTAGTGCGATTTTTTCAGTTTAAATTTGGAAAATAATCGTTATTTGCGATCCCTGATAATGAAATAAAATAAATTTCAAGTGCACATCTACATCTTTCTATTCCTCTTTCTTCTCTCACCAGACTAGGGAAGAAATTTGCAGATTTATTTCTTTTTACGAAAAAGTAAGGATACGGCAGACTTCATATTCTTAACACATACTGCTTTTTTTGACAGAAGACGTTATTTGAAAGGGTATAATATGATTAACATAACATAGCCATTATTTCTTAATACAATGTCTTAATTTTGAGCACATAAATTGTCCCGTTTAATTTGCAACGTAAAAATTTGATGACATATGGCTTCTTATATCAAATACCCAGCAAAAAATACTATTTCCCAGAAGCGTTTTTGTAAGGAGACAATGTTAGACAATCACTTGCTGTTCGGCATGAATAAGGCATTTTTTTTGTTCGAGATAAGCCAGCTGGAAGCAATAGATTCAGTTTCCAAAAAGCCACGAATATTTTGGCTTACCAAAGTGCTTCACAGAAGTAATAATATAAAGTTTTTATATGCACTTAGATGAAAAAGATACTGGCTTGTAAATTTTTTCTTCTACTTTTTGAAAGAGCCCGCTTCACGTTAGTGCTTTTCAAACGAATTTTTCGAAGTTTTGTTATCAAGTAAACAATGCATTGCTTCCCTCAGTTGTTAGTGCTTCCAAATCAGTATTTTTTGTTTTGATGGGTAAACGTTGATTTCAATAACAGTGCACATTGTGCACTGTTCATCAAACATTTATCTAGTCTACAACTCATGCTTTAAAAATTTAGTTTTTTTTGGACTAAGCACTATCAAAACCTAGCTTTTAAAATTATTAACCGGAGCAAATAATCATTTCTCTGATTTGTGAATTATTTTAACCCATTTTTACATGTGACAGTTGCTCGTAAATTATACAGTGCCCATGGAGTTAGTTGGCAACTCAAACCTCTAAGCGAGAAAAAGCGCATGTAATTGAAAATGTAAATACAATTTATATTATACTTTTTTATATTCGCGCTCATAAAAATTTGTCAAAATGTGTACACACAGTATAAACTTCCTTCCGTGTATTAAACATACAGAGGGCATACAGAGCCTGAAAAGACACCACAACACAAGAGTTTATTGCAAGGAGGACATAAAGCAAAATGCGCTGAAAATATTTCATAATGTCAACGAATGATGACGACGTTGACGGCAGGGCTGGAAATGAAAAAAAGTTACAAAATGAAATTAAGCAAGGAAAGAAAAAAAAATACAAAACAAATTGCAAGAGAGTCTATATGCATGCATGCAAATGTGAGTGAGTATGAGTGTGAGTGTGGCTGTGGTAATTACAATTTTCACCCCATTCTTTATCATCATCTTCCCTACAAATTTACCGATGATGATTACGATGGCGATAATCATGATGGTCTAAAAGACACAATCACAGATGGAATGTACGAATTTGTTGTAATCAAAATGAAAAGAGTGAGTACATTGTGTGGCTAAGTGTAGTTGTGTGTATCTGTATGTATATGTTTGCAGACAACAGGACGTTGTTTTGATATTCCTGGGTTTTGTACTCCACCTTGGTTGTACAATTTTATATGTAAATTTATGCAAAAGTAATTAATCATAGTCACACATACAAGGCACCCAAGCACACTCACACAGATGCACATACAAAAAAACATGTGCAAATGTATGCAACTTTAATACTTTCGTAAGTATGGCTATTTTTGTGTATGTGTGTGCTAGTAAAACACAACACATGGCTTCAAATGGCAAGAGACTTTAACTCTCTGCCGACCACAGAGAATTACGCTAGTCCAAGCGTATTATCCCCTTACTGCCAGAAGCAGTGGTGATGGGTGATGGTTGCAAAACAAAAATATGGTTGGTAAAATGTAACAATTTGAATGTCTTAGTGGGAAGTCCTAAAATTGCTCTAACAATAACTTTTGCTCGTGTGTTGTATACGTTACATCAAAAAGGCATACATATATACATACATATGCATCTAACTAAGGCTCAAAAATTAGTTTTAAATCATTCTTTAGGTTCCAAAAAAAAAAGCTTGTATTGGTTTCAAAGTAACTAAGATTACTATTTTAAGGCTCATTTATTCCCAATTGTCTTGGGAATTCAACATTTTATTCCAGTCATGCAAGGGTTTTCACAGAATGAGAGATAATAAGGTCCTATACACCTTCAATTTATTGTTGTAGAAGTTGTTACAAACATACAACAAATTCTCAAGACATCATAAGTTTTTTTAGTCCAGTCATTTAAGCTTAAATTAGGTAAGAATCTCGGAATTCGAGATACCCAGGTGTAAGTCTGTAAATACTTGTATATTGACACCCTAAAAGTTGTCTCAAAACCTACAAATGGTAGGGTGTACGCAACTATTAAATTGCAAGATCAAAGGTCACAAAAATCGGTTTTTTGCGCTTTTTTGTAAATATTTCATTTCCTATGGGTTTTTTGCAATTTGTATTTATTATCAATATTGTAGAATACAAAATTCTCTACAAATTTTGTTTAAGTTTTTCCCTTAATTATTTTTTAATTTTAGGAAACGGTTATCAGTATTATTGAATAGATATAGATTTAATGCATGAAGAAAATGATAAAATATAATATAATAGTTAACAAAAACTGACAAATATTTATAATCATTGATTTATCGATAGTTCATCAACTATATATGGCGCGTTTTCGACCGGAGGCGCCGGTTGAACTGAAGTGATCCTCTGACCGCGCGTTCTCCGCCCTCTATCTCGAAAATGGTTCATCGTATAAAAATTTTTTTTAAACAAAATTTGTAGAGAATTTTGTATTCTACAATATTGATAATAAATACAAATAGCAAAACACCCATAGGAAATGAGATATTTACAAAAAAAGCGCAAAAAAACCGATTTTTGTGACCTTTGACCTTGAAATTTAATAGTTGCGTACATCCTACCATATGTAGGTTCTGAGACAACTTTTAGGGTGTCAATATACAAGTATTTACAGACCTACAGCTGGGTATCTCGAATTGCGAGGTGAACTTACTATAATGACTGGACTATCATAAGTAACTCAAGTTTCAGTAATGCTAGAATCTATTATAACATTTGTAGAGCCTTAAATTTCCAATAAAATTTGTCCTGAAGATTTTTCATAATTCAAACGTTATTGAAGTTGCGAGCGGTTAGCGCCATACACGAGTACATATACTGTCGGTGAACCGCACTGAGCCATATTATACAAACTACAAGATTGGATGCCGTCAAGTTTTGGTATTTATTATGAAGATAAACTGTGTAGTTGTATGCACTTGAAATAGAAATTTTGAGAAGAATAAGATTGGTGTATTCGTTAGAAATTTAGTCTTATATAATGGTGGTAGTAACCAAATCTAAGCCTACCAGCAGATGTGTGAATATTTATTGACTAAATTTGCGCAATTTGAAATTATATAGCTTTTAATTGAAGAAACAGAACAAGGAGGAAGTCAGCAATTTTATTTTTCTTTTGCAACATTAGGTCGCAAATTACGTTCTGTTGTAGTCCTTAAAGAGTTAAACGCATGAAAAAAGCTCTATACTCGTACATACTTACTTCAACATTAAATGAACTGTTTCATAGAACGAAATAAATCTATAAGAATTTTTTATAAAAATCAAACCAAATTTAGCACTGGGTATATTTAATTTTTTTTTTGTACAGAGACAACAACAACAAGCATAATGAAATAGCCTTAAGTTATAAATTTTTAAACATTGGGCGCCAGCTCATTTTTAAGGTAGCATCATCTCACAAAAAAAACCTCAACAATCAAATTTAAATCAAGCACTAAGACAACAAGCAGAACAGCACAAAAGCTAGTAGAAAAGTGTCATACGTATTGCTGGAGGGATTTAATTAAGGAATTTTTTGTTTGCCTTTTGCCTGGTCAAAATTTACATCAGTATAGCGTGGTAAAAGATGGGATTTTTTTTAGATTTTCAGAAATTCAGTGTAATTATGGGAAAAGCAAAAACCTGAATGTGTCTGTAGCATAAAAAATAAGGTGTGTATTTGATTGTATGCACGCACTTGACCGCAGTGCGTGTGCACAATGGCTGAAAAGCAAAATATAAATAACAAGTTTGAAACCCCTTAATTAAGAGCTTTTCAATGTACATAAATGCCGGTCACTTTCTAGCAATGAGAATCATTCCTTAAATTTGTATAAAAAATTTAAACAATTAAAAACTAGTCTGCTAAAATTAATGAGCAATTTATTATTTAGAGAATTTCTTTTCTGCTGAGATCCTTTAGACGCAAAAATTATAAATTAACATCGTAATGCGCCGCTGCAACCGTGGGCATAAGTTAAGTAGGTGGTATGCATGATTGTAATATTTGCATGGTCGTTGTACCAAGTTGTGTGTCGGCTGTACGAAGTAATAAGAATTTCTAATTTTAGTCGATCGCAGCGTTGAAAGGCATGTTGTTGTACAACAAAATTGGTTTTCATAACTTATTTTCTCCTTTGCCCAGGGATAGTTATAAAATATCAAAACCGGGTCTGTAAAATCTTATTTTTAGAAGCAAACGATATGTATTTGCATTTACATTTTTCCATTAGAAGTATATTCGAATACCAATATACGAGTATGAAACTAATTTCATTTCTTAGCAAATTTAAAAACTTTTCATTACAAACTCTAAAAAACTCTTCGTCGGGCCATAGTGTTCGGTGCGTTAACTTAGCAAACTTAATTTTTAAGGCTTACTTACATTGGGCATAATTGTATTTATGGGAGTGTGTGTTGCTGGCAGAGACTCTCTATGTAGATACATACATACATACATATGTACGTGTAAAGTGGTCATTCCACAAAATCAATGAACTCGCATGTTGTCACTGCATACATTTCGGATGCTAAAATTGTTTATGTTAAACAGAGAAACCAGAAATATTCTCTGAAAAGTATCTTATATACATAAGTAAAATATGCATTTATATTATTGAAAATTCTATTCTGAAAAAAAATTTCAATTTACGTACATATTTATTTTAATGGGCGTGGCTAATATGAACCCCTTAACAATGCGTTAACGTATTTCAACAGAACTCGATTACAGTTTGCTCGATTTTAATAAATAAAACACTGAAAGATTAAAAATAAAATTACCTTTAAGTCAAAATAATGTAGATTTTTGTTTCGATTTTCAATGGTTTCGGAGTTATTGAAAAATTTGTGGCAAAAAATATTTTTAATGGAAAACTAAATTTTTGTTTCATAAAAATATTAAAACGGCAGATATTTAAAATTTTTGTTAGTGGTCGGAGAGGTTGGGTATACTGCAAATAAAGAAAACCATAAACAGTGAAAATTGCTGCAATAATGTTGCTTTTATTTACAATTAAATTCACTGTGACAAACATTGTGTAATACATTCATCCGCAACACACTTGCAATTTGCGGTGCAATTGAAAAACTATATCAAGTAAATTAATTGTTTTTTTATGCTTTTTGGAATTAAAAATTACATAAATAATAAGAACATAAGTATCCAATAGCTTGGCGACCCTTCGCAAAACTCAGTCTGAAATCAGTGTTGCTACATAATAGAAATCAATATCCTTCCGTCGTCAGTACGACCGATATTTGCGAAATATAATGGCGACTTAAAAGACGTGGCTATGCTAGCAGGATACACAAAATGCAACCAAATTTGCTCTTAAGATCACATGGGATTCTGGATAGCAAAAACATTGCAAATTAGCCTTAATTTTACAGGCAAAAAATATTTCACTAGTACTACATATTAACTTAGCCTTAATAAATTTGGTAAAAGCTATGAACAGAAATTGAGAGGCATTTATAAACATTTGAAAAGTATATTTCGATTTGCAAGTGAGGCCAAATTGAAAAAAGAAGTCATATTTGCTGATCCCACGATAAGAAAAATCTTCAAATAGGTACCAATTGTTCTAATATAACTTGGTCAATAAAGAAGAGCATGAGTAGCTTTCGACAAGATAAGCCACATTTATCTTGGAAATAGAATGGCTGCAAGCTGTCACACTTCTTGCATTCGCATTTAAATTTTTTCCATCGGCACTGTGTCTGATTCGTATGGTGAAAGGCTTATTGTTTCTTTAATAAGTTTTCGAAATATAGCGTTATGTAAAAAATAAAGGCACTTTTACTACATATAGTAGCACAACTTCAGAAGGTGTGTCTCTTTTTACCGAACCGAAATTCAATAACAAAATAATATTGAGGGCGCGCAAACATTGTTTCTAACTTTGCTTAGTACTTTCAGAGATATCATAAGTATTTAATACGAAAAAATAAAAATTTTAGCAACAATTTTGCTTTTTATAGCTATTCTATTTATTGGGCGATACAGAAGTTAGGACGTGATTTTCGTAACAAAAATAATCGACACTATTAAAGTTATAAATTTGTTTTTGTTTTTATTCTATTATGCTTAAAAGCAGAGTACGAAAATAAACGAAACAAATTGTTTGATTTTGTTTTGTTTCGTTCTTTGAAGTGAGAGAAACAAAAACAATGAGAACTATTGCTCAATTTGTTTTTGTTTTGTTTTTGCACATGAGCACAAACCAGATAATACAGCCGATCGGCTGTAAGCCAGCTAATAGCCGCCACCGACAACATATTAATTTAATCGTACACGCAAAGAAAAGATATGTTTGTAGCATGGTTGAGAAAACAATATTATGTTCTCCGAAACAAATGTGTGGTCATTGAAAACAAGTTATTGTTATTTTAAACATTAATTGCTGTACGATAAACAAAGTGATGTTTGAATTTAATAATTACATTATTATATTCATAAAAAGTGTGATATGGTTAGAATGTAACAATATAGTTTTGTTAAAAATTTATGACTACAACATAATTTGTATTATTATGTAAAAATAATATGATGTAAATAACAATATAATGTTATCCAAAACCATACTGTATTTAGTTAAAAAAAATCTATCTTTTTCAGAAATATCTTCTGTCAGTTCGGTATTGAAAGTATAGCGTTAAATAAATAAATGAAGTATAAACAAGAGGAAAGCTCAATAGAAATATATATACATATGTTTCTTTATACATGCGTGTCGGCATTTCGTTTATACGCACATATTTGTGTAAGTACACGTGCACATACATATGTATATACATTTTATTTCAACAATATTATTTTATATTTATTTCGGATTTGACGTACAGCTGTTTTAAGCAAGAGATCTACCAATATATGGTTAAAAACCAAATATTATTATTATATAGAACAATACTGTGGTCGTATTTAACAATATTATTATAATATTATAATATGGTATGGTTAGTTTTAATTATATTTTAGTCACATCTAATAATAGTATTATCATATTTAACTAAAATGTGATAACTTTCAACAATACGAAGATTAGGTTTAACAAAGTTAATTGTTATTGTAGATAATATTATTATTAACTCAGATAATAATATTACTAAAACTTTGCTTTTCTATTGACAATAATATGATTTGACTGCAACAAAATAATTCAATCATAGTATGTTGCTGTTTGATTATGGTTACCTCAACCATATTTTTTCTTTGCGTGTACGCTGCTAGAAAAAAATAATGGGAAATAAATGGAAACGCTTTGAAATATTTGCAGAGAATTTGACATCATCATGTAATATAATTTTATTGCATTTTTATTTGACACATGAAATTTGTTTTTATATAACTAAGCGGCATAGCTATAATCGTGTGTCCTAAGACACCTCTCTTCTTTTCTTTTTTTGTTTGTTTTTAAGAATGCATAAAAAATAAAAATACAACAACGATCTTATTTTTGATTATTATTTTGAATGGAGACCTTTTTTTTATTGAAATTGGTGTACCTACAACTTTTGATATTATTTACAATTTAGAAAGAGAAGCAAAATAACTCTGAAGCAAAAGATGTCTGTAAAACTTTTGAATTTGTGTTTTGTGTGTGGTAGTGTTTTATGAAAGTTTAAATTTCTATCAGTTTAGTTCCGTATCGAAATTGTGCATAAAATCAAAAGTTGTGCTCCAATTCTAATGCGAGAGAGCTCAATTCTTTTGGAATATATTAAGCTACATGCTACATTGTTGTATCTTTCTATGAAGTTTTATTTATTTATTTATTTATTTATTTATTTATTTATTTATTTATTTATTTGTAGTCTATGGATTCGTGATCCTTACAGACCATTAAAAATATAATAGCAATTAACATTAATTATCAAAAAACAAAATAATTTTAATTTTAACAGAGTTAAGACTTTGAGTGTAATCAACAAATTTATAATACTTATTAAAATCAGAAAAAATTCTTATTAATGGATCCCAGTTGGCATAGTTAGCTCTATAGACTTTAATAGACAACGGCAGAAAATTACGTGTAGGACGTGATGGAACATTAAAACAAATATTACTTAGCAAAAATTTACTTGGAAACATTTCCTTTTATAAGATTTAGAACAAAGGTGACATTTAACATTGTTCTGCGACTTCTGAGTGTTGGAAGTTTAATTAAAGCAAGTCTGCTATTATAAGATGGTAAATTTTGCGTATTCCAATGTAAGCCGCGGAGACAAAAAAGCAAGAACTGTTTTTGATTCAACACACAGATTCAACAGTATTAATGTGAACATTATAGCTCGGATCCCAAATTATTGAACCATATTCCAGAATTGGTCTGACTAGAGATGTTTACAGTTGCTTAGTTATATATGGGTCATTAAACTCCTTTGCCCAGCGTTTTATAAATCACAAGACAGAACGCGCTTTATTAACTGCCAATGAAATATGTTAAATAAAATTTAATTTAGCATCAAGTAAGATTCCAAGATCTGATACTGCTTCAACTTTATTTAATATATGACCATTAAAAACATAATTCACTTTTAAATGTGATCTGCGAAAGAAACACATACTATTGCACTTTTTATGGTTAAGTTCCATAAGATTACTTTTACACCAGGAACTAAACGTATCCAAGTCATGTTGCAAGAAAGTATGATCAGCATAACAATTATAAGTTAAAAAAATTTTTACGTCATCTGCATACACATGTATATTTGAATACTTTATTACTCTTGGCAAATCGTTAATAAACAGAGAAAACAGCAATGACCCAAGATGGCTTCCCTGTGGCACACCAGATTTAACATATATTGGCTTAGATGTCTGTTTCTTAAAATATACTTTTTGTTTTCTGTTTGACAGGTGAGAAGAAATCCATCTTAAAGAGTTACGTGTAAATTCCATAAAATTGATTTTTTTTAATAGAAGTTTGTGGTTGGCCTTGTCAAAGGCTTTACTAAAGTCAGTGTACATTACATCTGTGTGTTTTTGTTGAACGAATCCACGATTGACAATGGTTGTCAAATTCAGAAGATTTGTAACTGTTGAGGAAGACTTGGTGACAAAGTTGATCAGTAATTATTTTTTCAAAAAGCTTGGGCAATGTACTAAGCTTAGCAATCAATCCCTCTATAATTTTCTATATTTCTTTTGCAGCCAGACTTAAAAAAAGGAATTATAAATGAATCCATCCAAAATGAGGGGAAAAAAACATATATAATTGATATGTTAAAAATATATGTTAATGGAGAAGTAAAAGCAGCAGCACATTTAATGAGAAGAGAACTCGGAATTCCATCAGGCCCACACTTGTATGAAAATTTTAATTTATTGAGATAATTAAATACAGTAGTTTCGTCTAAAGCCTGGTACTCTGTTCACAATTTCGTGCGAAATGCTGTCAAACTACATATAAAAGTATTTGGTGTGAAATATTTGCGAAATAAATTCGCAAAAGTAGTACTCTGTTCTTGTTGTGAAAAACACGTAAAATCATGTCTTTCCATGCAAAATTAGTCTGGAATCATTTTAGTTTAGCTGCGAAACAACATGAGCAATGCTTTTTTCGCACGGAATTTTAACAATGTTGCATACTTTCAAGCAATAAAAGCAAGAAATTTATAAAAAAAAACCGCGAGTTGGGCTACATTTAGTACATGTCAAATTTTTCACGCGAAATAATCAATGGTGCTGAAAATTTTTCACAACTTTGAACAGAGTACCAGCCTTAAGGGTGAAATAGATATATCCAAATTCGATAAATCAAGAAGAGGATATGAGGAATTTTCATCATATTGTTTGTTAGAATATGTTGTTGCAAAAAGTCAGCAAAAAGATTACTAATTGTTAAATCATCATCAGATTCCACACAATGAAGCTTCATAACTGAAGGAAATGATATTGAACGTCGTTTTGAATTAAGGAAATTGTAATTGTGATTTGAAAAACAGAAAGTTGAAAAAATTTCTTAAAAATTTTTTTTTTAAACTTTTACGATAGCGCCAAAACTGCTGTGCCGATTTAGAAATAATATTTGAACCTCCTAAAGATAATGTTGTTGTCTAATTTTAAATTTTTTACTTAACTGAATAGACCATGGCCTTTTTAAATTTTTATGATAATATATATATATGTCATGCAAGTGTCTTCATTTTTGACATAACAGTATATCTCGAAAGCTAGAGCTGATAAAAATATTGTAATTATATACTTAAAATCAGTATAACAATGTACTCAGTGATGGCTAAACTTTTCGTGAAACGCGGATGTACTGTAAACATGTGTAATATTTAATTATTTATGTTACATCAATTCCATTTAAGATTTTAATTTATATCATAGAAGCGATTTATGTGTAAGCTTTCTTACTTTTATCATAACAAATACTTATTTAATATTCCAATATCAGTAGTTTATTTTTAAGAAAATCTCAAAGCTAGACTTGAACTGATTTGGATTCACATTAAAGTCCATGGTGCTTCTATGTGTATGTCCTACTAAATTTTATTTTGAGCTCATCCGCCGTAAAATGTTCACTTTAAAGTCTGATGTTTTATTTTTAGGAAATTTTTTAGTAGAGTTTAGTGTTCATTAAATTTTTTTTTTAATATCTCTGTATGAAGTTTTCTATACAAAAACTTTAGAGTTCATGTCTTCTTTTTAAAATTGAATTGAATTTTTCTTTAATTCATTTATTTAGTCCCCGTTCACACTATGCAAGTCTTATTGATGGAGAGGGAGAAGAGGAGGGCAAAAGAAACGAGTACTAAGCTTCATGTACTGTCAATACGTTTTGCTTTCTCATTCGTTATGTTAAAAACACACATGTATACAAAAAAGTATGCACAAAAAATATGTGCTCAAAACTAAGAATTGCATTGTGTGAACGCTAATGACAGTTCAAAGAAGAAAAAGGGATAAGTTTAGCAATAAGACCTATGTAGTGTGAATGGGGACTTAATAAATATAATTAAGCAGAAAGAAATGACGATTTCGATCAAATTGCTGTACTTATTTTTAACTGTAATACAAAGAGACTCCAAAAATTATTACAAAACTATTTGGGAATGATTAAGAAAAATGTGTAATTATACATTCTGCTATTTATTGGTCTGTTTAAAATGTGAGAGCAGCATTTAACTGTTGAGGAGTACTGAAAACTTGAGCTTGCCATTAGGGGTCTTAAACGGTGTTTTTAATTCATCTAGGATCAGCGTTTTTTTTTTTTGTTATTTTAAAATTGTATTATACTAAGACACTTGTATAGGACATACACCCACCTAATTATTTCATGTATTTGTTTTCATCGAATGACTTCTTTGTTTGGATCATTACATCATCTTATTCACTCTCTCTGGGATCAAACTTGTATGTATATGGGAAATGCACCATTACAGTGTTTTCCTGTTTTCGCTTAAAAACGAGAAAATATTTGAACTTTTGTCGTCACTTGATTAGGTACGCTTGATGTTTTGTTGAATTCACATGACGTGGAATAACGAATGGCACTGTGTCCTCTTTTCGAACCAAAACGTTTAATTTAAAGATTAATTTAATTAATATTTTTGTTTTGTTTAAATTAATAACAATTTTATTTTTCTTGGGTATATTCTATTCAAATGTCACAAATTTTGTCTGCATTTTTATCAATTATTTTATCAAAAATATTGCAGCAACTTTTTTAAATCAAATAATGGTCCTGCAGGCGTGTTTAAATATAATATTTGAGAATCTTTTTAATAGAAAAATTAAAAAAGTCTGAAAAAATATTTACGGCCGATTATAATAAAAACAAAGGACTGGTAATGTCAAATGAACTTATTCTGCAATATTTTCTATAAACAAAAGCTTTAAATTAGCAGATTATTAGGTAATTAATAAAATGTATGTTAAGTGTCGTGACAATCATTTGGGTAGAACTACGAGAACGCATGTTTTTAGAAGAGTTAAAAATGCTTCAATATATAATGTAGGGATAATATGCACAATTTAGAATAAATTCAAACGTCTTGTACCTTCGTCAGTGACAGAAAAACGCATTCCGTGGCATATTTTTGGTAGCCCTGCATATGATTTTCAAATTTTTGCGTTTCGTCTTTAAATATGGACTTCAGCTATTCTGCTTTATGGTCATTTTTTTTAATATAATGGGGTGTGGTATTTGAAACAAACACAGTACACCAAAATGATAAGGGTGCTTTTACAAAAACACATCTGAAAACAAACCTGGAAAGTGATATGATGAGGTGTGAGCATTTCGTAGCGTCACGATTGTAGAGGTTAGCTTTTATTCCTCTTTTTATAATGCAAGCAATTTGTTAGGATTTCATTTCCAAGAATATTAATTAAGAACTTGATATTGAAATTTAATATTAAGTAAGAAGAAGGGAAAAGTTATCACATGCTAAGAAATAAATCAAAATGGTGGTGTAAGAAGTGGCTGCATTGTGGCAGGTTGGAGAGGAGCAGAAAAGCGAGTATTGGATTTGAATAGAAATCATTACTACCATCCCAGAGCACATGTGTTGTCCTTATGTTGGTGGTAGAAAAACAAAATGCAAAAAAACAACAAACGAACATGGTTGTACACAAAATAACAACTACAACAAAACAACATGGCAATGTAGATTTTTGGAACAGCAATAAATCATACAAAAATAACAACAGAAAATGGAGCGTGTATTCAGTATCTACGTTTGCTATTGCTGATGTTGCTGCTGTTGTTTTTTAGTTTTTTATACTCAAAATAAAAATGAAAATAGTTTAAAGAACGAAAATCGATTTTTTAACAAACTGACAATGCTTTTAAATGCCAGGAGAAAGGATGCTTCCAAATAAAATCCTTAAAATATTTAATACGAATACATACATACGAGTATGTATGTGTACACATACCTACATATTTATGTATATTGTATTTTTCATACTTTTAATTTAATTGTTAGAGGTCAAACAATTCTTCATAAAACTGTAATGGCAGCTGCATGCAACTTTAGACTTGGTGTACATGTGTCGTTGAATGTGCACCGAATGAGGTTTAATTTTGTTGAATTAATTCAGCAAATTAAATGCTACAAACAACATAAACACACCATGTCTTGCACATACATACTTAACGAAAATTACTTGCATGCTTGTGTAAGTGTTTGTGCAACACACATATTTATTTGCATTTGTTTTTGTCGTCAGTTGGGTCCGCTGTTTGGTATTCCACCATGATCAGCATGATGCCACAGAGACAATTCAAAACAAATGTTGTCGTCGAGCCAGACGCGCGCTTTTTTCTTTTCTCTCAACTTTTTTATTTGCAGTGCTGGTTGTCTTGCTGCCACAAAATTTTTGTTTGCCATTATTTATGCAACTGTTACAAAATTCCGTTTCAGTAGCATTCCCCCGGCTCGCAACAATAACAACAACAGCAGCAACAACAACAGCAATATTTACTTATTTTTAAAGGGCATTTTGCAACAAATTATTTTTGTAGGAGTAGTATGTACTTTATATTCATCTGTTCGTCTCTCTGTCTGTTGGACTGTCTACCAACACTAATACATATTTCATTTTTGTCCTTAGAGAATTGCATTTTATTTCAAAAAATTAAATATTCTTCGCTTTTAATTTCTATTTGCGCATTTTATGCGAGTGTGTATGTTCATACTTTGTGTTGGTTGAAATTTTATATAAACAACTGATCGAATGAATTTTAACTCGCTTAAATGATGAAAAAGAAAATATAATTCCTACTAAGAATATGCAATATTGTGTTTAAATAGTTAAGCAACAGTGAAACAAAAGCAATTGATTTCAAGTATTCACAAATAAAAAAAATTACCCTAACTGAAAAACAATAATAATCACAGAAAACAGTATTCACCAATTAAAGTTTTCAATTATGAATTTAATTGATTCAATTAAATTTTTAATTGTATTAATTAATTTGAGTGGAAAAATTTAATTGATATTATCAAATTGTTTATAGGTGAAAATTTAATTAATTTTTTAATTGATATTACAAATATTTTAATTGATATTACAAACTTACTCGTATTATTTTTTGTGTGATAAAAATATAAATATTATACGACGATTATATATACGATTATTTGCAAGTCCAAGAAGTCACAAGAACAGTTTTAGACTTACACAGGAGAAGCAAAAAATTAAATTCTGGGTTCTATATTTAATTCAGCAAAGCCGATGTTTTGGGCATATACATACACACACAAAATTATTACTTCACCGGAGTGTATTTTATTCAATTATATTAATTATTATTTATATTCAAGTGAATAAAATTTAAAAATCTAAAAACTTTGTAACTGATTATAACATGTATTTAAAAAACTAAGTACAATATTTTGCGTTGTTTTAAACTTTAACAGCAAATAGAAACAGATGAAAATTACGGCATTCGATATGGATATTTCAAACGATATCGAATGTCGTAATTTGCTCCCTGTTCATTTATAATAAAAAAAAGTTTGGGAATTTTCTCTTAATATAACTACATATCGGATTTAAGTCAACTCAATGTTTCCTATCGATCAAAAGAAAATAAGATGCACGGCCAAAAGACATTTTTATTTGAAAAAAGTTCATAGTTTTCAGGTTAGTTTCATTTTTATATTAACTTTTGAAACCAGCTTATGAAAATACATATCAAAAAATTTTCAGTCCTTAAAAATATCAAATTAATTTCATACGACTAAAAAAAAATTATGAATCTTCAATAAACGCAATGATTGCAATTTCGAGTTATATGACTAAACAAACATGAAAGTTACTGTCCTTCACACTAGTTATTTAAATGCTAAGTCCCACTGTTTCAACAATGTAAACGTACAAATAACAGTTCAACTATTTTTACTGCATTGTCTTAATGCAATGCAATAAATTTAAAAACGTAAAACGAGTAAAAATTATAAATAAAAAAAACACTACAAACTCCAATTATTTTGATGCGAGAAGCCCTCGTATTGCGAACTTCAAATTCTGGGGGTTAAAATGGACCGACCAGCAAAACAACATTTGTTTGTAAACGTCTGTGTAACAGCAATTTGATTCCATTAATTTGAGAAAGTGGTTGAAAAAAAAATAAAAAATAAAAAATATTCAGACACACACCCACACTTTGCAGCACGATTATTTTTTTAAATTTCTATACACATGCGCAGGAAAAATAAAAGAACCAAACACAAAAAACCTCTACAAAATTTGCTACTTGGTGCACAACAATGACCCCAAGGCAGTGCAATCATTCAGAAGAAATGCAACACAGTTGCATTTATGTACTCAAACTAACAACTGCACAACAATTGCTTGAAAATGAAGAGATTTTTATCGGCGATTCTCACTGATTTCATGGCAAATAAATCGCTCATTTTCGCTTAATTGGAAAATTATGGCTTTTTCTATAGTTGTTTTTGTTGCTGTTAATTTTGTTTTTGTTTTTGCTTCTTTTTGAGCGCTTTTTTGTTGCTGCTGATGTTTTGGTAATGCAGCAGCATATTAAAAGCTTCTGTTTTGCATATGACTCTGTTATGTTGCAAATTCCACTCTGGTTGGGGCATAAAATTTGCATGCACTCAAATGCTCTTGCATGTAGTATTCGCATACATTAACTTATGTACATACATATACGAGTGCATGACTGTATTGGAATGTGTATGTATGAATTTTTTCTTTTGCATTTTGCACTTTTCATGAACATTAAATGCAAGTACATAAATTTTGTAAAGGAAAGAAAAAAAACTGGCAAAATGTAAAAAGTATATTATGTAAAATGTGTGAACTACAAAAATTACATTTGTTAAAATGTATGAATGAATTAATGAACAGTTGGACAGACAGTGCGAGAAACACACAAATAAAACATGATAAATTTGTAGATAAATATAAATTAAAACAAATAAACGACCGTTTTTTTCTTCGCTTAATAATTATCTATAATGATCTTTGGCGCGACAAGAAAATTGCAGCGTCATACATACAATTAGTGAAATGATTTTTATATAAAATAAAGATAACGTAGTGGGCAAATGATATCGTAATTGAGAATCATACAATAAGGATTTAATTAAGAACGTAAAAATTAATTGGTTAGTGAGCGAAAACAAAATTCATGCAGCGCAGGTAATCGTCTTGTTCCATTGAAATTAAAAAACTAATGGTTTCTAAAAATTTATAGATAAATTATGTATTTATGTGCGTCCATCGTATATATATATGTAGATATATATAGATATATATATAGTGAAAGAAAATCTCCTCACTTTGCTCACATTCTTAAAAAAAAAGCTGCTGTACGTTGCAACGCGTTGGTCTAAGAACCAACTTTACTGTCCAAAATTATTTAAGACAATAAAACGATAATGTTTAATAATAATTATAACTTTTTTACCTATTCTGCAAAATTTCGTTGGAAGTTGGAGTAATGAAGTAATTTCTTTATTTAAAAAGAAAATTTTTGGTGCTATTTTTGTAATTTATTGAATAAAGTTATGATTGTTATCTGACTTTTTTCGAAAATGATTTTTATATTCTCTACCATTTCTGGTGAAGGTCTCTAATTCCGTGTATAATTTCCATGATATTATTATAGGATTCCAGAAAGAAGAGTACATATGACATAAAAATTTTCTTCGTTCTTATGAATAAGGAATTCAAATACGCGTTGTTCGTACGTGAAATTGGTTTTCGAAAGCTCCCCGTCTTCGTTTTTAGACTGATGTGTCAGAATGAGTCCGAGATAGTATGTAAAAAAAGAAGAGCTAGAAGCGAATGGTAATAGCACAGATCACGTCAATATAAAATCAGACTTAAAGAGTGCACTAAACGACTCTAAGAGTTGCTTGCATCTGAAAAAACTGCATCTCTCAAAAACTATCTGGAAGGTCTCGATGTCACTCCAGCATCTAAATACTCTTTGTGACGCGCTGTTAGAAATCTTAAAAGACCCGTTGAGTTTAAACAACCTCTACGCACATCGACCGTGGGCAAGAAGCGAAAGGTAAAATATATGCTGAGCATTTAAAATCCGTATTTACTCCAAGCACATGTACTGGTGTTGCTGATTTACCCTTAAAGTTTAAGATGCAGGTAAAGAAATTTGCGGGTATTAATAAAATTAGTAACCAGATTCTAATGAGCTTGACTCGTATTGCAATTAGAACCCTGCTATTTATTTTCAATGCCATTTTATGACTGGAGTAATATTCACAACACTGAAAGCTTGCCAAGGTCAAAATGATTCCAAGGCTGGGCAAAGATCTTACCAAAACTGAGTCATAGAGACCAATAAGTTTACTGTCAACAATGTCAAAACTCTTCGAAAAGCTGCTCATGACAAAACTGTGCCCAATTCTAACTGATAATGGGTGCATAGGGGACCATCAATTTGGTTTCACAAGTCAGTATAGCACCATTTAACAAACGCATAGCTTGTTTCAACTTTTTATTGATATTTCTCAAGCATTTGATAAAGTGTGGTATCACTGTTGTGGAAAGAGACTTTCTAAGTATACCCGAAACTATCTCATCCCTTGTGCCAGTTTTGTATTTGCTTTATACCTGTGATATGCCTGTGAGCAGCAATATCCACACTTCTCCATTTGCCGATGATACAGCCTGCTTTAATAAGCATGAAAACCCATACGAGACATCCCGATATCTTCAGGAACATATTACCCAGCTGGAATTATGGCTAAACTTATGGAGAATTCAAATAAACGAACGAAATTGCGTCCAGGTAAAATTTACCCTACGAAAAGATAATTGTTCCCCCATTAGAATCAATAATCAAACTGTTCCTCAATTTTCACATGTGAAATACCTTGTAATACACTTTGATCGACGGCTTACATGGAAACACCACATTGAATCTAAGCTAATACAAATGCAATTTAAATCAACTCAGATACATTGGCTGATTGATAGAATCTCAACCCTCTGTCTAGATTGGAAATTTTTAATAAATAAATCGTTTTTGACACCCATATGGTGCTACGAAATTCAGCTATGGGTCACTACTTCAGCTTCCTATGTAGAGAGAATCCAATGTAGGCAAAACAAAATTCTAAGGTTAATAACATCGGATCCATGGTACATAAAAAAAATATATCTTGATTTAAATATGCCACTAGTGACTGAAGAAATTGCAAAATATGCAGGCAAATATTTTCTCCTAACATATTGAATTTTACTGGACTCAACCGCTTAAAAAAGAGGGACATTAAGACTCTAATATGCAATACTCCACATTAAACTTCTTGAAAATATTTTTGTGCTTAATACGACATTATTGTATTATTAATTACTATCCGATACTGGTCGGGCCTAATAAATATATTTAGACTTAAGACTTGAATACTTATTATATATAGTACAGTATTGAAGATGCAATAAATAAATATCAGTGTACCAAAAAATATATATAATATCAATATTAATAAACGACAGTGATAAATTTAAAGATATGAAGCGTTTAACGAAAGTCCCTTTTGATTAAATAAATTTTTTAAATAATTTTTCAGTTAATATTTAGCTGCATAGGTGTGCACTACCTTCAATCTATTCTTAAATTATTTATAAATTTGATGATAACTATTAAGACATAAAACAGAAAATGTAATAACTCAACTTAAAGGACTCTATTTTTCTATAATAATCCCACTGTACTCCACTACGAGCATCCAACACGAAAATCTATGTATGTACATAAAATGCAAAATAATTTTTAAAACATAAATTAAATCAAAAACACTGGTTAAAGCAAACAAAGAAAATAAACATTCATTATTTCAGCTCTTTTTCCAAATGGATTTAAAATAAAGTGCAACAAATATTACAAACAAAATATTTTTATATATTGCGTTGGCTCATCTTCATATTCAAGAGTAAATTCCACATTTTTCCGTTTTTCCATTTTCACTTTGTACTTTTAATATTAAAAATATTAATTAAAAATGTATTCATGCGGAAAGCAAACACATATACTTCTCTGGCTGCCACAAGTGCTACATACCAAAGTACGAACACTTGCAACAACAAGGGTCAGGATAAAATTACAATTTTCATCGCACTCACTTGTGATTTAAATACACAAACACCTTTTGTAGACCTTGTGCTGCGATGATGAAATAAATAACAGGTTAAATTATATTTAAAAAAATCTGCTCACATGTAAATCCCTTAAAATAAATGAATGATTTTTTTTCTCGTTGCAGTTAATTCATTCGCCATTATGCCTTCCATAGAGATTGTAGAATTTTATATCATTTTATTTCACATAATGCTATATTGTGAAAATTTATGAAAAATTAATTTTAAAATTGTTAATTGAGTGTTTATTGCTTGTAAAAATTGCAAAAATCAGTGCAACATTTATTGCTTCATTATGATATTGTTAACACAACGATAATACAATTATAATTAACCCCAGCTCCACTATTTTCACTTCACTGTAGCGAATAAATTATGCGACAGAAAATAATACACACAGACGGTGGTGCCGAAATTTCTGTGCGATGATTTTGTAAAACTACAAGTACACACTGTATTTTATAAAATATGTCAAAATCTTATAAGCGAACTTCAAACGTTTTCTCGCAGGGGGCATAAATACATACTTTTTTAACAAATATTATAAGAGTTGCTATAACTTCCAGTAGAGTCGTTTATAATGTGAAGCGTCTGTAGATTATGTTGATAATTGGATTATCGAAACACTATCTTCGTTTAAGTCATATTTTTTAACAGCAATTTTGGGTTAATTTAAATAACCACATTTTATTGTTATTGGTGAAGATAATTATTGTCCTAAAGGAATAATCTTCGAGCTGATTGCGCGATGATAATTTCAAGAATAATAACACTGCGCTCGAATTCGGAACTTACATATTTTGTAACAAGCAGGGTAAACCTAATTCAAGTACCCTGAATCCAATAGTGTTAACCATTTTATAGGTTAGCTCTTATTTAAGAAATATTTAAGATTGAAAACTTGGCTAAAAGCACCTAAAAATCCCAGTTTTTCCCAGTTTTCTATGTACCTTTATATTGATGAACTTGCGTTGTTGCAAAAATTTTTTAGGAAGAAAAAAAATTTACATTTTTCAAAGTTTTTTTCGTCAAAAAATGGAAATTTTTTTTAATTGGAGCAATTTTTTTTTGCAATTTTTTTTAATTTTTGTAGGACGCATGTTCATTCATTATATGTTTTTCTAATTGATATAAAAATTAATGAATAGTAGGAAACTGAGAAAAATTGCAATTGCAACTTTCCAATCATAATTATATTTTACACACGAGTTAACCTAAAAATATGGCTAGCACCATTGAATTAAGTGTACTCGAATTAGATCTACACACCAGGTCGCCCGCTTGTTAAATTTTTTTAACTAGCACAGTGTAATTTACAAACACGCATAATAATGGATGTCATGCTCAAGAAGTCAAATAAGAAATTTCCAAATATAGAAATAAAAATTATGATGGAAAAACCTTTGGTATCCTTGTATAGAATTATGTTTTCTTGCACCCAAACTAATAATTTTTTAATTTACAATTGATTAAAATTTGCGTAAAATAATAAATGTCAAGAATTCCATCACCAAATAATTGTATTAACATTTATTTTTGTTTCAGTTGAACAGAAAAATTCTCAACTTATATTCAGCAAAAAATTACAATACAAGTCATTAGCTACTGCATTGATGAACTCAGCTCCAAGTATTTCCATTTCTGCTAAAACATCAATGAATTTAACACAAAGTTGTCATAGGACGGAAGTCATCCAAACAATTGAATGGTATTTTTTTTTAACAAACACAGCCCGCGAAACGATTAGCTTGTCTACAGAAAACACCCAGGGTCTATGGCGGGAATTGAACCCACGACCTCTGGACTGACAGGATAGCATCGCTACCACTCAGCCACAGGGGCACCTAATGAAAGTGGTAAGCCGTTTGAATTAGTTCCAATTTTTTTTTCTTTTAGAAATTTATAAACCTGAAAATCCTTAATTTTTTTTAACAGTTCTTATGGAAAACTCAATTTCTATAAAAACTCCATACAAACTTATATTTAGTTAGTTATTTTTATGAGCATGGTAGCAAATAATTTCAGTTGTTGTAGTGCAGCAAAACAGAGGCTCTGGTGAAAATTAAATCCGTGACCCATTCCACTAGCCTCTATGGTAGTGAATAGGGTGATCGACACGATTTTTTTCAAACAGTTTTAAAAACGTTTTTCGGTTTTTTCAAAATTTTGATTTTTCGAATGTCAAATAGTCAGGTTTTTTATAATTAAAAAATTGGCTGAGTCAGAATTCTTTTCTGTATATTTTGCACCCAGAAAAAACTATTCACCAATTAATGTTTTCAATTAATAATTTAATTGATTCAATTAAATTTTTAATTGTATTAATTAATTTGAGTAGAAAAACTTAATTGATATTATCAAATTGATTATAGGTGAAAATTTAATAAGTTTTTTAATCAATATTACAAATATTTTAATTGATAGTTTTTGTGTGTATATTGAAAGCAAAACAAAATTTTGAATTTTATTGCTGTTTTCGTTTTCTGTAAACAGCAAGTTGGTTATAATGGCGAAAATTGTTTTAATATTATAGTTATATGTACTCTATATGGCTTATATAAAGTAGATTTAATAACGTTAGCAAAATAATAAGATACAAAATTAAACTTAAAGGAATTAATTGCAAGACCTTGCAAATATACAAATAATATGACAATTTCCCAAAACTATTTTGTTAATTTAAATTTTATACCCAAAAAGGACTTGACATATACATACATTCATACTTTAATGAAACCAATAATTATTTCTTAAATGGAACGATTTTTTTTTATACACTGAAAAAAAATTGCTGCAATAAACACGTTTAACTGAAAAAAACACAAATTCATTTAGAATTTCAATGACTCAATTAAATTTTTAATTAAATTACATTTTTGAACAAAACTTTAATTGGGTCAATTAAATTTTTAATTGATTTTAAGTTTTCTTTTTCAATTAAACGTGTTTATTGCGGGCAATTTTTTCTGTGTATGCACCTCTTAATACAGTCTTTTGAACTTTTAAAGCTCAGTAAAACATAACAGTTTTTTTTATCTTTGTGTGTGCTTTATTAAAAAGTTTAGCAAAAAAAAAATTGCATCTAAATTACTGCACAAGAAAAAAAAGTATCATGAAACTCTTTTAAATAAAAAAAAATATAGTGCAAACTGGCGTCGGTACCAATAACAACGGGCAAAAAATGGCAACACCACATGTCATTCACTGTTAAAAATTTGCATACGAGTTTAAATCATTTTGCTGCAAAAGCTTATAACTTGAACAAGAACAAACTGTATTTCCCACATAAATTCACACTTTAACAAAATAACTTTGCATGTGTGCGGACAGTAACCAGTACTTTAAAAGAGTGATGGAATTGAATTGAGTAATTGCATCTTTGCAACTTGTTATATTGTTAAAACTAAAGCAGTGTGAGTTTGTTGTATATTTTGAACAGCATTTATTCGCAAATATTTCATTCTTTCAAAGTTCTGTCAGTACTGAATCTAAAAATACTAGAATTGACACAAAGGTGGGGGGGAGTGTGCTTCAAGAGTTTTTACAAGTATATATACGGAATGTGTCTGAATATACATGTATTCCATATATTTACAACTTAGAAAAAAAACCAAGTCAATTTTATAAATATTTCTATTTGGTTTATGGAGTTTGTTATAGAAGAAGACATTTTTTACACTTTAAAGTGAACATAAATTTGCATGATTGAGTTTCGTTCTTTTGCGAAAGACAGCATGTGTTTCATACAATGTTTGCCAATATAATGGGGTTGCTATTTGCAAGTACGAATGTCAGTTCTGTTTGCAGAGAGGTTTGAGGAAATCAAATTAGTCTGTATATGTTTTTTGCTGTAAAACTGTAAATAAATAGAATTTTCCTGACAGGTTTATTTTATTTCGTTCAGCAAATTTGGTTTTCGATCAAATCAAATTGCTGTTATCATGTACAATTTCCACAACAACTTATTTGCACAAAGAAGTAAAATTTAAAAAAAAATTAAATAAAATAAATTTAATAGACATGTAAATTTGGGCCAATGATTACATGGTAAAAAATATTATTGTCTAGAAATTAGGAAAAAAAAAGTTCGAAATTAGCTGAATATAACTCAACTACTCTGTGAATGAATCTACAAAACGAATGTATCCTGCAGTTCCATTATTTTTTTTCGACTTCACAAAAACAGTATAAATGTACTAATTTCGTCACAGTTTAAGTGCCAAGAGTGTGAAAGCACAAACAAAATTATGAAAAGTGTCAATCTGTGTCCAAATATTTCTACTATGTAGTAGTCAATTCAAATAAAAATTGATATTCCGATAGCGCGAACACTCTTTTGTAAAATATTCAGCAATAAAATTGTGACATGTGCACTGATTTTTATTTTACAATCGTATACCGATCGAGGTGGAAAATCCTCAACTATATACGGGGATGGTGAAAAGAATTTTGTGCTTGTAGAAATTAGCTCCCAAAATTATTGTTTTATCTCTTATTTATATGTATTTAAGACACTACTTATATATATATCAAGTTTTATTTGTACAATTTTACCAACTTTACCATCCCTGGAGTGGAAATATATTTTCCATTTCTAATTTTTATAACCATTTTTCAGATCTCAAATGACATACACGACCAAAGTATTTTTCCAAAACAAAATAATTGTATCAACAGTCCATTAATAAATATAATTTTATGAACACGAGTATGAGGGATGTGAACCTATTTTACCAATTATTGTCACATTTTTTTTAGCCGATTTCTAAAGAAATGATTCTCAGTTCGTTACGCAAATATACTTTTGTTTTGCTTGCAAATAAACTGCGTAACATGTAGAATTTGAGCCGATTGTCTGCATAGATTTAGTTTTGCAAAGCGTCCTACTTTAACATGCCGATTTATTGAATCCCAGGCCAGAGAACTTGATTGACATGATAATCCTTTTATCTGGCTGCAAGATTAGGGATATAAATTTAGTTGCATTTTTAATGTTTTTACTTCAGAGCTCCGACATATGGGTAATTCCAGAAAAAGGTCAACTTCAAGTGAAAAATACAAAGTGCTCACAATTTTTGTTGTTGTCAATAATAAAGCTTAAAGGTCTATCTACGATTACCTTCTATATATATAAAAGAGTAAGGCGTTATTGAGTGACTGACTGACTGACTGACTGATTCATCATAGCCCAGCACAAACGACTATAGCTAGAGAGCTGATATTTGGTTTGTAGGTTTCCCTTTAAATGTATCCACTAAGAAAGAATTTTCGGAAATTCGAATGCGAAGGGAGTAAAAAGGATAAAATCGGTATCCTTATATCTCGCAAACTACATTAGACAGACTAAAAAAAATCCAAAAGCATAGGGATGCTGCTAGAAATGTCCTGACACGTCTACTTTTTCAATATGTGTACTTTTAGGGATTAAAACGGGGTAAAAACTGAACAGAAAGCTTTTTAGCGAGTTCCTTTTTTCTGAACAGAATCTCGAATGGGTCAACATCATTTTTCATACACAACTTGATTATTTTTGGAAGGAGTTATTAAAAAATATTTTTAATTTTCATCAGTCAACTCATCAACTTTGAAATTAAGTATTTAATCAACGACCGACACCATCGATCCTCCGCCTTTATTAAAAATAGTTTTATATCCATATTTCATTGCTAGATGTTCGTAGAAATCGCATCTATGTTCATCAAGCTATCGCGCCAAAATTTCACAATAAACGTGGTTATAAGCAACTGTGGATGAAAGTTAGCAACCAGCAGGGCTGCCAGATACTTTTTTCACTCTCCTTAAATTAGAAAAAATATTTTCCTAAACAATTCCTTGTTGTTGTCAAAAAATCTTTCCTAGAAGGAAGCGTTGTTTTAATTAATTTTATATTTTAATCAGGAATAATTTCTTAATCGGCCTTAAGTTCAGTATTTAAAATTTTTATAGAATGAATTTTTTTATTAATCAATGTGATTTTCTAATAGGGCATTTTCACAAAATCTAATAGATTTTAATTAAAATCTTTATGAAAATCTATACCGTTTACACGAATTTTTTTTTACATTTATCAAGACCGAAGCTAATTCAATCATATTTTATATAATTATGTTGTACAGGGTAGCAAAAATAAAATAAAAATATTAGATTTTGAGTAGATATCCTACAAATTAAAAAAACAAAAGTTAGTACTAATTAGATTGTTTTTTTTACGGGCAATCTAGTAAAAAGCAGCTAGATTTAGCCCGACATTCCGTAATTATTAGATTTAAAGACAATGTAAATGGCCTATAAAGAAGAGAAGAAAAACTAAACTAGACTTTAGTTCAGGGAAATTCGAGATTAATTTTATATGTATACATATTATTTATAGAATTTTGTACTATGCATCAGCATCTTCCGAATCTTGTTCAATACAAGAGTCTGTATTATAGATACATATCTTTAGAGTTGAAACTACTAAGTCAATCTTTCGTTGTCTTTAATTATTGCTAGCAGATTTGATTTATATTCAAGTGAAGTCTTAATAAAGCATCCAGAAGTTTATACTGCATATAATTGCGAATGCACGTCCCACGCATGCATTGATTGTTGGAATCGAAAGCATATTAAGTACATCCTGACCCGACTCATTATTAACGTATCTTGTGCCAGAGGCATTTTGAAAGGTTTTAACCTTTTTAAATTTAGTGGAATATCATTTGGAAAATATTTATCCCAATTTGATAAAAACTGTGGCTATCACGCATATCATGGGGTATCTCTGTGTCTATGAATTAAGGCGTTTGTGCAAATGTGCTTATAATCATATTGTTAAAATATATACAGATTCTCCGGTAAACGATTAAACATTTCGAACAGTAATTTCCTCTAACACTGCATTCAATTTTCTTTTAATTTTAAAATCTTATCACTTACCAAACAACAATTTTGTAACTCGTTTTCTAATTCTGATCCCATTTCGACGATATTAGGGGACACAGCAACGAATTTTGGTCTTCTAGTAAATCCAAATTATACCAAATAATGATATGAAAAATAATAATAATAAATAAATAATACCAAGTCACGATGGAATTCGGTTCAAAAAAGTTCCATTTTATAATTATGTACCCTTAGTTATGAAAGTGGTCTAAGTCATATATTTCTTTGGTCGAGATATTTAGTACATTACTTTTGAACAAATTAAAAAATACTTTTAAATTAGGCAACATTTGAATTAAGAGTTGGCCTAGTCTCGATTTATATAAATTTAATTAATATTTTTTTTATATTTATTGAAGTTTTTTTAAGATTTATTGGATATCTCGAAGCAAAAATGCACATAACTTAGACCACTGCCATAATTAAGGGCACATATACATATGTAACACATATTACAGGATATTTTGAGACAGCATATGTGAAAAATATTTTATAAGGACTAGTTTTAATTACAAGAAACATTTAAATAGCCGCAATCAAAATAACAAATTAAAATATTTCATTCTTTTGCATTTTCTTATATTAATTTTCATGACATCCCAGCAAAAATTTTTCAAGACTTTCCCAGTTAATAATGAAATATATCCAGAGAAAAATTCATTGATCGTGGAAACCAGATTCGAAAACAATAAGATAAATTTGTTTTACAAAATTTAATTATTTTCTAATATTCTTCAATATACCTATTCACATATTTTCTTTGCAAAATTATAATTTTTAGCAATCTCAAAAAAAAATACAAGTTTTATAATTTTGTAAAAAAATTTTATTTATTTTTGTTAGAAAAAATTACCAATTAAGTTTTGAATAATTTTAGGCAAAAAGTAATATAAATTTGTTTGCATATTTGTAAGCAAAAAATAACCCATTAAATTTTAAATACTTTTAGGCAATCAGTAATCTATTAACATTTGGATATTTGTAGGCAAAAAGTACAGGGTACCGCATACTTTTTGAACTTCTCAAACAAAAATAATGGGATATTCAGTCAAATTGTAAGTGCTTCCCCAGTCGTAATACACTTTTTTGCATTCTAGTAGGCAAACTTTTTTGCTGGGATACGTCATGCAACTGCAATTCTAGCTGAAACTTTTTTCAGACAAAGGAGCAATACTAAAGTAAGAAAATGAAAAACATGTTGATTATCGAGATCTTGTTTCAACTTTGATATTAGTTGAAATTCTCATTTGTTAAAATGAAAGTTTAACATAATCCCTCTAGTTGTTCTGAAAAATTTTTGGGAAAAAGTTCCCTTCCCAACAGTGAAATAGGATCCAGCTGAACCTCAGTAAGCAATTTCAATGTAGTTTTAATTAAAAAAAAATATTTTACTGAGTCAGTAAAATAATAATTAGTGATTATTATTGCGTTAAAAAATATTAACGTTTCCACCCCTTTCTTGCAAAAAAAAAATTCCTCTAATTTGGGGTATGAACACCAAATCTGGCAGCCCTTCTAACCAGCTGAGAGACATGTAATGGCTTGGACAGCCTTAATTAAGTTCAAATCATAAATTATTTTCAAGTGATGCGTTCTCCAACACATAATTTTATAATTTTAATTGTAATAATTTAAAAGTAAGAAAAACAGTTTGAAATTATTTATACCAAAAAGTTAAAGTTACGGTGAGTTTTTTTTTCATATTTTTGTGGTGTAACAATAAAGAAATATGTTTGTTATACAAATGTAGTGAAATACTTCATGTCACACTTAATAATTAATAAATCACGTCAAGGGCGGTAGTTTCTTTTTTTTTAATTTTCATGTTGCGCACAAAAAGAACACAAAACGCTAAACAAACGTCAAACGCACATTCGTTAACTCCCTGAACACCATTTTGTACTACGAACTACTACTACACCTCCTCAAAAATAAAAATATATTTTAATCAAATATAGTATATTGTTAAATAAGTTATAAACAAACACGACATTTAATTTTCAGTTGGAAAAATTCAAATGAAGCAGCACGCAGTTGTGTGAGTATAAAAGTTCAGAAAGATGAAAGCAACGTTGTATTTCGATAAAGTTGCGTTAATTTAACTTCATTAGGATATAGAGAGGAGTCACGCCGTTTTTGTTTGTCGTTATTTTTACAAACCAGCTTTTTTGTGGGTGCAGAAATACAGGGTTCAGCATTGATATGAAATGTGAGCATTTTTATGAATTATAAAATCATTTATTTTAACCTACAATAGAAACCAAGTATGAAGTTGTTTTGTACAATAATATTTATCAAATAAGCAAATGTGCAAGGTAATCAACAAAAGAAAGTTATTAAGTCAAAGTCAAAAATAAAATATTTTTGTGGCATAAAACAAAACACAACTTTTTAAAGAATTAAGAATTTTATCGCTTCACAAAAGGGTGCCTGAAGTTCTCCCCTTTGCACACAATTATGGTGAATTAGCATAAAAAGTATCTAAGAAGTATCTAAGTATTGCATATAAGGTATATGATTGATTCATTACTTTTATATAAAATCGTAGGTATAGTTTTGTGCAAATTTTTTTAACCCTTGACTCTTTTTCAAGTATATGATTTTATTCTTTTTTGATTTAAAACCAAAAACTTTTTTAAAAATATAAATTGGTAGAATTTTTTTCAAAAGACTTTTTTTTAACCTTTTTATTTTCAGAAAAAATAGTCCAAATTTTCTTCAAAACCTTTTTTAAATCCAGAGTTTTTAAATATTTAAAGTCACAAAAACTTTTTGCAAGTATTATCGAAGAACTTTTTACTCTATTATTGTCTAATAAACAAAATTTTATAACCAGATTTTAATACCTTGATTTTAAATATTTTTCAAATTAAACATATTTCATATTTTTAAATGAAATAGATTGGTATAAAAAATATGAAAAATCTAAAACAATGATTCCAGGTTTGGTTGGTTACTAGGTATAATGAACTCTTTTCTTTTACTCTACAAATTAAATATATTTTATGCTTTAGAAAAAAATAGTTCGGTATAAAAAATTAAAAAAATTAGAAATACAGATCAAGATATATATATATGGTATATACTCGTAAAAGTAACTTCCCTGTACAAAAAAGACACTCCAAAAAAGTCACGAAAATTTATAGTTTGCGATCTGGAAGTAGTGCAAATTTCGATCCATTCTAATGATTTCAATATAGGGTTGTCATTGCAAGAAGTTCTCTTTTTCAATGCCTAGTCACCGAATTGGAAGCGGTTTTAAGAAAAATTTTCTTTTTTGTGTTCTATGATAATATGTTCATCTAGGAAAAATAGTAAGAAGTTACCTATTCTAACAATTTGTTTCTTTTAATTCGAATTTAAACGCGAAACATGCTTTCATGTAAATTTAAGTAAATAACTTTTAAATTTTAGAGCAAAATTAATTCATAAATTTCTTTAAAACATCAATTTTTTTTTAATTCTGGTGAGTATTTTCTTAAACTATGGAGGAATTACAAGGTTTTGTATGACTAAAATAAACTTCTACTTGGTTTTCTGCTAATTATCGGCAAATTAAAAATATCGATTTTTTGGAAGCAATGAAAATGTAGTTCCTTCAGAATGACTTACAATTTTTTCTACTGGGTTAATAAAACTAGTTTTTTTCTTATATCCTTATTTTTTGCTTTGTTTATTAAACATATTGCATATTTAAGAAAAACATAAATTAGTAAAATTAAAATCATATGGCTCTAGGGCTGGAAATCTTTTTTGTGTGAAATAAGTAACTAAATAAAGATTATTTTTCTTTAATTAAACATATTTTGTATTTTAGGAAGATCTTTACTCAAGAATTTTTTTTATACTAATTTATTTTTGATATGAAAATCTAATTTACCCTTAAACATTAGTCCTACGAGGCTTTGTGATATACTGCTTATTATGCTATCAGCATAATTGTTATTCAATTCGATGGTCATACGGTGACAGCTTGCAAGGAGTTCTTATTAATTTTTAAATGGAGATAACATAAAATATATCGCTAAGAAACAGTCATTTCAGTCAGTTCCTTGCTCAGACCCTGTTCCTTTCTGCTGAACAAAAACTAAAAATTCTTTAGGAATTAATAGTTAACATAATGTTGCGATATGAGTGAACGAGCAACATTGGCAATGGGATGTTTGAATTGAGACACTAAACAGTTTTGTAATATTAAACACCGGCACATATGAAAAAAGTTAGTATATTTGATATGAAGGTACAGTACAAGGATTGTTTTAGTAGAACGGCTTTTGAACATCACATGTTATAAAAAAACGATTGTATCAACTTTTTCACACTTGAAATAATTTGTTTTGTTTTTTGAAAGAAAAATCATAGTTGAATTAAGTCAAGCTTTAATTAAATGCATTAGTTTTTGTTGTTCACCATCATAATAAAATGCATGTAAAATTGCACACTGTGAGCCAAAAACATGGAGAGCGGTCTTATAAAAAAACGATTTGCTGTCAAAACATGTAGAGCAGTCTTTAAATACATGACACGGGACACACAAATGAAGGTGTGTAATAAGTTTATGTTGCTGGAAGATATTTTAAAAGAGAAGCTTGTTTTAGTGCACATTATGGATACCTAATTCATTTATATGTTTTATCCCTTTAGCGTTTAAATTTTCAAAATCCATTTTTAAAACATCCTCAAAGGAAACTAATTTAGAAATGTTATCAATAATATAATGGAAATTGAGCTGCATAGCAAAAACCCCCCCTAAAAGTACAATTATCGAAAAATTACCAAGCAACTATACGATAACTCTTTTTATTTTACAGAAATAGTAATTTTTCTATTTTTCGCTGCAATGATTGGTTCCAAAAATATTTTGTTACCGATTTTACCCGTTTCAAATTTCCCAAAAAAAGTAATCCTTTCTTAGTTAATCTTAACGTCAGTAAAGGAAGCTAATAATGAAATTCATTTACTTACTTAATAAAGTGGCAATTGCACATAAAAGTCACAAGCAGGGGTCCCATTTTCATCCGTTATTTATTTAAATTTCCAAAGAGGGCCAAGCAAAAATTCGAGATTTTTGCAAGAAGAGTAGAAAACATATTTAACCCTTTCGGTCCTATTGGAACAATACGTCCCAGAGAAAGTTCGAAAAATCCTATATACTGTCTGAGGCAAAAATATTATATTTTAGAATGTCCCAGTTGTACTTTAGAGCTTTGACGTATGAAATAAACAAAGGCACCCTATTTCGAGTGTTTTTGTTTTGTGTGAGATATTCGTGTAATTTTAGTGTGTTGGAATAATAATTTTTTAAATTTGTTTTTTGCAATGAGCTGCTCTATTCAAGTGTGCAACAAAAGGTTTTCTTGGTAAGTACAGCTTTTTATTTGCGTTTTTGTTGGTTTAGGATACATTGTCATACTCGGGATTTTCACTATGCTTATATGTCCCATTCGTATTATTTCCAGAGAAAATTATAGAATTTGTGCATATTTCCATTAGAAGTGGTAAAAACTGACCCATTTGCACCGAAAATTCGGTTGGGACAAAAGCTCCCAAAAATCCTATATCCCAGAACAATTCAAGGACTACGGATAAACTCTATTAAATTATATGTTTTTTTTAATATATACAAAAATATTTGTCATTTATATCTCTGTTTCTCTAAAAAAAATTCGGACCGAAAAGATTAATTTTTGGGTAACAAAAATCAGATTTTACTAATTTTTACCCGCTAAAAGTACAATATGGAAAAAGTACCAAAAACACCCATCCGTTATTTTTTTAATTCAATTATGATGTAAATTCAATATATTTTTGTAGTTAATATATCTAGATATATACATTAAAATTTCCGAAAATCCCTAATGAATCTATACATACGGAGAGTCCAGTTTCAAATTTCTAACTTTAGTCGTTTGGGTTGGGACGATGATCACCCAGTCAGTCACGTTAATTTTTTATATATTAGTAATTATTTGAACACTGGTGAACATCATACATTGCCTTTTGCCATCATTTCGTTAATCTGACCCTGTATTCAATTACATATGTATATACAAATTCAATGTTAAAAAATTATAAATAAAGGCTGATGTTTTTATATACTAAAAATGATAAATGGTGTGGTAATATGAAAAAAAGAAACGGTCAAAGCAGCAGGCGGCATTGAAAAACTAAAATACAAAGAAAAAAATACTTGTACAAAATAAAACATTGGACACTTGCGTTTCTACTCTTTGACAAACGAAGTAAAAATGTATAACTTTTATTAAAGTTTTACATGGAAAAAGTCTTACTTTACGTAACAAAGACAAAAACATAACGCACACAAAGATACGAGCTTATAGTCGCATTTGCAAAGAGAAAGATTTAATTTCAAAGTTTTGTTGCTGCTTTTCAAATGAGGAAGGTTTTTCTTTTTCAACTGTAAGAAACAACATTTATTAATTTTACATTTGGGTTGGTGTGAGTTTCAGTGTGCGGTATTTATTGTGTGTTGGTAAATTTATCTTTGGCGAAAAATAGAAAAGGAAATTGTCACACCCAGTGACCTTAATTTTATAGTTAAGGGCATATTGTTACTTAAAAAAACCCCTTCTTTAGTTTCCAATTAAAGTCAGAGACATTTATGATAAATTTTGTTGCTATTCAGGCATTTAAATTGAATTCAATTTGAAAATATTTATTTATAAGACATTACGATAGGCAAATGAAATGAAAGTTTGCTTCTAACGATAAGTTTAATTTATTAACTAGTATTTATTTATTTTGTATATTTTTTTTTCTTCTTTTCGGTTTCACTTGAATTTTTTGCGAAAAGTAATTTTTTGAGTCTTTATTCTTTAGCTTTGCAGCCTGACGATGATGAAGTAAAGTTGGATATTTTTTTTTTTTATTTCTTTTATCAAGATTCATTCTTATCAGGCTGTGTGTAACGCTTGAATGAATTTAGGTCTTACATAAAATTGGCATTGAAAAAATTGAATGTTAAAAAGATCCCCTACTTCCTTTCAGTACCATTTTGAAAATAATTTATCAAACTCCCTTTATTCTTTGTTGTAAGTGTGTAAATGACTCTCAAAGTTGCTTGAGTTTTAGGCCTTTAACTAAGTTTTTGTATATGGTATCTGACGACTATGAACGAACACATTCAACTGGAATCGTAAAACATGAAGAACAATTCAACATTGTGTGCTTGCTGTTGCCTTTGATAATGATAAGAATGAAATTTTTTCAGCGTTCATACTTAATTGCACATACATACATACATATGCATATACATACATTTATTAGGGGGTTTCAAGTTTCATAATGTTTAGCTTCCCGAGAATAAGAAATAAAAATTAATGTTTGCGGGTAAGGTTCTTAAGCTGAATATTTTTTTGAACTATCGAAGACGAGCCAAATCACGTGCAAGCAAAGCAGCTGTCAACAATTGACTGAACATTCAAAATGGCCGAAATTGTCGGCATAAGTGAGAGACATGTGTACCAAAATAACGCCATAAAAAATTTTAATTGGAATATACGTAATTCACGAAAATTCAAAATTCGCGATACTTTTTGAACACACCTCGTACAATATTATTGAGTACTTTATGGCTTTTTCAGTTGTCCTTTTTCTCACCACTATTAAGTAAGTTGCACAATATTAAAAAAATAATATGTAAAACTAAACAGTTGTGTTTAAGAAATTGTTAAATTAATTTTTTGAGACATACTCGTATGAGGCGTCGCAGAGCAAAAGGTGCTTTTTCACATTTTTTTTAGAAACAAAATTCGAAAATTCTGCGGCTTCTCATGTCAATATGTATGTTTATGAATACTCAAACAAATTAAATATTTTGAAATTAAATAGTTTAAAAAAATTAGTAAGAAATCTACGGCCGTATTCATAACAAATATTTGTGTGGCAATCAGTGTGAGCAGATCCTAAAAATTTTTTCAGCTAAATTGACTTGAGAAAAATGTTAAAAAATAATTAAAGTGCCAAAACATAATGCTAAAATTTAATATATAATTATTTTTAATAAAATAGTTTCATTTAAAGTTCTTATTTTGTAGTTTGTGCTTATATTTTCTGTCTTATTGTTATTTTCTTTGAATGAAAACAAATTTCAAATTATTTTCTGAACATAAACGGCATGAAGTGCATACTCGTATAATGAAGCACTGGCATCAAGTTAGCATAAATGGCAAAACTCACCATGGTCTTAACCAGTTTTGCACTGCAATTTTACACTAAAAATCATACTAGCATTTAATACATTATGAGCAAATTTCAAATGTCAAATTGTAGGAAATTGGAGGAATTCGTTAAAACTTAGTTAAATTTCGTCGCTTATGCTAACTGCATGCCAATTTTTCACTATACATAGTACATAATGCTGAAAAAGTATTAAAACCAAAACAAAACTATTAATTCACAGACGATTCTCTAAAAACAAGCCTTATCTCACTTATCAAAATTGTTTTTTTATAAAATATTCTTAAGCTTTCGTCTTTTCCATTCTTACGACTTCCAAAGCGTAAAGACTTGCATCGAACTCATTCAGTCGGTCACGTTTGACACAAACCCATGATCAAAATTATTTAAATTACGTGGCTTTAATCATAGGTTTGTATCAAAAACGACCGACTGAATGAGTTCGACCCAAGTCTAAAAGCGTATCAACACAAAATTTGTATACTTTTGGGATGCGGTATTTACATATATCGCGTACAGACACAAGGTTGCAAAACATTGTAACCATGAGTATCAATTTTGAAAAGGAAGTGCTGATTGTTTGTTTGATTCGTTCTTAATTCTTGTCAAAAACGTTTTGAAAGGGCATGCATTCTCAATATTTTGAATGTTTTTTGTCACTCACATGAAAATGATTCAATGTTACAAAAACGTAAACTTGTTTTCCTTCGTCATTTTTATGAACGTAAACGTACATATATTTATTGATTTTAGAGAAACAGGCTTGCAAACTAATATTCTTACAAACATGTCATATCTTAAACATTTTGAAGCTAATGTTATTGTTTCTTTGAAGAAATCGTTAAATTAAATATCACATGTTTGCTTAAAATTATGTACTTTGTATATTGTTACGAAATTGATATGAAAAATAGAAAGGATTTCAAATTCTTACATAATACATAAATTTATATGTAAATAAATGAATCATTATCAATTATTACATATTAAATACATCATCCTGCTGTTTACACATGAAAATTACTAATATACAGAAAATTTAAGAAATCGTATTGTTAAAAATTGTGTAGATTATTGCTAGAAAATGCTAAATAATTAATTGAAAAATGCTAACTGCTAAATCGAAAATTTTGCAGCTAAATCACCAAAATAAATGCTAAATTTATCTTAAAGAATGCTAAAATGGTTACGCTGGTGACAATAAGAAAAAAATGCTTAAGTTTAATTTGGCAGTGATGGTTTTAAAACTTTTCCCATTTCGGTAAAAGACGTTACTTTTTTGTGCAGTTTTTAATATAAATTTAGAACGTATTAGACAAAAGTCAAGTACAATTTTTATTCAAAAGAAATTGCATATTGAAATAAAATGAGCTATAATTTTCCGAAAAATCAAATAAATAAACTGAGACTTGGCACAATTATAGTTTTTAGTTGTTTCTTTTGGCCACAGATTTTATTTATTTTTATAGAAATTACCCTTAATAAATATAAAATATTGTTTATAATAAGAGTGATGGGAAACCATTATTGTACAATGCAGTTAATACATTACAAAATTTTATTGTACAATATCCATTGTTGCAAAATAATATTGAGAATGTATAGGCCCCTCAAAAGCTCTTCGAAAGGTTCGTCAAGTAACGCCCTATACGGTAAATTTAATTTCAGTAACACTCGTGATTTCTGTAATATGACAAAGTATCAAATTTCAATGAACTTCACTAATATATTTTTCAAAATTGGGTGCCTCGGTAGGCTAGTGAGTATTGTGCTAGCCTATCAATGTGGAGGTTGTGGGTCCAATTCCCACCATAGACTCTGGTCTGTTTCACTACAACGAGTGAAGGTCTTTGTTACTATTCTCGTTTAAATTAAAGTTATGATATAATTTGTAATTGTATTTGTAACATTTAATAAATAAAAATAAAAATAAATTAAACATTTTTCCGTTTGTTTGCTACGCTTTCACGCCCGAATTGCTAAATCGATTTTGAATATTCTTTCGCCAACAGAGCCTATTTTTATCCGGTTCGGAAGTGGATTTTTTTATACTTGGTTCGGATTTTTTCCTTAAAAACACATTTTTGAGCTGATTCGGGGAATTTTAGTTTGTGGTTTGATTGTTACACCAGCTTTAAAGCCGGTTTTTATTATGTCTTCTAATTTGTGTATCGCCTATATATTTGTCCGTTTTTATCATTTTTTTTTATTCTCAGTGAGTAGCAAATAACAAAACATTCACAAATTGTGAGTATAGATTTCAAAATATCAGATCAACACGAGCGGAGTATGTAATTCTTGCCAATTCATTGTTTTCTCCCTTAAATTTCTACTTTGTATATGACAGACAACGTTCCCGGTTCGGGAATTATAGTATCCCAAACCCTTGGATGTATATTATAAACTTTCTCCATGAAAAGTAAATGATTTCCCCCCTTCTTTTTTTCTGCATAAGTTGAAATTTGTGCGCTGCATTTGCCACGCGTATGTTGCTGTTTTAAATGCTTTACAACCACAACTGCTTCTTAAGGCCTGAAGCTGTTCGCAATACTTCTCAGGGTTGTTTCATTTAAAGTTTCCTTTGTCAGATTTTTTAGCGTTCTGTGCCTCCCTTAAGCTTTTCCTAAGCTATGAGGGTTTTGTATTTCTAGTTAAAGATTTTTTGTTAATGATAAAAGGAACACATGTGTTCGTTCCGTACTTATTTATTTTGTTTTACAAAAGGGGTTGCAAAGTTTTCATTAAAGCTTAAAACTATTTGCATTATAAATGTTTTAATAGGAAATAAATTGGAAGTTTCATTTTAATTTTTTTTTGCATTAAAATTGTTCCTTAGGAATGAAACTGATAATATTAAAAATATTTAAGGCTTTGTAGCTCAAAGTCAGTAAATAACATTTCAGCCAACCAAACGGATAAGCACTAAGCAGGAAAAAATCTTAAGGATTTTCAGATCATCATTTCTATATAACGCAGAAAAATCATTAAACTATCGCAACCTCTAAATATTGACCGATTATGCTCAAATTTGGAAACGAATAGGAACAGCGTTGTGGAGAGCGAATATTCGATGCTTTTGTATTTTGGGCGAACCTACTTGACATATTTTCATATATCAAGCCATTTTTGGACTTGGTTTTTTTTTGACAAAAATCGTCTATTTACGATCGCAAACAAACGATTTTGGTCAAAAACAGAAGTTCGAAAATTATGTAGCTTAAGCTTTTTAAGCGGTTATGGCACGATATTTGAAGCTTAGAAGCCACAAAAAATCAAGTTAAGCTACCAATTGGTTTAACTTAATTGAAAAAGATTTTATGTTTCCTATAAAAAAATATTATAAAAAATCGATAACAATGTAAAACTAGTGGGAGAAGATGGAAACGATAAAACTAAATTATTTTAAGTATTAGTTGGTCTTCGACTTTACTTTAAACCTCCTCCGAGAACGCTCCGAATTGACTTTAATCCTGAGAGCGATTTTGGCTTGAAGCTGAAAATTTAATCTGCCTCATCGTGAATCCCAACTTAGAAACTAGTATCTGAAGAAATGTGTAAATATGCTGCCATATTTTATAGCATTAACATAAACTATACATCTCGTATGTTATATCCCAAAGTTACGTATAAATTGCAGTATGTAACGATGCCCCAGAAAAATTATAATATTCTATTTATAATGATTCGCAATATTGTACTTCTTCACACGCAGGTCTTATTTACCAATAAAACTACACAACAATAACAACTCATTATATAGAGAAAACATGTGAAAATTCGTCTTTCTATGTGCTTCGGAATTTTATATCTAAACATAGCTATAGCTGTCATACCCGCTTTTGCATATTTTTATGTGCATGTGTTGCATCGGCGCAGGAAACCGACGGGCCACTTTACAACTTAAAATAAAGATGAATACAGTAGTACGCAAAAATATTTCCGCACCACAAGAAATATTTTATACATCAACCCCGATATACACACTAGTGTGCAGGATGAGATATCTTAACGATCAAAAATAATTCGCAGGTTGCGGGTTGTCTAGAAATGATAGGGCACCCTGACGACTACAAATTTATATAATGAATGGGAGTTTGTGTGATTGGTATTATCTCACTACTTTTAATGGTTGAAATTTAGCAAGGGAACTTGGCTTTTTTCACATTTATGTTTTTTGTGAAGATAAGCAATTAATTTATTACTATGTTTATACGCACGGCTTATTTGTAAATAAAACTGTAAATTGTTGTCATATTGTTGTTTTTATTGCGACTTACTAAATCAAAAAACTATTCACGATTAACGCACTATTTGCAAATAAAATGCTCGAAGTTGCAACACTTTCAAATGTTTCCAAATAAAAAACAATACATTGATAAATATTGTACAACAAAAAAACATTGATAGAAAAAATAATGACAATAAAAACAAATTATTATTTGCTATATTATACATTTGCACAATTTCTTTTGTGTATAAACAGTGAGTTAATTTATTTGCAAATATTTTTATTTGCAAAAAGTGCGTGTATAAACGTAGTATAGGTCGCGGATGATATGTGGTAATTTTTAGTTAAATGATATAAACTGTTACCTTATTATCACTGATGTTTCTCTCGGAGAAGTGAAGATGTGTTAAATTCCGATATAATCTGAAAATAAAAAATTGCATTAAATCACAATAAATATCTTTCGTTAGTTAGCAAAAGCAAAAGGACTATCGTAAATCTCATAATAATTTTGTCTACTTATTTTTAGTTTTATTTAAAATTAGTTTCTGTGAATAGGCAATTCGTTATCTTCAGTCTGCAATCAAAAGAGTTTAATTCTTAACAGTCGTATTCAAAACAAATTTCACAACTTAATCGCCAATCTTGTAGACTAAAAGTAAAAATATAAAAGAGCAACCAAATTGCGTAGGCGATTAAACTTGTATCGAAAGTATAAAGTAAAGACCCACTAGCAACGGCAACCTAGAAGTGACGTTAGAATTTGTCAAGTCAAGAAATAAGTCAACATTTTATGACTCAACAAATAACACAAAGACATGATGTGAAATGCATATAAAATAGTTTATTAAACGTTCTATAGCGGATGCAAGCAACCACAAATTTTCCTTTTGCACTGCTGTCACATTTTTTCAATTTGATTTCTTCAGTCGTATAAACCATAATCACAATTACAAATTTATACAGTTCTAACCACCTGACATTGACGAAAAACAAAAAAGAAAAAATCTTATTCAGTAGCATTCGTTTGCACATTTGTGGCACGTATGGGTGTTTGTCAATGTCCATGCAACAACATGCTGCTGCATTTAAGTTGAACAATTTAAACCTTAAAACGAATTTGCACTCAATGTTTGTTAAATTTTTTAATAGAAATGCCACTCGACTCGTTTTATTGAAGCGTCTTGCAACACAAGGCAATTCTGGTCAATCAGACAAGCTTCGTTAACACTTTATGAATTTATGTGTTACAGTGTCTGTACGTCTAGTTACTAGACTCTAGTAGAACAAACATTTTACTTAATTTTAAAAGAAAATAACTGAGTATGTATACTTTTTAACAACTGTTTAACACTGCTTGCTTTGATGACTCAGTGCCCCGTCTAACATTAACTTAACTGACATATTTATGAGGAGTTCCATTTAGATATGTAGAGCTTTTGCAAGTCGACTTGTTGGACGAGACAATTCTATAAATACTTTCTTGCACCTAATAAACTTCTCGGCTGGCTTAATGCAGTATTATATATACAGGTACGTCAGCTTATTAAAAGCTTATAATTTAGTTAAAGAGAACATAATAATAAAAAAACCAATTTTATATAAAAAAAATTGTATATTTAATGTAACAATAATAACACCCAAGTTGTCTGATGTGAAAGCTTGCAAAGGGTGTCCAAAAATTCACGTCATAGAATGTTTAAATAAGAAAAAATGCAAGAGTGCTATATTCGCCTGTATCGAATCATAGATATCTACACCAATTTACTTATTCAGTATATCCATGCATACATACATACATAAATACTAGGGTTTGGGAAACGGCAATTCTCGGGCGGGAAATCCCGTGAAATGTCTGCTTAATATTCCCAAGAAATTTTTGAGATTTTCCCGGGAAAACGGGAAATTAAAACTACAAGTATTTTCATAAATACATATATAGACTGCTGTGACACACATATTTATAAAATAGCATAAGTGACAGTCAAATTTATTTTCTTTCATTAAGAAATTTGTATAATAATCCTATTTTACTTTAATATCAAAATTTTCATTCTATTTTTTATGTATTACAAAAGTTCCTTTGAATGATTGTGTGACTAAATTTACACGACGAAATTGTTTAGGTTCACATTAAAGTTGATAAGTTTTTCATCGTCTGTTTATACCCAAATTCTGAAATTTTGTTTTTGGGTCCGGAGAAGTTGTTCGATATACTCGATAAAAAGCAATTAAAAACTTGCGGCCTTATGTATAATCAAAAACTGGCATGAAGTTAGCATAAGTGACAAAATTGAACTACGTGCTAACGGGTTCCTCTATACAATTTGACATTAAAAATCACCGCATAATGTAGTTTTTACACACGATTACATCCTAGCATGATTTTTAATGTAAAATTGTGTGGCAAAACACGTTAAGACCATGTTCAATTTTGACGCTTATGCTAACTTCATGCCAGTTTTTGATTATACATAAGGCCGTTGATAATTAGTTAAGCTAAGTACAATAAATGTACAAAAGAGTACGTAATTACAAACATATCGCTCGTTTACTCAAAGAACGTCATAACTCAAAAAATATAATCGTCATATCGTTCTTAATATTGTGGAAAAATTTCATACATATCTTGTTTAGTTAACTCTTGAAAGCAGAATAAAATTTTCTTTTTCCATTAAGTTGTGTGTAAATTGCAAACTTCCAACTCGTTTTCTGGCAAACTATTTTGTTTAGTTATGAACTTCTTTGAGTAAATAAGCGATACTCGTATGTATATACGTATTTATAAAATTTTATATTGGGGGCAATTATGAATAAAATTACGCGAGAAGTTTTTCCCGGGGAACAACTCCAACTGATGCATTAAAAACATTCACCACAGCAGGCTACCGACCACAAAATGTCAAGGATGGAATACACATGTTTATATGAGAGTGATTCTTTTGAAGACAGCAAGGCAAAAGAGCTCATTTTGTCGTTGAAGTCCAATTAAACTTATCTCTATTTCGTTGGCTACAATGAGAAAACTCAGTGTTGCCAGTATAAAACAAAATGTTGAATGAATGATATCGTACAATTATTTTATATTATTTAACAGAAACAATATCCAAAAATTTATGTAAAGCATAACTTAATTAAATTTTATACTTTTACGTAGTATAAGTACATTTTTAAAGAGTAATTCAATTTTTGTAAATGCGAAATATTTAAGGGTGGCAATACCGAACTATCTATTTATACTTAAATATGAGGTGCAGATGGTGCTGCTGCCATCTCCAAAATAATTAAGTAGCTGGCTACGAGGCGACAAATGCTGCTAGCGGCATTTGAAGTCGTGTGTTTCGTGTAGCCTGCTGTGGTGAATGTGTTTAATGCATAATAGCAAGTAATAGCGAAAACAAAAAATTCTAATTGGAAAAGGGAGAAATTTCTCGCGGAATTTTATTCATAATTGCCCTGATTATGTTATTTAGGTAGTTTTCCTTACAGGCGTATGATATCGAGAAAACATATTTTTTATAAATTCACATTTAATATGAAATTATTTGTATTAGTTGGATGCAATCTCTCAAAGTTGTGTCTTGTGGACGGTCTTTTAGTGTTTGCTTGTCTTATTTTCAATGGGGCAGATTTTGATTTGCATCGCACGTTTGAAAAAAATTAAAAAAAAAAAATCAGAAACATACTGTGTTTTGTTGTACGTGAAGCAGAATCATTCATTAGAAGAATAAATTAAATGTAGAATTTTTGTTCAGGTGATGTTGTGTTTATTATGAAAGCAACTGTCAATTGAAACCGTGATACTTTTAAATAATATTTTTTTCGTTTCTCAACTCAAGCTGCATTATTAATGCTTACCAGAGTTGATATCGTGACTACGTAGTCGATCAATTACTTTTTTTATTAATTTGATAGTACAAACAGGATTACAAATTATATTGTAAATTCATTGATGAAACCATAGTACAGCAAAAGAGTCTTTAACAAGAATCGAAAAAACGACTTAGAGACCAATCGATATATATTTGTAAATACGAACAAAAATAAGAAGTCGGCGAACTATATCAAAATGGGTATCATTCGACAGGTATTTTAAAATCATCTTTAGATTTCTCTTATGATTTTTCAATTTGAATAACAGTTTAGGATATTTGGCGGTTCAAAGTTGGTCGCAGTCAGGTTTTTTGTTGTTTTTAATTACTACTTGTTGTATATGGTAAAAAAACAAGTTTTCACGTGATCAAAAAAAAATATCGTTCGAAAAAATTTACTATAGAAGGGAAAATTGTATTCGCTCTCGAAAAGAGTCATTCGAATATTCCTATTCAAGAGACAACTTTTTTCAGACAAATTGAATATAATCTAATTTCATATGTTTACTGTCTGTGATTCCTGTCATGCGGAATCACGCGCGTTTTCGTCTAATGGCTTTGCATTGACCATCCCTAGAAATATTTTCTACATTTGTGCTCATTTGTAAATTATTATGCTTTTTCTAACAAGTATTTAACAAAGTGTTTAGAAAAATGTATTGTTTACTTTCCTTGTTTGAGCCTTTAAATGTTGCAGTGGTTTCTTAATTGGTGCATGTCTCTTGTAATACAATGTTGCATGTTGCTTTTTATTTAAATGACTGTTTCACTTAAGCTTGACTTCGTATTTAACTTTATTAACCGTTTAAGTTTCAAATGATTACTTGCATTCCAATAAGATTCTTATTTTATTGTTTTGGGTGTGATTCTAAGTTATTAATGACTTATCTGTTTAGTTTATGTATTTAATATACTGAAAGAAATTATGAGTTAATTGGAAAAACTAAAAATGCTGAATATGGTGGCAATTGTCGAAAAACTTGCTAAAACTTTTCGCAAAAAAAGTTTTTTTTTTTTTTTGGTTTCATATAAATATATATATAATAAATGTGCATATCTTATGTTATGTTATTGGTATTTTTTTAAGAGTATAAAGAAAACAAAAATATCAATAACGCAAACATAATTCTTGGCAATAGCCTAATTAGTATTAATATCGAAATAAATAATTGTAATTTTTAACGAAGTTGTCCTTAAACAGTTAAAGCATTCATCAAGGAAAACTTCAGCCAATAAATTATAGTTGGGAAATTAAAAAAAAAAATCATAGCAAAAAGAAAAACGCAGGTATTAGTAAAATATAATTATATCGTCAAAAGTTGGGTGGATAAATAGTAAACCAATGAAAGTTATTTGATAGGTAAAAGCAAGCAAAATTATATGAGTGTCAAAAAAAGTAATGCAAGTCTAAATAGTAAAAATAATATTTGTAGCAATATTCGATTGATTGTACACTATGAAGCTAAAAATTTATAAGAGGAGAATACTTTCAAATTCTGCAAATATTTTTCTGAATAGGAAACGCCAGTAGTCAGGCAGCACCCAAAAAGTGAAGCAGAATACACATGGAAGGCGTGACATCAACAGCTCATTTTATCTTAAATTTTTTCTTGTGGACTTTAAAAGAAGTTAATCGCAATTTTTAAAAAAGATTTTTTTTTTAAATAAAAATGTAAATATAAAAAAATAGTAATACGAACATACGTTAAATTTTTATTTAAAGTCCCAAAATAGATGTGCTGAAATTGAGTCCCTCAAAAGATGACCATTACGACTCATAAGCAAACTGCAAAAACAAATCATCCTTATCCTATTTGGCGTCGGCAACATCGTCGTCAGTAAATACAATACACATATCGTCCCTGCCATGTCAAACTATCCAATAAGCAAATTTGTACTTTTCAGAAGAGCGCAAAGTGTCATCAATTGTGAATTTAAGGACGCCGTATTCCTAAAAATGCCAGGCTTAAAATATTTCTTATTGAGCTATCTATCGTCTATGAGAATTTTAGCATATCCTAGAAATTACGGTAGCAAGGTAACGAATCTAAAAAACGAATTTTGCTTATTGGATAGTTTGATATGGTAGGGACGATAACTATTATTTGAGTCAGCTGATTCATCTTGCTTACTATTTTTGGTAAAAGCGTTTTTCATACATACAGTAAGTATACTTTTCCACTACACTATTTACCTTACTTTTTGCCATCCACCACTAGTTCTAATTGTTGGACCGTGGGCATTTAGTGCATTCGCAACACTTTCCTACTGTTCCTTGAAATTATTAGTAACACTTCCCCTGCGGAATTTTCTAGCAAGAGAAGCATTAATTCCCAACTTTTCCACGAGCTTTTTAAATTGGTTGGTGTTGGTAATTTTAATTTTTTCCACATTTTAGTTTTCACTTTTTTTTAATAAATTTTTTCAACTAAACATGTACATATGTATACTTTGTCATTTCTTATATCCCACTTTTGTACTATTTAAATTATTTTTCAAATTCCTTGAGGTACACACACAACAGAACACGATATTAAAAACACTGAGGATAAAATGAACGGCAACATCAACATCAATTTTTCTTGTGGAATACCAAACATATGTCGACAGCAGTGTGGCCACAACTGAAAAAAATTTCAATACTGAATGTGACTTAAAATAATGTTAAAACTGCTAAATAAATATTTGGAAATGATACAAATAATGCTAGAATTTTGGACTGCTGTTTTCTACTAATTACATCGTTCTAATGTTTTATTTCATTTGAATAAAGCTGAGTTGATTTTATCTAACAAAATCAATATAGATTTATTTAATAAAACAATTTCTGAACATAAAAATACAGTAGTAAATTAAGTAGCATGTATTTTTGTGACTAAAATGAAAAAGTGCTTAATCGAGATAAGAAAATTTTGAGTTAATGACCCTTCTTTAATCTTCGCATTTAAAAGTTCCCCAAAAAAAAAATCTCAATTATTTTGTGCAATTTTTCAGGATGTTAAAGCGTAATGATTCTATGCTTATCTTTTTCGTACTTATAATCTCATATAAAATAATGGTTTTATTTAGCTTATACTTTGGTATATTTAAAATTTAATGTTTTGCAGTGTGATGACATGATATTTTCCTAAATAAAATAAAAGCGAAATTAGAATTTCTCAATTTCGTTATACACTATCCAAAACAACTATACGACTTTTGCGAAAATACAACCCTGCCATGATGGAGTTTATGAAAATTTTCAAAAGACTGTAACAATTCAACAAATCTAGGTTGTATTGATTCAGCTGTATGAAAGAGAGAGGGAGGAATACTATCTCTTTCTGTCTTTCTCCCAGCTGAATAAAGACTTTGCAAAGTAAACTTTCTGTGTATAAAAGGGGTATTTCTGAATATTAGCAGTAACATATGACTTAAGCACTTTGTGCGTATCTCCCCTTATTCTGTAAGTTTTTGTCGACATCACGTCAATATAATAAAAATAATCGCTCTCGAGAACAATTGTATGCTATCGATAATATATTATTACTATTATCTATGGTCTAGAAAATACCTTGAACATGTTGACGTTATGTCGGCAAATAGTTACACAATAAGGCGGGTGGTAAAATACACTAAAAAATTTAAAATTGTTTCAATGCGCTGCCAGATTTAAGTTCAATTCGAGTTTAACCGCTTTGTTTAAGACGTCGTTTGATTTTACATCGTTGCCATGTTTACACATTTATACGGAAGTATAAATGACATTTTAAAATGATTGCGATTGACAGAGATTTTGACTTATATAAATGGAAAAAATAATATCTGTGTATGTGAAATTTATAAGATAAAAAAATGCTAAAGAACGCTAAAAAATAATAAAAGCAAATGCTGAAAAAAATGCTAAATGCAAAATAAAAATTTGGCTGCTAAATCAAATTAAATAATGCTAAATTTAGCAGTGAAAACGCTAAGTCATCAATAAATGGCAATACTATCTACGGTAATACCGATCTGCCAAAAAAAATTAAGAACGACGTCGCATTATATTGCCGACGCCAAATAGAATAAGGGTGATTAACAGCCTGTTTTTTCGAAAATTAATAAGTGTATACGTTCATTAAAATAACGAACGAAACTATGTTTACGTTTTTGTAACATTTATTTATTTTAATATGAGTTACAACAACAGAGCTTTCAGTTTTTCACACTCTTAAAATGTTTTATGCAAAATTAGTTAAAAATCGGTCTACATATTTTTCATTTGATTTTAACACTACGACCACACGAGCAATTTGTTGTGTCTTAACACAAGAAATAACGCCGGCAGAATAATGACATCAAATTGCTTGTGTTCAACAATGTATCTAGAGGTGGCGAACACGCACATTCAAATATATTTGCTTTTTTAAGGATATACATACCTAAATTATGCTTAATTAGATTTTTTGCAAATTTTAAATTGAACTCCTTTTTATTTTATTTATTTAAATCTATTTTTCTTACTTTTTTGTTTAAAAAATATTAATATTATTTCAATTTGACAGCATGTGTTAAGAGATTATTGCTCAGCAATGTATTTTAAAATTTTTTGCTTAATATATATTTGAACACATATTTATACGGTCCACACACTGATATCTTGTGTCGGCAATCGAATTTGACAATTGCCACGGCAATAATTGCCAAGATTATTGCTCGCGTGGACGGCTAGTAACGAAAATGTTATTTAATTTTTAATATTAAAATGTTAACTGACTTAAAACAGTGAAAAAGAATTTTTTTCTTTTATTTTTTACTTGAGCTTACAAAAAAAATTAAATAAACGAAAAAATCTAAATGACTTTTTCTATAAGCGGATTGATTTAACTTTCACAAGAACGAACCTCGACTACCGTACAAAAGAAAGATGTTTCGCTTGTCTCTGTAATTTTTCTGTCAAATAATCAACTCCAGCTTCAGTATAAACTAATAATTTTTGCTTTATTTTCCATAATTTAACTGTCAAACAAATCACACAAAAATAAGGTAAAGGTTATAGGAAAAAAACTTAATTCTAATAAACAACGGAAAATACGACATACAATGAAAATCTGTATTAATGTGTAAATGGTTTTCTAATTGAATGCTAAATGAAATTTAAAATGAACTTGATATTAATTTTATTTAAAGTTTTTCACAGAAAATTTTTTTAATAGATTTTATTTTTTATATTCCTTCACTGTAATAATTTTGTGAGTGTGAATTTTTGGTTATACCTAAAAAAATCTTTTTATGTCAAAACGAAAGCTTTAGAATATGTTTTATAAAAAGCATAAGAACTAAAAAGGCTTATGTTTTCTAAAAACTGGCTGTAAAGCATTAATAGTACCCAAATATAATAATTCTGAATTTTTTGAAAAAATGCAAACTTTTCCTAATTGGTTGTTATAATATTTTGAAAAATTTCAAACACCCCATTAGATCAGAACTTCACTTTCTCGAAGGTCTTACGTTTATTTAGGATAGTAAATACAAGTCTTAACTGGCGGCCAATTTCTCAGCTGTCAAGTGATTAATATTTAATATAAATTTATTTCGAAAATAATGGTTCAGTTCGCGAAGTTTACCGCAAGCTCCGTCCATTTTATGGTCGACATAATCGTCCATCAGAGCAATTAATTCGGTTAACCGGTCAATTGGCCACCAAGATCGTGTGATTTGACACCATTGGATTATTTTCTTTGGGGATATATGAAGTCGCTCGTCTACGCCAACAAACCAGAAACGTTAGGGGACTTGGAAGCCAACATTCGTGGCGTTATTGCCAACATACGGCCACATATGCTCGAAAAAGTGGTTAAAAATTGGACCTGTAGAATTGGCTTTATTCGAGCCAGCCGCGGCGGCCACATGCCCGAAATCATATGTAAACGTTAATGGCATAAAATTATCCTTCCAATAAAGCCAAATTAATGGACATTAAAATGATTTTCTTGTGTTTTATTTCAATTCGAAGTTCTATACCTCTAAAAAAAACACAAGATATATAATTGCAAAAAAATATCATGAGCTTCTTCGTTAATGCACCATTTTGCAGAATACTATGCGCCCCATGTCCTTGAATGCAAATGCTGACAACGATCAGGGGATATGTAAATCACAAAAAAAAAGAAATCTGATGCAATTGATAAGTTGGCATTTAATTTGTCTGTTATTTTGTGTATTATGTTTAATTCCTGTAAACCAGACAATTGCATATTACGAACTTTAAATTTATTATAAATGTTTCCACTTTTCGTTGATAAATATTGTTTTTATCCCGGTATATTCTGAAACAAATTCCCGGCAATTATGTTCATTTTTTTTTTCGGGATTCCGCAGACTTTTTTGTCTGCAATTCTGAAAATGAAAAACCACGGAGACGATTTCATTAAAGATTTCTTAACAAGTATGGTTGTTTCCGGATGGATACAAGGGATGCTTTTCGAACCAAGAATTTTAGTACTTAGATGTAAGAATTCTGTGGTAGAATAAAATTTTTTCTGTGTGTGTTTAAGGGAATGATCATTTTTTTCAATTGTAAAAGTTCTCTCATTAATTGCAGAAATAAAGCACTGATTTATAACTTCTTAAAAATTATATATACATTTATTTTCTTATATTCGCATTCTGAATTTGTTTCACATACAAAAATAAATTCATACATATTTTTATGCTTTTCTGCGAAATACATGATATACACACAAAATATTTATTTAAATTTTAGTTCCAAGAAAACAAGGTACAAATTTAAGTAGTTTCTTGTACCTTTTTTCATACAATTATACAAAGATAAGAACGTATCTTTTCTGTGTCATTTTTCGCCAACTTTGACATGTGTGGCTTCAGTTGTAACCAGGTTTTTGCTACATATTCCGGTTATTTGTATTTTTTTTATTATTATTTTAAAGTAGATTATTTCGAAAATGTTTTATTGCATGTTTTGCCAACATGTTCTAACTAAACAAAGAAAACATTAACCTTTTAGACTTCCTGCAACAAAGTGATAACAATAATAAAAACTTAGATTCGCCGTTTACCGCCAACGTTGATTTGTTGTTGCCATGGCCTGTGCTACACTTCATAAAAATTATCAACACAAAGGAAAAAGAGCAAAATTTGGTCAAAATGCAATTTGTCATAATTTTGCCGTTTTATCTTTTTGCCTTCAATATATAAAGTAAAGAAGGGAACGAAAACTGCCACATGCAGAACAGAATAAAATTAGAGCATTTCTAATTAACAAAACTGTAACCAGCAACAACTGCGTACGAGTAAAGAAAAAAGTTTCCATCCCAAAATATTTTATTTTGCATAATTTCATATTTGCATAGCGGGCGAGTATTCGCCGTCGCTACCGTTAAATATAAAAAATTTTATGGTTTTATGGCTTCCACATAAATAAGCAACAATTTGTCCATCAAAGCACAAGTTTGTTTGACTGGGTCTCATTCTTGCCGCCCCTCAGGTAGTCAGTCAGTCGGCAGTTCATATGCAAATATTATGCAATATTAAAATCACAGGATAAAACGCACACACACCCACTTATCGCACTGCATATTGTAAAAGATGTAATAAAATATGATTTTCATGCGGGATTTTGACAAAAACAATTGCAATGTTTTGCTTGTAATTTAAATATAATATTTTACCGCCCACTATGCGTGTTCTTACTGCTAAATTTTTTAATTATAATTTTCAGTTTGATTTCCTTTTGCCTTTGTTGTTGGTTTTTATAGTAAATTTTTGTTTTTTTTTTTTGGATTAGTTGTTTTATTCTTTTTTTTTCTATTCTTAGATTTATTGTCATCTTTTATGAATTATTGACTACTGCTTGTAAATAAATCACACAACGCTCTGAAGCTGTTGTTCAAATTTTGTCTAATATTTACTAGAGTTTCTTATTTTGTAGTTTTAATTCTTCTCTCCCTTTTCCCATCTCATTGTGATGTGAAGTTTTTGAAAAACATTGGAAACTGATGGTGATTTATGACTTTTTATGAAATCCTTAGCATTAGTTTTTCTGTTTCATATAAATAGATGTTCTTTAGCTAGATGTGGATATGTACAAAAGACTGGGTCAGACGTGACAAATATTTTGAAAAGTGTATGTGAATACAAAATTTATTTACATAAACAATATATAAACCTTGTAGTGATGTTTAAATTATATTGACGTTGCATTAAATACATCATACATACATTCATATGTAATTCTGTATTTTCACGTCGGACTTGCACTTAATTACAAAATATTAGTTTTCTTTTCAATTCCTGTTATTTAAATCTTTACTTTATTAAGGTTTTAAGAAATATACTCATTCTAAGTTAAGCATTAATTGAGAGCCACTTGAAACGCGATCGTAAAGCAGTAAAATTACTAAATTGGAGTAAACATTGTTTACTCCCCCCCCCCCCCTCCCCCCATCACTTGTAACGCGTTTTACAAAGTTCTAAGTATAAATTGTCTAAAATGTAACAAATCCTGAACCGCCGCCCCCCAACCCGGTTCTATTGAAGCGTTACGTAATAAGTATACAGCCCCTTATATATATTTGTAAAGCACTTTGGATATGCATAATTTTCTTTCTTTCTTTCTTTCGTGTAAGTTCTAAAAATTCGTGCAAAATAAATAATTTGTTCCTATTTCTGAACCGTGTTATTTCAAAATCGTGTGAAAAGAGAGTTCAGTGTACATTAAGATCAATCAAATTAGAGAAATCATTATAATTTTGACTTAATACTCTCAGAGGATCGGTGACATTTTAAAAGAAGTGGGGTACAATTGCGACTCGTTCAGACTGTGCCTTTCCGCAATAATTTTATTTCCTTAATTCACAGTAAAATATAGAGTCCTTTTTTTCAATGACACATTATTTTAATGAAAATATAATGATCATCAGGGAAAATATCACAAGACAAGTAGAGATATTATAATAAACTTGCATTTAAGTAATTGATATTTTAATCAAGAACTCAAAGATCTATTATCTTTTTAATAAAAAAAATATTTTACTGAATAAGTAAAATAATAATTTGGCATTATTAGTGCTTTAACAAATGTTAAACTTCTATTATCTTTCGTTTATTGGAATATTCGGTTGAACGTTGGTAAAATATATTCAAATGATTAGACGCAGGCTAAAACCGATTCCGCAGGGAAAACGATTCTTTTTAATTTAATGTATTCATACGTGATACTTTTAGAAGATATTCGATGTATAAAATAAATATTATATCACTTATTTTAGATAACAGTTTTGATTAATAACGCAAAAAGCAACAAACTATAGAAAGAAATAAAATATAGAAATGTTATGTTTTGTATTGAATTTAAATGTACATAATTTGGTTTCAATCGATTACAAAATCGAATTAATCTTTACAGTAACTTTCAAATAAAAATTTCCAATTAAAATGTATTTAATTGGATAAGTAATATAATATGCATTTAAATGCTTTTCCCTGAGCTACAACTGTTTTCTATAAATGTTCTGTGTGAATACTTTTTTATTTTAATAAAAATTTATGAATAAAAATAATATTTACTGGTAGACATTTATCATAAAACACCTTTCATTTTTATGTTTATAATTTTTTTTTTCATACAAAAGATTCTACTTAACAACAACTGCAGCAGCAAGGAAGCCTTGTTCATTTCTATTTTGTTCATTCTAATAATTTTCAATATGGTTGCTATATTCTTTTGTTGTGCATAGTATCTTATACACGCATACATGCAGACAAACCACTGCAGTATTTTGAATTCCTTTTTTGCAATTGTATTATTTATTTATTCTTTCACAATTTTATCAACAGACAACAACAAGTTCAGCAACCCTGTTTGCTGCTTGTGCCTCTTTGTTTCCTTTTTAGGTAAATCTATGGCATTTTTAATAGGGATGAGATCGTGAGTTCATTTTAACTCAAAATGCTTTATTAGAAGTAGAAAGGTTATTGGTCATCAAAAAGTTTCTTTGAGGTGAGAGATGATAAGCAGAAAAAAAAACACTATCAAAAATAAGTTCCTTGACAATTGTTGCAAGGTAATTTTAATTTGCAAGTGCTTCAAATACTATAGTATTGGCCAAAATCTTTCATATGTGTGCATCTTTCATTCGCTTTCAGAAAGGTTAAATGAATAAATTCTTTCTTTCTTTCATATTTCTGAATGTCACACACTTTTCAGAAGAATGGATTGTCTTTCTCAATTCAATCGTATAACTAGAAAACAATTATTCAATTCACAAGCTCTCATTAACGTCGTATGTGTTGTTTAATCGACTAATTAAATAATATTGTATTTTTTTAATGGTAATTTGTATACAAAATCGTGTTCTAATTACATGATTAATAGTTGCATTGAGGCCATTTCTGGGAATATGCTGTTTGTTAGATTAATTTGTAAAAATATTTAATATATGTATGTGTTAGCTTAAAACAAAAAATAAATAATTATAAACTATAAATTATTATTAATGACACATATCACTCATTTACTCAAACAAGGTCATAACTCAAAAAATTTAATTTTTGAAATAATCCTACCATCGTTTTTCATATTGTGTAAAAATTTCATACAAATATCTGGTTTACTCAACTCTTGAGAGGAAAATAAAACTTTCTATTTACATTAAGTTGTGTGTAATTTGAAAACTTCAAACTCGTTTCCTGGCAAACTGTTTTCTTTTTAAATTATGACTTTCTTTGAGTAAATGAGCGATATGTTTGTAAAGAGTGCTCATGAAAACGTTCAACTGTATGGAAATTAATTTACAAAAACCTTGCAAGTTTGGGCAAAAATTTTGACTGTGCATTTTATAAGCAACAACAACAACTGATTCGCATCAAATTAAAATTCTCATTCCTAGTTAAATTGCATGCTGTCACATAAACTGAATGTGAATTTCAATTTCTGACATTTAAAAACAAAATAAAACCATATAAAATAAAGATACAAGAAATTGTATGTTCAAAAGCGCATGAGCTTGTGAATTGAATGAATTTGTTATGAAAATTGAATTGAAAAATTAATTTTTACCTTATTATTTATTTGAATTTTTCAATTAAAAATTTCTTAAGACTTTTAGTTTGATTTTCGAAATTTAAAAATCTATAATGCCGAGTAATCACACGAGCACATTTTGTGACATCGCAATGTTTGTCATTATCGTTGAGTGGCATTGCTTTCCATATAAAACAGCATAATAGGAACAACGTTGTACACATTTTCAAAAAGATACCACAAAAAGACAACACAAGAAATGCCAGATCTGTACTCGGCATAAGCACAAAGAACCCCCTCTCACTCACGCCAACTACTATTAAAATCTAGTAAATTTTGCATGAAAAATTGTTAAATTTTTTAAATTCTTTTTGTAGTTTATTAATTTAAACCATGAAGTTATATTGTACTTTTCTCAAAGAAATTTAGCTAAACAGGTATGAATGATTTAAAATAATTTGTTAATTTAAAAATACTTAATTTTGTGCAAGCATCAGGCACAGCGTTGAACTGTTGAACAAGCAATTTGCATTCGGAAGCTTTTTTCAGAACTGCCTACATACATATTTTCAAAAATAGTCTATGAAAATAAATTAATTTAGAACCAATTTGAAGATTGCTTTATTTTAAACTAAGACCCGTTTGAAATTTATACATATGTATGCCAAAAGTTGAAGAGAAGCTATTAAACTGTTATATGCCAAATTAACTTGGCTACAGTACGTATCTTTAGTTGAAACAAAGGTCATCGCTCAAACTTTCCGCTAAGCTACAGTTTTTTTTTTTTGTCAAATTTGCGGCGTTGCAAAGAGCTGGCCATTACTTTTTTTTAGTTTATATTGCTTGTGAAAATTTGTTGAGTGCCCCTAGATCAATCAAACTTGGAGTAAATATGTCTTTTAGTGGTAGGCTGATAAACCTTGAAAATCAGATATATAGGACAAAGTTGAAAAAGTTTCCCTCAGAGGAACTAATCCTACCACTGAAAATATAATTTTTTTCTTAACTCTTCCCACACTTTTGTTTAGCAAATGCAACTTTTAACGTCGGCGAAAGTTCAAAACCTTAACCAGGAGAACTTAAGATGCCATTTTCGTCCCCACTTCCTTTTGTTTTTTTTTTGTTTTTGTTTTTCGATATCGATCAATATTATTACAATGTTCGATAGCGAATGCGATAATCTAATAGTGCAAAAACGTGATCGAATTTGAACTAGATCAGCTTAATTGTTGAAATTTAAAACAGTTTTGCAAAAAAATTTATTTCAGAACTTTTTTTAAATCGATGCAATATCTAAGTGAGCTCAACATCTTTCGAATGCTGCAAATTTCCTACCGTTCCGTTTACCTTTTCTTAAGTAATGAGATGTTCACATACATGCATACACACACACATACATGCATGTGGACATCATTTCGAAAATAGTTAGAAACGGCTCCCAGGACTTCAAAACGTCGAAATATTATGAAAACTCGATTTTCGAAAATTGGGATAAAATTATGTGGTGATAACCTAAAAAAGTATTAATGTATGAAAAAGGTAAATGTTTTGTAATACCAAAAGAAAAATACCACAAATTAAAACATAATAAAAAACTTTGTTTTGAAAAAGTGAAAAAAAAATCAAATAATAATGAACTATTGTAATTAGCGATACATTTGAGACTTGTTTATAAAACGATTTCAATAAGAAGTGATATGATGAATGAAAACCATTCATGTTTTCTATTTTAGTTAAAAAAAATATAAAAATACGGCTGAAATTTAAATTGACTAACATCACACATTTACGTGAACGCTGGTGAGGACTTATCAAAAAAAAAAAAAACATGTTGTTCCGTTCTGGTGGTTCTTGCTAGGATACTTATACTATTTCTTCATGTAATTTTCTCCTTAAAAGTTTTTTAACGATACGAAAATTAGACTAATTTTCAATTTGTTTTTATTTTTTAATGAAGCAAATTTTCTATTTCCCGTTCCCGACGAAGTCGGCCAAAAATCTCCCTGAAAATAAAGTGTATCTTTTACACTTACACTTATTTTAAGAAAAATATAAATTTTTTCAATTAAACAAAAAACTATAATTGGAATCTAATTTTAAAAGCAGATAAGACCTTACAGAAAAATAAACCATACATTATATTTTAAAATTTATTATTTCCCTGTGATTTGCTGCCACTAGATGAACATTTATTAACGTTCTGTTATTTAGGCATCTTTAAATCCATCAAAACGTTACTTGTAAAATTATACAAAGTAGAGTAGGAATATTTACGACTTCGACATATTATGGATACACCCAAAAGACATTATTCTTTTTCTCACTTGCAACATCTTTAACATCAGAAAAAGTAAAAGACGAAAAAAATACATACAAAATACGTTAATGCAACAGCGATACAGACTTTAGAGGAATAAAAAAACTACTCGTAAATACACATGAAATTACAAGCGCAAACCTAAAAAACAAAAATAAGAAAGTTTCATACAAGACTATTTTTTGTAGCAAGAACACACACACACTCACACTTACTTATAAAAAAAAGAACCAAGAAACTTAAAAAACGGGAAATACTTGATCACAGCCATAAATCTTGGCACCAATGTAATCTATTTTGTCTGTGTGCTCCTCTTTAAACTAGCAAGGTGTCTTTGCTATAATGTTCTTGTGAGGATTTTGCTGATTCGGCAGATGCTGTTGTTCAAAGATGAGGAGGTTGGTGATGAAGAATGAGGATGCTGTCCCCGTATGCCATGATTACGCTGATTTGGTGGATGCTGTTTGTTGGAGTGATGTATTTAGTGTTACCCAAAGCGAAATTAAAGAATTATAATAGAAATAGATTTCAAATGGCTCTTCATTGATTTAACAAAGAAACTCAAACAAAATTATATTTATGTACGAGTATGTATGTACTCATACCTTAAAGGATATATCTTCTTGTTCTTTTGCAAAACAATTTAAAATTATTCCATAATTCAAATTTAAAGATTTGGAAAACTATAAAAAAATTTCCGAAGTATGACAGTCGCCATGTCTAGGTACGATGTTGAAAAGAGGCAAATATGTACATAAGTATGTAATTATGTACATCAAATAACCAAACAACAACACCAACAAATACATACATAAATAAATGCAACCATTAGTCGAAGCAGCCATATTTTAAGGGAAATTGTGTGAGTGTGTTTGCGTATACTCGTACATGTATGTGCCTGATTTCAGGGATGCATGCCATTTGTTTTTTCAATCTCACCAAAAAAAAGACTTAGTGTATTTGAGTGCATGTGTGGGGTATTTATTTCCAAATTAAATTTCAAGGAGAGAAGAGTAATACATAAGCAAAGTAAAAAACAAAAACAAGAAAACGTATGTTCAATATGAATTACTATCTGTTCGAAACGAAAGTGATAGATTACCCCGTCGAATTTAAATTTACTACAGTACAATTCAGTAGGGATTAGATACAATACAAAAAAATACAGAATCATTATACATTATTCATGTGTACATTAAAACAGTAATATATGTATTTATATATTTAAATACTGCACTTGAATTGAAGTCTAAGAAAAAGAATTTAAGTCGTATCGTAAGTCAGTTGACTTCTGTCAAAATTTGAATGAGCTGCGTCATTTATTATGTGTTTGACAGGCATTGGTAGCAGACTACCACGAGATTTGAGGAGAAAATTGAAGAAGTGATTTTGGTGTGCTCATTAAGCATTACTTTTTGCGGAAAAAAACCATCACTCAAACCATGTCTAATCTTGGTAAATATTATGCTGACTCTTCACCAACAATTTTAATCATAAAAAATTGGTTTGCTGAATTTCGTTGTGATGCACAAGCATGGAAGATGAAGAACATTCTGGACGCTCAATTGAGGTCGCTTCACCCGAAAAAAATTTACGATATTATGGCTAACCGCAGCCACGGGTAGCTTACCTTGCTTAGTGGTTTAAGTTGTGAAAGATAATATAAGAAAGCTTTCCGCAAAGTGGCCGCCATGTTGGCTCACAGTCGACTACAAACGCCATCAATTGGCAACTTCGCAGGAGTGTTTGGCGTTGTTCAAAAGCAAAACAGACAAGTTTTTGTAGCGTTTTGTCACTGTGAACGAAATATGCAGTAGCCATAACACACCAGAGATCACACAGCAGTTCAAGTTAGCCATGGAAAATATTCATGAATTCGGCTTCGAATTGCGCTCTTGTCTACCTTAATCACCGGAATTAGCATCGTGTAACCACTTCCTATTCAGAAACCTCAATAAACAGTAAAAAGGGATTTGAATAGACTTGTGGAATCATTTCACAAAAACTACCTGTTTTAACGACTTTGATAAATTTTACTTTAATAATAAATAGACTTTCAAAAACTATATGAGAATTCATAAAATAATAATACTTTTGAAAATAAATAAAATGATTTTTTATCCATACTCGTATATATAAAATTAATTTTTATCCAAAAACCTGTGTCTATGTCGAATTTTCGTTCTTTTTTTCAATTGGATATCATCAAATGATCTTAATTTTTTAAAGTATTTAAGGGTTATTATTACATCTTGGTGTTAGTTAAAGCAAGCTCTTATATTTCCATTATTACAACCTGCCTTTCATATATCGCTCCGTTTAGGTTGAAATAAAATTGTAATAACGAAAAACTTTTTATACGTCCGATAAAACCTTGCCTTTAACTAGCGCCAAGTTGTAATAATGACCCTAAGATTACGAGAATGCTTATTTATATTCATATTCTTTTACATTAAAATATATTACTTTAGTTAAGTAGTTCGTTTTTCCTGCTTGCCGTTGGATATTTCTGTATAGAATTGTATTCACCATTTGCATGAATATACACTGGTCAAAAAAGAGAAAGTCTTTTAATAAACTAATCAAAATATATGCAGAAAAGATGGTCAATTTACTATACATCTTAGTTGATATACAAAGGGCCAATTTTTTACTCAGTGGTTAATTAAAACTCTTATTTCATTATTTTGAAAGTATGGGAACCCTAAAATATTTCAAAATATTATGGACAGCTGTTTAACATAAATAAAAAATATGATATAAATTTTACGTCATCAGTCGTAAAGCAGATCTGGGCGAGTCAACATCAAGCGTTGTTGGCAATTATCACTTAAATGCAACCAGGCCACTGTTGTTTATTGGACTTTGAGAGTGTTGCGTCTCGCTCGCACTGGTTGACTGATCTACCACAGATAACCGTATATTCTGGGGGTTCTTTTGTGGAATTTCTTTAACAACCACGTTGCTACTTCCTATGTGAAGGCATAGGTCGTGTTAGTCAGTCACAAAAACTTTTATAAAAAAATTTAATACCATCTTGGGCATATGGTCTAGTTACCCCGCCCATATTTGTGCAACAATACTTTGCAAATTTATTTGTAAAGTATTTATGAAATAATTTTTACGAGTAGAATATTACAGTATTGAAACAAGAACAGCATTGGAAACCATTTCTATTATTTACTTACATATTTGTTTCATGACGTGAAACCACACATGCATGTGTTGTATATAGCTATGAAAATCTTAAATTTGAATACCCAACTGGAAAGATATGTATGGATATGATATCCCATACATGGTTCGGATGGGAAAAAAAATTAGTGTATATGGACATATATGATAATATATATTCATACATTTTCATACATGTATGTATGTGTAAATATTCCCTATACATTATGCTAAATTCATGTTCATACACCCTTAATAAACCCCTGCAAAAGACCACTTACAAGAACTTTTAAGATATGGGGGAAGTCTTCTAAAACAAACGCTGAACAACACTGTTTGCAAAACATTTGCTTCAGTTATTTTATGTGTTGAAGTAAAGGTAATTCACAAGTTGATTTTTCACAGATTTTTTAAAACACGATTTTTGGATTTTGTTGGCGAACGCTATAGGTGTTTTTGTTTTCTTAATTTTCCTTTAAACTTATTTGAATTGTTGGTATGTTGCTTTATTTTATATTTTTCATTCAATGTGACAACAGTTTTTTATAATACAAAACAGTGTTGCCAGAAGTAGAGGGAAAGCACTACAAAATGTAGATATTTTTTTCTCAGATTGTGCTTAAATAAAAAATAACTGTACATAAAATATATTTTTACCCATAAACCATTTCAAAATTAGATTTTGCTCATTTGTCTAATGGCAAGCACCTCAGGGAATGAGCATCCATTAAACAATGATTTAATAATAAAAGATATTTAATCTTAATAAACTTCATGAGGGGAAATTTGTATTATAAGATAATTTCTGAAATACTGTAGAAAAGTATGCATTAATTTCGAATTCTTCAATAAAACAATAACGGTCGTTGTATTCAGAAGAAAAAATTTTGGTTTAAAAAAAAAAAATTTATGGACATTTGTTTGCTAAAAGTCTTGTAAGACAAAATTATTTTTTTTTTCTGAATAAGGCCTTAAATGTTTCTAATTTATATTTCTTTAAATTAAAATTACTAAAATTTTTAAAACTTTTCGTATGGGAAAAGGCAACACTGATACTGATAAAAAAATAAGTGCAAATTAAAGTTTTGCCTTATTTGCTGAGTTTCAAATTAAAAATCAATAAAAAAAATATTTAAAAGCAATGAATATTTTCTGCTGCTGTTTATTTGAGTTGAAAAAATGCACAACCCGTTGTTTCCGTGCGGAACGTGCGTTCAGTTTGGCACTTTACTTAAGATGATATTTGACGAAACTTGACGAAAAGTTTCATTAAGTACATTATAGTTGCACACATACGTATTGTATGTAATCGCACAGTTGCTTAAGTTTGCTTATTCATATTATAGTTGGGTCTTTAATCAAAAAGTTATCACCAGATTTTCTGATTTATTTTTGCAAGCTCGTTATATATATATATAAGAAAGCGAAAAGGCATAGATAGGACTGAAAACAAATTATTATTTTGTGGTTGTCGAATATACATATACATATATATATGTGTACAGAAATATTCAAAAGAAAAAGGGTTAATTTAGCTTTTGTTCTCAAAAATTCCGATAGATTATCGGATTATACCCAGAATTAAACAGAAATGTGTAGTATTTCCCGAAAAAATCGCTTGTTTGAGACAAGTCGTTAAAACTGAGAACTTTAGGTTAATAGCAGAAATATACGGCCATGTTCTGAAAGCCATTTAGTTTTGAAACCGACAAATTTCAGGAAAAAGCATCAACAATAAAGCTCACTTATTGCAGCTTTTTTTGTGGGTTTTAAGATTTCATATGCTTGAGATATTTTATCCAAACTTAATTTCGAATCCACTAAATTATCTGATAAAAAGAATACTGTTTTCCGATTTTGAAACTTCGCGATTTTAAAAATAAATGGTTTTCAGAACCTGGCCGATAGTCATTATTCTTTACATTCAATTTTAATTCACACTGCCATACAAGAAAAATTCATAAATATGACATCGTAACGTTTGGGTAAAAAACTGAGCGCAATGCCTATTTCGATGTTAAAATCTCTAAATTAATATTGTGGGTTTGTTACAACAGTTTAACAACAGAGTTTTAAGTGTAAATTTTGACGTTTTTTTTTTGTTTTATATTCAAAGAAAGAAGCCAGGAGCAGTATATGTAATCCATAAAGTCGTTGTAGTGATTTTATGCAATGCAATTCCTTGATTTTTTTTTTTAAATTTGACATTTTCCTGAAAACGTAGTTCACAATCATTTAAGCAATTGATGTCATTTTTAAAATTGTTTAATTTAACATTCTCTAGAGGATTTAAATGACCAATATTTACATATTTACATACATATAGATATATCTATGAGAAATACAGAATAGACCTTCCCGGATAATTTTACTTTATAATGTGGGATGATGACCATCACTTACTTTATCATGTCAGCCTAGGAGTAAACAATACAGCTTGTGTTGGGGGGGGGGGGGGGTGTATGAGTGAAATTTAACATGATTGACTCCTTATTTGCTTTCGTAACATATAATAAACTTTTCTGTTTCCGAGTTTTAAATGTATGAAAATGTTTATAAAGTTTATGTTATTAATCTTTCAAAATTATTCTTAAACTTTGGTACACATATATACATATCATTGCCTTAATATAGAAAGGCCCTAACTAATTATTTTTGGGAAATCGAGTTTCTTATATATTTCGATAGAAGAACATCTAATGTTCACGATACCAAAACAAATCAGTTAGGCAACCTTGATATAAAGTTGAACATACTCAAATTAAGAACTTATGTTTTTGAATTAAGAATGAAATATTCTTGAAGTAATAATGAAGCATTTTTGTTTTAAAACTAATTATTTTTATATAAAAAATTAAATGTTTTGAATTAATAATGGAGACTTCTTAAATTAAGAATGAAACGTTTTAAATTAATAAAAGAGAATTTTGAAATTACGGATGGTTCGTATTAAAATTAAAAATGTTAATTTTGTTTGGAATCAAAATGCCCTTATTATGAAAAATTTTCGGTCTTCGACTGTAGTCCAAAGCGCTAATCGAACGAATTTTCATTTGCGTCATGACGAGCATTCAACAAAAAATGTCGCTATTATGTTATGAACACCGTGTTTTTTAAAATTTCGCAATAATTTTAAGATTTTGTGCGCAAGGATCATACAGGATAATGGACATTAATATACACTTGGTCGTAATAACAGATTAATTCTTTTTTTTCAACACGACACAAATATAAAATGTTACTCAGGGAAAAATATATTCTTTTATTTAAAAAAATTAAAATTATTGATATAATAATAAAATATTTTTGTTTTTAGAATGTTTAAAAATACATTTTCTTTTTTATTATGATTTCAAAAATTATAATTTTTATTTTAATAAAAAAACATTATAGTTTTTGAAATTTTTAAAATGAAAGCGCACATTTTTGTTTTAGAACTGTTTCGTTATAAAAATAACAATGTTGTATAAGAAACATTCATATTTTAAAAATGATTTTTAAAAATGCAGCATTTTAAAACAAAAACCCAAGATTCTTGTTTTAAGAATGCTTTTTTGGTTCAGTGTAAAAAATACCTCGAAATTAATGAGACATCTTTATGTTTTTTTTTTCAAAAAGGAAGGAAGTCTTATTAATTTAATAAGGAAAATACTTTTTGAAAAAATCAAGAAGGAAACTTCTAATTTTTATTAGGCGACACAATGAAAAATAAAAATTTTATGTCTTTATTCATTGTATTTATTTTCGTTTAAATTATATACATATATGTATGTAGTATATGTATATAGTATAGTAGATTTTATTAATTTATTATTATATTATATTATATTCTTAATTAACTCACCATAAATACATACTATTACTTTAGAGGACACAAGTTATGAACCAGCAACCTTCCGACTGATAGACAAGCACTCTAACCAATAGGCTAACAGGCAGCCTGAATAAGCGTTGAAATTATTGTACAAACATGCTCATACAAAAACGAAAAAGATCATTAAAAAAATTGTCTCTATGTTTATTTACATATATATATATATATGAAATAACAAGAGAGGTAATATAATAAAGAAGATATCCTCATTAAAAAAAATAAGATGATTTACGCATAATCATATAGGAACCTAATGAAATCAATAAGGAATACCTTTCTGAATAAATCAATAAGGTAGCCTAATGAGATCAATAAGAAATCAATTTTTATACAATTTAGAAGAAAACCTAATAGAATCAAAAAGTTTTTCTTTGAGTAAAAAAACCGTGAATAACAAGTTTTCTTCTGGGTTTTTTTTTTAATTTACCACATAAAATAATAAGGAACGTTTCTTACAGAAAACCTTCCTGATTCTATTAGGGAGTTTTTTCTCTGTGTAGTATTTTTTTTTTAATTTTAATTGTTTTGAACGTCTAGTACAAAACATCAGATGTTTGAAGTAAAATTTAAAACTTGAAATTTTTTATTTTCGTTCAAATGCATAAATAAATAATATTGCCGTACGTAGCTTGTTTCTATGTCGTTCATTTTGTTTTTAATTCAAATTTTTTTCCATCTTGTATTCAAAATAAAGCTGAAATAAAACTAAATAAAATGAAAAATTAAACACATTAATCATTTTGACTTATTTCTTTCCTTTTTGTTTTTCATTTCACATTTCTGGCTGTTTTTTTTTTTCATCTAAAATTAATCTTGATGCCAAGCGTAGCGTAACGTCGACAACGCATGCTGCTGCTAATGCCTTAAAAAGTCAGAACAGAAAAAAGAAAGAAAGAACAAATTCAAATACATAAATGCTAAAAGATTATAAGGGCAGTTAGTGGGTAAACAACAGGCATTAGGCAATGATAATATTTTATAACCACCAACTCAACAAAAATATCAAACTAAGACAAGAAATCGAATTGGATTGAATATAATAGAATTCATGCATACATACACACATACATACATGCTTATACTTATGTATGTAAGTATGTGAAAATATATAGTAGTCATGGAATGGATAAAACATTAGATCCCATGGCTTTGGTTGGAAGGCCACCAACACAAACACAGCCAGCATTATTTGTTTGACTAACAATTTTTACCACCACTATTCTGACTAATATCAAGCATTTTTTAGCGTTAAACTTTTATTTGTGCTTCGCCTTTGGAATGTAATAGGATAAGACAATACTTACATACTACATACATGTATGTATATGGATATAAGAAGAAATAATCATAATTTGAATCGCTTGGTTTAAATATCCTTTACTTTATGTATTCTAATTTCTAGCAAATTTATAATATTTATTTTTAAATACCACCAAACACATAATTCTTGTTGGAAATCTTTTTCTTACAATCATTTAAAACAGCTTAAAGTTTTTTGCACCATCATTTCATAACAATATTTATTTTTATGAGTATGGAAGGATATTTACGTAAGCATTAAGGAGTAACCACCACTTAATGATTTCACCCCTCCCAAACTCTCAAATTGTGCAAATTATGTTACTTTTGGGTTGCTTTGCAGGAAGATGCTTTTACTTGTTCCCCTTTTTTCTGTTCTTTGTTTCTATTCCACATTCAGTTTCAGTTTATTAAATGAAGTTGAGCTAATAAAAAAGTAGTCTCGATTATAATGAAACGTTTAAGTTAATCGGCGTAACAAATTGCTCTCAATACGCTTCTTAACAAACTTAATACATACAACAATAATATTGGGTGAGAACAAGCGAAATGGGCAATTCACTTTTTATAGGTCTAACAAATGTACAGAAAGTCTCTACTGTCTTTGAGAACATCAGTTTTATTGAAAATAATAATAAAACAAATCAATTGATGAATTTTATAATAAGCCGCAGCAGTATTAAAATCCTAAACCTTATCAATACGTTGCCTTACAATATAAAAAATAATTTTTTATTAGAATATCGATAAGCATTGAAAGAAAAACAAATCCCTGTACCCCAAGCCAACCTTATTTCTAATTCCAATAAGTACGAGTATACGGTTATAATAATTATTATAACCATTATGCAAGTCAATCAGTGGGAAGAAGTGGTGCTGGCCACTTTTGGTTACCTGCTTGGACAGTGCCGGTGTAAATGCACGGAAATGGCGTTGCCTGAGTCAAACCGATTTTAGGAATTCTATAACAAAAACTCTGTTGTAATCTGTTGAACCGGCAACAATCACCGAATTTACTTCGTCCAATGACGAATATGGAAGTGACAAGGACTTCATGGTCTGCCCAACATCATTGCCCAAAATAAAAGGCATGCACATGCCTGTGTGTCAAGCTTGTACTTGTGCTAAGTGCAATGTAAACTTGTTTAAAATTTGTGTTAACTTCAAAGGACTTCCAAAAACTGTTATAAAAATTCAAGTTTTTTTATTTATCTGTATCTTTAGCTCTCAAAAGATCTTTTAAGAAACTTGTATTCATAACAAAAATTATGCGACATATCAGAAAAGAAAATTATTGCTCTTGCGGATGAGATCTCGACCAGCAGCTCTCACAGGTAGTCACCGATAGAAAAAAATATACAAATTCCAAGAATTATTTTTGGCCTCTTTCTAACTGGCAATGCAAAGAAGTCTAACCAATTGAGCTTCTTAACTTAAAATACCATGAAATAGTAAATAAATATTACATATCAATAAAAATAGAGTTTCCCACAATGTCTTGAAAAATATTTTTCAATTAAAAAATACTTTGATTAATTAATTCAATCTTTTATATAGTTTTGATGTTTTATATGCGTACAAAAAAACAAGTTTAATTTTTCCAGCTCATAAACTGTCTTTTATATTTTACTTATTTGCAATGCTATTCTATTTTGGTTCAGTTCTGACACACCAGACCAAGACCGAAGTCTCTAGCTTTTCTGGGTGCTTCGCAAAACCGATCTCACATACAGACAGACGGACAGACAGATATCGCTTATTCGTCTTCCCTATTCATATATATATGTATATTATATTATATATACATTATGTGCCGCACGACATGCAAATTTTCTACCGCGTGAAGGCTTTTAAACTTTGCTATTGTAAAACTTAGGCATCAATGTCCGATAACAAAATTTCAATTGGAGTACATTACATCTGGCAAAACCTCTGAAACGGGTTGTTTTTGGTATAACAAGAGTATTTATGGTAGCCAAATTATTAAGAAATATTAAGACCGTGATGTAAGATATGAATTAAAAAAATTAAAAGCCATTTTTGAAAAACAGCTTAAATATTCTTCAACAAATCGTTTCTACTTCTACTACTATGAAGAAGATATTCACAATACTAAGCAAAGACAGGATAAATCATCTTAATGACCAATTACTAATGGATGGCCTGAAAATTTAATATATTCACATATCAAGCAAAAAGTGCTTGAGTCATATTTTACTGTTTTGCAGTAAAGCACTTTTAAACTTTGCCGTCGATTTTCAGATATCTATTTCTTTTAAAGTTAAATTAGGACATTCGATATTCTTTTCCCTATTATTCCATATGAGATTATAAAATGAAAAAAGATAAGGAGCAAGTCATTGCGCTATAACTTCCTGAAAAAGCACACAAAATATATGAAATTTTTCCCAGGAGTACTTTCAAATATGGAGATTACAATGGTACTATTAACTCAACAACAACAGCTTATCTCGACTTAAGCACTTTTTCCATTTTGCCACAGATATTTAGGATGAAAGAAAGATGGTCTTAGCCGTAGTTGTCTTTTACAAAAAAAAAAATGCTAAGTAGTCGTGAAAATAACATCAAAATTTGGCGACGTATGGTAAAACATTACATTTGTTTTCAATATCGTTAAGAGGGGTGAGTTTATTTATTTCTTTATTTCTGTTCAAAAGCGCACTACATTGTTTGAAACCTAAAAATCATTATAAAAATTACATAGTTTTAAACATTTTAGTTCACAAGGTTTTTATTATACGTATCTTTAGATTTTGAGAGCGTAATCAAATTTTTATGTATGACAAAATAATCTAAACAAGTATACCTAAAACCTGCATATGGTATTTTTTCCCACCACCACCACGCCTCTGTGTGACTTCGATCCATCTGTGTACACCTCAAGCACATCTTCCTCTATTTCTATAAACGAGTTGGACACAACCGATGTGTTAGATTTGAATCTTCTGTCAGGCAGAGGAATGGGTGATCGGTAATCAATATTGGCCCGTAGATCACTCAAATTAATCCCCTATTGTAATGTAGGTGCAGAGTTCATAGCAATTTGCTTTACCATGAGATCCGCTGGCAGCCAGTGCATCATCACGAAGAGCGCCTTGGAAGGAGTTGTTCGTGGTGCACCTGTAATAGTCAGGGCTGCAGATCGTAGAATCCTTTCAATGGTTCCACGGTGGATGGCATTCTGCAAAGCGGGCCACCATACTAACGCTCCATATGTTAATATTGGCTGAATCACTGTTTTGAAGAGCCATTTGAAATTCCTAGGGCTGATGCCCCTTCTCGACCATATTGCCTTCTTACATGTATATAAAGCAATGGAAGCCTTATTTGCCCTTTCTTGGACATTTCGTTACCGTGAGAGTTTTATAATAGATAGATACCAAGATATTTCGCACTATCAGACAATTTAAGTTCAATTCTATTTAACCTTGGAAGTGGGAAGTGTGGAATCTTATATCTTCTCGAGAAAAGTACAAGATCCGTTTTCAGCGGATTTACATTCAGGCCACTATTGATACTCCATCTACTAATAGTACCCAGTGCCGCCTGTAATCTCTGTGATAAGGTATGTAGATGTTTACCTGATACCATCACTGCGATGTCATCTGTGTATGCTACGCACTTGAACATCTTGACATCCAACTCCCTGAGAAGAGAGTTTAGAGCGAGGTTCCACAGTAGTGGAGATAGAACTCCTCCTCTATTAGCTATTCGTTTAATCGAAGCTTGCCCTAGGTTGGATGAGATAATTCTATAAGTAAGAATTCTCCATACTAGGTTAATTATTGACTGATGTATATTCAGTTTCGCTAGAGCCATTATTATGGTTTCGGGTTTTACATTGTTAAAGGCACTTTCTATGTCAAGAAAGGCTATCAATGTGTATTCCTTTTGATCCAAAGATTTCTCTATTGAACCAACAAGAAGGTGTAATGCAGTCTCATCTGATTTACCCTTAGTATATGCATGCTGAGATGCTGATATATGGCCAGGTCCGATTGTCATTCTAAGATGAAGATCAATCAGCCTTTCCAGTATTTTTAAAAGGAAAGATGAAAGGCTGATGGGTCTAAAATCTTTCGCTGTGGTGTGCGATGCTTTGCCTCCTTTTGGAATAAAAACGACCGTACACATGCTCCATGGCGTTGGAATATATGTCCACTTTGTACATGCCATATATATCCTGGTTAGCCAAGGTATCAATAAGTCCGCATTCCGCTGTAAATCAGCCGGAATGATGCCGTCCGGGCCAGGTGACTTTAAAGGACTAAAGCTGTTTATTGCCCAAGTAAGTCTGTCCCTATTGGGGGTACAGGGAAATTAACGTCCAATTTTTGTATACACAGAATTGTAGTGGTGTAGTATTACTAAGAACGCGGTATTTGTAAGCGGAAGATCATATTTTTGGGTTTGCAGTAATGTGGTGGGACCAAAATTTTGAAATAGTCGTAATTTTGTACTTACAGTGCTGCCGTGGTACATACTTTTTGTGCAAAGTCACAATTTGTACATGGGCAGGTATGCTAGGAATAAAATAAGCTATAAGTAGAGAAAATCTGTACAAAAATGTTTAAATTATTCACACTTAAAGCAGATCAAACATTGTGTAATACAATTATGCGTAACACACTTGTGGTTCAATTGCAAAGCCATACCGAATAAAGGAACTATTTTTTATGGTTTCTGAAATTAAATATAAGTATGCAAAGCAGCGTGACTACAGAATGGAAATCAATATCCATTCGTACCATGCAGTAACTATAAAAGAAAGGTATGAAAACATGATATTTTTGCTCAATAGCATTCAATACGATCGCTATTTGTGGAATATATATGCCGATTTAAAAGAAATGCCTATGATGGGGGACTTAAAAAATATTATTTCTCTCTTATGAATTGGTTCTTCAGACCCCATGCGATTCCCGTAATCAAAAACGTTTCAAATAAGCCTTTAGTTGACAAGCAAAATACGTTTGTCAGCACTGTGCATCAAATTAGGCTTGATAAACGATTCGGTATAACGTATGAACAGAGATGGAAAGGCATTCAAACAGGTGAAAAGTATATTTCCAAGTGTAAGTGTCCCAAAATATGTTTGTCAGAATATTTACAATTAACTTTGGTGTTATTTGTGCATTAATAATTATCACATGTAATTTGGCTTCCAAAGTGATACGAACTTTAGCCTGATCAAATCATAAATAAAGAAAGAAATGAAGTTCGAACAATAATAATTACAGTTAACTCTTTTAAGAATTATTCAAATCTAAAATAACAATAACTTCTATTTTCATATCAACAACTCGGCTGCGATGTGTCATTAAAAACAAAATTCCTGCATTCGCATTTAGATTTTTTTCGTGGTGTCATGTTTGATAAGCATAGTTAAAGGTGCTAACGACATATTGTGCGCATGGAAAAAAGATATACCGGCAAGTGGTCCCAGAAATATGAAGTGATTTCTGCTGGGAAACCAATCTTGCAACAGCAGATAAGACTTGTAAAAGAAAGAATTGTGTTTAATTTAATTTATGACTTTAATTTATATCATGCAAGCCATTTATGCTTAAGATTTATTACTTTTATCATAATAAATACCTATAATTGAAATTTATTTGCTGGTGGTTAAGCATTGTCTATATAGTTATTTCATTGGTGCTTAGCCAAATCATCAGTAGACTTCAACCATATTTTGAACAGTCACAAACCTCTTATCTTATGCACAGACTTTCAAAAACTACGTGATGAAAACAATCTGTAAACAGATTTGGATTCAGCACACAAAATTCCATTAAAATCAGATATGTAATGAAGTTCTTGCTCCCGACTTTTTTTATTTTTGCAGAACAGTGTTATTAGTTCAAAAAACTATTTTTGACCAAGATTTAGGGTCATATTACCTACTGTGCAGTGAGTAAATTAAACGAATGATATGAAATTATACTAGATTTACAATCTGATAAAACTAAAATTGCACACTTATGCACACATTACATTAGAAAAGGAAATACACTTTCTAAGCTATAAAATTTGCATATATGTACATATTAAGAAAAATTTGCTTCATCTTGTCATATACTCCTTTTGAATTCTTTAACTAACTATAGTCGTAGTTTATTAACTTCTTTCATTTCAAATTATTATTATTAAAAAATTTTCTGTGCAAGTTAAACAGGTTTTGTTTCCATGATTAAAAGTCATTCTCTGGTTGAATACTTTTATTCATTAACTTTTTTTGCTAATGCAAAACAAAAGAAAAACTAATTTGTATCTTGAGGTTCTTTTGACCAGTTTATCAACACCTTTTTGAATAAAATAACAATTTGTTAAAGAAATGCAAACGCAAAAATCAATGAAATTAAAAGATTAATGTATAACAAATTTACAAGAAAGGTGATAAATCAGGTGACAGCAAAATTAAATGAAGTATTTCATACAAATATTATAAAGATAGACAGACGAACACATGCACAGACTCGCGCACAAACACTGCAATACGCGAATTGACATCGACAAACAACACAAACGGATACGCCTTAATACCTGAAACTAAAAAAAATATATTAAGAATTTTTTTATTATGTATTTAAAATAAATACTAAAGATGTTGTTTAACCAGAGAGAAGACAACCAATTCGACATTTGGAACCAACTTCCCAATAACATGCAGATGATAAAATGTTTATTGGTAATACACTCGTATGTATACAAGCAAACACTCTCCATTTAAAAATGCATAACAACTTTATTATTTTATTTTCTTGTTTTATTTGACGGTATGAGTTACACACAAAAAAAGTTTCAGCAAAAATTTTGCAAAACGTAATAAAAAAACTTAACAACTTCATCATCATTCGTATTAAGCAAAAAGCAACAACTACAACAACATCTTCTACATCATCAATATTTTTGTTTTTGAAGTTGCAAGTCCAAAGTGTGTATCACCAACGCATTTTGAGGGCCTTTTTTAAATGCCTTGAAAAAAAAACACTAAGATTGTCTTGTCCTTTAGTTGATTTCGGGATTAATTTGTATTGCACTGCAAAAAATAAAAAATTAAAATAAACGAAGAAAAGAAACATACATGTTTTTAACAAATATATTGAATTTGTTGTTGGTTTTTGGGTTTTAAGCCCCATCTTCGTCGTCATAATAACTGCATTTGGTTTTTTTGTGCAGCTATAAAGACTGAGTTCAGAATAGTATTTCAAGAGGGATGCAAAGTGGTCTATTTTTTTTTCGCACAAACGCAATTCAGTGATTTCTGCATCAAATCAGATAAAAATCTAAAAGGAAGAACGTGTTGAATAAAAAATCGAAAAAGACAAATTAATAATCCACAGAAAAACTCAAAAATAACAAATGCAAAGTTTGTAGCAGAAGATTTTGCAAGAAAACTACTCGTAAAATCTTTTCGCTGACAACAGAAGCGAGATCTAACTGGATATGTCCTTAAATCATATTAATTGTCATGTATGACGAACGTTATTCGGATGATTTAGAAAATTTGTTTTGCTATTTTCGACAAACATATTTTTTATTGAGAAATTTTCGCACTGATCTGAAGAAGATTTATTCCTGTCTCCCACACTTTATTTGAAATAATAATTGTTTCCTTTATTTTAATAGTATACTCGTACTTTATTATAATTAAAATAATATTCAAATCTGCAAAGACGAGATTTTCTAAATGTAAAGTAGTACATGCAAAGAATAGTTTTTGCATTTTTAAACACTTTTGTTCTTTGTGTAATTTTTATAAATAAACTTTTAAAATCGGTTGAAATCTGCCAAAACAGAAAAAAAAATTATACTGGAACAATTATGAATTATTTAAAACGTTCATCTTTGTTTGCCACATTATAAAAATAAAACTCCTCACCATTGAAGTTGCACCGCAAACAACGTTGTAGTGAGAAAATTATACTTTTTAATGAGAGCAAAAACAAAGGCAAAATTATTTGTGAGTTAATTTTTTAGCTTATCACAGCAAATGATAATTAACATTAACTTTTTTTTTCTGTGTTACATTTATCAATTTTTTTCGACAATTTTGTTCATATCATTGTGTTTATTACTTACGAAGTTCTTCAGATTGTATAAGGAGTATTTGTAATGGTATTTTGACGGCGATAAGATGTATGATTTTGGATAGTTTTATGTTTAAACTAGAGATGGGCGCGTGTCGTTTTTTTTTCTGTGACATGAACACACAACTTAATGGAAAAATGCACAAGATAGGTATTTCTATGAAATTTTTACACAATTTGAAGAACGATATGAGAAATAATTCTGCATCACTAACTCGAAAATTCCAGTTTTTGAGTTATGAGCGAATAAACTATTTATTTTAAGATCTTTTGTATAAATTAAAATGAAAATTAAGATCACTTAAATATTTTTTTCCTTTAAACAATATTGCCTACATATGTATGTATATTTAGTTCAGTGTACTCGTGTAAATAAATAAGAGCATATCGGAAATGAATTTATCGTATTTAAATATTTTATTCAGTCATAGGACCAATTTCAGTGAAACTCTTAGTGTTATTATTGAATAAAAATGACATAAATAAAGTTTACCATAACGGAAAGATATCTTTCAACTGCACCTGTTGCAAAAGCTTATTCGTGCACAATCTTTAAACACACATAAAATGCACACGCAGAAATACCTGAATGCAATGCAAAAAGCAAAAAAAAAATCTACGTACATACGACACCTTACTTTTGCTTTTCCAAAGCTTTACAATAAGCGATTGCCCAAAAGGAGTGCAAAGTAAAGTTGTCGTTTGTATTTCTTATGCTCTCCCATTTCAATCTGCCCAGAAATTATTCTACTAAGAAGGTGATTTCAACTTAGTTTTTTTCGAATTAGCTTTTTTGCGTCTTTTGGCAAACACGATGATGATATATGAAGTATTTCATTGTATGACATTAACAGCACACAGAACATGTTGTTGTGTTATTTATTGAGTTTTCAGATATTTTGAAAGTATTAACATTGAAACAAATTATTATGATTAAAAGATTTATTAGGATGACTACAGATGTATGAATGCATGCATACATATATTTCTTTAAATGCAGGCTCACCAGCACACTCTCTCACATACACAAAAAAAAAACAAAGTAAAGTATTTACGCAGCGAATTACCAAAAATATCTTAAAAATTTTTGAAAACAACAAAAGTGACTTTTTGTATTTGATTTATTTCGAAAAACACACTAACACATACAACTAAAGAGTTTTTTATTGAATAAAAACTGTAACATTTTTTCGTATTAAAAACGTGCTGGAAGTATAAAACAGGAACTTAAAATATACGTTTCATTCTTTCCTGCTATTTTCAAAACTGTCATAAATCATAACTTTAAAACAAAAAAAAAAGAAAACCTAATTGCATCAACTATTAATATTTTATACCTGTTTTGAATCACTCACTCACTAGCTGAAAAAAAAATCATAGAAAATACGTGTAAAACTGAACATGTTGAGAGAGCGAGCGAGCATCTTGGCAAATGTAGTTATTCGGCCGTAAATCTTTCAACAAAATGTTGAAACAATACAAGCAACGCACATGCAGTACATAATCACAAAGTCAAGAAGTTAATATGAAACGTTTCAGTTGTTTCATTAGTGAAAGTGTTGCTCTTTTTTGTAGTTAAATTCAAACCGAATTTTTCAAGGTAATTTTGTGCTGTTACCAAGTTAATTACCTCTGAACGAAGGACGCATATTAATTTTTATTACCGTAGAAAATGGTTGCATAACTTTGAATGAATCAATGGAAACTAAATAACTTTTTAGAATATGAAGAAGACACCTACCGGCAAAAAGGTAAAAATTTTTTGGTTAATTTATGTTGGCCTGTCTAACGCAGGTGCTTTGAAATCAGTTGTTTTTTAAATTTTCCTAATCGGACAGTTATCTTTTATTTTCCTGTTTTGATTTTATTGCCAAGATTTTGGCAAATTTGTTTTTGTATTTTCAAGGTCATTTTCAATGTTAAAAAAATTAGTTTAGAAGGTACAAATCATTACAAATATTGTTAGGGCTGCATTTTAGTTTAAGTTTGTTTTAAATACGCAAAAGATCGTTGAAAAAATTCCATATCAATGGTAATAAATCTCAAAGATTTACTTATGCTTCTTTTAGAAGGAACAAACCTGTTTGTTTATATGTATGTAGAAAATACCGAAGTATATATACATATATGTACATATTTATTTGACTTTCAGTCTTTAATGTACTACGTATTTTTGTTCGTATTGTTGGTTAAAACCCCGTCTATATGCATTTCGTTACTGCTTAAGAAGTTCTGTTATTAGCTTAATTCAAAAATTGCGAGTGAAAGCCTTCTGAAGCAGTGCGTAACAGCAAACCAAACTAAAAATCTTAACCCTTAATTACTCGCATGGGGTGAAGGGAATTTGTTGTTTAAAAAATATACTTAACGTGTTCCGAATATATCCGCCACCTCTGTTGCTCCTTAATTTTTCAGTAACTGTAAGTTCACGGATCAATAATGCTACGGCACTGATCTCTTAAGTAATGACTCCACCGGAGTAATTACGTTACTTTTTTTAATAAAGTCATTGGAACATTTTGGTAAATTTTTTTAATATTATTATTTTGATTTTTTGCTTTAAATGCACAGCAATGATCAGATCTTTGGAAATAACAAACTCAACGATGGCATTGGCCATATTCTTCCACCTTATAAATGTCAAAAGCATACGTGCATAAGTGCACCTCGCATGTACAGAAAATTTACGTACTCACAAAAGTCGTAAGTTTTTGTGACTAACTATCGCGTGTCGAACTTTTCAGCACTTTCAGAAACGGCAATTTGAAAAAACGGCTTTTGAGAGTGCACGGACTGGGGTATCAATCCATCAACCACAACAAATTTTCATTTTAATATACTGTACAATCAATGCCTCTGATACAATAATATTGGTACACGCGAATCTACAACAAATAAAACAAGAGGGATTTTATTGCTATTTGGTGATGACAACTGTCAAAAAACGAAGAGAAAACAAGAGACATGTGGTCGCGTTTTCTCTTGTATTTGCAAAGCTTGTTTGTATTGCTACAGCTTTAATAGGCACTGTGCGCGTTTATTGGTGAAGCATAAACAACATTTGACAGATCACATCACGAAACAAGCAAATAAAAAACTCTATCAGCTGGCACTTTGAGGTTGACTGCATTATTTTACCGTGCCTCTGATCTTGAAAGCTCTTAAAACACATTCATATAAGGTCAATTGAGTTCCCATGTGAGTTGTTATAATTAACTATTTTTTTTACTTTTATTCTATTCAAGGTTTAGTAGTTGGAGGTATAACAGCATAATTAATATCAGTGATGCAAGTTTAAAAAATTTTTAACCAATTTTGTCCTTTTGAAGTTTGTATTTTTTTTTACCAGTTTTTGATCCCTCAATAAAAGCGCATACCAAATTTGACTTCGCCATACATACATACATATCAATTTATTTATATGGTAAGTATCACTATTACTCCAGCTCACATTTCACCAAATTTGTAGTCCTACAGATAAGGGAAAGTTAATAGTTTTCTTGTAATTTCCTTTACTTTACTAATTTCAAATAGTTACACCAAATTTGAAGACTTTCATTATTGCTCTTAACAAAATTTAAGACTCCCACATTGAATTCTCCACATATGAAATACTCGTAACTAAAATTGTTTGTAAGACAGGTTAACACCACTCCGCTACTATTGCGCAAGTTAGATGCCTGACTTCAACTCCCTTTATTTTTAGAATATGTCTCACAAAATCTTATAAATCTTACTTTTGTTGTTCTCCGGATTGGAATTTTTAACTTTTCTCACTCACATTTCCTGGGTTATAACGGTCTGGCTTTTTTTCCTGCAAGGAGATATATTCGAAGACTACGGGTGTGTCAATAGCTTTAGCTATTTACCCATAAAACTTGTGTGTTACTATACAATCTTTGAAATAACATATTAAGGGATGTGTAAATATTTATTAAGAGGAATTAGCTTGCTACGTTGTCTTACTTTTCAGCCCTAAGGACTCGCGGTGAGAGTGAGCTCCAACATTCGAGGAGTCTTATCACGGAGAAGCTCACGTTGTGGCTGTCGTTGCTACCAAAATCATTATTATAACAGTCTTGGGTCACCAGTATTAAAACAATGCTAGTGATTGATGTTACGCGGTCAATCAAACAACGAGCAACAAGAGTTTAGATAGCTCGAGTACCTCTGCAAGGTACACGCTCATAGTCAGAGAAAATTATGTTCAAAGACAGCAACTTATGTGTTCTTTGTAAGACACATAGTGCTTTCTAGGTTCTCATAACATTAGCAAACTTCCAACTCATCCGAAATTTAATAACATTCTGTGCCATGTTTTAGTAGAGTAAAAATAAAGCAACACTCTATATAGTTTCTCATTTTGTAGAATGGTCAGAAGTGCAGTGGGAACAATATTTAAATTAATTTAACCAATTTAAGTTTGTTAATTAAACGTTAATACAAATTGTTGTTGCGCTTCGAAAGAAAAAACAAATTTATTTATTAAATCATTTTTAGAGCAGATATTGAGTGGGTAACTTATAACAATAGTCTCATAAGAAATATCTTGCTCTTCACATAATTTTTTACAAACAACACAAACATATTTAATCGTTTCATTTGTACTTTCACTTAAAAAATTTTATATTAACAAAATTTTAGGTTAAAATTTATTTAAAAAAGGTTCTTTGAGCATAACAGACAAACATAAATTATAGCGGCAAGCGTTGCGTAAGCAGCAGAGTACATATTTTCAGTACCTTCAAAGTATATTTCGAACATTTAAGTGCACTGTAACTACGTACCCTGGCGCCTGACGCTCTGGCTTTAGGCTGTCAGTTACATACGATTAAGAAAATATTGCAGAATTATGATCAATTTATTAAATAAATAAACAATGACTTTCCGATGTAAACTGAGACCCTGCAACAAAATAATAATAAAAAACTTAATCTTCGCCCAAATCAAGTGTCATTGATTTTTCGTTTGTTTTGGTCTTGCAGAACCTATGGCAAATATTTGTTTATATATTTTTGTGTTGCATTCAACCACTTAAACGATTCAGGCTTTTTATTTTATTTTATACACTTTACTTTCATTCAAGACAAAAGAATGAAACAATATTGTTGTTGTTGCTTTCGATTTCGTTTTGTAAATTTTTTTGGCGCAAATTTGAAAACTCTAGACTGGAAAGCTAACGAATGGCCGGACTAACTAAATAGAATAGAATAGGAAGAAAAAAGGCTGTCATCAGCGCTGCCAGACAAAACTTCATAGTTTCAGTGTTTTTTTTTTTTCTTTACAAAAAGTTGGAGAAGTTTTTCTGAAAATAAAATAAAATTTGCTTTATTTTTAAGACGATCTAGAACACAAGAGAAAAAGAACTCTTACCAGCATTTTTTGTACTGCTTTTCAAAATGCACAATTGCAAGTTATAGTTTTTGTCATTTTGATCCTTTTTCCGTTGGTGTATGTGAAAGTTTTCCTTTTCGAAAAAATTTTATCCGTCCTGTGTGATTTTGATGTATGACTACATGCAGTAGTAGAAAATACCAAAAGGATTATAAGCTACAAACACTCTTGCACGTACATATTTAATCGTATTGGACAAACACAGTGAACTGAACTAAAGCAACTGCAATCAACATCGACAATATTTGTTGTTGTTGCATGTGGAAGCTAGGGTAGAAAGTATTCAACTTCTACTGTTGTTTCTATAGTCAGTTTTGTTTTATAAAATTTTTTTTGCTGTGCTTAATATTTTAGGAGTTTTGCAAAGCTTTGTGCTGAGGACAACTTTAAAACTTGGGTGGTATTTTTTAGTTTATTTGTTGTTGTTTTTTGCTTAAATCGTTTTGGTTTTATTGGTTTTGCTTTTTCTACAAATTGTTCCAAAATTAAAGCATTCAAGGAAAGAGTGTTTCGGTGGTTTGGACTGCATATTTCTGTACGTTCTTAGCTTTACTTGCAATTTTACTTTTTCCTCCTTTTGGCTATTACCGTTTTCTTGTTTTTGCTGTTGTGGTATTTTCAGTTTACGTTTCTGTCTTTGTGTCATTCGAGAATACACTTGAAAATAAAGATTTTTTTCCACTTGGTACGTTTCATATACATATGTATGTATTTTTGTTGCTCTTTCTGCTGCAGCCCAGCAGGGGGCGCTTACAGTGACATTGCACAAGAGAGGGTGACAATGATTTATTGCAAGGAGATACGCGACATACGTACTCTCGTTTATTGCAACATACATACTTATGTATTTATTATATGAACAGAACTACTCGTACATGTGTGCAAGTGCACCGTTAAAATTGTGAATATCAACAAACCCAAAAAAATTTTTATTGTAAATACTCTTTGCTAAACATATAAAGTACAATTCATAGTTGTATGAAATACTTTTGTATGAGCGAAATACATACCAAAATAAAGTAAAGAATCATTATTCAAAAGAAAAATAAATAAAATACATCAAGTGATTCTTCTGGCTTCCCTTCCTCATTAATAATTCAAGTTGTGCCTAGAATTACTCAAAATTCTTTTTCTAGTCGATCTAAAAGCTAAAGAAATTATCCGCGAAACGCGCAAGAACTCATACAGAATGTATAGTTTGTACTCAAAAATCTTTTACACTTGTAATCACTTTCTTTAGTTTATTTTATTTTTTATTTTTTTTTGTCTAGCGCTTGTTAAGTTTTTCGTAAAAAGAAAAAACCAAGGATGTAGAACAAAATCGTTGTTCTTTTATTTTTTTTTTTTGCTTGTTAGAGTATTCGAAAGACATTGAGTTATTTATGGGATTTGATTTTCTTAATTTTCAATAGTTTAGTGAGGTTTTGGCCAAGAAGTACGTTAGATTTATGAGGAGAAAAGCAATTATATTATATTTTAAATCATTTAGTTTTAAATTTGCAAAAACTTACATGAAACTGAACACCTGAGAACACTAAAAAAGGATACTTTCAATCTCTTTTTTAAATATGTCACTTTTAACGGGTTTATTCAAAATTTGTGAGCTCATTATCTGATTAAAATTTGATATTTCTCAGATTATTTTAAAATTCTAATTTTGTTTGACAATCAATTTAATCAGGTTTCGGAATAATATGTTTGTATATTTTACTAGCTAGGCTCAGCAAACGTTGGCTTACCCTCAATCATTTAATTTTTTCCCACTGTGTTTCCTTAAATATTTTCGGAGATATAAATGCAGAACAGCGTACTCACGTTAAAAGGGTTTTTTTTCTTGAATAGATCTCTTTTAAAACAATAATTATTATTTTCTGAGTATAGGACCTTAACACCGCTGAACCCCGCAAAGCAGTTTAGTGGAACCTTATACAGCCTATGACGGTTAAGGGGTTCCATTCTTCATTGTGTTGAAAAAATTTTTAAAATCGGGCTGACAGTTATGGAGATCATCTCTTACAAACATACAAACATAGAAATATAAAAAATATTTAGCTTTATAATATTTGTATAGATATCGAGCATATAGGAAAAGTTCATTATATGACCCAAACGAAATAAGCTTTTTTCGGCGTTCGTGTGTGTTTGCTTTAGATGTTTTTTGAAAGGGTTGTGGTTGAATGTATACATTAAATTTATTTAATCCAAATCATTTAAGGCTGTGATACACAACCATGCGATTTTTGAGACAATGCTTGTGTGATGGAGTCTATGAAAATTTTCAAAAGACAATAACAATTCATCATATATTTTTCTTAGATCCTGCGATTGTGTGGGATATTTAGTCATGGCCTTTAGCAGAAGGAAGTTCTTTTAATTTTCGTATCATTTCAACGCAATTTTGGTGAAATCTGTGTTGAGTACTGATTTTTATATTTAAAACTTCTCGATAAATATATCCAGCCATAACCGCGAAAATAACGTAACCAAATTGACTTTTTGATGCAGAATTGTGTTACAGTCTCCAATACGTCGTCTGGTAAAAATCGATTCAAATAATAATAGTTACAGAAGTAGAAGCCATTCAATTCTAACGTAAACAACATCCACCTTTTTTGGTGACCGCAAAAATAACGTAAGTGACGCAATAGTGCGAGAGTGCCTGAGTAATATGCAAAATAAATAAATGAATTAATTGTAAAAAGAAATAAAAAAAAATTACTTTGCTGGTGCCCGTCTTTACTTTGATTTTGTTTTTTTACAATTGCTTTTGTGAATAATTTTAATTTCTTTATGGGATTCTAGCGAGTGCCTATCCTATCCATACTCTCCAGACATTGCTTCCAACAATAAGTGATTTGACTACCTGAACACAGGCAGTCTCAATGGTTTCTTTGTATTAAGAAAAGAGTCTTAAAATGTTCACCTTTTTTAAATTTGGTATCATATGGAGACTGGTATGACCATGAAATATGAAAAAAATAAGGCCGCGGATTACATCCATCTTTAATTTTTCTGGAAAATTTATGTACTTTACTTAAAATAATCTTTCACACTTTTTTCTATAGCGTGTCCCTAACACTTCTTCTATTTATTCTGAATCGCTCTAATTTTCTTCCCGTTTTTCAAATTTTTTTTTTAAATTTTGCAAAATACGAGTATACGTATATTTTTAACTCCCAAGCAAAAGAATCCTGAAGGGCATTCCAAATTATATTTCTGCAGAGATGGCTCCATAGAGATTTTTTTTTTAAACAAAAACATTCTATTATTTAATTATTCTGCGTTCAACTTCGTTTGTACGTGATTACAATTTCTATTTTTTTTTCTTGAGAAGCAATAGAATATTTTGCTGTACAAATTGATGTTGCAAAAAATTTTACAGAATAACAATAGCCCAGATGAATGAAAATTAAAGAATTTATGGTCGGAAATCAAAAATTATTCTTTGCTCTTATGTAGTAAAGTCGTGAAGTTTAAATAAGTCAAAATAAGTGAGTTTTTTAATCATGGATTTGGATTTAATACTCAAACACTTTTCCTGAGATGTTTTAACTCCGAACTATAAATTAAATCTGTTTTAACAAGACTGTCATTTTAATTAATGCTCATTTTCAAATGGAACACGCATTTTTCTTCTTCCTGGCATATCACCTGCATTTCTTTTATTTTTAGAAATAAAACTTTTTGTATTTAATTTAAAATTTCACTTCACGTTGTTTACTCGACCAGTGATTAATTGAGTTTTTTCTTTCTTTTATTCTGTCAGTATTAATCATTTCATAAATTAAAAGAAATAACAAAAAACTTTTTTGTTGTTTCAAATACAAATTATGGAGTGTGAAACTTTTTTTTATGTCAAAGAAACTAAGGCATTTGTTTTTATTTCTTTTCTATTAATGATTTCAAAAATTAAAATAATACTCATAACTAATATTTTTCATTTCCATTTATCTTTTTAATGAAGTTTCTTATTTTACTAAGAAAAAATTATATCAAGAGCAATCGTGACTTATAACTTGAAGCACAACAATAGAAAAAACAAAACTTTAATTTTTCAAAAATATGTCAAAAATCTTGATTTAATCTTTAAAAAAAATAATTATTCAATTCAATAATAAAAAAAAATTAACTAAGATATTTAAATATTGGTATCATATTCTGCTGCTTCGTAATACGTCCATTACGAAAGTGTTAGAAAAAAATACACAGAACCTCATTCCATCATTTTCAAATGATTGAAAGGTTGTCAGGTAAAATAAAATAGCTGAATTACGAAACAGCTGACTACGAAAATTCAAAATTGTATATTAATTTTTATTTTTCTTGGCATCTGTTTGGAAGATAAAGATTTGAGCTCCGCGAGGATTATTTCCCAGAGCATATTTAAAATTAAAGAATGAAGCTGTAGGACTGCAAGGGTACCTTGAAATTTTCGAAAGTTCTTCAAATATTATTGGTCTGTTCCACGATATAGAAAAAAAACTTCCGAATGAAAATAGATATTGAATACGACAATAAAATATGTAAATTTGTTTTTGTTTTTTAATATGAAAAGCGAAAGTCGAAAGTTTTCATTCGTTATCGTGAAAAGGGCCATAATTTGATAATCTCAGTTTTATATTATAAAAAAAAAGCGTTTGCTCAGGAGCTAGTCAATAATTAATATTTTTGATAATTTACTTTTTTAACATCAGGAGGAACCTCTTCATTCGGAATTTATGTTGTTAAAACTTTTATATTCTTTTGATGTTCATCAGAAAATATTCTACCATGAAACATACTGTAATTCGTTTCTAAAAACTTTGACTTTCACTCAGTTACACACCATTTACGGGTTGATTTGCTTTTATTTAAAATTAAAATTTTTTAATAATGCAGAGTTACAGCGCCTCTGGTGTCAATGAGGAGTACTGTTTTGGCTATTTTACTTCGCCGATGATTCTTACGGAATAAGGAGGGCGCTTTGATATTACATTCGGTTTAATATCTTCTGAAGTCGGTATAGATCAGGGACTATGCTATCATCACTTGAACTTTCTCACAATAACTGATACAAAGGGACCCCAAGGCACGTCAGAAAAATGTGTCGTGTTATTATTTAATGACTGTCGGAGACCGGGCTCAGCAAACGCCACCCGCTATTAATGTGCACATTCAATTATTTCTTCAAGAGATAAGCATTTAGTTTCTGTACAATTAAGGTTAAACTAAAAAGCATGACTGCTTCCACACAAGCTTTGAAGAAAAATGTAAGCTTTTGTGAACTTTCATGAATGAAGTTAGAAGTTAATATTACTTTATTGTAAGTGAAAAATATGTTTTGTGCCGCATAAACAATTTGTTTTTAATTATTTAATAATAATTTGAATTATTTTATTTTTTGTCTTCCATACGTATACTTTACTGCTGTGTATTGATAAATTTGTTGCTGTCCAGAGAAATAAGTCTTTCTTTTATTGCCGACCAAGAAGCTGCTTCCACAAGAAAAACAATTAATTGAAGTTTATTTAATATAAATAATGAAATTAAATGATTTCTGTTATACTCAACTATACATTATTAAGATTTATTTTACTTTATTTTAATGTTTAATAAGTTTATATTAACAAATGTAACCGGCGGCTGCGTCTGGGTGATGATGTTTTTACTTAACCGTCGCCATTGAATTTAACTTACGGCATCTTTCTTTTTGTATTATTTAATTATTATAGAAATGAAACAAAACAAGAGTTAACTTTACCTTGTACGTTTTTGTATGAAGAATTTGACGCAATCGCCAAACAGTGGCGTGTATAACAAAACATTACTTATTAAATAAACCTAAAAATATTAAACCAAAAAAGTTTGTCTTAAGTAGAACAAAAAATAATCAAACTAAATAACATGTGCATAGTTAGTAAAGAACAAACGACAATGGCAAGACTGTTGTAAATTTAGAGATGGTAAAAATAAGCTTTCATTACAAAAAAGCTTTCAGCAAATTGTAATATGATGAATCAAAACAATTCACATATTCCATTTGCAATAATGGCTGAGTATACAAAGCAGAAATCTACATCAATTGACACCACACACAGTGGACCAAACACAAAAGAACGCTGATGATAAAGGTTTAGTGGCCTTCGAAAACAGCTAGTTGTTCCGTTCAACTATGTGTTTGTCAGAATATTTACAACTAATTTTGGTGTTATTTGTTCATTAATAATTATCACATGTAAGTTGGCTTACAAAGCTATACGAACTTTAGCCTGATCAAATCATAAATATAGAAACCTAAAAATAGTTGATAAGGAGCAAAATATCTGCTTAATATTTCATTTCCTGAAACGCGTTCTTGATTCAGAAAGAGGGTATTCCATACTTAACTAATTTTTTTAAGAATGGTCGGTGCGAAAAAACAATTTTGGGGCTACGATTTGTTGCTGAAAGCTCTCATTATTGTAGGTAAATTTTAAATAACAATATAATCAGTAAATTCATCTCTTATTATTGAATAGTAGGGGATAGGGGATAGTTTTTAATTGTACCTTTTAATGTAACACTGCACTTTTTTATTCCGTGGAACATAGGTTTTATATATTTAACGAATCTAGCAAATGTCACTGTCACTGGCAGTAGTTGATTAAGAGAATATTATACGCTTCATGGATTTTTATTTTTTCAATGTTGTGTATTTAAGTGACTTGTAAGACCCTTCTGAAACTGTGGAGATTTTGTTATTGAGTTATATTACAAGCTTTTATTTAGTTTCACCTGTCCCGTTGTCTGTCTGTAATCAAATCTTGCAAATTCAATTGGATCCACTTCCCGGTTTCGGATTGCATGCATGTATAAATCGGATGGCAATGCACTATTATTATGACATAGAGCTGATCTGATGATGGCGGATTATTATTTTTTTTTTTGATAATTTTAATATCATAAAAAAAGATTGTTTTTAAAAAATGTTTTTATTTTAATTACTACTTGTTTTTACATTTAGAATAATAAATACATGAATAACTGTAATTTTTTTTTCATTAAAAAAATTACAAATAAAGACATTTATAAAAGAAAATATCACGTTAAATGTAAAATTATGGTAGAGAGTTAAAAAAATAGAAAAAAGTATTTCATAAGCTCTGCGTACTGTGCTTTATGCTGGGAACACAACTGGGACGAACGACGAATTTTTCTGTGCGAACTTTCGTCATAAAAAATAAAACACATTTGTGCATATGAAAATGAACACAACACCGCCGTTGAACGAAATTCGTCGTGCGTGACGAACTCTGAGATAGATTTATTTCTATTTTGTACGCCGACGAACGACGAAATAACAATTTTGTCTCTCTCGCTCTCTGTCTTTGCACACACAATAAACAACTTTATCAAATATAAGAGATAAATTCGCTCAGTAAATTCGTCGTTGTTGTGCTTCACATGACGAATTTACGCAGCGAACTCTTATCGACGAATTCGTCGACGCGGACGAAATTCATCGTTCGTCCCAATTGTGTTCCTAGCATTAATCAATTAATAAAATTTTTATTATATAGAAACGTTGTGAAATTAAAGTTTTTATACTTTAAAGGCTGCTACTACCTAAGCGCAAGAAAATTATAATAACATACGTATACATGAGAACGTTAGCCTATACATTCCTAAAGAACTGATTATACTGAACCAGTATTTTTTGTCATATAGTTTAAGCAATAGATACAATAAAATTTCAACAGATTTAGGTAAAAAAAGACTTTCATATAATATTTTTTACAAATTTGACATAAATTAAAGACTGCATGAGCTTAATGGAGTTCATAAATTTTCGATTGGCAACACTAGCAATATTCCTGACACATAATGAAGTAAGTATTTATAAATATACTCTAGACTTTCAGACAGCAGGCCACAATATTGAGTAGAAATTATATCAATTGAAATAAATCAATAAAATGAACACGCACACATATGCATGCATATATACCCGCATATCACGAACACATACATACTCACATTTAGACATATTTTCATAAATACCATAATAATAACTCTCACTGCCATGTTTGTTGCAAGTGTACAAGATTCGATGTGCAACAACAATTTAGTAGGAAAAATGTATTATTTACAGAAAAAACACAGTAGTACTTGCACAACCAAATAGTGTACCATTCGAATGAGCAAAACCGAGTACAATTATTTATAAAATGCAAAACAAAATTGAGTTTATTAAAAATCCATTTTAAAGCCATTGCATTAACTCAATAGTGAAAGGCATACAAACATCTGCATTTGAGAGGAATAGATTACGACAAAACAAATGCAAAATTAAAGCATTATGATCATTTATTTTTATGAAATGATTTTGCGATAAATACAATTGAATAGTTAGTTAAATTTTGAAATCATAAATTATTTTAACGAAAATAAGCATAATAAAAAGTCATTTAAAAGCAAAATATTTTATTAAGGTAAAAATGTTGCATGTACATACATAAACATAATCAAATGTCTGTATGTGTGTGGAACAGACAAATTTGTTATACTAAATTATGTATGTACACTTAAATACCAAACTACTATTTCTCCACCAACTTATAAAAATTTACATGAATGTGTGAATGCATTATTGACTTGACTCACATGCGCAGCAGAAAGTTTAATAAAATGCAGTCAGTTACCACTGTGTGCATACAATGACATAAAACGGAAGTAAAACTATGCTAAATGTTAAGCACATTCACACACACACACCGTACGTGTGCTCTTCCACAAGCATTCATAGATGCCGCTGTTATTTACTCTAGTGTGAGTATGAGTTACTGCATAAATATTATTATGCATGTATTTAATTGTATATAATCATAATTCAAAAACCAAGTACCAAGTTCAAAGCTACCATTACTTCTATTCTGAAATATACTCAACTGCACACACACACACACACGCGCACGCACACACTCAAGCAACCAGAAACACTTGCAGATGTTTAGTGATACAAGTGCATTTACGAAAACACATTTTGCATCCAGTGCAAGTCAAGAATGCAAGTAAGTATTTTGTCGTGTTTAAATTAAAGCATTCAAAATATTTGTTAGTTTCATTCTGTGTAACAATTCATGTATAAACTTACTTATTTCTTTAATAAAATGTCTTTTGTTCTGTTTATGCATTTCTATTCTTTTACAAGTACATAGATACATACTCGCATAACAATAATCATTCAATAATTGTAAATTTTTAAATCGATTTTAGTTTGAGAGTAATTTAATTACTAATGATTTACTGATGTCTATGTCAATATTTTTTTTAATAAATCATTTAACTTTTTTCATAAGATACTTCTATTTAATTTATTTTTATAAGTATGTAAGAAATTAAACTTTTAATAACTTCATTCGTTCCCTGAACCGGAAAATAAAAGCAAATAGTGCCGCATAGGGGTTTGATATGAAATGATATCTATACATACTGGTGAAAGCAAGTAAAAATTTGTATAATAATACAGACGAGTATTTCTTCGGCGTTAGGTCTAATGATTTATTAATAAGAATTTGTGTTTTTTGTTGGCTTGTCTAGATGCATTTCATTGCTGCTTGCTGTGTTTGTACTCGTACATTTAATAATTATCAATAATTGATAGCAAGTATTGAATAAATACGATGATGTTTTTCACCTCTTTCAACAATTTTTTGGTTGAAGTCTTCATGATAATGCAGACTTATACAGAATATGAAATTTTTCATAAAATATTTTGTTTTCTAATAGAATATACTCAAACATATCTAATAACAATAAATTATAAAAAAATTACCGTATTGTTGTATTTAACTTTATTCCAATCCTGCAGAAAATGCGAATAGTGAAATTGTAATGATTTACTAGTGACATTGTCAGTAGTACTACTGACCAGGTGTACCCCAGCCAATGTAATCAATAGGCATTGACATTTAACATTAGCTTGTCATTGAAAATCCACCACTAGAATATAGCACTATTGACTAAGTAGTTTTTAAGTCGCTTTATGTCAATATTAAAATAGTAGTGATTTACTGGTGACATTGTCAATAGTACTACTGACTAGGTGTACCCCAGCCAATGTAATCGTCTATTGACATATAACATGGGCTTTTATATAGACACATTTGAAGCAAAGATTCACTAGTACAGTTTAGTGATCCTCATCTACAATTTCATAATGTTAGGAAAACAAACTTAAACACATACATACATGTGCATTTATTTTAACAATATTGCACAGCATAATAAAAAAGAAAACCTAATTATTGACACGTTCATTGACAATGTCACCAGAAATACACTAGAACTGTTGTCTCTATTAGCGCATAAAAGCAAAATTGTCGACATTTCAACTAGTGCAATTGTCGCTTTAGAAAAGAGTGTTGACATAGAGACATATGGTTCTAGGCTGACTAGAGGGAACATACAGACAATAAGTCATTTGCTAATCTCTCGTAATCCATAATATTTTGCTGCCTAAAATATGAACGTCATATGCAGAATTTTTCGAATTGGAGATTATTTCGAACTAATGACATACTTCGTGCGCTCTTTCTAATTGCAATAGCGAATTTGAATATATAGGGCCTGTCCTACGATGAGGACAACGTTCGACTTGTCGCATACTTTCATATGATTGTGTGTACATTCAAAACAAAAACAAATTTTAAAATTTTGTTTTTGTTTCAAATTTTGTTAGGATTTTAAGATTTTTAGTTTAAATTAGATTTTATTAAAACGAGAAATACCTAAATCAAGTACACTTATTTTGTAAAACATATTTTAATACATTTTCGTATTCGAAAATATACTCGTACTGCCGTTTTCTTAGGAACCCAGAGCTTTTTTAAGACAGGGTGCCCAAAAGCTCCTTATGGAAGAGCAAAAGCTCCTTATGGAAGAGTTGAGTATTTTTAAAATGTTCTATATTCGCTTCCAATTGGTTAAAAAATTCTTAAAAAGGTTTATATACATTATTGATCGGCGTTTCTTTTCACAATTGTGTTGAGAACATTCACAAGTATTCTTACCATCTTTAATTTAGTCGTCTATGAGATAGCGACGAATGTACATCAGGCGGATGCTTACATATTTTTTCAAGAATATTTATCCAGCAAACACACGTGTTTCATTTCAAATTGACGATATGGAAAAAATATTTTATTATAAATAACGCATTTGGTAAATAAGAAGAAAAGAATTAAAGAAAAATCAAATATGTCATTAAAAAACATTATAACGCTTTTCATAGCGATATTCACAAGTTTAATGGTAAGGAAAGAGACAACATTTCAAATAAGAATAAAAACATTTATTTAAACAATTTTTGCTACCAGTGGGTCATAAAATAGTAAAGTTTGAAAAAGATTTTTTCAGTTGACTGTTTACTTAGAAAATGTTTTATTTTCAATTAATTTTAAACTGTGTGGCTTTGTGTTTGGTGGGTAGCTCGCAATACATCAATACATTGACAGTACATCAATAAATTCATAGCGCCTACCACTGATATACATCCAAACACACATCCTCTCACACAAACGCACACTCCCCCATACACACAAACTTATACACATGCAACCATGATCTCAGAATGTGGACACCTAGATACTCCAAATTTATGGTGAAATCAGTAACGCACTATTTTTGATACTTGATATGGTATATGATTATTTAATTTAACACTTACTTAATTCGCTTTTTTTACTTATGTTACTGCATTTGTGGGGTAATTTTCTACCCCAATCAAAAATTCTTTCTCTTTTGCAGGGTCCCGCATTTAAAAATTAAAGCGTAAATGTGAAATATTACATTCATTTACTTATTTTTTTTAAGTATATTTTTTTAATTTTAAAAAAATTCATAAATTAGAAAGAGTCAGTTTCTTCGAGCTCCCATGAAAATTAATATTAAAGGGACATTAAATAAAATAAAATTTGAGAAAAAATACATACAAAAAGTAAGATACAAATTCTGGCCAAAAAAATCCATTTCATTTCACTTATCGCAATCTACAGACTTTTAGTTCTTTAGAATGCATTTGAAAAATAAATTTTTTGCACTTTAAACGTGGACATATAAAACAGCAGACATTTTTTGGTCTCTTTGGCTGAACCGGTCCAGGTGGATTCCTAAGCTCTTCCCCAAGCAGTTGAGCAATAACTTGAGTCAAATCACTCCATTTTGACTACAAGATTGAAAAACCAAGAATAGCATGAGTAAACGAACTACGTAACTACATTCGTGGGGTAAATTTTCACTCTTACATATATCTACCACAGATTTTATTTGACGAAATGCGATGTCCGTACGCACACATCAAGATGTCACAAGGAAGAGATGGGCAAATGAAAAAAATGTATCGTTATATAACGTATACAGTATACAGTATTGTTATATATTTTATTAAAACGTCGATTATCGTAATTTTTTACCTATAAACGTTGCAGAAATATCCCAAATTTAAAATAAATACACACACTAACATATCGTGCTATAACCGCCAAAAAAGCTAAATTTTATTGAGTATAAAAATGTGTATATTTTTTTTCAAAACCGCTTAAAACAAAAAAAGTTTTTTGTCCAGATAAAAATTTTGTCTGAGGTTTTATTATTATTTTTTGCTTTCAAAAATTAAATCAGTCAATGCTGTTAGTAGATTTTTAGAAAAATACTACCTACAACCGTAAAAACTTTTCCCTATTGAGCCTTTATAAAGGGTTTCTAGAACAGCTTTCCATACATACATACATACTTGTTAAGACTTAAGAAGGCCTTACTAATTTTTATAAATACCTACACACAAAAAAGCGGTATGAGTAATTTTGTAATATCAATTAAAATATTTGTAATATCAATTAAAAAATTAATTAAATTTTCACCTATAAGCAATTTGATAATATCAATTAAGTTTTCCACTCAAATTAATTAATACAATTAAAAATTTAATTGAATCAATTAAATTCTTAATTAAAATATTGATTGGTGAATAATTTTTTCTGTGTAAGTTTGTTAAACATTTTTTAATGAACTGTTGAACACTTCAAAGTTCATCGTTGCGGAATAATAGAAATTATCCACTGGACGTCGATTAAAAAATGATGTTAAATTTAAAGAAATCGTGGCCAACTATCTAACTTAAATCTTAATGAACTCCATGAGTGGAGAAAACCCAAATTGATATTGATATCGAAAAAAGGAAACAAATTTATCCATAAATCTGTATGTTAAACATGTATTAAAAGATAATTTCTGAAAAACTGTAGTAATTTTAAGAAATTTAATTCAAAAGAACTACATATGTTAATTTATACGTAACCTACTGTAGCTCCTTAACGGTTCATTAGTATTTACTTTCTGTTGCTGTTCTGAGCTGTGCCGATCAAACGGCAAAAGTTACGGTAACATTTATTTTTTAAATTCTTAAAGCCCAATCACAGTTTATTCCGAAATGTTTTTATTTTATTTATGATGTCACTTATAATTATTTAACAGTTTTTTATATTCACAGGTTGAACCAAAACAGAACGGAAGAGGAAAACTAACGTCTTGCATAAGTTTTCTATAAACAAAAAAGAGTCATCTTGGCTGTTATTAGAAATTTCTCTTTTTTTTTCTTCTCATCACTAGCAGTGATGCCAATACCGTACAGTTAAAAAATTGCTAAAATTTATAGAGCTCTTAAAATATCGAAACTCGATACTCGTAAAAAAGAATCGATGTATCGATTTTCGGTTTTTTTCGGTATCGGTTTTTGAAATATCGGCAATATATATCAATTTTTATTTTCTAAAATATCGATATTTCGATATATCGATATTTTTGCCAATCTCTACCACAAGCAACTGAAAGTCAATGATAAGATAAAGAGTGCGGCGTGGGGTAAAAAATTGTGCCGCGAATGTAGTTAAGGGCTAAAACAGAATCTAGTAAGTCTATATATTATATAGTTTACAGTTGTAGAAATTATCAGAACCGATTAAAAAAAATTTTCAATAAAAGCAGAACCATTGAGATTATCCATAACTTCTTTGAATTAAAATTATCATTGTTATTGAAACCCAACCCGATGTACATCAAGCCGTCCCACATTCGATCTACGAAACTTCATGGCGGCCATAGGAGGTTACTGACCTTTAAAGGGCATACGACCCAAGGCTACAACTACAATATAATCACCAGTGTTGTCAAAACGGCGGCTTTCTCGCTATATATGACTATCTTTTGTTGTCATTAGCGGCGGGTTTTTTTTAGCAGAAAAATTTCTTAGTGGACAGGCTTACAGTGTTTTTCTGAAACTTGCAAAGAAAGATATTGAATCAAAATCAGGTATTTTTAACGCAGCTATGCAATACGTACCTTGGTGTTTGTATTGAGTTTTTCGATATAAGCATGTATGTACCAACAAACTAAAGTATCTTTTTGTTTTTTTCTTTTTAATTTTTGCAAATAAAAAATTGACATTTTGTGATGGTATAGTATAAAAAGTGAAACTTTAACAAGTCAAAAATAAAAACATACATGAGTATACAAATCTCATTTTTAGTGAATAAAATTTAATTCAAGATTAAAATTATATTACAAATCAATTTAATGATTAAATTAAATGTTAATTAAACTTTAATCTTTATTTTCGTATTTAAAAAAAATTAGTAAACAAAACAAAACTGAAAACTCGATGATTGAATCAGTGAGTGTGAGGAAAAGAAAATTTTAAGCAAAATCTCTCAAAGCAATAACTTTTTGTGAATAATTTTTTTTAATTAGAGACTTTTTGATTAAAAATTTCTTTTGAAATATAACTTCAAGCAAATGAGAATAGAGCAACATAATTCTTTAATTTCAGATTGTTAGAAAATCAGGAAATTTTTAAAAATAAAAATAGACAGCATTGCAGTTCAAACCATATTTCAAGCAAAAAAGCAAGATTTTATTCCACATGCTTGGAATAACTAGGGGCTATCGTAGAAAACATTGAAAAGATACTGGATCAGATTAAACATATTAATATTTCTTTACTAAAGGAACAATAAATTTTTCATTGTTAGGTAGGTTTTTTATCTTCTGCTAACGTAAGCCCTGTGTACGTATTATCAACGAAAGCTTCGCAAAAAAATCAAACAATTATATTGGTTGTCCTGTTTTCCACAGGCTGGTGCATATAAAACCTGAAAGAAGCTTACAAGAAACATGAGCATGAAATTAAGTTTTTTTTTACTCATCCTGTGTTTCACAGAATGATAACAAACTTTTCGTCTGGAAAAGATCTCACCAAAGTTACAGAACATAAGCACTGGTCTATTATACACAGAACTAGTTTTCTCGAACGCATAGAATTAAAAAAAAACATAAATGTTTTAAGCAGGATTTGAACATACTCGTAGAACTTTCTCCATTATAGGCACACGCTCCACTGCTACGCTAAGCACAGAATTATTTACAATTACTTTAAAGTAATTCAAACGATATGTAGTTTGTGTTGAGAAGTAAGTTGATGTTAATGTAAGTTATTACCATTTGAAAATAAAAGAAGAAACTGCACGATTTTAAAATTGCTTGCTTTTATTTATATGTATCTTAAAAGGATTATTTACTCCGATTATAGCGAACTGCCCCATAAACAATCAAAACTTTCCCGACCTGTGGTGCTGGTTATAACTAAACTCACCGTGCAACCTAAAATATTTTTTATCACATACTGATAAAAAAATTAATTACACTGGTTCACAGAGAAAATTTTGAATTTTTGTTTTTGTAATTAGCTGAACACGAAACAAATAATAATTTCTTTTAATTTCGAACATACACCAGATAACGATTCTTTTGTGCTTTTCGGTGAACATATATTATTCTTTGCAGCTCCATTTAGAGCCAAATGCTGCTTCAAATTAATTATATATATTGACACTAACGTTTAAATTTCCCAACAAATCTTTTATTTATTTATTATACTCTTATCCCAAAATGGTAAGGGTATATACAGGACTTTTAAAAAGGATATTTACCCAATGAAGGTCAGAAGAGTGCTGTACGAGGTCACTTATAATGTTATAATATCAAGACGTTAACCACTGATTTCCATACGTAAGCAACGTAAATACTCAAATTTTATGTTCTGATGGAAGCACTACAAAAGAACAAGGTGGAGGAGGAGGTATGGTGTGGGGATTCATGTAATTTTTGGATGTTGCTGGGCTTGTTTTCATAAATGGCATTATGAACAAATCAATTTGCTTAAATATTTCAAAGGAAAATGGGAACAAAAATCGCTGAAAACTTGAAATTTACAAGTTAGTTTATGTTTCAAAAAGGCAACGGCACGAAGTGTTCAACAAATAGGGTCGCAAATTTAACGTTAGGAAGTAAATTTAAGGGTTAGGAAGTAAATTGGAGTAAAAAGACAATTTTTTTTTTTTTTACAAATTTAGTTTTATTGATACCAATGTAAAATAGTGTAAAAGCACGTCGGCAGACGTTCGCTCTTTTCACAATATTTTGAAACACATTTTGCAATAAGCCTTCCTTTCAGAGCGTCAGACGTTTCTGGCTTGTTGACGTAAGCCCGGTATTTCAAATGCCCCCAGAGGAAATAATCCAGCGGCTTTAAATCACAAGAGCCAGGCGGACAATTGACATTGCGAAGTCGAGAAATTACGCGTCCGGGAAATTTCTTATGCAAAAACTGCATTATTTGGCCTGCTATGTGGCTTGTGGCGCCATCTTGCTGAAACCAAAGGTCATTGATGTCAACATTAGCCAATTGTGGTCAAACAAAATCGGTTATCATGGTTTGATAGCTCAAAGAATTCACGGTGACGGCGTTTCCTTGCTTTGCTGTACAACGGCTATGTTTGCATCAGTACGCCCACTCGTATTGTGTTGGTCTATTGTCAGGAACAGTAACGTGAGCCTCAAATTTAGCGAATAAATTACACACAGAGATCTAAGAAGGAGCCTGACTACGAGGAGAAGCTGCTCGAATCTTACGATACACTAAAATTTTCACCATTTTGATAGTAAATTTTCACATTTCAAATTCTTTGTCGAAGAGCGTAGCGTTATATGGTTAAAATATCCCAACTATTTACAAAATAAAGATCAAAGGATGGCAGCTCAATGCTTGACATTTCATCATTTGACAGCCAATTTGCTTCCTCACCTGAAATTTACCCAATATTTATAGCAAATGCTACCACATCCCTCCTAATCTCCAGACCTAAACCCGATTGAACATTTATAGAAAGGACTCGATCGGTTTTCTGCAAATTCTAGTTTGTAGAACGATGTTTAGTTAAATGAAATGAAATTGATCACGGAAGTTGTCAATTTTAATGCAAAAGAATTAAATTTCTGAACATAAACTTGAAAGTTTAAAAGTGCTCTCCTACAAAACAGTAAAATATGACATAAGCACTTTTCTCTTGTTGCAGCAGAATTAATTAGACAGGTGAGATCTTGACAGTAAATATTGCTTAAATTAGAAATACATACATACATATTATGTACAATACGAAGTTTGTTCAAAACCTAGCGCGAATTTTGAATTTTCGCGGGTTACGTATTTTCGAATTTTGATGTTTTTGTAGCGTTATGTTGGTACTCATGTCTTTCACTTATGCCTACAATTTCGGCCATTTTGAATTTTCAATTAGTTGTTGACAGCTGCTTTGCTTGCACGTGTTTTGGCTCGTCTACGATTTCTACTTTGGTTCATGCGGCAGCTTCCATTGAGATAATTGAGCTTTGGTTTCCACGTCATAACCATAAACCCACGATTTGTCACCAGTTAAGACTCTCTGGATAAAATTTGGGTCGTCGGGTACAGAGTCCAACAGCTCATTTGCAGTTCTCATGTGATGCTGTTTTTGGTCGAAATTGAGCAATTTTGGTACTAATTTCTCGGCGACCCCTCTCATACCCAAATAATTGATAAAAATCGAATGGCACGAGCCAATTGATATGTCTAGGTCCTCAGCAACTTCTCTAATGGTGATTCGACGATTGGCCAATACCATTTTCTTCGCTTCATCAATTTTTTCGTCTGTTGTTGAAGTGCTCGGGCGTTCGGCATGCTCTTCGTCGTTCACATCTTCTCGGCCTTCTGCTTCGGTCCAACGTAGCTTCTCCGTATGCCACAGTCAACATTCGGAAAGTATCCGCGCACTTAATTTCGTTTTTCACACAAAATTTGATACAGGATCTTTGTTCCATTTTTTTAATAGGTAAAAATCGAAGACGAGCCAAAACACGTGCAAGCAAAGCAGCTGTCAACAACTAACTGAGCATTCAAAATGGCCGAAATTGTCGGCATAAGTGAGAGACATGAGTACCAACATAACGCCACAAAAAATCAAAATTCGAATATACGTAACCCGAGAAAATTCAAAATTCGCGATACGTTTTGAACAAACCTCGTAGTTCAATAATAAGCTTATTTCAATATTTTTTAATGCAAAGCTCCTTCAATTTGTGGCTTCCTCCAAATACGAACTTTAGCCCCAATAAAGAGAAGCAAAGATATAAAAATAATTTCGATCAGAAATTAGGAAATTTTTCTAAGATATTTTAGTGGTGACGTCCGAATCCCTCGGTTCGGTATTGCAAAGGAAACAAACGCGTTAGGATTTATCATAAATTAATGGTGGTAATGAATTTGTGTAGCTATTCCAAGCATTTTGTTGTCATTTGAAATACAGACCTTAAAATTCTGAAAATGGCCAATAACTTTTAAAAACCTTCGACCCACAGTGCGTAATGCTTTTTAGCAATTACATCTTTTGTCGGGGGACTTGTTAAATGCATATGTATGCAAATAAAAATCGATTTCGTATCCTTTGAGAAAACAAGAAGAAATGAATGCACATCTTTTGCTTTTGAATATGAATATTGTTTACTTAATTTATTTTCTCAAATAATATTAGAATACTTACAGTTAATCCTTCGAAAGTAAAATATGAACACAGGACATTAATCCTTGCAAATATTTTCAAAGAGAGTATAACAAAGTTGACTTTCTTTGCACTTTCTTCTTCGTTAAATTTGCTTCTCTACTCCTTTAATATTGCCGCACTTTGTTGTTAATGAAAACTATGCTGCTCTTTTTGTAATGCACTTTCTCGCAAACACTATTTCTTATGGTTTCTTTTTTAATTTCCTTTTGCAATAAACACTCTCTTAGTTTTAAACACAGTGGTTAGTACAGAAGCAAACGAAATGTTATTTTTTAATGTTAAACAATTTTACTTTTTTATTCTTTTGTGTAATAAAGCCATTTTATTAAAATAGAATTATTTTTACTTTTCACTTTTTATATTTAAGATTATTTCTTAAGTTAAATTTATTGCTAATATTTTTTGAGACTAGAGATGATTAACTTGTTTTATTTATTTGCTTATTTCTCTTTTTTTTAATTTTTCTTTGTTTTTTTTTGTTTTAAATTGAATTTAAAATAATATTTATATAATCTAAAATTTTGGCATTAATTAATTATTTTTGTGTTTAGAGAAAATATTTTGATGATTTAACTTGTCGACTCCAATAAGACTTAAATGCTTGGGTATTATTAGATTTATTTCATTATATTCAATTTTATTTTTATTGAAATATTGCACTTATGTATATATTTTCAAATTATTTATGTATTTAATGTTTGGATAATTTTCACTGGTACTGGTATTTACTTTAATTTATGCATATTTTCTTGTTTATTGTTGTTTTAAAGGTGATAATTATTTTTGTTTCTTCTTTATTATTATGTAGGTATTAACGAATATTTTTATTGCCATTAAGTGACCGGCCTTTATTGTTTGTTTACACGTTGTTTTTTATGACTCCTCCATTAATAAATTTGAATGAATTGTAGGAGAGTGTGAGTGATAGTGTAAGCACACACTAGTTTACGCGATAGTGTAAGAACATATTAGTTTACGCGCTACCGTTTGTCAAGTTGATTTTTATGTGACTGTAAACATACGAATAAAAATCAGTTTTACGATTATTGTTATGATTATTTTTATGACGGTTGCTTGGTTGGATGTTGTTTATGAAGATGACGGGGCTGCTGCTCTGATTAGGATGGCTGCTGCCGTCTTGTACGTATGTACATACTCGTATGTATATTGCGGCTTGGTGTCTTTGCTTGTTGTTTCTGTTTTCCCAAAATCCCAGCAGCCAGCCAGCCACCACTTGTGTTCGTCTAACGTACTATTTAGCTTGAGTTTTCTTAGCAGCCATGCAAACAAACGCATGTGTCTTGCCGTTGTTGTATTCTATATCTGTGTAGTATTTCAGGACTATATGGACAATGTCTATTGTAATAAATTGCTTTAGTTATCATTAGAATAGATAAATAATGTAATGCGCTCATACGCACATAAGCAACGTATCAATACAAGGAGTATATAGTCAAACTATTCATACATGCATACATATGTATATACATCCATAAATTTTTATAACCAGAAAAATAAAATCAAGTGCAATAAGAAACTAGTGTAGTTGAATAGCACTCTTTTTTAAAATTTGCCAAATACATAAATACAAATAAATTTACGAATTTTCTTTAAATTTTGTAGATGTTTTTTTCCTGTTAGTTAGCAAAATGATTTATTATCAATTATCATTCTATGATTTTAAAAACTAGTGACAGTTGCTTATGTCGTTGTTGTTGTTGTTGTTGCTCCTTTGTTTTGTTATAACAACAACTGTGACATTTTTAATGATGCTTCTAGCACTCTTTTTGTAATTTTTCAAATTAGTTTTATGTTTATTATTATTGATGTTGATTTCTTTACGACTTCTATCAAACTAAACCCATAAAGTATACAATTTGTAGCATATAGTACATGTGAAAAATCCGAGCAAAATTATAGAGCCGCGCGTCGCGTAGTATTCCTTTATACGAAATCCAAATGGTAATGTATGCAATAAGAAGAAAAATATAACAAAGCGAACGGTACCGTCTTGCTATGGTTGTAAACGCCAACGGTGGCAGAATCGAACGTACTGAAGAATGATAAAAGTAATAAGCAAACATTTAGTAGTTTGCAAGTCAGCCAGCCAGCCAGCCAGCTGTATGTAGTCATTTAAACAATCAGCCAAAGAGTCGGGAGCTCTTTTTCTGAAAACTAAACAAAAGCAAGAACAGAAAACAAAACGCTTTACAATTGCAAAAGGGGAAAGCGAACAATATCGAGTAGACGAAATTCATGAAAATAAACAACAAAACTCACATATAAATAACACACATATGATGGGAATCCATACGTACATACATAAGTGTATACTTTATACATCTTGCTGCGCTGTCAGCGTACACGCCGACAGCTAAAATGAAAACAGTATATAAATAATCTTATAAGATACTGTGAATTAAAAAAAAAGTACAACAAATAAGAATAGCAAAAACCACCACTGCTCATCAACCTTATAAATACACCACCACGAAACACACAGACTCGTTTGCGTCATACCAGTCCAACCAACCCAACCTTTCTGCAAGAAAATACACATACGCTCACACAAGTACGTGCCTTGAGCCCACTGTGCCAAGTTGCTCTCACATACATGTATTCAATTCAGTAGGTTTTTATTTTGTCTGTTTTTACTTCCCTAGTTATTTATGTTCGTTGACTTCTCTGTCCGCAGCGATGCTAGCGCTTACGTTACGTCTCGTAAATTGTGTTGTAGTTCACAATTTGAGTGACCACGCGTAGCGCCGAAGCAATAAAGTATTTCTGGGTCTGTTGCAAATTTATTGTGTGAATTTTTTGTTCTTACTTGTATTTTTGTTTCGCTTTTTTATTTCTTGTTTCCTTTTTACTACGTTTAGTGCAGAATTTGAGTTAAATAACTGTATAAAGAGAGTATTTATGTGATTTGTGCGTGTTGCCTCAAAAAAATGAGTGAAGATTTTGATTTTTTAAGAGTGTGTGCATGTGTTGCTGGTTTATTGATGTTTATTTGAGTTTTAAAATATTGCAATTTATGTGAGAATATTTGCGGTTTTCCTTTTATCTATTGAAACTTTCAGTCCGTCATGATTTTGTTCTGTTAAATTTTCATACATTAACTTGAATGAAAATTTTTAAATAACAAATCCAGGAAGGAGAAAGCTTATTACACGATAAGTAAAATAACTCTATTTGAAGAAATAATATCTAAGTTATTGAACAGAGTTGCCGATAAACTATTATGGCCACATTATTACTGATTTTATTTTGATTTCTGTACAAACTGACAATCTGAATCAGCTGGACCTTGTACATCAATATTTTTTCTTCCACAGCCGTGCTTATGATTTTTATGTGATCTCTTGTTTGTATTTTTCTTTGCAATGCAACCTAAATTCTACGAAAATTTTCATCAATTTAAACTTAAATATTTTAGTACCTAGCAAATATTTGTATATTGAATTTCCTATTTCTTCAAATACACTCAAACTAAATAAGGAAAAGCTGCAAAACTCCACACAGAGAGCAACAAATGAATAAGCAAAAGAAAAAAAACAATCGTGTCCGGTTTTTAGATGTGTCCGATCATAGATGTGATCGGAGACTCGCGCGTCAGTAAAATGGAGATGGTACTACTAATACGTACATACATACATATGTACATATTTATGTGGTATAAAATACATGTGTACATATGTACATATGACCGACTGGAAGGCCTCTGAACCCCATCATTTACTCAAAGAATATCAATCAGTTAGTGTTAAAGATGTAGAATTAGTCTTCATGTCGTTCTTCATATTGTGTAAAAATTTTATACAAATATCTTGTTTACTCAACTCTTGAGAGAAAAATAAAACTTTCTTTTTCCATTAACATGCGTGAAAATTTAAAAGTCGTTTTCTGGCAAATTGCTTTTTTGAGTTATGAAGTTCTTTGAGTAAATGAACTATATGTACCTACATAATATGTATGCACATGGATTACTCACTTGTTTCTCTTGTATCTAATGTATCTCGTTTGCTGAAAACATATTAGTCCAATTATTTTGGAAACGTTAAGTTCTATTTTCGAATCAAAGTCTTTATGTTTCTTTTACTCAAATGTATTGCTAAGAATATGCAAATTTTGTTGATTTTTCTTATTTTGAAATTTTCAGTTAGATGTGGAATCATAAATGGGAATTGATGACCATCTGTGAATATTCTTCTAGTTTTATTAATTTATTACACATACATACACATGTATATTTTATTCTAGAGCAAAATTAGCAAAATATATTTAAAAGTGCATTAAAATTCTGTGTGGTTGGGACAATGAAGAAAAATTACAATGTTGCAACTTGATGCTCAACATCTCTGAAGGTATCCCAGCTTTTATATTACATCTTTTAATGGAAACTACCTATACCTAACATATTAATAATATTTTATTGTAATACATTCGATACATGACAAGATGATTATGAATTGGTCGAATAATTATAACTAAAAGGGAAAAATAATAACAAACAAAAAACTAAATAAAGTATCATTTACAATTGTATTGTATCAATTGTTGTGAAGAGGTTTTGTGTGTGTTTGTGTTTTATTTTTTTTTATAAAAAAGTATAAGCTTTTACATAATAAACTTAATCCATAAGATAACTTCATAAATAATAGTAAAATTAGAAAAACAGTCTTACACTTACTCTGGCAACACTTTCAAAAAGCGCCTAGAATTCAGCTCATACACCACACGAGATTACAAAACTTCCAACTCATATAAATGCAACAAAAAGGACACATTTTGTACGTATGGATGAGTGTACCATGCTTGTATGTATCCGCATGCATATATATGTACTTAAACACATTCACATAACACAGCCTCTGGCATCAGTGTGACCAGACTGCAAAACCGGATGAAGTCATTTAAGATAAATCTCAAAAACGATTTAAAAGAAATTAATGCAATAATATAATTTAATAATAATTTTTTTTGTTTCTCTTGCTTAAACATATGTATTTAAATAACACATTTAAGTATGTAAACAAGCTAATATTAAAGTACCTATAAATAGACATACATTTTTAATAATAAAATCGAAATCCTACATATGCACATATAAAAAATTTATTTAAATTTTGGATTTGAAATTTAATTGGTCGGCAGAGATAATGAGGCCCTTGAGATCAAACTCCTATCAATATATGCTCAATCTGGAATGATCAACAACTCGGATGGAAAAATGTCGGATCCCTGTAAGAAAAGATTCCTAGCACTTCGTCCATCGTGACAAAAATTATAAATAATATAAAAGCAATTGCAGGAATTTTATTTGCGCGACATTGATCGAAATATACAGGAAGTTAATATCATCCTTAAAAAATTTTTATCCTCTACTCTTACTATTTTCAACAGCTTAGAAGGGATAGACGTCTAGTATTGACTTAGTGCGCTACAGAATCCAAGAAGGATTATAAAAAAAATTGGAGTTCCTCAAATAAATTTTTAAAAAGAACTAAAATCCACATGAAATATTTTTAGCAAAATCGGAGATATAATCTCTCTAATGGGAAGCGTAGCTGACCGCTACTTCTGATAGTATAAGGCCCAATAGATCTTATGGGGCAACTGCAAATCGAATAAGCAGTCGCTGACAGTTCAGCGAGGGGGTCTCAGAGGAGTTACGAGTAATGCCATATACCTATCTAAATTCTGAATGCGAACTATAATCAGGGCGACATGGCGATCCGTTGGCGATATCAAATAACCAACAGTGACATACGCCTGCCTGAAAAATTGCTGGTAGCCCCAGCATGAGAATCAGATGGGTTAGCCTAATCAGTTGGCCATCTTATAATGAGCCCGTCACCGAAACCCTTTCGAATAATAACAGTCAAGCCGAATTACCGTTGCCCATCTTTGGAAAGAAATTAAGGATTTCATTTGGAACATCGAACGTTCTTACGCTATTGGAACCATTCCGCCTAGCACAAGTTTACAGAAAATGCTCTACATATAACTCCCGTGTGCTTTAGTGAAAAGGTGGCCAGAATCTCACACGGGCTCACCTTTCTAAGTCCCGAAGAAGATGCTAACCAGCAGAGAAGTGGTGGAGTTGATTTCCTGCTATCCAACAAAGTGCGAAGACCTCTCCTAAATCGGGAACTTTTTTCAGACCGTATAATCTCGATCACACTCCGCATGCGTGTCAGAAACATGACTGTCCGACTGAGGTATCCGAGCTAGCTGTGGAGCAAGAGTTCTACGAAAAACTTGACAGAGTAATCACATCTACTTATAGGGGCGATATTATTCTCTTAATGGGTGACTTTAATGCACAAACTGGTCGCGAGGGTCATATGAACGAATACGGAACTGACAGAATTACCAAAAACGGCACTCTCTTCACAGACTCATACGCATCAAACACCTTGCAATATGTGGGTAATTATTTCCACATGGGAAAACTCACAAACTGACAAGGGTCTCTTCAGATCACCCATCGGGAAATCAAACCAAACCTGACCACCATCTCTTTCGCCACACTGTTTGAAAACTGCAGCCATTTAAACAAATAGTGACTTGAAACCAAGAAATAGACTGAATATTCAGAAGCTAAATAACCCAACAACAGCAGCAGCGTATATTGAGACACCAGTAAGGACATATTTTTAAGGCGTGCAAAAGATCTATTAAGATAACAAATTTTACAAAAAACCTTTACTGCTATGCCAACTGCCGTGTGCTACATGAAAACCTGCTCCGTGATATAGTAGCTGTCAGGAAAGGTATCAGACAGGGTTACGTGCAATAGCCACTTTTATTCAATATCGTCTTGAGCAACATCATGGCCAAAGCAACTCAGCCTAATTTGTTGGGGCCTCCAGAGCCGCTTACAAGATCTGGACTACGCAGATGACATCTGTTTACTTACGCAAAATTTCACCAACATGCAGGAAAAGCTACACATGGTTGAGCTGACGGCCGATAAGATGGGCTTAAAAGTAAACTCAATTAAGACGAAAACAATGCGGATCAACACAGAAAATACCCAACGATTTGGGCTGTATAGTTTTTCCCTTGAAGATGTCGGGCTTTTTTATATTTAGGCTCTGTCATTTCGAAGTCCACTCCTCGCAAGACACAAAGAACAGACTTCTTAAGGCATAACTTCCGTATGGCATACTAAACGCGGTATGCAGCTCTCCTCTCTCTCCACTGGCACTTAAATCAGAATATTTAACAGTAAAATTAAGTCCATAGTGCTTTGCGGTTACTAATTATGGAATCATGCACCAAAGGATGTTGGCAGTATCCAATCATTCGTTAACCACTGTCTAAGCAGAATAATGCGAATCTTTTGGCCTGCGCATATCAGTAACTAAGCGTGCTCGTAAATGTCACTGAATAGGACATGCACTTGGGAAAGCACTCCGTGATATCACCAGAACTGCTTTAGACTGGAAGCCCCAAGGCCAAAGACGCGTAGACAGACCAGCGCACAGGCAGTTTGAGAAAGAAGTCAGGTCGACTAGACGCAGTTGAGCCGAAATAAAACAACTAGCTACTGACAGGATTGCTTGGAATAACTTTGTAATGGCCGTATATTCCTTATAGCAACTTCAGGAATAAATATAAAATAAATTAAAGCTAACGTGGTAACGCTGTCTGGTGCACATTTTCTCTAGTTAGAGCAAAGAGCAAACTGTAACAAATTTCAACATAAATGTGAGACCATAAAATGTATTTCATTTGGCAAAGATGTGCTTAATTCATTTAGAGAAGATTTAATATTCACTCTGTAAGATGTCATGTGTTTAGCTTTAGCTGCTTCCTTGGGATGTGGTAATGAGAATGTGTGTAAAATATAGAAACAAAAGCATTGAATGTAGAACAGTTGGTTGCTAATAGTGAAATGATGGTATTACGACCGAAGTACCTTTGTTAGTACCGTAAATAAACAAAATAAACTACATTAAAAAAGTAAAAAAATTTAAAGACAGTGATCCTGCAGAAAGTATTTGAATAACGGACTGTTCCATTGAGTGGAACACTGAAACCTTTTAGTTGGTACCCTGGACTTTCTTTGGAAATCCACAATTAAAAAAATCGGAATAAACATGTATATGTATATATGTATGAGTACATATGTACTTAATTTTCCATTTGCATACTTACAGCTGTTCATGTGTGATACATACATATTTATGTATGTATATACCGGAATAACGAAATGGCGATGCAAGGTACGAAGGTTTCTTACCGTACCGATCTTTTGAAAAATTTTATTTTCTGTTAATTTGTACAGTTTTTATTTACAGATTTAATGAATTTTGCAATTGAACCCATCGGCCCATGTTTATGTATACCCTTCGGTTATGTGCACCTCTACAAGTACAAAAAATGTTTAATCAAACTAGAGAAATGGTAATATTTTCTCATACTCATTTTCCAATATCAAAATATCCTTAAAATCCGTTTTGAGGTTTTGATATAAGAGGTACATATATACATACATACATACATACATATACATATATATATATATATATACATACATACATATCGTACCTCATATTTTCATGAAATTGAGTTTTTCAGTGATTCCAATACATTGCACACAAATAGTGTAAAAAATAACGCTTTTACAAAGAGTTGTACAAGCAGTTGTAATGTTTATTATTATATTTTTACCTTCTCTAAAGTTACAGTTAATTGAGTTAGGCCTTTTCTAATTGTGACCAACGATATATGTATGTATACATACATATGTACGTATCAAAAGAAAAAAAATATGACTAGGCTACCACTGACAAAAAATAGTCTCTTAGTTGCAATAAGAATTCGTAGAGAAGTTTCCTGAAAGCGAGAGTAAATACAAAGAACTCCTTTGAGCTTTTTCACTTCTTTAGGTTTAAACTTTATGGCTCCTTGTGGCATTTACATAAATAGTTCTGGTAGTGAAACTTCAATGTTGATTATGAAATCACAGGAATTTCACGACGGCTTAATGAGCATGCAACATGCTTCACAATGTTATTTTATTTATTTTTTGCCAAAATAACTCAACATCCTATGTAAATACACAATTGTTTCTAATTTAAAATGTTTGGTACTTGAGTTAAAAACATATGTACATACATATTTTTACAGGCAATATAAATATTTCACTTATGCTTAAGAATGGATTTAATTGATGCGGACATCTTTTAATTGCCTATGATTTATTGGTTATCTAACTATTATGGCTGCCACATCCACAACACATTCCAAAACAAATAAAAGCAATAACAAATGATGAAAAAATCACTAATGTATGAAATGCAACATTATCAACACAACCATGTTTGCCGACGGCAAAATAATCATGGCGTAAAATCTACACAAACGAAAGCAAAAACAACCACATAAATTATAGTAATTTGTTGTTGTACAAAAGTACACTCAATTTCTCACATTATTCATTCATGGTCAGAGAATCTAAAGAATACTCCTACCAGGGATGATAAGGGTGGTACAATTGTACCTTATTCTGTGTTAATGGAACCCCAAGAATACAATAGTACTACCCTGAAGCAATCATTATAATTCAAAATATTTTCTCAATGTATTGTTTTTATTCTGTCTGCACCAGAGATTGACAGTGAGTACTCAAAAATAAAAATAAAATATGTAAGTAAATAGTCTTAATTTTAGTAACTACGTATAATTATAAATGCAGCGTAAACAATTCGTAAGCACACATATTTTCTCTCAAGCAACTAGGATGAACATTCCAACGTACAAGAGTATGTCTACTTCGTTTATACAAAAACCTAATACACTCACAGTCTGAGTATGCTTATATTCAGGCTATGGATATTTACTCTGGATATTTATTCATCATGCGTCACCGTATACATACATTTATTTGTGTATATGAAATGGAATGCAAATGTGTGGATGTGTGTATGGCTGTTTGAAGAAATTATTTAAACAACCCTTTATGCATGTGCAGGCGATTAATAAATAGTCAAAGTATTTTTATACTCAGAGTATTTTTATACTCTTAAGTATTTAGTTTTAATCGTTCGTGATGCATAATTTAAAAATTGTGTATTAATATATTAGTTGATTGTTTATAGTTACATGCATTCGGTTTAAAATGCGTGTATGTATTTGCAATGAGCGTTGTTTTTTTAAATTTTTGGCTGTACGCGTTCATAGTCGTTTGGCGGCCAATACTCAAGAATTACTTAAAACAATATTTTAATCATTCTATCACACACATCAATATATCACCCCATCGTTTTTGTTATAAAGGGTGATTTTTTATCAACTTTCTTTTTGGTAACAGTGTTTTTGGCAACGAAGCTGTTTTCGTGTATCCCTTTACTGTTTCTATAATTTAACAATGAGTAGACTAACATATAAATTAACAACGATTGCAGATTATTAAATTTTATTATCAAAATTCATGCTCGGTTAAGAAAGTGCATCGTGAACTTTTCCATTTTAAGGCAATTTTGGGCGACCCTCTGAGGTAGATATCCTGAATCTTATGACTAAATATCACGCATACGTAGAGTTCGCACAGAGCAATATATCTCAGTTGTAGCCGCTAGTGTTGTTGATGACTGTGAACTATGTTTTTTTTAAACACAACACAACTCGCAAAGCGATTAGCTTGTCTGTGTAAAACACCCATGATCTAAGGCTTGAATCGAACCCACCACCTCTGAACTGAGAGGGTAGCATCGCTACCACTCAAACACAGGGGCACCCTAAAAACTCTTAAAAAATCATCTTATATATAGCAAAGAACTTGAAATAACGTTTCTAGGTTCAGTACATCAGATTATAAATGGAGTACCAAAATAAAGTTTCTATCCGTTTCCACTTCTAAGAAAGGAATTATTTGATATCAGCCAACTGTCCTCCTTATTTTCTTTTCGAATATGATGCATTGTAAACTTTATTTCTAATGACCTTTTCAGTGTATATCTAAAATTAGTAATATTTCGGCATAATACTGTGATACTTATCAAGATATTTTCTTTATTTAATAATAAAAATAGATATAATAGATATGCACTTATTATTAAACTTCATAAACGTGCACATTTTAATTGCTAAACGTGATGAAAATTAGTTGTAAGGAAGTGAATTTTAATGTATTAGTGGAATTAATTATAAAAAATATTTGAAGAGATTCTAGTATAATTTTGGCCGAAAAAGTACTATTTTATTAACTGATTGGAACGAAAATAATTTTTACATTCATATGTATGTGTTTCACTATTCCAATTCCACCACTCTTTATATGGATGTATGTAATAAACTCTTTAAGAAATATCACTCTCTCTTTCTAAAAAGTTTGAGTTGTTCTCTTTTATTGTTCTCATTAGAAATACCACGTGCACCGTCCACTTCACAATTTATCTAACTATGAAAAAAAACAGTTTCTCCCGTCAATCTGACAGAGCGTCAGCCGACACAACGGCCATCATCTTCCATATCCACTTCCAATTGGCAATAAAACGGGCCCCAAATTGGGAGGAGTCGAACTCATAAAGCATTTAATTTTTATGGCCGCTAGTGACAGCGACAGCGTGTACTAAGCCAGCGACAGCGCTAGTGGCAGCAAAGTCCAAACGACAGCAACATTTTATATTAGTAAACAACTGCCGAAAAAGTTTTGTGGCCTGTATCTTTTATAATATTTTCCTTAGTGCCATGAGTATGTTTATGCAACTTAGTTGAGCGATGATAATGACGTCGTCTGCCAGAGTAATTCAAAAGATGAATGAGTATGTGTGAAGGAGATGATCTTATGCAAAGTCGGCATGAGCTAGAAAGAGAGGAAATAGTTATGGATGCGTTAAGTGTGACGAATTACGTTATTATTTTACTTATGGTATGTCCCGTGAGTGAGCCATGTTTTTTTTTCTTTTAGCAAGTTTTTCTTTGTTACTGATACATATGTATATTTTTTTGTTGCAAGTATTCACACATAAATTTTATTTGCAAGACGATATTGTAACTAAGTTGACAGAGCGGCGGCCGAACTGCTAACTTAAGCAAAATTTTCTTTTGGCTGTGAATTTTATTTTAATATTTTTGGCATTTTCAATTTTATTTAATTTAGATTTTATTATAAAATAAAAACAAAAGTGGGTACATTACAAATACATGCATTTAGAAAGAATATCAATGTGATTTCTAATGCCGTTTTCTTTTCTCGAAAGAGTGCAACATTCTTTAACTTTTTATTAAAAAAAAAATACAATTGAGTGTTGATTTAAAGAAAAAAATTAAGCTCGTAAGAGATGATACAATAATTTGTAATAAGCTGTATATTTCAATAAATTATTTTATTTCGAATTTTCATTAAAGAGTGCAATAAATGTAAAATTTTTTCTAGAAAAGAAAATGCCATAAGTGTAAAAATTTATATCCTATTTATATACATATATTTATGTACATATCGCATATTTACTTCAATAATGTAATAACTCAAAAAAATATGTTTTAAATTTACAAACATGTGTACGAGTATGTACAACTCAAAGAACGCATGAAAAAATATTCTTCTCCCATTCTTCTTTCTCGAAAATGAAAAAATTTCTTTCCAAAACCCACATCCAAACCGAAATGCTGCTTGACGATATGGGCAAAAGGGCAGAAACAAAAGAAGATACCTTATTGTTCCTGAAGAATACTCATTTCCCAAATACTATGGAGGGACCCACAGTGGAACTGCCGCAAGCTGGAAATGTTTCTCGCTAAGGGCCAACCATCACTTGTATCCAATCGATTTTTGTCGGTTCCAACTCTGTTGTAATGAACGAATATAGCTTTTGTAAGCACCGAGTTTTCATTAGCGAAATGTGAGTTTTTGGAATGAAATAGTTATTGCTACAGAAAATTTTAATTGTAACTACAGAAATAATTAATTGATACAACCAATATAATTGGTATTTCTAAAGTAATCATTGGTAGACACGGCTCATATGCATACATACTACATACTAGCATAAAAACAATTTGTGCAGAATAAAAAATATAATTGCATTATTATATACACACAAAAAAGTAATATGAATGAGTTTGTAATATTAATTAAAATATTTGTAATATTAATTAAAAAATTAATTAAATTTTCACCTATAAACAATTTGATAATATCAAGTTTTTCCACTGAAATTAATTAATACAATTAAAAATTTAATTGAATCAATTAAATTATTAATTGAAAACATTATTTGATGAATACTTTTTTCTGTGTACGTCGCAAATTATTCTTAAATTTTTGGTTATATTCTGAAGTGAACGTGTTCGGCTTTATTACACATTTCATTTTTTATCTCTAGAGATATTTTCCTTTCAAGAAACTACAAATTATTTGCACAAATAATTTCACTTCAGAATAATAGTAATAACCCTTAGAATATTTTGCGATATACATACGAGTACGAGTACATACATATGTATGTAGTATATCTGTGGCAATAAAGAAAAATTGCTTGAGTCATGTTTTACTGTTTTGCAGGAAAGCACTTTTAAGCGTTTAAGTACATTTTCAGTAATTTATTTTTTTTTGAACTGGGAAATTCTCCGTCAGCCCTTATTTTTTCAAGCAAACATCGTTTTACACACTATAAGTAATATAAGTAATACATTTTAGTTGAAATGTACCAAAGTATAACCTAAATTAAGCTATTATTCCAAATGATATTAAAAGTCTAAAAATGATAAGTCGCAAGTCATAGTGATATAACTTCCTGAAAAATCAGACAAATTAATTGAGATTTTGACCAGGCGTACTTTTGAATATGCAGATTACGGAAGTACTATTAACTCAAAATCTGCTTACCTTGACTTAAGCACTTATTCCTTTTTGCCACAACAGATATAATAATGTCCTTAACTCTTTTAAAAAGATATTAAAGATATTTTAGATATGACATTTCTATCTAATTTTATTTTTTGTTTATAAAGCACCCCATACACGATTCAATTCAATTTTCAATTGAGGCGGTTGTTGTCCAAATCATAGCGTGTATGCTCCTCTCAATTGATTAGTTCGGCAGTTGTCGAGTTGGTTGAAGAAAAATCAAAAGATTTTGATTTTTCATGTTGACTAGTAAATCTTTCAATTCGACTGTGCTGTGTGTTCCCGATTCTCTTGATCAGCTGTCAAAATTTATGTTTGTATTTTTATTTTGTATAGAAAAAGTTAAGTATGTTTAAAATTGTATTCAATTTCATTGAATTTTAAATAAAAAATATAAAAATTAATGAATGAATACAATAGAAGTTTTAAATTTCTTATTGTGAAAAAAATATACATTTGGCAGTTGAATTAAAATCTTTCAATTCAGTTTATAAAGTGTGTGGCCAAGAATCAATTCAATTTAAAGACTCAATTGACAATTGAATTGAAACGTGTATGGGATGCTTAAGTTTAAAATTTTTCTACAAATAAGAAATAATTTCATTGCGACAACAAAATATCTTGTTCCTTTTGTATTCAGAATAAAAAATTCAGTACGACGGCAAATGATTAGTTAGTTACAATAGCCGATTTTTTCAAACTAAATATTGTTCAGAATATTTTTTTTAATATCAAAAGACAATATTCTGTCACGTTATTCTCTAACTTATATCTAATTCAGTTGTGTCTACCAATACTTTAAAATGTTTATTAGAAATGAAAGAATTCAATTGTTATTACTAATAAAACTATTGTGAGAATTCTATTTGTATTGTAATTATGGTTTTTTGTTTATAAATATGAAAAAATCGTACAAATGATTGATAATTGATAGAAAATATGGAGTATTGGAATACATAATGAAATATTTGTTGCTCCAACAGATTTTTAACCAATCTATTCTCTCTGTGTGTGAAATTGCTCCTAGAAGTATAAAAAGTAAAGAGAATATGCTCTCGAAATTATGTAAAACTTACCGAAACGAGAAGCCTAACGTTGTAGCCAATTATTTCGCCATCATGCCATCACAACTAAGGAAAGCTTCGAACTCTTAAATTTAGTTAATATTAAATATTTTTCATTTATGATACAATAACTTTAAATTTTTCAGTCATGGTAGACTTTTCTGTGGAAGTGCCCATATAAACTTTGTATACTGTGTGTACTTTCTAATACTTTCTAATTCACCACACAGAAAAGAATTATTTTGATATTTGAATACGAAAATGGGTGATTCAATAAAAAATATTTTGAATTTTCTGTGATGATGATTTTTGCATTATTGATAAATAAAATTGTATGTACGTTTGTTGAAAATATTTTTTTTCAGTCAATAAAGAAATTTAGGGCCAATCCTACTACCATATGAAACAACAACAAAATATTAAAAGTTCGTCTATAAATAAATTTCTGTAAAATTGTTTACACTTTATTTACGAGAATTCACATTGTACAGTTTGCGAGACTTTTGAACGTTCTCATGAAAACTCATATTATTTTACTTATTCAGTACTTTTTATTAGAAATAAATTTTAATTGATTATTGAGGGGTTTGCAGGATCCTATGCGCATTCCTGCATAGCCTGCAATAGATGTACATTTATGAGAAAAATCCTATATACAGAAGAATTTTTTTAACAAATTACAATTTATTATTTTCAACAAATTCTGCCATTTTTGCATAAAAAAACTCAACTTAAAACTAAAAAACGTTCAAGTTTAATGGAAAAAGCAAAAAAAAAAAAAAAAGAAACAAAAAATATGGTCTTCTGTTTTTTTTCTGTTTTTGTTTATTTGTTAGATTTTCTAAAAATTGGTTAACAAAATGTTTGAAAATTTTGACACAGCTTTGAAAAATGTGTACTTTTGTACAAGCCCAAATTATCGATTTTTGTTCGACTTTTCAAAGAGATTTAAGGAAAAAAACTAAAAACATTTAAAAAAAATTAAATTATTTAACCGTTTGCAACAAAAGATAGTAAATAAAAAATTTTAATGGAAAAAATATTGTATTCACCTCTTTTTTTACGCTACAAGAGGGCGCTGAAGTCACAAATTAGGTCATTTTTTAATGTTTTAAAAAATTAATTGCAAAATTTTTTTTTCAAATAAGAATAAAAATTTCCTATTTTTTAAGCGTAATATATTTTCTATAAAACGCATATACATTTTGTATTAGAAAGCTGAATTCAAATAATTTTTCATTGCTGTAAAAATCACATGTAATTGAGTGAAAAAATTCTTAAAATTTTTAATATATAAAATAAAGAAAAATATGGTATTCTGATTTTTTTCTGATTTTTAAGTCTAATAGTGTCTTCCATTAACTTGAAAAAAAAAAATTAAAAATTCGAGCCGCAACTTAAAAACAAATCAATTAAAAAATTTAATTTTTTTTCTTTTTTTCCCCCTTTCCAATAGCTTACAAAAAAAAAACTAACAAATAAGAACAAAACCTTAACAAATTATGAAATGAAAATACATTTTAGTAGTTAATTTGTTGTATTCTGAAGCTAAGAGGTAGAGGTAAAATCATATATACAAGATGGGAAGTAAAATGATGAGTCAAAACAATTCACATATTCCATTGCAATAAAAGTTGCTTATATAAAGCAGAAATCTACATTAACTGACACCACACAGTGGACCAAACACCAAAAACGCTGATGATGAAGGTGTAGTGACCTTCGAAAACAGCCGGTTGTTCCCTTCTACTATGTGTTTGTCAGAATATTTACAATTAACTTTGGTGTTATTTGTTCATTAATAATTATCACATGTAACTTGCCTTACAGAGCGAAACAAATGAATTTCGAACAATAATAATTTAGATTAATGAAAATTAATAACTTAAATTTCTCCAAAGTTCTAAATACGGATACTTATAAATACCTTTTATGAGTACCTCGCTGCTTAATAACATATTTCCAATGCTTATTGTACATTTCTTACCGAATTCCCTATAAAATCTGGCGAATTGGTAAGAATAATAAGGAAATGTTTTGTAGAAAAAATCAAAAAAAAAAATAACATAAAAAACATAACATAAAAAATAACATATTTAAGAATATATCAAATTAAGTCTCGGCATGGTTATTTCATTGACGGCAATACTAATCGTCACTTTTTCTCAGATAGTGCTGTTGCAGCCGAAATAACTGGCTTAAAAACAAGTTATTGACAATTTTGGTATTATACTAAGAGTGATATCATGTGGCTTGCAAATAAACATAAAATCTTTCAAATACTTCTAGAAATATGCATTTAATTCATTATGAATGGTATTATATGTCACGTACTGTACACAAAATTTTAATTCACGGACGTGATGTTATCATACCAGTAGTAAGACCATTAAAAATTTCCTGTAATTATATATATTAAAATTATTAATTAAAATTAACAGTCCTGATACATAGAAAGAACATTTGGTTTCACAAAAATGTGAAAAAGGTTGTCGCATGCTAAAAATTCCTCTCGGACAAACACTCATACGGATTTAATAACTTCTTTGTTCCTAACTTCACATACTTTTTTATATTGAAGGAGCACAGTAATTTAAAAAAAAAAATTATAAAATATACAATGTCACTAATGATGTTAAAATCAGACTTTTAATAACAAAAATAAATAAAAATTTTAATTAAAAAACGTCTCACGCATGAAAAACATGTGAAACTGAATCATTCAAGAATAAATATGTTTTCAAAGAAAATTTGCGTGACAGTCAAGCTCACTTGACTGACTATATATATTCTCACCGTGAGTGTGCGTGAAAAATACAAATATTTCAACTTTCATAAAATTTTTTGTAAAAGTTATTGCATATTTTCTTCAAAGGACACTTAACAGGACGAAAGGTCCTTTTCACAGTTACGGTAAAAAGTAAACAACAAGGTGCGATTAAGCGGGTTACAAAAAATATAAGTTTATACAGTTTTATTTTGAAAAATATAGCAAATTAAAAAATTTTAACTTTTTATACCATGGGCGGTAGGCGTGTCTTTGGTCCGATTTTTTGAAAATCTTGAATTTTTCTTAACTAAGGTAAATGTAAATACTGTACCAAATTTGAAAAGCCTAGGTTAACTCCTTCTATTTTTGTCCCATCGTTAATGGGAACAAAGCACTGTGCGTCATCTTCTTGCTGAGGTGCCCAGGTATCAGCAAGCCTCCGTTCTAATACAGACTTTTAACCCTGACTGAAAAAATCTGATGACACCCGGCTTAGGGATCGATAACCTTTTGTCCACAGACCTTAAGAGTCAGTTATCTTCACCCATTTCCATAGAGGACTGAAAAGGTCAGCTATGGTATTGGGATGAAGACATAGACAACGGTCTGTAGATAAGCCACCACACCACGACAAGGTAGTTATCCCGATGAGGAAGTTTGAAGAAAGAAAGCTTAAAAATAATTTTTCTTCAGGTAAATAAAACATTATTACACATACTATTTGTTATGCCGAGTACACATCTGTCACACATTTGCCCAAAAAAGCGTAACCACTAATTACTAATTAAAAACTGTTTCATTGATACACGTATTTGTTAAGTTAAACAGTTTCATACTCGTACATATCTAGCAGACAATTTTGAAGAATTCAAAATGATTGGAAACTGTTTAAATAAAAAAATACATGTCTGAATCAAACAGTTTTTCACATGTGTGCCAGATGTGTATTCGGCATTTCAATACTGCGACGTTTGGAGTCGATGCTATTTGAAAGAACATGAATATATCTTTCATTCATAACTACTTAATTTTTGTGTGTTGTTTTTAAAATTGGCTATAAACCAATTTAATTCTTACTAATATTTTTATTGGAAGTTTTTTAGTTATATTTGCTTAGTAAACGCAAAACAATCAAGGACCATGTTGTGCTTAGTAATTATGGATAATTAAAATTCAATAAACTTAATTTTCTCGTCACTGAATACTGCCAAAAGTAAATCGCACTCAATCAGTTTCACATGTTTTGTACTTCGCCTTGCACTCGAAATGCAGTGAAATTCAAACACAGTGGACAGATATTAAGTCTCAGTTTTAATAACAACTACATATGTACATGCAAACATATGTGTATGGACAAGAGTACAACAACTATGTTGAATACTATCGATTCGTATCATGAAAATTCAATGTTTCACCTCATAAATTGTATTTTGGACTTCATCGATCACTTTGTTGGGCTGGAGTATAGGCTGACTTTGGTTGGTGCTGATGTTGCTGTTGGTGCGATTTTATATTTTTGTTGTTATTCGATTGTGGATTTGTTGCACGCACTGCACGCATCAATGTGTGATTCAGTCTGTGTTGAACAAACGACCGATTAAATCCAAGAAAGGCACGCGTTTCATGTTTCAAACACTCTACTCTAATTAAGAAAAAATATTTTTATACAAATGGGAATGCAAATCTTTTTTAAGAAATATCGAATATATACATATCGTTACCTTAATATAGAAAGGCACTAACTCATTATTTTTTTGAAATCGAGATTTTTGCATATTTCGATTCATTAGATATTCTTCTGTCGAAATATGCGAAAATCTCGATTTAAAAAAAAATTAGTTAGGGCCTTTCTATATTGAGGTACCGATACGCATATGTATGTTTGTATATTAGAGCGACCTGGTATGGAGATGTAATACCAGACTTTTTGCCCTTCTCAAATCAAAGCTCGGTCTTTTTAATGAGGACTTCCAAAACATTTGAGGGGTCTAGCGACCGTAAGTGAGCTGGACCGAGTCTAAAAAATTTCTTCTTTTGAAGTTTTTTTTTTTTGTATATTTTCGTATTTTGTCCCTGAAAGATTTTTTTCAAGTCTCTTCCGACGGTGCATTAAACTGTACCATTCGTACCATCAGCAATGCGTTATTCCATAAAAACTACAATTTTTAAGCATTTTTTAAGATTTATTATTTTTTAAGGATTATTTGATTTGAGTCATTATTTACTTACTTTTGTTAATAGTTTTTGCAAAAGTTCGCGCGAGAACTAACAACAGAAATAAATTAACAATGACTCAAATCAAATAAAACTAAAAAATAGTATAATTTATTTAGTAGCACGTGCTATGATAATGCATAAAAAGCGAAAATATGCAAACAAAAAAACTAGAAAAATATACCTTTTTTAGGAATCCTCATTAAAATTTTTCAGTGAATAGCTCTAGTGTATATGCAAACAACTATGAAATATAATAAAAACTGGCCAAGCCCACCATCCAGCGCCAATGCAATCAAAATCAAATTTCTCGCAGAAAATTTTGTTTATCTAAGCAGAAGTCTTCAAATTTGTCACATATATACTGATACTTTCTGCAACAAAAAAGACACGTGCTAAGTTGCATGCAAATAGCCCATTTACATCAACCGCGAAAACCATACAAATTAAAATATATTTTTAACATTTTGCCCTCATTCAACAAAAAAACTTTTTTATTCTTCATCTATAATTTCAATCATCTATCATTCTATCAATTTGAAATCAAGTTTGGATAGCTCAAGTCATAAGATGGTAATAAAATAAGGATCTGATTAAAACTTTAACCATTAGGTTAAGTTAGGTTAGATTGCCAGTTTAAGTGTTAAGACCAGCCCACTTGTGTTTAGTTGGTAGCGTTTTATTACCTGGAACGGAAACGTGAATAGAGGTAATTTCTTCTACGTTTCCTTTCAGAGCTTAACCAACCTGTTGAATGGTAAAAGGAATTTATTCGTCTAATGTCACAGTTTGATAAGGCTGCTAAGTCCTGAAGCATCGAACTGCACAGTGAAATCATCCTTTTCGCACAGTAAGCGGGACATGTGCAGGGGATGTGTTCTAACATTAACCATTATTTTTTGAAATTTCCTAAAACTAAAAATTTTTAGTGGAAAGAGGACATTCCCACCTTTGATTTTATTTAGCTCATTTTACTTTTACTTTATTTTTTTCATTAAAAATCAAAAATAATTTTATTTTACTAAAAACTTTAATTTTGAACTATGGATACTCACAAGCTAAAGAAATTTTTGGTAATATTCCAAAGTATAAGATAATCAAATTAAATGACGGACACAACAGTGACTACAGTGTGGAATTGTGAATGTCAATGTTAGTTCAACAAAATAATGTGAGCGATCACACCATATATATAAAGAGGCAATGAGGACATCCTACTTTTTTGAAGTTTGTTAAAAAGTTCATAATACTAAAGTAGAACAGAATAGCCAAACATATTTTGTACCACCACTTACTTATTTCATTACCGTTCAAACAATTTTGAAAACCACACAGAAATTCGAAGAGTTTTTCTTTCAATTCGAGTTATTCCCTCTGAATTCTATATTAGCGTCGCATTCAGATATGCATATCAAATATCTAAGCATGGCTTCATAGGATTTCACACAGTTTGTAACTGCCTAACTTGATAGATGCCACAATTCTACCATATCTCGATTTTAATTTCTCCTGCTCTATACACTATACCCAAGAGTTATTTCGAAATGCAATTAAACTTGGATATTTAAAAATTTTTAAATAATATTTATATTCCTTATTTTCTATGATTTCTCACTAAATATAATAAGAGTTAACAAATAATTATAATGCAAGATTTTCATCAATAAATTATAATAAATTTTTTTTCTATCCACAATGCCAAATATCAATTCATATTGAGAGCGTAAAGAAAAATGTCAGTAAAATTTACATTAAAATATCTAGAAAAAGAAAATCTGGTCAATGGGCGTATATTATTCGAATGAAATATTAGAAAATTAATGGAAAAGTGCGTGCGTTGTTAAAATATGAAGTAAAAAGTGAAGAGAAAGCAAAACACACCGTAGAAAGATAGTTAACGCCTTTAATGGTTGCACGCATACTGCCCTATAAAAATAATACACCCAACAAACACAACGTCAAATGTCAACAATATGATGATGTCATTATTCTCGTTTAAATTTAGACAGAATTTTTATTTGGTCTAATGAACCTCTGGAATTTTTGAGTTTATATAAAAATATTTTATTTTTATTTAACGCATGTCAAAGTGAATACGAATTTAAAAAGATTTTTTGTTGATAAACTTGTTTTCTTCTTAATTTTATGAAATACTTTTTAATATCACATTAAACCGAAAATAAATTGAGAGTAATTACTTCTTACAGCCTTTTTTTTATTTAATTAAGTGTTATAAAAAATAATTTTAGTAGTAAGTAAGAAGTTATTTGCAATTTCGCTATGTTAATTTCGGAACTAAAGCTAAGCTAGTAAAAATCATAATCACAGAGCCAATCCCTCACTTCAGAACCGACTTATACTTGCGAAATACAGTACACGGAATCTATCCACACATGTTATCTTGAAAAAGCCACAATTATAAAATCCAACAGATATACTAAGTATTTACACATACATATCTGTAAATATATCGAGATTGTTGCACTAACTATGTTTTATAGACTTTAATGTCGTGTATGGTGGCTCTATCCATAAAAATCAGGAAATTTTTTAATAATTTTTATTAATGTTTATATATCGACCTCAAGGTTAACTAGTGTGAAAAGGAATTAAATGAATTTTGATTTCAGTATTATCGCACATTCGTTTATAAATATCAAACTCCAAGTCATTTATTTTAATGTTCAGTTATTGTTATTATATTTAACCCTTAACTGCGGAGTAATATTTTTGGGCATACATTCTGACGTGGTTGTAAATTTGACTCCTTATTGATCATTCGATCTAGATAATTTTTTTTAAATTTAAAAGACAAAGTTCTTAATTCAGAAGCAAATAAACTATTGATAAAAAAGTTTTACTAACTTCAATAAAACGGGAATTTTTTTTGCATGTATTACATTTGTTTAACCCGAAAAGATGAATTGAAAGAAAAAATATGATTTTAAAATTAGTCAAAAACTTAAGTGCAATTAATATCCAAAGGTATTTAGCTCTATATAAAATAAAAGAGATAAAAGAAGGAATATACGGGTATCTGGTAGCGAATTTTTATTTCAATCTTAAGTAAAAAATGTAATAATTGACACAAAGTTTTATTGAGAGCATTGAACGATAGAATGGAAATGCGGATGTCTTCCGTCAAGTTGAACACACTATTCAAAACGGAGCGTTGTATTCTGCGCTCCACGCTGCAGTAAACTTGGTTGACTTGAGCTAATTTCTCGACGAATATTTTCCTTTAAAGCCACAAGAGATTAGGGATTGTCATTATAAACCCTCCCTTTGAGGTAGCCCCATAAAATAATCCATGGGAGTTAGATCGGGCGACCTCGGTGGCAATGGGATTTCCCTATTGAAACAACATGTGTGAAGAGTACGATGGATGAGTTCGCAGGTTTGGCAAAATGAATTCCGTAATCATGCGTTGATAATTTTTACCGTTGAAATTCGTCGCCTGTCCTCGAGAATTTAAAAAAAAATGGTTCAATTATCTCATGCGTGGATAAAGCACACCAAACAGTTACCCTGGGGCAATGCAATGATTTTTGAAGTTTCAATCAAGGGTTGCGGGTTCTTGAAGACCAGTAACGGCAGTTTTTCGGTCCAAAAAATGGGTTTTTCTTTCAGTTCTTGAACGACTTGAATTTTAAAAGGATGTAACTTCAGATCCTTTTTTAAAATTGCATGAATAATCGCTCGTGCAAGTCCCAGTGAGGCTGCTCTTTTCCATATTGAAAGTCGCGGATTTTCACATAAACTCTCCAGGTATGAGCTTCTTTTTGCACATCCCCGATGCATTAAATTCATATCTTTTTTATATATGTAATTATATGAATTTAGTAAAGTGCAACTGGGACTTACACACGAAAGGTTCCGTACGGACACTGCATATTACATATAAGAACTTTAGCATAATCAAATATCTTACTTGATATAGACATTTAAAAAAAATTAAGTACCCGCAAACTTTTTTTCAGTTTTTTTTGGCGAGTTTTCTAGTTTTGGCGGTTTTTCTTATCTTTGGAGCTTTTTTTGCTTTGGGGATATTTTCTGTTTTGGGGATTTTTTAATTTTGGTTTTTTTTTATTTTGGTGATTTTTTTCGGTTTTTGGAAATTTTTGTTATGTTTTGTCCCGTTTTCTTAGTTTTGGTGTGTTTATTTGGTTTTTGGCATCTTTTTCGGTTTTGGTGTTTCTATTAGTTTTCGCTTTCTTTCGGCGATTTAGCTAAGTGTTAGAGATTTTTTTAGTTCTGCGCTTTTTTCCGTTTTGGCAATTTTTTTAGGTTTTCATCGACTATTTTAGGTTTGGCGATTTTTAGTTGTGTGATTTTTTAGTCTTAGCGTTGCCTCTTACGGTTTTCAAGATACAGCAAGTTGTCGAAATTACATTAACTGATAGAATACCCTTTAATTTTGATATTTTTATATATTTTAGTGTTAATTGTTGTAGTTTGTATACAATAACTCTGCAAATTTCAAATGTCTATACATTGAGAGCCTATATGCAAAATATGTCATCTCAAATTCGGTCAAAATAATTTTCTCATGCAATATTCATCTGTAATATAAATTTCAAATAAAAAAAATATCTTTTTCCCATTTTGTATAACTTTTTTTATTCTGCTATCTCAAAATATAATTTTTTTGGTGAAAATAAAAGCTAATAACTCGCAAGTTTGCAATACTTTTGAAAAATAATTAATTTACTATAAATCTACCTTACATATATCTCATAGAATTTGGCATGCTGAACACGAATCCAGTAAGGATTTTGATATGGTATGGCTAACTTTTGAGATATGGTCACTTTTAAGATATTAGTACAACATACATTTTTGCCGATAAATGGGGGATTGTTTCCAAAAGCAATGTAAATATTAAAAAAATGTACTACTTTATACTTAATTAATTAATGCTTAAACTTTTGAGCTTTTATGGTAAGGGGGAAGTATCCCTCTCCGAAAGGCCTATGTCAAAATTTTTTTTTGCTAATTTAATTTTTAATCTAATTTTTATATCTAGCTTCATTCGGTCAATTACTGCTAATATACCACCATTTTCTTGACATTTGTAAATTTCGCTCAATTTTGCTAACTAAAACTTGAAATTTCTCTTGATCGGACTTAGCGTTACATTCCCCTACTATTTGGAATAACTCTAATCTTGTATACCATTTTTCCAATTTATTCTCGAATCTTCAAAAGGAATCTGATAACAATTTTATACAATAACCACAATATATAGTAAAAAAATTTACATATATTTTGCTCCATCACATGACGTCATTTATAAAAGAGCTGCACAGGTAAGTAAAGCCGCTTTAGAGGTGGGTGAAATTTAGTGTTTCGCACATTCCTTTTTTTTACACAGGTAATAACAATGTTTGGTGTAATGATTTAAATAAAAAACATCTACGTACAAGTATTAAAAAGCAAAACATTTTATGATGACTGTTTATGTCAAGATAAACATGACAGTTGTCCTGATATAAACCATATTAGAAGATATATTTGAAAACTGAATTCTATTAAAATGTCTTATACTAGAATGCCTAAATTCTTATCTGTCAAATGCAAGCATGGTTTCGAACAATTTCCTTTTTTTATCTCTCTCTTGAATTTAATCTGGTAGCTGTAAGACTTGTTACTCTGCTTGTTCCTCAATAAAACGAAATCCAAAAGTTGTAAATTTCTGATATTGTTTTTTTTTCTGAATGATTGTTTCTGCTGGATATTTTACATTTAAGAGGAGTTTGGAAAACATTTTTTTCGAGAGCAACATTTGGTCCTTCGAACCGGATTACGAGTGAAATAATTAAAAAAAAATTTGCTGAGAAGAACTTCATACATATAACAGAGTATCCAACATTTAAGGTATCAACAGGTTAGTTTGTTATTCTTGCCTTTATTGATGTAAAAGCATTTCGTCGAACAAGTAAAGCGAACGGTAAAGAATAGCAAAATTAAAAATTTAATAAAAATTAAGAAAAACCAAATGGAGAAATAGCTACAAAAAAAAATTTTTTTAATGACGCTCTAATAAAGTGAGCAACAAAAAAAAAAAAAAAACTTGAACAGGTGGAACCTTAGAGTTAAGAAAGGTTAAGTGTTTCCGAAAGGACAGAAAAGTCCATCAAGAATTCAGCCTGCTACTTAATTTATTACCTACGGGGTGAGTGCCATTAATTTTATACTTAACCAAAAGGTACTATACAAAACATAAAAATAGTTCAGGAAAAGGCTAAATTTCCATTTGATGATCATATTCAAAGTCCACAGAAATCATCTTACATATAATATATAAACGTACATTGGTGCAGATATCGATAACTTCAACCGCAATTTGATCAAACAGGTTCGATCAGTTGATCTTTTCCATATTTCATGATAAAACGGCACATATGTACATATATACATATGTACATATGATTCCAGTCGACAACGGTATACATACATACATATATGCACGTACTTACATATTTATGTATGTAGTAAAAGCAAATACATAATCCCTTACATATAAACAATTTTAGCTCGTATGTTTTCCTCATATTTCATATGTACATAAGTAACTCACATGTATGTATGTTTGTACATACATAGTCACAAACGATAAACATACTTACATATATAGTACATATATATGCAGATACATACATAATTACGTATGTACATATTTGTAATTTCTATTCTAATATTCGTACTTTACATATTAAAAAAAAAAAACCAAACAGGTGTTAAGGATTAACATAAGACACAATAAATGTAACAGTACTCGTATAATGTATAGATGGCTACAACAGTAGATGAGTGAACCGCATTTCATATTTAATTAAAAAAAAAAAAAAAAAAAAAAATATGTAATTAAAGCACTCTACATTAAACAAAAAATTTTATCCCACTCTTCATTATTATTTATAAACTCCTAAGTCTCATGTTGCACAATCCACACTGTAAATTATAATAAAGAGAGTTTATATTGGGATTGTCGATTTCGAGATAATTCGAATTTATTTGACAACTTCAATTTTTTTTGTAAGTGATAAAATCAAAATACTTATTACATTGGTTTTGTTTATTATTGATAATCCAGGTCAACTCGCCTTTTTTTATAATCTGAGGAATTGTTTGCAAATCAAATTTCCCATTGTACGAATATTTTGTTTTTATATTTACAACTTTCGCGAATTAACTCTTTAGTGTTACTGCAACAATTGGTAGTTATTATTATTAAATCCCATATCAAAATGTCACTAGACGAGTTTATCCGTTTAAGTGACCGCGTAACCGAATTCGAAGCCGATTTGAATGATAATACATATCCTGTTAATACTATTCATGCAATCGAATTGCACAGAACTGAAATGAAAGCAAAATGGGCTGAAGTCAAAATTGCTTATGAAAAATGTCTTCTTGAACTTAAGATAGAAAATGCTCCGTTTTATTCCAAAGAGAAAGCGGGTTCTTCAAAACCAGCCAATTTAGAAACCATTAACCTAAAGTACAAAAGTACGTACATCACTTATTGTAATGGTCTGTCTAAATTGTCCGAACTATACGATATTCGCCAAAGGGAATCTATTCCTTCTCCCCATAATGAACTCAATTCTACTGAGAGCAGTGCGTCAACTAGCAAGGATTCACATGCTCTGTCACTCCCTCCTTGCGATATAGAGGTTTTTACTGGCGACTATTTATTGTGGCCAACTTTTAGAGACTTGTTCACTGCCCTTTATATAAATAATTCCAAACTAAGCCCAATTGAAAAGCTACTACATCTACTTAAGAAAACCAAGGGTGAACCTAAAGACATTGCTCAGAAAAGTCCACTGACAAATCAGGGTTTTGATGTAGCATGGGCAAGCTTATGCACTAGGTATGAGAATCGTAGGGTTCTTATCAATGGCCAGCTAAAAATATTGCTTAATCTTCCCCATGTGTCTTCGGAGTCTGGAATTATAATAAAACAGTTGCAAAGAGATATAAATTCTTGCATTTCAACTCTTAAAATGTACGAAATTGACGTGGAAAGCTGGGATCCTATCTTAGTGTTCTTATGCACAAACCGACTACCTAATTTAACGCTCAGCTTATGGGAGCAAAGTCTTACTGACAAGACCTCCTTACAGAAATGGAGTACATTAGATGACTTTCTAACAGACCGGTATAGAACCTTGGAAGCAATTTCAGAAAATCGAAGCGTCAGTAAAGCCAAATCAACAGACTCTAAATCGAAAGCCCCAACGAGCTCTATAAAGATGAATACTTTTCAGTCAACTGTAACAGAAGGAAAATGTCCCTTGTGCCCCAGACCCGAGGCTCATACTATTAGAAAGTGTCCTAAATTTTTGGAAATGGATAATAATCGAAGATTTTCTGAAATAAAAAAGTTGAAACTGTGTCTTAATTGCTTTTCTAAAACCCATGGGGTGAAAAATTGTAAAAGCAAACACAGTTGTTATCGCTGCAATAAACGTCATAACACTTTGCTTCATAAGGAACAAGACAATTCACGTTCTCTATTACAATTGCCTAGTACCTCCACTAGTTCTTCTTTGAATCCCGACTCAGCTACCTTTTCGAGTAGCCCAACCGTTAGTAATAGACAGTCCACTAATAATACGGGAGCTGATGTTGTTCAGTCATATTTTTCGTCTAGTTCCATGGGGGTTTTGCTAGGCACAGCGATAGTTGATGTTGGTCACATGGACACAAAATATAAGGTTAGAGCTCTTGTTGATTCTGGGTCTGAAGGAACATTTATATCTGAGCGTATAGCTAAGCTGTTGAAACTACCATGCAGCCAAACTAACGCTCAAATTTCTGGTTTAAACGACACGATTTCTGCAACAATAGATAAGGAATGCGCCTTTACCCTTGGATCTCCGATTAAAAGCGATGTTAAGCTGTCAGTAAACGCATTAGTTGTTCCCCATTTAGCCAGAAATCTTCCTACTCAACGAATTCCGGTCTCTTATTTTTCAGAACTTCCACCAATTCAACTTGCAGATCCTCATTTTTTCAGAAGTTCCAAAATTGACTTATTGATAGGTGGTGATTTATTCCCGTCTATATTGCTTCCTGGGGTGAAAACTAATGTATGCAAATCCTTATTAGCACAAGAAACCATCTTCGGGTGGATTCTCACGGGTCCGATTTCATCGGATTCTTCCGCAAAAAATTCCTTAGTCGCTTCTTATATGTGCTGTTGTCGTGAATTGCCCTTGCACGCACAAATTTCGAAATTTTGGGAGGTGGAGAATCTTCCACGGAAGAATTTTATGTCTCCATCAGACAAGTATTGCGAAGAAATGTATGCTGCCACAACTAAAAGAGATGACACTGGAAGATACATTGTGTCATTACCAGTTAAAGAAGAGTACAAACAACAGTTAAAGTTGGGTGACTCAAGAATTAGTTCAATGGCTCAATTTTTTAGAAACGAAGCCAGATTATTAAAATCCCCAACATTAAAAAAGGAATATGATCAGGTCATGGAAGAATACCTTTCTTTGGGACATATGTCAAAACTTTTTACTCGTGACCTTGCCAAGTCTGCACTAAGTTACTATTTACCGCACCATGCGGTGATAAAACCCGAAAGTACGACGACGAAAGTTCGGGTCGTTTTTAATGCTTCCTCCCGATCTTCCATGGGACTAAGTCTAAATGATATTTTACACGCTGGTCCAGTTCTTCAAACCGATTTAACACTTTTAATCCTAAAGTGGCGCTTCTTCCAATATGTATTTAATGCCGATATTAAAAAAATGTACAGACAGATATGGGTTAATCCAGAGTATACTCAATTTCAGAGAATTCTTTTTCGAAAGGAGCCCAATGAGTTAATCCAAGATTTTGAATTAAAAACTGTTACGTTTGGGGTAAATTGTGCCCCATATCTGGCTATACGCACAATCATTCAACTAGCGGAAGACATTAAAGAAATGTATCCTCTTGCCAGCAAAATTCTGAAGAGCTCAATGTATGTGGACGATGTGCTAGCTGGATCTCATTCTATTTCCCATGCAATAACGGCTAGAAAAGAACTTGTGTTAGCACTTAAATCAGCTGGATTTTCTTTGAGAAAATGGGCTGCCAACTCGAAAGAAGTTCTAGCAGACATTCCTAATGAGCATTTGCTCCATGAAGAATTCCTCAATTTCGAGCACAATAGCAGCGCAAAAACATTGGGGATACGATGGAACGCCAGCACAGATTCGTTTTATTTTGATGCTAAGCAGCTCCCTGAGTCATCCAAATATACCAAAAGAGAAGTGTTTTCACATATTGCCAGGCTATTTGATCCTGCAGGATGGCTGGCTCCAGTCGTAGTATTAGCAAAAATTTTGATGCAGAGAATATGGATTGAAGGCACGAATTGGGATGAAGTGATTTCTCCTGAGTCAATGTCCCTATGGAAGACCTTTCAATCCAACTACAGATTAATAAATGATATTCGTATTCCACGTTGGATTAATTTTACTCCACAAGCTGAAGTTCAGTTCCATGGATTCTGCGATGCATCTGAGAAAGCATACGCAGCAGCTTTGTATATTCGAATTGTTCAAGATAAGGCAGTATATTCTCATTTGATTACTTCTAAAACTAGGGTAGCACCTATCCAAACACTATCCACACCTCGCCTTGAGCTTTGCGGTGCATTGCTTTTAGCGGAAATGATTGATAATTTGATTAATAAATTTGATGTTCCAAAGTATTCGCTGTTTTGCTGGACAGATTCCTCCATTGTGCTATCCTGGCTGGCAAAGCCTCCGTCTTCTTGGTCAACATTTGTTGCAAATAGAATTTCTAAAATTATTCAAATAGTCAACCCTTGTAATTGGCATCACGTTAGTTCTGAAAATAACCCCGCAGACCTCGCAAGTCGTGGTCGTCCGCCACAGGATATTGTCAACAACAATCTGTGGTGGCATGGGCCCAAGTGGCTTCAATACTCTGAATTGACTGTATCTGGTTCTACTGCTCATATCACGGAAACAAATTTAGAAAAAAAGCCGTTAAAAGTTCATTTTGCTTATTTTAAAAACTTTGATGATATCTTAGAAAGATTTTCATCCTATTCGAGGGCAATGCGAGTAATCGCCTACGTTTATAGATCTATCATACGCATCCACGATATCGTTTAAGCTTCAGTAGGACCTCAATGATTTTAACCAGGTCAGAAATTAAGTCTGTTCGTGACAGATTAATATCTACCAGCCAAAAAGCTTGGTATCCAAATGAATACCAATCCTTATCATCTAGAAGTACAGTATCTGTTTCCAGTTCTATTTTAAACTTAAATCCTTTTTTAGACCCCGAAGGTATAATAAGGTCATGCGGTAGGATTGAAGCTGCTCCAGGGCTGTCCTATGATGAGAGACATCCTATAATACTTCCCTACGGGTGCCAATATACCAGGCTGTTAGTGCAATTTGTTCATTCCATAACCATTCATGGTGGAAACCAGCTAGTCCTTCGAATTATTCGCTCACAGTATTGGATTCCCAAAGTCAAAAATTTGATCAAGGCCACGATTAACAAATGTAAGCCTTGTATTATTTATAAGAAAAGATGCCAGAAACAACTTATGTCCGCTTTACCTCCCGAGAGAACTGATATATCCCGTCCATTTACCCACACAGGGTTGGACTTTGCAGGCCCTTTTGACATCAAGCACTATGCCGGTCGAAATTGTAAGATTACAAAAGGTTACGTGTGTATTTTCGTATGCTTTTCTACAAAGGCTATACATCTAGAAGCAACATCCGACCTAACAACTCCTGCTTTTCTAGCTGCGTTTAACCGCTTCATATCGCGTCGTGGCTGTCCATTACACCTGCACTCAGACAACGGAAAAAATTTTATTGGCGCCTCCAAAATTATGGCCAAGGAATTTATGCAGACGTCGCATAAGGCGGTAATGGCTAACTATGCCCATCAAAACATCACTTGGCACTTTATTCCGCCAGGTGCCCCCCATATGGGGGGCTTATGGGAAGCAGGTGTGAAAAGCTTCAAATCCCACTTTCGCAAAATCTCTGGTAGTTCAAGGTATACGTTTGAGGAATTTTCTACCTTACTAACAAGAATTGAAGCTTGTTTAAATTCACGCCCAATATCTTTCATGTCCCAGAATCCGTCCGATCTTACCGCGCTAACTCCTGGTCATTTCCTTATAGGTACCCCAATATTAGTTCCGATAGACCCATCGATAGGTGAGTCATCTGTATCCTTGCTGAATCGTTGGCAAAAATTAAAGTTGGTATATCATAACTTTTGTATTCGTTGGAAGAATGAATACTTAAAAGAGATGCAAAAGCGTACCAAGTGGCAAAAACCAGAAGAAAATCTTAAAGAGAATTCTCTGGTGGTAATAACAGATGAAAACTTGCCTCCAAACTCCTGGAGACTGGGCAGGATTACAAAAGTTTACACAGGATCTGATAGTAGAGTGCGTGTAGCTGATATTTATACACAAAGGGGAATTATAACTAGACCTATAACTAAATTAATTGTTTTGCCTGCAGAATAAGATATCCGCAGTTGTTCTTGACTACACACAAATACACATTATTTTTACTACTTTTCAGTTATAATGCCTAACAGATCGTCCACTAAGTCCAACAACAAATCAACTCACCGCCGCAGCCATACATCAAGGATGCCAATGCAGTACCATTCATTTGCATGCAAACTTTGCTATCGTCCGCATGCCTTAAGAACATGTCCAAAGTTCTTGTCAATGAATGTTACAGAACGCCTTCGAGTAGTCCAAACTCATAAATATTGCATAAATTGTCTTGCTCACGACCATTCTAAGGGGACATGTTTTACTCAACATGGTTGCAAAAAGTGCAAAAAATTTCATCATACCTTGATTCACATGAGCACTCGCTTGATAGGGCAAACTCCAGCATCATCGCGTTCCAAACCATTATCCCCACAACCTACAACGTCAAAAGGGATTCACTTTAAGGAACCCATAACAAAGAACATAACCTCTTCAAAAGGGTCATCACTCACAGCACTTCTACGGCATAGTAGTGTCATTCTGCTTCCAACTGTGCTTGTTAAAATCGGCACAATTAAGTCACATGCACGTTGTCTTTTAGATTCTGGGTCATCGATAAGTAGAATATCCAAGAAGTTTGTTGAAAAATTGAAATTATTGACTTTGACACACCAGGAAGAGACTGTTTGTCCATTGACCTTAAAATCCAGGTTCGACTCTAAGTCAAAAATTGAAGGAACCTTTCGGGTTGATAATCGTCTTACCCTTAACACTCCCTCACAGTCATTGCCAGAATCTTTCCGACAACATTTCTGTGATTTATTCCTTGCGGATCTTAAATTCTACGAGACCTCTGGAATCGATATAGTTATTGGGGTTGATCTTTACCCAAAAGTAATATGCGAAGGCGTTATTTCCAGGACTGGATTACCCACAGCTCAAAGCACAATCTTCGGATGGATCATTTATGGCTCTTGTCCACTTTAAATTTATACAAAGGACTACTATTTATCGAATGCTTTTTAAACGCAGAAAGTAAGCCCAATTATTATTACTTACTAATTTTATTAATATTATGAATTTTTAAATTTATATCTTATCTATGTATGTATTTAATAAAATACTGTAAAAACCCTTCAATATCATCTTAAAACGTTATGAATTCGAACTATAAACTGTTATTAACTTTTTTGAATTACTAAACCTGCTGCTTGATGGATCAGTCTTGTGTCCTTATTGCAAATATACTGCAAGGCGGGCGGCAATGTTTATGTCAAGATAAACATGACAGTTGTCCTGATATAAACCATATTAGAAGATATATTTGAAAACTGAATTCTATTAAAATGTCTTATACTAGAATGCCTAAATTCTTATCTGTCAAATGCAAGCATGGTTTCGAACAATTTCCTTTTTTTATCTCTCTCTTGAATTTAATCTGGTAGCTGTAAGACTTGTTACTCTGCTTGTTCCTCAATAAAACGAAATCCAAAAGTTGTAAATTTCTGATATTGTTTTTTTTTCTGAATGATTGTTTCTGCTGGATATTTTACATTTAAGAGGAGTTTGGAAAACATTTTTTTCGAGAGCAACAATGACAAAAAGTTTTTTACTCAGTTAGGCAATTCCCAGGCGACGGACTTGACTTGGTACCCTTTTAGTTGAGCAAAAAACAAGAAACGAATGGAAAGATCCAACATATATCTTTAGTGTTTTAAAGCACTGAAGGAAGAGTATATTGAAAAAAAATTTTGGGCGATATCAATAATATAATAAAAAAAATATAAGCAAGTGTCAGCGAGAAACGGACGCGGCAAAAATAGAAGTTATTTCCTTGCACTTATAGAAATATGTAACATAAATCAGAAGAATTTTTTTTTGTGAATGTGAAAATGTCACGACACAGGAGCTAGGAAGTGATTTTCGTAACAAACATATTCGACACTATTACAGTTATAAATTTATTTTTGTTTTGATTGCTTTGTAATTTAAACCAGAGTAGGAAAATAAACGATACAAATTTTGTGATCTTGTTTTATTTCGATATTTGAAGTGAGTGAAACAAACCAAAAAAAAGCAATGAAAAGGATTGCTCAATTTGTTTTGTACTGTTTTGCACATGACCACAAACCAGAAAATACAGCTGATTGGCTAACAGCCGCCGCCGGGCACAATCAATACATTAATTTAATAGTACGCCGCTAGAAAAGAAAATAATGGGAATTAAATGAAAACGTTTTGAAATATTTGCGACGAATTCGACATCATATAATATAATTTTTTTGCATTGTTATTTAATACCTTAGCAGCATAGCTATAACCGGGTGTCCTAAGGCACCTCTCTTCTCTTTTTTACAAGAGAACTAAGCGCAGTTGCTTTGCTAATATTGATAAGAACTTTAATTTAAAATAAATTGAACAACAAGAAATGCTTATTTAATGCTGCAAATATTGATAAATATTGATTTTATGCGACGGACGCTAAATTAAGGCATAAGTAAAAGCCAACTCAAAATACTTCCTTTATTAGAAATCCATTCTCCTTATTTTGTGCTTATGCGTAGGGTTCTTGTTAGTATACAATTTGTTAATTACAAAAAAAATAATAATACCCATTACTTAAAACAATAGCTAAAAAATGCTCAGCAAATTTTTTTACAGTCGAATATTTCTGTCAAAAAATTTCAAAAATTAACTAAAGTATATACCTTTCAGCTTCATTATTAAAAACAAAACAAAAATTTTTGAACAAAAAACTTTTTTGTTTATCGTTTTCTGGAATTACCCATATGCAACCAAATATATTATTAAACATATTGACGCGAAGCAATGCAAGCCTCACGACAAAAGCGTGGAGTGTTCTATGGACTATATTTCTCAGGTACTTGTCTATATATCTGGTCACGATACTTCATTTTTGTCTTATTCTACAAACTGACGGCAAGTACAATTTTTAGTTTTAAAACCAATTTGTTTGCTGGGTATTTAATAAATACATTCTTAGTTCTTGTTCTTAAAGGAAAAGGATGTATGAATATGGAATGAATGCTACGTAGATACATATATTATTCGCTATTATGATGTGGCAACACATTAAAGAAATGATTCGCTTTACTAACTAAATGGGTCTGTAAGCATTAAGGTGGTCACAAAACAAGAGCTCATCTAGGAAGAATGTATTAAATAAATATTTACATATATACATAAAATAAATATCTTAAAATCGAAACCAGAATTGTGTTCTTTTGATAGAAAACATCAAATTAAATAGTGAAAACACCAGAAAACTCCACAATAGTTGCCTGTACGAGTATCCATTCCCTATTAAAGGACGCAAATATGTTCATGTAAGTAAAATTTATTAAAAAATTGTTACTTAAGTTGTGTCAGTTCCCATATTTCGATATTGTCTGATTGATATTAAACATATGCAATCAAATATATTATTAAACATAGTGACGAGTTTTAAGCGGGAAGTGTTTCGATCCAAAAACAAACAAAATACTTTTAATAACCCCCTAATGAAACGCTCAATGACACACATACACATATGCAGATACACATTTTTTTTTTTGAATTAAGCAACTACAACAACTTTAACATACACAACACATGGTACTCGTGCATATTGACTTCCGGTGCGTGTTCGTAAATAACAAACATACATACATACATGCATACATACATATTTTTTGGGTGCTTTTCCAAGCGTGTTTGTATGTAGTACATACTTCACTCAATACAAACCAGATGGGCGCTATTTGAAGGATCCTTTTGCACTCACTAAACTTGAAAGAAATTGAAACGCAATAGCGAAGCAAATTTTTGTTTTAACAGTAGGGGGAGTGAAACCATATCAATGTAAAGCAAACAATATTGAAAGGAAACGTCCCTTAGCAAGAAAAAAAGTCAGTTATCTAGTAAAAAAAATTCATAAAATGTTAAAATATAAATAAATTCCTTTGTATGCCCTTATCAGTATGATTTGTGATTTTGGGTGTCGTCGATTGTGTGCCACCAGTTTTTTCCTTTTCCTCTGGCTGTTCCCATACTTAACTACAATTTTCACAACGTTAGTGTACGTTGGAATTTTACATTAGTGTTGTTTCCAATAAGTAGGCATCATTTCAAAGAAAAAAATAATAAAAAATGGGGTTTGGCTGGGGGAAAGTCTATTGCTATTTTGCACATACTTTAACACCCACTTTATACGAACTTAAAAGAATTCATATATACATACATACATATACAAGTATAAACTATCAGTAGGTAAAAAATTATTTCTAAATAAAAAATAAATTAAAGATATTTTTACAAACCTAACATAGGCTCCTCTTTAAATCTTCCTGCTTACTATTAGGCAGAGTTTAACGAATATTTTTAACCCATATTTTGCATTGACATTTCCTATACTGGGTGCTCGAGCACCCCGGTTTTTCATTTGTAATATTTTCATATTATAAAACTAATTTTTTTTTAATAGTAATTTATTTATTGATTGGTTATGGAGGAAATTTAAATAAAAAATTAGCGATATATGCTTTAGACACATTTGCCATTTTGACTTACTTTTTCTGTCTTTCGAGTACGGACAGAATCTACAATGCCCTTATTGTATGGCACTAGGCACTACCCTATCAGGAGCATCTGGCGTTTTCAAAATATAATTTATCATTTCGCGAATGTTTCTAGTCAAAGTGGGCCAATTTTTACGCTGTTCCAAATAAGGTTTTATGAGCTGTAAAGCTAATGGCTTCCTTTTAAGCTCAACAATATCACTGAGTTGTTGTCAACGCTATTTAGTAACCCGTAGAGAAGCCGCTCAATCATATCATCTTTCAAATTTCTACTCGAACCAGCTTCTATTTTTTATTGTTCACAACAAGTAAATGTACTTAATTACAAAAAAAAAAAAACAATATAATTACTTTGTTTACAGTTGGAAAATAGCAAATTACATTGCTTATAGTAAAAAATACACAGAGCGATAAAATCGAAAAATTAACGTCTTTACTACCCCTGCCTCTTAAGAATCCGCTTGACAAGTGTTTAAATGTGAAAGGTATGCGAATACATGAAAATAAATAAAAAGAAAATAACGCCCTTGCCAAAATTCAATGTATAACACGACTTTAAATATCTAGCAGGGTGCTATATAGATCACTCTGGGTAGGGTTTTGGGGTTAAGTGCATGTATTCATATTCTCTTTTAGTTGCTACTGATAAAATTTTAAAGAATAATTGCAATCAATTGCCAGTGAGTTAAATACTTGAGTGGCATAAAAATTATTGCTTCGTCTCAATTTCGAAAAAGGTAAATTTAAAGCTTCTTCAGCCGTTTATAAAGTGTCCACACCTGATGAATTTATATCATGATGAATGTCAAATTGATATCATGACGAAAATTCATCCCGTATAGACTCAACTTATTAATATTATGGCGGCGTTATGATATAATCAACAGAGCTCACGGTCTGATAAATTCAGCTTGATATCAAATGTAATTTTATGTGTTACTGTGCATTTAACGTTTATTTATTAAACAATTTTCGTTTAAAAAAGACGGAAAGAAAGAATTAAACAACACGCAAATTAGATATTTTTGGCAAGTATTTTTCAAATATTTGTTTGATTCATTCAGCAGGATATAAAATCATCAACGTCTGCACCTTTGTGTTGATATTAATGAAAAAGTAACAGTTCCTCTGCCGGCGTTATATTACGAATTCTATATAAATAAATATAAAATCGTCAGGTGTGCCCTTTCGGAATTTCAACTTTGCCTACTCACATATAAAAAAGTATCTATAGTATATACAAAATTAAAAAAGATTAAAACTACTACAACTAGTGTTGTGATAAATTTTCTATAAGGTCAATAGTTTAGGTGCACGGCTTGGCCAAAAGCTCACTTCCAAAATCTGCTTATAAATTTTGCGTTTGTACTTCCTTGCTTAATTTGAGTAGCGGAATGAAAAAAGAACCAAAATATGCTAAACAACTGAAACAGCAATTATTTGAGTTATTGCGACTTAAGCTGTACAAAAAAAGATACCTTGGAAGTGTGTCTTCCAAACATGTTCAAATATTGCTAAACTTATTCGACTGCATATAAATACATATGTACATAAATATATAAATGTGTAAAAAAGTATTTTAATATATATGTACATATGAATGTAGGAATGTATGAATGTATGAATGTACGTATGAATGTATAGATATATCTACAACGTCTAATATATATCAAAGCGGTATTTTGGTTGTTTTTCTTTTTAATTTTTTTTATCTTTTCGTTGGCCATGTTAAAAAAATGAAATAACCGACAAGCGTTTTATTTCGTACCCATATTCCACATTCATACTTCTATTTATGTTTTGCTTTTACCCAAACTCCAGATGTACTCGCCGTCACACTCATCAGCATCATCATAATCGCCGTCGAATTCGTAGTCGTCGTATGCGTATACAAATATAGATAGAGACAGAGTTTTTATTACTTTACTACATATTATGCATGTATACATGTAGATGTGAATACATATACATATGCATTTATGTATGTACATTTATTATTATAATGCGGATAAAGAGATACAATTTCATTGATATCGTCTAAAAGTCCAATATAGAAAGATTTATTGCTCGGCCAGTTACAGGGACTAAGAGAAAAAAGTAAATAAAATTATGAATAAGAAAAGATCAAGTATTTCTGATGATTAAGCCAGCCGCAACGAATCAAATACATCATACAAGTAAGCTTCTATGTTGCTTTGAAGTTCACTGATCTTATTCAAGGGTTTGATCCCTTGCGGGCTACATTCCAGAGCTTGTCTGGTGATATCATCATTTGGCTTTCTTAAGGTATGGTCTATCCATTTTCACATACGCTCTCTTATTTATGAGCTTATTGGTTTCCGATTATTGAGTTAATGATGCAGAATTAATCCTCAGTTGTTATGAAAAATTCATAAAATTATCTTGATTGCGCAACTCTTGAGAGCAAAATTAAATTTTGTTTTTCTATTAAGTTGTGTGTAAATTGAAAATTTTAAAATCGTTTTGTGGCAAACCCGATATGAATATATACATATACATACATATATAAGTTATAACGTTGTTTTAGTAAATGTGCGATATGTTATTACGCTAGGCCAGAATATCCTCATGATTCTTTGCAGGCACTTGTTTATGAATACCTGCAGTGGCTCTAGCTCAGTTAATGTCTCGTTCGATGTCTTACAACCGTAAAGGATGATTGACTTGATGTCCGTATTTTTCTGCCTTGAGATGAACTGAGAGCAACACACATTATCGAATACACCAAAACACCACATCCTTTCTTTATGCGTTGTAGTATATCCATTCTGGTTCCACCGTTGTCACTTATATTGCTGCCAAGGTGCATCTACGAAATGAAGGTGTTAAGTACTTTTCCAATGCTATAGTTATATCTGGGAACCCTTAATAGTATTGATGAAACTCAGCTTTGTCTTAGCGACATTTATTTTCAATCTTGCTCTAGCTGCATATGTGTGGACAGCATGTAAGTTTGTTGTCATATGTGCATGTTTGTGGGTTAGTATTCTAACATAATCGAGCCGAGGAGTCTTCCTTGCAAACAAAAGTGTATTTAAAAAAAAATATAAGGGAGACCACACAGATCTCGCTCAACTGAGCTTCGTGCAAGATTGTGCATGATACATTGCCGTTAAGTAAAGTGACGTTTTCCATGCAACCGCGTGTTCAACAATCACACGCAAGTGTTAAAATTTTTAAAAATTTATATATATGTGTAATAAAATATGTGTTTCTGTTTCACATAAAACTATTAGGCAAACATAACTGCATATCAATAAATTCATTTGTAAAAAAAAAATTCTAAGAAAAATATAATCTTCAGTTCTCAGCGAAAAAACTTGTCTTGATCACTTTCTTCATCATCCAAAAACTTCAGTTTGTGCAAACAAAATAAAAATATTTGTTGTGATCGCTGTTTAGGTAGGCAGACTCCGTGATGGCTGCCAGTTCGTGACGGATACTTTATTAAAATTCCAAGACGTAAGCTTTATATTTAAAGCTAAGTCTAGACGATTTGTTTAATCAGCATATTTATGATGAAAAATTTGTTACCAGAACCAACATATCGTTTAGACACAAAATTTTTTCCAGCACTCGTAAGCATATATGAAGGGCATTCGTTAACGTTGTCAACAACGCATATTCACGCGTTTAGCATATCGTGTAGACACCATATTTTTACTTTGTAACAAATTTACTATGTATGCTGACATATATGCGATTTGTTGAAAAGTGTAGGTAAGCTTTTCAGCATAGGCAAAATTGGATAGCACATAGCGTTGTCATTTCAACCCTATTCATGTATGAGCAGTACTGGCTGATTTGCCATATTTTCTCTAAAATTTGGCAATTTACCGTATAAACTCGTAATCGCGTTTCGCGCTAGATTTAGCGCGTTTTAACTATGCCAAGCGCGTTTTTTTGTCTTATCGCGTTTACTAAAAAAAGCGCTAAATTAGCGCGTTTTGAATAAAGATACTCACTTCAGTTCAATATTTTTTTTTTTACTTTTTTTTGCATAAATTTAACAATTTTCTAGTATTCAAAACTCATAATATTTTTTAAATTGGTTAATGATTCAGCTGTCGCAAATAAAATTCCTTTGACTGTGGTTAGAATTAAAAACACATTTTAATACTCTAAATGGAAATCATTTTGAAATTTCACAACCAAAAAAATTTATATTACTTATTAAGCATCTATTCTAGTTGAAGTACAAAAAGCATTTGAATTGCAAAACTATTCGACAATTTACATATATACATAAGTTGTCAAATAAAATTAAAATAAAAACAAAGGATTTCGATTATTTATTTTTCGATTTATTATTTTATTTTTTGTTTGTTTTGCATTTACGTGAAAAAACATCATCGAATCAGGGAACTTGCCTGAGTTAAATTCATTCATTTTAATGGATATCAAAGTAAATATTTCAACTCTCGCACAAACACATGATCTCTAATTATAAGCTAATGTAAAAATTGTGCATGTTTCACATAAATCGAACCAATGCGTCATCAGTTGAACCGATAATTCAACACATGATTTATCATGTTTTTTTCTGGGTTAATTTAAAACAACAAAATTATTACTTTTGTTGTCCTCACACACATTTAGTTTCAATAAATTTAGAAAATTTTTTGTCCCTCCCGAAAAATTAAAAAAAAGGACTAAGCATATTTGGAGACTAAGCCACTAAAAGCGATAATTGATACAAATTAGTAATAAAGAAGTATAATTGTCAAATTTGTTTTACATTTAAGCAAATGCTCACACGACTTAACATATACATATATATCAGCATACGAAATTCAACATATGGTATAGACACAAAAATTTTATGCTAACTTATATGTTATATTATAATTTGCTGACACATGTTGATTTTAAAAAATGTGGTGCATATGGTCTAGACTTAGCTTAAGATAGTTCTACTAAAAAAAAGTCGATAAGGGTTAAATACAGACTGTGTTGATGTTAATTTTTATATGGGAATTTCCACGGAAAGGTAAAGTGGCATCGAAAATTATTTTGCTTATAAATAATGATTTTTTCTTAAAGTTAAAATTTGTACTCGTATAGTGTAATATTTGTATTTTCAAATTGTCTCGTTTCTCATTATGACACAAATGGTCTGAAAATTTATAATGTGTTGTTTCTTGCTTTAAATTACTTTTAGCGACATTCCTCTTTGGAATTATAGAATAGAATTATTTATCTGCCTGTACAAATCTTATGAAATCTTTCTATCCAACACAAGTTCAAACCAAAAAACTAAAATAGAACAAACGAAGCTCGATTAACGCTACGCTTTTCGTTTTATTTTCTCCAGGTTCTAATGTTGCGTTCTAGTATTTATGAGTTTTTGATAATAATTTAAAATTAAGAACCGCTAAAATGGCATACACATTAATAAATAAGATTTGATTATTTTACGCACTTTAGATTTCTATTGTGATTACTAAAAACTAATATATATCTTTGAATATCTGTAAAATATGAAATTTTGCAAAGTTAATGCATTTTTAACTTGAAATAACCTTTACTACAAACGTGCCAGGGAAATATGTCCCGTTCTAAATGCCCCTTACTAAATCATACTAAAGCATGTTAAAAAGAAGGAACACAAACATTTCAACAAGACAATTATCAATATAAACCCGCATTATTCCAAGTTTATATATATTATATTATTTTCTGTAATTCCTAGAAGGAACATAGGGCCAAAACAAAATTCTTCTAATCACCTTCACCATTTGCGATGAGTTTTATTTCACTTGAGTTGTATCCAGCTGTATCATTTAAGTATTAGCAGGTCTTCTAATAGGCCGTTGACCTTGGGGATTCCAGTCGATGGCCATTTCGTCGCGTTGCTATACGTTTAGAAGTATGGCCAATCCAGTGCCATTTACGTCTACATATCTCCAACTGGATGGGCATTTGGTGGGTGGTATGCTTCTCTTGCTTATTCTTTCAGGCCAGAATATAGGAAGTATTCGATGGAGACATCTGTTTACAAAAACTTGGATGCTACTGATGTCTTTGGTTGCATTCCAATATTCGCGTTGGAATTATTTCAAGTTTACTGTTTATAAATCATATAAAATCCCAATTTTGCACTAAACATGCATAGTGTTATTAACGTGCTGGAAAAAAAATTTTTAAGATTACTTTATATTCTTCCACTTCAAAGGCGAGCGAGTGTCCCATGCTACCTCATCATGACATCCATTATCCGGGGAAGTTCGGACTTTAACTGGTATCCAGGAGCATTAATACTTGTTGCAATTGAATTTTTAAAGTACGCAGTCTCAGGTCTTTATCTAAAATGCTGTATAATGATGAACTACATATATATTTAAAGCGCACTTCTTAATTGAAAGTTGGGTATCATTAGGAATGGAATGATTATAATCTCCACGTTTTCTATCGTTCTTGATGATCTTGATGGCCCAGTTTTTGTTTTACAGTGTTATTTCAGTCTCTTCTTAACTTTTGATCTATTCACCGAATTATAATTTTTACAATTACGCAGTAATCTAAGTAAATATACATGTTCTTTTTTGACTTTGTGCTTTTGAATAGTGCTTTTCACTATTGAAAAATTTTTTTAATATAGCATTTTAAAAATAAACCCTAAACTTAAGGTAAATAGGTTAGATGAAGTTAAGCGCGTTGTCTGCTCTACGCTGAGTTCGCTTGGATACCGAATTACCAACAGTACTACAACCCTTGACAATTTAGATATCATTCTATTCTCTAAACCATCTTGTAGTGTGAATTAATTATAAAATGTGACTTTGAGGGACCATGTCCAAATCTGCCAGGTCAAATTATTAGGTCCCTAACGACAAGAGCGCGCTATTGTCCCACATATATTCGGAGGCAGAAATGCAGAGATATCAAATTTAAGAATAATGAATCTCCAAAAAATTGATTTGGACATTGATATATAAGAGTAGCTTTCAAATGCGGTGGGTACAGAGGCATAATTTTAATATTGAACAAATCAAATCAATTACGTGTGAGTTACTGTTGCATTCGAATATCCACGACTGATTGTTCGGCAGTGATAAATATGTATGTTGTATGTTGATTCAAATAAGAAAACCCCTTCCCTTTGACAGAAATTGGCATCAACTCTGTAGTATTGCCATAGGGTGTCAATAGAATTCGCTGTGTATGATAAAGATGTTGTTTGCAACATTTTGGTGAAGAAAACTTATGAGTTTTTGATTTTGCATATTTAGCAAAGCGCGAAAGAGAAGAAAAAGATGCCGTATATCTTATTTTAGTATTTTCATTCAGCTAGTCTTGTGGCTTCGTTGGTGCTCTTCCTTAACTTATTTCAAACTCGATTTCATATAAGTATGTAGGTTGAGAAAGAAACCAAAATCAACCTTCCTTAAATGTCATAAATTCTACCACTCTACTACTCATTGCCAGTTTGCATACGATGACGGTGAATTTCTTTGTCAACTTTTGTTTCGTTTTTATTTTCTTATTAATAAATGTTTTATTATATTCTTCATTTCTAAGTACATCTATTCAGAGCAAATAAATCCATGGTACATGGATAAATGTTCTTTTGTATTACATATTTTCTTTGAGAGATGGGAATATCAGAAACGTGCTTCATAAATATTGTGTGCTGGTGTTTCTCTTTTTTTTATCTGTTCTTTCTTATTGTTGTTGCAATATATTAAAAAACATGAGTGTGAACAAATGATAATTGATAATGCGACGAGTAAAATCATTTCTATACTTTAGTTTTGTTTTCTTAAATCATGGTTTTTTTAACTTTTATGGATTTCGTTTGTTTTTCTTTAGTTATTTAAGCTAAAAAATACCATTCCATGCACTTGAAGGATGGGACATTCCAGTCGTGTTTATTGCATAACGTTTCTTCTAAACTACGAACATACGTGTGTACAATGTACATACATATTAAGGTTTAAAAAATATTCAGTAAGGCCTCGATTATCCGTGATTGGATTATTTTTGCATCGATCAACCGTGATTATGTTTATTATCCGGGATTGCAAGAACGTAACTGTTTTCTGCGAAAATCTTGTTTTCCTTTGATTACATATTTATGTTATTTATTAATTTTTCTTTTTTTATGTGTGGTATATTAAAAGATATGTATGTAAGTAAATACAAAGATATGAATAAAAAATGCAAAAAAAACCAATAAAAGCTGTAAATGTATTTAATATTCAACGAAAAAACTCAGACTTGCCTTAAACCTTAGCATTGATTCATTGACCATTATCGAAAAATGTAGTAAAATTGAGTAAAAAACTTGAAAATTATGCTTGTTTTTATGGTTAAGCATTGTGTATATGCATTTCGTTCGCGCTTATGGAACTCACCAGTAATCTTCAATCCAAAAATTTTTTAATTTAGCAAACAAACTTGCTATGTCCAAAGTAAGACTTTTAACACTTTATTGAGAATCACAATATACAAACATAGTAAGTTTAAAACCCTCAAACAAAAATCTTTACAAAACAAGCATCTTTTTTCGATTTTGCATACATTTTTTTTCACCACCTTTTACAATAACCATAATAAAACAAGCAAAATTTTCAAATTAAATAAAGACAAATAAATATATAAAAGTCAAATAAATATACTTCGTTATTTCATGTTTTTTTTTAAATATTTATTATTATTTTAAAATCGTAGTTCAAAACCCACACTGGTCGTTTATTGCAGATTTTTTCATATTTAATGCTATTAAACAAAAAATTATAAAGTAATAAAGTTAAATATAAATATCTATATATACAAATTTTTAATTTATATATGTTGTTGGTTTAGCAGTAGGGTTTGGGATTTCTCGGACTTTTGCACTTCCCGGGAAACGGTAATGAAAAAATCACAGTCACAGTCTGTATAAAAGTCTTTCATTTTTCATGTTATTTCTCCTAAAATATTTTCTTCAGGGTTTCAATTATAGCGTCGAATTATAATAAATTTAAGTATTGTCAGCTCAAAGTTCTTATAGCTTATATGAGCTTAAGATTTCCATTACACTTTTTAAAATTTGTTCGCTAATTCGGCGAAAAATCACTTCAAGTTCGCTTAACATCTAATAATTTACTTTATGAAACATTTATATCATTGCAAACATTGATATTTATGAAATGTATTCCACTTTATTATATTATAGTGAATAAACGACAGTCATTAAGGCCATTAATACTTTTGACTAAAATCGGAAAAAATGGCGTTACGTAATATGTGGATGGCCCCTTATTACCTGCTCTGTATGTACAGTGTAATTTGTCTTTTGAAACTAAAAGGAAAATGTTATGCGACATATGTATGTATCTTTCAAAGAGAATTTCTTTTAGTGCAATAACTTTCAACATAAAATTGTTTTATTGTCATGATATTTTCTATGCGCAACTGTTACGATTTAAATACACAGTTTAGATAGATTTAAATGATTTTATGATCCAAAGCAAATGAGGTAATAATAAAACAAACAGTAAAGGTATAATTGTGGCTGGAATATTTAGGACAAGGCCACCGCAGCCATCATTTTCATGCTGTTTAAAATAATTATCAAGATCAAGGTTAATGGTGTTCATTCTTTATTGCAAGTGAGCCTTCGATATATAAAGAAAGTGCAAGTGGTACTTAGTATTTGCCGTAATGGGAAAAACCTTGACAAACAAAACATAAAAGCAAGAGCATAAAATCAGGTGCCGTCATCAAGAATGTTGTCAATGTAATTAACCTCGTCTGAATGAAAAGGTAAGTGATGTAAGGTGATTTAATAAAATTTATGGGTTTAAGGAAAGCGTGAAATGATAGATTTTAAGTTGAAAATATTTGATGCATATAAAATGCATGAAATCATGAAGACTCGTTACAGGTTTTTTCACCTTGAAAAAATAATTAGGTTTTGTGGAGTCATACTTTCTCTTGCATACTTATTAAAGTTTTTAGGTCTTACTGAAATTCGATTGACAGCCATAAATAACATTATTGTTAATTTCGTTACTTAAGAACAAAATAATTTATTGGATTTTATACAAAAGTTTAAAATTCAAAAGGTTTTTTTTTGTTAACCAAAATCTGCTGCAGACAAAACTTTGTGCGTATATATTTTTCTTTCCATTCAAACTTTTTTCTAAGTTTTTTTTTGGCTTTAAGTTTTCACAATAACAAGTAATTAAAGTAATTTATAGATTTAACCATAATTTATGATGGTAGTTGTTATATTTGTTGGGTTTTTCAGTATGTTTTTTTTGTCGAATGAAGCAAACCATAATCAAATAAAATTACCACCCACTTTCAGTCTATACCAAAATAAATATTTATTTTTTCTTAAAACATTTCCGATTTGTCAATTGAATAAAATTACAATAAATTTGAGTACATTTATATTTCGAACGAAACGAAATTTTGGTTGGTTGGACGGCACGTAAACACATAAGATTGGCACCACTTAGAGCAAAATTTTTAATGTATTTCACTGTATGTGTTCGCCTCAATGATACTTAATGATAGAAAAACACAGAAAAAGCAATCAAGCAGTACTTGTATATGATTAAATTTGTATCTACACTGAAAATATCTGCTTTATTTGCTGAGTCTTTTCATTCAACAGTTTGTATGTTTAAAGCCCTCCCGTTAAGTGCACTAGTTAAAAAATTTTCACTTATAGAAAATTGATCGACGTCTTACATGGAAACACCATATTGACTCAAAGCTAACAAAAATGAAACTTAAATTAACTCAGATACATTGGCTGATTGGTAGAAATTCAACACTCAGTGTAAATTGTAAACTTTTAATATACAAGTAGCTTTTGAAACCAATATGGTGCTACAGAATACAGCTATGAGGCACTGCTTCAGCTTCCAATATAGAGAGAATCCAACGAAGTCAAAACAATATTTGAAGACCAATAACGACGGCTCCATGGTACATCAAATATTCAAATGTACATCGTGATTAAAATATGTCACTAGTGACTGAAGAAATTGCAAAATACGCAGGCAAATAGTTAAGAAAACTCGAGTCTCATCCTAATCCCCTTGCTCGTAACATCTTGAACTTTACTGGACACATCCGCTTAAAAAATAGGGACACTACGGCTCTAATACTCAACACTCTAGATAAAACTGCATGCAAATATTTTTGTGCTCAATACGACATTTATGTATTATTGATTACTACCACTAAGTTTATGCCTGACACTGGTTGGCCCTAATTATTATTATATCTAGATTTAAGATTTCAATACTTATTGTTAGTAGATTTTTTAAAGATACAATAAATAGATATAAGCATGTCAAAAAAAAAAACGTATAGAAAATTAAATATTTTTTGCCATGGCAACCTTTATGGATCTAAAATATAATACTTATTTTTTCAAAATAATTTCACGGCACAGTTTAGATTAAGTTGAATATGGCCAAACATCTATCTTTAAGCTACCTTACTCAAAGTCCAAAACGTGCAAGATTAGATGAAAGTAAATATCACGAAATTAAAAATGCACATATGTAACTGAAAAGCATGATGACTTCCCTTATGGATACTAGTGAAACTGATACTACAAGAAACTACAGCAGACTACTTGGCGGAAAAACGGATAGCAAAGGACGTCGATAATCGAACATGATTCAAACTAAATAGACAAAAGTAGTTTAGGCACACCTCCCAGAAGTGTTCTGAGCGAACAAATATTCAGTGGTGATGATCTTGTTTAAACGCTTTATCGTAATAGGTCTATCTTCAGACGATGAGAGTCTTATTTTTAAGATTGCTAGTTTATAGGCGGGAGAGACGAGGGGAAAAGAAACGAAAGAAACTCAGCTTCATGACTGTCGATACGTTTTGCTTTCTCATTCGTAATGTTAAAAAATAATACATGCATACACAACATTATGCATAAAAAATATGTGCTTAATAACAAGATTTGTTCAAAGAAGAAAAAATGATAAGTTTATCAATAAGACTTGTACAGTCTGAACATGGACTAAGATCGATGGAGAAAAAGCTTCCAAACTTTTATTTTTTAAGTTAAACATTCCTCTGGTGAGATAAAGAAAAGTACTTTAACTGTTTTAATGTTAATTCTATACGAAGTTTGTTTCGCTAGTTTTTAAGTTGGCTACAAGAATGTTAATTTATATTAATTATAGTCATGTGAATTTAGCGAATACGAATACGAAAATCCAAAAACGGTAAAATATAGGCACGTAGCGCCGTCCTGTTGAAACCAAATGGTGCCAATATCCTCCTCTTCAATTTTTGTGAACAAAAATTCGTTCAACATGGTCCGATAACGATCGCCATTGACTGTAACGGCCACTCCTTGCCCAATGGCCCAATTATGCCTCTGGACCAAAATCCGCACCAAACAGTGACTCGTTTTGGGTGCGTCGGCTTTTCAATGTATGCGTGCAGGTTTTCTGTGCCCCAAATGCGACAATTTTGCTTGTTTACATACCCGCCAAGATCAAAATGAGCTCCATCTGAAAAGAAGATTTTTTTTTGGCAAAATCGGCATCTTCTGTAAGTCGATCGCAGGCTCACTTAGCGAAGCGTTGTTCAAGCGTATACACAACCATATTCGTTCAACGGAAGGATAAAACTAATTATCTGTCAAATCAGACATGAGCTAAGTGTTACCATTCACGAAATAAGCACTAGTTAAAAAAAAAATGTCAGATGGCGGACCCTTTACTTTTCATTCAAAGTTGTCACCAAATTGATTTTAAAAATCGCCAAAATCAATTTTATGCAGTTGTTATTAATTTATATTTCATAATAAATTTTGTTTCTATATCACATTTTTTGACCTTCAAAAACAAAAAAAAAATTAAATTAAAATCAGTCCAGCCATTTGGTCTGTTTGTGGAATCGCACAGAGACACAGCTGCACACTACAAACTTATAACACCCCTTTTTAGATCGGGGGTTAAAAATTATCGAAATAAAATTGTTTTAATTTCTTGCAGATAAGTAGGATTTATTTTTGAAAGTAGTTCTTCAGAAAACTAATTTCTTGAATTTAAAAAATGTTGAATTACAATTTTGTTAAAAAATAACCATAAAAATCGCCAACAAGTTTATTTGTAGCCCAATCAAAAATCTAGAAACCGCCATATCATGTTGATTTCATGAGTCATAACATGCGATTGAGTTTTATGACGTGTAAAATTTAAAAAAGTGAAATTAATAAAATATTAAAACACCAAAATAAACATAATTTTTATGATCGCAAAATTGACTTGCATTTGTTCTTAACTGTACCTATTTTAACATTGTAAGCCAATGTCATGTTATGTTATCTTGTTGTTATTATTGCCTTATCATTTACAGGAATTTATATTAAATGTACAAACAAGTATTTGTTACCAATATTTGTTATACCAATTTTGTTTATATTGAAATATATTCTTTTAATTCCGATCCGAGCGATCCATAAGGGACTATATACGTTCAAAGCTCTAAGAAACAAGAAGAACGAACAAGTTGTTAACAAACATAATAACTTAGACACATTAAATTCAAAATGCAGAATTTTGCTGATGTTAAAATAATAATAATATTTTTACTATTTTATTCTTATTTAACATGTCAAAATGAATAAGAATCCAAAAAATTTATTTAGTGCTGACTCAGCACATCTAGAAGCATTACGTTTCCTTAAGCTATTTGTTAGGCCATGAAAAAGTTTGCTGTGTGCTTTCTTAAGTCCCTTCACCTATAGAAAATGAGTCTAAATAAACGCTGGCAATGGCAGAGATGTTCCAATATTTCGAGATCTTCTTTGTATAATCAATTAGTACCGAGTGAGCGACGGAATCTTAATTTTGTGCATGTTAGCCAATCTCTCGACTATTGGGCTTTTTAGTTTTCGTATCATCTTTGTCTCTTCTTGATTTAGGCCCCTCGAAAAATTTCAGTTACTCCTAGTTTAGGTTATGTTAGAGCAGTTTCTCTGGCGAGATGGCTCACTTGAGTCCTACAATTTGATTCCATTGTGAAACCCTGGAGGCAGCCAGTCAACACGGATTATTTTATATTGATTAAGTCATCGATGGAATTTATTGAATATCTTAGATTCATTTGATACAGAACAAATCTTCTGTAGAAATACCAAAGTATTGTCGAGTAATTATATGAAAATTAATTAATGTGATGATTTTATAAAACTTTTCTTTCAGTGCTCAGCAACCACAGCCATAAACAACATTAGTAAAAGTTGTTTAGATTTCTTTTTGGTTTCTTTGCTTAAAGTTTTGTCAAAAGCAATCAAAATTGTATTGAGTACAAGGAATCTCCCCTTTTTAGTTGGCAAAGTAAAATAAGCCTACAACAAAAAAATAGTCTTGAACTTTTGGTTTTTCCGAAAAAATAACAATAAAATGAATTTTTTTTTGCACAAAACTTTCCAAGAATAAAATTCTAGCTACAAACTTTATTTTTGTACAAACATTTGAAATTAAAAAGGACAAAAAAGAAACAAGCAAAAACCGTAACCGTAAACCACACAATTTCTTCATTTCAATTTCAACTGAATTGTGTATTATCATGCTAAAACTTTAAAGGAGCAAAAAAGAAAACATTTTCCCATTTTTAACCACAATTGAATTAAGAAACAACATCAACACCAACCTCCGCCACCGACAGCAGCACCATCATCATCGCCATCAAGCAACAACTCAATCAAAAAAGTGGGAATAAGAAAAAAATATCTAAAAACAAAATTATTTTAGAAATGTTTCTTTCTTCTGTTTTCCGTCAAATCTTTGGGGAAATTGGTTAAGTAAATTTTTTAAACCAAAATCATTTTGAAGCAGTTGATTTTTATTTTGTTGCAGATTGAAATTTGGGCAACGATAAAGCATTTCTCGTATGACATGTTACGACAGCTTCCAAACTAAAATCTTAAATTGTAAATGATCCTTAGGGACTTACAAAATAAATAAAAAAGACAACAGCTTTTCCCTGGCTGGTTTGTGGGGAGTTGATTTTTTTTTCATTAATTTATTATGCATTCTTTACAACTTAGTTGCAAGAAATCCAGTAGCTTAAGATTGTAATTTTTGAATGAAAATTTTTTAGGAAAAGCAATCTTTTAAAGGCTACAAAATATATTTAATCATTAATTTAAAAAATAAGCTTTCGAATAACATTTTATTATATCTACATCAGACTATTGCAACGCTTCACTAAACTATCAAGTGTGAAATTTGAATTTCAAGTGCTTAAATAAAAATCCGTCATCGTTTGGTCAATCAAATTCAGTCAACAAATGTTAAGAAAAGAAAAAGGTAAATTTCTAAATTGCTTTTAATTTTTTTGCGATTTCCTTTGAACAACATTCAACAACATTGTTCATAACATGATTGCATGCATGGAAGTGCGTATGTTGCATGTAAATCTGTTCCTCACATTAAATGTAAAATTATTGTGTTTTGCGACATTATTGTACCCATATATGCGCAATGCATTCATAAACATCCAAACCGTACAACGTGCATGTCGGACACGGAGTAGTCAAAGCGATGAAAATGACATGGTCGCAAGCACTATACTTGCAATAGGGGACAGGGTGACGAAAAAAACACTTTGACGAATGAAATAAATCCATATAATTTAAAAGTATAAAATTTTATTATCAAGACCGCTAATAAAGAATCTACGGTTAAGTGGGATAGTAGTAATATTGCTTCTTGTATTTTCGAATATGAATAAATAAGCCACAAGAAATCTAATCAATAAATACCTAAGAATTGTCTTGATATTTGTATTCACGATATTGATGAGGGATACATCTATCAATTATGGTTGCTCTACTCTTAACATATACATACATGCATATGTTAGAGTGGAACAACTAGTGTACATATGCCAAGCTTTTAAAATATCTGGTTTTATTGTAAAATATACAATTCGTTCGGTCGGTGAATATAAAATTTATAGAAGTGTTAAAAAAGTTAAGTAAAACAATAGTGAATAAAAGAAGTTTTCAAAGTATAATTTAATATTTGTATACATATGTGTGGATATATATGTATGTGTTTCTTTTTCATATTTTAGATATTTATAAATAATTCTTATATTAATTTAATATTTTTCTATTATAAAAAGTATTTTAAAAATAGTGAAATACAATAAATATTTAAAAACAACATAATTAAAAAAAACTATTTTGATACCGCCTTCTTCAACCCAAAACGCATCTTGCTCTTTCCAAATATCTAAAATTTGAAAAAGAAATGACATACATATGTATATTTTAAAATAACTTTACAAAATGTCTTTTGTTCATTATTGTATTTATCTTACTTTTTCACAAAATCCATAATTTTTACCACTTTTGTACATTTTTATTTTACAAACCGAACGAACTAGAGATTATTTTCAGTAAAATTCAATATTTTGAAATTTTTAACAATCACTGTTGAATTGAATGTAATCACTGTTGAATTAAATGTAAAATTGTTGTAAAAAAAATTTTGTTTGTGTTAGTTTCAGTCATTTATTTCTTGTAGGGATATCGCTACTACCGTAAAATAGAAATTACAGAATGATCCCTTCAGTTTTATGAGTAGAAACTTACTCAAAATCGTTGGGTATTCCCCTAACAAAAATCGACTACCTACTACAGTAGCCACAAGTAATGCAAGAGTTGGCCTTTTGAATATCTCACTCAAGGATATGTTAATGCCTTTAACTTAAATTTTTTTTTTTGCGAGTGTAAAAAAACAGCAGTTATTTCAAAGAAAATCAACAAGAAAAAAAATTATTTTAAGTACAAAGTTATATTGATTTTGTGTTGGCGTCGGTTACAATTGGAAGTTCGTGGTCAGTGAACGTGTAATTTGTAGTGAAAAAAATTGCTTTTCTCTTAGAAAGTTAAAATGAGCAGCAGAAGTCAATTAAAACATTGAATAAAAAAAAAACACAACAGGCATTAATCACCCTTATCGGGAAGAAAAGTTCACGTGAAATGTGATCGCTTTCCCTAAAATTGTGATTGCCAATGTTAGCGTTGTTGTTGTGCCTTGGTTCTCGTACGTACGCAGGGTGACCGATGACATTTTTCAAAAAGTGACACCACATACTTGTGCGAATCAGCGTTTTTAACGCTTGTTGTAATTAAATAAATAAATCGTGCTTGCCTTACCAATCTTGAAACAGCCATGAGACCTGCTCTATCTGAAATAATCCCGAGATTGGATCTACTCTGTAAATCAATGCAAGCACACCCATCTAATTAACTATACACTTATTTTTTGTTTTTGTTTCTGAATTTTGAATTAATTTTGATTTATACATAAAATGAATTTTAATTTTTTTAATATAAAATTTATAGTAAATATGTTAATCTGTATATATTTTTATTATTTTAAGTACATTCTATATAAAATCATTAGAACTTGAAATTTAAAAATTAAATTATACTTGGTTTGGGGGTCACTAAAAATTTCGTATTACGAAAATGTGTCACGTAACAAAAAAGTTTAAGAAGCCCTGAGCCAGCTAATCGTACGCCTCATATTGGGTTGAAATTGATAAAAACGGCTCTTGATTCAGGCGTTAGAGATAGCACTTATTTTTCCGTTTCGTAGTATTGAATGGGTCATTAGTAGTTAAAAAAAATAATTTTTGAAAAAAAATTTTTTTTAAAACTCCAGGGATATCCGTTTGTCTGCCCGTATGAATATTTAAATTGCTTTGCAAACTCCATTTTTAGAGATAAATGAATGAAATTTGACGCATATTTGTTTTTTTAAGTCAGTTAGTTGACATACAAAAATTCAACAGAATCGGTAAATGATTTCGTATAACCCCCATACAAAATATTCCCGGAAATATCTTTATTTATTAAAAAAGTTTTTATTAATATTAATATATATATATAATATATTGAGGTATAGAACTTTAAGTTGGCATCACTTTTTTAACTGGCGGCCATTTTGTCAGCTGTCAAGTGATTAATATTTAGTTTGGTTTGCCATTTCATCATGAACAGGTTGACAAAAGTACAACGCTTGCAAATCGTGCAAATTTATTTCGAAAATAATGGTTCAGTTCGCGAAGTTTACCGCAAGCTCCGTCCATTTTATGGTCGACAGAGCAATTAATTCGGTTAACCATGGATTGTTTTCGCACTACGTTTACTCTATGTGATAATACGCATCCGCTGAAGTCGCTCGTCTACGCCAACAAACCAGAAACGTTAGGGGACTTGGAAGCCAACATTCGTGGCGTTATTGCCAACATACGGCCCCATATGCTCGAAAAAGTGGTTGAAAATTGGACCTGTAGAATTGGCTTTATTCGAGCCAGCCGCGGCGGCCACATGCCCGAAATCATATTTAAACGTTAATGGCATAAAATTATCCTTCCAATAAAGCCAAATTGATGGACATTAAAACGATTTTCTTGTGTTTTATTTTAATTCGAAGTTCTATACCTCTAAAAAAACACCCTATAGTATATAATAAATTTACATTTTATTTTTAATATTATTGATCTTCATATTCGCTGTCACTAAAATAAATTTCATCGGAATTTTCTTCAGAATTTTTAGGTAATATTAGAAGGTCCAATACCTGCTGTGGTAACACGTTACTTTTCTTTTTGTAATGTTTGCTCATATTACTAATAATAGGATCAGATCTTATTAAAAATCTCTTAAAAATATCTTCATTGGAATTTTCGCGACTGCATTTCCGTGGAAAATTTTCTCTTAATGATTTAAAATTTTTATTACGAGCTTCCTGCGCTGCCTCCGATAACTGACCAATAGGTAAGAGTGCATGAGTAATAATCTCCGAACCATGTATTAAAAATTTAGGTAAAGTGGGGACATGTTATACCATGGGTATTTTTCAACAAAGTATTTTGCGTCGATAAAGAAAAATTTCTAAATTTTTCAACATTAATCTGATGACCACACGATACAGCAACTAAAATAGTATGCAACTTTTTGATCAGTTCAACGTCGATTTTTGTAATTTCCGCTGAAACATCGGGATTTTGAAAAAAACGTCTGGCTGTATTCCCGTCATTTAAGTTTCTAAACCCTGATTTTGGCTGGTCAACTATAAGTCAGGTTTTTTTTTTGGCCTGAACTCGACCTGTATTTTTGATCTGATTTCATTCAACATTTTTTTTTTGCTTAAAGGTGTAACTTAAAATACTGAATTAAAAAAAAACCTTAAAACGTCAAAGTTTTTTAAATCTAAAGGGCCATAACTCAATGAATTTTTATCCGATCAACACACCATAAAAATATACGGAGATGAAAGGGAAACATATCTTTAAATTTAAATTAAATTTGTTTCATTTTATTAAACAGTTCTTAACATTTTTGGAAATATCTTTGTATACTGCAAAAAAACACGTTTTTCGCGAATATCTCGAAAACGGTTACTAAGAAAAATAAATGAATGTCATATTCGTCATCAGCGAACCTAAGTTAGCTAAGAAAACATCTCATTTTAGAGGTTAATTCTTTTTTGTTGCATAGTGTTGTTGTAGAAAACGGCAATAAAAAGTTTTCTGTGGATAGATCTAAAACCCAGTTTCAGTTTGAATCCCAAAAAAGCTCTGCTTAAGAATAAAATATACATAATTGCATTCACAATTGTTACAGTTAAATGTCGGTATTAAATTATATATAATTGAGACATTTTATATTTAATTGAACTATAGTGAATTTTAATCAGAAATAATTTCTTAATCGGGCTTAAGTCAGTAATTTAAATTCTTATTGAATGAAATATTTTTATTAATTAATTAATTAATAAATTAAACTAGGCTTTATTAGCTTGGGGAAGTATATATATTTTTCTGAGCAGCCATGCACTTCATCAGCACCCATGTCCCCTATCACTTGGAGACCAATCACGTGACTAGTCTTATGTCAGTTCCACTTCCTATAGTGCTGTAACATGATCATAAGTAGTTAAATTATAAATATTTCGTAATGATTTGTACTGCAGATAATTGGAATATTACATTGACATGAAAAACCTCGTCAAAATGTATTCCGGACGTGTGCATGTAATGCCACCACCAACCAAATGCTACACTTTGCAACCTAAAATGAGAGTGATTTGCAGTCATAGTGCAATATGTTAAATTATTATTTTCTATTTTTAGTTCTGTAGTTTTCTGCATTTTTCTATTTTTATATAAAACTTTCATGTGCATGTTCTTATTTGGGATTAACGAATGGAGAGACGCATTTTACATGGTTTAAGTTTATATTTCGCTAAATTTATGCGATGCGTCGTTGTCTGTCGAATTTCTGTTTCTGTTTTAGACACGTACTCAAATTAGGAATTTTTTATTTGCAATTTTTCTTTGCAAAATACGTTTTAGGAATAAAATGTTTTCGTTCGGCTGTCTGAAGTTTTGTTTGTTTGTCTGATGTCTGTAAATATTAGTTTTTTTTTCAGTTTTAGCTGACTGAGCGACTGTTTGGCTGGATGGTTGGTTGGGATGGTTGGGTTGTTTTCCATTTTTTGATGAGCCAAATTGCTAGAATGTGTCGGAATTTTAATGGCTTTATTTGTTAGGCTTACAATATATTTTTTTATACTTGTATGTTTTGCATTTAACCTACCGCATATTGGTTTGTTTTAAATGTTTATATATTTTATTAAATTTTATTTGCAAATTGTTTCGGCAATAAAAATGATATGAGACTGGTCAAATAGAACCTTTAAAAGATTTTAATAAATGTTTTGCGAAATAGTTATTGCAGTACGAATACACACATACACTTTTGTGATAAACTTTAAAGCGTGAGTTGAATTGATATGGAATTTCGAATTTGTTAAAATTAAAGAACATTAATAAAAGTTGTAATTCAGACACTAAAGAATTCACATACTTTTTAGTATTTAATCAAAGATATGGTAACACACATAAAATATTTTAATAAACTAAAGCATTTAGCTAAAATTTTCTGCATAAAACGTTACGAACATAATGAGGCCTTATATGTATACGAGGTCTGATTAAAAAATACCGTTATTTTTAAATTTCGTGAGTTACGTATGTTCGATTTTCGCATTTTTTTCTGTTATGTTGGTACACATGTCTGTTATATATGTTGGCAATATCAGCCATTTTGGATTGTCAGTTTCTTTTTGACAGATAAAATGGTTACTTGTGTTTTGGTGTGCTCTTCGATTTTATACTATTCGAAAAAATGTATCAAAGAAACTGTATTAAGTTTTGTGTAAAAAATTAAATGAAATGCGCAAGGACATTTGAAATGTTGACTGTGGCGTTTGACGAGTCTACTATGAGCAGAACACAAGTTCAATTGTGGTATAATCGGTTTAAGGAAGGCCGAGAAGATGTCAATGACGATGCTCGTCCTGGTCGTCAAGTTCGTTCAAATGTGAAGGTTTTGCTCACTGTTTTCTTCGACTGCAATGGCGTGGTGCATCAGAATTGTAGAAAAAACAATCATGGATTTTGCACCATGATAACGCACCAGCTCAAACCACCGTATTCATCGGACTTGGCCCAGGCTGACTTTTTCCTCTTCCCACAGCTGAAGACACCGATGAAAGGAAAGCGTTTTGCTACGATTAAGGAGATAAAAGAAAAATCGAAACAGGAGCTGTTGGCGATACCAAAAAGCGCGTTTCAGAAGTGTTTCGAGGATTGGAAAAAACGCTGGCATAAGTGTATTATATCTGAGGGGGATTACTTTGAAGGTTACAAGATAGTTATTGATGAATAAATAAATACTTTTTGAAAAAAATTTAAATAACGATTATTTTTTGATCAGACCTCGTATACAAAAATTTGACGTTTGTTTCCCAATACCACGTTTACAACAAATCTATACCGCTATAACACCGTTAATACAAAAATTTTACTAAAGTTTTGAAATTTCTATTGTGACGACCTTAAAAATTTGTATTTAGAGTATTGTGACAACATTGAAAACAAGAGTCGGAGGACGGTCATTCGGCGTTATCATTTTAATGTTCACAGAGAAAACAGTGCCTAATAAATACCTCATAAAATATAACAAAATTTATAAGATATCTCTATAGTTTTTTTCAATAAGGAAATCTTATCAATTTAATAAGGAAAACCTTTTTGAAAAAAATCAAGAAGACATCTTGTAGTTTTTATTAGGTTATCTTATTGATTTTTTCAAAAAGGTTTTCTTTTTGTTCTTATTGGGCGACCTAATAAAAAAAAAATTTTATGCCTTTATTCTTTGTAGTTATATATTTTCATTTAAATTCTTATGTATGTATGTAGTATATGTAGATGTTATTTTTTAAGAAACTCACATTATTTATACATACATATATATTATATTATATTCTGAATTAACTAACTCACATATTATTACTTGAGAGGAAAAGACTGATAGACAAGCACTCTAACGAGCCTGAATCCGCATTGAAATTTTTGTACAAACATGATTATACAAAAACGATAAAGATCATGAAAAAATTGTCTCTATATTTATTTATAGATATGAAATGACAAGAAACCTAATAAAATCAAGAAGATTTCCTTATTAAAAAAATTAACAAGATGCTTTACATATAATCATATAGGAACCTAATGAAAACAATAAGAATACCTTTTCGAAAAAATCAATAAGGCAACCTAATAAAATCAAAAGAAATCTCTATAGTTTACAATTTATAAGAAAACCTAATAGAATCAAGAAGCTTTTCTCTATGGATTGTTTTTTTGGTGCCAAAAATAACGGAAATGGAGTAAAAAAAATTTGAATAACAAGATTTCTTCTTGATTTTATGTAGTTTTCTTATTGATAAAATTAATAAGATTTACCACATAAAAATAATAAGAAATCTCTAATGAAAAATCTTCGCTTCTCTCTGCTGGTATACCCCTTAGCCTAAAAACGTTTCATAGAGAAAATCTTCTTGATTCTAGTAGGCAGTTTTTAGTTATACCCTCAGACGATTGCCTTTGTCTGCCTGGGTACTTAAGGCTTTATTCATAAAAAATATTTTTGTTTTATAAAAGGTTTATAAAACGGATTTACAAAAAATTTTTTTTTGTTTTGTAAAGCCCTTATAAAAAAAATTAATTTTTATGAATAAGATAGTTAATAAACCAATTGTGTATGGAAATCAGAAAAAGTACGTTTCTCCTAAAGATATACTCGTATATTAAAAAATTCCAACTATAGCTAAACATAAAAAATATTTTAGGTTTTTAAGCTCTTATATGACATATTTCTATGGAATTTTTTTAAATAAACCTGTAATAAAATTTATTAATTAGTGAATACAGCAGTAAACATTTCTGTGATGGTATAGTTATACAGGTACACACAGAAAAAAATACCAGTATAAGGTCTCCATGCAAAAATCTTGATTTCAAATCTATTAAATTTACACGAAATAATATGTTGTTTAAGTGTGTTGGTGTTTATTTGCTTTCTTCGTAGCTGCAACTAGAGATGGTCAAATGAAAAAATGTATCAATATACAAGGTATCGATATTTTTGAACAGTATCGATATATATTTTTTTAAGTATCGATATTTCTATATATCGATATTTTTATCCTACAAATGTTGGAAAAATTTCCCAAATTTAAAACAAATATACAAACTAACACGTCGTGCTATAACAGCCAAAAAGTTTAAGCGACATCATTTTCAAACTTAATCTTTTGGCCAAAATCGATAATTTTAGTTCATAAATAATAGATTTTCGTCAAAAAAAAACGAGACACAAAATAATTGTATTTGTCTGTTAAGTTTTTTTTTGGCGGTCAAATCCAAAATTCAATATTTTTTATCAAACAGTTCAATAAAAACAATACAAACAACAGATTCAATAAAAACAATAAAAAAAATCCAATTCGCATTTATTGTGTATAAATGTCAAAATATCTATATTTTTGGTCAAACCCGCTTAAAAAACCTTTTCTGCTGAGCCTTTTTTTGTTAGCGATTTTTTAAAGTAATAGGTATTATTTTTCTTTTTTGTAATTTACAAATTTTCTACTAACAGTAACCTTACGCATTAGCACAAAAGAAGGCGAACGGAGTTATAATAAGGGAACTTCATTGAGTTTATTTTCACTTATACCTTAATGTCGCATCCGTCGCATCAAGTCAATATTTATTTATTAAATTTTTCAGCAGTAAATAAGAATTTGTTATCGTTTAAAAAAGAAAACTAAAATACAAAAATTTGTCAGGTGTGTCCAGACTGTCGGGGGAGCTGGTTTGCTAGGGTATGCTCCGGCTGGGGCTTGACATCTTGATAACCGATCATCTCTCACCTTCGTTTCCATATTCACAAAAAAAATTCTACATAAAATTTCGCTGAATTATGTATATTTCTATAAGTGCACAAAAACAACTTCTTCCGTTTTTCGCTGTCATTTACTTATATGTTTTTACTCCATATTATTGATATCGCGAAACATTTTTTATTTTAAGTATACTACTCCTTTATTGTTTTAAAACACTTAAGGTATTTATATTATATCTTTTCATTCCTGTATTATTTATGGCTCTACTAAAAGTTTAGGAATGTCGCATCCGTCGCCATATTCCATTTGCACTGAAAGATGAGCATATGTATATAGAGTAGAAATCGACATCAACTGACACCACACAAAATGAACAAAACGCTGGTGATGAATATGTTTAGACTTTCGAAAACAGCTAGTTGTTCCGTTCTGCTTATGTTTGTCAGAATAATTACATTTAACTTTGGTGTTATTTGTTCTTCAAAAATCATCACATGTAATTTGGCTTAGAGAGCGATACGAACTTTAGCATTATCAAGTCATAAATATAGAAACAAATACAATGTTCGAACAATAATAATTAAAACTCACAAATAAAAATTTTCGGTTCATAAGTTCTTTTTTTATAGGAAACACTTTTACGGCTCGAACCAACAGGCTTTTTTTAATTGTTTTTAGCAGGTCCCCATTCCTAAGAAACTTTTTTTTACAATTGCAAAATTATCTTACTTCTACTTACAAAATTGATTTTTCGAGTTACGTCGTTATTTGTTGAATTTATGAATTATTTTGATTTCAAAAAATATGAAAATATTTTCAGTATACCAAAGAAGAATTTAAAAAAAATTAATAACAAAAGGAAAAAAAAAGTTTACTTCTATAATGGACCACATATACATGGAAACAAGACTTGAACTCGATCATATATATATACTTGGCCTCGTTTATCATTCAGCCGTTATAATAATTCATGATGAGGCAGTAAATGTGAAATACGAAACAAATAATTCATCCAGTTTTTTAATTTTCCCTAACAGAGGCAAACGAAAAAGTACAAAAACAGAAAAAAACTTATAAGACAGATGCTGTTTACTTAAAGAAAAATACTTATTATGCACGAGTTTCTAATACATCAGCAAGGGTGGGGCAAGTGGAAGGTGGAGTGGAGTTCCTTTTTCAAATTGAAGCAGAAATTGTTGTTTTTATTGTATTTGCTTTTCTTATTTATTTGTTGTATGTGTACCTTTAATATCCTTCCTTTTTCGCACTTTTGAACGAGTTTCTTTTCAATTCTATTACTTCAGAAGTTTCACCCGACAAAAATAAATGCTACAACAAAAAAGGCACAATTACACAAACACTCATTCCCTGGAAGGAATATGCGATAATAAAACATTATTTTTTTTTCTTATTTTTCATATATAATCCTGGAAAATATATCACACTTAGTGCGTGCATAGGTTTATTGTGAGCCTTTGTATCACCAGTATCTCTGTAATAAGTTGAAGAAATTATTCAGCCTTCTTAATATTAATATATTTTATTTCTTCTGCAAATTCCACTTACCCGCACGGTGTTCTTCATTCTTACTTTCCAATGCGCCCTACACACGCACACGATTCGAAGAAGTGTACGAAACAGCAGTTTTAATTTCTTACACAATTCTAATGTCTTCTGATGTAGAAAAAGAAAGTGTATATGGTTGTATATGTCAGTATTACTACGTGAGTATTACAGTATTGAGGCAAGTCGGAAAAGTTTCTTAAGAGTTTTTAGTTTTTAATTAATAAGAAAATTTTTTTTTGACAAGTTGTTAGAGATTGTCTTGAATAGATCCGATGCAAAATAAATAAACGCTGAAGATTATTTCACGATAGTTGTTGAAAAGCCTCAAGTTCAGTTTTTTAACAAACCAAACTCATGTCTTACTAATTGCATGCCAGAGATATTTCTAAAACCTATTTTCTGTATAAATAAACAATCAGATGTTGAATACATAATTGTCACTTGAAGCAACAACATTATAGAAATTATGAAATTTTATTGGAAGTAGCAAATAAAAAAACACCACTCACACCAACTCTTGAGATATTAATTTATATTTTATTTTGCTTAATAATTTATGAAAAACCAAGTTCCAGAAAAAGCATTTATTAATCAAATCAAAGAAAACAACAGTATGGTAATAATTTTTTTAACGTAGTTATAGAAAAAAATTCCGTTTCTTGAAAATATAAACAAAATTAATAACTATTGTATTTGATACTAAAATTAATTAATTTTAAACTGTTGATAAACATTTTTATTAAGTTAAAGTCATGATATATAAATAAAAGGTACTTCTATTCTCTCCTTGTTTTGAATCTTGAAGTTTGTTTTTTGAGATAAATAAAAAAATTTTTCGCAAGAATATTTAAGTCTTTCTCTGGAAATTGTTATGGAAATGTTTAATTATATGAAAAAAATTTATAAAGTGATGTAACTAAATATCTATCTGTAAACTTTGAAAAGTTTATATGTGATAAGTTTTTTTCATCTTATTAAGTTTTAATCCAAAAAGAAACTTGATTAACTAAAGGGTCCGCCATCTAACGTTTTTTTTCAACTAGTGCTTATTTCGTGAATGATAACACTTAGCTCATGTCTGATTTGACAGATAATTAGTTTTATCCTTCCGCTAAACGAATATGGTTGTGTATACGCTTGAACAACGCTGGGAAATATTGCCTGCGATCGACTTACAGAAGATGCGGATTTAACCAAAAAAATCATCTTTTCGGATGAAGCTCATTTTGATCTCGGCGGGTATGTAATCAAGCAAAATTGTCGCATTTGGGGCACAGAAAACTCGCACTCATACATTGAAAAGCCGACGCACCCAAAACGAGTCACTGTTGGGTGCAGATTTTTGTCCAGAGGCATAATTGGGCCATTTTTTTTTTGAAAATGAGCAAGGAGTGGCCGTTACAGACAATGGCGATCGTTATCGGGCCATGTTGAACGAATTTTTGTTCACAAAAATTGAAGAGGAGGATATTGGCAACATTTGGTTTCAACAGGACGGCGCTACGTGCCACACAGCCGAAGCTACACTCGATGTTTTGCGCCCTGAGCTGATGTCGTTTGGCCACCTCGGAGCTGCGATTTGACACCGTTAGACTATTATTTGTGGGGTGCCGTCAAAGATAAGTGTTACGCCGACAAGCCAGAGACAATTGACACTTTAAAGGACAATATTCGTGAAGCCATTGGTGAAATACAGCTTCACACAATCGATAATGTGCTTAAAAATTGGACCGATCGTGTAGGCTAGTACATGGCCTGCCGAGGCAGCCATTTGAATGAAATTATTTTTCATTATTAACCGGAAGGATTGTACTTTCAAATAAAAAAAGAAATTTGAGAAAATATTCAGTATTTTTTTTATAGCATTTTCAAAAAAAAGTTATCTGGCGGACCCTTTATATTTTCACGTAAAAACAATGAATATTTTCGTAAAATAAACCAAATTTTTCGTTTATTTTACCTATGAAATATTTTGAGTGTAGTAATAGTCACTGGGTTAATGGGTTAGAGTGTGATAGGTGTAGGATTTTATACCTTGAAAATGCACTATTGTGCCATTACTAGTACGCAAGTTTGTACGAAAGATGTAAAATATAGTGTAAATGCTAGTGAAAGTGAGCCCGTCTACTTCTGTAAAATCTGCTTATGTGAAGTACTTTTGAAAACGATAAATTATAGCCTTGCGTGAGTGGGTTTCCGATTTTGGTAACTTACTTGTCTACAAAAATTCAGCTCTCTACCATATAATAGTACGTTAAATTTGTATGGACGTGGTCTAACCTCCCTAATGTAACAATCGATGCTTTGGGGTTTTCCTAGATCGTATCTCACGCCTTAATTTTAATTCTTAATATCGAGTTTAACGTGCGTGTCCATGCCCCTTATTGAAATTTCCGGGTTTTTGGATTTTTCTTGGTGATCTCTGACTCTGTATTTGTATATCGAATTTCAACTCTCTACCGTGCTCCACCACTTGGAGAAAACATCGGGGCTTAAACGTTTTTCGAGTTGCTCACTCATCTACACTTACTTGTGTACAAAATCTTAGCGCGAATTCTAGCTTTAAATTTTATGGGCGTTACTGAAGCCCACTTTTATAAACTCAAGATTTTATTTTGAGCAGCGCTTATAAATTATGTTGATTTTCGTAGTAAACGGCTGATATGAAACACGTAAATAATAGATTTACATCTGCTAAGCTGAAGTAGATGAAATAATAGGCTAAAATTGTATGGGCGTAATCACGCCTACTCTTTAAGATGACTGCTTATAGTTTCAATAAAATAGCTTGAGCTGTACATGTACTTTTTAACTCAGAGCAATATTAGTGTGACCCCGCCACTCTTGGTTAAAATTTTTGGGTTTTTAGATTTTTCTAGTTGTTTTCTCACTTTGAATTACTTGTATACCAAATTTAGGCTCACTAGCGCAAATTTTATTTTAAATTTGTATGGGCGTGATCAGCTGAAGTACATGAAATAGCAGACGTGTTAATTTAATTACTTAATTTTAATAAAATTGCTTTCAGTAAAGGCTTTAGATTTGATTTTTATTTCTGAGCTTCATGTGCGTACCCCACCCCCTGGGTAAATCTTCGGAGTTTTAAAATTTTTCGAGTTAATTCCACACCCATAACTACTAGTGTATCAAATTTCAGCTCACTAGCGCAAGTTTTAAGTTTTATAGGCATAGCCCCGCCCTCTGGCCAATATTTCGGGGTTTTCAGATCTTTATAGTTAATTTTTCACCTGGGTCTACTTGTGTACCAAATTTCAGCTCTCTAGCTATAGCGGAAGTGCTTCATCAATTTGATGAGTGATCAGTGAGTCAGTGAGTATGTCTTAAAATATGCACTTTTTGCACCTTCATATCTCAGGAAGATTTCATTGTAATACAACTTTCAAACTTCGCATATGAGGTAAAATGTATTTATTCTAATTATGCTGTAAATTTTATTACTTTACAATTGCCGGGAAAAAAGTTATTAGGGGGTAAAAACACGACGAATGGCTTCGTGTAAATATTAAGGGATTCATTTAATCGGGGTTTTGCTTTAATCGATTAATCGCTCGATTAATTAATCGATCGGTTAATAATCGGTTAATTTCGGTATTAACCGTGGCCACATTTACTACTAATTTTTGATGTATTGGGTGTTTTTTATTGAGGTATAGAACTTTAAGTTGGCATCACTTTTTTAACTGGCGGCCATTTTGTCAGCTGTCAAGTGATTAAAATTTAGTTTGGTTTGCCATTTCATCATGAACAGGTTGACAAAAGAACAACGCTTGCAAATCGTGCAAATTTATTTCGAAAATAATGGTTCAGTTCGCGAAGTTTACCGCAAGCTCCGTCCATTTTATGGTCGACATAATCGTCCATCAGAGCAATTAATTCGGTTAAGCATGGATCGTTTTCGCACTACGTTTACTCTATGTGATAATACGCATCCGCAGAGACGTCGAACAGTGCGCACCGAAGAAACAATTGCCGCTGTAGAGCAAAGTGTTGAAGAGGACCCGAATGAATCGATTCGCCACCGTGCACAGCAATTGGAGCTTTGTCCATCAACTTTATGGAAGATTTGGCGCAAAGATCTTGGCTTGCGACCTTACAAGATTCAGCTTGTGCAAGAATTAAAGCCGCGAGACCATGCAATGCGTCGTGATTTTGGTGTATGGGCCGAAAATGAGATTGATCTCGATGCTGATTTTCATCGCAAAATTTTGTTCAGTGATGAGGCTCATTTTTGGTTGAATGGCTACGTCAACAAGCAAAATTGCCGCATTTGGAGTGAAGAGAATCCACATGAGACCCTTGAGACGCCATTACATCCACAAAAACTGACTGTTTGGTGTGCTCTATGGGCTGGTGGAGTCATTGGGCCATACTTCTTCCGAAATAATGCTGGAGAGTCAGTTACCGTTAATGGAGACCGGTATAGAGCCATGATAACCGACTATTTTGTTCCCGAATTGGATGGCATGAATGTGGATGAATTGTGGTTCCAACAAGACGGCGCTACATGCCACACAGCGCACGTCACAATCGATTTATTGAAGGAAACATTCGATGAGCGCATAATTTCGCGGAATGGACCTGTCAATTGGCCACCAAGATCGTGTGATTTGACACCATTGGATTATTTTCTTTGGGGATATGTGAAGTCGCTCGTCTACGCCAACAAACCAGAAACGTTAGGGGACTTGGAAGCCAACATTCGTGGCGTTATTGCCAACATACGGCCCCATATGCTCGAAAAAGTGGTTGAAAATTGGACCTGTAGAATTGGCTTTATTCGAGCCAGCCGCGGCGGCCACATGCCCGAAATCATATTTAAACGTTAATGGCATAAAATTATCCTTCCAATAAAGCCAAATTGATGGACATTAAAACGATTTTCTTGTGTTTTATTTCAATTCGAAGTTCTATACCTCTAAAAAAACACCCTGTATTACTTATATCATAGCTCCTTCCTAAAGGAAAATTTGGAGTGCAAAAATTTTCTTTTGTTCTTGAAAATAGTGTTATTTTATCTTATGTTATTTTTTTAGAATTAAAATAAATTTGTTAAAAAATTATAGATTTTCATCGAAAGCTGATTAATTTGCATAGGAATTGCTTTTGGTTTGATCTCAAAAACTTGCAAACAACAGAGATACTTTGATTAGAAGAGCAGAGCGTTTGCTGTACAAGTTTTTTCTTTGCTAACTGTATGTATCTTTATAATGTATTTAAGTTAGCACCGTTTTCTGAAAATTTACACACACAAAACACAACCATGAATTTTGAAAATGCTTATAGCAAGAAATTTTAATGCCTTAAAAGATTACCCTCGTTCATAGGCACACACTTTTTGTACCCCTGTAGAAGACAACAACCAGGAGAAGAAAACAGTCTATACCCCCCCCCCACACACACACACACTCACACACACACAAACACTCGTGTATTAAATTGCGAATAGTGAAAATGCTTTATGGCTTTTTAGTAAGATTTATTTCTTTTTTTCTGAATGTTTTATTTATTTATTTTTTTTTTTTGATGCTGCCTGATACATATTTATGTGTTTTTATTTTATTTTGTATTGCCTTCCTGTGTGTATGCTTTTGTGTGTATGAAATATTTAGTTGTTGTTGTAGGAGTCTAAAGCCCGTAACATATTTTCGCTAAACTTTCCTTTTTCCTCTTGGCAGGGTGGTGCTGGTGATGAGGGTGGTTGTTGTTAGATTGGCTTGCGAGCTCCTTTTCGAGATGTTGTTGATTCCGATGGATGACGGTAGAGATGGTGGTAGTGCTACCAAATGCTTTTATGCGTGTTTATTTATCTGTGTGCGTTGTTAAGATGGATGTGTTTCATATCAAATACTTATTTACTACATACACTATAAGGATGTGCCAAATATGGCCAGCATGGTAGTTGTTGCAAAGCTAGTAGCTGGCAGGAATGATAGCGAAACTAATCGAAAAATAATTGGTTGTTGTTCTTAGAGTTGTCTATGCTACTGCCACTGCTACATTTTGTTGCTACTCACGCTTTAAAAATTGTACGGTTTGTGTTTGTGTTTTAGCTTTGTTTACTTGATTGTTTTCATAGAAGTGGAAAACAAAAGTTCCTTTTTTGTTTTCATTTCACAATCAACCATAGAAAAAGCCATCGCAAAAAAATTATGTATAAAGAATTGATATTCCCAGATGTGTGATAACAAATGTTGAATTGAAATGAGAATATTACGAAATTTTGTTTATTTTACACATGCACTCATATACATACTCGTACACGTACTTAATGAAACTCTCCCACACATAAATATGCGAGAAGATAAATGTGTGACCATTATAGTTTATTGTAAGTTGGGAAATTTCACGATGCCAACAATTGCAGGATACAAACACAATTTAAAAGCTTATCAATTGGTTTCGAAGAATTTTTTAAGCTTTAAACGATTTCTTTTTTCTTTGCCTGAAATATTAATGTTAAAGTTGTTAAAAATAAAACAAATAACTACTTTGTTTGTAATTATAATTAAAAAAATTTATTTAATTTAGTGCAACTTCAAATATATGTACATAGATGCATATGTACGTATATCCATGACTCATATTAAAATAGTGTTAAAAATTGTTGTTAATAATGAAACAAATAACTACATACTTTCTTTGTATGTAATTATGTATATTTAAACAAAGTTATTTAATTTAGAGTAAATTGAAATAGTATATTTATGTACATGTATAAATACATATGTATGTATATCCATGACTTATATTCAAACAAGAAAACAGTTATGCAGGAGACCAAAAAATCATTTTGTTTTACTAAAGTTTTGCATAATCAATCTTTCAATAATTTAAATCATTAAAATATAAACTGTCAATATTGAATCATATTTGTTGTCCATGATCTCCAAAACTATAAACTTTAATTTTCAAAACAGGTTCGGCTCAATTCACGTTAGGTTTTTTTTTTGTTTTTTACCCAATAATTGACCACTGCGTAAAAAAACTTTGAAATATCATATATGCAGTTAAAAAAGGTATTATAATGAATGAATGCATTCTTAAATTTATCTGTTATTAAAATACAAATAATTGAAAATTGCCAATTCTGGTTCCAAAATCCCTTTGAATATGTAAATTATTTGAGAGCTAGATATGCAATTAGGAAGACTTACGAAAGATATAACGTGAGTAACAACAAGTGTATACACATAACGAAAATAAGACATTTGATAGTAAGACAAGGTTTTGCAGGATCAGCTAGTGTACATACATATATTTTACACACATATATTTTAAATATATTTTTATGTTCTAAATCGCAAATGGAAAGCTATTCTAATTTTTGTTTTAATATTCAAAAACATGTCATAAATTTTTTCGCCTGCCATATGTAAGGCTTAAAAATGTAAAGTGCTTAATCAAAATCTTGTTCGTACAATTTATAAAACTTCTTTTAGTCGGCGTTCACATTGAAATTTTTTTCTTGCAGCAGTGTCCTATTTCTTGTATCAACTTGCTGTCAATTTTAAACTGAGAAATTTGTTTTGCTGAAGATTTCGTCTTTCTTGTAGATATGTACGTATTGGAAACATAGTGAGTCCCAAATATATTTTTGTTAATCCAAAAATTTTCTTGTAGTCAGAAGAAAAACCTCATAAAGCTCCACAAATATTGTTGTGATAATAACTTTTAACAATACTCGTATATGTATATGATACAGAGCAAAAGTAAAAAAGCAAATATCGTAACCAGTAATTCTGCAGTTATGATCGGATCTGTAAATGGTAGACAAAAGAAGAGGCGTTGGTCTCAACATCAAACTATGATTTTTTTTTGTTTTGTTTTTTGTTGAGAATATTGGAACAATGGAAACCATTACAGTATTATTTTATTCAAAAATGTTTTGAAACATATCTTGAAGAGTTCCATATTTTCCAATAATTTTTTTTTTAATTGCTATTGCTCTTTATATTGAGGGTGGCGTTGGCTGAAGTAGATAGCACGTTGACTACAAAACCGAAGGTCCTGGGTTCGAGCCCGGTCTCCGACATTCATTAAAAATAACGACACCAAGCATTTTTCTCATGTGCATTAGTGTCCTTTGTATCAGTTGTTGTGGGAAAAATTCTAGTGATGCAGGCATAAGGCACTGGTCACTAGAAACTATACCGACATCATCAGATACTAATCCTAATGTAATATCAGAGCGCCCTGCTTCGTTGTATAGCAGAATCATCGGCGAAGTAAAATAACAACAATACACAACTTCAAGTTTAATACGCCTCATTTGACACCAGAAGGCGCTGCAACACTGCATTATCAAAAAAAGCGTGCAAAAAAAAGCAGAGTTGTAAAAGAGTGAAGCTTTCCTCCATCTCTTCCTTCACCACCTGTCTTCCCTATCACCCTCTCTCACTATCTTCTCTTCAACTAACAGGTAGCACAAAGGGATCATTGTATTGGACCCAAGTGAGCTGGACTTTAAATTTCACCCTTCCTTACGAGGAGCCTGCTAACCTAACCTAACCTTGCTCTTTATATTACATTATTTGCAATATTATTTTAAGCCAGTTGACGTTTTAGTTTCGCGAAATAAAAAAAATTATTAATAAATGTGGTATAACTGAGTTAAGTCAGAAGCAACGTTTTTGATGAAGCAAGCCTCCTCACACAAATTCCCACAATTTGACTCTTACTCCACATTATACCAACAATTTTTTCGCAACTTCACAAAAAGAATAACAAATAAATATATGAAATGTAACATATACAACAACCATTTCATGGAATAGTTTTATTTAATTTATGGTCCATACAAATTATAGCTACCCAGTAAAAAAGGAGCTTCTAAGAAGATCCCAAACTTGTGATCCGGAAGTGGGGAAAATCTATAATTTCGAATGATTTTTACATAGAGTTGTCCACAGTCATTTTCATTATGCTAAGTAAATCTGAGTTTTGGTATGTTTTTTCTTAATAAATTGAAAGGAACCAATTTTTCATTACTTTTACAAAGTTAGAAAAAACTCACCACAGCCCATGGAAAGGCCAAATATAACCGGAAAATAGTATTATAGAGCTGTAAAACGCGGTCCACTTTTTTTATTGAAAACTTCAGGGCGTCGATTTAATTTCATTAAAAATATTAAATTAATTATGTGGGAGTTGTTTATAATCACTACCTGAGAAGCCCAAAATACATACTTATTGATAATTTGGAAGTAGAGAAAAAATAGTTCCTAAGTAAATTCTTCTAATTTTTTTCAGCTTATTAAAAAATTCATTAAAAAAATTCTCAAATTACGCGTATGCACATTCAAAGATGGGTTGTCTAAGTTTTTTACAACGACTTTGACTTTTGTTAGATTAAATAGCTCTTTCTTCAGTGAAAAAATACTAACAATCAAACCTAAGGATTTCAAGATATACGCTAAATATGACCTGGCGTTACTTTACAAAAAACAGTATTTTCTCAGGAAATGGCCATATGCCAATTTCCCATCAAATGTTAACAGCGTTTTTTTTTTTTGAATTTACTTTGCACAAGTGATTGCAAAATTAAAAACTCACAATTTGTTGTACCTATGTAAAATAGACCGATTGCTATGTTTCTTACCTCTAAATATTTCCTCATCTTCCTGAACATAATTTAATCCCTTTTTTATTCGGCCTTTCCAGTATTTTCAGTATTTTTTTTTTTCAATTTTGTATATTTCTTATATGTAAATTTTCAGCTGTCAGTTTGCATTTAAGTGTAAATATAAATATAAACTATGTTTTGACTATTGCATATTTACGCAAAGTTAGCCTGAGCAAGAGAGTAAATTGTTGGGGTCTAATTCCTAAAAAAATATTTTTGATTTGTAAGAGGTTCAATTTACGATTTTTAAGAGGATTTAAAACGTAAAATTTTTGCATTTCCCGTTTTCTAGAGAAGGTAAAAATGTTTTCATATTCACTTTAGTTCAAGTTTGGTTTCTGAAAAAGTTTGCCAAAACTGCCCAAGACTTGAAGTTAAAAAATTAAATTTACTGAAATATGCCCAGCTTCTGAGTGTAAATGAGTATAAAGGCAGTTTATAAAATGAGCAAACATCAAACCCATAATCATGGAAAGAATGAATAAATGAGTGGGTGGGTATGTATGATGAGTGGAGGGAATGCAATGGGAATGCCTGCTACAAAAAAACAATGGATGAAAATTTATAATTCGTTTGTTTCCATGCAACATAGTGCAAACAGAAGAACCACATTTGAGTGACCACACTCTTTGGTCACATATGTAATTAATTGAAAATTTTTAAACGAAATGTTTTTTCTGTTGCTTTTATTTTTATTGCCCCGTTTTCCTTTTGAAGGAAGAAACAACTGTAAAAGCAAATATTATCTTATCATTATTTTTATTTTCCATAATCCCAACGCACATTCATGTCTTTTGATAAAAAAACAATGCGCTTTTTATACTTATGCAGACATTTTGGTCGTTGCATATTTTTAACATTTATTATAAATTCAATTAATTCATTCATTGAATTTTATTATTCAGAAAATTTAAATTGTCATCAGTCCTTTATGTTCATAAACGCTTACTTCCCAATAACATTTGCTACTACTGTTGGCCTGTTTCATTGTTTTTTTGTTTTTTTGTTAAATATTATTTTTGGTTTTGTCGTTATGTAATTTGAATAAGTTAAATTACAAAGCATTCCCCTGTTCATATAATATTTTTGAAACAATTTGGTACAAAAAAAAAATTACAAAAAGTGTTGAACCGCAACAACCACGGAAATAAAAATAATCAGTTAACGACAGTAATTCATTCACTCATTTATGAATCTATTCATATGTAAATTAACTCATCATCAATAATAAAAAAGGAAAATAAAATATATACATATGTATGTATGTATAAATCAAGTGACTAAAACAATATAAAACACTGCAAAAGTATGACTTCACTCTAAACGGATAGACTGCATTAGTGAACACTAGAGTAATGCAAAATTTTATTATTGATAAACTTGTTTTACGACAGATAGATGTAAATATTGGCTCAAATAGTTAGCACGTTGACTACAAATCCGAAGGTCCTGGGTTCGAGCTCGGTCGCCGACAGTCATTAAATAACACCACCACGCATTTTACTGTTATGCATTAGTGTCCCTTTGTATCAGTTGTGGTTGTGGTAGGAAAGTTCAAGTGATGAAGGCATAGACACTAGTCTCTGAACTATACCGACTTCAGCTGATACTAATCCTAATGTAACATCAGAGTGCAGAACCATCCGCGAAGTAAAATAACAAAAAAAAAAAAAATGGCTGGTAAGCACATCTTCGAAGATTTAATATGCCTCATTGACACCAGAGGCGCTGCAACACTGAATTATTAAACAAAATTTAAAAAGTATATTTGAAAATAATGAAGCTTTCCTCTATCTCTTCCTTCACCACCTGTCTTCTCTATCACTATCCCTTTCCTAAAGAAGTAAACGCCTAGCAATCAGATAAATCGTTTCCTTAATTGTTGATTTTTAAAATTTTTATGAATTATCCTTTGAAATTGTGAGCCTTTGCAGCTTATAAATATTTTGGAATAAAATTTTTGTATAATTATTCTAAAAAAGTATACTGCGCAATGCTGAAAAATATAATTATGATGTCCAAGAATATTTTTTGTTAATAAGCAAACTGCACTATAGTCAACACACATAAAAAGCTTTTATTTAAATGAATCTAAAGTATTTTAAACTTTTTTGTGCTATTGCCTCAGAAACCAGACAAAATTAGTTAAATTTATTTTCTTAATGGAAAATATTAAAAATGCATGAGTGAATACAGGGTGATTCTTGCAGCTTCTTCCGTATCTATTGTTCTAGAGTTTCACTTAACAAGGGTCGGCTGTTACTAATTTTGCACAACTTAGAAATGGGTCTGATATGATAAGCAACCTACTCATGACACCCTGATTGAACTGCAGCTTTGAAAATTTTCTAGCAAAATCTTTTCGGTATGCACGGTAGTGCTTATTTCGGGCCTCTGATGCTTCTTCGGATATCTGGCCAATATGTTAGATGGCATATTTTATTACTGTCGAGCCGAAATGAATTTTATGATCAGAGGACATCGCTTCCAGGATCACTTTAAGTCTGAAAATAAACCCTTTATTTATGCCTGTGATTTCAGAGGCTAACTCAGGATTGGTGAAGAATATTTTTCTATCATACTTACGTGGTATCTGGTATAATTTAGAGGTGAAATCAGCACATTTAATAGACGGCACTAAGGATAACATAACTACCTCAATGCAAAGGCACATCAATAATATTTGTTGTCAAATCCGTAACAATACAAATCCGGAATAATAAAATTAGTGACAACTCAACGTAACTTATTTTGAAGCAGTGGAAAGATGTGGAAAAGCTTTTGACTGGCATGATATATTGAATCTCTATGGTTTATTATAAAAATTACATTATAGATCGATCTGTGTCGGAACATTTACAAAAACACTAATTTATATAAATAACATATAATAAGCTCACAAATTTTTTTGCGTATAAATTTTGTCCCATGGGAATACTAAAAAGTTATTATAATAACATATGTTATACATTTAAATTAAGTACAAACCTTTTTCTTCAGATTCCATTATTTTTTTGGCTACGATCCACTGCATGAATGCATGCATACTGAACGAAGTGTAGATTCCGTTTACAAGGTCGGAACGCGGCGACAGGAAGTGTGCATGCCATTATAATATTATGATGGCAAAAACTACAATTTGGGATACATTTAACTTATTTTGTCCGGTTTTTAGTCAAAATGCTCGTAAGCGAGTCGTTTAAACTTTTTTAAAATTTTATTCTGTTATATATATTTTTTAATATTAAAAAAAATTATTATTTGACATATTGTGAAAAGTTTATTTTAAATGAAATTTATTTGTTGGTGGTTAAGCACGTCTATATTAGTGCTGGCCACCGAGAGAAATGTATTCGTGTATGTGTATTCATTTGATTTGGCACTGTGGTCCACTATGGGCGACTTGGTATCTATGCATTTCATTGAACATCCTCAAACCTCTTATATTGTGTATAGAAAAATAAACTAGATTCATATCGAATACAAATTATTTGTTGGGTTTTGTGTAAGTATCTAAGCCTACTACGCCTATTTTTTATATTATACTAGCTGAGCCCAGCAAACGTTGTCTTATCCAAAACAAAAACCTACCGGGTATGGACCCGAACCAGTGTTGAAAATTTCAGATCTTAAAGTTCCAGAGATCATGAAAAAAATAATGAAAAAAAAAAAAATTAATAGTTATAAATACTCACAAATATATTTACCGTGGGAAATCAATAATTGTGGTACATACGAGTACATATGTATTACAATAAAATCGTTTCTCATATTGCATTTCTTTAAAAATGAATGTTAAAGCACTGATGTTAAAAACCATACTTTGCCCTACCAGATAGACGTGGGTGCTGATGAAGGGCGTGGAGGCAAAGACAAATTTCAGCATTTCCCCCAGATAAAGTCTATTTAATTTTTCTGGTCTTCTTTAGAAAATTGCATTAATTAATAAAAAAAATTGATTTCTATAGTATTGAAAATACTGAACTTGGATCCGACTGAGAAATCGTTCCTGATTTTATATTTATTTTATTCTTTGTGCAATAAATACTCCAAAGTTGGACAGCGCGAACACAAACCAAGCAAGCAGCTTTGTTAGCTCCACCAAAAGGCTTCACTTTACAAACCTGCAAGAGTTTGTGCCAGGGTTAGATTCACATAAAATGAAACATAAATTGATTCTGGAATCATTGGCTTAATTGCGACATTTTTAAGTTCAGTACTTAATGACAGTATGAAAAAATTTTTGAGCTGCTGCTTGGTAGTGTTAAGGCCAAATTAAATATGTATATACATATTTCTTTGAAATAGAACTATTGTTGCATTCTTTAATATTGCGAAACTACTTTAAATACTTAAATTATTTGCTGTTCTACATTAAAATTCTAGGATAGAATTCCTGAACAATTCTAAATGCAAGACCTGAATATGTATGCATTTTTTTTATTGGTAAATCTGTTTTTGTGGGCATAAATTTTTAAATTTCGTTGCTTATATGTATGTTTGGTTAAAGCATGATAAAGAAGCAGTTCATTCAATATTCGCCAATTTTATAAAACACTGATAGGGGAAGAGATTTTCCGTAACGAAGAATGATGAACATGAAATGTGTGATTGTGTCTCTGTGTCGGGAAATTTGTGCTGTATCTGTGTAGGCAATATGTTGCAACAGTCGTATGTTCATTTAAAAATGTACGTGCAACATTGCTTCAATATTACGAAATAACACGTATTCGTTCCTTTGTAGTATTTAATTCTATGTTCGTTCTGGTGTGTATGAAATACTCGTGGAACGTACATGGTCCAACTACAATTCATTGTAGTCTCTGTCCTGGTGGAGCATTTCGCTCAAAGCAACAAAAAATAAAAGGGAACAACTGTGCAACTACAATCCAACAAATGAAATAGAACAGCTTGAAAATAAACACAGCTGTGACAACCACCTCTAAAAGACACATAATAAACCATTCATCCAACAGTGGAGTAATCGTGATTAAATTCGTTCATATTTCTAGATATTTCTTATCTTCTCTCCAAATTTTTTTTTTCAATCTAAAACTAGGAACACGTGTGGAGCATGTAGATAATTTCTACCTCTCCGGAACTATCTAACCGATTTTTATAGAAATTCAAAGTAGTAAGTAAGGAAAAATAATTCCGAGCGGTGAAAGTCGCTGACAAGTAAGTAATGTCTGTGTTTTCATTAATAACAGCGTATCCAATAATAAATTTTTTTCATTAGAATCAAAAAAAGTTATTTATTAATTTAAAAAAGGTAGAACTTGTGTTATTGCTTTAATATTAATACTTAATATTAATTAAAATATTTGTAATATTAATTAAAAAATTAATTAAATTTTCACCTATAAACAATTTGATAATATCAATTAAGTTTTTCCACTCAAATTAATTAATACAATTAAAAATTTAATTGAATCAATTAAATTATTAATTGAAAACATTAATTGGTGAATACTATTCCGTGTAGAAGCAAATAATAAATGACAGTTTTTTATAACTTTCTAATCAGCATTTAAAATGTAACAATTTAGTATAATAAACTCGAAATGAGAAATATATAACATACGTTGTTATTATTGAAAACCACAGATATATAAAAACTTATATATATATATAGTTATTTAGATATTTTGTTTCATATGAATTGAACGTTTTTCATTATAAAGAATAAATATTAGTGTTTGTTTTAGTGGAAATCAAACACCCAATTACAAATAATATTTCGCTTCAGCTCACGTACGGTCATCGCTAGACCCCTCAAATGTTTTGGGAATCCTCATTAAAAAGACCGAACTTTAGTTTGAGAGAGGGTAACAAAAACTTTTTTTCCAGTGAGTCGCACAAATGAACATAGATATGTAACACGCATGGAGCACAGTAGTGGGTGTTTATTAATCCACCACAGCTGGCCTAGTCAATATCGCTAATTTACTCAAACAACGTTATAACTCAAAAAAACTAGTCTGCCAGAAAATGAGTTTAAAATTTCCAATTATCGCACAACTTAATGGAAAAAGAAAAATTTATTTTGCTTTGAAGAGCTGAGTAAACAAGATACTTGTATGACATTTTCACACAATATGAACAACGATATGAGGATTAATTCTGCATTATTATCTCAGAAATTCCATTTTTTGAGTTATGGCATATATAAAAAATATGTTGATTGAAAAACTGCTTTGTAAATCCTCCAAATTCGAAATTAGGATAAATTTCATAATTTTGACTGTATTAACTTTAAAAATACTTTAGAAAGTAAGAAACAAAATATTAAAAATAATATCGGTGCCTACTCACAAAGTTTAAATTCAAGAAGTTAATGAAATTTCTACAAAGCACTTTTTGTTAAATATTATATAAATGAAAGTTTGAGATATACATTGAGACTCAAAAGGCGTATGGACCTGTACCAATTTTCACATCCGTGAACGTAGAACTCGTCACTTAAAAATATAATTTTTTGATTATGATATACGTGAACGTACTTAAGTAACATTCAGCTTATACGATCGAAGCATCACTTAATTTGTTTTCGTACGATTGTCGATACGATCACGGATGTAACGATTTGATCCCTGATTAGAGTCTTAAGAATCTCTTAAAAACTTTTACGATCATTTGTCCACTGTGTATTATTTTCTTGATGTACGCAATAGTTAGATGAAGTATTTTGCAAACAATGTTTGTTTCAAAATCTCAAACATAAAAAACAAAACAACTACGGAAAAGCAATTGCTTCGTGTGGTACAACTGGTGGCATTTGTAAATAGACATTTTAGAGAAAGTAATTTACACGGGTGCATCGGAGTAGCACGCGATGCTGATTCAAGTTTTTCATTTAGATTCAAATACGTTTGAGCAAAAAATATTTTCTCAGCTCCTTTTCATTTAGATATTTAAGTGTGTGTCCTTGTTTTTAGTTGCTGTTGATGCTGTTGTATGATTTTCTGTCTCATACATAGTTTTATTAGTGTTGGTTGTATTTAGCCAGTGCATAAATAGCGTTTTTCAGCATTTCGACTGAACTTCCATCTATCTTCATGTCACGGCTTACAATATACTGGTGCTCAATAATTCAAAGGTGGGATGGTGGCGTTGGCTGTAAAGCTATTTAAGTGCATTTTTTGTGGTTGTGAAGGTTGCTTCTTTGCGTCTTGTTTGATTGGTCGTAGTGGACGTAACTTGCTGCAGATTCCTTAAACGGCAGTTCGCAGCGATTTTTGCTAGAAGAATGTAGTTTATTGCCGATTAAACAATTGTCGGTAAATATTGAAAGATGATAACATATATTTAATTTTTTTCACTTCTCGAGGTACGTATTTGTTTGGGTTAGCAATTCGATAGTAGTATCAGATCATAGTGCAAAGTATAAAGTTTTTACAAAAAAGGAATGTAGTGTACTTTTGAATGGCTTGTATAACCAAGAGTTATAGACTTATTAGCCTAAAGTGACGTTGCCAAAAGTTTGAAGTTTTAATCAATATTAGTGCGAACTGTCTCCATTGAAATTGTGAACTTAAAAACTAATCACATTATATAAGACTGTGTGTAATTTTTTAAGTCATGGAAATATAACCATGTACGGACACCACTAAGTGATGAAAGACCAAAAAAAAAAGACCAGTGTCTCCCAGTTTTGCCCCAAGTCATGAATTTTTTTTATGGGCCCCCAAATATTTGGGACCTCGGTGTCATTTTTGCAAAAAACTGATAATTTTCTCAGGCTCATATCACGCAAACCGTTCGGAAATTTGATTTACTCTCTGAGGCAAAGTTTTAGCTCTTGTTATAAAGAACAAAAATTGTAAACATATAAGATAAAAAAACTTCATCTTCCAGCTAAAAATCGCAAAAGGTTTTAAAAAATTCGATTTTTTTTTTACATTTTTTCCCCTGTTCAGGTCCACAGGTATCAAACCGTTCAAAATTCAAGGAAACAATCCGCTAAAAAAATGTATCTTAGATCTCAGTAAACAACTTTCTAGAACATATTAACTTCTAAGGAATGATTCTTAACATCGTTTAGGTAGCGCTTATGTAACCGCAAAAGTGAAAAATTTCCCGACAATTTTTAACTTCATTTGTTTTTTCTTTACCTCAACATTGAGATACTATGCGATCTATTACAAAAAAAAAATATGTATATATATATTCAGTAATTTCAATTCTTATTGAATGAAATATTTTTTATTAATTAATGTGAGTTTCTAAAGAAGGGAAGAAAAATTAAATTAGACTTTATTAGCTGGGGAAAATACCGATATTTTTCTGTGCAGCTACGCACTTCATCAGCACCCAAGTCTATCTACTGGGGTAGAGATTGTTATTAACATCAGCTATTTAACGCAAATTTTCAATGAAATGGAATATGAGAAATATTGTGTATATATTTTTATATTCAGGTTAGCACGAAGTTATGTCACTCTACCTAAGTATGTTTTAACTATTCTTGCTTATCTTTTACGATCATCACATTAATTATTTTCACTTATTCGATGTACCGTCGGTACATACCTGTAAGTATTATTGTAGTGGATATTAAGATCAAGATCAATTCATTGTAACTACATAAGTATCTAAAAAATTATTTTGTTTGGAGAAAAACAACTTGTGAACTGACAAACTAATCACCTTATATAATTTCTCTTTAACTACCGGATCGATTCATTACCTAAAAATTATTTTCTTTGGAGAAAAAAGGTAAATAAGCAGAGTAACTTTATTTATATTTCACATTTGCTTGTGAATTTTTTGCTTTTCACCGATATACTCGTAAGCTGCAAAATCATATTGCAGTCTTCCTGCTTTTTCAAGCACTTGTTCCGTAGTAGTTGGTGCTTATGGACAAGGGTGGATGAATATTGATAGCATGAAAGATGCCAATCGCTATTAAATTTTTAGTGTACGAGTATATAGTCGTATGATTTTTCTATATTGGTTTTATTCTAAAAACAGATGATAATGTGGAAATATATATTTCTTTATAACTACAAAACCACAATAGGGTGTCATCTGGAGGATTCATGAGGTACTCATAAAGGTCATATTGTCAAAATGATTTAAGATATTTAAACATAATTGTTTTTAAGTTGAAAATTTTGTGTTAACGCACTAAAATCCCAAATTATTATTTTACTTATTAAATAAAATACTTTTTATTAAATATACATACATACATTGAAATTGATTATTGAAGGGTTGAGCTGGATTTTATGCGCATTTCACTGTTGCTAAAAAGTTTTGAAAGTTTATCATAATAATAATAATAATTTTTGGGATTATTAGTGCGTGGGAGGCACATCCTTAAAAATTGATCCATGTAAAAAACACGAAATTAGAATTTAAAAGTTTTGCAAATTTAAGAATCCTTAAAGGATTTCATTAAAAAGAGTTGATGGTTTCTTAGTTAAATTTCAAAATTTTTAGTATTTAAATTATTCAATATTAAAATCAAAAAATCCATGAATTTCTTACACTAGCAAAAGCCAAAGTCAAATAATTGCAGGCTCATACATACACATACATACATACCAAATCGCTTGTTGTTAATAAGTAGGCGCCAAAAACTTTTTTACCATATTCTCAAAATAAAATCAAAATTTCCATGAAAGTAAAGTTTACTTTGTTCTGGTTATTTTCAATAATAATATTATACATCTCGGCTGAAATTTTGCTTAAGTAAATACAAAAAACAACGGTGTAAATTGTGTAGCAACTTACAAGTAGCAGTTGTACAAGTAGCAACAATAACTAACTTGTTGAGAGGTGCTAGAAAGTGTTAAAATAATAAATAATACTAAGCACTAGTTTAAGAATTTATATGAACATTTTTCTGCAACTCATAAAGACAGACTGCGACTAATATAATACGCGTTGAAGTGATACTGCCTAACACATTCAAAAGCAATTATTTATGAGTAAACACTTTATCCGCGCTCTAAAAAGTTTCAAGCAAAAACCTGGGTCCTACTTTCCTGAATTCAGGTTTCTAAACTTTCTAGATTTTACTCGTACAATTCTAATATAATTATATCTCGTTAAGCTCCGTGAGTAATTGTGTAATTTGCACGAAGTCAGATGCGACTACAGAGAACATCTCTTTAAATGTGGCTCATGTTATGATTTTCTTCTTATTTCTACACTCACTTTGGAACATTTTCTAAATTTGAGTAAAAAAAGTTGTCATATGGCGCCAAAGCTGTTTTGTACTTGAAACCAGTAAAATATTTACTAAATTTCTAGTTCATTAATGAATTAATTATAGTAACTATAGTTTTAAATTTAAGTAAAATTTTTCTAAAATTAAGTAAAATTTTACCATAAAATTCGGAGATTCGCAATAAATTTTTTTCATCTTTGATCTCAAATTGAGTGAATTTTCCAAATTTTTTGTATGTCTTTAATTCTGGTACTTATATTTATTTTTAATTAAATTCTGTAGCACATGATATGTTATTTATTATATCTTCATGTTATATTCTTAATGATAACCAAGCACTCTAAGCAATTGCCTAACAGGGCAGCCTGAATAAGCATTGAAATTATTGAGTTTTAAAATTTTATTTTATTTACAAAAAAATAAATATCAAGTTCAAATATTCCCCAAAAATACAAAAAATTTACTTCGATTTTTTGCTAAATGCAAATTAATAATAAATTCTATAATTCAAAGAAAAAATACTTAAAACTGGTAAATATTTTTCTAAAATTAAGAATACCTTTTTACATCTTTTAAGTTAGTCAAATTTCATGAACTAATCAGGAGAAAATTATTTCCTAAAATTTATTTTTTTATTTAAAACGAAATTAACTAGTTTTTAGGATAAAATTTTTTTAAGTTTAAAACCATTTACTTATTTTTGGTAAATATTTCCTTCAAGTCAGTAAACATTACCTTAAAAGTAAGAAATTTTTTGTGTATTTTTATGAACTATTTTTAAGGATATGAACTATTTATTTGTTACTCATATTAAGTAATTTTTACTAGATTTTTGTAAAAATTTTCTAGGACTCAGAAAAATTTACTTAAACTTAGAATTTTTTTTTTACTTTAATTTATAAAAAAAAAATTTTTCTTAATAATCTTTTTTTTTTGAGTGTACCCCTTTATTTTTAATTTCAAAGAGCTTTTGAATATCAAAGATAGCGACTGGTCCGTCTGAGATGTGTCAGATCTTAGTGTTACTTACATTCTAAAAATAGTAGTTAAGGTTAGCACTTGCCGTCGAGGCACAATTCTAACTGATATCGTGTAATACTAAACCTCCCGGCTCATCTCTAAGTGCATTGGCGGATGCTAACATTCATTAGAACTACCATCAAGTTAGTTATGTTCATATATATAAAAGTAGCAAAGAATGAAGAGTACTTAACCGGTATCAGCCGACACTAACTTCTTTGACATTCGACATTGTAATTTAATTCCTTTATTCGACCTCCTAGACCAGTGGGACGTATCCCTAACTGATGTTAATTCAGTTAACACCAGTTTAGTTGTTTTCAGTCTTGCAAAAAGCAGACAGTATGTGTTTGTCTATAAAGCAATTTGAAGGCTTTTAAGAGCTTTTATTTGTACATTTTCCAACTGATAATCAATAAAATATTTTCATACTCATGACAAGATAAAAAACTGATTAATTTGTTGTAAGTTTCAATGAAGTTGCCATATCATTACGTCTTACATTATAAAATGTTCTACTACAAACTCTATATTGCGTTTATGACTATTTATACGATTTTATTTGCAACTTGACTATTTTCCATAACTTTTTAAATTCATGCGAATTTGGTATTAAGACAAAACACACACTTATGCTTAACTTGTAAAAGTGGTGCACTGAACCTAAAGTGGTCTACATTTATAAAGTTCACTAAAGTATTCCCAATGGTAGCAATGTTTTTTTTTTATAAAAAATAGGAAGCAATATCGAAATGCTGCGAAATATTTGAGCTAGATAACGTCACCTAAAATGCAAAATAACTTAACATAACTTTTCACAAGTTTACAGGAGAAGCAAAAAAAACTCCATAAAATGGAAACTATTACAGATATTGAGTCAAAATTTTTAAATCATGGTTTAAATAAAGTAAGCTTAGTGCTATGTGTTTTACGTTATTTTGAGTTTTGGTTTTCTGAAACAAAATATCGTATCATCAGCTTTATATATACTTGTATAGTTTAGATGAAAAACGAAAGCTAAAATAAAGTAATAGTTTTTATTAACAATTGAACAAGTTTTTTGGTGTTTTTACATTTGAATATCATGTTGACTCTACTAAAAAGAATTTTTTTAACTTTTATAAGGACAACAATAAAACAAGTTTTTAATTTATTAAGAAGGAATTAGTTGATAACAAAAATAAGATAATCAGCTATTAATTTACTAGTTACTCAAAAGGTATACTATCATAGAAAAAATTACAGTCTGCTGGAAGCAAATATTAAATATTAAATGTTCCTAGCAAAAAAATTATTTGGGTTATAATTCGTCATTAGTACTGGCGACAAAATCAATAGCGAATCGGTACATTTCCTACAGGGTACCTAAGTGTGAAAATAAAACTGTGATATTTGTGTATGTGATTTCTTAGAAATCAGGAACAAATTGACAGGATATATATATGTATTTCTGAAATTTAATTTAAAATGATTTTCAACATTGTATTTCCGCAACAAGAGGATTATAAAGATACTTTCAACTTTTAATAATAATAATTTATATTTCAAAAATTATTTCACATTTTACTTCCATTTTATTTCTAGTTTTATTTTTATAAAAAGTTTGAATTAATTATTTTAATGGACAAAAAAACTAATTTTTTATTACTTAAAAAGTTTTATTAATTTTAATAAAAAATAAAATTTATGATAAATATTCTTAACAATCACAATAAGCACATACAAAATTAAAATTTAAGCACAATTTAACTGGAAACAAAGTTCAATTCAAGCTTTTTTTCATGCAATGTTCAAGTTTGAAAATATTTTGATATAAAAAACAAACAACATACATATTTGTTGAAACCTTGTCAAATACCTAATTTATTTATTTATTTATGAAATTGAAATTGTGGTGAAAAATACCAGAAATTAATAAAAAAAAGTAAATTATTTAAAAACAAAAGGTGATTAAAATCGTGAAAACAATAGTGAAGGTAGATATACCGAAAATTATTATTAGAAAGCAAATGAAGTGCAATTTCTTTTCTATTTTAAAACCATTGTTTTTGAAATATGCTTGAATTCAATAGTAACACAAGGCTTAATTGAAGTATAATTAAAAGCTTTAATTTAACTTTTCTAGAACTGAATTATTCGAATGGAATTCAAGTTCCCTTTTCTCTGGAGAATGCTATTGAAATAAAGTGTAGATCAAGCATAAATCAACCCTTGACAATATAATGTGTGACTTGAATAATAATTGTTTTACACTTAATTTCAACCAAAATTGCTTATTGGTATAGCAACGACATTGATTAATTAGTGATTAAAACTATCTTTGGAATCCAAAATACATATATATACGAATATAATATTATTACACACAAATAAGTTATATGAATAATTTTGTAATATCATTTAAAAATGAATTAAATTTGCACCTACAAACAATTTGATAATATCAATTAAGTTTTTCCACTCAAATTAATTAACACCATTAAAAATTTAGTTGAATCAATTAAATTCTTAATTCAAAACATTAATTGGGATGCTCTTTTGGTTTCATAAAATCTGTTTTTATGCAATTTTAACTTTCTACATTTTGATAACCGAACTTTGTTATTTACATTAAACATCTGTTTTCGTTTAGAACTATCGACATTTCACAGTGCTACCATACTTTCATAGTATTTAAGTGAGCATTTAATTTTATGATTGAAAAAATTAAACTGCATTTAAGTGCAACTTAAATTTAAGTGGCAATTAGATAAATGGCATATAATTGAGAACTCAATTACTGGGCCTTAGAGAAACACATTGAACTAATTTTAACAAATACATACATTTAAATAAATTTAATTCACACTTGAAAAGTGTCTACTGTACCACCATGTATTTGCTTACGTTCCTTTTGAACATATGACCATAAATGAAAAAAATAACGTCTATTACCATTACCAAAAAAGACCAGAATGGAAAGAAAAAACTAAAACCAAATTTACCGACAAAACTTCCAGTTCAAAATAAACGAACACTTTGAATAATAGTTGCGAAAGCGCTTTGAATGCAATGCAAAAATTTACATAATGCTGTCGGCAAGTGTGAATACAAATACAACTACACTCTTGCTCTTACTCTCAACAGTCAAAACAACGATTTGCGGTGTGTGTTTGTTGTGCGATAATCCTTTTGAGCTTTGCCGCATTCATAAGTAACCAAGAAAACTCTAATACTTTCTGACAAAAGCAACAACTTCATGGCATACAAAAGAAGATTAACGGAACTTTGGCTAAAATATGCATTTGTATCCACAGCATAAACCTTTTCAAATGAAATTCATCATTTGAAATTAAAACATTTACATATTTTAAATTCACTTGTCTTAAATTCACATATTTTAATTCATAATTTTATTGTAAAAATAATATTTATTGAAAGCTTGCTGGTTTCATTACTTCATCAAAGTGTTTGCTTAACAATAAAGTTTCGCCGAAATTTTAGTTTCACGCGATTAATTTATGTAGTTTTATTTATTAAAATAAGTGTAAATTATTGTAAATAAAACCCAATAAGCACTCAAAAAATTAAAATTCTAGCACTAGAAATTTAACTGGAAACAAAGTTGAATTCAAGCATTTCTTCCAGTAATTTTTAAGTTTAAAAATATTTTGAAGTAATAAAAGAAACAACAACAAATACGTAAATTACTTTTTAATAAAACTGAATTTGTGGTAAAAAAAATCAAAGATAAATATAAAAGTGATTTTTTTAAAAACAAAAAGTGATTAACACCGTGAAAGCATTAACAAAAGCAGATGTGCAGAAAATTATTATTAGAAAACAAATGAATTGCATTTTGAAAATTGAAATATACTTGAATTCAATTGTAATACAAGGCTGAATTGCAATATAATTCAAGGCTAAAATTGAACTGTTATACAAGTGAATTGTTCAAATTGAATTCAATTTGCCTTTTCACTGGAATGTTATTGAAATAAAGTGTAAATCAAGCATAATTCAACCCTTGACAATTGAATGTGTGACTTAAATAACAATTGTTTTACACTTGATTTCAAACAAAATTGCTTATTGGGAAAATCCTACAAATATTTTTAGGGGTGCCATTTAATTGTATAAACTTGGTATATTCTGTTAGATTGAAATAAAAAATATGTAGGTTATACTTAACGTAACCAAAAGGTTTTCGCAAAAAGCGGGACATGACCGATCAAAAAGCGGGATTTTGAAGAATATACCGCCAAACAGCGGTATTTAAAAACAAATATATTTTTGAAAGCGGATGTATCATATCCACATACACAGTTTCGTTTGTACTTAGGAGACACAATTTGTACCGATTCTTACATAAGAAAATGTAAATTTGGTAGGGCAAGTTCAAAGTTTTTTTAAGAACCCCTAAAAACTCAAACTTCAAGCGATTCTGAGTACGTACGATTTTAGAGTACAACCTGGTTCATAATAGCTGACCACTATTGTCAGACCGCATCTACTCGTTCTCAGGAAAATTTGTTCACATCTTAGAAAATGTTAGTATAGTAAATTTAAAGATTTAAGAGAAACTCCTGAAAACTCGAACTTCAAGAAATTCTGAGTGTGCACGTTTTTAAATGATTATTTGGGCATTAATTTATGACCAATATTATCCGCCAGTTATAAATTTATACAAACACAAACTTGAAATTCCGCTGATTCTGCGGATGATAGAAGATAATCGGGATTGGACAAATAAACAGAAAAAATGTCTACTTAAAAAATATCTTGGAAACAAATGCACTGATAATTTTGAAACTCTTCATGACATGTATTAGAATTATATTCTACAAAATAATGAAAGCTCAAGCACAAGCTCTGCACTTCTAATATAAAAAAGTTTTCTTTTCATTTCAAAACGGGTGTAACGAAGCACACAGGGGCTTGTCCAGGTAAGCAATAATACTCTCAAAAAAATATTTGGATTAAATTTTTATCAGTTACATTTTATTAAAAATCATATAAGAGATTGTTGATTTCAAAACTCTAAAAAGCGGGATTAAGCGGGAAAGAAATTCGAATCGGGGTCGACCTATTAAAAGCGGGATGTCTGGTCAGGTTAGTTATACTGTGTTCGGATTTAATAGTTTGTCTGAAATAATTGGAGGTGCAATAGATCAATTTTAAAATTATTCCCTCTACTTTAAACGTTTTTTCAATTTCGGAATGGAGTATTCTAACTCGTATTGAATGATAAAAAGGCCGAAAAATTCCCAAAAATACAAAACAAACTTCTTTTCTCTGGCTTATATGATTTTAGGATAAGTGTATATCAATTTCCTGTATGTATACTTGACATATAACATCCTGTTCGCAATGAATTATCAGGGTAACCAAAAAAAAAAATAAAATACCAATATCAGAAAAAATAATTCTAGTCTGACAACTGGTTTCTTGGGCTAATCGATGTCAGTTGATTCCTGCGCGACAAGATCACATGTTGTCAACTATCAAAGTGTCAATAATAGATCAATAGCTCATGTTTGCTATTATCAAGAACTGTCTTGCGAATGGATCGCAATTTCACTTGGAATCAAGTCTAAAACAATTGTTATTTAAGTTACACAATCATTTGTCAAGGGTTGAGTTATGCTTGATTTACACTTTAATTCAATAGCATTCTCCAGTTAAAAGGGAACTTGAATTCAATTCGAACAATTCAGTTGTATAACAGTTCAGTTGAAGCCTTGAGTTTTATTGCAATTCAGCCTTGTGTTACAATTGCATTCAAGTATATTTCAAGCTTTAAAAATTATGTGTTTAAAATAAAAAGGAAAATGCAATTAATTTTTTTTCTGATAATTATTTTATGCTTATGTACCTTCACTGTTATTTTCACAATTAATTAGTTATTAACCTTTTTTTTTAATTCATTTTTTTATTCAATTTTATTAATAAATAAATAACGTTTTTGACAACGTTTGAATAAAAATGTATGTTGTTTGATTTATTATTTAAAAATATTTTCAAACTTGAAAAAATGCCTGTAATCAACTTTGTTTCCACTTGAACTTCAAGTACTTGAGTACTTATTGAGTACTTAATTTTTTGAGTACTTATTGGAAAGTTGTTGGGGATATACACTAAATTACGCATTTAATTGAAATCAACTCGCTTCATTAAACCGACTTTTAATATAACGCTCCAAATAAAACTCATTAAATATCCCAGTAAGAAATTTTCGAAATTTTTTAATAGGTAGTACTCTTTTAACGGCTTACAACGTGATGAGTGATACATATTTATGTAATTATTTTATATGCATAATAATGACTGTCCTGTAATAAATATAATAAGAACTTATTTATAAAGTACTTATTGTAATACCTTCGAGTTGATAATGAAATACATCTAGAGAAAAATTCATTGATCGTGAAAATGAGCTTCGAAAACAATAAAATACTATAATTTTTATTAAAAAAAATTAAGTATTTTATTAATTTATTATTATTAATATAATTATTTTTATATTTATTAACATATTTTCTCTGTAAAGTTATGATTTTTAACAATCCCAAAAAAAAGCTCCAAGTTTTATAATTTTGTTACAAAATTCTATTTATTTTTATTCGAAAAAATTGCCAAGTAACTATTCAATAATGTTAGACAAAAAGTAATCTATAAAATTTTGCATTTCTGTCAGCGAAAAATAGCTCATGAAATTTTTAATACTTTTAAGCAATCAGTAATCTGTTAACTTTTGGATGTTTGTAAGCAAATACTATAAGTTACCGCATACTTTTTGAACTTCTCAAACAAAAATAATGGGTTATTTTGTCAAATTGTAAGTACTTACGACTGCATTCTAGTAAGCAAAGTTTTTTGCAGGGATATGACAGTATCAGAAGTTAAAAAATGTCTAATTGCATAACTGCGCAGCATATGCAAATAGTGGCAAGACGTAAGCGGTAATTTGTTTGAAAATGCAGCTCTATAGTAAATTTGGCGTATACAATCGCATATAGAAATCTTAAAAATATATCATCTTAGCGCTTCTAACAACCTAAAGGATGCATTTTTCTTTCTTAAAGAGCGTTTATGTTTAAATCGCGCTAAAACTGCTGAAACCCAAACTGGATCTCGGGTAATTTTCTTGTTCGAATCATTTTATTTAATTACAAACAAACTCTGGATATCACATCCATACGTTGATTAACTAATCTTGAGGCGGTTTCACATGGCATTAGCGCAAGAAGTGCTGCACAGTTTACCATCTGCCTCCATTATGATCAATATTTAATTTTGAAAAACACTTGCATCATCGGGATGACCGAGCAATATTTGAGAAAACTTCAGACCATCAACCGCAAATTAGTGATGATCTATCAGTGTGTACTCTTATATATAATCATTTGCTATTTGCACCTTTTTCTATTACTTTCTAGATATTAGAAATACTTCGCAATTTCTATCAAAGTCCGTTTAGCTACCATATAATCTAAGATCCGTCCGTTCGTTCTTGACGCCCACCAGCTAGATTTCTACAATCTTATAGTAGTGCTAGTGCCTGTGGCCATAAAGTCTAGATCTATGGAAATAATTCCCATTATAAAGCATTCAGCGATTTTGAAGGAATCATAAGTACAAGCGGATCTTTGAATATTTCTTACTTGTAGCAGATCACCATACTGCGTTTGTAACCACAGTGGCCTTTTTGACTCAGTGTTGGACATTTTGTTTTTCCGGGGCTTGGATGCCATAATAACATCCAGATATTATGAGAATTATATTAACAACTAGGGTGTGTGAATCCATGATTCCTTCTACTATTTAAATCAGGATAGAGTTCGAGTCCTCATGGCTTCGTGTGTCAACTTTTCCGTTCTTAAAAAATGGCCACATGTAATTTGACTTGCTTAATATCCAAACTTTAGCCCAATCGAATCGAAAAAAAGAGAAACTGAACTGAGTTTCTTCAGTAAAATATTCGAGATTACATTAGAGATTACACTAAGCACTGCTTGCCATATAATGACTTACTTTTGTAATTGCCAAATTTAATCACTCGCTCACAAGATTTACTCAACACACTGCTACCAGATTTGCGATTTATCGTCATTTTGAAAATTTTTGGTCCAAAAATGCCAAATTAACACTTGAAAATTTTTTCCTTAAAATTCACGATTTTTTCATAGTCCAAAAGTTTTTATAACCAATCGACTTTGAAAATATATATATGCATACCACTAAAATAGTTCAGTGCATTACGCCAACTATTTCTTAATAAAATGTATTATTTAAATTTACCCTTTCAATTTTGGAATTTTGAATTAATACTCGATAGTTGAGATAAATGAACATACAAACATACATACCACTGAGGGGAACAAAGCTATAAGGAGGTAAGAACAGGACTATACCATCTACATGAAACCATTGCACTATGTGCATAGGCCAAAACCTGCCCTGGCGCACTATCGCGTAGATAAAGTTTATGTATGAATTTTTGTGCTTTTGTTACCTAATAACTAAATATAAAATAGAACATATGTATGTATGTATATATGTTAAAAAAACTACATTTTAAATTTTCAAATTCTACCGACAATTTTTCGAGTATGAGATGCCGATTGTTTTATATTTTATCGGGATTTCGAACATTTTTGATCATTTTATATTAATTTTAATTGTTTTAATTGATTTAATTGATATTACAAAATTCTAATTAGTATTAAAAATATTTAGTGTTTTTTATGGGAATTCTTATTATTTAAGTTTAACATTTGTTAACGCACCAAAAATCCCAAATTATTATTTTACTTATTCAGTAAAATATTTTTTTTACTAAAAATACATTGAAATTGATTATTTAGGGTTTTAGCTGCATCCTATGCGAACTTCACTGTTGCTAATGCAGATCATCAGGGAAACTTTACCCAAAATTTTCTTAGAACAACTAGAGTTATTATGTTAAACATTCATTTAAACAAATGAGAAGCTCAACAAATAACAAAGTTGAAACAAGGACTCAATAATCATCTTGTTTTATATTTTGCTACTTTGCTATTGCTACATTGACTGATTTTTTGCACAGTGGTGCAATATACTTCAAAGTGGCTCTACTACTTTAGTGTGTACTGTTTGCGAAATCAAGTGAGGTGAAATTTATTACAGAAAAAACATTTTACTGTTCGTTTTTAATATTATATATGTCTTCAAATACTACTTTTATTAATAATAGCGAAAAATGTTCAACCAATATTTATATGACTCTACAATAAATCATTAAAATGATCCTAGCTCTTTTTTAATGATAACGTTTTGCTAGATTGTGATTTGAATTCATATCTTTAATAGAAAATATTGCATTTGAAAATATAGAAAGATGTCATAAACTATAGGATCAAACTTCGCCATTTTGTGGTCAGTTACATAGTCTCAAAAAACCACTGAATAAAAACCTTTTTAAAAAATTGGCATTTGCAATTCACAATTTTTTTCTAAAACCTAGAAGTGGTAATATCTTTCAACGAAGTGAATCCAAAAAAATAGTGTTGTACATACCTTCATACATACATATATACATATGTGTTTTACTAAGCTTTTTAATGAATGTATGGGTGATTGTATGACTACTGAAGTTTTGTAATGGTGAAATCAAAAAAAAAGAAAATTGGAAAAATTTACACATAACCGATACAGTTAGAACTACGACGATATGTGTTTTATTAAGCGTTTTAAATTTTTAGCGCGTTTTTGAAATCAGTGATACATTTACGAACAGACAAATATTCAATGTCCTCGTGTTTTCTGTTTAGCATGAGAAAAATTCTATTTTAAATGGTTTTAAAAACTCGCTTGTAATATTGGTAAACATTAAATTTGCTTTAAGAAATATGTCTTTTAATTCATGGAAGAAAAATCAAATAATGCTAGCGAAATTTTGCTTAGTTAATATGCACAAGATTCAAAATGGAAGAAGAAAAATTATACTTACAAGTCGTGGGTAAAATAAGAAAATCCCACAATCTTAAAAAAAATTTAATGAAATAATATATATAAATCGTTTATATCGAAATAAACAACCACCAAACCCTCTGTTTAGTACACTTCACCATAATTTATGATGTCATTCATCATTTTTATCAACAAAAAAAAAGAAAAATTCAAAATAAAGGAAAACATTTTCCTGCCTCAGCCTTATGTCATTGGACAAGGACTTTCATTGCTGACAACAAAAATTCAAAAAAAAAAAAAAAGAAATTTTACTTCGGTTTTTTTGTTGTTGTTCTTGTTCTTGTGCTTCCTACCTCTGCAGCAGCTTAAGAATTTGTGTTCCTAATATGATTTTGTCAGCCGTGGCAAAAGTTGGATGGAGAACACAAAGAAAGAAAAAAAATTTAATTTATTTTGGGGAAAACATTCTTAGTATGATTTTAATGATTTTTACAACCCTCGGCTCAGTAGAGCTGTAACTGATGACGGTTGACAACAATTGCGTCGGGGATGAGTATGATTTTGGTCCCCGCTCCTTTGACTTCAAGTGCAGTTGTAATTTAAAAGAAGACTTTTTTATTTTATAATGACATAAATGGCAATATTTACGGTTTGGAAATAGTTTAAACCCTCTTTGAGAGAGACAATTTGTTAACGCTTTAAATGGTTTAATTTTGTGTGTTGGAATATGAATACGAATAGATTGCCATCAATAACTGTGGTTTTGCGTAGTCAATTTGGGGGAGTTCAATGGAGATACTTTTTGCTTTTTTATGTGTTTGGCTGATATTCAAAATCATTAGCGAAAACAAAGTTGAAATACAAGCTGGTGTCAGACACTTCCAGTTGTTGTGGTTATTGAGCATTTTGTTGGTCTTATATTTTTCATTTAATGTATTAATAAGTTTCAATATCAAGATTTGATAGTAGATAAGGTTCATGAAGAATTGGTATAGAGCCAGAATAAAGATAAGTATAAAAACTTTTCAATTGAAGGATTTTAATTGCTGATTTTTTTCTGGGGAATTGTTGAATTAAGTTTAAGACTTTTTTTTTTGCTAATAAAAATTATAGCTTACATAAGCATTAAAGTATTAGTTGCAAAAAACTTTGCTTACTAAAATGCAAAAAAGTGTATGTACTCCCCAGTTGTAAGTACTTACAATTTAACTGAATAACCCAATATTTTTGTTTGAGAAGTATAGGGTACCCATTACTTTTTGCCTACAAACATACAAAAGTAAATAGATTACTGTTTGACTAATACCTAACTTACAGTAAGCATTTTTTAATGAAATTTCATACATTTTGTTGTACGAAACTTTTTCTATTTGTCAATTGTAGCACTGTAGAAGAGAATTTTATATACAAAAGGACGTAGAATGCATCTTTGGTGCGTTTTGTTTTTTATTGTACATGTATTTATTTATTGTATCTTCAAATATGAACTAACAATAAGTGTTCAAATCTTAAATCTAAATATAATTAATAGGCCCGACCAATGCCGGACATAAACGTAGTGATAATAAATGGTACATAAGAGTCGTGCTAACCGAAAAAAAGAAAAGTATTAAAGTATATTCAAGGAGCTACATCTGGAGTGTTGAGTATTAGAGCCATAGGGACACTAAACGGATGTGTCCAGTAAAATTCAAGATGTTACGAGCAAGGGCATTAGGATGGGATTCGAGTTTTATTAAGTACTTGCCTGCGTATTTTTCAGTTTCTTCAGTCACTAGTAGCATATTTAACTCATGATGTAAATTTGAATTTTTTATGTACCATGGAGCCGATATTATCAAACGTAAAATTTTGTTTTGTCTTCTTTGGATTCTCTCTACATTGAAAGCTGCAGCAGTGCCCCATAGCTGAATTCCGTAGCACCATATTGGTTTCAAAAGCGACTTGTATATTAAAAGTTTGCAGTCTATGCTAAGTGTTGAATTTCTGCCAATCAACCAATGTATTTGAGTTAACTTAAGTTTCATTTGAGTTAGCTTAGAGTCAATATAATGTTTTCATGTAATCCTTCGATCAAGGTGTATACCAAGATATTGCACTTGAGAATGTTGAGGAATATTTTGATTGTTAATTCGAATGGGGGAACAAGTATCTTTTCTTAAGGTAAATGTTATATGGACACACTTTTGCTCATTTTCTCTAATTCTCCACAAGTTCAACCATTTTTCCAGCTGGGTAATATGTTCCTGGAGATTTCGGGATGCCTCATAAGGGTTTTCATACATACTCATACAGGGTGTATCATCAGCGAATGTAGAGGTATGGATATTATTGCTCACAGGCATATAACAAGTATATATTAAATATAAGACTTTCCCCAAAATACTACCCTGTGGGACACCGGAAAATATAGATTCGGCCGTACTCATGTAGTCTCCTTCTACAACAGTGAACTTCCAATCAGTAATATAGCTTTCCAAAAGTGTTTGGATGTTTATTGGCAGATATGTTTTCAATTTTAAAACTAGGCCTTTGTGCCATGCTTTGTCAAATGCCTGAGAAACATCAATGAAGAGGGCAGAACAATAGGTTGTGAATAGATTAAATATGTAAATATGTATATTGAAGGATATGCGAAAAATACTTCAATATTGTTATAAAAATTATAGTCAGGTGCACGTAAAACTAAAGTTATTTTAGGGCCAATCCCACGATGTCGACAAAGTTTGACTTGTCGCACACTTACATTTGAAACAACAAGAAATATAAATTTTTTTTTATTTTGAATGTAAGTGTGCGACAAGTCAAACCTTGTCGACATCGTGGGACAGCCGTTTATTTTTTTTTGAAAGTAATTTTCATGATCAATAAATTTTTCATTATTAAATGGAAAGTACTACAATAAGGGCCATTTTCACAGCGATACAAAAGTAAACTTTAAGAATTTAAAACCAGTATTTTGTATTGAAATACGAGTTTTAAAACTCTTAAAATATACTTTTATTCGTTTTGAAAATGGCCCTAAGTGTTTTCACATAATGTTATATATATAAGTTCTAATTTTATTCATTACAGGACAGTCATTATTATGCAGATAAAATAATTAGATAAATATGAAGCATTCATTGCTTTATAAGCCATTACTACACATTACAAAATCTCGTAAGGCCGTTGCTGGGATTGCTCATTGAGATTATCTGAAAATTTTTATCTTAAAACGTCTATGATTTTGTTTTAAGTCATCACCTGCACCAATTGTATTAATTGGGGAAACACCGAATCTTCTAAATTAAATTCCATTAAATTCAAACGAATGCTGCTAAAATTGTTCCTTGACTTTCGGCATGGGAATGCAACTCTAGCCGTATGTTAGTAGAAGTCAGAAATTCTGAAAGTTGGGATTTTGGTCCTCATTTTTTGGAATATATCTATTTTATAACGTTGATATTTTTGAAGAAAAAAATTTACGTCATAATAATTAAATTGTACCACCATTTTTCATTTGCAAACTACGACTTTGTAATTTAGTTTCAGTAAAATTTTAGACTTAATTTTTGTCTTTTTCAGGATAAGAATATGGAGAAATTTTAACATTTGTAAGTCCCGGTAAACCCATAAATCATAGTTTTTGGCCAAAGCCTTTCCGTCAATTTTCCTCTAAGGCTACAATACCGGTTAGTATTTTGATGCCATTTTTATCAGGCGACAGAGCAAAGTTGTTAGCTCATTGACTACTAAATCAATAATTCTGGATTCTAGTTCAATCTGTGACAAATTCATAAAAAATTTAAAAATTTCAGTGCTAGGATTCGCATCCTTCCCATATATCCTTAAATGAAAAATATCATAAAGTATAAAAAGAAAGTTCGAGCTTCATGAAACTTTGTATATATATATATATATATATTAAATTTCATACAATAAAAAGGTTTGTCTAGTTTTGTGAAAATAGGAGCAAAGAAACGTTTATGTTAAAATATGCTTATTAAAAAAATTCAAAAAAGTGAAAAAAATCTAAGTTAAATTCCTGGAACTTTATTTAAAATTTATTTTATATATTTTTTTATATTGAAAAATATATATTTATAAAATATGTATATTAAAGTAATGTGTTTAAATTTTAATTATGTTTGGTGCAAAAGCTGTAATAATTTAATAGGTAATTTTGCTATAAATATTATTTGCAGCTTTTATTAGCTCATCGGGCAGGTTTGATGAAACTACTTGCCTTAGCTTTCTTCCTTTTCTATCTGAGCCCTTCTCATATGGCATTACTGGCCTACCTCGCGTTTTGCTTGTGTTTGACTTCTATGCTTTTAAACTCCAACAATTTTAATTGGGCGTGATCAAAACACCTTTTGTTAAGAATAACACCAATTGAAGAAAATATAATGGAATACTGACTATAGAACTTTCTGTTTCACAAAAAAAAACTCATTATACTATTTACTGTGTTTAGTTAACTCGTGCGAGTGTTATTCGCGCACATAGGGTTCCTTACCACTGTCCAATTTTTCAATGTTCAATCGTTCTTGCAAATAAATAGCTGTAAAGATGCATTAATACAAAAAAGCAGCATTTATTCAAATTGAAAAAATTGTCAGATTGTGAAAAATTATGAAAAGTTGAAATCCTGAGCGGCATCAAAATTAAAACGTATGCATCCTTTTAAAGGAATATCTACCCTGCAGAAAATTTGGTGACAATTGATCCAAACGTACTCGCGTCCTATGACTTGAGAAAATGGGAGTGTTACCAAAAGTAGGGAGTAGTGTATGGTGAAAAAAGGACATATCCTGTAAATGGTATTTTGTCAATTTAATTGGGACTTGGTCTAGTATTATAGCAAAGAACCCTGAGCATGTTCAAATAGTATAAATATAATGTTAATTCTTCCCTCAAATGATACCGCCAAGCCATTCTGGAACCAGTCCCATAAATACACTTAGATATTAACCTAAGCTTAACTTGGGCTTATACTTTTGAAATATAAGTGTCTCTGTGGTTGAGTGGGTAGTGTGCAAGCCTGTACTGGTGGAGTTTGGCAGTTCGAATCCAGAGAAATATCTGCTAAAAAGAAAATATAATTGTTTCAGTTAAGTGTCGGAATGACATTTTTAAATAATTTATATTATTCCACACTGATTATTTCCCCATGACAAAGTTCAGTGACAAGTCACAAGGTGCATACAAAGTATCAATTAAGCCCATTCTAGTCCATCCCCATATAAAAGTGACTGGTCCGCTTCATAGGAAGTGTTAGAACTCAGACTGGTCCCTATTACTTGGGGACCGATCACGTGAGTAATCTTGTGTCAGTTCCATTTCCTGCAGGGTATATATATTTCAAAATTAACCATGCCCTCTTGTGATCGTACTTTTTTTAATGCATAGACTATATGCTGTTTTAAGCGCACATCTTTCTATATTTTCAATTACATATTTTTTTTTGGATAGTTCCGCCGAGGCAGAAATATTCTTCTGCAACCATAAAAATCAGATCAACGGTTTCGAGTGGCAGATGTTGACCCCTGACTTAGTCCACTTTTTAAGAAATATATAGCATATGTTTTTTTAGATGCAGTTCTATCTATATTTTTAGACCTTATCAAAGTCAGCATGTGGGTGTCCACATGCACTCAAGTTCAAAAGGTTAGTTTTTTCTCTTGAGTGATCTTGCTTTAATACATGTCTGCTAAATCGAATATAAATATTTTTTGGTACGGCCGCGCGACCCTATCCCCCTATCCTAATCACTTTAACTCTAAAACAAATAGACTATCTATTTGGAGGCTTCATTCGACATCTTTTAGAAATTAGACCTGTGGTTGCAGAGATTACCTTAACATTCATACAAACCTCTTATACGTATTTATATTTTAAGTTAAGTAAGTAAGTAAAGTAGTTGACAAATATTAGAACATTGTTTGTTTTTTAAAGTCCGATTTGTCTTTGCGCATATGTAAGTTTCGAGCTAGTTTAAAAGTTAGATATTAATGAGTTAGCCAAAGATAATTTATTTGTAATCAATTCATTGAATTCCGGTTAGGGTGAGTAACAAAATTTCTTACACTCATACATAAATAAATACATAAGTTTGTATGCATGTAGGTATGTATGTATGTATGTCCCCACCCTAGTCCCATAAGCGGTACTCATCTCTAGGAAAATAAGCATTTTATTAAGAGAAAAAAAATTCTATGAGAAATCAAAATTCAATTGCAATTATGAATGTAAATTGCATAATAAATAAACACAAACTTAATAAGATTTCAGATTCCTTTTTTTTGCCCTTTCTTTCCTATTTAAGCCGACATGGAGGAACCCATTCAAGTGTGTAATAAATCTTTGTTAACAACAACAATAACAGCAAATAATATAAAATCGTAAAGAAGAAAAGAATGCGATCTCGAATTTGAATTATAATGTACTTTATTCAATGAATATTGCCATTATGTCACATACAACCGAAATACAGCATAATAAACAAATGCATACTTGTATAAACAAACTCACTCATACTTAAATTTTGTTAAACTCTTAAGTATAAAGGAATGTACATATGTATGTATGTTCATATACATATATGAGTGTAAAGTTATATAAATAATTCTTGGTTTTTTTCAAGTTTTTTTTATTGGAAAATATTGTAAATTTTCAACAAAGGTGACCAGTGAACTGTGAATGAAAAATGAATTGGAGTTCGATTGACAAAATAAAATGAAATGAAATAAAATAAAATAACATTTCATTATAACAATACACATACATACACATATGCACAGACATATGTATGTATGTGTGTGCATGTATGTATTTATGTCAAATGTGCACATTATACATACACATTTTATATCCATTTTGTACTTCAACAATTTCAAGTTACTTCTTACATTCATATGAAGTTTATTCACTCGTGTGTCCCCAAACAAAATCTTCTTCATGAATGTAATTTTCTATACAAGGGCTGATGATATGGAAAAACAGCAGAATTGAGAAAAATCCTAAAGGCTGCTTCTCTAATGTAGTTGATTGAATTCAGACAAACATGCACAATATTTCCGAAAGAATAGTAAATAAAAACAAATCGAATTTTTTGTAAAACAACAATACAAACGAGTATACAATCAGACACACATAAATAAAAGGGTCTTTCAATAAGAGTTATGTTTTGATACATACAGAGTCGAGTATTTTAAAACAAAATCATCGAGTGTTTTTTTTAACTGTACATAGCAGGGAATGCCTGCGCTGGCAGGACTAAATTCTTTTCACGAAATTTTCCTTCACCAACTGCTCAATAACTTCACGAAATCCATCTTTCAGGTCTTGAATCGATTGTGGGCCATGGCATAGATCTTATATTTCATATAGCCCCAAAGAATAAAAGTGTACAGTTGTTAGGTGACAAGATCTCGGTGCCCAATTCTGATGCCCTCTTTGAGAAATCACGTGGTCAGGAAACAGTGTTGTCAGACTAGGGGATTTATCCCCAAATCGGGGATTTTTGTTGTTGTTAGAAATGGGGACAAGAGGATTGAGGAATTAAATAAGGTTTACTACAAGACAAACAGGTACTCGCATTGTCAAGATTGCTCATCAGCTGATTTTTTGTTTACACGTATATAACTCACAAATTATTTGATATCTAGTTCTTTACCTTTCTTGATGCTTACAATTTTTGACACTTACGTTCTGAAAAGCGCAGAGTTGCATCTAATATTAGTATCTGTACTTAATGTTCAATGGAGCTTAATTAATTGCACTTAACCTTAGATTCAGTGAATTTGGGTTACAATTTTGAGGAAGAACTAATGTGGACGGTAATTATTAAAAGTAAAGACGTCTTGTTTTTTTTAACTAAAAAGGTTATTGCGGCAAATTCTAAAACGTTTTCCATCAAATCTGAAAATGTTCAAAACATATTCCTATAAACAATTTGCTCCAAACATGGATTAGGACAATCTAAATTTAGATCAATCATAAAAATACTACAACCAGCAGCAAACAAGGTGTAAAGATTTATTTGATATTCAAATAACAAATAATTTTAACATATTTTGGGCAGAAGTTTATTATTGTACATATTAAATTTACTTTGTGTATCAACGAGCACCGCTTCCATTGAACGAGTTTTTTCGGCAATGAAGTACGATTGCTTAAATCTCTGATGCGATTTTAAAAACAATAGATTTTTTTTGACACTTTGGACCCATCTCCAGAAATGGTAAAATTAGTACATATTACCTTTTTGGGATAGAAATTTTAAAACTGGGGATGTCAGGTGAAAGAAACCTGGAAACCCTTTTAGGAAACTTTTCACGTAAAAGAGCGATGGTATCATTAATTGTATTGCGTCTTTGTGCCAAACACGGTGATAAGTCGTTTGTGGAATGCCCAATTCAGCAACATTCTCCGTTGTTCTCGAGCGAACTGCAAAATACAAAATTGCACAATAACTATCGTGAAACCCCTTAATGTTATATAAATTTTTTTGCATCATATTAACAGATGGAAAGCAAACTTATTTGAAATTGGCATTTGACTTGAGCTTGTGGACGAGTACACTTCCCTTTGCAAAATAATAGTTTTGGTTTGTATGGTAACAAGTCGACCAGCCATCCTGTCATACCGCCGCATTATTGTTTTCTCCTTACTTTTTGCATTCGAACCGTTTAATACATGCTTTACACAAAAAAATTATATTTAATATTTATTTGTTTGCGAGCCTGGTTTGTTTAGTTTTTAATTTTTTGTAATAAATTCCAGTAGCTTTACATAATACGAGTACACAGTCATCGAAAACCCACAGGAAATAAACGATTTTATTGCCATTACTATTGTTGTTGCTGTACTTGTTCATATTCTCAGATATGTAGTTTTATTTAAAATTATAAAATAAATTTAAAATATTAAGAAACAGATTTTTAGTTGAACGACAATGACCTTGTTTTATATCATCGACTGTTTTAAAATTATATAACATTTACAGCGCAAACTAGAAACTGAAATCGTACAATATTAGCAAGTGATGCTCTGTATTGCTGTGCTACGGGAATGTGAATACTAATACGGGAAAACTATAGCTCCTTTTTATGTATGGTTAGAAAAGTATTTCTTTAAGGAAATGTTATTGTGCTCCTTTCGGGAGTAAAATGAATAAGTATACATATAATCATAGAACACATACAAAAAGCACCTACGCAGTAAGCATGTTAGTTAGAGTAATTTGATACCAAATGCTAAAAGTTTCAATATTAAGATTATAATTCTATATTGAAATTGTCGAATTTGTACCACTGTTATGTTGAAATAACTCAATACATATGAAAGTGTATATAATACAATTTTACAAAAAAAAAAAAAAAATAAATTTAAAAATTTTTGTTTGTCGGTCTGTTTGTTTCGGCTAATTTCCGGAACGGTTGGACTGACTTTTTTCGCTGACAGAATATTGTTGTTACAGGTCGTTACTTAGGATAACGTATTTTTTAAACGATGCGGGGAAAGGGTACTATCCATAAAAAGTAGTTATTAATTATCCTGTATCTAGATAACTCCAATAATGCGCGTCTTCAAATTACTTTGAAGATAATGTGCACAGTCAAGCGGAAATCTAGCGTCATATGCTCTCACAAAAAATTAATTATTTCAATGTAGAAGCACCATGCAAAAATTTTGATAGCACATCATATATGCGAAATAAAATATGTTTGTATTGGTGAGGAAAATAGAAATATTTAAAAATTACAAGGATATGATATTAAAAAAACTAAAAAATACCCCAAAACAGTTGTCTGTCAAGATCAATGCTTTTTATGTATAGAAACTTTTAAATATAGTAAACTCAATATTTAAAAAAGTATTGTAATAGTTTTCACAGCTTTGTGAATAAATTTAATTTGAAATAAAAACAGAAACTTAAAAAAAAAACACAACGAAATTTTCATGCAGAAATTAAAAGAGCAGAGTACAAAGTGAAAGGGAGGTATTTAGCCTTATGAGGTTTGATATTTTTAAGCATGGCATATCATTCCTGATGGCGTATTTATCGAAAATATGGTAATAATAAACTTATGGTGCTAGTGTTATCGAATGTCTTCCATTATCACCTGATACTGTTGCCTGGCGTAGTGTTCGGATAGGATCATGCCAGCGTTTGTCATTAAGGAAAAGCTAAACCATGTTCAGTTTTTTTACTTAGATTAAAGCACAGATCTTTGCCAACTTTCTATTTGTATTCGATGTACACATAAGTATAAAGCGGCCCATACATTACAACAGCATGCACGCGCAATCAAGCTATTGAGCAATTATGCTCGAACCACATAACATACCAACAAATTTATACAATATTCACGTATTAAAAAAATTCCAGAAGGGTGGTTATGAATAGTGACACAGTTTTTGCTGCAATTTTTATTGATATTTTGTTAATATTAGCAGCTATGTATAACTAAAGTGCTCAAATTCCATTTTCCATTGAAACAAATTATGTTTCAACAAATTATGATTTTTAAATGCATAATTACTCCTTGAAAACTTTAATCAACTGAGCTAATTTCAACATACAGAATACCAGCAATCTGGTACCATCAGCAAAAAATCACAAAATGCCGATACACGACCAAACCGCTGGCACAAACCCTTGTTTGCGCATGCATGCTGTTGTAGTGTATGGGCCCCTTAATATTATTTTGAAATAAAGTTTTCACTATAAACTTTTTACTGCAGCGTAAGAGGCTGCCGCGCTTGTATGGATGGTGCAAACGTAATGTGTGGTACATACGAAGGTTTTCTAAGTCAGTTAAAAAGACATGGGCTCGAATTTTATAGTTTCCATTGCATTATTCATCAAGTGGCTCTAATATCGAAATTATTAATGAAACTCTCTCACACGTTTTTTAAAGAATAATGGAGCTGAGTACTGACTTGAAAATGTTTGCAGAAGTTCGGTAGTTAAGCATAATTTTCACTCTAATGAAAGAAGTAATGGAGTTTTTAGAATTAGAAAACTATGAAGAACATCAGTTCTTAACAGATTAAGAATTAATTTCAGACCAAGCTTTTTTTTTAGATAGTACAACCGCCATTGTAAATAAATTGAACTCCAAGGAAAAAAAAAAGGCTTATTTGATACGAAATTATGATCATCCGGACGAATTATTAATATTTGTTATTCATATAACAATATTTATAAATCGTGATGACATTTTAAATTTTAATATTTCTGTTGCAATTACGTATGATCATAATAATTTTCAAATGTGCGCAATTTATTCTATTTTTCAGTTTTGGGCAAAGAAATTTCAAATCGGTAAAAATTTGTTCACACAGATAAGTGGAAAGGCCCAACTATATGTACGGTTACATATAAAACGTATGTGTCAAACTATAATATACTTAATCAAACTTCAAGTTTCGTCAAATATCATTTGTATAAGCAAAGTGCCAAACTGAATGCACATTCCGTACAGAAAAACTGTGTGCATTTTTTAAACTCAAACAAACAGAAGCAGAAAATATTCATTGCTTTTAAATATTGGTATGCCCTTTACCAAATATGGTACTTAGATCTGTCATTCTGTGTGTAATTTCCACAATATTTATATGCGACGCATAAAGTATATACATACATATATTCATATTCTAGATCCTAATGCATTATACGAGTATGTCCGCCGTCTGTTCGTGTTTCTGTGCCTGAAATCGGTTTTCCCAACTCCTTGGACTTCCGTTTGGGACTGGTGTGCCACAAATTTTTAAAAAAATATTGGGATTGAAATGTAGCAGACGGTTTCAGAGCTGTAAAACTTAATCTTTATTTTGGAATATAAAAGTAACCAGTAGTGTTGTCATTCGAACAAAAATTATTCGAATATTCGAACAATTTCCTTAATCTCTTTGTATAAAAAGTATTTTACATTTCATAACCTTTTAATTTGTTAACAATATGATGTTAAGTAATCAAATTACTCCAAGTTATAATACTCGTGTTTGTGTATGTCAGCTAAGGGAATCTTTTGTTTTCCTGCTTTGAAAAGATAATGCCTCCTTAAAAGGCCAACCTAAATTACGACGCAAAGCGTTGTCTATGAGACCAACTGAAATAATACGGCGTCAACGCTTTGCGATTGAAAAATCCAATTTTGACAGCTCGTAAAGAAATGAAGTTGGCTGCAAAAGTACGGTTGTTTTTGTTAAGTAATGTAACTTTAGCTACTTTCACGTCAATTTATTGCTTTCATTTTTATATCTTATTTCTATTTAGAGTTTTTAATTAATTAAAGTGAGTGAACATTACTGTTTCTGGCACAACGTTAACGCTTTAATTTAAGTTACTTATTCCAGCGTAAAAGCTAAGTGCTAAATTACGTTGCGCTTTGCGTCGTAATTTAGGTTGGTCTGTAATTGAATCAGAAGGTGTATTACAATTCCTGGTTAAGAGTTCAAAAATAAACTGCTTTTCTACAGATCTAATGAAAAGCCCTACGGGCTCGGTTGGTTATTTTTATAAATAAATAAATAATATTATTCCTAAGCTTTCCAATAAAAACTTTTTAAATTTTTCTTGTATAATGAATTATTTTTTGTTTGTTAATAAAAAATTAAACTCATATTAAAACTTATTAAACTTTTTTGAAATTATTCGAATAATTCTTTTTATTCTTTGTTCGTTCGAATATTCGAACAAAGGTTCAAAATTATTCGTCGGTTCGAACAAGAAAAAAATCATGAACTTTCACTCGAACAAATATAAAACACGAATAATTAACAAAACTAGTAACCAGCTAAAATAATTTTTTTTTTGTGTAATAAACTTATTTTATATTTCAGCATTAAAAAAAATTAATATTAAAAACCAAAAAAATCAAACAGACGTTTCCAGGGTTGGAAAACAAAATTTTTTGTTATATAAAAGTAACCTACTTGAACTAATTTTTCATTTTTCTCTATAAATTAAACATATCTTATATTCTTAAAAGAAAAAGATTGGTGTATGAAACCAGAAAAAAATTAAAAGGTTGTTTCCAGGGTTGCGAAGATAACATATTTATGTTATATATAAAAGTAAGTAAGTCAATTTATTTTATTTTTTTTTTGTTTACAAAAATAAATATATTTTATGTTTTGGAAAGAAACGATTGGTAAAGAAAACTTGAAAAATAAAAACCACAGCTCCAGAGCTGGAAAATTTTAAAATTTTTTGGAATATTAAAGTATCTATTTATAACTAATTTTTTCCTTATTTCCTTATTTTTTCTTTGTTTACTAAACATATTTTATATTTTTACAAGAACTAGTTAATAATAAGAAAGGATAATTTGATTTTTTTGTATATAAAAATAACTAGGTCAAATTAATTTGTTTTTTTTTATTTATAAAGTTTTAGAAAGAAATAAATTAGTATTAAAAATCATTAAAAATCAAAATTATGGTTCCAGGATTGGAAATTTATTTATTTATTTTTTTTTTTTTTTTGTAAAACATATTTCATGTTTTAGGAAGATCTTTACTCAAAAGTTTTTTCTATATTTGCTAAATTATTATATGAAAATCTAAATTGAAGTGTAAACCAAGGTTTGTGTCATGTTTGTTGATTATTAATCTTTAGGAATAAACCCTTTATATAATATCGCTATGTTATATTTAAATTGAGACACCTAAATGTTTTGCTAGATCAAAAGTTATTAAATAAGGGAATATATAAAAAAAGTTAGTTTAGTTGCTATTGTGGTACAATACTAGGACTATTTCAGGATTATTAAATAGTATCACGGTTTTTGAACGTCTCTAGCCCCAAAAACAACTGGAATAAGGGTGAATGTAAAATATTTCTTTAAAATATTTAACAATTGCTAATATCGAAAATAAAATATTGAAATAAAATTTTTTAATCGAAAAATACCTATAGGTCACTTACTTAAAATTGCACTACAACAAAAAATGATAAATTTTTTCGCAAAAAAAATATGAGTACTACATACGAGTATACGTAAGTCGGTGAGGAATATATAAGATTCGGCACAGCCGAATAAAGCACTCGTACTTGTTTTGTTTTTATTTAATTTCCGTTGGAAAACAATGAACGAATACGTTAAGTCAGGAAACCAGTTTGTTAAATTTTTTGGTATTTATCTTAAATAAATACTTTGAACGTACCGTTCATACATACAATAAAGTTCATATTGAATAAATATTTTCATTGATACAATGTACATTGAATCAAAGTATTTTTAGAATGATATTAATGAATCTTCGTCAATGAACCCCATTCATTGATTTTATGAAAAACAATTTTTTCAGTGCGACTACCACGCGGTAAGTTCCAGTGAAATTCTCGGCCGGGGAAGCCAACTATACATGAAACACACAAAAATATTCATGATGCCTGTTTCAACACACACAATCACGTACTTAATAAAATAAAATTAAATTAAAACTTATTTAATTATATTCCTGTTGTTTCAACTTGAAATAAATTTGAATGAACATGGTTCTTCGTGTTATTTCAATATCAAATTTACGTGGGCTCACTTTGAAATAACTTTGATTCAACGTGATTCTTCATTTTGATTTAACAGTACTAGAATGAAAAAAGTAATTCTTTGAAGATTACTATACATTTTTTTAAATTAATTTGAAACACATACATATGAAGCAAAATCATTGCTAAAAAATTTTAAATTAATCTTGTTTTTGCAGATTTTAATCTGAATTTTTCCTGTGTGAACTGCAATGGGAATGATTTAGACTCCGACATTTTATTTCCATAATTTGCTCAAACGTGAATGGATAAAAAATAATATTACATCATTAAAGCTGGTTTTTTGTGTAATATCCCGGTTAGAAATTTATGTAGATTTTTCTAGTTGTACTCGAACCTGATTTGTAAAAAGAAGAAAAGAAGTCATAAATCTAATTGAAACTTGTTCATACTACATTACATTGATTATTCTATCTCTATGAGCATTATATTATTTTCTCTGCTATTTTACTGTAAAACCAATTAGAATGATCAGGTGGGAATAAAATGGCAAATTTAAATACAGAAAGTACATTTTAAAAGTTTTAATATTACTTACCATATTCTTAAATAAAGATAATGAGAAATTTAATTTGAAATAAAAGTTTTTATATGGAAGAAAAATATTTTTTAAATAAAAATTAAATGTTTTTTTCAGTGATTCTAAAGCGCTTTTACCATGAAATAATCATACTCAAATTAAGCCATCAATCATATTTTTAGCATTTGAGCAGTACGCCGCTGTGCAGCGATTTCCACTTCTGCAATTGAACATTAAACAATTCTATGATGCATCATTATGGATTCATATCGTTGAATATAAAGAACGAACTTTTATCTTCACTTTTATTATTTTTTGAGTTTTGTATTTTGATTTCTTTTTTCAAAAGCCGAGAAAGCAAAAAAAGTTTTTTTCTTCGTTTAGTACATCTGTGTGATTAAAGCGGTGCTATAAAGACTTTATACCCAAAGTGTTTTGCGTGCCATGGAAGAAAAGCCAAAAGAATATTTGAGCAATGGATTTACTTGAACTACTGATACCTTTTAAATAAAACATACGAATATGTGAAGGCAACAGCACACAAACATGCACCAAAGTGCAAAGAGTGCCAGCAAGCAGTCTTATAAATGTTTGATTTATGTTTTCCGATATTTCACTTGAAGCCAATAGTTTTATTTGATGCAGCTTGCTTTCGCATTTGTGGCAAAGTCTTTTTCTTTAAATTGTTGCCTTTGTTTTTCCTCTTCACACTTTAAAATTTCAATACAATTGAAATATTTTTGTTCGTTTATTACTAAGTTGTTGGTGGAGCTGCAGCACAAACGGTATTTGCACCATCAGTTAGACCGTCTGATGAAGTCTTTTTTCTACGAGTATGTATGCAATTCAGAGTATTTAGCACATAGTGAAGGCAGCACATTTGAAGTTGCAGTGAGGTTAGTGCTCAGAAATAGTGGTATTGTGCCACTTTGCTGCATTTTAGATTTACCAATAATCGTCTTATTATCGTTTTGATCTCTGCATGATTTTTATGCACTTAGAGGTTTAATGTTTTTTTTATTAATCATATTTTTACCATAATCATTAACTATTTTTTAAGTAGTGAATATAAATACTTCTTTTACTGCATTAAGCTCTATAGTTTTAAGCCTAGCAAAACATAAGCGAATTGTTAAGATCAAAATATATGATTTTAAATCATATCTGTATATAAAACTAAGGAAACAATAATTTTGCAAAAGGAAAACATACTTCCCAAGCTACCCTAAGATTATGTTTTGACACTGATGAAAATGTTTAATGTTAGGTTAGGTTAGGTTGAAAAGAGGAGCCACTACGCTCATGTCCGGGGACGTACACATATCCCAGTCCAGGTTTGTTGTACGCTCTCATGTAAATTACCAAACGAACCCTACCTTTACAGGAACTCAATATCGTTCAAGCAGTCCCTCAAACTTTTTCAGTCAATACCTCTAAGGTGTCATCCCCAAAATAACGGGATCTCGGCTGGGCGAAATGGACAATGACAAAGGAAGTTCTCTATAGTTTCGATTCATGTCCTGCATTCATTGTCATTTGTGGCTCCAATCCGGTAAAAATGCGCTCGTAGATTAGAGTGCCCCGTTAAGATGCCGGTCAACTTTCCTAGTTCGTACTTGTTTAGTTTCAACAGTCCTCTTGTTTTAACTTCGTCCGTGTCGGCCCATAGATCCTTGGTTAGGTTACCCACAGTATCACAATTTCATCATGTTCTGTGGGCCGTCTTCGCCCAATTTCGTAAATCAATCTTCCCTGCCTTCAGAGACTATGCATTAATTAGAGTTACTTTCTGTAACGTTCTGGTATTTTTTGCCAGTTCATTTGCATGTTCATTTCCGGTTACGCCACATTGGGCCGGCAACCATACAAGACGAATGTTGCCATGTACTGCGTTATCATTCTTGCAATCGAAAACAGTCCTAGAATTTACTCTTTCGGTTGTGATTGCCCAAATTGCCGACTTGCTGTCAGTAAATATATTGACCTCTGTGGGCCTAATATTCAAACTGATCCATTTTATAACCTCCGTGATCACACGAACCTCAACCTGGAAGACTGCATTATGGTCAAGCAAGCGGAAGTAAATCTCGGTCTCCGGTTCTTCTATGAAGAAACCTAGGCCCGTTCTTTCCCCTAGCTTTGAGTCATCAGTGTAGCAGCAAACTCCCTCTTTCTGGTATCAATGTCTCGCATTAAGTTATATCCCTTGCCTCACGTAAATTGTCGCACATTTCCAAAGTCTGATCGTATCCGGTCAGTGACATCCACATGTTCTGATGGTATCACTTGTAGACGTTTTGTAGCAAGAGTTGCTTCGTACCTAATATGAATGTCTATAGGTTGGATATAAATAATGGTCTCCAATGCTCTGGTGGATGTAGTTCTTATAGCACCACTCATACCTAGGCAGCACATTAGTTGAACCTTCTCCAAAATTTTAGTGTTTCACTTCCTATCTGTTTACCTTTACCATACTACCGCTTCGTATGTAAGCATTGGTCTGATCACACTCTAATAGTCACTTCGTTGCAATAGGGCTAAGTACTAATCTGGATCCAATGTCCCTTCTGCAGATATAAAGGCACGAGTTAGCCCTCGTAACTCTTTCGTCTAGGATCACTTCTAAACATTTAATCTTATCGGATAAGGTGATGGTTTTTCCCTGAGAACTAGGATGAATATACTGCATGATCTTTGTTATCCTGGTGAAAAGGCCTATATCCATTTTTGCTGTGTTAATATTCAGTTCTCTCGATAGAGCCCAGTGTAACGCAACGTTGAGAGTTTTTTTCGCCTCCCTACAAAGTTGGTTAAAGTTCTTGCCTCTCAGAAGTATCATGACATCGTCCGCATAGCAGACAGTTCCATAATTCTCATTAGTCAGGTACCTCAGCGTGCTGTTTATAGTGGTTACCCAAAGAAGGGTTGAACTTTTTCCGCCTTGACGCGTTCCACGTTGCACCCTGCTTCTAACGTTTACATTGTGCATACCGCATCTTATTCACCTGTTCTCCAACATGCAGTTTACCCAGTCAAGTATTGATTAGTTAACTTGAAACTGTACTGAAGATTGGATAAGAGTGTCGGTACTCACATTGTTTAAAGCGCCTTAAATGTTAATACTAGCACCAAGAGTATACAACTTGTCATTGAAAGTTCTTTCGATGTAGTTAACTACCCAAATTACTGACCTTACTTTGATATGCGCATGTTGTCTATACCTCAGACTTTTGTCTAATATCTTGCTCTTAATCATGTCGTCCACTATTCTTTATATCGTTTGGAGCAGGAAGTAAGACTTATTGGTCTGTAAGGCTTTGGAATCGCATAACTCGCCTTGCCAGACTTAGGTGTAAAAACTACTCTTGCCCTCTGCCAGCTTTTTTTTAGTATATGCGAGTTTTAGGTATTAAAAATTCTAACCAGATGAGATGTTCCTGACGGATGGCAGGAAGAATACCATCCGGCTCGCTTGCGTTGAAATGGGAGAAGCTATTTATTGCATTTTTGACCACGCCATTTGTGATGGTTGGCCCCTGGCGATCCACATTTCCAACTAGTGGCAGTGCTACTGTAGGTCTCCTCTATTTTTCCGCCATTTTGCACATATCGTCAACCAGCATTTCGGTTTTGATGTGAGTTATGGAAAGAAACTTTTTTATCTTCGAGACTTCGTTCACACTATCAACTCAACTTTTTACGTCTGGCTCTGTTAAATAGCCTTCTTTATGAAGCTAATTTCTCCTGTCATCTAAAGCTTTCCATAGGCGGATTTCCTTTCCCGAAGAGAGCAAGTTCCTTCGAAAGATTTAACCAGAGCCTCAGTGATCGTATTCATATTGTTATCAATGTCTTCTTCAAACAGGCATTCACGCGATATTTGCCATAAACGATTCCTGAGAATGTTGCCGAACCTTTCTCAGTCGGTTTTTGCTTTGTTCCTGAAACTAATGATATAACGGTGATCAGAAAAGAAGTGTTCATCCGAAATCCTCAAAACCTGGATAACGTCATCCTCCCTAATGCTATTAAAAAAAGTTGGCTTATTGCCCGTGGTAATTGTAATCAGGTCGTTAGTATTAAAAAATTCAATTAGGACTTCGCTCCTAACGATTAATGTTAGTACTTCCCCATGTACTATATGATGAGAATTGGCAGTGAAGCTTTAGCTTCTCTGACCAGGTATTACAATTTCGACATAGGTGGTAGTGTTGGTGAATCGTTGAGCAACAATACTGATGCTAGGTACATGTTTCCATCGCCTTGCTTCAGCACAGATGCGTTCGATGATGACAACTCTAGAGAGAGAAGAAAACTTAAGGTTTTATGACATAGAATACAAGTTCTTGGACGACGCCCTGTATTTGCATAAAAGAATTGATTAAGACTAATAACCCTGTTCCCTGCGGTTCACGGCTCTTGAATCAAAGCAATGTGGCAGTTATCTTCATTTTTTTAAGTTGTATTTGTTAAAGATTTTTTCAGAAATGTTAAGTACAATATAAACCCTTTTTAGTATCAATGAAATATCAGGTCCTATATATGCATCCATAATCCATTTTTGATTACTATACTTGGGACTTTTGTAATTATGTGTATGTAGGGAACTAACAAACATTCCATTAAAAAAACCCAAGGTGGCCTTCTTTGGCGCCAACTTAGCCCAAAAAACTGCCGTTGTGACTACTGTTTAGTCTTTTGTGTATTGTGGTGGATCCACTTTTCGTTAGGGTTAGAAATTCCGTCAAAACTCGTCGTTAAAATACAATAACCACTCCAAACACTCCTGCAAAGTTTGTGGTTGATTGTGAACAAACACGACACTTATCCTGTGGAAGATTTTCTCATACGCAAGTGATCATTAAAAATGTAAGCCACTAAGCTATGTGAAATGGCTCTGATCTGCCAACATCATGTTTTGAATTTTTTTTAATTGCATGGACCTCAACTTGGTGTCCAGAATATTAGGCATTTACCGTGCTTGTAAGGCCCCCAACGGAATTCAGTAAACCACCTCGTCTGCCTTATTTTATTGAAAACAAAAATAAACCACTTAATTTATTTTATTTAAAATATATGTAAATAGCCAAAAGAGAAATTTTACTTGTCTTGTATTAACTGGCAGAACGTTTAGAACGTTTTTATATGAATATATTTCTTAGTGTTTGGTTTAGAATTCTACAAATCATTTTGTTCAAAAATGGTTGATGTCCTTGATAAAAAATAAATAAATAAAAATATTATTACTATGGCGCATATTTAAAATCAAAACAAAGTATACTTTAAGATTTTGAAACCAGTATTTTGTAAGGTAATAGTGGGGTCTAATCGTCTAACGAGCTGTTTCGAGTGCAATCCTTTGAACTTTCATTCGATACATGTGATGCTATCGTAAACATAAAAATGTTATTCATTTGCGTAAAACAATTGCGGGTGAACATAAGAAAGGCCATAATTTTACATCTAAACCATAAGTTGGGCTCCGAAAAATTTTAAATGTAAGCTTGTCCAAGCAACTAACTAATTCTGGTCGTTGACCAAGTATCCCCGGGGCAATGGCTTAATGGCAACCGTTTTAAAGCTAGCTAGAGTTAAAAGGTGCCATAATTATATATCCTGAGTGTCTGAGATGTCTCAGGAAAGTAGGCGATATGCCGATGAAGCGTGGTTGCATCGTGGGATTGGACGCAAAGATAGCAGTCCTATCACCAATCTAGGGGACGAGGGCTAGCAAGCCACGTCTCCCGAAACCCCAAATTTGCTAAGGAATCGCTATTGGTGTCCTATGCTCCAATGGAAATTAAAGGAACTTATATATATATATAAATACATAAAAACTTAAATAAAAATGCCAAGTAATAAACATATATGTACATACATATGTATATGAGACGCTTAGTGCAATAACTTCATAAGCCACATGTAATCAAAAATTGATTTTATGTGCTTAATCTATTACTGGGTACCAGAGCTTGATATTCTAAAAAGTTTTTAAATAAATTCAATTAATTTGGTGGTATTATTATAAAATCTACTTCTTCCAAAATGTTATATTTTTATTTTGTTTTCCTCAATAACTCTGTGAACCACACTAACTGAACTTTTCCTTTTTTCTACGATGGATTTTGATGAAACTGGAAGCATTTTTTCAAATTCTTCTGATATATCTGTTAGATCAATAGGTATTAAAGGACTCTTCCCAAGAGACATGAAATTTATGTCAGAAACTAGCGCGGTATGATTCTTTAAAATTTTTGTGCCATACGCAGTAATTGCACAAAAAATATAATTATTTTTACTGATGTGCCTACAGAGTTTTTGTTGTTTATAAAAACGTGTTTTAAGGTTTTAGAAGAATAAAACAGATTTTTCAGGTGCAACGACATTTCATTTGAAAGCTGAAAGCAGTGCATCGATATTTATTAAGTCCTAGTTTACACTATGCAAGTCTTATTGCTAAGCTGATTAGTTTGTTAGGAGGGAGAGACGAGGGGACTTTGTCTCTCTCTCTCCCTCAAAATAATCAGCTTAGCAATAAGACTTGTATAGTGTAAACTAGAACTAAACACATAAACAAGATTAAAATATGTTAATTTGGCATTTTTATTACAAACAACCCCGAACCCCGAAAATTCAAAAACCGTTCTTTTTTATAGAATATCCTTAAAAAAATGGACATGATGATCGTCCTTGGACAAATTGTATATACAGACGCGCCTTAAAAAACCCTTTCTTATGATACCTATATTGTGTATGTTGGTAAGAAAACAGATTCTCAAATTAACAAAACACGCAAAAATAGACCCTTTTTCACGAGAGGTCAAAGCTGGAGCCGAAATATTTTAAATGTTATCTTAAAAAAGTTAATTTTTAGGAGGGTACACCGAGTACTTTTTTTGGTGAGTCGCTCTAATATACATACATAAATACATGTTTATGTATTTCTTTGACCATGTTTATTAAACTTCTGAAATGAATAAAATTAAAAAAGAAAATATGTATGTGAAGCAACCAATAGAAACAAAAACACGGCAGTACAATATATACGAGTAAAATAAAAAATGCGGTGATTTATCAGTAGATTTCAGTGTGGCTCTTTGATAAATTTACGTTACGTGTCGCAAGTTTTCAATATGTATGATTGCAAGTACGAGTACTTCACTTGTAGTGTTTTTGCATTAATGCAAATTCAACTGGCTAGACCACTTCATAACGTAAATACGCAAAATAGTGCAGAACTCATATGTTTTTCATATTTGTTTATTTTTGTTGTACTCAGGTTTATATTTGCTTTGAACACCGCCTAGTGAGCAGTTGCGTTGCATTCGTGGTACCAATATAGTTCTTGGGGAGTTATGTTTCTGCTACGACTTGTTTAAATGTACTGCATCAATTTTGTCGCTGTTGCTCCTAAAATATATTGCATAAAATACGATACTGTAGACAAACAACACACGAACATACATACACATGGTCCTAGCTTGTGAAATTTTTCGTGGTATGATGTCAATACTTAAAATGCTGTTGGTGAAACTATGAATTTTCCCATGCATAAGCAACGATGATGACGACAATAACAGCAACAATTTAATAACAGATGATGGCATTCATTTTTCCTGTTTTTCAAGTTGGCATAGTCAAACAACCGAAAATACTTGTAGGTACAATTCATTAATGGCATGAGTATACGCCTGCATCGGTAGTGGATCACATTCGAACTGCCAACTTGCTTGAACAAGTGTATGTATTCATACACCGAAGCAGTGTTCATTTCACAAAAATTTTGTTTTCATTCTTCTATTTATATTAGTTCCACAAATTTTTCTGTTGTTGTTGTTGTTGTTGGCAATATGCATTCGAAGATGTATTGACATGAATGTGGCATCTGCATGCAGGATTACAGTTACTATAAGCCAACAAACACAACTTGTGCCACAGCGACAATGTCATTTAAACGACAACAGAGCATATTTAATGAGGAATTGATACCTTTTTCGTAATTGTTCTTATCACTGAATGGAAAACCTTCATTGGATCAATGAAGAATTATTAATAATGCTACTTCATTAGCTGAATGAATGTTTTTTCTCTTATTGTACATAAAAAAGGTTAAAATCGGTTTTGTATGGACTACTAAACCAATGAACCAATCTTGCTGAAATCTTCACAGTATATTACTGATGGTCTGGGAGCAGCTACTGGAGGCAACAGCTTCCTATTTATAAAGAGAATATTTTTACTTTGGGTATTAATGGCGATATGCAGCTAAAGACTTGAAGTTTTATGCGAATAGCTTATTTCATAATGTTTTTATGAATAAGGCAAAGATTTTCTGAGAGTTACTCTATTGATTTATGAGTTTTTGTACATAAATAATTTTGAATACAGTAAGTAGACGTTGCACTTCCCCTACATATGTAAAATCTTTTTTATTTTGGAATATCCTTGCAGCTAATGGAGCAAGAAACTTGAAATATAATGCGAGTAAAGATTTTTATAACAAAAGAAAAGGTATGGATTCAACATGTGCTTATGGCACATTTATTTGTGCAAAGTTTCATAATATTTACTATTTTCTGCATAATTTCACTTAAATTCACAGTTGAAAAATTTAGACCCAAAGAAATTAATTAGTAAATTAGATTTACCAACATAATTTGCTGTGAATATATTACTATAGTAAATACAAGGAAATATAGAAAAAAAGAGTTATTGGATGATGAAGTTTTTTTCAAAGGAATTGATTGCATTTATTATGTGTTAATAATTAACTAAGTAAAATATAAATGAGTAAACCTCATTGGAAATAAGGTATGCAAGTATAATAACTATTTTTGAGAAAAATTATTTTTAATATACAGATTTTAAGTATTTTTCGGATTTCTGGCCTGAACACTAGGTAAGTAACAATACTATAAAAATTTTTCGTATTAGCGTTAATAAATATCTATGCAGTTTACTTTAAGATAATATTAAATAAAAAATAACACAAACAAACACACAGGCAAATTTTATATTAAAGGTAACACAGAAAAAATTATTCTTGAATTTTTGTCAATTCAATAATAAATAATATTTTTGATTAATTGAATATATGTTTATATTAATTGAATTTACTGCTTTATCAAAAAAGTGTTATCAACAGAGCTTAACTTAGAATACTATTAAATGGTTAACAATTATTACATATTAATTAATTAATAATAATTAATAATAATTAATAATGTAAATAATGTAACTTTTGTTTTTATGTGTGAAAATCGAGATGTTTTTTATCGTATGCCACATTGTTTTGAAAAAATATTTCCAATTAAAATACCCAATTAATTTTTTAATTGGTTTTGATATTTTATATATGAGAAAAAATCACTACTCAGCTTAATTTTTTTTTGATTCGTGCTAAATAAAAATAAAATATTAAAATAAAAATAAAACAGAAATTCATTTTGTTAGCTTTTGTTGAGAAATAATAAGCAAATAACATTGACAAATACAAATAAACCACATGTGGAAGGTAAAGTTAATACATTGGCGGTATTTGGGGTTCGTTGCAAATGGTCTTGCGTAAATACTTATGGAAAATATCGTAGCAAACACCGAATACGGATATTGTACTTTTGTGCACCATTCGAACTTCAAAAGCCATACGATGCATCAGTCAGCACAACAGACAAATGTTTCCATTTTTGGAAATTTTTTATATGTATGTTTATAACATACATAGTATTTTATATTTTTGAAGCATTAGATTTTTTCTATATTTCAAATACCATTTTAATTGAATATTTAAAAAATTTTAATTAGTTTTTCAATCTTAAAAAATAATTCAATTAATTTTTTAATTTAATCTTTAAAAATATTTCAATTAAATTTTAATTGAATCTTTAAAAAACCATCAATTAAATTTTTAGTTAATGTAATATTTTTTTAATTGAAAAAATCAAAAAAAAAAAATCAATTAAAATGGATGCGTTAATACAACAATTTCCGTGATTGGTTGAAAACAAATTAATTTTTTAACTGAATCTTTGTTTTTTGTAATTGAATCTTGTTTTCACTTTTTTCTGTGTATGGAAACAAACTAAAATTACCAAAAAGGGTAAAGGTTATATAAAGGTTTGACATTCCCTATTGTTATTTTCACAATATTCATATGCGACCCATAAAGTATATCTATTCCGAATCCTTATGAATAGGGAAGATGAAAAAGCGATGTGACATCGGTTTTCCTAAGTACCCAGAAGAGAAAAGCATTCTTCGACTAATGTGTCATAAATGGTCGGAAATAGGTTAGTATAGAAAGTTACCATCAGCTTTTCAAGAACAATAAAATATCTAACACAAATGCAAAGACTCATACGCATAGATTGGTTCAATTTATAAGAAGAACATTTAAATAAAAGAAGTATTGTTCAGCCCTGTTTATTGACGTTTGATAAAGTGTGGCATGAAGGCGTAATTTTAAAATTAAAATCATATCTACAATAAACTTTCACTAGGAATCCCGAATCTTTCAGGAACATATGGAGAATAAAAGTAAACGAACAGAAGTGTGTTCTGGTAACATTTACCCTACGAAGAGATACGAGTACTTGTTCGCCCATTCAAATCAACTATCAAGTTGTTCCTCAACATTCACATGTAAAATACATTGACATTGACTCAAAGCTAACACAAATGAAACTTAAATTAACTAAGATACATTGGCTGATTGGTAGAATTTCAACACTCAGTATAGATTGTAAACTTTTAATATACAAGTCGCTCTTGAAACCAATATAGTGCTACGGAATTCAGCTATTGCTCATTGCTCCAGCTTCCAATGAAAAGTGAATCCAACAAAACAAAAATTTAATAACATCGGCTCTCTCGTACATCAAAAATTCAAATTTACATCGTGATCTAAATATACCACTTGTGACTGCTGAAATCACAAAATACGCAGGCAAATATTTAACAAAACTCTAGTCTCTTCCAAATCCACTTGCTCGTAATATCTTGAACTTTACTAGACACATCCGCTTAAAAAAGAAGGACACTAGGGTTCTAATAGCCAACATTCCAGATGAAATTTCTTGATAATATTTTTGTGCTCGATACGACATTTATGTATTATTAATTACTATCACTACCCCTTTTCTTCTAAGAAGAGTCTACTGAGAATCGTATCCAGAGCATTTGCAAACGCAGACGAGCTTTTATTTTAATCGTGGAAGATTCTTCACACGGGAGAAACTGTTACCGAAGACGATTCGTGTACAGGAGCTCCAGAAGGCTCTTTTTTAGTCGTAGTCTAGATATTATCTTACAATTCTTTTTTGAAGAACATTGAGAATCGTATGAGGCTCTTTAATGTTAATCTTATTTATATGAGCCATTGGGAGAGTTGTAAAAGAATCATCTGATAATGATTTGGGAATCGTACAATACTCAGTATGCTTTTTTTAAAGGTACATATGAAAAAAAACTAATAAAATTGTTTATTACTTATTAATGAAACACTTTTCTGCATTAATTGATTAAGTAATATTTTATGTACATATGTATGTAGATGCAACCAGTCTCTACACATAGAAAATGTTTGATTACTATGTTGAATTTTGCTCTATTAATCGTCTATGGCTTCTATCTTTCTAATTAATTAAAAGAATTAGATTATTTTAAAAACTTTTTACGTACCTACAATAATTTAATAAATATTTGATGTAAAATACAAAACACATTAAATTAGTACATATTACTTTAGTACATATCACTTTAGTATATCTTTAATTATTATAAAAAATAAAAACAACAAACAAACATGAAACAACCGACGAGATTCTTATTCAAAACTCAAATGAAAGGATCAGTGAAGAAATTATGAAAAAATAACAGTCTATAACAGTAAATATGAAAATGAAAAAGAACAAACATATTTTAGATAAATGTATCGTCGATCAAACATTGCAAGATTTATAAGAGAGAATTGAACAGAAATGCACCAATACCACTCTCCAAACAATCAGCAGAAGATTCGGTTAGGATTTGTATATTAAACAGCTCTTGGCTGGCTGGGTAAGTTTGTGTCCGACATTGGTTGGGACTAATTATTATATCTAGATTTAAGATTTGAATACTTATTGTTAGTTCATTTTCTGAAGCTACAATAAATAAATACTCGTATAAGCATTTAAAAAACACAAATGCAATGATTGCCGAAGTGCCAAAGCCTCTTAGTACTCGTAATAACTATTGTACTTTTCACGAAATTCAATGAATTTGTATGAATTCAACAGAATTTTTAAATTAAAAAACACATGCATATAAACATATTTATATGCATTAATGACTTAAATAAAAGAAATTGAAAAAAAGTTTAAAGACAGTATTTTGTTTTTGCATTTACTGTGTTTTGTTTATTTATGCACTTCAATATGCATTTTTGTGTGCATGTGTGTGTTGTTTGTTTTTTGGCAGTACGAATTATACTTTGTATGCACTGCTTCGGTGAGTGTTTGCTTGTGTGAATAAGAATGTATGTACATGTGTATGTATGTATGTCAATACGCAAATGCAGCCATGATTTATGATCTGAAACAATATTGAGCGTAGGAAAATTTATGGAGTGCTCCTCTTTTGCAAATAAAAGGAAATAAAAATTTTGTCAGTTAAAAGTATGCATGTTTCAGAACAAAAAGTATGAACAGGCAATACGAGTACATATTTTCATGCCACACTTTTTTTATTTGGTTAAATTTTTATTTTGTCTATTTGGTGCGACTGTCTCCTACACGACACCGAGGTACGAATTAAAACTTTATTTGGAGGTTTGCCTTAGTATATCATTTTCAATCTAGCAATTAGAGGTCATGTAGCAAACTAAAAACTGTTTATAGAATAGAGTTGCTCCTTATAATTTTCACTCTTTTGTAAAAATTTCTAATACAGTAACATCAAGTCGACTTATTATATAAAATTTATTACATTCCTACATGTTTTGCAATATTTTTTTTATATTTGCCTGCCTGCATGTAGACAAAATATAAAAGTATTTATTTGTTCCATACTTCGTAACTTTTGTCCTTTTGCTCCAGTCCATTCATTTTATATACATACTACACATTCATTTCGCTCTCGATTTATTTCATTTCCGTTCGTTTTATATTATTTGCTCATGAGTGCGGGTGTAAAAAGAGTAGGTTGGAAATTTGTGGCTCATAGGCCCACGTTAATATAACATTCACTATGTTGGAATATGTTGGTTCCCTTTAATAAAAAAACGAGAAAATTTCTTTGTTATATATTGCTGTTTAAATATTCATGCAATACAGAAAATAAAACAAAACAAAGTGTTTGTTTTATATGATTTGGCTTTTAGTCAGTGTTAATCTAGCATGTCTATTAAATCAAATAGTTTTTGATATTAAATGTTATGAAAAAGCATTAAATTATGTGTGAATCGTTGAAATTCCATGTAATACAAGACATATTACTATGAAACAGTATAAAAACAAAGAAAAAATAAAACATGAGAAGCAGATTCAGTCTCTGATTCATTTCTTAATTTCTGAAAAACATTTGGAATCCTTAAAATATCGGTTAATAGGAACAAGTTTTACCTTCAGATATCACAAAGAAATTATTCCCAAAAATTTGCAATTAAACATTTGTTTGAAATAAAATTTATGTTCAGTAAATATTTTTTACTGTTCCAGTAAATTGTTTCATCAAAAAAAAATAAAAATGTACAGAGCAGGAACAGGCCACGGCATTGACATGCATACAACACCATCGATAAAAATAAACAACACAACAGTTAGAGGTACATACATTCGATGTGAAAATGAGTCAGTTTTCAACAGGGAAAAAGGTAGATTTCTTTTCGAAAAAGAATGTTTTACCTTTAATTAATCTTTCGTTTCGGTAAGAAATATTTTATAAGAAAGCTTATGACTAATCTAAATTGCTAAAAACATATTTCAGTTGAACTTCCAGCTTGGATTAGATAAAAAAAACTCGGGAAACTATATTTTATTATTATTATTATTGAAAAACTAAATAAGTGGTAGATATTTCTCGGAAGAGTCGACTTGAGTGAGATAACCCAAAGAGGTAGATCTACCACAAAATTGGTAGAGTTGGCACAAACAGAAGAAACACCAAAACATTTAAATAACAAATTCTCACAGCTGAACTCTATTAAATTTAAATTTTTACCAAATCGATATCAGAATTTAAAAAATTATTTGTAATTATTATTCATACAGAACTTTTACTCATTCAATGAATTTGGTTACTGAAAATCATTTTCGTTCGCAAGCATTTTAAACGACAAACAGCTGCTTTTCGTTGCACTAAAGGACTTTAGCACAACAAGTCGAATGAAAGTGAGTGTGAACGATAACGTAAGCATTTAAATACAAATTGGTGCCCCAATAATTTTTTTTCGGTCACTTGTACGAACTAAAATGTCAAAAGCAGGCACTTGTATTTTTATTGTCGACTGAGACAAAATAAAACAAATTATTTTTAATAACATATCGAGCCTTGTTTTCGATTTAATCGTAAGCGACAAAAGTTAAATTTTTCAGGAGAAAATTTTTTTTAAATATTCAAATATGTTTTTGTACGTAAATTGTCGCTTACAATAAAAATTTAAAGCCCGTGTCTTAAAAGTTATCAACAATTTTGACATTTTTATAATTCTAAACTATTGGTAGGCCCATAAAATTTTAATTTCAATAAAAAAGTATATTTTCGATAACATGTCGCTTACGATAAAATAAAAAAAAGGATCGATATGTACATAAATAAAATATTTTGCTTTGCATAATACCGGCTTCTTTGGTAATGGATCTATTGTCTAACCCTTCTTTGACGGTCTCCTCACGTCTCCTCACGGCTTGTAAATAAGCGTTTTTGCGTCCTTTGGCTGGTTTTTGTGATATTCTCCTCAAGGTATGTATGTATGTATGTTCTAGAGCAGCTTAGATGGGTAAATATTTTCTGGACTGGAGCTATTTGTTCATCTAAGCCGTTATTCTACATACACAGAGGTGAAAATCTTTCAACCGTCCGGCTATATAGAAAATTCATACTAAGCGGAGCCACTATTCGATATATGTACGTACATGTGTATGTAAATACAAATGTATATGTGTATGCATTTATGCAGATATGTACATACCTTGAGAAGAGTCCTTGAGCCAAGACGAAGGCCAAGGTAAAAAACTTTTTTATGGGTCTGTTGGCATTTTTGAAAGACCTAAAGATAGTGACAATCACTCAAATTACCATGAATAATGACCTGAATAAATGGGATATTGGTAATTTTTTTATTTGGGTGATTCTTCACAAAATTTTGCATGCCTTGCCCTTTTGGATCATCAATAACTTCAGGAATTATACATCTATAATTTTCATCCTTAACAAAAATTTTTTCGTTTTTGTTTGTTTGTGCATTTTAATTTATTTTTGGCTGCCACTTGTTGCAAGCTCAATTAGAACAGAGTTTAATTTTTAAAAGCAAAATTTACACAATTTAAAAATTTTTTACACAAATTTGACGATAAATGTGTGAAATTGTTGATCTGGCAATATGGATATTTTGCAACGGGTAATAATATGTCTTACGTTAGGAACGTCAATCCAGGCGAACGACAAGTCGAATGTTATTTGGGCGCTAATTCGAAGGAAAGTGACTGACTGTTTATCTTTCGTCTAAGTTTTCTTTAGACGTCCCGGAATAGGCTGTTAATTTTTTCTGTGTACATTTTAAAGTAAAAAATACATGGAGGAACAGATTTGACGATGACAAAATTAGGCACGTGACTAGTAGAAAAGTGATATGAACTAGTCCGAGGATAAACATGAATTGCAACATTCTCTTGGGTTGTGTACTGCAACTTTCTGTTATATTGACTTCATAGGAATATTGTTGCATTTCAATAAATTAAGTTAGTGTACTCCGGTAATTCTAGTCAACTTATGTTTAAGAGATAGCGTTTTTACTACTTCAATCAGGCAACTCTTACCCACTTCATACGTTAAGTCAATTACTTTAGAAGCTTTTATCTTAAATTATAATTGACTTTTAAATTTAAGAACCATTTTGATATAAATGTCAGGAGTAGAAAAAGAATGAAGCATCATTATTAATAAGTCATGGCTTTCTCTTATTTCGGTGACTTTTGTCTAGAATGTGATTATTGAGCATAATTTTTCCAGTTTGTATTAGCGAAAATAAAATATGGCAAGATATTTAAATAAGTATAGTAAAACATATACATATAGATAATCTAAAAATAAAACAAATAAACATTTGCTCCAATGATTGCCAATTATTTGCCAACAAATCTAAAAAAATGAATGGCTAAAAACATTATTTCATAAATTTATTTTGCAATTCATCTCTAATGAAAGATTCTACCGAATTGATACTGTCGATGGAGTAATTAAAGTGCAATTTTTATGAGACATTTCAGACAGCAGTCCCACATTATCTCAGATCGAATAAATTATACAAATTCACAAGCCGTGTAGTTGGCCAGAACCAAACAAAACAACAGAAAACAACAACCATCAATAGGAAATTCGTGCATTGTGTGTTGTGTGAAAATGTGAATAAATGTACGAGCACATTTAAATTTTATTTTCTTGCATAAACATGTTCATACATAACTTTGTTTTAAAATACATAAATAGGCAATATATGCTACTTGAAACTTTTTCGATCTTAAGATAAGTTAGCCGCAGTTCAATTTTTTACAGCGGCCAGAGCTGCCAATTAATATCAGAGCTTGTATGCTAAATAAAATGGTATCATCAGATTTGTTATTTCGGTTCTTCATAAAACTATGTTATATTGCTGAAAATGTGGTTTTGTTGTTATACTTATTCAATAACACTGAGCAGCAATGAAAAAAATACGGACTTGACAGTTTATGTTCGATTCTACTATCAACGGACAGTAAAACTCAATTTTTTTATCCGCTCCAAAGATTTCGAAAATCAGTTTATTGCCAACAGCTACATAATTCAGACTTGGTGACAACTCTAAACTATATATGGCGATAGTGTAACATTTTGTTTTTTATATTTTGCAAATATTTTTTTTTATTTTTTTAAAATAACCTGGAGGGTCTCGCAAGTTTTTGCTATTTATATTTAGCAAAGTTATAGCTACGGTAACGCTGAACAACTGTTGCGAACATATCAATATAATTTGGATATATCTAGTTGCCATAAGTACCTAATTAATACAGGGTGTTTTTTAGAGGTATAGAACTTCGAATTGAAATAAAACACAAGAAAATCGTTTTAATGCCCATCAATTTGGCTTTATTGGAAGGATAATTTTATGCCATTAACGTTTAAATATGATTTCGGGCATGTGGCCGCCGCGGCTGGCTCGAATAAAGCCAATTCTACAGGTCCAATTTTCAACCACTTTTTCGAGCATATGGGGCCGTATGTTGGCAATAACGCCACGAATGTTGGCTTCCAAGTCCCCTAACGTTTCTGGTTTGTTGGCGTAGACGAGCGACTTCACATATCCCCAAAGAAAATAATCCAATGGTGTCAAATCACACGATCTTGGTGGCCAATTGACAGGTTAACCGAATTAATTGCTCTGATGGACGATTATGTCGACCATAAAATGGACGGAGCTTGCGGTAAACTTCGCGAACTGAACCATTATTTTTGAAATAAATTTGCACGATTTGCAAGCGTTGTTCTTTTGTCAACCTGTTCATGATGAAATGGCAAACCAAACTAAATATTAATCACTTGACAGCTGACAAAATGGCCGCCAGTTAAAAAAGTGATGCCAACTTAAAGTTCTATACCTCAATAAAAAACACCCTATACTATGTTCACACTTAATTGTTTAATGTCTCATTCGTGTTTAAGAGATTAAACAAGACGATTTTGAGATTTTTTACCACACATTGAATTGTTTTGTTAAATCTCTCAAAAGAGGTGTTTTAGATTTAAACACTTCGATAAACACGTAAATGGAGTGTGATCTGTGCGTTTTTGATAACTCTTTCATAATATAGTGAGTGTCCATGTCTAAATTATATTTTTGTATCAAAATTAAATATATATCATGAAATCCATGTCACGCAACGTTACGGCGTGCGTATAATTATAGCTGATTTTTTTAAGGAAGCTTTTTCTTACGTAAGTACATTTAAGTTCTAACTATAAAATTTTGTACCCGTTTTTAAAATGTGTAAAGTGTTTATGAAACGAGTTTTAATTTTCGTTGATATAAAGCGAAATGTTGCGTACGCACGCGCAACAAAAATTATACTCTGAAACTGTAATGTCGGTTCATATTTTAGATTTCTGCGAATCCACTTGAGATAGAATTTTCTTATTTTTTACAGCTATAAGAAGCTATCTTAGATTATATAAATAGCTATACAACTTTGAAAAAATTATATATATTATAGTTTTTTTACTTCTAACATCGTCACGCACATGTTAATTCTGTCACGTACAATTACACGGTACGTTTGTGATATGTACTCATTCGTTTCGAACAAGCTAATAAATAAAATGCAATCCAAATTGATTTTTTATCTTTATTTGTATCTTTTATTGGAAACGAAAAAAAATTCAGTTCAATGAAAATAACACATTTTTGTAAGTTGATGATGTAGCCCTGCGGTTGACTTTTCTGTGGATTTCATGATATGGAAAAACTCTTGAGTAAAGATCTTCTTAAAAAGTGAAATATTTTTAATCAATTAGGAAAAAAATTGTTATTTACTTCCTTTGTTTTACCCAAAAAAAAAAGTTGAATTTTTCCAAATCTGGAACCAAATATTTGATTTTTTTGATTTTTAATACTAATATATTTCTTTCTTAAATAAAAAAATGTTTAGTTAACCAAGAGAAAGAAATTAGTTTTATTTAGTTACCTTTATATACCAACAAAAGTTTCAACTTTCCAGCTCTGGAGCTGTGTGTTTTTTTGCTGATTTTTTATACCAATTTTTTTCTTTCCAAAACACAAAATATAATTAATTCATACAGAAAAAGAAAAGTGTACATTTTTCAAATTTCTTTTTTATTAAATTTCTTAAAGTGCGTTCTTGTGCGTTCGAAATTAATGCATACTTTTCTACAGCTTTTCAGAAATTATCTTATTTTACAAATTAAACATACAGTTGTATGGATAACTTATTTCCTTTTGCGATATCAGTATTAACTTGGGTTCTCTCCGTTCTTGGCGTAGTTCATTGAGATTTAAATTAGATACTGATGAGTCGCAAAACTTCTTTAAATATTAAATCATTGCTTAATGGATGCCCAGTGGATATTTCTCGTATTCCGCAATCATGAACTTACGATGAACTTTGAAGTGTGCAATACTGGGCATTTATTAAATAATGATTAAGAGCCTTATTTATAAAAATTATTAAGGCTTTCTGAAGGCTTAATAAGCAATATTTTGTATGGAAATATGTTTTAAAAATCCTTTACAAAGACTTTTTCGGTGCTTATGGCATGAAGTTTTGGTATGTGTATTTATTTTAAATTTGAAATATTTTTCAAACATTTGTAGGCAAAAATATCTATATATTGAAATATGGATGTTTTAAAAAAATATATAGCGATACTGTTTAAAAATATCCATGCAATATATATCGATACATTTTTTTCATTTGCCCATATCTAGCGTCTACCATTCCACTAAAAGAAAATAATGAGGGTGGCGTTGGCTGAAGTAGTTATCACGTTGACTACGAAACCGAAGGTCCTGGTTTCGAGCCTGGTATCAGACAGTCACCAAATAACAATACCACGCATTTTTCTGAGGTATTTTCTGAGGTGTCCCTTTGAATCAGTTGTTGTAGGGAAGTTCAAGTGATAAAGGAATAGTCACTGGTCACTGAACTATACCGAGTTCAGCATATATTAATCCTAATCAGAGTGCCCGCCTTCGTTGTGTAGCAGAATCATCGGCGAAGTAAAATAACCAATAAAATGGCTGTTAAACAGAGCTTCAAAAATTTAATACGCCTCATTTAACACCAGAGGCGCTGCAACACTGCATTATTAAAAACGTGCAAAAAGCAGAGTTGTAAAAGAATGAAGCTTTCCTCTATCTCTTCCTTCACCAAATGTCTTCTCTATCACTATCCCTTTCAGGCATTCTTTGTCTGAGTGTTACTTCTCTTAAAAAAAACTGCTCAATGGGAGCAAAAGAAGGCAGAGGTGTATTAAATTTTAAAAATATTTTGCTTATTACGGGGTATTTGTTAAGAGAATACAAATTAATGCCAGGATGCAATGAAAACATATCTGATTCCTTATCAAAACAAAACCAAAACACTCAAATATGTTTTTGTTTTCAATATAAATACATAGACATGACGTAATATAAAATAACAAAACACAAAAAATTTATTATTTCAAATTTATTATAATTTATATTTTTGCTAATTGTTTGCAAATTAACTCATGCCGAATTTGAAGATTCTTGCTGTTATAGCTTTTCAGATATAATATTATTAATAATTACTTTGTATGGGGGAGGCAGTTCCCTTCCCGGTCACACTCCACCAATATTTTGAATTACCTCGCACTTTGCTCTCAAAAGAGTCCATACCAATTTGGAAAACTCTTGCTATTATATCTTTCAAAATACAAGATATTTCGATCGTATGGGCGTGGCACAGCCCACGTAGGAGTATGAAAAATAGATAACAACCTATTCTCAGATCTGCAGAATACACATAAAATATTTCATAAAAATCGGTTAAGCCGTTTCGGAGACTTCAATTACAAACACCGTGACGCGAGAATTTTATATATATAGATTGCCGACTTAAAAGAGGCATTACTCGCAAAACGCAAAAAATCGCACTTTGAAGTAACTTGCAAGTAACTCATTGATTATTACTTAATTTATACTTTAAATTTTAAAGTGGTCAAATAGGGTCAAAATTTTTGCGGCCCTGCATAAAGTCAGTGTTTATGATAAATTATACTGTTTTAAGTTCATTTAAGCTAATGAATTATTTTAAATCATAGCGATATACATATAAAATTTTTTTTATGAAAAGCATCAATACTTACTTGTCGCAATGAGCTAGTACGAGAAAGACGCACTTAAAGTTGATCGATTTCTTCTAAACTCAGTAGCTTGTTTTCAGAAAAACTTAAATTTATTGACTTTGATGCGAAAATGTGCTCAATATTTTCGGAAAATTAAAATAACGTGTCTTTATTTTAAATTGCCAGAAAACAATGACAAAAGAAGGAAAAATTTACATTTGTTTTTATAACTTAAGCACAGAAAAAGTGATCATTTGACCCCGGTATTATTTTATATAATAATAACATTTTTTTTTTTATCATGTGTATATTGGTAGATCTTTTGTTTAAAACAGTTGTGAGGTAAATCCGAAATGAAACAAAATAATATTGTTAAAATAAAATAACTTCTTGTTGAATAAAATATTTTTATTAATTAATGTGAGTTTCTAAAGAAGAGAAGAAAAATTAAATTAGACTTTATTAGCTGGGGGAAAATACCGATAGTTTTCTGTGCAGCTACGCGGTTCATCAGCACCCAAGTCTATCTACTGGGGTAGAGATTGTTATTAACATCAGCTATTTAACGCAAATTTTCAATGAAATGGAATATGAGAAATTTTGTGCATACAATTATTAATTTGCCTTTGGTAAATACATTATTAAGTATCACTTATTCATTTTCTGTTTATACCTTTTCTTTCATTTTTCTATTCAGGTTAGCACGAAGTTATATCACTCTACCTAAGTATGTTTAATTATTCTTGCTTATCTTTTACGATCATCACATTAATTATTTTTACGGATATTATGTTACATTGTTTTTGCTTTCTACAGTTGATTTTACTTTCCAGTATATGAAACTGTGATTGCCAAGTGAACATACATTTGTTACGTGCCCATGATGATTTTAAGTGAGACGTCTGTATAAAGAAATATATGTTTATATATATTTTTATTTTGATTTACCCTTTTGTTTATACTCCATTTATTTATTTATTTAACACTACGCAAGCACTACCGATAGCTGACAAACGAAATACTGAACTGACAGAAGATTTTTCTGAAAAAGATTTTTTTTAAACTTAATATAGTATGGTTTTGGGTAACATTTTATTGTTATTTACATTATATTATTTCTACATAATAATACACAGAAAGAAAAAAGCCATACTAAATTCAAGTTTTTGTTTTTTCTACTTACTTTTAGTACGATTCGTACTTAAAAATTTAAGTACGAACAGCATTAACATTTACTTAAAACAAGCCAAAAACAGTATTACTTTGGGAAACTAATCCTGGAGTTTCTTAAATTGAGTATAAAGTACTTAAATTATGTAAAAAAAATTTAAATCAAGTACAAAGTTCTTGAATTGAGTAAAACAAACTTATTTAAAGTACGACTGCGTGTACAAACTTTATACACATATGAAAACCAAAAATTTCAAGTTCATTAGTGTGCTTGTGATTAAAATTTAATAAAATTAAAAAAAAATAATTAAAAAATCAATATATTAAAATAAAATTAATTTCATATTTCTACTTCTTACAGTAATTCTTGAATCAAGCGTATTTTGAAATTAATTGAATCTCAGTTTTCCTGAAATCAATCTGGTTTTGGATTAATTTCAAGTACGGAATCGGGATTAGATATGGATAAAATTAAGTATTTAGCACTTGAATAATCCGTACTTGAATTAAGCCTTCTGTACTTGATTTGAGTAAATCCGTACTTACCGTACTTATGACACCGCTTTGGATTGATTTAAGTACAGATGGATTGATTTTTCTTTTGAGTACAAACTATGTTATAGTCATAAATTTTTAACAGAACTATATTGTTAGACTTCAACATCACACTTTTAATGCATGTAATTTAATTATTAAATTTGAACATTAGGTTGTTTATCGTAACGCAATTAATGTTTAAAATAGCAATAGCAAATTCAACGACAATACACATTTGTTTCAGAGAACATAATATTGTTTTCTCAACCATTCTACAACCATACTCTTTCTCTGAATGTATGTATAAATCCCAAAATATTCGAAATTTAATTGCTGAAGTGCAATTATTTGGAGTATGTTAATAGTTACAGAATTGTGTGCTAATAGATGGAACCAATGAATTCGATTGGCTACAAATTTGGTTATCGCAACAAATCTGTTTTCTCTGTGTATATATATAGATCGGGCCATAAATATATATATATATATATATATATTTATACATATAAAGTAATATATATATATTACTTTATATATATTTATATATATTACTTTAAAGTAATATATATATATTACTTTATGTCTTTATATGTATAGTATAATCTAGTATAGAGATGTCAACAATTTTCAGTGCTTTATGTGCCAAAGTTAATTCGAATAGGAACGTTTATTTCTGCTTTATGGAAATAAATTTGTCCCTACTAAGCATTTTATAAGTTTTATTAGTACTTAAAGAAAATTAGAAATTTATAGAGGACATAACTTTACGCTTGTAATTGTCCACATGGAATTAAGAAAAAAATTTATAGTAAAACTAGTTTACTTTATATGAGCATTTCCATTGGAAATTACGCAATTAAATATTTACTTGCAATCAATTCTCGCAATAAACAATTCATCATCTTAAGTTCTTACCTTCTCAAAAAAACTGCATTAAAATTTATAAATGTGCAAGTTTATTTCCTCAAATAAACTAAGACCAAAGGCGTATAGAAGTTGAACATTTTTATGTTGATACAAGTACATTTAATTATCCTTCTTCTAGCACATTGTTTTGTTCTACAACATCATCTTGTGCTTGCAAGGAACCAAGCAGAAAATAAAAAATAAAAATAAAACAATAAAAATGAAAACACGAAACAAAAACCATTTTTCAAACATGGATTCTTAATTAGCTCCAATGTTCCTTTTTAGAGTCTAGTATCCTTAAATAACTACAAAAAACACTTCCTCTATGTTTCATTAACCAAAGCAATGGAAGAAAAGGAAAACTCCGTCAACCACAAACTCCACCAACAAAATATGTATATAAAGCAAACAAGCAGTTATACTCGCATACTTGTGTAAAGCGAAACACAATTTAACCACTTGAGAAATAATGAGCTTTTTACCCCCTTTTTGGGATTTTCTAACAATAGAACACATAAATAGAAGTTGTACGAGTACTTATGAATGATATTTGACTAAGAATTCGCATGTTTTCAGTGCGTCTCATAATGCGCACTAATTAATCCTGCAAGGATCCGATTTAGCCAACATAATTATACTCAATGTTGTGCTTTCTCATGCTTACCAACACATTTAATGTCTTATAACTAGAAAATTAAAGACTTGCCCTGCAGTGTGTGAAGATACTTAAATTCAGTTGGAGTAAAAAGTAAAATTTTGATAATTTAAGATCATACGGTGCTGATTCTGATCAATTGGACAAATATCCAATGCCACTTCTGAACATATTTGCTATATTAATATAAAGATTTTTCATGGTTCAGCAGAGAAGAATTTCAATTTGGAGCCCATATCTCGCTTATAAAACTACGCTAAATTGCAGGTATGAGTTATTCGCTTAATCTCAACTTCTATTTCTTCTTCTTTCTTGTTTAAAACAGTTCTAAAATAAATGGAAAACATTATAATATCGGTGCTGAAAAGAGACAATGTTGAAGGAAAATTTGTTTTGCAGAACCGGAGATGCAAACACGATTTAGTGGTTTACATAATTTATGAGCATTATTATTGACCTCGGCATACATGCTGGGAAAATGCACGAGTAGCTTGACAGACAAAAAGTAATCAGCATCTCGGGGAAAAGCACAGACAGGGACTGTATAATTAGCCACTGGGAGCAATCATTCCTGGCAAGACGATTGATGAATAAAGTGTATAGCTTCGACAAGAGGTTTAAGACTATTCTGGCCAATATAGAAGAATGGGGGGAAAAAGCACCCCGGTAATTCTTTTGGAGCTGGCAAAATCAGGTGGTACACTGATGGCTACAGAGCACGGGCAGGTTCTGGTGTGGGAATCGTAGAACGAAGGACTAACTACCACGAGTCCTTGGAAAAATGTCCTACCATTTTCAATCGGAAGCTTATGCGATTGAGAGATGAGCAGAATTTAATATTGACAGGGGCTACCGAGTGAGAGAAATACCCATCTGCTGGGATTGTCAGGCTGCCATAAAAGCACTCAGCTCATACAAGTTTACCTCTAAATTAGCTTGGGAATGCCGCATTAAGCTTAATCAGCTAAGCAGCATGAATAAGGTCACGCTTTGCTAGATTCCTGGACACGACGGGGTGGTAGGAAATGAAAATGCAGACAAAATCGACAGAAAGGGGCTAGTACATCCATGGTCGGACCAGAACCGTTATTTGGACTCGGATTGGACAAAATCCGGGAAGATAAATTGACGGAGATCAAGAGTAATTGAGAACACCTCTGGCTCAATCTCCCTGGGTTGAGGCATGCTAAGCTAATGATTGGAACGTATAACCAAAATCGTTTCATAGCTCTCATATCCCTGAGTAAAAACAATCAATCTACGAATGCTCACAGGCTTTCTCTAGGCCATTGCAGACTGATAAAAATCCTCAACAGAGTTTAACAGCCTGTGTTGATTGTGATTACGACGATGAAACTCCTGACCATATTCTGAAGGACTGTGAAGCGTTATACCACAGAAGATATAGCCAATTGGGCAAGCACCTATTGGAGGATTGGGAACTGCCAACTCTAGACCCACTGGCAATCCTGAGATTCATCAGGAGAGTAAGTATTGATGAGGTGCTCTAACACCTGGCAAGGGATACAATAGATCTATTTTGATCGCAGTGTCTTGTGCTTCCCTTTTAACTTAAGTCAATCATTCATTCATACCAGTATGAGAGCATTCAAAAAATAATAATAAAATAAAAGGTAAATAGAGCAATAGTTAGACTGGAAGTTCGACGTAGTTGGTTTGTTTAATTTTGTAGATTGGAAGTGGGTGCTGATATCTCTTTTAAAATATCCGTTAAAAGATTTTGTATCAAAGAACTCCTCACTGAACTGAACTTCATGTAGGCAACTTTATGAGACAGTTTCGTTGTACCATAGGGATATTGTATTATGAGTTGCTTTTAAATTAATTTAATAATTTTTTCGTGATGCCTGATTTTGCAGGAATGTAAGCTTCGATATTTATGCAAATACTTCCCGCGGAACCCAAAATTTATTTTACCAATTAGCCTGTTAAGGCAATTAATGAATATTAGATCAATCTGTTCAATTCATGTTCATTTGGCATTCGCTCTGCATGAAAAAAATGACTCATATTCCTAATGTGTTCATCTGCCATATGTTCTTCCAACATTTATCATCCAGACATTCTGTGTTTGATGTTTTATTCTCGTATAACAGCAAAAAAACAAAAGCACCGGTAATGCTCCAATATTTGACATGTTGAGCTAGGTAGGTAACCACATGACTTTGGTTTTTTATAATTATGCTAAAATTTTTAGTTTAAAAGCCTCCTTTGCTTTCTCTGAATTTGGTTACTCTTCCCACAGTAGAATTGTAATAATTTCTTCCACAATATTATAAAGCTCACTGTTTAAGTTCGGTTTAGAGCATTTTAAAATATTTAATGCTTTGCAATGTAAAATGATTCACATTGTATTCACCTCGACTTTCCGTTGATAGCTTGACCCTTGGCTAGCCATATATTTCTCAGATTTTTCTAATCCGTCTTAAATTAAAGAATATTCATTACTCTTTGGTGTCTGGTTGTATCTTCTATTAAAAGTCTTTCTTCAATTACCACGAGTCTATAGGAAGCTAATGCTACTGCAAACATAACATTTCCACCACACTATCGATGCATACGCAAAAATCATTATTACAACTTGCCGATAGTTAAAGGCAGGATTTTGTCTGGCCGATAAAAAGCTTTGCATTATTACAACTTCAATTTTTGTTTGTTATTATTATAAATAATAATAATAATATATTATTGTAAACAATAATAATATTTATTATTATAAATAATAATAATATTTATTATTATAAATAATAATAATTTAATTAATTGCCTTTAACTATCGGCAAGTTGTAATTATGGCCTTTACTATACTCGTGTAAGACCAGTGTGGTATATTTTAACTTTAGCTTTATATTGAATTAGTTACTTTTCTGCAAAGCCTGAAACTCTATGAACCTTTCAGCAAAAAATATTCGACACTTAGAAGCACTTAAAGCAGTTAGAATCAATGCATTGCTTCCGAGAAGCACTAACGTAAGTGAAACCATTAAAATATGTTCTACGATCGTGCAAAAACAGTACACACATACATACATATATGTATGTCTGTTTTATATCTGTGGAAAACGGGAGAAGTGCTTAAGTCGGCATAAGCTGTTTTTGAGTTAACGGTACATCTGTAATCTCTAAAGTATCCCTAGACAAAGTTTTATTTAATTTTTGCGCTTTTTCAGGAAGTTATAGCATAATGACTTGCTTCTTATCTCTTTTCGTTTTATAATCTCGTATGGAATAATAGATTAATTTAGCTCATACTTTGGTATATTTCAAATCAAATGTATTATTTATAGTTTGTAGAACGAAATTTTCTAAAAGAAATCAAGTGAATATAGAAATTCCTAATTTAACTGTAAAAGAAATAGATTTCTGCCAAACAGTAACTTATGACTTAAGCACTTTTTCCTTATTGCCACAGATAATTTTCAAAAAGTATCCATTGTGTTTATTGTAAACCTCCTCAGCAAAACAGAGAAGACATGACACTAATAAAAATATAAGTAGAAGTTCACATGCTGATTATTAAGAACATAAATAATTCGAATTATCATAAAAGCTCTTTATTTAGACATGGAATGGTGTGGGAAATCAATTATGCAAATTTTATTTATAGAGATTTTTAGTATATTTATTAAACTAATATAAGAAGTTTCAGTCACTTGTTACGAGTGAAATCTAATTTTATAAAATTTTTTATTATAATTTTTTAATTTTGAATGCAAAATAAAAATACAAGCGCTTAAAAAGTTTAATATTTTGGCACATAATAAGCACGATTTGTTTTGTATGTGATATTTTTGTCTTATAAGAATTTTAAAATATTTGTGACTATGTGTGCTCTGTATCACTGTATGCAAATTCTGAAATATGCAGATATTCTATAATTCAATAAAGTTGCTATTTAACAGCTCTGCATTTCTTATATTGTTGCTTTCTTTTTTATATGTTTTATTAACTTTGTTTTGCATGTTTTTAATATTTAGTCCTGTTTGAAAGAAATTAATTTATGTTTGTTGTTGCTGTGTTGTTGTTGTTGTTGTTTTAGTTTCATTGTTACGTTTATGGCTTATAATCATGCGAATAGAAAAGATTTTTTCATCCATCTTTGGAATCTTCGTTGGTGCTAGAGGAGGGATGCTACAAGCTGACTAAAAGAAATAGGATATTAAATTATTTTTAAGGACGAGAAGCTCATAAACGAAAGTCGTGGTGTAGAATTATCTTTTATCACGTTGCACCTCACATGCTTGTACGTGTACTTCTTACATGATATAGCTGAAAAATCATGAAATATAAACATATTTTTCTAGTTACAGTCGCACTCATCCACTGATATTTTAGATTTATTAAAAAAAATTTTTGTTTTCATTCTGCGTTTTTTATGATTAAATTGATTTAAGAAATTATCGGGGGTGTTATAGAATCCAATCTTATCGGAATTGGATTTAAAACCGGGAAAAAAATTGTGTTGGTGTCATAAAATCCAATGTTTTCGCTTTTTTTCGATCTTGAATTTTGATCGGTTTTAGGTGTCATAGACTCGAATTTGATCGATTTTTTTATTGGAAATAAAACAAGCAGATGACAGCTGACGGAATGAATTGGCTGGCTTTTGTTTTTGCTTCTTGTAGTTATATAACTTGTAAAAGTGAAAGTTAATAAAAAAGTATTTATAAAAAATATATTTTTAAATGTTAATTAGTAAAATTTGCCCGAAAATTTTATTTTATTAATTCTTAAACTATTAAAAAAAATATAAATATGGCCACAAACTTGACTTAAGGCTCAGTTACCCGACTGTAATGGAATGTAACTGCAACGGTGGGAAGCAGCTGATCGATTTTGTTATACAACTAGAGTAGTAGGTAAGTAATCAAATATAAAAATTTTAAAAACTAGACTTTTTAAAGCTCAGAACTAACAAAAGCTGATTTCAATCTGTTATTTATGTATTCCTCATCAACAAAATTTCGAACAAACTATAATTAAATGGTTTGAGAAGTGGACGATGTCACGACCATTAAAATTTAACGTTGTATTGAAGGTGTTTCTATCCAAACAATTCTCACCAAATTAATAATGTCTCTAACTCATTATTTTATGCACTTTTTCGCCTTTCTGATTCACACATTTATTATGAATAGAAACCTAAAGCCTAGTACTCTTCAAATTTATGAAAAATGTTCAGCAACATTATAATTACTTCTTACGAAACATTTGACATTTTACTCTGGTACTGTAGTCGAATATACGAAAAATATTGAGCAACATTGATTTTTCCTCTCAAAAAATTTGACATGTACCAAATGTAGCCCATCTCACGATTTTGCTATAAAGAACTTTTATAAAAAATAATTTTAAAAGGAGAATTCGAGCGTGACAAAAACATAAAGCTCAAAGGAAGCCTGAAATTTCGGCCTTCGGAAGTGCTTAGATCAAAATTTTGACGAAGTTCTTTTTTTATGCCCTTCATTTTATTTTGTCATCGTCATTTTGGGAAAACTTAGTTATCCTTACAATATTCTGTCCGTGTTAATATAAATTAATAGCTTGTCCTTGAATTTAAATATGTCGCAAATTGTCGTTAAATAATTTTGCGTTTTCAGTGAGCTTTCACGTGAGCTTCTGAAATTTCAATGCGCCCATAACGGTTGCACTTTGACCCATACCATTATCATTTTGAATATAAATTTAATGTTGAAATTCATTATTTTATAGTTAAAAATTTACTACATGCTTTGTTAAATAAAAAATCCCATTTATTATTATTTTCGACTTTCTTTTTTTGTTTAGATCGGTTGCTTGCTCCGTCCATCCGTCTGCCTGTTTGTTTGCTTGTTAGTCTATGATAAAGTTGGAAAAGTTTTCTCTCGAGAAACATACGTATATGTATGTATGTACTCGTATATATAAATATATATATAAATACATATACATATGTATGTACTTTTTTGTATTGTCGTGTATAATCAATTGGAACGCATCCAAATTATAAGTTTTCACCCCACCATTTTATTTCGATATAAAAACTAAAATAAGGCGCTCATTTGTCGCGTTTGGAAATTTCTCTTTACATGATGCGACAGATTTTTATTTCGAGTATGAGGTTTAGTTTGTGCACTTGTGGGTTTTTCATGTCATTCCTACATTCTTCACATTCTGTTTGTTTTGTTTTGTTTGTGGAATTTTAATTTTTCTACAAAGATATTGAACAAGTTGAAGTTGGCTCGAATGAAAAATAAGAATAAAAAATATATGTATAATGAAAAGAAGGAAAAAGTTTAATGGAACCAATATTAAAGTCTATGGAATATGTAATTTTGATATACATACTTATATGTGTGTATATTATTATCAAATACACTTAAAGAATTAAGTATTTACCAGCTTGATAACTTTTTTGACTTTATGTTATATTGAAATTATCAAGAATTAGTGTGTATAAATAGTACTGAATATTGAGTCGTGGTCCAAGTCACCTAAGGACGATTTTTCAGTTGATATACTTAACTAAGATTGTGGACGTAGTTCTTCTATGGAAAAATGTAGTTGCCATGATTTGCTACAAAATAAAAACATATTATTTCCAATATAAAAAAGTTTTCAAGGAAGTCAGTAACAGGAATTTCATTGCGTTGTACGTCAGGAAAAGCTAATTTCGATAATGATTTTTTTATCACAGCAAATAAAAAGTACCAGAATTCAGTCTTGTAGTAATCGGTAGGAAGTTTTCTGCGACTGGAAATAGTTACACGTATTTCGATGTGAACTGTATAAGAATTCTATCATCATTTTTTAAAACCATTGAGTGAAGTACTCAATACTTCTTATTTAGAAGGAAACGACTTCTTAAGGAGTCGAAAATATGCATTTACTGATAAATTTGAAGACGTTACTTCCAAACAGCATATACGTACTTCCTCAAATATAGATGAAACACTAAGACAAAAAATTATCCTTCGAAATTTTAGTGTATTTTTTGTATCTTTTGGCTTTCGTTAAAAAGTTCGATATTTTTGGGCACAGACGGATAAATATGTCGTAGGTAGATGTAGTTTCCTTAATTAAATCATAATCAATTGAAAATATATATATGTTTGTGTAAGTAGCGCATTTTTCTTGCGTCTTGCAACAATTGATTCTTAGAGACAAGATACTCAAATAATAAAAGTCCTGCTTGTCAAAAAAATTACCTTCATGTCCAAATAATAATGAGTTTATTATTTGATCATGCCTATTGGAAATATTGTCACTACGAAACTTCTCCCTGAGACTTCAAACGTGAATAAATTTCGTTTTCATGAACAATATATCGTCACCTCAGAATTGTTTTAGTGCATATGCCAAAAAGTCGCAGTTTAGAAAAACCACAAAGGTTTGCATGAAATTTTCTCAAAATACACTCGATAGAAGAATATGTTTTGAAGAAAAATTTAAGTTTTTGAGAACTTTCATAAATGAAGTTAGAAGTTAATATTAATATTAAATGAAAAATACTGTTTTGTAACGTAATTATTTCTAAAAAGTTGCTTTTTGTGCTCCATACGTATACATACTGCTGTGTATTTAAAAAAATTTTGTTTAGACGATAATGATTGCTTCGAATTTTTTTTTTTTTGCTGTCTAGAAATAAGTCGATCGTTTAACGCCGACCAAAAACCTAAGGCCGTAATCTTTTAATTGAAGTGTATTTCATATACAGAATGAAATTGAATGATTTCTGTTATACAAAAACATGCATAATTAATATTTATTTTATTTTATTTCAGTGTTTAATAAGTTTATAAATATTAAAACGTGTAACCGGCGCGTATTTTGCCAATCTAGTCGGACATTACTTTTTTTAGTTTATATTGCTTCTGTAAAGCTATTGGGTATCCCTAGATCGATGAAATTTGGCACAAATACGTCTGTAGTCATAGGCTATTGAAGCTCAAAAATAAGAAAAATCGGACCAAGGGGAAAAAAGTTGTCCATAGAGTAACTAATCCTACCTTTGAAAAATAAAAGTTTTTTCTAAGGTTTTTACATAATTTTGTTTGGCAAATGCAACTTTAAACGTCCTCGAAAGTTCAAAAACCTAAATAATATGAATAATATGAATATTAAAAGAAATGGATTAATTACGCCTTAACACCATAAAAATAACTAGGTATAATGCTAGCCCCGGAATTTCCCTGTTAATTTTTGCTAATTTAATTTTTAATATATTTTTTGCTTCTTTGGGTCAATTTAACGAAAGGTTTTTTTCAGTTATTCTGAAGACAAAGTGCCAAGTACAGGTGTTGTCACTGTTCGTTCCAGCGATGTACTTTTTTTTCATTGTGCTGAATGCCAATATATTTTGAAGATTTTTTTTTTTAATTTCTTAAACACTGCTTTACTGCTAATATATCACCATCTCCTTGACATCTTAAAATTACACACAATTTTCTAACTAAAAATTGCAATTTATCTTTAGAGGTATTGGCATTAGATTCCTGTACTATTTGGAATAACTCTAATCTTGTTTACAATTTTTAAATTTTACTCTGGAAGCTTCAAAAGGATTCTGATAACAATTTTGTACAATAACCACAATATTTAGTAATAAGCAGGCACATTTATTTTGTTCCATCAAATAACGTCACTTATAATGCAGCTGCACAGGCACGCAAACACCGCTATAGGGTTGGGAGAAAATTGCGCATTCTTGTTTTAAGCCGGTAATGACAGTGTTTGGTGTAATAATTTACACATTTCTATTAAAAAACAAAACATTTTCTGATTGCACAATAATTGAAACTCATTTGCTGGTGGTTTAGCATGTCTATATATGCATTTCATTGGCGCTTTGACCAAATCATCAGTAGACTTCAACTACAAATTTTGAACAATCACAAACCTCTTAACTTATGCACTGACTTTCAAAAACTATTCGTTTAGCCACACAAAAAATATATTTTAAAACGCTGAAAATCATAAGAACGCGATAAAAACGTATGCAATTTACTCAACTTTCCTGAATTTAACACTGTCCCAAAGAGACAAATCTCTAGCAAATGCCTTGAAAATTCACAACACGATGCAGAATTTTGTTGCTTGCCGAACTGCATAATTAAATTTTTACATTTTACTTAAGTTTGATTTTTGGACAAATATCCGGCTAGATTTGCGGCGGCTGCATCTGGGTAATTATGAATTTTTCTTATGGCACCTTTTTCTATTTATTATTCATTTTCTTATAGAAGTGAGGTGAAACAAGATTTAAATTTACTTTGTACTTTTTTGTATGAAGAATTTGACGCAATCGCCAAACAGTGGCGTGTACAGCAAAACAAGTTTTATTAAACCTTAAAATAGTTTATATGGAGCAAAATGAATGCTTAATATCTGAAAAACCATAAAAAATTTCGTGAAACGCGTTTCTGATACAAAAAGAGGGTATTCAAAATATATATTTACATATACTACATACCTAACTATTTTTTTAAATGGAAGTTTTTTTAATTTTTGTTCACTTTGAGCAACTTCTGGGCTCATATGCAAAAAGTTTTACGGCAGTAGTATACTAAGGAATTTGTATTCACTGTCCCAAGTCCATCAAACAAAACAATCACTTAAAAACTTTTAAGCTTTGCAAAACGTTTTTCTTTTTTTTCATCATCTGGAAACTTATAGATGGAAGAAAGTTTCACACGGCTGCATGATACCAATTTTTCCTTCGAGGGAACGGATATGTTTCTTCTAATTTACATTGTTTACCCCTAGTTTTTAACTAAATATTTAAGTACGTAATTTGATAATTTTTATTTAAATATAAATACGATTTAATTCTTTTAGCGGTTAATTAAAGTTCTTATTAAATTTCATTAAAATTACGGCAGCACTACAAAATTTCCCAGTACATATTATGGAAGGCTTTTGAAATAACAGCTGTTTATCATAAATAAGAATGTTAGGTTATCAAAATGCAGAAAACTAAAAATGCATAAAAACACATTTTATGAAAGCAAACGAGCATCAGAATGCATTTTTCTAATTATTTATTCCATGATATGAAACTATGTATTGCATATGTCTTATATTTATGAAAATTAAACGAAATTCTTTTCAATATGACCGCATATGATGTTCATATGGCATGCTCATAAAACTCAAATAGAATTTAAATACACCAGCTTGGGAATTTAAGTATATATAATATAAATATGCACTGAAAATTTCGTGTTTAAAAAGAACTTAAAAATAATTACAATTTTATTTACAAGTCAAAAATTGGCCCTTAGTCTCTTTAATGATGAAATTTCTAATTTTATATTACGATAACGCAAATAAATTTTTTAAGTGTACTTGTAAGTTTTTTCTGCCATACAATTTTTCCTCCTTTAGTATTATCAAATGAGGGTAACATCACAACGACAAGTAAAAGCTATTTATTATTTTGTTTCTAACAGTTTTGGGTTCTGCTGTTTTCGTTTTTTATTTTTTATTTTTATTTTTTGGCTACAACTATCAATGTACTCAAGGCAAAAGTACGCATGGAAAAAAGTGCGGAGACAAAGATTGCGAACGAGCAGCAAGTGTATGAAAGTTAGTTTATGAATATTGCCTTTTAAGTATGTTGCTAAAAGGAAGTTCTACTCGTATTTTAAAACTAGTACTTACATACTTAAGAGCTGCCACAATTATATAAGAAGGACTAAAAAGGGACTCAAACTTTTCTACTTTCCTTAAAAAAAAACATTCTATAGTCTCAGTATTTATAATCAATGAAGTATTGAGAATACAGCGTCTCATTATGAACTTCCTGCTAATTTATAAAACCATGATTATTTATGTGTATAAGATATTTTTTCATTGCAGCAAATGTTCCGTTTGAAAAAAAAAACACAAATAAAACTTGAAATTAAAAAAAGGGAAAAAATTGAAGCCGTGCAAACAACTTCAATTCATATGGAAGACGTCTTTATTTCAATTTAATTGAAATTCTTCTTCTACCACAATTGTTAAACTCTGCCACACATTGTTTCGAAAGGCATAATTTATGTAGAACATCTGATTGTTTGGAAACAGACAGAAAGCCAATTTAATGGAAGCAAACAATTTTAATGGATTTCATAAATTTGTTTTTGTTTTGCTGTTTTTTGTCGCTTTTGCCTTAGCTGACATTTTTAAGTGTTTTTTTTTTTTAATTAGACTTAATAAGCGATGTGATTGAAAGCATCTAAAACGTTTTTGGCATGGAAATTCATTAAATTTTATTTATTTCGTAAATATTTCAAAATTCATTTTGTGATAAGAAATTTAAGATTTTCTTAAACGCATTCACATACATACATATATATATATATATAATAAATAAAGCGTAGTGTTAAAATTAATTTCATGTTTATTTTTGGATATGAAAATAGTCCAAGAAATGAACTTATACACAGAAAAAAGTATTCACCAATTAATGTTTTCAATTAATAATTTAATTGATTCAATTAAATTTTTAATTGTACTAATTAAAACTTAATTGATATTATCAAATTGTTTATAGGTGAAAATTTAATAAATTTTTTAATTAATATTACAAATATTTTAATTAATATTACAAACCATATTACTTTTTTGTGTGTACATATATTTTTTATAATAGCATATCAATCATTTGTTTAAAAAAAACTGTTTCAACTCAATACTCGTACATACTTTATTCATAATATGGAAAGAGCCCAGGCACATACGTTAAACTTCGTCTTTTTCAACTGAAATGTTTTCTTATAATTTCTGTTACATTCAGTATGTGTCCGTCAACCCAAAGTAAATACAAAAAATGGTCTACTTTTAACTTTTTGCGTACGTTACGTATTTTGACAGATATTGGTTGGTTTTTTCTTGCTATGTTTTGATTTAGGTTTCTGTGTTTTATGACAGGAAAAATAATATAAAACAAAATAAATAAACGAAATATGTAAATAAAAACAAGTTGACTTTAATAAAACGAAGAGTTAGTCAAATTCTTTTTTTGTTATATCTTCGGCATATGCAGTGTGATATATCGATGTTTTTTCTTTCCTAATTCCTAAAATACCCCGTTCTAGTATTTACCCACTAGATCTCAGTTAATTCCACGCTAATGTACCATTCTAATTTCAGAAAATTAATGCTCGAAAAATATCATTAAACTTTTGCTTAACGCTGCAGTCACATGGTCAATAAATCGCTTTCAATTTCATCACACATACTGTGTGTCAAAATTTCTTGAAACTGATAGCTGTGACACAAATTGATAGTCAATTTAATTTTTTAAATTCCACCGACGAAGATACAACTCAAATTTGTAGCTTCAATCAAGGTGTGCTGTGACTAGCTGTTCTAATTGAAAATTAAATTGCCATATAAATGGATAGGTAAATTTGAAAGCAATCTAGTTTTCAATTTAAAAAGTTTGAGTGTGTTAGTAAAAAACGTGTGAGTGTATTTCAAATTGAATGGAATTGAAAGGCAAAAATTGAACGTATGGCCCCCAAGTAAGGAAGTATTTCAATAATTCCAATAATTAAAATTTTTTTTATTATATGCTCTATTGATTTCATTGCTTGGCAAGCAGAAAGGAAGAAACAGAATCTGGCCAGGAAGTATAGGAGAAGGCATTCAGTATTACATACTTATTCTGTAAGTTTATTATACAGGGTGGCTGGTGGCAAATTTATATTTTTAAATACGATTATTTCAAAAAGCAATAAGCAATGCGGAGGGAAGGTGGCGCCGTTGGAGTTATGGATTGTGCAGATTTGTTAGTCACGATGGCGCAGTGGTCGAGTGAGCATTGCGCGTTCTTATTCTTACGTAATTGCTCGTTGGCCATTTTGTTCAAAGTTCGGTATTCGGCGAATACGTGATGGACCGAGTGTAAATTTAATTCGTTCGTGGGTGCAGAGATTCCGCGCAATTGCTTCGGCTATGAATGTCCCACGGCCAGGGGCCAGTAGATCTTCAGGGACTCCCGAAAATATTGAACTGGTTGAAAGCAGTTTACGTGAAATTCCGAGAATTTCAATACGGAAAAGAGCAGCCTCACTGGGACTTCCATGAGCGATTATTCATAAAATTTTAAAAAAGGATCTAATCCATCCTTTTAAAATTGAAATCGTTCAAGAACTAAAAAAAAGTGACTTTGATTTACATAAAAATTTTTGTGAAACGATGTTGGAGCATTTTCGCACTGCAAATCCCATTTTTTGGAGCAACGAGGCTCATTTTCACTTAAACGGCCACGTCAAAAAGCACAAATGACGCTACTGGTCTCCAAGAACCCGCAAACCTTGAGTGAAACATCAAAAACCATTGCATTGCCCCAGGGTAACTGTTTGGTGTGCCTTATCCACGCATGAGATAATTTTACCATTTTTTTTTTAGAAAATTCTCGAGGCCAGTCGACGAATGTCAATGGTGAAAATTATCGACGCATGATTACGGAATTCTTTTTGCCAAACCTGCGAGCTCATCCAAAGTACTTTTCCCACACTAGGTTTGAACAGGATGGGACGACTGCACACACAGCCAGAGCTTCGATGCATTTGCTTCAGGAAAATTTCGCCCAAAAACTGATCAGTCGCTCTGGGGAAATCCTAAGGTCTCCCGGTCTAACTCCCGTGGTTTTTTTATGGGGCTACTTCAAAGAGAGGGTTTGTAATGACAATCCCCAATCTCTTGTGGCTTTAAAGGAAACTATTCGTAGAGAAATCAGCTCAATTGAACCAAGTTTACTGCAGCGTGTGGCGCAGAATACAAGGCTCCGTTTTGAACAGTGTGTTCAACTCGACGGAAGACACCTGGATGACATACTTTTTAAAAAATAAAATTCGCTTTTTCATTCTATCGTTCAATTATTACGTTTTTATTTAAGTTTGAAAATATAAATCTACTACCAGACACCCTGTATTAACAGATTTTAACTAGACTTGATTGTGTTCCGCATACTGTACTTCAATATAATTGTAAGCATTTAATTAATAATTCTGATATTTTACTGCTTACTCCGTGTGGTCAGGTCAATAAAAATTTTTTAACGCTTTCAAATGGGAGAAATGCCAGCGAACATAGAAGTCAGAAATGTTTGAGGCGATCAGTTTTATTTGTATCGTCTGGTACGTGCTATTCATACCGGAGAATGCCACCGCTGAGCAACGCATGGGCCACATTTTTTCCAAACTCGAGAGCCGCCAAAAATGCAACCAACTTGAATCATGTAAAAATATGATTGATTAAAATTTCATTATTAATTTTTTAATTCTTGTTGTATAAGTTGAGATATGATGGGTAAGTAATAGAGAAAAAGGGCTCCTCAAAATTAAAACATCGATATGTGACACTTTAAGATCCGACTGCAAATGCCGAAGATATGACGAAAAATTTATTTTGGCGACCCCTACGTTCGAAAACAATTTTTTTTCGAAGCTGCCTTCCAAAAATACTTTATATTCGGTGCTGTACCGCGAACTTTTTTTTGCTTGTAAAGCGAGCCGGTCTCTTTCTGTTTTTATATGCACTCAAAAAAATAATTAACTAAAACTTTGGATAATTTTCTAAATTTGAGTAAAAAAAACCTGTCGTATGGCGCCAAAGCTGTTTTTTACTTGAAACCAGTAAAATATTTACTAAATTACTAGTTCATTAATGAACTATTTAGTTTATAGTAATTATATTTTTATATTTAAGTAAAATTTTTCTAAAATAAGGTAAAATTTTCCCATCAAATTCAGAGCTTCGCAAAAAAGTTTTTTCATCTCTGATCTCAAATATAGTAAATTTTTCAAGGTTTTTTATGTCTTTAATTGTGGTACTTATTTTTATTTTTAATTAAATTCCGTAGCACATGATATGTTGTTTCTTATATCTTAATATTATATTCTTCATTAATTCACCATACATACGTACACATAAATTCCTTGAGAGGAGACAACTATATGAACCAACAACCTTCTGGCTGATAGGCAAGCACTCGAACCAATTGTCTAATAGGACAGCCTGAATAAGTATTGAAATTATTGAGTTTTAAAAGTTTATTATATTTACCAAAAAATAAATTTCAAGTTCAAATATTCCTCGAGAATATAAACAAATTTACTTAGATTTTTTGCTAAATGCAAATTAATAAAAAATTCTATAATCCAAAGAAAAAATACTTAAAACTGGTAAATATTTTTCTAAAACTAAGAATGCCTTTTTACATCTTTTAAGTTAGTCAAATTTAATAGACTAATCAGTAGTAAGTTATTTCCTAAAATTTATTTTTCGATTTAAAACAAAATTGACTAGTTCTCAGGATACAGTTTTCCTAAGCTTAAAACCATTTACTTATTTTTGGAAAATATTTCCTTTAAAAGTAAGAAATTTTTTGTGTATTATTATGAACTATTTTTAAGGATATGAACTATTTAGTTTTTACATATATTAAGTTATTTTTACTAAATTTTTGGACTAGGACTCAGAAAAATTTGCTTAAACTTGGAAATTTTTTACTTAAATTTAATAATAGTACATGTCTTTTTTTGAGTATATGTATAGCGCCGCCATTTAAAGTCCGAACTCAGCATATCGTATATAATTGTTAATGCTTAGAATATAGCATAATATATAGTTAAAGTCTGGATGGTATTTATGATATCTCAGATCATTCCGGTCTATTGACCAATTTTTCATCAAAGGAAAGTAAGCCCTTTAAAACTTTTCAATTCAAGTAAATTAAATACGAAATAGATAAAATAAACATAAATTAAAATAAATTTATAATTTCAGACAAGTAAAGATATAAAGATCTACAAAGCTCAAACACAAGAATGAATGAATGAATTTTATCTTAACTCGTCTTCGTGATGTGGAATGTGTGGGTATATAATAATGTGTCTGTCTGAACTTAAAAATGTACTTTCGATTACATGCCAAACATAATTAAGTCATTTAATTTATGTTTATATTTGTATCAACAAGATGTTTTAATTTTTTTCCTCTTGTTTTATTTCTTCTCCCATTGGCCTTATGTTCATCTTTTTATTATCAGAGAACAAGAACATTTGCGATGCAACAATAGTCAAGATACATGAATTCACACTCGCACATCCATCTACACATCAAAATATACATATCTAAAACAATTTTGAGAGGGTTTAAAAAAAATAAACAAAAAATTATAAAACACGAAACATCCTCTCGAATAAGACTAACTACAATACAGAAACAATAAAAATAGCCCCACACGCCACAACTATATGGACTCACCCAACAAAATACGTACATAAATATTTATTATTTAATTTTATTTTAAGATAAACAGTGGCTACAAACAAGCAATAAAATAAAATAAATTCTTCTGTGTTCTTTTAAAATCCGAGTGTGTACTGCTTGTGTCTGTAATGAATGTTTGAATCTATATCTGATTCTTCAAGTGTGAGAGGAAGTACACAACCATACATACATATGTACATTTTTAAATATTCGTTCGTATGGGTGATTGTATGTTCAAGTTTAGACGTCATACATAGATTCAAATATGCAAGACCAAAAACACAGAACATGAGACATCAAAAGCTGATCGAATTTTAACGATTTGTTTTGATATTTTTATGATTATGGCATCGTTTACACTACATAAATAGAACATAAAAATTCACATAACATAGCGGGAAACATTGTGTGAAACACGCACACACAGATACTCATCCACGCTACTCACCCATTTCAATTCAGAAGATACCTATCAATGTATTGCTTTCATGTCTAGTTCGGTTGCTGTATGTTTTCTGTAGTTAATGTTTCTTTTGTTGTACGTACTTCACCATTTTAGTTCGTGTTTTGTTTGCTGTTGTTTTAATAGAATTTAGCCTAATATAGAGCACAGGCACACATGTAAGTCAACAATGAGCAACCATTTTTTGAAAAAGGATATGTGTACGAAAAGGTGCGTGTATGAATATGCGGGCGTATGTGAAAGTAATAAAAATGCTCAAAATCTTAATTTTATCTGTTTGGGAGGTTCTAAATTCAATTATTTATTAATTTTCTTTCAATAAATTAAGTTCATGTGAACGAATTCTTAGCACACATACACATATTTAGAGTTATTTTCCAATTAAAAATTGTACCTATTTCATTGATAATTTTATTTGATACACATTAATAGATTAAAAAATTTTGAATTTAATTTTTTGGCAAATTGTGTTTTACCTTCATAATGGCCAAGGCCTACGTGGGACAATATCTTCTAGATACATATATATGAAATTTTCCACTACTTCCAGCTGCCATCTTGTGTCATAATCGAATCTTTTAAGAATCAGCTTGACGTGAAAAATAACCGCATATGAGCTCATTTTTTATCATAAATGATACTCTCGTTGTGAGAAAATGGTACCCTACAGATGAATCATCCCAGAGAATCATTTATGATACGATTTGCTGACTAATTTTTGAGTATTTTTCTGGTAGTACTTAAGTCATCGGGTTTCTTTTTGCAGTTTCTTTGCATTTTATTCCTTTATTTTCAAGAAATCTTTATTTTATTATACAGATGAGTCATAAATGAATACATTTTCAATCACTCATTTTTTAATAATCAGAAGTGATCTGAGGAGAATCATATAAAAGATTTTTGGAAAAAATTATCACCCAAAGTCTAGCTGGCCTTCTTAAAAAAAAATTTGTATGTCCAAAGATACATATGTACATACATAAACATGTATATAGCTAAGAAAGGTAGTAAATACACTTTTAATGTTACATCTTTAACGAAAGATGATTTAAGCTAATGAAAAGTAGAATATTTTTCTAATCTTACTATTCTATCCATGTTTGCATGCTAACCCAGATCTTGAAAAGCTCAAGAAAAGCCCAAGAGAATCTAAGATTATTTTCTCTTATTGCTTAGTAGAATTTCTGAGAATTTATTACGAAGACATTTAGCCAATTAACCAATTAGCCATAAGACGAACGAAATGCATAAAGACGTTGCTTAATCAGAAAACATGCAAAAATTGCTAATTAATCATAAATTCTATAACTTTTCTGCCATTAAATTTAACTATAAGGACAATTTTTTAGATTGCAACACAACAGGCCGTTCACAACAGTGCGATTTGTGCTTAGCACTTTAAAAGACTTCGTGAATTCGCTAAATAATATAAAGAAATTTAATACACTTTCAAAGTTACATATTATCTTCAGTTACTCTCCTAGAAGCTAAAATATAATCGAGATTAATGGTTTTCAAGGACACTGATAATATACCTTAAAAGTTTTTAAGCGATCGAAGTACTCAGTAAAATGTGAAAATATGTCATAGAATTAAAAACTTGTCTCTCATAAAAGAAAATTAGTTTATGCTATAAGCACATTTTTATTTATTACATACACATGTATCTAATTCTCGATTTATGCGGTACTTCATTTACACGATTTCGATGTATTACGGATTAATAATAGAAACAGTGTTTTTAATATCGCGATTTTAATATCACACCCTAAAACTGATGGCGAAATTCATTTTACGCGAAATACAGCACTGCTACTTATGATGAACCAACAGCATAATTAATACAACTTAAAATATTTTATTTCAGAGAAAAGAATAATTACCAAATGTTAAGTTATTTAATCTGAACTCTCTTCAATTCGTCGTACCAAATTAAACCAAATATATTGCTGCAATTTTTGAAAATGACAATAATAACATCTAAAACTTTTGATTCTTCACGAACTTTTACATTCAATTTACATGATCCTAATACTAAACTTTCTGAATTACCGTATAACATACAGGAAGTTCCATACAAAACTGGGACTTTTTTTTTAAATGAAATGAAACTTTTACACTGATACCAATTTTGAGATATCAAATAGAGTTTTTCATATCAATTTAAATAAAATCAGCTTTAAAAAACAATAAAACCAAAAAAATAAAAAATAAAAAGTAAGCTAAGTGCAAATAAGTAAAAAAGGCATAGAAATAAAAAAAAGAAAGAAAGCACGGTGTCACGGCCCACTGGGTAGGAACATAGTTCCTTATATTTGACTTACCTTAGAAATTTCCCCTTAGCATCTAGGGGGATTATTTTTGATAAAAATATATAGCATTTTTGTCCTTCCAGACTCAGATCTATCCATGATATGAATATCATACAAATTTGTTAAATAGCTTTAGAAATAGAAAATGCCTCCTCATCGTGATGCCATTTTTTAAAAAGTGTGCTTTCCTTTTGGAATCAGATCTATCTATGTTTAGAATTTTACAAAAATCGGTTAGATAGTTTCTGAGAGGCAGAAATTTCCCCACCTCCCTCGTCTTTTTATTTTTGAAAAACATATAACCAATGTTGGTTTATAGACTAAGATCTATCCATGTTATAAATTTCAGCAAAATCGGTTTCGTGGATTATTCCTTAAAGCGCAACAAACAAACAATAAATTTACTTTCGCATTTATAATATTAGTTAGCAGAGACACATTCAGCTATAAGGGCCATTAACCACTTATCCAAATCATGAACATTTTAGTAAAACCCCCAAAGTTCCAGGAGTTTCCCGGTACTTCCCTGGAATATTACGGCAGCACTGAAAATCTAAAACATCCGCAGTGGCAGCAACATTATGATTTGTAGTTGTTATCGATATTTGTAACCAGTGTTGTCAGATATGACGATATCTCACCAAACGTGGCGACGAAAATTTGTTTTTGGCGATGAAAATTTTGAAATGGCGATTTACTTGGCGATATTTGAAATCCTTGGCGATATTTTTGGCTATATTTTTACGATTTCAATAAAATAGAATAATGTTAAAAATATTAAATTTTTTTTGTAAAGAATTTTTTCTACAACAACAAAATATTTCGTACATGAAATTCTAAGTGTTGTGACTTTTTATCTCATACAAAAATTTCTGAAATTCAAGAAGTTAAAAAAAAATATTCAATTTATCTTATTTGGATTGATCTTTTGGAATAAGGTATTATTTAAGTATTTTTTGTAGAGTTAATATGTTAAACTTTCATTTAAGCAAATGAGAAGCTCAACAAATAACAAAGTTGAAACAAGAACTCAATAATCAACATGTTATTTATTTTCTTACTTTATCATTGCAACATTGGATGACTTTTTCTCAGCTTCAAATTGTAGTTGTAAGAGTATGTAAAGAATATAAATGTAAATAACAACAACAGCTATTCAAGAATAGAGTGTTGCCACACAAGTATTTTTTTGACCGGGTGCTGTCAAGTTAATAATTTTTGTTTTTTTATGGGAATTGTTACAATTTAAGTTTAAAATTTGTTAACGCACTAGTAATCCCAAATTATTATTTTATATATTAAATAATTTAAAAAGACAATTTAAAAATTTATTTGTTGTTGGTTAAGCACGTCTAGATGCATCTCACTGCTCCTAAGCAAGTCGCATTAAATAAAAATAAAATATTGAACAAGAAATTCTCTTTCATACATATATATAGTTGGGCATACAAGAATAAATACTCAGTGGGAAAAGGTAATGAATAGTAAGGAGAAGGTAATGCAAAACATGTACAATTTTTCATTCCAGAATTCATTACTCTTAACACAGAACATGTCCTAGGAAAGTAATGAATTATTTTAATTCTTCCCAAGAATGAATTCGTTAATTCACAACACTCGTCACAAGCAAAAACTACACATTATTCTTCTGCAGATGTGGTAATGCACGTGGTAATGAATGTGTAAATATTGTGTTTGATCAAATTATCCTCTCGTTTCTAAGGCAATGCATTATCTTGCTTTTTAAAATAATACATTATTTCTCCCATTATTTATGTAAATAATACCTAATTTTCCACCTGGGTGAATTATCAACTCAGAAATCGCATATTTGGAGTAATGACATTGTTTAAGTAAATAAGCGTGGGTATCGCTTATTTACCTAAGCAATAATTTTAAATAAAACAATATATTTAAATACCTTGCACTTTGGAAACCAATGGTGATGTCTTCACTCTGCCCAAAAGAATAATTTAATTCAATAAAACATCTAAGCTTTAACAAATAAAGGTGTGTTCTAATTATTGCAGTTGGTAGTTTTTAAGTTTCTCGTACTAACTTCCTCTCACACTGTGCGATGAAATTAAAAATATAATTTTAAAAAATATTAAAGCTGTAGTAGTTAGAAAATTGTCGCTATGTGTGGTCGAGACATGTACAGATGGATGGATGTATCACGCAATCGTCCTGTTGAGATCTTTCTTAAACTGTAACAAAAGTGTGGTGTTTCTTTAATGCAATTCAAGTTGTCGTTTATTTTCTGTTTTTCCTTTCTGCATTTATAGTATAGTTGTTGTATCTGTTCGTGCATAATCATAAATTACGCTCTGCATGCAGATGCAGAAAATATGAAATAAAATATTATTTAAACTTTTCAAGAAAATATTTACTGTAAATTATTTTATTGTTCCCTTTGTAAAATGTCGTTCAGTTTGTCAGAGTATGTATGTAAGTGAGTAAGCCAACACATGTTGATGTTATTTTTAACGTATGCAAAGTAGTTGTATTTATTGCTTTGTTACAATAAATAATGCTTCCAATATTTTTGTACACAACCGCATATTGCATATGACTTGAGATGATCTATATTAGTTGAGGAACTAAAAAACAGCAACAAATGTGAACCAAGTATACATACGAGTATATACATGAACACATCTTTACCTACGAAGGTAAGTAAATAGACGTGTGTATCAGTTGCCTGACGTAAGCAAATGTTAGCCTCCCTGCAATGATTTTTTGCTGTTTCCTTGAACTAGTGGCTTAGTTTTGTTTTCCAGTTTTGAAACTAGTGTTATTTTTTGACATCGGACTTGACGATTAATATTTTCATGATTTATGGCTTAACGGATTTGTGAACAAAGGCAAACAGTTTTGACTTGAAGTATGACTGAGGGTCAACCGGAAAAAATCAAAAAGGAAACGAAAATTATTTAAAACAAAAGCGTTAAATTAAATGTGCCCTTAATTATGAAAATGGTCTAAGTCAAATGCATCTTTCTTTCGAAATATTAAATAAATGTTAAAAAACGAAAATTAGTATTTAATAAATATTAAATAAATTTATATTAATCGAGACAAGTACAACTCTAATATAATATATTAAAAGGTTACTCCATAGCCATCCTTCGGCCGGTCTTAAGCATTTTCTGTACCATGGTATTTCCCGACACGGCGCAGCCTAGTAACGATTTCTGCCTTGCAACGTTTTCCTGCCTAATAACGTTTTCTTGTACTGCTGGCCTTAAGGATTTTCTCCACCATGGTGTTTCCCGACACGGCGCAGCCTAATAAAAATGTTTTGCCTTTTAAATTTGTCTTGCCTAATAAATTGTACCTGCCGACCAAGCTTACATTTTGCCATTTCATGAAAGATGTTCTCAAAAGCTTTAATTAAAATGATACCAATATTGGTTATATTCGTTGGAAAATATACCGTATAATCACAATTTTGTAATAGAATTCCAGAGGCCCCATAACTTGCAAGCTAAGTCTCGCCGAAAATTTTTTATTCTTATTTTTCAATTTTCTATAGTAAAGGGGGCTGAACAAATTATTGCCAAAGTGCATATCTCCCGCAACAGCTAAATGAATTAACGCCCAAAATTAGGTGATTAGTTATTGTGAAGAAATACCTAAGACAAGTAGTAATTAAAAAAATCAAAAAACCCGACTGCGACAAACTTTGAACTGTTAAATACCTTAAATGCTCTTTCGAAATGAAAAATCATAAGAGAAATCTAAAGATGATTTTAAAATACCTGTCGAATGATACCCATTTGGACATAGTTCGCCGACTTTTTATTTTTTTCGTATTTACAAAATGGCGTCTATTGGCCGCCATATTAAATTTTTACTAGTGTCATATCTTTAGTGACACTTCCAGGATTAAAAAAATAATGTATTGATGTGAGAATCATCAAAATTGGTACCGCAAAGGAACACGTGTCGCGCGGTCGTTTAAAAACAGTGCCCGATCTCCCAAAAAAAAAATGAAGAATGTGTAAAATGAATAATTGCTCGAAGTTTTTGAATGTTTGTTCATTACAAAGCCATATATCTACAAATGTTGAGTCGCCCAAAGTCGATGAACAATTACCCAATTTTTTTAACAAAAATTTTTGGGCAATTCTACATTTTTGTACAGCCCAGTAATGATCATTTATCGATGGCCGGAAATTTAAAATGTCAAGGAAAGCGCAACTCAAAATTTTACATATTTTTTTGGTGTTTTTTAACTTTGAATGTTATGTTGACACAACTAATTAAAAAAAAAGAATTTTTTTAACTTTTATAAGGACAACAAGAAAAAATCTATTAACAGAGAATAAGTTGATAACAAAAATAAGATAATCAGCTTTTAATTTACTAGTTACATAAAAGGTATACTATCATAGAAGAAATGACAGTCTGCTGGAAGCAAAGATTTAAGATCTTGCATATGTTGGCATTTCTGTTTAGAATGCAAATGCAATCGCTTAGGTTGCTGACTTCCAGAATTTCTGGTAGTCCATTGTGGAAGAAGCTGATAGTCATCCTTAATATTGGTTTTGTAATATGTGACTCCTGTTGGATCGTTCCCCAAAGCGTACACATTTTATTGATTTTACAACACTTTTTTGCTTTTCTTTCCACTTTAGGGAAATTTTTCAGAATTACTAAAAAGTCAATGCTTACTTCAATTAAAAACAAGAAAATAAATGTTCTGTAGTTTTTTCTTATAATATATATATTTTTTATATAATCCCTGCAAAATTTTGTACACATATGTAAAATGATGTATTGAATCGCAATCAATAAAAAAATCAATTTTGAATTTTTTGATGTGACGTTATTTTGCATTTTAGGTGACGATATCTATGTATTATTGTTTAATGTGATACATTTCAACGAAGAGGGGAAAAATTACGTAAGACCTACTGACGTAATGTACTTTAATACTTGTGTAACGATGTGCTTTTTTCAAACAATTCACATAAAATAAATTTGTACGGTTATGTTTATATTTATTTCATATACTTTACGCACTAACAAACACCGCTCTCCATTATAAATATTTTCTAAAAGACAACGACTGCTGGTTATATTTTACAAACCCAATTGGAGAAATTTAGACTCAAAATTTGGCAAGAGAATGAAAAAATTTGTAGAAAATATAGATTTGTACAATCAACGACAAATAATTCTTCGAGAAGATAAATAAGGAATAAAGTTTTGGAGAAACTTTCAATAACATAGACTGAAGGAAAATGAAATGGTTAATTTTAAAATTCTTCATTAACAATATGAAATTTCATAATGATACAGTGAAATCTATACATAACATCATTCAGAACTGTCCCCTTTTCTGAAAGTAATTTCGTTGTTTAACCCTTAGATGCTCCACTTGGTCAAATCAGATCTAATTCGAATTTTGTACAAAATATATTTACCTCTGTATAAATATAAAAAAAGTAAAGGACTCGTTAATTTTTGAAAATCTGGTAAGTGCAAATCCGACTTTTACGCGCAACATCATTTTTTTTGGTCAAATGTATAAAAACGAAGGACATTACTTGTATAATTAAAGTGTGCTGATTCGAATGAAACTATTTGTAAGTAAGGAAATTTCTTCTAAAAAAAAAAATTTAATTCGTTTAATTATCATCTAGGTCTGTTTGGAAAACAATTAATTTCTTTAGATGTATGTGTATATATACCTGTTTTCTGTTTGTTAATGAAAATGCAAATAAAATGGCTAATACGATGTTTGCATGTGTTTTAAATAATTTGAATCACTCTACCGATGGTAATGCAGTTATAAATAATGGTAATGGGAGTAAATCTTTGAAAATTATTGATAAGCGTTAGTACAACTACATATATGATGTCGCTACAAGCTGAAACAAACTGTGCAGGTAAATTAAAATTAAAAAATGAAAATAATCCCTTAGGTCATAGAAAACTACGTGTAGTTCCTCAAATGAAGCAAATTTTTATCTAACATTTTACATCTGATATGTCGGCTGATAAAATTTTATCTTGCATTCGTTCAAAACTTGACACCGATGCCAATATTACTACTCACAAATTCTCTTAGTCCATATTTACACTATGCAATTCTTATTGCTAAGCTGATTAATTTGATGTAGAGAGAGACGAGGGGAACAGTAACCTTTCTTTTTCCCCTCGTCTCTCTTTCCTAACAAACTAATCAGGTTAGCAATAAGACTTGCTTAGTGTAAACTAGGACTTACTGACAAAAAACTTACATCATTTGAAATTAGTGTTCTTTTGATCTTTTGAATATGGTACTTGACTATTCTTCTTGGCGCCACCATACCTTGGTTCGTGAATATGAATGTACTGGGAGTCAAAGTCAAATAATATTGCTAATATAAAAAAATAAAAATTATTACAGCCTGTTTGTAGAATAGGACTCGTCGATAATGAGCGCTAGCATGTTAGCATTATTCTTTTTTTTTTGGTTTTTATATGGCGACTATTGATGACGTAACAACTGTCAATTTATTTGGGTTTGTGTATCACGGTTTGGTTCATTATAAACGTCAATATGGGCGATAAAAAATTCTAATCGTGTACAAAAAAGTGCACCAAGATACGTAAAATACTGACAATACATATTCACTCACATGCATTTTGCATATTTTCATAACCATCACACATTTTGTTCTTCAAAAAACAACAGAAATTTTGAAGAACAACTAATTTTTTTAAATTATAATAAAAAAAAATATAAATATAATTTTTCATTCAGTTGTCAGTTGTGTTTTTTTTTACCACAAGGGTAGGATTTCCACTTTTTCAAGTTGAATATATAATTGTCTTCGAAAAAGGATAAACAAAAATTATATTTGGGCATGTTGGCAACATAACATTTTACCACAGGGTGGGATATATAGACGAGGCAACGTAAGTCGCACGACAAAGTCAAGTCGTGTTATACAAGCGCTTTTCATTACGTATTCGTCCATCAATTGGCTCGTCGTGAGTTGGCTTTGTCGTGTTTTACAAACAGGCAGTTAATTATTCTGAAATTTAACTACATACCCATTGTATATCATGCGCATGTAGCATTTGCATGCTGTGTACTCCAGGCTTAATGTTATAATGAAAACCAAATGTAAAACTCTTTTCTACTGTGGCTCTGACGGCCACACTTCAGACAGTACTACACTGCAAAGCGATTAACGGCCTGGCTCACGATGTCTACAAGAAAGAAAATTTCTTGTCGACATCGTGAGCCAGGCAGTAAATCATATGTTTGCAATGATTGCGAAGTGTAATAGTACGTATTTATAATAATATCACAAAATTTAATTAAAAATTTTTTTAAATCAGCTACGTCCAAGCCATATGCACAATGTGCAAACTTTTACAAAATAGCTTTTGTGCTTTCACACCGACAAGAGTACCAGAAAGCACTACAGAGCTCAACTGCCAATCAGTTGTCGGTTACAATAATGCTTGATCTTACTTTGCAAAGAAACCATAACAAATGTAAGAGCTTTCAAAGCTCTTTACCTCAAATGCAAATATCAGAGTATATTTCTTTGGACGCAGTTGTTTTAAATTAAATCTATTAACGATTTAGTCGATTTATATAAATATCGAATGAAGGAAAACAAGATCTTTCAGTTTATCTATGTATGTATGTGTTTTTGGTTATACGAAAAAAATTCTTTTTACGTCAAAGTGGGTAAACAGACCAAAGCTTTTGGCTTGTCGTTAGTTAAGGATAGTATTTTATTGGATGGATAAAGACTTTTTCATTATTACAACTTCACTTTAACCAAAAGTGAGCGATAAGTTAAAGGCAAGTTCACCCTACTTGTAACTTTAATCGTGCTGTTTAGTCATTTTAAGTTGCCACGTTTTCAAACGTTTTCACACCTTCTACTTTAAATATTACAGCCAAATTGTATCCCTACAAGAATAGTGTCAGTCAATTGACCGGTTATTTGATCGGAAGTCATGCATGATATATTCATCATTGCGTAGAACAAAGTTTCTATCACATTATTGAGGGCAAAATGAAATGAATGAATTTGATGGAAACTTTTGTGTACATATGATGTTGCATCTCTCTCTAACTAACGAATATAACATATAGTTGAATTGCTCACTCCAGTGCTTTTTACTTATCAATGATAGCATAAACATTACTCAAGTTTGACTGATCATAATTGACTAATATATCCCCCATAATGGAGTAATCATACATGATTGATATACTGACAGCAAATATATGTACTTTTTATTTTATTTTATTTGCTTGTTTGATTCAGATACATATTTATTAAGTTAAACAGTTTCATACATAAATAATAGACAATTTTATAGAATCCAACATGATTGGAAACATTTTAAATCAATAAATACATGTCTGAATCAAACAGTTTTTCATTAGTAATTAGTGGTTTCGCTTTTTTGGGCAAATAACACACAAGAAATGCCATATGTAAACTCAGCCTTATTTTCAGTCATTCATTGATTGTAGGGATATGAACAAAATATGACACAAAACCAAAACAATATAATTAAAACATATAATAAAACAAAAAAATAAAAAAAAAAATAAAAGAATTGACAACAATGGTTTCAATAAAAATTGTATTATTTATTTTGAAATAATGGATAATTTTTAAAGGTCAGTTTTGCTAAAGTTAGGATTTACTATCCGGAAGTTTATCTTCAAGTCATAATAATGGCCCTTAGAATATTTCATAAAACGTTATTGTTAATAAACGAAACATAAATGAGAAAAATAGTATTATTAACTAACCAATGAGATTCATAAATACAATAAAATATCCACAGATCTGTGTAAGACTTTTTTGCCGTCAGTTGTATACTCACACAAATAAATTTAGTGCATTTAAATAGAGATTATTTATATTTTTATGTGGATAGACAAATAAATATTTTGCAGTAATTTTTCAGCTCACACCAACCAGCCGTGAAACAAAATAAATACGCTTGATTTGATCAAATTGCTTCGTTTGTTTGTTTGTGCAATTATTTCTTATGTTTTTTATCTCGAAATTTTTTTCTTTTTTTCTCTTTCAAATAGGTATGTATATGCCTACATATTTACATGTGCATACATATACAAACATGTATATTTATGTATAAAAGCGCACGATAATTTTTTCATAAAGAGGTTTTGAACAAAAAAACAATTATTTTCTTCACAACAAAAAAAAATAATTAAAAATAAAAAAATAAATAAATTGATGGATGATACTTCTAGGGTAAGAGTGCAATGGTTCGCACTGCGATAGTGTCTCTGGTATTTAATTAGCACTTCTTCTTATAATTTTTAAACTTAAGGAAAATTAAATATATCACAGCGGGCAAAACAACAATAATACTCTCATCCATATCAGGCGAATAACAAATCGAAACGCTACAGCACGCTACAGCAATTAAAATAAAATACATAAACAAATACTACTCTTCACCATGGACTAGAACATTTTTGTTGTTGTTGTGTGCGCGGTACTCTTCGCACAGGTCACCACTTCTTCAATTGAAATGGGCGATTCCCCCTGTTCTTTAACTACAAAAACAAGCGTGTTGGCTTATTTAGGTAAAAACGGCTTACGGATTTCTGTTAAAATGAGGTGCGAAGATTCGCTTGTTTATAAAGGCGCTCAATGGCGTTTACTTGTCCGAAGGGGGTCGTTACAAATATTATTGACAATACAAGTACCACATCAATATTTTATTGATATTTTACTTGAAAAAGAAATAATTAGAGTTTGCTAAAACCGATAAAATGAAAAACGCGGTCTCGGGTTAAAATTTACTTAAGCTGCCTGGTTTCGACTTTTTAAATCAGGGGTTATTGTGTAATTCAATTCGAAAGATCGAATTTGAATTTTGACTTTGTTAGAAGCATACATAGAAATTCGAAATCTTTTTCTCTGACTTATGAGACATGCATCTGACTTATGGGACATCCATCCCTTCAAGATTGATTATGTATACAGTTTTGTTGAGTTTTCTAATCTAATTTTGCTGCTCCACACAGCTAAATTAAGACTTTGCAAAGTAAACTTTGCATGTGGAAAAGCGGTATAAGCAAATAATTTGCGAAAGCGAACAGTCGTTACATTCCTAATATTTTCTATGGCTTTAAATGACAATAAGGAAATAAGTTTTAGAATACTCTCATTCTCTCATTAGACATGCAGTATGGATAAAATAAAATATCATCGACTTTATAATGTATGTACATATGTATATGTATATCAATGTATGTATCGTCATCATCTTGTGAAGGATATGCATGATGACAAATATACAGCAATAGTTATCGAAAATTTTATTGGTTCGATGATTGCATTCTTAGTATACATTATTACATATTTTTATATGTACAAAAAAAAATCCTAAAAACAGAATAATTTCTGTTGCTGCAAGACCGAATTTTATCACGAACACAACTGGTGAAAGGAACGTTGTATGTTTTGTTGATGCTGAATTTGTTAGATATTTTTAAGTCATGTGTAATCAATTTGTTTATACTTCATTTGTAATAAGTTTTGTTGCATTCCAGCGATTTGAATAAACTGAAATACGTTTTATGTACAACATAAGTACGAGTATATACATACATATGTTTGTACATCAGTCATGCATTAATTGTGTTGTGCAAGTGAACTTTAAAAATTAATTTAATATATGTACATACATATGTCCGTTGACAGCAACTATTATAAACTTCAGATTGTGAAATTATAATGCAACAAGGGCGGATGTATGCTAGACTTAAAGGGTGGTTGTAGTTTTGTAGGGTAGGACAGCAGACATGTTTGTCGTCGAAACTGGAACACACAGATGCCCAGACACAATACATTTAACATGTTTTAATATATTTTGTTGTGCATTTGGAGAATAAATTGTGTTTTCTAATCTATTTTAAATTGATATTCAACAACAAATGTTTTGAAAATTATGCGACTTAAAATCAATCAACACGTGACTTTTGCTTAGTTGTCAAGTTTAGTACTCTTACAAGAACTAAACATTTTCAGTTTATGCATGAATTCATGATTTATTGAAAGTTAATGCGAAGGAAAAAATATTATATAAAGAAACCCATGTAATTTGAGAAGATCTCTCTATATATACATAGCACTAAAATTCCAGATCACTAGAACTCAATTGATTTTAATGAATTTAAAAATAAAGCTTTTGAATATATCGTTCGGTCGTAATGCTTTAGAACTAAGTACTTGGGTTTTAGGTAGAAGGTATTTTTCGTGTGCGAAAGGCATTGTAGACGAGACTTGAACTGGAGATTTCTAAGTCTACTAATAGTCGCACTGGCTGTTGAGTGCTTGCTTATAGTAAGCACCACCAGAAATAATACTGGCACTCGTGGATGCAGTGAAAGAAAAACACTTCATAATATGAATGAAACCATTACGTTGAACCTCTTTCATTAATACAAAGAACATTTTCATTAATAAAATGAAACATTATATTATATTGATGCAAATGTGATTAATGGAATGAATTCTTTCTAATGCTTAATATTTTACATTTCGAAGTGTCATTAATTTTATTTTTTTACATGCTTACATTTATTTATTGTATCTTCAATAAGTATGCAAATCTTAAATTTAGATGTAATAATTAGGCCCAACCAGTTTAAGACATAAACTTAGTGATAGTTATCAATAATACATAAATGTCGTATTAAGCACAAAAATATTTTCAAGCTATTTCATCTGTAGTGTTAAGTATTAGAGCCGTAGTGTCTCTCTTTTTTAAGCGAATGTGGCCAGTAAAATTCAAGATGTTACGAGCAAATGGATTAGGATGGGACTCGAGTTTTGTTAAGTATTTTTATGCGTATTTTGCAATTTCTGTCATTAATGTCATTAATGTTACGAAATAGTTTTCATTCGGGTAATGAAACTCGTTTTTATGAAAAATTCATACAAAAAAAAAGTTTAAATTGATTAGATGACATAAAAGAAGATAGTTGTGGAAATATAGTTTCGTTGAAACTTTAATATAATATTTTCGTGAATACAATGAAGAAAACTTCCTGCTGCTGTCTAGTAGGCAGTGTACTACCCCTTTAGTGGCAGGTTTGAATCCTGGAGACAAGTAAAATTATTTTTATAATATGAAAACTCATAATATTTACGGATGTTTTTTTCTTTTAGGATGAGAAGGTGGGGATCGATACTACAATATTTCAGTCTTAAATGGCTGTTGTGAATTAAGGGCATATAAAAAATTCATCACGAGATTAAGGCAATCTAATTACAGGTTATTTTTATATTATATTTATGTGCGAGGAATCGTGTAATTAATAAAATATTTAAAATGTTCTTTAATTAATCTAACTTACCAAAACCTATCATCCAACATTTCATTTAAAAAATTTTTAATTGCATTTAGCTAAAAAAAGGAGCTAGTGGTGAAATTCAGCAATTTCTTGGTGAGATTCAGTAACTTCTTGCGAACTAAAAATCGTAATGTTTTTATATGTAAATATTAATTTGCAGTAACGATAACGCCATTCTGTTACTTAGGCCGAGTACACACTGTGGCATTTTGTGACAAATATGGCAAAAATAGCAGTGGGAACTAGTGGCAACGTTTGCCATTTCCGATGTTTTTCGTTGTGTGGCATTACCACACAGTGTTTATGTATCTGATGCAGACAGTTGTGAGAATAAGTTGGCAGTACTGCAGACACAAAAATAAAATGTCAGCATGGTGACATTTTCTCGCATAAGTATGTATGTATGTATATACAGAAAGAATTTTTTAAATGTATGCGGGTATACAAATTTAAATGTACGGAAAAAGAAAAAGAAAGTGAAAAAGTACAGGACGCATAACATGACGACACAGGTCATTCAACTTGTGGACGTTCGTGAAGCTGTATCGAATCATCTATGTGGCATTTATAACGATAGAAATGCAAAGGAAACTGCATGGACAGAAATTTTGGTGGAATTGGGCTTCATTCATACGAAATTTTTAAACCAATTTGATTCCTGCTTCCGTAAACTGGAATGCAGACTTCAATAAAATCTTTTGGTAGCACACATATTAAGCCCTGGTCTTTTCCACCACTTTAATTGCTGTTTTTTAGATTTTCTTAATTTCTTTCTTATTATTGATAAATAAACAATACCAAAAACAAAGTCTCACAATGATAAAGCAAACGACACTAAACGTCATTATGTCAAAATTAGTTCATGATATAGACAATCATACTGTACTGCCATTTTTTTAGGGATGGGACTTTTTCCTGTCACAATCACACAACAAAATTGTGTGTCATCGAAAATTTTGATGGGAACGGCACACATGTGAAAATGACACCACAAAATGGCAACACATGAAATGCCAGATGTAAACACGGCCTTAGTTTTTACCATAGTCCAATAAGCAATTTTGCTTTAAATCTAGTGTAAAGCAATTGTTATTCAAGTCATACAATCAATTGTCAAGTGTTGAATTATGCTTGATTTACACCTTAATTCAATTGCATTCTCCAGTGAAAAGAGAAATTAAATTCTACATATATACTACAGTTCAATTCAAGCCTTGAACTATACTGTAATTAAGCCTTATACTCGTATTACAATTGAATTCAAGTATATTCCAAGCTTCAGACGCAATGCCTTTAGAATAGAAAGGAAATGCAATTCATTTGTTTTCTAAAAATCATTTCACTATTGTTTCCACCATTTCAATCAGCTTTTGTTTTTAAAAATTAAAATTTTTACTTATCTTTGACGTTTTTCACCACAATTTCAATTTTGTTAATAAATAAATTACACATTTTACAAGGGTTGAGCTTAAATGCATGTATGTTGTTTGATTTTTTATTTCAAAATATTTCCAAAATTGAAAATTACTTGAAAAAATGCTCGAACTCAACTTTGTTTCCAATTAAATTTCAAGTGCATGAATTTTAATTTTTTGAGTGCTACTTGGAAGTATAAAGTCGGCACACAGAGGAGTATTTGAGCCAAAAAAGTGGTCATAACTTTTTTTAGTTTATATTGCTTGTTAAAAGTTATTGAGTGCCCCTCGATCAATCAAACTTGCCTGAAATATGTGATAGGCTGTTAAAGCTTGAAAATAAGAAAAGTCGGACAAAGGAAAGAAGTTCCTTTTAAAGGAACTAATCTTACCTCTGAAAAATTAAATACCTTTATTAAGATTTCCCTTAACTTTATTTCCCATTTTCGCCCCCGCCTCTTTTTGTGGACGGTGACAAAAATATTATTTGCAAGAATAATGTAAGTATCAAAAAAAATGTACTACTTATGCCTTAGTTTCATAAAAATTAAGGCTTGTCCCACGATGTCACCAGAAAACGTTCGATCGACAACTTGTATTGCAAACAACAATAACATTAGAAAATTTGTTGTTGTTTTCAATATAAATATTCGATCAAACGATTTCTAGTGACATCGAGGGACAGGCCGTTAAACTTTTGAGCTTTTAGCGGACCTGCAAAAAATATTTATATTTTGCAGGTCCATTTTTTTCTTTGTGCTGAAAGCCAATATATTTTCAAACTTCTTTTTTAACTCTTTAAACACTGCTTTACTGCAAACATATCACCATCTCCTTGACATTTTTAAACTTCGCTCAATTTTCTAACTAAAACTTGCAATTTCTACAAAATGTCTTTTTTGCGTCTAAGATGAGAGATTCTAAATTTTATTGTGTTAAAAACATAATTTTTAATGTAGCTATCTTCACTTTTAAGAACATTATTCTTTCTTTTTTTTTTGTAATTAATATTAATAATTTTTTTTTAATATTAAAAATAGTTTTTGATAAAATCTTTCAACGAAAAAAAGCCACAAAAAACATCATATAAAAGTGTTAAAACCGAAAAAACAATAAAAATTTATATAATTTTCTCACTTTTTTTCTCACAACAAAAAGTCTTAAAAATTTTCAATATGATGTAAAATTTTGTTTTATATCGAGCTGCAAACTTAGTTAAGATTTCTTTAAATGTATTTTTGACTTTTTGACCAGATTTTTGGCTCAAATACTCCTCTGTGCGGCACAGAATTTCGTTAAAATATGTTCCAGCTTAGCAAAGCCGATAAGATTTCGTATAGAAGTAAAATCTGTTAAATTATATTCTTAAAAATCTGAGCTTTTCTGTTCAATAATAGTATTTTTTGAGGCAGTTTTGCAAATATTTTGGGATCATTTTTTTTAAATGTAAAAAAAATTACTGCCAGTTTATAGAAGACATGTAAAAATTATCGTCTATTTTTTTATAATGAAAACAAAAACAAAGCACTCAAAATGGCCAGACGAGAATTTTTACTTCTCTTCTATAAACTGGCTGTTAATTAGAGCCGATGATATTAAATTTCTTTTTTAAGCAGCATTGAAGATTTTTTCAAAAGATTTTATTTGTTGGTTTAAGTATTTAGCATATTAACTAAAACCCCACTGTCCTGGATTCGAGTCCAGTTTTTGATAAATAACAACTTCACTAATTTTTCTGATGTACATAAGCATGGGTTTTTGCATCAGATGTTGTATTAAAGTTCAAATAATTAAAGCAAAATTCTTTAGATTACTCGAGTGATTTTTCATAAGGATGCTATTTTTTATTGAAAGTCTGCGCAAATTCGATATTGTTTTAAGGTCTTATAAAAAATAATGTGATTGTATTGCGTTGCGCAAAAAGTCCTAAAGCTTGGGACCATTTTCGGATTTTCAAATTGAGCTTTTATTTCGCTGCGTCGCCTATTCCCTTTGCAAGTTAAAAAAATCAGTAAATAAAAAGTTTGTAGCCACCCAAAAACTATTAAAAATTAAGTTATGCCATCGATGTATGTATGTTGAAAAAAAATTTGTTTAAAAATGTAAGATTTTATAATTGTGATTTTAATTGCAATAACTTTTGGCTTTTGAGAATTTAAAATTTGTCGAAAGTATGTCGACAATTCCATTTTGAAATTTTCACAGCTCCTTTGATGACAACAGATTGTTTAATTAAAACAACTCTAATTTAAAGTACTAAACCTTAAACAGCAATCAAAAAAGAAAAATAAAACACACGCGCATACACATACAAATAAGTAATACATACAACACATCTACCTGCATAAATCTAACAACAATTATATTGTATACAAATGTGGTGTTAAAATGCAAATTCATGTCCTTTACTGCACAACAAGTACAATAATTACAACCAAGATCACAGTTATAATGATGATGACGACGACTACAAAATAAATAAAATGAAATTTCAACAAAAGGATTAAAAGTGTCACAGTGTCATAAAGTCATCATAATTTAGCACTTTGGTTTTATGAAAAAGACACAACAATAAAAGTATTAAACGAACGAGGCAACGAATAGATACATGACTGGACGAGGACAAATAAAGGAAGGATAAGAAAGAAAAGGATATTTTGCACTTAATAAACGTAACAATAGAATTTTTGAGCATTTGTGTGTGTTTTCGTCTTTGATCTGTGTGTTTGTGTTTGCAATAATTAACTACTTTTATATGCAAAGCACCCACAAAAAACCGGACTACTGCTTCTACATCAACTAGTTTAAATCGTGTACGCCCATTATTTACTGTACGACACAATCAACTTTCACAACTGTTTGACAAAAGGACTATAGGATCTGTGTGTGTGTGTGTGTACCAGTAAAAATTTCATTATCGTTATCTTCACACAAACACACATTCCCATAAATAGAAAAATTAACTTGAAACTAGTAGCAAGAACAAAAATGCAGAAATAAGGATTGAAACTAAACTAAGGGCCAATTTTTGACTTCGTACTTACATTCTTATTTATTTATTTTAATTTACATTTAAGTTTTATTTAACTTCAGTTTAGCTTTTTCTATCTTAAGCTTAAGTTGTTAGTTAGATGTGATAAAATTGGTTTTAGTTAACGTTTTATTGTTCCGTTTAATTAGTAGTATTAGTTTATAGTTAAACCACGCAAAGAAAACAAAATAAGTTAGAACTGAAGCTTAAACTCAACTTAATAGCTTTTCGCCCATAGTCATATTAAACAAATACTGTACTTAAGGTAAAAAACCAAAAAAGTTTGTTCTAAGTAAAACATAAATGACCAGATTAACAGGAATGTGCATAATTAGCAAAGAACAAACAGCGGAATTCACGGTGTATATTACAAATTTAAAACTTAAATATACTAGTATTTTAAACATACCAGCGTAAGCGACCGTTTCTTCTGCATTGTAAAGAATTTTTCATCAATCAATTAACAAGAGATAGATAGAGACTATATGCTTGTATTTGTATGTATCTTGTTTTTTTTTGTAATAACTTTTATAAAAAAATGCTATTACAATATCTACTATAGTTGTATAAGGTCGTAAATGGTATTTACATAGTTAAATAACAATTACTGCATTTTGTTGTTGCCGTGTTTTCAATCTACAATAACCAGCCATGAATTCTGCGAATGCCAAAACTTTGGTATATTGGTGATGATATGTTTGAGCTTTCATTACAAAACATATTTCAACAAATAGTGATACTATAAATTAAAACAACTCACGTATTCGATTTGCACTGAAAAATTTATCTGACGTTTCCATTAAATGACACCACACGCCGTGGACTAAACATAAAAACGCAGGTGATGAAGGTATAGCAGCATCTTGTTCTGTTCTGCTAGTGTTTGTTAGAGTAATTTCATTTGTTTTTGCTGTAATTTGTTCCTTAAAAATTATCAAATATACGAACTTAAGCCAAATAAGGAAACTAAATGAAGTTCGAAACTTACTGAAAGAAATTCTATTTTATGCATCCACATGTTGTTCATGTATGTTTGCATATGTTTTCAATAAATGCACGCAAGGACAACATCATGTGATATATTTGTAAAACTTAAATGGAACTTAACTGCACAAGATTGCATTCAAACTTCATTTAAATGTGTATGAAGTTTATAATGAAAACATTTATTTCGAAATAGCGCTTAAAGACAAATTATATTTAAATAGACAAGACAAGTCCATTTAACTTGAACTCTTTTAAGCAATTTGAAAATTGTTAGTTATGTGATTGGACATCTACTTACTTTAAAATAATACATAATTACAAGTCAGTCAGAATTTTTCATTCAAAATGAAAACTTCAGGAAAAAATTAACTGCGATTCTCGAATTCAGTTCCAGGTAGTATTAAAACAATAAAAACTTTTGAACCGAGTGCATTTAATTACAGTTTTGGCTTATTTTTTGAATTTCCATCACAATTGTGGCATATGCAGACTTTTTAGCATTTGCTGTTGTAGGAATTCACCTGGAAACCATCTCAATCCAGCAAAAACGGATCTTGCACTCGTTACTCTGGAAGTACAAGATTCCACAGTTCTAATTACTGTGCAACAAAATCAAATTTTTGGGAACCATATTAGAAAGTATTTTAATCTGGGGCCTATTTCACTAAGCAACAAGTTCACAATTACAAGTATTTTTTCCTGTAAAATTGTGAACTTGTGAATAATAGTGTTTCATAAAAATGCAATTACAAGTTTGTAACTACAAGCGAATTGTACAAGTTAGAAGTCTACAAGTCATACTTCTACAAGTGGTTTTGTTTCACTAAACTAAATTTGCACTTGTACAATTGTAGAAAAAAGTTAGAGTCGACGGAGAGCCTCAGAAAAAATTTTACAAGTTACAAGTGAATGATAAATTGAATTAAAATTTGATTTTTAACTATTTTTTAATAAAAATTAGTTCAAATAAACACAAAATCAAATAATTTTAATATTAATTAAGGCCGTGAGACACTATCATACAAAGTCGTGCGATCTACGAAAAAATACAATCCTGGTATGATGGAGTTTATGAAAATTTTCAAAAGACAATAACAATTCCACACCAGGGTTGTACTTTTTCGTAGATCGCACACGACCTTGTATGATAGTGTATCACGGCCTTTAACATTTATTTATTTATTTTGTTTGTTTTTAACTATTTATTTTTTTATATATGTGATTATATGCAATAAAACAAACTATGTATATCACATTGTTTGCTTAATAGAAATTATCGATAAGCGGCAACACCACTAATCACATGTTATAAACAAATAAACACACGTGCAAGTGAAACATACATATAAAATATTAAATTTTTCATATTTTTTTTAGTACAAAATGAACCTTTTGTACGATTCCAGTGATGAAAGCGATAATGAAATCGCATTAAGAAAACTCTTTAGACCACGTCTGGAATATAAATTCCTGGCATCCACAATGAGCGTTTCAGGCTAAAGCGGTACAAATTTCTTTTGCAACAGCAGCTGCTGATAACGTTACGCTGGCTAGGAACAGGAACCACATACCACACAATAGGTGACTTGCATGGTGGCATTTTAAAAGACAAATTTCCAGTTTTAAATTATTTGCGGTTGAACTCCGAAATGGCCGGCGATGTTTTTAATTGTGCGGTCACTCTTTGTAATTTTTCACGCACTGAGGAAGATGAAAACTTCTGAATTACAGACCGTAGCGACTCCGATAATGAAGAAGAAGCGAATGAAACCATAGCAGACAGTAGAGGCCTAGCTAAGCTGCAAACAATTTTAAATTATTTTAACTAGTTTATGAATTGGAAATGAAAAAAATTAAAATGAAAAAATAAAAAAGTTTGACAAAAAGAAAAAGTTTTAATAAACAAAAAAGAAAAAAATTATAAATAACAAAAAAAGAAATGATAAATAATAACAAAAAAAAAATTATATTAACAGAAAAACTAGAAAAATAAAGGAGTGTACACCGCCTTACGGCGCATAAATTTCTGCTGAGAAGTTTGAAGCTGCAGAGCTTTATTTTTCAATTGAAAATTTTCATTCTGCAGCTTCAAATTTTCAATTTGCCAGTCCACCTTTTCTTCATTTTTATTTTTTTTTTGGCTTCCTTGTGGGCGACAGATCCATTTTCTATATAACGTTCTAAATAAAAAAAAAGTAGAAAAAATTTGGAATAGTATTTAATGGTGCTCACTTCTTTTTCGAGAGCTCTCAGGCATCGACACTAGCTCCTCCTCGTTCTTGGTAGGAGTCACTTCTGTGTCTGGCAGCAATGAGACAGTGTCATTGCAGTCCTCTAAAGTGAGACTCACTAACTCCTGCAATGACACTTCATCACCTTTAGGATCCTGTGGTCGGATGCCATCACATGTTGGTGACTCCTTTCCAATAACCTCCAAGACCAGGGTGTCCAGCTCCGTGAGCTTTATGGCCCTTCCGCCAGCCGACCCTGTATTATAATATAATGTTAACACTCTACAACACCAGCTTACCAATGTCGCCCTTTTGATGTTTGTCCAAAAAACATCATGCATGTATTTGGTGTCTTTTTTGCACTTGGCATCAGTCCAAGTGCAAGACACCGCAAACGCACGTTCTCCCACTCTTCCATTTGTATCTCATTGGTTTATCGCTAAACTTACCAAAGTGAACGTCTTTGGCAGCTAGAATCTCCCGCACCACACTAATTTTATTTTGTAGATTTGCCATTACAAAACAAAAATTAAATTAAATTAAATTAAACACAAACTACATATGTTTTGATTGATTAGTGGTGTGATAACAATCAAAACAAATTATCGATATACATTGGAGTACCCATAATTGCAAAAGTATTTAAAATAACTTTCGAAATTTTCGTATAGTTCACGGGCACTCTAAAATACATATATTCACACATATGTTTAATTATGTTTAATTATATTGCGTTTTTATATGATATTTGAGCATTTTGAGTAATAAAAAATAAGAATTGTAAAATTAATATCACAATACATATATAAAAAGACTTGTAATTGTAGAAATTGTAGTTTACAAGTGCAAAAAGCTACAAGTGGTGTGAAAATTTTAATGAAACACAATTTATCAGCACTTGTAAGAATGAGACTTGTGATTGTATCTTGTAAACTTGTAAAATTGTGGTTTAGTGAAACAGGCCCCTGGAAGTGGAACCTAGAAGCATCGGCAAATGAAGCCGTAACAGATTTTTACGTTTGTAGAAATAGCATGGGATAAAATTGGGCCATAAATCATAAAGTGGTTGAATGGCTACTAAAGGCAATCTTCAAACACTTGCTCTTCTATGATATTGCGGTCTGGTGAAAAGTTTTAGACTCAGTGAGTAATCGTTCACATCTGAAAAAGATTTTCCGATCTATAGCATTACCAATAACCAGTCCTATGGAATCAGCACCAACAAAAGCATTATTCGTGATGCCAGACTGTTAGATTTCAAAGCTGGAATCAAAAAATTTATTATGCAACCTTAAGACAAGACATGTTTTCAAATATTTCCAAAAATATTATGCATTTATTGCATCATTTTCCACCTAAACTGGCATTTTCAGCCGAAAATATGGATCAAAACATCACATACTAGCTTATTATAAGCTTTGCTATGTATTTGAAAATGATCTAGTTTAGGTGGAAAATGACGCAATGAATACACAGAAAGTAAGAACAAATAAAATTTATTTACCATACATATTTTTTTTTGCAATTTTTTTCATAAACTTCTTTAGGACGTATGTATGTTCATCCATAATATATTCTTTTAATTGATATCAAAATCAATGAATAGTAGAAGACTGTGAAAAATTGCGATTTTTAGGTGCTTTTAATCAAGTTTTCAATCTTAATTATTTTTCAAAAAAATGGTTAGCACCATTGGATTCAGCGTATCGAATTAGGTTTATCCACCAGGTCGCCCGCTTGTTACATTTTTGAAGTAGCCCAGTGTTATTGCTATGATTAGGTCAGGGTGTGGTTGAAGTTGCCCCATGCTCGCCACTTTTGGTTTTTTTTACCCACATTTACTGTTACATCTTCCCTTTTTTATATTGCAATACTACAATCCTGATTTCATATGTGTTTAATGATAAATTTATTATTGTTTTGAAAAAATTAGCCATAGCGAAAAAAAACAAATAAACAAATAGTTAATACATTTACAATTATGTATTTTCAAATATTTATGAATATATTTTCTATATATAAGCCAAAAAACGGGAAAGGAATTCGGCTTATCCAAGAACTTCCTGTTTCACAACCCCTATCTTTATGGCTTAATTTCTTCCCGGTAAAGCTTAGAAACAATGAGGAAATTAAAAATAGTTCAGATGAAAAAAACTAAAATTCATATTCCTTAAAAAAAGTACCAAAAAGTTGGTCTTTCTTCTCTTCAAGTTTTTTGCTTGCAACATTACCTTTTCAATAGGTATGCCCTATCTCAGACACCCTAAATAAAGTGTCTCAAGTCAAGAATATTTTGGGAGTTAAATCAATATTTTTTTAAGTATTCCAAAAAGTTTTCATAACATTTTTTATCTGTACGCGTTTCTGTGCGTTTCTGTGCATGCACATATTGGTTTTAAGTTTGTTCATTGTACTTTTGAGCTTTTTAGTTCCGTTTTCCGGTGTGAATCAACTTTGTCTTCTGGCATGTTTTCATATTCATTATTTTAAATCCTGTTCATTCATTCTCTCAATTTTCTACAAAAAATAATAAAAAAACAATAATAACAATTTATCCAGACACTATAGTTTATTTGAGCAGTTCTGTTGTTTTCTTGTACACTCTTTCCTTTTTTAAATAAACAAATACATACATACATATACATATATGAATATATATATGGACGTTGTTCATTCAATTCCTTTAATTTTCGGCTGTGAGGACTTGTACGTGTGAGTATTTCCTAACAATAAGTTTAGTTCAGTTACAATTATGGCAAATTACTTTATTACATCCGTAATTGTGTGACCATGGAAGCGTGCAGTTTTTTCGTCGTATAGTTAAATTAAATAAAACGCCACAAGTGGTTCATTCGTTCATTCGTTCTTATGCTCCCCAAAGTTGTAAAAAACAACAGCAGGAAAGAAACGTACAAAACATACCACGAAGTCATCGGCAAAAGGCAAGCAACTTTTGTAATTGAGGTAAAATTAAATTCAAGTAGTTTTTGCATAGATTTCGGTATGAGTTTAACAAGTTTTTGGTACGTTACAAGTTCTTATTAGTACACGTTCCCAAAGTTGAAGAAAGAAATTACTTGTTTAGTGACAAAAGAACATGTTAACGGTTTAACCATTTCTTCTAGCTTTTCTTTAAGGCTTCCGATGAAGGAATTTTATTGTCAAGTAAGTTATACTAATATACAAATATATACCTACATAGATATACAAACATATATGCGTATATACATGTACATACGAGGTCTGATCAAAAAATAACCGTTATTTTAAAATTTCGTGAGTTACGTATGTTCGATTTTCGCATTTTGTTTTCTGTTATGTTGGTACACATATCTGTTATATATGTTGGCAATATCAGCCATTTTGGATTGCCAGTTTGTTTTTGACAGATAAAAAGGTTAGTCGTGTTTTGGTGTGCTCTTCGATTTTTTACTATTCGAAAAAATGGGTCAATGAAACTGTATTAAGTTTTGTGTAAAAAATTAAATTAAATGCCCAAGGACATTTGAAATGTTGACTGTGGCGTTTGGCGAGTCTAATATGAGCAGAATACAAGTTCAATTGTGGTATAACCGGTTTAAGGAAGGCCGAGAAGATGTCCTGGTCGCCCGAGCACGTCAACAACCGATGAAAACCTTGAAGCACTGAAGAAAATAATTTTGGATAATCGTCGAATCACTATCAGAGAGGTTGCTGATGATGTTGGCATATCGTTCGGCTCATGCCAAGCAATTTTTACGGATGTTTTAGGCATGAAACGTGCCAAAATACGACTAACCTTTTTATCGATCAAAAACAAACTGACAATCCAAAATGGCTGATATTGCCAACATATATAACAGACATGTGTACCAATATAAAAAAAAAAATGCGAAAATCTAACATACGTAACTCACGAAGTTTTAAAATAACAGTTAGTTTTTGATCAGACCTCGTACACGTATATATATTATTATAACTTACACAGAGAAAACAGATTTGTTTTGATAACCGAATTTGTAGCCAATCGAATTTTGTCGGTTCCAACAACTAATACACAATTCTGTTGTAATGAACGAATATAGCTTTGAAAGCTCCAATTTATCAGTAGCGATATGTGAATTTTCAGAATGAAGTTTTAATTGTGACTATAGAAATAATTAATTGATACAAACAATATATTTGGTATTTCTAAAGGAATCATTGGGAGACATGGCCCATATACATACATATATACATAAAAAAATTAGTGCAGAATAAAAAAGATAAGTACATTATTATTTTTATCGCATATTATTCTAAGTTTTCGCTTATATTCTGAAGTGAATGAAATGTGCAAATTTTCGATCCGCGTGGTGCATTGTAACATTCGTTGCCATTATTCGGATTTATTACACAGACATATTTTCCTATCAAGAAACTACATATTATTTTGCAGAAATAATTTCACTTCACATATAACACTTCGAATATTTTGCGACATATGTATATAATAATGTCCTTACCTTTTTTGTTAAATCGGGATTTTGTGTAATTATTCTGCAAAAGATATTTTTTGTATGACCTTTCTATCTAATTTTTATTTTTTGTTTATAAAACATTCACATTTTTCCAAAATGAAGGAATAATTCATTAGGGACAACAAAATATGGTTTTCCTTTTGAATTCAGAACAAAAAATTCAGTTAGGAACATCAATAAAGTATTTCATTTTATTTTCTTTTATTTCAATAGAATTTCAGTATGACGGCAAACGATTGGTTAGTTACAATAACCGAATATTTTTTTTTTTTTCAAATTTAATATTGTTAACAGGAATAGTTTTTTTTTCACTTCAAAGGCCAATATTCAGTTACGTTACTTTCTAACTTGAATTTAATTCAGTTGTGTCTACCAATACTTTAAAATGTTTATTAGAAATGAAAGAATTCAATTGTTATTACTAATAAAACTATTGTGAGAATTCTATTTACATTGTAATTATGGTGTTTTGTTTATAAATATAAAAAAATCGTACTATTGATTGATATTTGATAGAAAATATGGAATATTGGAATACATAATTAAATATTTGTTGCTCCGACAGATTTTTAACCAATCTATTCTCTCTGTGTACTTAACAATAAAATATGTGTATATTTATATATTTGAATTTTGTTTAACTCTATATTAAGCTATTCATAAAGAGCGGTGACTTTTCTTAACTTCTTTCTCCTCCAAATATTACACTAACAGTAACTATGAGACTGCCTATTTAATTGTAACTCGTGCTTTTGTTCTTAAGAATTACCTGCATTATGTATAATGAAAAAATTGCATGAAGTTATTGTATAAATATTTGTTGTTGTTGTGATTATAAGCAATAATTATTCACTTAACTCAAAAACACTTGGTATTAATTGGTTAAATGAAGAATTTAATTAAAAAAAAAATTGTTGTATTACCATTAAATACTTTTAGTTTAAAAGATATAAATTAAGTTATAGCGAAAAAAATCTTCCAGCAAAGTTTGAAAGATTTTAAATTCAGAAAAAAAAAAGAAAATGAGAAAAATTAAAAAGAGGATTATTTAGCCAAACATGTTATACATATTTTTCAATAAATAGTTTTATTTAATTACTTTGGAATCGGCTCTTAAGGGATATAATAGTTTCTCTGAACAAATCACTGTTGATAACGCAGATGAACAAGGCACCATTGTCAAAAAAATTTTATAACAACGAGAGATATTAAGTAAAACTGTAATTTAAACAAATAAAAAGCTCAAAAGATACCATAGTTGACGATATTATACAGATTTTAGTTTAGAACCGTATCCCAAATCATTTAGTAGTTTTGTCTTCAGTATGTGTCCATACATCGAAAAACTTCGGCGAAATCATATCACCATAATTTCCCATAAATACATCTGATTTGTACACAACATGTTTACCTGACAACATTGTCCTCCAGAACTCTTCTCGATAATGATTTTCTAAAACTTATTTTTAATATTACACACAAAAAAGTAATATGAATAATTTTGTAATATTAATTAAAATATTAGTAATATCAATTAAAAAATTAATTAAATTTTCACCTATAAAGAATTTGATAATATCAATTAAGTTTTTCCACTCAAATTAATTAATACAATTAAAAATTTAATTGAATCAATTAAATTATTAATTGAAAACATTAATTGGTGAATACTTTTTTCTGTGTAAAACTACGCAGACTTTCAACTACACAATAACGAAAGAATAATTCAAATTTTATTTGATATAACTGCGTGTGGTCAAAATTATCATAACGGCAGCACAGATAAATTTCTTTAGTTGCTTCACCATAATTCAGCTTAGTTTTTGAAGACCTCAACTTAGTTTTGATTAAAATTCTACAACAATGGTTGTTGTTATAGTTTTTCATAAAATAAGCATTCTCAACCGCACTGGATTCAATTTATAAATCAACTTTCTCTAGCAGCCCCATAACATCATCCAGAGCACTATCACCTTGGTTTACTTTTAAACCTCTTGAAGAAAAGCATATTCTGTAAATGCTTACATATTAACAATTTTCGTGATTTGTAGGCTTCATATTCAGTAAATTTAATTGGAACTTGGTCCAGTAAACAGTACTCTCGGTAGTAAACAGTACTAAACAATTTCGGTGTTGCTGGATCAAACAGTAACGAGTACACACAAAAAAGTAATATGAATGAGTTTGTAATATTAATTAAAATATTTGTAATATTAATTAAAAAATTAATTAAATTTTCACCTATAAACAATTTGATAATATCAATTAAGTTTTTCCACTCAAATTAATTAATACAATTAAAAATGTAATCTAATCAATTAAATTATTAATTGAAAACATTAATTGGTGAATACTTTTTTCTGTGTACATATATAATGTTAATTGTTATTGAGAGCACCAAGTCACTCTAGAACAGAGATAAGCTAAAGGCCGCGCGTGGGCATTTCGTTATGCTGTTTCTTACACGTACATTCGTACAAGCATGCATTTTACTCTCTTTTATATTATATATACGTGACCTTCTCCGAGAAAAGGGACCTAGTGTGTCAAAAAACGGGTTTGGACTTAAGAGTGAATTCTGGTACCTAAAAGGGTGTGGAATAAGATGAAATTAGTTAGATTTCTGAAAAAATTTATTTACCCCATAAAAACGTACAAAACGAACTTGGGAAAATCAATAAAAATTATAAAAACATTAAAATTTTTTTTTGATTTTTTGGTTTTAAATTGTTTTTTTTTCGTCAGGTCCCTTTTCTCGGAGAAGGTCACATATATGTGTTTGCCTGACTTTGCTATAGAACCAGTCACGTATTTATATTTAGATATTAACTTTAGCTACGTGGTATTTTCATATAATTTTATATATGCGTACCTCTGTGGTCGAATATATAGTATCATATCGGAAGTTGTTAGTTCGAGTTCCATAAAAGGATCATCATAAGAATAAAGTATAATTTCATTTTTAAAAATAAAAAAATAGATTATTTTTCAATTATTACAGTTAAATATCGGAATAATTTATATTATTCGATACCGATTAATCTTTACATATACATATGTATATAAAATCGATATTAGTCCATCTCCCTTTGGTGGTAGTTGAACATCTACTTTGACAGATTTTCATGATCTCCATTCTGGACAACATTAGTAAGATATGTTGTCCCTGTATACGACTTCACGTTCTCTCTCTAACAGTTTTACTGGAAACACATCAGTCTATAGATTGAGTTCAGTCTAACACGATATGTACAAAACTTCATCGAGCCTGAGGCAACATATAGCATAATGCTTCTTACAATGCCCGTTAATATAATAATGTGCACCAAGCACGTATATAAAAAATTTTTACATACACACGTTCACACATATGTATGTATGTGCCTTCATATCTGTGTAGTCGGCGTAGCTAGCGAATGTCTAGCTTTTTCGTTAACTACCAATCGTTACCATTAACTACCAGCCTAACTACTAGCCATGCACACGACTGACGATTTTAACATGGGGATGACATTGATGGTAGTCAATTCCCACCATCTGCATAACCCTTCGTCAGTGATTTCGCTAAGCAATACGACTAACTTTTCTATTGATAAAACAATTAATAATTCACCCTTATCAGGAATAAAAGCGAACATATTGTTCACGTGAAATATTTTACGTGAACAAAAAATGGTGAACAAAATTAAAGAATATTATAATAACACAACAACAACGCAAGCATTGGCGATCACAATTTTAGGGAAAGGGAACACATTCACGTGAGCTTTTATTTCCGATAAGGATGATTAATACATTTTTCAATTAATAGTTTTTTTTTCAGCAACGTTTTAATTGACTCTTGCTGCTCATTTTACCTTTCTAAAAAAAATTCTCTTTTTTCACTAAAAATTTCACGTTCACTGACCACGATTATGTACTTAACATAATTTTTTTCTTGTTGATTTTCTAATCACACACAGTTTTTTCCACTCGCAAAAAAGTTTTGAGGATAAAGGCATTAACATATCCATGAGTGAGAGAGTCAAAAGACGAACTCTTGCAATACTTGTGGCAACTGCAGTAGGTAATCGATTTGTCGTTAGAGAAATACCTAACGATTTTGAGTTAATTTCTACTTTTAAAACTGGAGGGATAATACTTTGCACCAAGTACCTATATAACATTTGTGCCTATGTGTTTTCATGTCATACAATAAATTTTATTATGCCGTCGGTTAATACAGCAGCACCAGAACTTGGACGCTTTGCAACTATTTTAGTATATTTATGTACATACATATGTACTCGTACTGCTTTTTGTTTTGCAGAAAACGAATTTAAACATTTGAATTTTTTAACATAACAACTCTATGGGAAAATAAAATATAAATTTCCTCCCAAGATGTGTGCGTACAAAATATTTCTATTAAATTTTAACACAATATAAAAAATGATGACTTAAAAAAGGATTTTTTTTTGAGTTATGACTATTTGTAGTTATTTTATAAAGTTAATCCTTCTTGAAACATTGTGGTATCTTTTTTTCACAAAATGCATATTACAATCGCGGAGTGCAAGCTGCCTAATTGCTTTTGATGTGTTGCACAATAACTATGCAAGAATGTTTAATACAGTTACTAACTAAAGTCATACGACGCAAACCAGGTACATAATTACATATGTACATACATACAAGGTTCATAAAAAATTCGTATGTACTACAATCATATGTATTTACATACATATTTATACTATGTACTCGTACATTCTTTCACTTACAGAAAAATGTTTAATAAAAATATTTCATACACACAGTAATGTTTAAAGAAAAATTTAAAACTTTCCGCAAGAAAACTCTCTTCGTTCTGGCACTTGTGATGTGCACATTTGAATAAATCAAATCAAATGTAAAACGCGCCAAAAATTGTTCACTTGAAAATACGCAAACTCCTCTATAAAACAATATTGTCAACTTATCCAGTTCGGAGCAGGCCATACGATGGTTTCATAAAAAAACTAAATCGTTCAGCCATGTTTATTTATGATGTAAACAAACAATTAGGGAGAAAAATTACGAGCTCTGTAGCAGAGCAACATACTTCTGCTACTGCACAGTTTTCTAACAAATCCAATTGCTGAATGCGTTACTGTTGCACGGTGCATTTACTGAGAGCTGAGCTGCCGAAGTTTGCTGAACAAATAAATCTCATTTAGTATCCTTTAATGTAGTTTATGGCCACAGTTTATCTCTGTCATATGCTCGGCAGTAAGACTACAGCTATTTCTTTCGCACAATGTTTTATGGCTGCCGGGAATGCTTTATTGCCCATGTGCGTGCCATAACTGTTGGTTGTGCTGTTGTTTATTGTATTTTACTGATTTGTTATTGTTTGTGCGCGGCGAGTACAGAAAGTGAGAAATTTCAAATTTTTAAGAAATATTCTCTTTATGTTTCCTCTCTTGGCAAAGAAATGCTTTGCAATGAGAAAATTTAGGATGTGGTGTACTAATGTGTGCGAGTTGTTAAGGCCAGCTGTTTTTAAGATAAACCATATGTTGTGTACAAAATATACATACATATGTATGTATATAAGAAAGAGAGATTCATTGTAGTAAAACAAGCAGCAAGAATTGTGAAAAGCCTAAATTTATGGCCTCACAAAACTCCGCCCCTTTTAGTGTTGCTAAACGTATAATTTTTTTTAACAAATACAAGTTCATATGTATGTACATATATCAGAAGTGTTCTCATTGACAATGAGCTTATACTCCTACTGATTTAAAACAAATATTATTTTGAAAATATTTACCAAGAAAAAATTTTATTTTATAACTTTGCAACACTGTTTTTGTGCCAGAAATGACCTGTCAGAGTTTTAATATCTTGTCCAATGGCAGCACGTGTTTCTTTAGTTTATGAATTTTCTTTTGGCATCCCAGCAAGCAAAACGTCTTACCTTTCAGAAAGGATTTCCGTATGAACATATCGTGTCATAGCCGCCAAAAAAGCTTAAAGGCCATGATACACTATCATACAAAGTCGTGCGATCTACGAAAAAATACAACCCTGGTATGATGGAGTTTATGAAAATTTTCAAAAGACAATAACAATTCATCACACCAGGGTTGTACTTATTCGTAGATCGCACGACTTTGTATTATAGTGTATCACGGCCTTAAGTGACATAACTTTCAAACTTAATTTTTTTTTATCAAAATCGATCATTTCTGATTGCAAGTAATCGCTTTTTGTAAAAAAAGGGGTCAAAAGAATTTGACTCTTATGGCTTTAGTATCGCTCATAGGAATTCAAAATTAAAATTTAAAAGATTCCCTACATCTTCGATATTTTTATATATACATATATATATTCAAATCTTATGCTTCACATTATTCAGATTATACTGTTTTCACACCAAAGTACCGGTTCACACTCTTCAGCTTTTGTTGCTCAACTCGTAATTCAGCTATAAGAAAGATGGAGAAGGAAATACAAATATCTCTTTTTTTTTCTTACAGCTGAATTGTGAGTTGATCAACAAAAGTTGAAGTGTGTGAACTGCGACTAAATTTAAAATGTGCTTTTAACGTTAAAACCACAAACAGCTGATTTTGCGATTTTGATAAATTCAGGTTTTAAACAACAGGTTGTCTTATAAATTTGTCAAGAATAAAAAAAATCTACTCTAGAAATACGTGTATTTGTTGCTGTATTTTTTTTCTGCTTTTTGTAACACTTATATGACAAACTGGACGAGGGTAGTTTTTGTTTGTATGAAAAACTCAGAAACTACAATGCACTCTAAAATGGAAATTATTTTATATATTGTAAATGAAAATTTTAAAATTATGGAACTACTCATGCAAAGTGAAAAAGTGCTTGAAAGTCATATTATTATTTAAAAAAATGCACAAATACATTATAAGCTTAACCTTTTTTTATCGCCAGATAGATGTCACTCAATTTCCACTTCGCAGAGGTCAATGAAAATATTTATGTTGTTTTCCGTAAAAAAGATTATTTTTTTTCAGCAATTTTTTTTATTATTATTACAGCTAAAACTATTTTTATGTTGAAAATGTATCAATCGTTCAGTGTATCAGTGTTCTTATTCACTGGCATCAACATTACCAGCTGCTTCCGGTCATTTTAACTTGGCACCACTAAATTTAGCACAGCGAAAACAATGTTACAAAACCAACTTAAACCCAATTAAAAAATGGTTTTAAGTTAGTTTTAACACAATCATTTTGTATGGTAAAATCAGGTTTTAACGTTAAAACCAACTTTTATTAAAAAAATGTCAGTGTGAAAACACTATCACCTTAAAATCTTTAAAAATGATCACATCTCTTTAAATTGTTTTATCTATTAAAATATCTATAGGTATATATAATATACATATAATATAACTGCCTTTTAAAAAATAATTATGTTTCATCAATGGTTTATACAACAAATTTTATATTTTTGTAAAACACTCATAAATCAATAATATACATATATTATGGAAAATAACTTAATATGTGTGTCCATAATACTACATTTACATTATGATATTATATTTTTTTTACATGCTTATATTTATTTATTGTATCTTCAAAAAAATGAACTAACAATAAGTATTCAAATCTTAAATCTAGATATAATAATTAGGCCCAACCAGTGTCAGGCATAAACTTAGTGATAGTTATTAATAATACATAAATAGTTTCAAGTTGTTTTATCTGGAGTTTTGAGTATTAGAGCCGTAGTGTCTCTCTTTTTAAGCGGATGTGTCCAGTACAATTCAAAATGTTACTAGCAAACCGATTAGGGTGTGACTCGAGTTTTGTTAAATATTTGCCTGCGTATATTGCAATTTCTTCAGTCAGTAGTGGCATATTTAAACCACAATGTAAATTTGAATTTTTGATGTACCATTTTGTTTTGCCTCCGTTGGATTCCCTCTACATTAGAAGCTAAAGCAGTGCCCTATAGCTGAATTCCGTAGCACCATATTGGTTTCAAAAGCGAATTTACAATATAGACTGAGTGTTAGTTTCTAGCAATCAGCCAATGTATCTGAGTTAATTTGAGTTTCATTTGTGTTAGCTTTGAGTCAATATGGTGTTTCCATGTAATCCGTCGATCAAGGTGTATACCAAGATATTTTACATGTGAATGTTGAGGAACAACTTGATTGTTTTTTCGAATTGGGGAAAAAGTATCTCTTTGCAGGTCAAATGTTACTTGAACACACTTTTGTTCGTTTACTTTAATCCTCCATAAGTTTAACCATAGTTCGAGCTGTGTAATATGTTCTTGTAGATATGGGGAAGCCTCGTGAGGGTTTTCGTGCATACTAAGGCAGGCTGTATCATCGGCAAATGTAGATATATGGATATTGCTGCTCAAAGGCATATCACAAGTATAAATCAAATACAAAACTGGGCCCAGTATACTCACTCCCCTGTCGCACACCGGATGATATAGATTCGGGCACACTCATGAAGTCTCCTTCCACGACCGCGAACTTCCGGGTAGTAATGTAACTTTCCAATAGCTTCAGAAAATTTATTGGTAGATATGATTTAATTTTAAAATAAGGCCTTCATGCCACACTTTATCAAATGCCTGAGAAACGTCAATAAACAGGGCAGAACAATACTTCTTTTCTTTAAATGTTCTTCTTATAAATTGAACCAATCTATGTGTTTATTCAATGGTGCTATACTGACTTCTAAAACCAAATTGGTGGTCCGGGATGCACCCGCTATCAATTATTGGGGAAAATTTTGTCATGAGCAGTTTTTCGAAAAGTCTTGACATTGTTGATAGTAGACTTATTGGCCTGTGTGATTCTGCCTTGGTAAGGTCTTTGACCGGCCTTGGAACCATTTTGACCTTGGCAAGCTTCCAGAGGTGTGGATAATACTCTAGTCTTAATATGGCATTAAAAATAAATAGAAGGATTATAATTGCAATACGAGGTAAAGATCTAAAGAAGCTTCAACACTAACTACATCCCTCGAAATATTTTTCATGACGCCAAAATCTATAACATCTGGAATTTTTTGTATGTCAGTAGGCCAGAAAGTGGGATCCCCACTCGAAATGACGTCCAATCCCATTTTTGAAATTGTATTGAACAACGCTCATCCTCTAGGTGCAAAAAGGCGCGAACCCCAGAACGTATGTTTAGCATTGTAGTCTCCAGCTGCTACGAAACAAGGTCCAAGCGGTTTGTAAAAATCCTCGTATTGATTGATCCTCAGTGATTGAGAATCTGGTAGGGGAGAAAATTCATGATATAACGAAATTTGTAAAAAAAAATCGACACAAATATTTTTATATATTGTTTGTAAATGTTCTGCACAAATGGTATTAAGAATATAGGGCTTGAGCCTTGACTTTATTAGAATTCCTGATCCACCGGACGAAATTATATATTATAGTATTTGCATGAAACTCATTTAATTGTCCTTGAAAGGCGTGGCGATCAAAAAGTTTCTAAAAAATATTTTGTGGTTCTTGCTGCATAATTTTTTCTATATCACATGTCCCTCTCTCTCTCACTCTCTTTCTGGTAGCAGTGTAGCCCAGTGTTGCCAGTGAAATTTCGAGAAAGATACATTTTAGTTTCCAAAAAGATACATTTAAAAAAAAAATTTAAGTCCATTTTTAACGTTTAAAATTTATAAACATAACATTTTTATTTCATATTTAATAAATAATGAAAAGAATACGAAATCATATAAATTCATTTTTATATATGTATATTTAAGTCATAAATATTAGGCATGTAATTTTTAATAATACAGTAAGCAAACTTTAAAATTAATTATAGGTATGTACATAACTATATTTGGATGTTATCAAAACAAATTAATTTTTGTAAAAATTAATATACAAGTTAAGGCGCAATATCAGAAAGTTCATATAAATTTATTGAAAATAAAAAAGATGTTCATATTTTCTGTACATTTTGCATACAGATTCAAAAGATACGAAAAATGTCGGGATTACAAATGGTACCTGAAGTCATCAAAAGATACGAAAAATGTATCTTTCGTATCCTAATGGCATCACTGAAATAGCCAGCTGGGAAAGGTAATGCGTCCGAGGAATGAATTCTATAATTAACTTTTTTTTAGTAAAATGTATAAAGAACATACTTATAAGTATTTAATTACTTATTCATTAATTAATAGAATCAATATTTGTTCCTCCGTAATTTGCTAACAATGCATATTTTATAATACAACTTTGCAAAAGTTATAAGTATATGTATACAACTTTTAGTTCAATTGAACTGTACTGGCAGGCGTTCAAACAACAAAGTATACACAGTTGAAGAAAATGAGTGATAAGAGAAAACTACAATCATATGTGACACAGGTTCCGCGATTAAGGAACAACTGAAGTAAATATATTTGTCATTAAGTTGTTAACAAATTATTAAAAAAAACAAGGGAAATTTTTTATTTTGTGAAATGAGCAAGAGAATATTTTTACAAAATTAAATGAAAGTATTTGTTGTGTTGAACTGGAAAACAGAGTGTCGAAAAGATTATTACTATTAATGATTCTATTATGATTCCTGATTTGAGTTTAAGCATTTTCATTCAAAAATATTAGGTTTTGCCATATACTTACAAAAATCACACAGCGAATGAAACCGTAAGTGAACATTTTTACAAAATTAAACGAAAGAATTTGAGAAATGTCATTAGAATTAAAAAGTGATTAAGATTTGTTGTACAAAAATCATATATAAAATGAAAATAATTTAAATCAATGTCACTATGAGACACGCCTTAAAGAAAACGCAAGGTACTGAGTGAGCTGGACAGTCGGAAAACACAATTATTTTACGTCTCGTGACATTTCTAATTTCGGAGTTATTATTCAAGTTATTTTAATATTGTACCTATCCAGCAAAAAACGTTGCATACTAGAATGTAAAAAAGTGTATGTATTCCCCATGAACGAATAACCCACTATTTTTGTTTAAAAAGCTTAAAAAGTATATTATACCCTTTAATTTCTGCCTAAAAGCATCCAAAAATAATGAATTATTGTTTGCTATTTTTTGCTTACAAATATGCAAAATTTAATAGATTACTTTTTTCTAATAAAAATATATATACGGCCATGTCACAGAGTTCAATTCCGTTCGGAAACGGAATTAAATCCACCTCAAAATATATAGGCCCAGGCGGATCATACCCCAAAATACAAGCGCCTCCAACAGTTTGGACTCACCCGACAAATTTCAGTATTTTAGTTTTCTTTTTTAGACACCATCTCCTACAAAAATGGGATGGATTGAATTCCGATTCCGAACGGAATTGAGATCTGTGTAATGGCCGATATTTTTTTTCTACAAAATTATAAAACTTGTATATTTTTTTGGGTTGTTAAAAATCATAATTTTACAAAGAAAATATGTACATACATTGCAGGATATACGAAAATACTTTGATTTTGTAACAAAAATTATAGTAAAGTAAACGTTCACCCAAAGTTAATCTTCTTTTTGAAGCTGATTTTCACAACTAATAAATTTTTGTCTAGATATATTTCATTAATAACTGGAAAGTACTACAAAAAGTACTTTCACATAATGATATAAATAAGTGCTTAATTTATTAGTTACGGAACAGTTATTGTTATAAACATAAAATATTTAGATAAATAAGTACTTTTTATTATTTTGTAAAACATTAAGAGAATACTACCGATAACAAAAACTCTAAAAAGTTTTTCTGAGTGTAGGTATACCAAATAAGTAATTTTTTTGATATATTCCGATATTTAATAAAATTTAATGTTATAAAACTCTCTACTGGATCAACTCAATAAGTCCATTGCTAATATAGCACGCGCACTTTTATCGCGACATGAGGTAAACATTTTATTTCCACAGAATTTATCGATCAGTGTCAGAGAAATGAAATAGAACATTTCCGGTAATATATTTTGTAGTTATGAATGTTTTTTAGCTATTTATGTATTTAATGCTGTTGTCATATAATAAGACATATAAGACATAACTGTGCTGAGAGCATACTCACAATGCTTCGTAAGACTAATGAGCCTTTTTATATTTTAAATAACAGCAACAAAGGCATATGATTGCATAGTTTAATTAGATTTTTATATCAACATTGGACGAATATAATAAACTCTGGAGTAAAGATTTTTGTAAAATATAAAATTACATTAATTAATAATGGCAAAATAGTTACTCCCATATACAAAAAAAATACAAAATTAAATTTTCCAGTGCTGTCTTGAAAAAAAGGTTTAATTAATAGATAATAATAATAAAAAATTGTTTCATCTAATAAAAAAAGTATAAATTTTCCAGCCCAGGAATCGCCTTGTTGATTTTATTGATTTGGAACACCAATCTATTTAACACCATTTCTGAAACATCAGTTCAAGACCACAGTCTCTATGTAGATCTTTCCATCTGCAATACTTATCATCACCTCAAACTGGCTGTTAAAAATACATCCCTCAAGTCAGCCTAGAACCATATGTCTCTATATCAACAATCTTTTCTCTAGCGACAATTGCACTATTTAAAACATCGACAACTTTCCTTCTATGCGAGAGTAGAGATACGTTAAACGTTGTCAACGAACGCGTCAATAGTATGTTTTATATGCAAAATATCAAAAATATCTATTTAAATAATTTATTTAGTTATTAATAAATAAATAATAATATGAATGATTTAAAAGTAATTGTTGCCCCAACCCTTAGGAAATTGTAGATGAGGGTCACTAAAATATACTAGTGATTCAAATGTCTACATATTGTCGTAAATGAACTACCTCGTCAATAATGCTAAACTCTACTGGTAGATTTTGAATGACAACCCTTTGTTATACTCGTATGTCAATAGGCGATGACATTGGCTGGGTACACCTGGTCAGTAGTACTCTTTACAATGTCACTAGTAAATCACTATAATCTTACCATTGACATCGAGCGGTTAAATATCGATATTTAAGACTAGAGCCCTTAAATTTACTAGCGAATCATTGGTGCCAATGTCTCAATGTGGTCTCAAAAGAACTACTTAGTCAGCAGTGCTGCAGTCTACCCTTGAATTTTCAAAGACAAGCTTATGTTAAATGTCAATAGATGATTAGATTGGCTGGGGTACACCTGGTCAATAGTACTACTGACAATGTCGCTAGCAAATCACTACAACTTCACTACTCGCATTTCCTGCAGGCATGTTACGTCCATTTAAAACATAATTTTTTTTTTGCTGAAATTCCGAATATCTTTTGATATTATTCCATATAACATTCAATAATTATTCAGTTTTATAAAAATTGATTAAGATATTAGTAAAAAAAATTATAAAACAAAAGCACAAAAACAGATTGTGGTTAAAAACAATTAATTGCCTAATGAAAAGTTTAACAATACGAGGGACTTTAAGAACTAAAATTTTGAATTCATAATTTTAAATCAATGTGTTTTACAGTTTATGTAAGTTGGCTTTAAATATTTTTGTTGAATTACTTTAGCACACCCAAGTCGAAAAAAAACAATCCAAAGCACAGAGAGAACAAACATTGACACAAAGTCAACAAAATTAATTACTCGAATCTACATATTCATGTACATACGTAAACTGCGAGAAAAAAAATGAAACCTACAACATAAGCAAAAAATGAACAAATAAAATACATATTTGCATTTGTTTAAAATGTCGACCATACTATATTCACCTATACACATACACATATATGTGCATACATACTTATGTATGGAGTTTATATGAAATTCGATCATGAAAAATGATTCAAACTCTTGAAGCAAAAAAGAAAAGCTGAACGAACAAAGCCTCCAAAACAACTAATAAAGCAAACTCCAACAGTGTTCAAAATCATATCAATCTTCTGAGTGAGCACATAGCACAAGTTTCAACCGGAATCGCCAACACCCGAATTAAATTATTTAAACTTTAAAGGGTGTGATAATATTGTGGGCAAAACAAACAAAACTCACACACACACGCACACATATACACACTACACCATTGAAACGTACCCTAAAGGAAGTGTAAGGCTAAGTGTCCCCAACTCATCACCTGTGTCCACTATTTTGGTGACATTTGGCGATATTGTCAACGGAGGGTCTACATGATGATTTTGTTTTTGATGCGTAGAAAACATTTTGTCAGATAAATATAACTATATATGCTTCTTTTTAATGTTTGGTTGAAAAAAAGTGGCGTCAACAAAATTTAAGTTTATACAAAAAATAGTCTACTAAATTAATTTAAATGGTTAAAATAAATGTATTAAATAATAATATCAAAATCAAAAAAAAAAAAATACAAAAAATAAATAAAAAACATAAGTGATGACTTTAAAAATTCAACGAAACATTGCATTTTTGATTTACATATATTTAGTAGAAATCACAAAAAAATTCAAACTTGCTACTAATGCTGAATGAATGAATAAAGTACAGATTCGGTTAACGCAACTAATAGAAATGTTGAGCTGTTGGAAAAACTCAGCTTGTTGCGAAAACCGAGTAAAAAATTTATATGCCTCTTTTTTATTAAAAAGCTTTAAACCCAAATAAAAGGTTTATTAAAGAACAAAAGGTTAACTTAAAAAAATGCATTTATTTAATAACAAATAAATTTAAAATATCAAAAATTCGACAACTACCTAAATAAGAAAAAAAAAGCCGGACAGTAGTACGGAATATATTAACTTTTGCAATTAATTCTGGCCTTGCCTGACCTTTCACAGTTCTTAGAATTGGAGGAAAATCAAACATTGTTAATGGTTTCCTCGAATGATCCTTTTGAGCACATTTCATTTGTTGTTGTAAAATTGGTCGGTCCAAAATTGGACTGTGCTACTGCTTCACAGTTTTAATTTTTGGAAAGTAAAAACTGTGAGTTTATGCTGAAAGCTGAAAGCAAAACAGCTTGTGCTCGTGTTCTTAGAACCTCAGATTAGATTAGAAAAGGGGGATATCTGGTCCAAAGACCAGCACTCCGATACCTGATGGATCTTTTGTGCCATAAATCTGTAAATTAAATTAAATCAATCTCTGTATGACTCTCCTTATGAAAATCAGCACAGATATTGTAAAAGCCCGCCTAATATCATCTGAACACAGAAACTCCGAATGAAAAACAAGCCTTCTACTGTTACATAAGACGATACATTCACAAAGCACAAACGGCACAGGGGTGAACGAACTTGGTAACTTTTCCACAGAGATTAGTCAAGTCAAAGTGACCAGAAAGAAAACCAGTAACCAGCCGTAAATTATTCCTGTTGAGGTTCAGGATGCCATTCTGTGTAAATGACTGCATCAATGCTTTGGCTTGTCTTAAACCAGAAGAAGCTAGCCACATTTCCTTAGCGGTCGAAGTGTCTTCTTCTTTGATCAGGAATGTTACAGTCGACCGACTTACGCCACAAAACGGCTGTGGGCCCATAAACGGAGTAGAAGAGGACCTCTTGGCCAGTTCATCCGCTTTCTCATTCCCAAGATGGCCGCTGTGGCCAGGTATCCAATAAATGGAAATCTTGTTCCGTATGGATAGGTTTTGTAATGAGTCAAAGCACTGTAAAACCAGCCTGAGATGAAACTCCTATGAAAGGAGGAACTTAAGAGCTGCATGACTATCGGAAAAGAAAGTTATATGCACGCCTCTAATGCCCCTATTTAAATTAATGTCAACACACTTGGTGATTACTTGCATTTCTGCCTTAAATACCATAGGCCATTTGGCCATGGGAAAATATACCAACATAAACTTCTGGAATCCACATCGAGGCTGTTTTCGTCCCACATTGCGCTAGGTGGAATTGTCACATTAAATCTCCTGTCGAACTTCAGTTCACAGTTTATCCTGTCACTAGGCATTCCTAGCAGCCCTAAGGTGGGCATTTCACTCAGGATCGATGAGTGCCCATTGCCAACAACATAAGCAAGCATTGCCGCAGAAGATGTAATAAAGATTTGTATGGGTGGTAGTCCAATCAAGTCCTCAATGGCTAAAGTTGGACATGACCTCATTGCGCCTGTAGCAAGAAGACACGCCAATCTCTGAACTTTACAGAGTTTAGTTGTCGCCACAACTTGCCGAGTCTTTTGCCACCAAACAATTGCGCCGTACGTTATGATTGGCCTAACAATCGTTATAGATCAACATAAGCATCCGTTCAACGATACTGTCCCTAGACCAAGAGAAAAAAGTACCAGAATAGTCTTATCAGAGTTAACCTCTAGGCAATGTCTCCCACACCATGTCGCTACATTGCAAAAAGCATCGTTCATGACTTCTGAGAGAATGTTGCGGAATTTTCCAGTTGCCATCACAACCAGGTCATCAGCATACCCTATAACTTCGTGTCCTTCTTCACTAAGAATTTTTTATTTTTTTTGTACACATATTTATTTATTGTATCTTCAAATATGAACTAACAATAATTATTCAAATCTTAAATCTAAATATAATTAATTAGGCCCGACCAGTGTCGGACATAAACTTAGTGATAGTTATTAATAATACATAACTAGTGATAAGTAAAAAGAAAAGTATTTTCAAGCAGTTTCTTCTGGAGTGTTGAGTATTAGAGCAAACACAATAAAATACTTTTCAACAGTTGCTATTTACTGTCAAGGCTGAAATAAAAGAAAGAGTTTACTTTTTGAACAAAAAACTGTTGCTTCTAAGCACACGCAAAGAAAAGATATGGTTGTAGCATGGTTGAGAAAACAATATTATATTCTCCAAAACAAAACAAGTTATTGAGAACAAGTTATTGTTATTTTAAACATTAATTTCGTTACGATAAACAAAGTAATATTTGAATTTAATAATTACATTATTATATTCATAAAAAGTGTGATATGGTTAGAATTTAACAATACAGTTTTGTTAAAAATGTATGACTACAACATAATTTGTATTATTATTTAAAAATAATATGGTGTAAATAACAATATAATGTTATCCAAAACCATACTATATTTAGTTAAAAAAAAAATCTTTTTCAGAAATATCTTCTGTCAGTTCAGTGTTTCGTTTGTAAGCTATCGGTATTGCATGCGTGCAGTTAAATAAATTAATAAATAAGTGAAGTACAAACAAGAGGATAGATCAATAAAAATATATATACATATATTTCTTTATACATGCGTGTCTGCATTTTATGTATATGTACATTTTTGTGTAAGTACACGTACACATATATAAATTTTATTTTAACAATATTATTTTATATTTATTTCGGATTTGACGCACAGCTGTTGTAAGCAAAAGATCTACCAATATATAGTTAAAAACCAAAATATTATTATTATATAAATAGAATAATACTGTGGTAGTATTTAACAATATTATTATAATATTAGAACATGGTATGGTAATTCTTAATTATATTTTAGTCACATCTAATAAAAGTATTGTCATATTTAACCAAAATGTGATAACTTTGAACAATACTAAGTTGCAATTAAATATCAATCATACGTAGGTCTTTAAACGAAAACCGTTGCATACTTCGTTGGATACTGATACACAGAGGTTACTGCAACTCAGTACGTATGAGTAATAATGATGTAAATCAAATCGCCAGCTTAAATGAAAAATATTATTGAAACTACGTTTCATGCACAAACGCTTATGATAATTTTTTTAAACTAGATTAAAAAAACAAGACGAAAGAGAGAATCTGATGATGAAGGTGTAGTGGACTTCGAAAATAGCCGTTTGTTCCATTCTACTACGTGTTTGTATTTGGGTGCTGCGAATGTCGTGGTGGTGCGCTTATCGAGAGTTGCGTTAACCGAGTGTGCACTGTGTATTAGTTCCTCTTATTATACATATGTATGGGTCTGTTTTATGCATTAGTTCTCTTTTTTTTATCGCCCAAGTATCAATCGTCCGAAAAACAAAAATGCTACATCGCCCTAAAATTGTTATAAATAAATTGGGTGATTGTTCATCGACTTTGGGCGACTCAACATTTTTCGATATTTGAGTTAATAATGAATAATTGATAAATTTCCGCAAAATGTTAAAAAATCCCAAAAAAATTTGGGCGATTATTTATTTCAAATTCGGGTAATGACCAAACATCCACAAAGTTCCGGCGATTATTCATTTGACACTTTTGGATTATTCTTAATTTTTTTTTTTGACGATTGGATTTTTTTTTTGGGTATTTCTTCAGAATGTTTAATCACTCAAAAGTTTTGTGCGTTTCTTCATTTAGCTGTTTCGGGAGATTGACACTTTTTTATATATTTTCTCAATAAAATACCAAATGTGAACAAAATATGTATGCAATTTCATTTTTGAAATTACTAAAATGTAGTAGTGACTATTTGTATCTAATTCCTATATATGGTCCCTAAAGAACTACCAGGTAGTACTAACGTCAGCAGTTGCTTTTCAATGACACCCACATGTTAATTATCTATAGCAAATAGCATTGTCCCCGGTATAATTTGTCAGTAGTACAGCTGAAAAAGTCACAAATAAGTCAGTACTATTTCACTAGTGACATTTCCTACAGGAATACATATTAAGTATATACATATATATGTATATATGTATGTATGTTGCAGGCATTCAGGCAAACTCAAGTTATTAATACAGATGTGATTGAAAAAATAGTTTATACTTGATTCATATGTAATTTTTTACAATACATATTTTCAATGCTTTTGAAAATTTGTCTATGTAATAAAGTTATGTATATAATTTCCTGGTAAAAAAAACCATACAAAAATTCATGATATTGTAGAGTTTGCGATAAAGAATTAGTGCCAATTTGTATGATTTTTACGTCGGGTTGTCATTGCAAAAGTTCTCCTTTTTTATGCCTAGTCACCGAATTGAAAGCATAATAAGCATTTTCATGTAAATCTAAGTAAATAATTTTTAAATTTAGGATTGTAAGGAATAATTATTCATAATTGTCATAACTTATCAGTAACACTGGCAATATTCAATGCATGTGTTCATAAAATATAACTTAACAAATTCTGTTGAATTCGTTAAACCAAGTAGGCTTTTTTTTAAGCTTTGACAATCATGTGAAATTATTTTGAAATACAATAAAAAATTGTGAAAAGACTAGACGCATATTATTTAAAAAAAATAAGAATATTAAAGCTCAGGTGTGGGGTATACTAATCCAAATTGAAAGTAATGAACCGTATGTCTAAGCAACAACTCTTGGAAGAATTAAGGAACGCTGATGTAGAAATTCCAACGAATGCTTCTATTGCGTCTGCGAGAGCTTTATGAAAGCATAATGGAAGGCAAGGCATGTAATGATGGTAAGGAGCTCTCTGCTGTGTTGAAAGAAAGTTCCAAGGAAGATGATGCTGCTGATTTAATAGTCTTGGAAAACCACTTCCAAAGTTTGAACAATGATTGCTGTTGCAATACAACAGGGATTACAAAGTTTTGTATGACTAAAATGAACTTCTACTTGACTTTTTGCTAGATATCGTCAAATTAAAAATATCGATTTTTAGAAAGCAATGAATTTTGTTCCTTCAGAATGATTTCCAATTTTTTTTCATGGGTTATATTAAATGAAAGTATTTGCAAAATTTTCAATGCAGGTACTTATTTATTTCTTCAATACAAGGAGATCATGATTAAATACATAAGTCATATAATGTCCTTGCGTGTCATAAGTTTTATGGCCTTTAAAGTTGGAAACGAGACTTCATAGCATGAACTTTAAACTATTAGCTCATAAACAGTGGTTGTTGGTTACTTTGGTTAGTTGAAAAAATACAAATTATGCATACATGCATAACTTGTATTTTTTTCTAAAGGAATTGTTTAAAAACTGCATCAAACTAAACTTAAACTATATCATAGCTTACTTATTTCCACTGTAATCGCTATATTTTAAAATTTTTAGTCATCTTTAGATTTTTTTTCCATAACACTTTAGCAAAAAATTATAGCATTGATGAAGTCAGCTCCAAGTAGTTCTATTTCTAGTGAAACATCAATGAATTTAACACGCGGTTGTCATAGGACGGAAGTCATCCAAATAACTGAATTGTATTCACTCAAGACGTTTTCTAGAACAATTTATAACACAAAAAACAGCCTTAGAATATTAAATTCATTCCCTGTAGTGATTTGTGTGCCATGAAAATGGTAAACTTTTGGAACTAGTTCCGATTTTTTTTTTGCTGGCTATATTATAATTTAAGTAAAATTATTTTTAAAATAAATCTTATGTACAAATACGGTACACATTTTTTAGGTACACTTTTAAGTATCTTATCAGCCACCAATATCACTATTTGCATACTAATATTTACGAGTATATATTGTATCTTCAAAAATTAACTAACAATTGGTAATCAAAACTTAAGTCTAAATATAATTATTAGGCCCCACCAGTGTCGGACATAAGCCAATGACACAAATTGTGTTCCAGATGTTTCTGGCTTTCCCTCATCTTCGCATAGCTTGCAAAAATGAGCGATGCAAGTCTCCCATCTGCTGATCCTTGCGCCGGGCAATGACCAGCGAAGACCTTTATAAGGACCCGTAGGATCTTCTTGTTCATAGTCAATAGTAGTTTGATTTTTCCAGGACTAGCCTTGGCCATTAAGCCCTCGAGGCCCTGAAATCCTCCGAAATAGTGGCTTCTGACACTAATCCTGATCCTGTTCCTGCCAACTCACGGGCAGTCTCAACGTTCCAGTATTCTGAAAGCCAGCATAGCCATACACTATAACTGTTCATCAGTCCGCTGAGTGCTCTCTTACAGTGACTACCTTCTTTTGACGTGAATATATGTGTGGCCCTTCAAAGCTTTTAAGTCCGATTTACTGTTGACTTGGATTGAAAGCTCCTTTCTATATTTTCGGCCACTATTTTAGTGACCTTTATGATCACTCCACCTGGAAAACCATACATTTGTTGTTAAGTCTAAAGGATTTGCGACAATTGGTTTGCCTGTAATGTAGTCACCAATGTATAAAATTTTTTTTATTAAAAAATATTAACATCATTTCCAGGTATGTGAAAAAATTCATAATTCAAAAAAGTATATATGTACGTACATAATTCGAAATAAATTTAGTTCTGAAAATTTAGCTGATAAATAAATAAATAACTCAAACTAAAAACATATTTTGTTGTCGCAATTGAGTTATTTCTTATTATTTTAAAAATTTTAATGTTATAAACAAAAAAATAATAATTAGATAGAAATCATTTTAATCAGAAATAATTTCTTAGTCAGGCTTAAGTTCAGTAATTTCAATTCTTGTTGAATGAAATATTTTTATTAATTAATGTGAGTTTCTAAAGTAGAGAAGAAAAATTAAATTACACTTTATTAGCTGGGGGAAACACCGATATTTTTCTGTGCAGCCACGCGGTTCATCAGCACCCAAGTCTATCTACTGGGGTAGAGATTGTTATTAACATCAGCTATTTAAGGCAAATTTTCAATGAAATGGAATATGAGCAATGTTGTGTATACAATTATTGATTTACCTTTGGTAAATACATTATTAAGTATCACTATTCATTTCCTGTTTATATATATATAAAAATTTAAAAATGTCTCAATTAGATAGAAATGTCACATAAAAAAATATATTTTGCAGAATAATTACACAAAATCTCGGTTTAAAAAAGGTATGGACATTATTTTATATATATTATCGCAAAATATTCGAAGTGTTATTACTATTATTCTGAAGCGAAATTATTTGTGCAAATATATTGTAGTTTCTTGATAGGAAAAATATCTGTCCAATAAAACTGAACACCGGCAACGGATGTTACAATGCACCACGCGGATCAAAAATTTGCACATTTCATTCAGTTCAGAATATAAGCAAAAACTTAGAATAATTTGCGATAAATTTAATAATGTACTTACATACCATTTTTATTCTGCACAAATTGTTTTTTATGTTTGTATGTATGTAGTATTATTATATTTTTATTTATATATAAAAATATATGTACATATATATTTAAAAGAAATCTATGAAAAGAAAGATTTATAAAAGATGTACATAGATAAATGTAAATTAATATATAATAATTATTTATATATATGGGCGCTTTTGGGCAATTTTGTCTACAAGTTGATCTAAAGAACCAAGAATATGTTGGTATGGACAGTAATTAAAATTAACATAAAAATACCAGAATTACTTAACACCATGAAAATGACTTCAGACTTACTGAATATACATAAAAAAATTAACTTCCAGCAATTACAATCCTATATAAAAATTATCTAAATTTGCACTACTTACGGATCAGGATCTTGGTGACTTCCTTGGAAGCTCTTTTCAGTGGGCAAATTAATGTTTTTGGAAATACATGAATTTACGAAAATTAAAAAAAAATATTACATATATATATAAAAAAATATTATATATTATATATTTACATACAAACAAAATTATTGCATGAGACCCAGTAAAAAAAATTGGAAGTTATTCTTAAGGAACTTCATTTTCATTGCTTCCAAACAATCGATACTTTTAATTTGCCGATAATTAGCAGAAACCAAGTAGATGTTTATTTCTTCCATAATTTTAAAAAATGCTCAGCAGAATTTTAAAAAAATTGATTTTTTTAAAGAAATTTATGAATTAATTTTGGTCTAAAATTTATTTACTTCAATTTACTTGAAATTCGTATAAAAAGAAACGAATTTTTAGCTTCTTACTATTTTTCCTAGATGAAAAAAAAGAAGGAAAATTTTCTTAAAATCGCTTCCAATTCGGTGACTAGGCATCGAAAAAGAGCACTTCTTGCAATGACAACCCTATGTTAAATTCATTAGAACAGATCGAAATTTGCACTAATTCCAGATCGCAAACTCTTCATTTTCATGACTTCTCTGCAGTGTCTTTTTTTGCTGGGAGATAGTTTGTAAGAACGTGTTTACTTGGATGTAATTATCTTCACATACTTGGCATATTGGGAATATTACTATATATTATTCGACTGCAAGGTGGAAATGAGCTTTTGGCGAAAACGGATGGTAAAGTTAACTTTACAGCGCTCGTCCATTTAAACTGTCGCTCTTACGGAAAAATACTCAGGCTACAAATTTTAAGAAATTTCAGTTAAATTCTTTATATAAATAGTTTTATCGTAACATTATTAGAAAAGAAATAATTGTCAAAAAAAAAACTGATACAAGGCACCAATCTGCTTATACGACAGGCATAGACACGAGGACACAAAGTTGAAATTCGGAAAGAGCACATCGAAATATATTTGCAAACCGGAAAACTTTAATGGTTAAAACTACCAAATGGCAATACTATAATGACAAAAATATGTTTAAGTTAGGACAACTTATTTTCCTAAACTATACGAAATTAATTTATCGCAAAATTGTGAAGATTACAAAATTTCTTGAAACAATTCGTAAATCTGTTTGGTTTCAATAAGAAATAATATCTTAAGCTAATATTATAAACAAATCTGTTAAACTAAACATGCAGCATGAGCATCGAGTTGCCCACGAAACTAACTGTAACTGAGAAGGCCAAGTAAGGAACAGCAATACCTCTTAGCCAAAACCGAAGTGACTTAAGTAAGCAAATAAGTTTATGCTACGAAGGCACGTTTGTAGATCTGTGTAAATGAATGTGTTGGTGATAATAATGGCTCAAGATGAAGTTTTTTTTTTTTTGATCAAACTAAAGTAAGTCGACACAGAAAATGAATTGCATACATATTCATAGATAAATTTATATACATACGTGTATATGTAGTACATTTTAAGAGGAAGAAAAAAAGAAATACTAAGGAGCAAAGTTTACAAACCACACATGTTGCCTTTTCTAGGTAGTGGAAGTTTAAAAACCAACCAGTTTCTTTTTTTAAATTATTTTTTTGTTGAAAAGCGAGCAAGTATATGACCAGCCAGCCGTCCAACCAAACACACTCCCAATATTTCCTTCACAAGCTTTAAGACATTTTTACACCAAAAACTTTGCAGCCCCAGCAACAGTATTGGTTGCAAGTAGTTACAGCGTTTGCTTTTATGGTTGTATGAGTTTGTTTGGATTTTTGTATGGTTCCACTGGTGCGATTGTGTGACAAACTATCTTAATGGGTTTTCTCAGCTTGGCGGCTGTTAAATGTGATATTAATTAATTGGACACTTAAGTTAACGACATTTCTACTTTGACTTCTTTTTATTATACGAGTATTTTATTTTGTGTAGTTTCAGCAATGTGCTGTGCTGGTTAGACTTGTGCTGCACTTTGTTTGAAATTAACTTGAATCGAGCAGTTTTATTTACTTGACTTCACACCGAGACAATTTTGATTAATTGTCAAAATGGAGGTGGTAAGTTGAGCCTCTGTATACCGGAGTGATTAATGTACAACACAATACTTCCTTTACTTCTACTATCACGTCTACAATATCGCTAACAACAGCACGAATGAATGCAAGAACCGGCCATTGAATATAAGCAATTTCCAAGAGAATTATATGTTATTTCAAAATCTAAAAAAAAAACACATAAATATGAGAGTGTTGCATACCAAGTTTTCCTTGCATATATAGGGTGTTTTTTATTGAGGTATAGAACTTTAAGTTGGCATCACTGGCGGCCATTTTGTCAGCTGTCAAGTGATTAATATTTAGTTTGGTTTGCCATTTCATCATGAACAGGTTGACAAAAGAACAACGCTTGCAAATCGTGCAAATTTATTTCGAAAATAATGGTTCAGTTCGCGAAGTTTACCGCAAGCTCCGTCCATTTTATGGTCGACATAATCGTCCATCAGAGCAATTAATTCGGTTAACCGGTCAATTGGCCACCAAGATCGTGTGATTTGACACCATTGGATTATTTTCTTTGGGGATATGTGAAGTCGCTCGTCTACGCCAACAAACCAGAAACGTTAGGGGACTTGGAAGCCAACATTCGTGGCGTTATTGCCAACATACGGCCCCATATGCTCGAAAAAGTGGTTGAAAATTGGACCTGTAGAATTGGCTTTATTCGAGCCAGCCGCGGCGGCCACATGCCCGAAATCATATTTAAACGTTAATGGCATAAAATTATCCTTCCAATAAAGCCAAATTGATGGACATTAAAACGATTTTCTTGTGTTTTATTTCAATTCGAAGTTCTATACCTCTAAAAAACACCCTATACATACAAATCTATATACATATGCATAAGAATTTGTTTTATATGCCACATGAAAAACTAAATGAAAAAGAGTTTATTTCGACAAATTTTATTGAAAAACTTAACTTCAACTGCATTTTCATAATAATGTTGTAGTTTAAAAAATAAAATATACATGCTTAAGCTTACAGTTTTAATTTTTTTCCAACAAACAGGGACTTATACCGTTTCCTTTATTTCTTACGCCTTCACTTTGTCAATGATGTGGTGGTTTACATCTATGTCATGAAAAGAAGTTAGTCTTGTTATTCTTTTACTTACAGTCTTAATATTACAAACTATATAATTTGATATTATATTCTACTTCCCACTGTAAATGGTAGTGCCAGTACGAGTGTCAGCAATTCTAAGGTAATAATTCCAAAATTCTTATTGCACCTCAAGTTCCACTAGAAATCTAGATGCCTACGCGCCTTAGAATATGGCACACGCCCATTTGCTTTATGTTCCTTGCAAATTTTTTGTCATTACATCTCAACTCTTTGCTATTCGATGACAAGATTTGTTTTATGTAAATATTTATGTACATACTTATATTATTTTACAGCCCAAAAAGCCAATATTTGACTTCATCACTTATCCTTCCATCCTGAAGACCATTTTGAACTTATAGTTCAGGTTAATTTTTTTGCATTGAAAAAACAAAAAATAAAACTTGCCTTTGCGAAATGTCAAAGTTTTTGCTCGCCACATATGATGTTTGCAAATGTATAAAGTAAAGCTACTTTTTGCATCCGGTATCCGACATTATGTGCTCTCTAATTTGCAAATATAATAATTCTTTTTTTTTGACATACGTGTAGGATGCGAGAAAGCGTTATACTTTATATCATACATTATTTATGAACCATATCGCACTAAGCTGCAGGTATATGTATGCATTAATTTTACAAATATTTCAAATGAGTAATAAATATATAAATATAAATAAATATATAATATATTAGTCTAAGGCATGTTTTTCTTTTGTCGAGATATTTACTAGATTACATTTGAACAAATGAAAAAATATATTTATATTATCCAACATTTTAGTTAAGAGTTGTTATAGTCTCAATAAATGTAAAATTGTTTAATATCTATTAAATATTTATTGCAGTTTTTTTGAGATTTATTTAATATTTTGAAGCAAAAATACATATGACTTATATAGGCAGTATAAATAAAACTATTGTCTCGCTTAAGGGAACAATTTAATTCTCATTGAACGTTTCTCATGAAAACGTTTATAAGTCTCGCAAGCTGTGCGAACTGCTAATTTTTACTCGTTCGTAAATAAACTGTCAAAAATTTTATATAGGTTTATTTGCACAAACCTAAACTTGTTTGACAAATTTGACTCGTAAATTTAAGCTGTTCAATTGTGCATTTTATAGCCATCTTCAATTTATCTGCAAAATTTAGTCTTTTTGGCTTTCTTTACGCAAGTTAAACCTTTTATAAATATGTATGTATCGATCCTTTATTGCAATAGAGATATAACTCAAAAAAAGCTGGTCTTTTTCAGGAAATAAGTTTAAAGTGTTCAATTTACATACCACTCAATGAAGATATATAAATATTTTCTTTCTTCAAGAGGTTCGTGAACAAGCCTTTGATATGAAATTTTTACACAAGATTTAGTATGATATAAAGATTTTTTCTGAATTGTTAACTCCAGAAATACGTTTTTTGAGACATGTGTATGTTGCAATTAAGAAGGGCTTTTTACATACATACATACATGTATATCGTCACCTTTAATGCAAACGGACGTTACAACACTTATATATTTTACAGGAGAAACAAAAAACTTTACAAAATCAATAATAATAAAGTATTCATGAAAATTTTCTTCGAAATTTACTTGCAGTGTGGATTCTTATATGTTCTTCACCATTTATTTCCTTTTTATATATTTTTAAGCCTTTAAGCTTTTATGTTAGTTAACGTTCTTTGCACTAAGTAATTACGTCGCTTTGAATTTCTTTAATAAAGTCTTCATTTTTGATCGCAGAGGTCGAATATTTGCGTGAGCATGTAGTTTGATTAAATGAACCATAATCAATCAAAACCTCGATTTCGAATTTTTGTGTAGGTACTTCCGTTGGCATTTAACGTGACGACATGTATATTACTTTAGAAATTGCTTATGTTTTTTTTTATTAAACTTTTTTTGTGTTTCTTTTAAAACATTAACTGTTTGTGCAATAGTTGAAAAGGGGTCTTAATAAAACAAGCCTCACAAATTTTGGGAATTGTCATGAAAAGCTTTAATAATTAATAAACGTTTTTGTATTTCTCTACAATTAAGTTAAAATTTATAAATTTTTATAAAATATCAGCTTATATTTTATAAATTCTCCAGAATAAAGAGCAACAATTTAAATGTTTGTTTTATCGTCCCTTACTTTATGAAGTTGAAGGAAATATGCATGAGTTGCTAGTTCTGTATTATTTTTTATATGTATGTGAGTTGGACTGGAGAAATGCTTTTTCTTTTTTCCAAATGCATTTCACCAGAAACTGCGTGTCTCTACTTTTGTGGCATGAAGAATCCTTAGAATTGCAAGTGCTGGTTGTTGTAGTTGCATAAAAATAAGTTAAGTTTATTTTCTTGTTTCCTTGGGGAGTTCATATAAATTCATTTAATTAGTTTGCGTAGCAAATTCTTGCTTATTTATCCTTGCTTTACTTGTAAGAACAAAAGTTCTTCTTTGTACTTCTCCTTTTATTATTTTGTTTATAATTAAAATAAATTTTATGTTCTTTCCCACATTGCCACAAAGATGCCAGTGTGAAAGAATGCATCTTGGAAAACAAACCAGAATGTGGGGGTGGTCTCATGAATAATGGTCAGGCAAGTGCGCAGTTTCAAGTAGATATATTCACCAAAGTATTTCAGCTCAAGAACTTTTTTATCACACACGACGAATTTTTAGACTCTAACAACCAGAAGCAAGCTGTTAAATCCTCACGAAAATACTTTAAATTATATTTAAAATATTAAATACATATATATATACATTATGAATGTATAAAAAACGAAGGTATGAATAGTTAAAAACATCGTACTTTGTTCTGATGTACAAAATACAATGGGAGAATTCAAATTTTAGTCTTAAATTTTAAGACTTAAAACTACATCTCTTAAGCTAATAACACGCACCATTCTTACTGAGAACAACCTTTCATAGTTTTCAGTTATAAATATGGTATTTACTCTAAAGAAAATTTGGTGAGCATACAAACTTTTCAACTTTATAAGATTAGTATAGATTATATTATATATTAGTATAGATATTGCTCAACACCGAATAGGTCTCTATAATATATTTTCTTCATAAATCACAAAGTATCAATTAACATACATGAAATACTGACGTATATTTATTTGACATAAAGTCTTTATTTATTTAATTTGAAAATTTGGCTTATTTTTATTGTTAAGCAATTGTCTATATGCATTTCGTTCCCGCTTTTGGAACTCATCCCTAGACTTCAACCCAAAAAATTTTTGAATTTAGCTAACAAACTTCGTATGTCTATAGTACGACACTCAATAATATATTGAGAATCACAATATACAAACATAATGAGTTTTTTACCATTAGCTGCCACATTGAGCAACAATAAAAGTATTAAAAAGCAAAAAAGAAAAATAAAACATAAACTGATGAGTTCCAAAAGTGGGAACGAAATGCATATAGACAATTGCTTAACCATAAAAACAAGCCAAAATTTCAAACTAAGTATCAATTAACACCATCCTATAGGCCATCCATATTTAAAAGTGACTGGTCCTCTTTATAGGAAGTTCTAGAAGTCGGACTGGTCCCTATCACTTGGGGACCGACTACGTTGACAAGTCTTGCGTCAGTTCTATTTGCTTCGGAGTTTGTATTTGTCTTTTCACTTTAGAACAGTGATCGGCGAGTGAAGGGCGCCGCGCCCTTTAACGTACTTTTCTATTACGTATGTGTACACACGCATTGTTGAGAACAAGTTGTGTGTATCGCATACTGTTAAGAATCAACGTTGCCAGAGGAAAAACTTTGTGGTATGTGTGGTGAGAATTTACTAAATATTTTATTTTGCAAAAACTATTTTGGAAAACCAGAATGTTCGGTTTGTCAACGTGGGCTGTCATGAATGAAAAAACGTGACAATGCATTTTCAAGCACATATTTAACTTATTTTAAGAAAATTTTCTACAAACCCATCTTTTTACTCATCATTAAATTGACGTTGCAACAACAAAAGATGCCTTTCTTTATAAACAAAGCTTGAGTGGTTCTTCTGAACATAATAAAATTAAGTTTGGGAAATGAGACGAAATTTCACTGGCAACACCGGTTCGTGGGTAGAGTATAATACACACAATCATAAATAATAATGCCGACCACTGCTTTAGTACCTATATAAATTGCTAACTCTCTCTCTCTCTCTCTCATTTTCTTTAGTAACTTTTCTCACATTTCTACACAGTGTTGTCAGATTATGGGGTTTATCCCCAAATCGGGGATTTTTTTTGCAAATGGGGATACAAATTTTGGTTTGGGGATTGAGGAATTCGTTAGGGATAATTTTTATGTTTTGGGGATTTTATGGGGATTTGTATTTTACTTAATATTTGTTTTATTTATTTCTTAGATTATTTTAATTTCAATACATTTTCCAATTGCTCTTTTTCAGTTCATAAATAATATAATATATTGACAAAAACGCTCAAAATAAAAATTATTTACTGGTAACAATGAACTTGTTTTTAACATTTGTTGGTTGCAAGACTTAAACAAGGTTTATTACAAGACATATCGAACAGGTACTCACATTAGCAAGATTGCTCATCAGCTGATTTTTGGTTTACACGTATATAACTTCCGAGTTATGTGACAATTAGTTCTTTAAAATTTTATATACAAATAACAAGCAACTCAAACATGTTTTGGGTAGAAGTTTATTCATATCAGGATGCCGTTGGTTCACGGCCGTCTAAAGAACTGTAATTATTTAAAATGTACTTTGTGTATCAAGGAGCAACGCTTGCGTTGAAAGAGTTTTTTCGGCAATGAACTCAATAAATACTAAATACAGTGCGAATTGCTCGAATCTCTGTTAGGAATTAATATACAGTTTAAAAATAATAGAATATATGGTAAAATTCTGTAACTCTAAAAGTATGTAACAAAAAGTTCTTTATAGAACGATGCAGAAGATTTGACTTTTTTTTTTATTTAATTAATTTATTAGAAATATAAATGCAAATATGTACATACATATGTATTTAAATATAAACCGTGTGTACAAGTAATATGAACCACAGTACAAATAAAATATTCATAAGAAAATAATTAAATAAATTGAATTAGTATTATTTTTAGTAGGGATTTGTGGATCAAAATTTTCAAATTGGGGATGACAGTCGAAAGAAATCTGGGAACACTGCCTGAATAGAAAAATGAAAAAACGAAAAAGGCAGAAAATGAATAGTGATACTAATAAATGCATTCACCAAAGGTTGATCAATAATTGTATACACAAAACTATCATTTCTCATATTCCATTTCATAAAAAATTTACGTTAAATATATATGATCCTAATAACAGTCTCTACCCAAGTAGATATATGTATATACATGAATGCTGATGAAGTGCGTGGCTGCACAGAAAATATCGGTATTTCTACCAGCTACATAAACAAGTCGAGTTTAATTGTTGTTCTCTGCTTTACAAAATCCCATTAATTAATAAAACTTTTTCATTCAATAAAAATGGAAAATACTGAACTTAAACCCGATTAAGAAATTATTCTTGAGTTGTATTTAATTAACTTATTAGTAAATACAATTAAAATATTATTTAAAAGAGCACCTACAATGGTTTTTGTAAATGCAAACACGCATTTGTGACAAACCAAATTAAAATCCACTGAATTCTTTCCAATAAAAATTATTGTGTTATTGAGTTATTAACCAAAAAACATGTATTATTAATAAATTTGTTTTTCAAATTCTAATGTGTTTCTTAAATATACATAATTGTAGTATTAACAATGAGCGTTGTTCTTCCATTATATGTTTATTGAAATTTGTTTTTGTTTTGAATGTACTCCTATGTTTGCGACAAGTCGAATATTGTCGACACCCTGTCTATATCTATAATATAATCTATATTTAAATTTAATTTCAACAATTTGTTTTATTGGTTGCATTTTGACGATATTTCTTTCTGTAAATATCGTCTTTGCTCTTAATTATATAATACTAGTTGCAATAAAAATGACCATCTTTTTAAGCAATAGCAGACATACCAAAATGTAAGAAATCCTGCAATAGGTGTAAAAACGTTACTCAGTCGTCTTTCTTAGTTTTCTGAATTCTTATTTAAAATACATTTTAAGGATATATGCATGCAACATAAAAAAAAATTCGTCCATCTCGTGTTATGGCCGAAAAGCTACAAAAATTCTTCACTGACTTATTTACAGGTGGTGGACATGATTTTCACTTTCAGTCCTTGAAAGTCCTTGAGAGTGGAAGAACGATGGTTGTGCCATCTATACTGATGTAGAAAGAAGATCTGTAGCTTTACAATTCTGCCTAGCGAGAAATTACATCAGTTGATAAGTTTAAAAAAACGAGAATGGAAGTAGTTTACTTGATCATAAAACACGTACATAGATATTCTGCTGACTTAAAAGGAACATACGAGTACGACAAACAAAACCTGGAAAATGAAAACAACTTGTACGAGGTGAGTACATGAGTAAGTAATCTAGACCACAAAAATTTTACAAGTGTGTTTTAATTCAAATTTCTTCAATTTATCGGGACCTTTATATTTTGTTAGATTTATCCAACATTGTGTAAATATACTTTTAGAATACTAAAAGATGGGCTCCATGATTGCAACGAGCCATGATTACATGATTCATATCGAGCCAGCACAATACAATAAGAAGATCATGAAAATATGCGCTAGTACACATAAGTACACAAGATTATGTGCAAACCTTATCATTTGTGTGAGAGTGTTTCATATATTTGAAAATTATTAAATGAGCACTTACTTGCATGTTGTATCTAAAGCACTTTTTCTTCTTTATTCTTTTTCAAGCAGGCAAGAGCGTGTGAATCCTTTTCATATAGTTGGAAATGAAGAATGTGAATTGTTATCAAATAATTGCTGGCACTTGAAATTATACAATTAACAAACAAACAATAAATAATAAACAAGAAAAAAATCACACACCCACACACACACATGTACTCACCCATGTGAGCTCATATGGGGTCATGACTCTAAAGGGTTAAATGCCCAAGTGTGGGCTCATTTATTATCTACCGTCTTAAAAAAAAGAAAAATTTTTGTTGTTTATTTGTTCTTTTATTTTCATCCAAAAATTAAAAAAAAATATTTCTCTATCATTGCTATTCCCTCATCATTTAGTGTCCTTTTTGAGTTTTTGTGGTGCAACTGGCCACTTGATTATTTCGTGTGCTTGTTTTGTAGCTGGATGTGCGAGTACATGAAATTTTTTTACTCACACTGTGTTAAAAAAATATTTTTTTTAATTTCATTTTGCACAATTTAAGTAGCGGTAAATATGTTCCGCATTCGTTTTATCTTTATGGTCGCGTTTAGTGAGCTCGGAAGAATTATTGCACAATTTTCACTGGCAAATAAATATTATTTTTTCTCTATTCTTTTTCACTTGGACTGAATATTTTCAGGGTTTGCATGCATTAGTATTATATTCGGACTTATACATAAGATTACACTATTAAAGAAACTAACGAAAAATAATTAACTGATATGGCTCTACGTGGTGTAAAATGTATCAGGGTTCTTTATGACGGATATGAAATCAGAAAAGGGCAAGCGTGTACAAAGAAACAGCTGATAGCAGTAATTATTGTGTTAATAATATGTGTGACAAAAGGCAGTTGACTCGGTAATGGAATTTTGAAAAATTTGGGGTGAATGCCATCTGTTCCAACAGCGTTTGAATTAATAGTCATGCAGCTTGAAAGTACTTCATATAGGTTTTCGCGATCAAAAGAAAAGCTGTTAGAAGATCCACGACTGTAATTATTGTAATAGCTAATATTTCTGAAGTATATGATAATATTTTATTAAATGATCTAAGAAAGTCTATCAATAAAGTATCGAATTGTACTCACCCAGCTAAAAAAAAATATGTATGGTCCATATATTTTTAATATATGAATGTGTATAAATGTATATGAGTATGTCTGAATTCATGTATGGAAATGTAATGTATGGGATTATACATGGCAAAAGTATTATATATGAATTGATATATGGACTAATATATGAGCTCATATATGGAAATTTAATTATGAAGCTCTACATACGTGAATCCTTATATAGAAATAAGATGTAATATATGAAGCCAAATAAAAATATATGCCTACATGATATCTCACATAAGATCGTATTTGCAATCAAAAAAGCCTGCATTTGATTTACTCGATCTTTTTCTCCCTGTTTAGTTAGCACTGCTGAATTGGAAATCTATTAGCAAATACATACGGTCTGCAAAGTTTATATGCGTAGAATCTCAACGTTTAAAAAAACATTATTGTGGGATTTTATACATTGCGACCCTATTAAATCAAATAATCAAAAGGATAAATCAGTCATTAATTTTATAGAAAATTACGATATACTCTAGATACTGTTAAGAAACGAAACGAAGTTCATATTACTGCAAAAAATTATTTTGAAAACTAGTGTTAGTGTAAAAACTGATTATTTTTCTTTTATAATTAATTGCGTTAGTTTTCAATCTGGTTTATTAAATTAAATTTTATGTATTTTAATTTTCTCTTAAAATGATGAATAAAATGTCTTGGTTCGTTTTTAATTATTTGTCCAAACAAACCTCCCTGTTCAAGATCTTAAAAGAAAGTAATTTTAATAATTTAATTTATTGCACAGCAGTGCGCTTTTTTAAATCAAGGAGTATGAATATGAAATTTGCATACTATATAGGGAATATTTACACATACATGTATGAAAATATATATATGTCCATATACCCTATTTTTTCGGATCCAAACCATATATGGGATATCATATATGATCCATACAAATTTTTTTAGCTGGGCACGCAAAAGCCGCTAGCAGTATTGAGGTTGATTTAAATTATTTGGAAACATCTTAGAAAAAACACACAAACTTCATATGATTTTAAATGGATCACCAAAACCCACAATTTGTGAAAGAAATATTTTTAATTGTTCTTTTATTAATAATAAAAAAAGATACGTTTTTAAGAAATGTTGTACAAACATATCGCTCCCTTATAACAACATAGACATATTTGAAAAAAATAGTTCTAAGTGTTAATATTGGTGAACAAATTGTTATGTCATTACGTCTAAAAAATTCGTATAAAAGCTAGTAAATTGAAACTTTAAAATTTTCTTCTACGAGACTAGAAAAAAATTAGTACAGGGAGCATTATTTATTTTCATTTATTTATTTATACATATTATACAAAATAAATTTGCATAATATGGTTGCACAAATATGGGCGGAGTAACTAGACCATATGCCCAAGAATTTTTTATTTTATTTTATTTATTTTATTTTATTTTGTAAAAAATAAACATATTACTTAATTAATGGATTGGTTTTATAATAGAAATTCTTTTATCATTTTCATGTATATAAAAAATATTGTTCTAAAAAAATACCATAATAATAAAATAAAAAAGAAAAAATTAAAAATTTCCAAAATCCATTTGAATTGTTTTAGAAGCCTTACCAATTACAATTAAATTTAGGTTCATGCTTATTGCTTTCGAGAATAAAAGTACGAAAATTAAAAATTGCAACACAGCTGTCCACTTACTTTTGCATAAACTCAGATAAAGATATATTTTTGGTGCTCGCTGTAGAAGTTCCGAAGCTGTAGACTTACCGATTTTACCCATTTTTAACCTCTTTAAACGCAAAAATTCCGTTTTTGTGGATCGATATATAAGGTATCTTTATTCCAAACTTTAAGATACATACGCAAATTTTCAAGTTTTTAAAAGTCCATGGGTACACTGAAAGGAAAATCATACATTCAGAGAATGAAACGGTTTCATTAAATTTTCTGCATTATATTAATGAAACTTTTCATTAACAGAATTATTAATGAAAATCGTTACATATACATATACTATATACAGTTTGTTAAATATAAATAAATCAACAGTTGGAAAATATTTTCTATTATTTTTCCAATCCCTTAATTTCAAAGCAGTACTGTCGTCATAAATGCATTGAAATCATTTCATTTGTTTAATCTCATATTCTTCATTGTATAGCACACATCTCTCTCTCTCTTCTTTTTTATCCATCTCACAACTATGCAATAATAAAGATGCTTGTTTTGTTAAGATTTTTGTTTTATTCTTTTTAACTTATGTTTGTGTATTGTGATTCTCAATAGCAGTAAAATATTAACACCCTTATGCAAAAACGATTGCTAAAGTTAAAGCATGCGTTAAAACCGGTTTTGCCATACAAAATTCATTTGTTAAATCAACTTTAAACTTAACAATCGTTTTTGCATAAAAGTGAAAATATATGGTTTCTTATTTCTGTCATATTTAGTACGTGTCCGTCAACGCAAAGTACAAAAATTGGTTGAGTAGTTTGACAGATATTGTTTGGTTCTTTTGGTGTGTTCGGATTTAGGTTTTTGTGTTATGCGGCAGCAAAAATGAAATAAAACAAAAAAAAAATAAACGAAAGATATAAAAAGATTTAATGTAATGAATAAAATGGAGAACCAACCCGTTGAAACTGTTCAAATGCTTCCGTATATAAAACACTCATTATAATATTTCAAAGTTAAAAATCAATCTAGTTTTTATTAAGTGGGTGGTTTGCAAAGGATATGATTTCATGTTTTTAACAGAAAATGAATGAACATTTTTACTGCTTCTTTATATTAATAAACAAACTTCATTTACGGTAAGTAAAAACATATGTACATACCTTTTAATTCAATAAAAAATGCAACTCCTTTTGCCTTTATATTTTCCAACTTTTTGCATCTGTTGTTTTGTATTGGAGCTATACTTTAGAAGATATAGATTTATTTCTAATATTTTTATAATCGAACACCGTAAAATCTGATACTTTAGAAAAACTTAAGTTCCCTTTTAGCCCGCCAGTCCGTAGCAACGCAAATGTACTAAACCTAGTCCTTTAAATTTACGAACAGCAGACTTGATAGACTCCTCGTCGAATTCACTTTATTGGAAAGCCTGTTACCGATTTCAGTTGGGAAAATATTTTAAAAATCCATAAGGGGATTACCAATTTACGTAGGTATGCATACTATAGTCATATGTCTGTACGTATGCCTGTTTGTTTGCATTTCTTTTGCCTGGATCTAAAACTAAAATAAGAAGAATTTTGCAACATCATTTTAGCACACTCACAATCTCGTTGAGATACTGTGCTGTCATTCCAGACTACAGGTTAATTTATCAAATTTTTAACACAACTTGAAAACAAGAACATGATTAATTTCTGACAAATTAGAAACACAAAGCAAGAAAAAATGTGTGACACACCCCGACATTTAAAAGAGCGAATAAAACAAGCAACTAAAATGCAAAGTCTTTAAGAAACAATGTTGTTTCCACTGGTTGGCAAACAGGATGTCTTGGTTGGGATTGGATAATGGCTTAAAGCCGTAATTCATTTGAAAGGTGTCGCTTTAGTTTGGTTTGGTGTTGCTTTAGTGCGTTTGTGTCACTTCGTTGCACTGATAAACGAGTTCAGTTGCAAAAAATGACACGAAACGACAAAAAGAAAAATGTAAAAGCAGTAAAATGCCAAAGAAAATATTAACGACGATACACTTGCTTAAACCAGATTTAAGCGAGATCACGTTTGGCTCGTGATCTTTGTGTTTTGGTTCTGTTTCTTGACCGCTTATACTGCGTAGAAAGGCACACGAACAATGATCGATGGTTGGTTCATTCCTGTGGGGTTTTTATGCAGTTCATAAACTAATGCTTCGCAACATTTTTCATTCTTATCAAAACAACTCGCAAAAGGGTACTCGTATCAGTTTATTTCAAATGTGTGACGCTCATAATTTTTTAAGGAGATATTGCGTATTTGGAGAGATTTATAAATTTATGGCTTTAATTTTTTTATTTCAACCAAGTTAAAAAAAGACGATTGTATTAAAGTTTGGCATTCAGAAATTTCTGATTTCATTTAATTTTTTTCGTCTTTTTTCAAAAAATATGTCAAAAAATTTTTATTAATTTAAAATTTGCTTGAAGGAGATTTCAACCAAATAAATAAAGTTTAGTTCCCAGTATTATTAATTTATTTAAAAAATTTCTGAACTTAACATAAAATTTCTAAGCAAAGACACAGGAAAGTTTTCCATCTTGAAATAAAAATTAAGAGTAGTTAGTTTTTAATTTTTCTTATTCCAACTTTATTTGTTTCTAAATTTATTATTTCAATTACAACCATATATTTTCTTTGCGTGTAGTGACTGAAAAATTGCAAAATACGCAGGCAAGTATATACTTAAAAAAACTCGAGTCCCATCTTAATCCCCTTGATCGTAACATCTTGAATTTTACTGGACACATCCAATTAAAAAAGAGGGATACTACGCCTCTAATACTCAAGATCTCTGTCTTTTCGGAAAAGTCGTTATATGTTGTTGCTGGTAGCTATGTTAATTGAATATATTCGTAATTATACTTGTACTTGAGACCACCTATGTAGCCGAAAGTATTTGTTTTATTGCACTGATAGAGAGCAAGACCTTTTTATCAGGTCAATGCAGTCGTCCTGATAATATTCTGTGTTTTCATGTTTAAACTGTCAAAAGTTGTTTGCACCATATACTTTAGTTCATGTTTGTGTGTGTTTCTCAAAACTTAAGCATCAAGTTGTTTTTTGTATTGCTGTGTTTTTGTAGAGTTGCAAATACCCAATAAATAGACCCTGATAGCGAGCAAGCAGTTGGAAAAAATTTTTTAATTACACTGTACTAGTAAAAAAATGTAATAAGCGGAGAACCTTGTGGGTAAACCTTATTCGAGTATATATTCGAGTACGCTGAATCCAATGGTGTTAAACAATTTTTTTAGGTTAGCTCTTGCTTATAATTAACATTAAAAATTTGGTTAAAAGCACCTAGAACTCGCAATTTTTCCAAGTTTTCTACTATTAATTAATGTTTATATCAATTAAAAGAACATATTATGGATGAACATGCATCCTAAGGAAATTAAAAAAAAATTGCAAAAAAAAATTATGGAAAAAAAGTTTTCTCAGGACGCAAGTTCATCAATACATGTATTTTCACGCGATATATATCGACATACAGGTTAATAAATGGTAGAAAACTAGATAAAATTTTGATTTTTAGGTGCTTTTAACCAAGTTTTCAATCTTAATTATTTCTTAAAAAAATGGTTAGAACCATTGGATTCAGCGCACTTGAATTTGGTGTACCCAGTGGGTCCCCGGTTTATTATAAAAAAAAGTTTTGAACTTGAGCATAGTTCAAAACTTTATAGTTATTTTTGTTTAGAATAAATATTTTCTTCAACATACTCGTAGTTTTGCCCTAACTATGTCCTATCATGGTTCTTTAATGGGATGATACTAAGATATTTGAGAAGGTTTTTCTAACGGCTCTCGTTAAAAATTGGATAGCGATAATCATAATCCGTTTGCATAAATGAAAACGGGTTTTTTGGGTTTTTAAGAGTGTGATCCCGCCTACTTTTTAAGATCACGATTATACTGTGGCCAGTGAAAATGACTTATATAAATAAAATTTCGCAAGAAACGGCTAATAAAATAAAATAAGTAATAGATTTAAACCTGCCAAGCCAAAGTACATGAAAAAGAAGGTTAAAATTTTATAGGCATTGTCACGCCCTTTTTCAAAAACGAAAAATTTTGAATTTGCGTAAGTGCACTATGTATGCAAAGTTTCAATAAAATATCTTAAGTAAAACGCTATTATTTTAATTTTTAGTTCTAAGCCTTGAGGGCGTGGCCCCTACCGTGGTAAAATTTTTAGGGTTTTCAAATTTTTATAGTTGGTTTATCACTTAAGCCTACTTGTGTATCTAATTCCAGCTCTCTAGCGCAATTTTAAATTGTATGTTCTTAAGGGCATGACCCCTCACACTTTTGTAAATTAAAGATTTTTCAATTGCAAGTGTTTAATCATTCTTGTAAATTGTCAAGTACATAAATAAGGACTTAAATCTGCTAATCTGTAATACAGATCGCGAAAATTTTATGGGCGTCGTAACGCTTACTTTTTTAAACAAAAAATTTAAATAATAAATTCAGTTTCAATGTTTTTTGTGAGGAACAATTAATGTTTTACTGGACAAGTTAAATATTAATTTTGGGAAGAAGTGTGATATAAATACTAGCATGCCTATTCACAGAAATTATTGTGACTGAAAAACAGTCACAACTTTAACATGTTGACTAAATATTAAAATTTCCGATACTCAAAACAAAATTGTATTGACATAAATTTTTATAACAAATACCAGTACCCAACAAAAAAAGAAAAAATCTTATTTGAAAGCACTAACAACTGACGGAAGTAATGTATTGCTTATAATGTATTACCGTAAGGCGGGCTCTCACAAAAAATATATATTATTACTTCTGTGAAGCTGTTTGGTAAGGAAAAAAAAAAATCATGGCTTTATGGAAGCTTATCTCGAACAAAAAAAAATGCCTTATTCATGCGAAACAGCAAGTGATTCTGTAATATTGTTTCCCTTACATAAACGCTTCTGGTTAGCAGCAATTTTTGCAGGCTGCCTGTATTTTGTAACTTCACGTCGAGAAAAATCAAACAATTATATTGTTTGTCCTCTTTCCAACGGGCTGATTCATATAAAACCTGAAATAAGCTTACAAGAAACATGAGCAAGGAACTAAAGTTTTTGTTACTCATCCTGTGTTTCACAGAATGATAACAAACTTTTTGTCTGGAAAAGGAATAAGATGATCATAGCAATTGTGACAGATATTTTAAAGTAACAATAATTAATATTACAAACTTTAAAAAATAAACTTATTTGGAAATGGTAGAAGGAGTGTATGTAAGTATGTGGTATATATAAATTTGACTGATGGAGAAGCGCTGAAATCAAGTTATTTAAAAAAGGAGATAAAGCAATTGCATGATGAAATCAAACGAGATTGATTTTAGAGGAGTGCACATCTGCCGACAAATAATTTAAATGTTATGATCTTTTGAATGTACGAGTACATTATTTTTTATGCCTATGGAGCATACCCATTTTTAATACCTATTTGATGACATTGAGTCAGTCATTACTTTCAAGGATTATGCCATATGTGACATGTTTGCTAATAGCTCATTTTAGGGTTGATGTAAAATTTCATTAAAAACATCGCTAGAAGTACTTGATATTTACAAACAGGCACTACTTTTATTTACAAACACGTAAAACAAAAAAGTGGCATACGTAATCATAAGCGAATGAAAGCTGACGATATAGTGGAATGGAAATTTATTAAGGTTCGAGCGACTAGTTTTCTTTCACATGAGTTTTCTTTCGACAAAGTTGGAGAGGGGGATAATTTTCATTTAAAATAAAACTCTAAATATAAAATTTGCATTTTTATGGCCATATACGAGAATACAATATTAAGACCAGGTCACAAGGACTCAGTATTCGCTGAATCCCGAAAATCCCGGAGTTCGGGATTGGCATCCCTAATCAAAACACATCATAATTTCGCTAATGTGTTAAAAATATTTGCTTTTGTTAACAAAACTCTTGCTACTAAAACAAGAAATTTAATTGAGAGTAATTAAGCTAGATTATTTTCTTACGTTACAAATGTCATTTTGAAATTTTCTTTGTGTGTGAATCTTTTTGAATTTAATATTAATTAATATTTTAATTGTATTTAGTAGAAAATGAGTTGCAATTACATATCTTTTTTCTGTGCAGTGCAGCATTAGGACACAGTAATATCAATAAGAATTACAAACATTTTACAACTTCTCTAAGTCATATTTTTACCATCATCTTTAAAAATAATGCCTTTGCAATCATTTAAAACAATAATACATATAACGAGATATTAAGTTCTAGGTATTTTTTAATTTGTATATGAAATAAAATGCATCGGTTATAGTAATGAGAAACTGTGAGGCTTACATAGTTATCAGCCCGCCAATTAAACTCTTACATCCGCTATTTTTTTTTCAAAAAATTTTAAAATAAATAGTTGTATATAGTACATATTTTCCAACTGGTATTTCCAGCATATTTTGCTTGACAAATCAATATTAAACTGATCGATTGATGCCGTTGCTTTTAAGACACTAATTGAAATTCTTATCAGTGTTTAACAATAACTATGGATCATCTTGTTCAATCCACTTTCGATTTGACAGCCTGTCGACAGACGAGTGACATTTTATAAATTATGACTGCATAAAGACTCTTTTAAATACAAAAACCATTTTACCATCATCTTTGAAATTCAAAAAAAAAAAACAAAATAAAACATAAAATACAAAAAGCAAAAAGCGCATAATATTTTTGCGAACATAGGACGAGTATGCAATTCCAACAGTCGCTTAGTTTATGGTATTTTAGCCGTGTTTGACTTTTATGCATTTAGTTTATTTGCTTAAATCGTGAGTGACTGAGTGAGTGAGTGAATGGTTGTGTCGCATTGTGCTGTGCTGTCAAATGAATTATAGACTGGAGTCCTTTTGTATGTCTGGCTGCAATTTTTTATTTATAAACTCACCGTATGACTGACTGGCTGCCTGTACGAGTATGTTGGTTATTTTTCTGCGAGTATGGTGACATTATTCCCGGGTCGTATTGGTGCAAAGCCCACAAACAAACTCTAGTAAAATGTCCAAAAATAACAACATGAGTTAACAACACAGCATTAGCCATGACGATTACGTTGTTGATTATTGTTTGTGATGACAATTTTGCGCATGCTTAACACGAATTTCGAATATGTTAAAGCGCTGGACTAATGCCGCCTTATTACGCGCTGCGAGCAGGTAAGTTACAACAAATCAAGAAATATATTGCATAAATAAACTAACTTGTAAAAATATGCACCTTTTGATTGCATTGTCCACAATAATAATTGGGAATAAAAGTTTTGTTTAACCATTCGTATGTCTGACAATGTCTGTCTGTATGTCTGCCTGTCTGCCAGTGCAAACAAATATTAAATATTTGCATACTTAATACCAGTTGCACTCTTAACTTCGAATCGAATCCATTCAGCTGCACTCTACTTACTACTCTACTGCATACTATTCAATACAATATCTGTTGTTACTGTTTGCTTGATGTGGTGGGCAGTTTTGTATTCCTTAAGTTGAATATAATGAAAAAAAAAAAATCAATTTTCGTACGTACGTCTCGTGAAATGCAATTGTTTTGGACATTTCAACAACATAATTGATGTTATTGCTTTTTAATTCGTTTATTTAACGTGGTGTGAATAAGAATTATGTTATTTTTCGGTATGCCACTGTTTAGCGTATTAAAGAAGTTGTATAGAGAAATAAATTTATAAGAATTATGATAAGACTTAATTATTTATCAAGGTACTTTTATCAAACTAATTTATAATAGACTCCCATTTAAAAAAATTGTGTATATGGTTGCATTTTGTGCCTAAATTAATTATGACAACAATTTATACTTTTAAAACAGACCGACAGACATATGTATACATCGCTCATTTACTCCAACAACGCCTAAACTCTAAAAGTTAAATTTTTGAGTTAGCGATGGAGAATTAATCCTCATATCGTTATTCATATTCTGTAGAAATTTCATACAAATGTCTTAGTTACTCAAGTCTTGAGAGAAAAAATCAAGTTTTCTTTTTGCATTAAGTTGTGTGTAAATTGAAAACTTCGAAGTCGTTTTCTGGCAAACTGTTTTTTAGTTATAACGTTGTTTTAGTAAACTAGAATACACCAGCTTTTATCATATATTAACACCCGAAAGGGAAGTAACTATATTTTTGGTGATCGCATCACACTGGTGTTGTCGAATTTTGTGTTACTGCGAATCTCTTGGATTTGACACTTCTACAGCCTAGAGTCGTGCGGGTAAGCATGGAGGACGATACTTAAAATTGCTCTTAATAATACTACCTCAGAATTACTCTAACGTCTTGATGTGCTTCTTGATGATTCAGAAGGAGTTATTATTAAAATAGTAAAGCATGGAACACTTTTTGGGGCGCAGTAAAATATTGTCTTTCAATATCTTTTACTGTGGATTTCCTTTCACATAATGGCTCTGTCTAATGGCATACTGAACATACCGTACAAATATTTTCCACACACTTATCATTGATCTGTTGTGGTAAAGCGAGCGCTTTTTGGCACTGAATCAAGTAAGTCGAATTCTGCCCCCTCAAGTTTCATTGAAATTTTAAGCTTTCTTTAGTTTGATATATATATATATATATATATATATATATATATACATAATAAATATATTGATTAATTAATAAAAATATGGAAAATTATAGAGTCGATGAAATGAATGTAGCAAATCATCGGCTTGCGGTCTTAATATGACACACAAGCAAGATGAAATAGATGATACTATTGCTGTTCTGATTGGAAGCAAAAAAAAAGAGATATAGACGATTTGACAATGCCGGTTAATAACACTGTGCTCGAATTCGAAACTTTTCTTTTGTGACAAGCCGGATACCAAGTGGGTAAACCTAATTCGTGTACGCTGAATCCAATGGTGCTAACCATTTTTTTTAGGTTAGCTCTTGTTTAAAAAATAATTAAGATTGAAAACTTGGTTAAAAGCACCTAAAACTCGCAAATTTTTCCCAGTTTTCTACTATACATTCATTTTTATATCAATTAAAAGAACATATTATGGATAAACATGTGTCCTAAAGAAATTTAAATAAAAACGAATTGTAAAAAAAATCTACGAAACAAATTCGAAAAACAAAATTTCATCTTTTTCCAAAAAGTTTTCTCACGACGCAAGTTTATCAATACATGTCCTTCACGCGATATATATTGACATAAAGGTTAACAAATGGTAAAAAACTTGGAAAAATTGTGATATTTAGGTACTTTTAACCAAGTTTTAATTCTTAATTATTTTTTAAACAAGAGCTAACCTAAAACATTTTTAGAACAATTGGATATACCATACTTGAATTAAAATTACCCACTAGGTCTCCGGCTTGTTAAAAAAATGTTTCGAATTCGAGCACGGTGCTATTAACCGGCATTGTCAAATCGTCTATATTTCATGTTTTTCTTGCTTCCAATAGAAATAGTATCATCTACTTCATCTTGCTTGTGTGTCATATTAAGACCGCAAGCCGATGATTTGCTACATTCATTTCATCGGCACTATAATTTTCCATATTTTTTTTTCAATTAATCAATCTATTTAATGTACAATATTCCACTTCACAATTACAACTAAAAAAAAATTGCGCCCAATAATTCCGTTTCAGTTTCTGTTTTATTGCGCAACACCGTCCACTGAATTAAAAACGACTCAGAAACACTGACGAACAACAACGTTTTCTACCTTTTAGTAATAAAAAAATAATTTTGTGGATGCATAAAGCCCATAAAGGCATACAAAAATTTATTTCCCAAAAGCCATATAGTAAGACATTTTCAAAGTCAATGGGCCTAATTACGAGTGTCGTATTTCGACTACGACTACGACGATTTTGTACTAGATAAAAGAAAAAATGTTGCATTGTTCTTTAGTCTAGTACAAAATCGTCGTAGTCGAAGTCGCAGTACGACACTCGTAATACAGACCAATATCTAGGCACTATTTCTAGTTTGAGCAGGCTCTATCGAATTTGTTTTCTGAACTTAAAATTTTGTATATTTGATATTAAAGTTTTTAAATACAACATACTTATGTAGAATACATTTTCAATCTAATCACTCTGTATAACTAAAGTTAATTTAAAAATGAAGCACTATTTATGTAATGCATTGTATCTATGAGTACGTTTAAATATGTATTTAAATAAATATACTTAAAAAAGCTACGCACGTTTTGGTCCCAAAAGAAGTGTGTACTTGAGTATAGAACCAAGAACAGCAACAATAATGGAATAAGCTTTACCCGCACGTAAACTTGTATTCATACAGCCAGAAGATGCCAAAACTGAGGGAAACCCAAAAAAAAAACAATAACCTCCAAAAGAAAGAACTAATAAAAAAGAAATGTAATGAAATAAAATAAAAGAAACACAAGACCGTCGGCAACGATGATAGCATGAGGGATTACAGTCAGTGATTTATATGGGATTCCGAAGAAATATGGCCAGAATGTGTCGGCAATTTTTATTGGACATTTTAAAAAGCAAGTAAGATGTTTTATTCGCATTTTCTCTCGTTTCCCTCTTGTTCCCTTGTTGCCAGCCTCTTCAACATCATCATACAGACAATGTAACGCAAAAGAAAAGGAAAATGCAAACTTGTAAGTTTTAAAATCACATTAAAATGGTAGAATGGGAGCATTATTGGCGGTTGGAGTGCTGCAAGAGACAACGGATATAAAGTAAACATGAACATGATGGTTTCACAGTTTCTTAGTTTTTCTTCTCATGCCCTACACTTTGTTCGAAATTATACACTGGCACAATTAATATCACTTGAAGAATATAACATCAGTATAATACATTAGGTAAAATTTTGTAGTACCCCTTTTCCACAGGCAAAGTTTACTTTGCAAAGTTTTAATTCAGCTGTGTGAGAGACAGATGTAGTAATACTTTCTGTCTTTCTCCTAGCTGAATTAAGACTTTGCAAAGTAAACTTTGCGGGTGGAAGAGGGTCTAAACAAACTACCTGAAATTTTATAAAATTGCAATGAACGTGTTTTTTTCATATAGTCCTTACCATGTCAAACTATCCAATGTACGAAATTAGTTTTTTAGATTCGTTATCCTGGTATTCTAATTTATACGATATGCCTCGTTACAAAATGCTAAACTTTTCATACACGATAGATAACTCAATACGAAATATTTAAGCCTAGCACTTTTAGGAATACGCCGACTTTAAATTCACAATTGACGGGACTTTGCGCTCTTTTGAAAATTACAAATTTGCATGTTGGATAGTTTGACATGGTAGAGAAGCGATATAAACAGCTCCATATGCGCCTATACGATTTTTCAACTCATCAGTACACCATTGCCCAGGATATCGTTATTTCCTATAGGATAAAACCCTTGATATTATATACATATTAGGGTGATCGATTACTCGACATTTCCAGAAACTGGTTTTGAAATAGTTCGAGTATATAAAACTATGAAAAATCCGGTTTAGGGTTTTAAAATTCAGGAAAAATCGGTCAACCTGTGTTCTAGTTAGAAAATTATTTTACAAAAGTTTTGATTTTAAATTGCTTTATAAGAAACAAAAAATTTACAGTTCATGTAAATACTATAAAATTATATAATAAATTCAGTAAAGTGCGGCTTTGATCCGCACACGACACTACATCTGTAATACTATACGATATTTAGCTTAAATAATCGATGTAGAAATTTTTTCTGTTTTTAGCTGATTTTTTAGTTTTAGCACTTTCTCAGTTTTTGCGTTCTTATTTTTGGTTTTGTCGATTTTTTAGTTTTAACTTTTTTTTGTTTTTGGAGATTTTCCGGTTTTTTACGATTCATTTTATTTTTAGCGATTTTTTTAGCTTTGTCCCTTTGTTTTGTGTTTTGACTATTTTTTCGTTTTAGCGATTTCTCATTTTGGGATTTCTTAGTTTGAGTGTTTCTGAAAATTTCAAGATCTGCCTGTTACGGTTTCCAAGATACAGCAAGTTGTAAAAATAATAACATAGTCAAAACTACATTAATTTTGATTTTATAAATTTAAGTGTTAAACTACTTACAATTTGACTTAATAACCCATTACTTTTCTTTGAGAAGCTCAAAAAGTATAAGGTACTCTTTACTTTTTTCCTACAAACATCCAATACTTAATGGGTTATTTTTTTGCCTACAAATATGCAAAATTTCATAACAAGGTTTCGCATTAAAGTATGGAAAAGTTAATGGGCAACTTTTTCTAATAAAAAAAAATGAATTTTGTAAGAAAATTATAAAACTTGTACATTTCTTTTGGGATTGTTAAAGATCATAATTTTACAAAGAAAAAATGTAAATCTATATATTCGTAACAAAAATTGTAGTCAGATGAACGCATAAACAAAGTTATTTTATTGTTATTTAAGCTCATTTTAAAGAAAAATAAATTTTTCTCTAGATATATTTCAATAATAACTGGAATGTACCACAGTACTTTCACATAATGATATAAGTAAGTTCTTATTTTATTCATTACAGTATATTTATTATTATGCAAATAAAATAATTAGATAAATAATTATTATCGTTACTTTGTAAGCCATTTAAAAAGTACTGATAATACCCATTACAAAATTGAAATCGAAATCGAAAAGTGTTCGCTGGGTTGGTGCAGTTTGCATAGAATATACTAACTTTGAAAATTTCGAGTGTCTATACGTAATTTTTTGTATATTACATTAGGATTTCAATATTTTTTGTTGTGTCCTTTATGACACCCTTTAATTTTTAACTGTCATATATTTGTTGTTGTAATGCCCAAAGTTTTACACATTCATTATATTTACAACAGTTTATGTCCGTAGCTCTTTTGATTTTTGAGAAAGCAGTCAGAAATCAGGTCCTTTTCATCTTTGGATTACGGAACCCTAAAAATTAAAGGTAAAACATAAAAAACAACTTCATATATATACATATGTACATACATACATAAATACATACGTACATATCTCACACTAATTCATAAACAGTAGGGGATTCAATTAATCGGGTTTTTGTTTTAATCGCTAATCACTGGATTAATTATCGTGTTAATCGAGTTTTTGGTTGAATCGGTTAATAATCGGTTAATCTTAATATCTTATTATATTATTTGATATAGCATTTTTAATTGATTTTCGGTTTTATTTTCAATTAAAGTTGTTTATTGCAGGAATATTTTTTCTATGTATGTATCGAACTTTTTTCGGTTGCAATCTTTTTTGGCGGCAAATAGTTTTCAAAGTGCGTTTCACGCAGATTTAATTTTTTGTATTTCTTTACATTTACAAAACTAACATATGTATGTTCATATAAATATACACCAATACGATTGATGTTTAAAATATGCAGAAAAATTTTAACAAAACTAAAAAAAATACTTTTTATCTATGGAAATTGGCATTCATTGTACCCTACGAGGTCGATTTAATTCAGCTCATAAAATAAGTTCGCTTTAATTTTAATTCTGAGTAAGTTTTGCCATACCGAAAAAATGCCTAGAACTTTTACACTGAAAAAAATACTTAGGAAAATCAACAGAAAACTTTTGTCTAAATTTTAATATAGTAAAAACTAGTTTTATTGCAAAGAAAGCAGCTTAAAATCCCATTGAAAATCGAGACGATAACCCTGATACATATGTAACATTTCAACTGCACTAAGAGTAATACTTTTCAAAAGTAATGTGTTCAGCGCAACACCACTACACTAATTCCAAAATTAGCATTTTGCAAGACTTGTGGAAAGACCAAGGTTCATTAATTTATAAGTGAGGAGAAATCAGAAAGAAAAACAATCGGAAATTAAAGTTTTATAATCCAGAAAAATTAAAGTGCAAAGGACATTATGCATTACTTTCTCCAGCTGTATGTATACCCATTTAAGTAGGATGTACGTAACAATAGTACACTCAAAATATTTCATAGGTAAAATAAACGAATGATGTGGTTTATATTACGAAAATATTCGTTGGTTTTACGGTGCGAAATGCTTCGTAAATAGTAGAAATAGTATTTGTTTATTTTACGAAATACTTTTTGTCCGCAAACAACAAAATTTTTTATTTTTAAAATTTTTTTTCGTAAATTTACAAAAAAGAATGTTTATATTACGAAATAAAATCGTGAATCATGAAAAGCAATTTTGTGTTATATACGAATTTTTGTGTAAAATTAAAAAAAACTGCAAAAAATATATATATTTTCTTACATTTGAAAAATAATTTTGTTGAATAATCTGTAATTCTTGAAATTAAAGGTCGTAATAATTATGAAAAGAAAAATATAATTTAAGGGAAATTGTTACAGCCTACGTATTCCTAATACATATTCCTGAAACTCACAAATCAAACTGGGAATGCTGGGAACACAACTTCTTTGAGAACTTTTGTCATAGAAAATAAAACACATATGTTAATATGAAAATTAACACAACACCGCCGTCGAAAAGAATTCGTCGTGCGTGACGAACTCTGCGAGAGATTTATATCTATTTCTTACTTCGATGAACGACGAAAAAACAATTTTCTCTCTCCTTGCACAAACAATAACCAATTATCCAATTACAAGATCTGTTACTTATTCGTCGTTGGTGTGCCGTGGACCAAATTTTGTCGTTCGTCCCAGTTGTGTTCAAAGTATATACAAAAAACTAGTTTTTTATCACAAATATATTTTAAACAATATATACAATGACATGAAAATAAATGGAGAAAATATTAAAAAATAAAACAAAACAATAGTAGTTGTGAATCAGAATTGAACAACCCTCGTACCCGTACATTGCACTAATTTGTTAACACAGCAACAACCAGTTCATTCACTTGGTTGTTTGCTAAATTCTTTGCGTTGACAAATTGTGCAATAGAGATATTTCGTAATTGGGTCAAACGCTAAATAATATTAAAGAAATAGGTTAGCAAGTTGGCATAATAGTATTAACTATTAAGCATAATATTAATGTTGAAATATATTAAATTATCATTAAGTTTTGTTTAAATAGTTCACTTTAAGAAAACAATGGAGAGTTGCGATGGTCAGTTGTAATTAGTTAGTTGCAATAAGTTGTACTTAGCAGTTAAAGTTATAGAGCCTGCGATTCCCACGGGACCCACTAGGTTTAAAATTGTAAATTTAAAAATAAGATATTAGTTATTACTTTTACAAAGCTGTTTAATAAATCAATTAATATAATAAAAAATCCGTATTTAAATTCAGCACAACACAGTCTTTATTCTATTTCAAAGTTTGTTTTTTCCTAAAATTCGCGAAACTTGTGTAGATTTAAGAATAATTTTGTACTGTAAACAAAATGATAACAAAACAAAAATTTGTTTATTTTACGAAATTTCCAATTTTATAAAAATGTTTTATTTTCTCCTAAATTCAATGAAATAAACGAAAAATATGGTACCATAAGCCTGGTACTCTGTTCACAATTTCGTGCGAAATGCTGTCAAACTACATATAAAAGTATTTGGTGTGAAATATTTGCGAAATAAATTCGCAAAAGTAGTACTCTGTTTTTGTTGTGAAAAACACGTAAAATCATGTCTTTCCATGCAAAATTAGTCTGGCATCATTTTAGTTTAGCTGCGAAACAACATGAGCAGTGCTTTTTTTGCACGGAATTTTAACAATCTTGCATACTCTCAAGCAATAAAAGCAAGAAATTTATAAAAAAAACAGCGAGTTGGGCTACATTTAGTACATGTCAAATTTTTCACACGAAATAATCAATGGTGCTGAAAATTTTTCACAACTTTGAACAGAGTACCAGCCTATATACGAAAATAATTGTACGAAGTAATTTTTGTAACTTAACGAAATTCGTAAAATTATGAAATCTGTCTTCCTCCACAAGCTACAAATATTTCGTAAAATGTACAACATTTTTCGTTTATTGACCAAAAATCAAATTATGAAAAAGTTTTTCGTAGTTTTAAGCATGAAATATTTTGAGTGTAGTTATTGGGACTTGGAATTCATTTCGTCAACGTCTTGAAAGCCAGTTCAGCTAGAAGACTAAGCACATTGGTGTGGTAAGCATGTGCTGAATTATTCTATAGACATTGCTTTTTAGCTATCAAAAGGATATAAGAAGGAACATTGGCCCCCTCGATATCTCTTCATAAAGCCGAAATTAACTGCACCGCAAGCAAGATTTTATGCCATCAAAAGTAGATTTTCAAATGTCTCAAATATTTTGAAAGTCTTTCATTTAATAAAGATTCTACGTATTGCTTATACGAATACATATGAAGAGCTGCTAACTAAAAGGTGCTTTTTGAAATTTTTTAGCAATTCAGTTTTTTTGTATTTTTATAATTTTTGGGTTGAAATCTACTAGACACAAACAAACGAAATCAACCAAAATAATAAATTCTAGCTATGAGAACAACGAAGTCTAAATTTCTTCTTGCCAGAGCAATTGGATCAATTTCTACTCGTGAAATTCTATAATCGATGTCGTTGATCGTGCTGACAAAGAAATTGTTAAAGAACTCTGCGTGCTCTTTATACAATTTTAAAGAACGCCTTCATTGTGGCTATTTTATTTTTAATTTTCATTGCTAGATTTAGCATATTCTTTCGTCAAAAAGCATTCAAGTTAATCAAAAAATGCTAAGAAAACCATGATGTAAAACATTTTAGCAGATATCTTGGATAAATTTAGCATTCTCTGTACGTCTGTCGCATTCAAAATATGCCTTTAGGAGGACCGATGTTAAAAAGCAAAGCTAAATATTTTGCTGCATTTTAAAGCTAATAAGTGCCATGACATCGGGTCTCGACAAGTTAGTGGAGAAAGTGCCAGTGCAAGTGACTTGAAAAACTTAGACGGGAAAAAACTGTTACCAGCTTGTCGTCAGAATACAAGCCGCACTGCATCATTTTTGACATTCGGACCCGGTCGTACAATGGCGCATAAGTCCGAGAAACGCAACGCAATATCGTTAGGAAAGGTTATCTATTTTATTTACTGTTAACACTACGAGCTAAAGTTATAGCGAATTATTTTCGTATATCTTCTAGTTTCTGCATACATGCAAAGAAAAAATATGGTTGAGGTAACCATAATCAGACAACAACTTACTATGATTGAATTATATGGTTGCAGTAAATCATGTTATTGTGTCAATAGAAAAGCAAAGTTTTAGTAATATTATTATCTGAGTTAATAATAATATTATCTGCAATAACAATTAACTTTGTTAAACCTAATCTTAGTATTGTTCAAAGTTATCACACTTTGCTTATATATGACAATATTATTATTAGATGTGACTAAAATATACTTAAGAATAACAATACCATATTCTAATATTATAATAATATTGTTAAATACGATCACAGTATTATTCTATATAATAATAATATTTTGTTTTTTAAACATATATTGGTACATCTTTTGTTTCAAACAGCTGTGTGTCAAAGCTGAAACAAATATTACATAATATTGTTGAAATAAAATGTATATACATATGTGCACGTGTACTTGCACAAATAGGTGCGTATACACGAATACCGATAGCAATACCGATAGCTTACAAACGAAACATTGAACTGACAGAAGATATTTCTGAAAATGATTTTTTTAACGAAATAAAGTATGGTTTTTTATAACATTATATTGTTATTAAGATCATATTATTTTTACATAATAATAAAAGTTATGTTGTAGTCACAAATTTTTAACAAACCTGTTTTGTTAAATTCTAACCATATCACACTTTTTATGAATATAATAATGTAATTATTCGGAGAACATAATATTGTTTTCTTAACCATGCTACAACCATATATTTTTTTTTTGCGTGTATGTAGAAGAAATCAATAGATATAATGAAGTATTTTTCGATCCCCTACGGATTCGTTATATCGAAGTTTCACTATATTTCTTGACCCAACATGAGTGTATGAATATTCAACCAGTTTCAGACCAGAAAACCTCAAACTTTTTTTCAAATAAATTAACGATTTTACACAGAATACAAATAAAAATTTAATTAAATCTTTTAAATTCTTAATTGAAAACATTAATTGCTGAAAACTTTTTTCTGTGATATTTACAAATTCTTGTTACAGAACTATTAAGGGTCCTAAATAAATATTTTTGTAAATGTTACGTAAGCAATGAAAAGCTTTTTAACCATTATCGGCTATAGCGTTTATTTAAGAAAATAATTTCTTCACTCAATTGTTGAAATAATTTGACTAAAAAGCATTTTCATTATATTTTCATTATTTTTTTGCTGTTTCCGATATGTTTGTAGTATTTTTACCACTACGTTCGTTGCTCCCCTATTTTCACAAAGTGATGTTGCGAATATTTATGTTTTGATTTTTAGAATACAACAGCAGCCATATAGAAAAGAAACTTAAGAAAAATATTAGAAAAATCCACCCCAAGGAATTTGATGAGGAAAAGAAAATAAGAAGACCTTGGAAACTTTTCCTGCATTCTTGGGATATTTTTTGGTGGTTTTTGGCCATTAATTTAAATTTAAAATGTAAATGAGCCAATTTCAATGATAGAAATGAGATCGTGAGAATATATTACTTTCATTAAACTTCTTTTTTTCTTTACTTTGTATGTTCAATAGCCAAACATGCTCGTACCAACACTAAATGGCCAACAAAGAAATTAACATTTTGTTTTGTGTTCACAGAAGAGGAAAGCGGCTTCAACTCAAACTCTTGGTAATTGTCAATTTGATAAATTGCTTAAATTGCGAATAAATTACCGAACATCCGTTTTACTTTTTAAATTGTATTAATGAGTATGTTTATGTTTGTGGGTGTGGGTGTGAGGTTACCTTGTGCAAAAAAGTCGTAGGAGCGTAAGAAAGTGGAACCTAAAACTTCGATTAAATTAATTTTAAAATTTTTGCGTAGCGAGTATTTGTAATTTTTTAAATGTATTGTGACAATGCTCCTCTCCTACCGCCTCTACTAAGTATTTCTTGAAATGGCGTCAAAATGATTTAGTTGGCGGGCTTTTGAAATACTGCAAATGCATTGTTTGTATGTTAAAAATCTGTTGCTATCGAAGTGTATGGAAAAAGCAGTGTGCTTTGAAGAATTTTTAATGCACAATTCAACTATGCTGGAGAATAGCGACGGCGCTAAAGCCATTAAGCTCCATATGGGGTGTATGAGCAACAACATCAATAGTAAGTAGCAGCAGCTAAAGAACAGAAAACACCAAAAATAAAATAATGAATTGCCATGTTTTAACGTAAGTTTAATATATGCCAGATTAATGACTTAAATTGTAGAAAAGAAAAACACAATACGAACTGTTAAAATTATTGCTGTTTCTGCTCCTGTTGCTCCGCTGTTATTTCCGTAATTATCGTTGATGTTGTTGGTTGGTGAAGACTGTTTCTTTTAAATGTCTAACAATTGCTAAATTTACAAATTTGAAACTCTTGGCACGTTATAGTGGAAATTAATTAACACCATCTCCTTAAAATATCCGCCCTTGGAGTATGACAAATATGTATTAAATATATAAATTTACGCACGCAGCATACACTAGTACATAAAAAAAGTGACGACAGCAGCAGTAATACCAACTACAGCAACTTTAGCGTCAGATATCAAGCTCCACTCAGCACATAATGTTTTCATTATTTCACTTTTAATTTAGTGGGTGTTGTCTTCTCGCCTGGCATATGAATTTCAGCAAATTTACTTAATTTATTACACTAATTTGTTCATTTTGCTGCTAATGTTTGTTGTATTTACATGCAATTAAATGACAACAAATGCCCACTCACTTAAAAAAAGTCAGTTTAAAAAATGTTAAACAGATCGGCAAAATCTTTTGTTTTTGTAAACATAGATATAATTCTTCTCAAAAATCTTTATGAATTTTTATAGAAAAATACTTAAAAGAATATGTGTGTACTCGTATATGGTTCAAGATTATTTTCCCCAAGAGCAAATCAGAAAAAAGGAACTTATCAAATATCAAACCCTGGAATACAAGATGCAGATGTTATCATGTACAAAATAATTTCCTCAAACCGAAAATAAATGATTTTTTGGTTCTTTTTCGAAAAATGTATTTTGGCATAGAGCAAAACCTGATGATTCGTATTAAGCAGGTTTGTCAACCAAAGTTATTTTCATATTACATTAAAGAAGAAGAAAAGTCCAACAAGAAAGTTTCGCACAAACATTTTATTATCATTTATTAAGCTGGGTCTTATGGTAGTTGCTGTTAAATAAAATTATCACTATAGGTGTGTTCTTTTACTTTTGTAGTAAAATGCAGTAAATGAATAGTTACTGCAAAAATTTTAAAATTTACTCTCAAAAAGAATTGTTGCCGCAAAAAGTACGCGAACAGAAAAATAGTAAAAATTAGTAAGATTAAGGAAACAGCTGACTCCAACTCCACATACTGCTGAAAAATATATGCCATTTTGACTCTTCAGTTCCTTTTCTTATTTTTTAAAAAAACGGCCAATTTAAGAATACATTTTTAATTTATTTTATGTAATATTTGCAATTAATTAATTTTTGATTTTTGTGACTTGTTGTTTGTAAAATTTATTAATTATTACATGAAGGTTTGTTAATGTTACTGACTACCTGAAAAACCAGATAACCAGATACTTTACAGTTTTACAACTCTGCATAATTAAAGTCATTCACAAAACAAAAGAATTAATAAATTATATTATAAAATATGTATATTAACAGTTTGTATTGCATTGTATTTATTATTTTCCAAAACATTACAAAAAATTATTTACTTCTAAAAATTATATTTAAAAATCTTTTATACAAAAATTTCTTTACATGCTAAAACATTTACCAAAGACTATCAAATTATGAAAAAAATGTACATTATATATATACAGCCATTGTCGAAGGAATTTAAATTTTAATATAATTCCCCAAAAAAGGAAAACAAAGGGAGGCAATTAAATTAATACTTAAATTAATAAACTTATGACTAAATTCATGAAATAGCAAAAAATTAAAAGTAAAACAAAACAAACAAACAAACAAGGGAATTAAAAAGTGCATTGACTAGTGTTATACACCGTGTCATTTATATTTAACGATCTTATCCTCCTATTGTAGAACAAGAGTTCTTCACCCTCATACAAACCACAAGCACTCCCAAGTGTTAACAAGTTCATAGGAGAAAAATATCTAGACATTTGAACGGTCTGCAAATTTCTAGAGCCATCAAAACATCTTCTTACCTGAGAACGTGCACATTCCAGAAACCTTAAAGCTCTTTCGACCAAAAAGACATCCACTCGCCTAAAATCAACCGATCCGTAAATGTACCTACACGATGGCCTTCGAAACTGACCATTCTGTCCGATGTATGGTCTTAGCCCAAGACACGCTACCAGAATCATTCGCTCCCATCTCCTAATCCTCTCCATCTGGGATGAAGAAATTCCAAACCAAGTTGGAAAGATATAAGAGACGATTGGACGAACAATTTGGCGATATATTAAAAGGCGCACTTTTTTATCAAGACCGCCTCTACGTTTTAAAACACTCTGATATGACGAGTATATTCTCTTGGCCTTTTTAAGAATGTTATCAATATGGCGATAAAGTTCAAAGTTTTCATGGAAGGTGACGCCAAGGTATTTGATTCTGTCCGATATCCCAATCATGTCCGGTCCGATCTTTAAACAGTTATTATTACAATTCTTTATAAATTGTTTATTTTTAAATGATTTTCTCAATTTTTATTCAACCTTTTCAAAAATTTTTACACTTCGTTTGCTTACTTTTCATTTTTTTACATTTTGCATCATATGTTTTTATCTTACTAAACTTTACTACGACAAATTTCTGCAGGCAAGAACTGTCACTTTACTCTCTCAATTTGTATTCTCATTTACTGTATTTTGGGTAAAAGAACACCCAATTTAGTAAATTGCAGTAAAGTTCATTAAAAATTTGTAAACACTTTTGGGTACGCGAACGCAATTTATAATACAAAATTATGACAGTTTCAATTTGGGTCGACTTAATTAAAATATTTATTTTTTCATAATCAGGGAAACCTCAAATATGCAATTGCATATGTTTTCTTGTCTGACGTATCAATGAGTAAATAAGATATTTATCCGTTTCAGAACTTTTTATGAATCTTGGCATCGATTTGTTAGAGCATATTTTTACATATTTTACCCTTTAAGGCATGTTTTTGGATATTTCAGTCTATATTTGACGATATTAGGGCATATTTTGGTACTTTTTTATTTTAATATTTTAATAAAAAAAATTTTTGTTAAACTTTTTACTTTTCTCCGTCTGAAAGAACATTTTCAATGTATACAAATTTGTGTAGATGTGACAGGCAGCGACATTTATTTAGAGAATATTTTTTATTTATTGCAATAACAATTATAAATAAAAATACAATTCCAAAGTTTTAATTCTGGTATCGTGATCCCTTTTGAAGTTGAAGTTAACTTTTTGTTCTTTATTAAGTTTTTGATTGTTTACTTTTCTGTTTATTTTATTTTTGTTTTTTTTTTTGTAAGCAAATTTTGTTGAATTAAAACTAGGTTTTCATTTCCAAATAGTCCAATAATTTTTGTTATTTTTAAGAGCATATTTTTTTAGTTTTAAGTGCATATTTTCAAGTTTGTAGTGCAATCATCAATTTGGTTTTAGAAGTCAGCATAGCACCATTGAACAAACGCATAGATTGGTTCAATTTATAAGAAGAACACTCGAAGAAAAGAAGTATTGTTCTGCCCTCTTTATTGATGTTTCTCAAGCTTTTGATAAAGTGTGGCATAGAGTCCTAATTTTAAAATTAAAGACATATCTACCAATAAACATTGTTAATCTTCTGCAAAGTTATATTCTTGCTCGAAAGTTCACTGTTGTGGAAGGAGACTTCATGAGTGCGTCCGAATCAATCTCATCCGGTGTGCCACAGGGGAGCATACTGGGCCCAGTCTTGTATTTGATTTATACTTGTGATATGCCTTTGAGCAGCAATATCCATACATCTACATTTGCTGATGACACAGCCTGCCTTAGTATGCACGAAAACCCTCACGAGGCTTCCCGATACCTACAAGAACATATTACACAGCTGTAATTATGGTTAAACTTATGGAGAATTAAGGTAAACGAACAAAAGTGTGTTCAGGTAACATTTACTCTGCGAAAAGATACCTGTTCACCCATTCGAATCAATAATCAAGTTGTTCCTCAACATTCACATGTAAAATACCTTGGTATACACCTTGACCGACGGATAACATGGAAACACCATATTGACTCTAAGCTAACACAAATGAAACTAAAATTAACTCAGTTACATTGGCTGATTGGTAGAAATTCAACCCTGAGTCTAGATTGCAAACTTTTGATATACAAGTCGCTTTTGAAACCTATATGGTGCTACGGAATTCAGCTATGGGGCACTGCTTCAGCTTCAAATGTAGAGAAAATCCAACGAAGACAAAACAAAATTTTACGGTTAATAACATCGGCTCCATGGTACATAAGAAACTCAAATTTACATCGTGCCACAAGTGACTGAAGAAATTGCAAAATACTCAGGCAAATATTTATCTAAACTCGAGTCACACCCTACTCCGCTTGCTCGAAATATCTTGAACTTTACCGGACACATCCGCTTAAAAAAGAGGGACACAAGGGCTCTAATACTTACCACACCAGATGAAACTGTTTGAAATTATTTTTTTATTTTTTGCTTTGCACAACTCTTATGTATTATGAATTACTATCACTAAGCTTATGTCCGACACTGGTCGGGCCTAATAATTATATTTAGATTTAAGATTTGAATACTTATTGTTAGTTCATTTTTGAAGATACAATAAATAAATATATGTATGCATAAAAAAAAAAGAAGTTTGTAGTGCATATTCAATGAGCATAAACACATTTTCTGGTTTCCATGTGCAAAATCAAATATCTCAAGAGCTTTTAAAATTACTACAACTGATTATATTTCTGCAAAGCCTTGCTAATACGAGGTCCTGATAAATTAATCAGGAAGTGAATGGAAACTGTTTTAGTGACCAGTATTCCGATTTTGTGCAGCTTTTTTGTAATATATGCAAAACTCAGACCACGTTAGAAAAATTTGTTAAGCTCTAAGACACTCTTCATCAATCATCGTCAATCAAAAAAGTTTAGGCACCAAGCGCGGTGAAGTTTTTTTACTGAAATTATATAATATTTATGTTTAAATACTTTTTCAGTCATTTTCGCACTTAAATTGTAATTAAACATACACATGTAGGACAGACATGCATATGTTTACGCATTTAAATGAGAAAATCCACTTTATTGTCGCGTGCGACAGCAAGCAATTAAGCTTGTGTTTCAGAACCTAATGTAGAGCTGCTGACGCTCTACAAAAAAATATATAAAAAAGTATATTTGTTTGGTGTCGCACGCTACAAAATATTTTCATTCCTGTGGAAATACCTATATACATATTTACTATATTAAAAAAAATTGTCATTTAAAAAAAATACAAAAAAAAATGTAAATGCATTTATAAGATATCATCAATGTGTACAATAAGTAATAATTCTCATTCAGTTAATGAGCTGCATGATTTGTTTGTGGTCTTAAACCAATTTGGTAAGCCGTAGTAACAAGAACTTAAAGAAAATATTTTTTACAGCTAAAAAGTAAATTGTCAAAACTTATTTTACATAATAACATTTACTCACAGTAGAGGCAGAAATACCAAAGGGCCTTCTAATAGATTCAACCTTGTACTTCCTCCCCTTCATCAAAAATTAATTCCACTTAGTTAATAATTTTTATGATCAGTAATATTTTAAGCACTTTTACTTAATAATTATCTCTTTAGCATTTGGATTATTTTGAATTTTTGTTTACATTACTTTCAGTTGCGTTGCTAGTTAACTCGGCAACTGAAGTTCGGTTAAACAAGCTATTAAGTAAAATAATGAATCCAACTCACTACCTGACTCATAGAGATAATAGAAACAGTTCTGTGCAACTTTTGAGAATTAATAACGATACATTATTCCTCGCAGCGGCATGCATTTAAACAATCATCATAAAATAAATTTTTTCCACAATTTCCAAGCAATAAATGTGTACGCAATGTGATATAATTTGAACCACTGTCAGACAAATCTTAACCTTGAATATTGTTAATGGAAACTTTTATTTTGTTACATATACAGACATACCTACATATTTAGTATGAGCGAGAAGTACCTGTTGAATTGTTTCGACTGTCTGGCATTTTCCAGGTGATGATTATTTGAAATTGAAAGTTAATGGCAGTTAATATTGTCAAATAATAATGGGTGTCATAAAATGTGGGAATGTGCGACAAAATGGACAATTAAAATTTACTGACCTTCAAAATTCACACCACCTGATATGTATGTATTTGCTTATGGAAAAACAAATCCCATAAATCGCTGCTAGAAGATGGCGGAAAAAAGGAAAGTGTTTGTAGACACACATTTTTTGTTTTACTTTTGTTTCTAGAGCATGTCACAACATAAAACATACATTCACGTACAAATGCAATTTAAATGATTTATTGGCAAACCAACAAATTCAAAGAGAACTTATAAATATCCGTTGTAATGTCTGTTTATTGTTAGTATTCAAAGTACAAAAAATTTTAAGTAAAAAGATGAAATACGAAACACAATGTATTAGAAAAAATTTAATAGTGATTTATGGCTTTTAATAATTTCAGATGTTCTTTTTCAAACGAATTAAGAAGATTATAGTTATTTGATTTTCAAATTTTATATGCATTCACAACCACACACAGATGAAAACACAAACTCATTCATACACTTGTGTATTAAGTCTTAAAATGGGGAACAACATGAATTTGAATGCATTTTCTAATGAGCTTCCACGATTTATGATGTGATTAAGAGAAACCCGTTAATTTCTCGACGACAATGCTTTTCATCTTTGTAAAGCTTACTATACTCGTATATAAGTCCATATCTTCACCTAAAATGCAAAATAACGTAACATCACTTTACACTCAAAATATTATGTAGGTAAATTCAAATGAAAAACCATTTGGAACAAGTAAAATCTCATTTGAAACCCCTTTCGCTTCCATTTCATTTGAATAAAGAAAGTTTTTCAATTATTTTTTAATGTTAATTTTATAACTAACACATTATGTAAAAATAAACAAAAAAGCTTTTATTTTATTTAAAAAATAATTGAAACTTATTCATAAGTTAGATATTTTAGTTTTACTTATGAACAATTGAAAATAACTGAACACTTTGACTACACGGAAAACCATTCAAATATTGTAGTTGCTTTTAGCAACACACATAAAAATTTTAAATATAAATTTTTTCGTAGGACAACTTTTTAATTCAAGTTTAACTTTGCGGTAAACTTCGGAAATAACTACAAACAGTTAATGTAAAACTTTTTTGAGTGTACAGGAGAAGCACTTTATAAAATGAAAACTATTAGAGATATTAAGTCAAAATTGTTAAATCATGGTTTAAGTAGAACAAGAAATTCATTTTTGGTAAAATATATTCGTTTATCAAAGTAAGCTTAGTGTTATATGTCTTACGTTATTTTGAATTGTGGTTTTCTTAAACAAAATAAAGTATCATAAGCTTTCTAAACTATATGGAAAAACGAAAGCTAACTTGAGGGTTACACGATCAAGGTTTGCTCTTTAAAATTTCAATACACTCACACTTTTTCACTAATACATTCATACTTTTAAAATTTGATGCAACTGTGATATCAAATTTTCTTTCCAATTGTGTGTTCAAATTTATAGGCAAAAAAACAACAACAAATTTTAATGAGCTCACTTTGAGTTTTTGTTTTCAAATATTCTGCCGACATAGTATATATTTGTGTGTACTTTTATTACAAATAATGTTATATTCCACAGTAAACTTGTAATTATAATTAAATAAATATTTTTGGGAACAAAAATAAAAAGTGCAATGATGTGTTGCGGTTTATAGACCTATACAGAAGCCATGAAGTTGTATTGTTTTAAGTTGTATTCTTAACAACGGCATACTGAAAATAAATTTGCTTTGAAATTGCGTGCAGCCTACGTCACAGCTTTCAATTTAAATAATTTTTGACAACCAGTATGTGTGAAAAACTTGAAAGCAATTCTTGGTCGTGTAACTGTAGCGGAAAATGAAATTATAGTTTTTATTAATAATTGAAAAAAAATTTTGGTGTTTTTTTACCTCTGAATATTAAGTTGACACTACTAATTTAAGAGAAAGAACTTCTTTAACTTTTGTAAGGACAAGAAAAAGTATTATAATTTATTAGAAGATAATAAGTTGATAACAAAAATAAGATAATCAGCTATTAATTTATTAGTTACACAAAAGGTATACTATTATAGAAAACATTAAAGTCTGCTGGAAGCAAAAAAAAAAATTTTACTAAAACTAAGATGAAATTTAATTGAATACACATAACTAGGGAAAGGATTTTCATGTAAATACATGTTTTCTGTCGTTGGTCTTAGTTCCACGTAAATAAAATATCTTTGCGAATCAACAAATTTGCGACAAAATGGCATCGATTTGTTAGTGCATATTTTTGCATATATTAAAATAAATACATATTTTTGCATATTTCATTGTAAATTTATGTTTTTAATACATTTTTTAATTTTTTCATGCTATAAAACAAATTTTGGTATTTTTTGATTAGTTGCAAAGTTTTTTTTGCAACTCTTACGCCTGTGTAAGAACAAAAAAAAAGGAAAACGAAACAAATATCAACTGGGATGAAAAGTCAAATCATTTGAAAAATTCAATACAAACAAAAAAAAATACAAAAGTTAGGCTTAAGATTTTAATATTTATTGTTAGTTCTGTATTGAAGATACAATAAATAAATATCAGTGTACAAAAAAATAAGTATGGGATAAAATGCCTTTGAAAAAATGTCTGTGTAATTTTTTTGGCGCTCTTTACCGGTTCCGTATTAATTTCATGTGCATAGAAAGTGTTTTTGAAAGCTCCTTTGCGTGTTGCAGCCTTTAAAGAAAAATATTCAGGAATACGAATTCCTCCCACAGCCTATTCTAACTAGATGGAGAGCGCGGTTGAATGTTGTAGAATACTATATTTATATTAACAAAGTTAAAGAAATTTTAAATTACAAAAAATTTAAGCAGTGAATTGAGAATGGCTTTCGTTTTGCCAATTATATGGTTTTGATTCTTTAATAGCTCAAGTTGAATTAATTGAAGATGTGGTTAAAAAAAATTGTGCTCTGAAAGACAGAATAAGTGAAGAAAGTAAAAATAAATTAGATAAAGTTATACAAAAAAGTTATGGACTTAAAAAATTCAACAAATTTTATAGCTTAACAAATAAATTTAGAAACTGAATATTCCACAAACGAACTAGCAGCATTTAAATATGCACCAATAGCTTTTACTGACGTGCAATTTTACAATAAAAATGTTTTTTCAGAAAAAATCGTCAAAGATTTAACTTTGAGAATTTACACTTATTCATTTACGTAAATAAAAGTTCTTCTTAACTTTATTTTGTATTCCATATGATTTGACAAAATGTTTGTTAAGAAAGCAATGAAGCTGATTTTTTAAGTTTTTAATGTCATTAAATGCATATTTTTATATTTGTACATAAAACGCGATTTTAAATGCATGAAAATCCTTTCTATACACATAACTAAAGCTAAGGTCTAACTATCGGCGCAATGTACCGACTTTCGTCGCCGAATTGTGCTTACTGTTGACAATCAAAATAAACCATGTTGCGCCGATAATGTGAACACTCTGTAGCACAATGATGAGCAACCAAATTATAAAATATTTACCGATTTTTATAGGCCACTTGTGCGCCGATCACAGTCGACAATCAAGGCCGATACATGAGATGGTAAAATTATACACAATCGCACATGAAATCATAAACAGTAAAATGCAAAAAATCGCAGATGTTCAGGAGTGATAAAAAAACTGTTGATACTGTACGAACGACGCAAGTAAATAACATAAAAACGGAATTTTATATTGCTCAAGAACATTGCCTTGCAAAAGAAATGTGTGCGGTAGTTAGAGATTTGTTAAGCGAACTGGTTTTTAAAATGCAAAACCATTTTAATACTTTTCATGTGTGACTGTTTATGCAAGCTCTTGAAACTTTCAAAAACGTTAAAACTAAGAAATCCCAAAATTGACAAATCACCACGCCAAAAATCGAAAAAATCGCCAAAACCAAAAAAAGTCGCCAAAACGTTAAAAAAACGCCTTACTAAAACAAATCTCTTAAACTAAAATAAATTTCCGAAAACTGAAAAATATCCCATAAACAAAAAACAGCGCCAAAAATAAGAAAAACCGAAAAAAAAGTTTACCGGGTTTTTAATTTTTTTTTTTAATTTCTACATCAGGTGAGATATTTAATTATAAAGGCTAAAGTTTGTATAGTATTACATACATACATATGTGTGTATGTAATGTACGTACGGATCCATTCGTGAGCGAGATACAGTCGCACATAATAAATTTATTTTAAATTTATATATATAAATACTATGGTATTCATTTAATCGGGGTTTTGCTTTAATCGGTTAATCGATCCGAGGTTTTGGCTTAATCAGTTAATAATTGGTTAATTTCATTTTTAACCGGTTAACAGATTAATAAAGTTTTTCCATAAATCAAGTAATTTCAACAAATAAAAGTGCAAAAATTATTTATTAATTTCAGTTTAATAATAAAATAGTAACTATGTATTTATTAAGAAAGTAACAAATTTGTGAGGTCATAATATTACTACTTCAATAGTTTAAAGAGATCTTCCAACACAATCTTTCAGAAAAATAATTTCGTTTAAGTTTTTAAGATTTAAGCGAATTAGTTTGGATAAAACTTGAATTGCAAAAATCCTTTCAATTATCGTAGATGTTAAGATGCCATTAGAGTAATGTTTTATTTTTCGAATTCTTAATTTGTTTTGGTTAATTTTGTTAGAACATTCTTGGTTTACTATCGATAGTTCGTTCTCTTAGCAAGTCATCATCTGACCCATACTGGCAAAGCTCAGCGACGAACATTGTGGAAAAAAGTTTATTTCTGAATTTCTTTCGTTTCTTGTACTTTATTCTAAAACACTGTTGCTACAACTCGTCTCTCATTAAATCTAATCCATAATTCAATCGTTGGCAACGGTAATATTGGCTTTTATTAAATTATTAAACAAAAACTTAATCATTCCTTCTAGTTCAATTTTAGTAGCAGAGTCTTTACTAAACTCTTTTATAGTCACGTCCAAAGATGTTGAAGTTTTAATTAAGTTAGGATCACTGAAAATGCTTCTTTGTTTGTATGAAAAATAATATCTAAACACTTACCTTTTGTATACGAGACGAAACAAGTAATTAAACGTACAAAAAGAAAAACTTTATAATACTTCAACATATGAAAAAAAATTACGTCGGTTAATCTACTGAAATTTGCCGTTAAACCGATAATCGAAAGACACAAATTTTCAATTAACCGATCAGTGAGCCGGCTAGTAATTAACCGGTTAACAGATTAACGGTTAACCGAATGAATACCCTAATAAATACACAATTTTGATAAAGCAAAATTTTCCAATAGGTAATTACGTGATTTTTAAAGAAAATAACTTAATTTCTATGATATTAAAATAAAAATGAATTTGTTTAGAAAATCATTGTGAATAGCGTACGATGTTTTTGCTTCTTCCGAGAGGTTTAAACAAATGACGCCAAATTTTCGTACGATAAGATAAACTTAAATGTGTTTGCCAAAACGAACCTCATAAATCTTTCGCTAAGGATGCCAAAACAACCAAAAATCTAAAACAACAAAAATAAAAACACATACACATATTTAAGCAAAATCATGTATTATTGTTCTGTAATGTAATGCGAAATGATGTGTTTGTTACAACACCAAGAACAACAACAGCGGCAACTACAATACTCTTTCTATGCCGATGACGACAACAAGAGATACGACTCGAGATGATGATGATGTGTGTCTTTTTCTGTGTGTCTGCTTGTCTTTGGGTACTCGTAAAAGATGAGGAGCAAATAAAGCTAACCCAAAAACAAATACGTATCATTCATCCATTCGTTATTTAACTTAAATTCAACTGATTTATTTTCACAGTTTGCTGCAGATTGTTTTTGATGCAGTATAAGAAGACAGCCAAAAATAAAAAATTTAAGATAAATGGCGACTATTGGCTGCTTACTCGATTTCGATTCTTCTTTGAAAAATTATGCAACTCAACAGACACACTGATGATGGTCACAGCAACTCATTGAAAAGCGAAAGAGTTCGAGGTTATAAGCTCCCAAAGCGATACTCATGCTAGACAACAAAGAATTCCTACGCTTTTCCACTCTGCCAGTCTCTACTCGATTTTTCTAATTTCATTTTCTTTATCAGAGACTCGAATAATGACATTCAACATGTATTGTATCATTTGCTTCTTGGTGCGTTAATGCGTTGACTCATTTGAAATTCCAGCAATTTTAATTAAATAGTCAAATAGCTTTGCATCTTAAATAAGTATTGTTTTCCATAAAAGTACAACAAAAATTCAATTTTTAGTTTAAGTTTAAAAATTCCAACATATTATTTTTCAGTTTAAATATGTCTACATGCAACACAACTACAAACAAATGTCATTTTAGCACTCGTACATAATACTTAACATATGGTAACTTGTAAAAATCTAATTTCAGCATGGATGGCATCTTCTTATCAGCTCATTATTTTCCCTCTATCAGACGTTCTTCATACTAAACATTCATACCACAACCATAATCCATTATTTTATTCATAGTGCCTGTCTGCCATCCCGTAAAGTGAAACCACCCCTGGTTACATTCATATCGCCACATCCATATAAAAGTATTCATATTGCAACCATTCCTCTGTCTTTCTTTACAAATGTACGTAAGTATCTGAATATGTAGGAATACTCGTATACATATGTATGTATGTATGTATGTATGTATTTATAAAGGTAAAAAACACATCCATCCATTGTAACATAAGTCAACATTTTTTGGTCATAAATTACTTTCAATCCTCTAATTTGTTGTTCTGTATTTGTGTTTGTACTTTGTTGTTGTTGTAGCTATTTTTCTTTTTATTTTTCATACCTCCAACAAAAGGTAAAATCCTTTATCTCATCCTAAAGCAAATTCCTGCTGCACATTGAATAAGTACGTTAACTTACCCATTCATGTGAACACACACACATGCTCACTTAAATTCATTTAAATGTTCATGGATTTTGAAACAGTTTACTCAAAGCAAACTGGCAGGTCTTATCTCAAACTGAAAACAAAAACTTGCAATCAAACTTTTTCGCAAATTTCAAACGTTTGAAAATGACTTGAGAACAATTTGAGAGACATGAATCTTCCTCTCGAAGGGCAAAATTATTATTTAATTCCAATCTGTCAATGAAAGATGATAACAAAAAATTTTAGAAATAAAATGAATCATCAGCTGAACTTATATTGAAAGTACAACTTTAGATAAAATAAATTTTATTTACAACTACACTCAAAATTTTTTATACTTAAAAATAAGAAATTTTTTTTCGTAATTTGATTTTTGTGCAATAAACGAGAAATGTACATTTTACGAAATATTTGTAGCTTGTGCAGGAAAACAGATTTCATAATTTTACGAATTTCGTTAAGTTACAAAAGTTATTTCGTACGATTTATATATTTTCGAGTTCGTAGTACCATATTTTTCGTTTATTTTATTGAATTTAGAAGAAAATAAAACATTTTTATAAAACTGAAAATTTCGTAAAATAATCAAATTTTGTTTTGTTATCATTTTATTTACAGTACAAAATTATTCTTAAATCCACTGATGATGCTAATGAACTTGCCTCAAATTGCAATAAGAATACTGATATTTATTTTTAATGACATTTTACGAATGCAGTATTTTCCACATAACTGGAAACTTGCCAAGGGCAAATATATTGCCAAAGCTGAGTCATATACGCCTATAAACTTACTATTAACAATCTCAAAGCTTTTCGAAAAGCTGCTCATGAGTCATGACTAAATTGTCTAAAAATTTTAGCTGATAATGCATGCACCCCGGACCATCAATTTGGTTTTAGAATAACATAACATCATTGAACAAACGCATAGATTGGTTCAATTTATAAGAAGAAATTTTTTTAAAAAAAGGTATTGTTCCGCCCTCTTTATTGATGTTTCTCAGGCATTTGATAAAATATGGTACGAATTCCTAGTTTTAAAATATAAGATATATCTGCCATTAAACATACAAAAACTTTTGGTAGGTTATATTATGATGATGCCGATGAGATGGCAAGAATAGAGTCGGCATTAGATGAGGGAATGTCAGACAGGTCGGTGAAATTACCGATAGGTCATTACTATAGGGGACTCAGTAATTGGCTAGAAAAGAGGACCAACGAATTAAGATAGGCGAGTTCACAAGTCACTGCTTGGTCAGAGCAAGAACCAGCATTTGGAAAACTGGCACTCCAGATTTTTGTAGGATTTGTGGGGATGAAGAAGAACCGAATACCATTTAACTTCTAACAACATTCTCAAGTGAATGACATTGATCAAAAGCTTATATGGAAACATCATATTGACTCTAAGCTAACTCAAATGAAACTTAAGTTAACTCAAATACATTGGTTGATTGGCAGAAATTCAACACTCAGTCTAGACTGCAAAATTTTAATACAGAAGTCGCTTTTGAAACCAATATGGTGCTACGGAATTCAGTAATGGGGCACTGCTTCAGCTTCAAATATTGAGAAAATCAAACGAACGCAAAACAAAGTATTACGTTTGATAACATCGGCTCCATGGTACATCAAAAACTCAAATTTACATCGTGATTTAAATATGCCACGAGTGACTGAAGAAATTACAAAATACGCAGGCAAATATTTTATAAAACTCAAGTCTCATCCTAATCCACTCGCTCGTAATATCTTTAACTTTACTGGACACATCCGCTTAGAAAAGAGGGACATTAAGGCTCTAATACGCATTGGTCTGGCCCATTAATTATATCTAGACTTACTTATTGTTAGTTCACTTTTTTTTTTTTGAAGATACAATAAATAAATATAAAGCAAACAAAAATAAGGACTATGATATAAATATAGAAGGCACTTCCATTCTCTAATTTTTTCTTGACATTCACTATCTGTCAGGTATAAGGATTGTGAAGTTTCCGGTAAAATCGTACTACCGTGCTAATTTATTATTTCCACACCCCCCCCCCCCCCCCTTTAATGTTTGTTTGATAATTTCATTCAATAATTATTTCAAAATTATTTTTTATAAATACAGAATGTAAAAGTTAAACAATTAAGTTAAAATATGGGTGTAGAATTTTTTACATTCCCTTCATTTCCTGGTGCTTGTCAACAGTGGCTAAGAGCCTATGAGATCTGTGAAATTGACTTGCCAAAATATCTGATCGGTTATTAAACCAATTTTTTATAAAAGGATATTACAATCAACAAGAAACGAATTATGTAGGTTAAACAAAATGCAATATCAATCAATATTAGTTTAACTTAATGAAAATTACTTGTCAAGTAATCAAAATCATCAATCAATTTAGTTTCTCAACGCCAAATTTAGATGAAAATTGTTATAAGATTTGTTTTAGGCAGAAAGCTTAAAAATGTGAGATAAGTTATTACATAACCACTTTTCAAACTTCACAGCCATGTAGTTATGTATATCAATTTACTTATTCCCAAATTTTTGTTAAAATAATTACACATTTTTGTAAAAAGTTTCTGGAGGAAGACTTAAATTTTTTACTATATGGGAACATTTTTCTTCATTTCTCTCAAAAAACAATTTTCAAAAATCCTTATTTTTCAAAACAAAGAAAGAATGGAAGTACCTTCTATATATTTATGAGTCTGAACACAATGTTTGCGGTATGGTGCGATTTCTCGTTGCGGGAGAGAAAAATTAACATAATAAAACGGAAACGGAAGACGGCGACGGCAATACTTGACATTGTTTTTTACATTTTTATTAATTTATTTGTTCATACATTTTTATAAAATTTTCTACAAAATTTACTCTTTGTGTTAAATATTTTGTAATGGTAGTAAATAAACAAATTCAAGCTATTAAAAAAATTGTTAATTTTGTAGAAGCCACGTAAGACCCGTTAATATATCATGGGATTCGGATGGATTTTTTATTGAAAGCCAGGATGAGGAGCATTTTCATCTAGCAACAAGAGTATTTCTCAATACAAGATGCTCCTTTCTCTACTTAAATCGAAACTGGAAAAACATTCATTTAGAAAACCGCTTAGCCCCGGGTGTCGATTATTACTTACCTTACTGTAAGCAGTAGTGATAATGTATAGAGACAACCATACTTCCTTACTTCTTCGATGATTCTTTCGTTATTATCCATTTTTTTCTCTAGATATATTTTTTAAACTTTTATATCTTATGACAAAAATTTATAAACTTCAAAATCATGTTTTTTGTTTACAATAATGTTGTGAACATAGCCAATTATTCAAAAACTATGGCAACATCAGTAAGGGAAAGAGAGTCAAAAATTGACACAATAAAAAAGTCCGTAATGAAAATAAAATAGATTTAATTTGAAGATTTGCTTGTTTTTATGGTTACGCAATTGTCTATATGCATTTCGTTCCTGCTTTTGGAACTCGGTATTTCAAAAATAAAATAGATGTTAATTTTATGACGTTCCGCTCTGCGTTTTTTTACTTCAAAATCGTATGAAAAACCGCACCGAAATAAATTATCGCTACATTGTGTTCAGACCCTATACCATGATATAAACATTGTTTTTTTGTAAATTTACGAAAAAAATTTATAAAAATACAAAATTTTGTTATTTAGAGAAAAAAAGTATTTCGTAAAATAAACACGGTACGAAGCATTTCGTACCGTAAAAATATTTTTGAAGAATGAACCACATTTTTCGTTTATTTTCTCTATGATTAGACTATAGTCTAATTTTAAGAAACTCTCATCATTGTTGTATTTTTTTGGTAGTTCCTTTGTTGCGAGTTAAAATTTGTTATGAAAAATCGCAAAAAATTTCACGTATTTAAAAATTGCTAAAAACAGCTAAAAATAAAATAAAAGTGGCTAAAAAAATAGCTAATAGCTAAACTGACTTTTCTTCTGGCTAAATGGGTTGAAAAATGGCCAATTTGGCATCACTGATTATATGTCAACTGAACGCAAAGACTGAGAAAGTTGACAAAATGAATACTTTGTTGAAGTTAACATTTGAGAAGCATTATTAGGTTTGTTCTCCATTTCATTAATTAAACTTGAGTTTTTTATTTATATTATTTCAGTGCTTAATATGTCTCACACAAAAACCTAAATCAAAACATACCAAAAAAACCAGCTAATAGCCGTCGAAATACTCAACATACTTTAGAAGTTAAAAGTTGCATAATTTTTGTACTCTGCATTGACGGAGAAGTACTAAATGTAGCACAGCTCATAAGAAACCCTGTATTTCAACTTAGCTGTCAGTTGAAAAAAGTGACGCATATCTAACGTATGATCATTTCATATAAAGCTACACCGCAAAAAACTGGCATGCATTGACTGAGTAAAAACTTTATGATTGGTGGAATGGCAAATGATATCTTTGCAATGTTCACAAATCTAGAAGAAAATGTTAAATTTAACTAAACCGTCTTAAAAGTATTAGCTAACTCAAAGGTGTTAGAAGTATTTCGCGAAACTCGATAAAAATATTTGTTATCTCTGCTTTCCTTCTGATATGCAATAATAGTTCATATTTTAGCATTCTGTTTTTTTAGAGATTGTTGCAAGGCCACAATTTTTTTAAATTAAATTAAACTCTTCAAACAGTTTTTGCCAACATATCTAGTTATGGAATTGTAAATTATAAATTTTTGCAATAGCTTTGTTTTTTATTTTAATCAAGAATAATTTCTTAATCGGGCTTAAGTACAGTACTTTCAATTCTTGTTAAATAAAATATTTTTTTATTAATTAATGTGAGTTTCTAAAGAAGAGAAGAACAATTAAACTAGAGTTTATTACCTGCGGGAAATAGCGATATTTTTCTGTGCAGCCACGCACTTCATCAGCACTCATGTCTATCTACTGGGGTAGATATTGTCATTAACATCAGCTATTTAACGCAGATTTTTACTGAAATGGAATTTAAGAAATGATTATATTGTGTATACAATTATTGATCTACCTTTGGTAAATACATTTGTAAGTATCACTATTCATTTTCTGATTTTCCGTTTTTTCATTTACTATTCAGTTTAGCACGATGTTAAATCACTCTACCTAAGTATGTTTGTCTTTTACGATCACCACATTAATTATTTTACTTATTCGATGTACTTTCGGTACATACATTTAAGTATAATTGTAGTGGATATTATGTTACTTTCCCATAGAGCACAAAATGTTGCTGGAATTTTGCTGGAATATTATTAAGTTGCAGGTGATCGGTAATATTGCAGGAATATTGTCGGAATAGTTTTTGGTAATATTACATTTGCAGCATAGTACCAATATTATTATAATATTACAAAAAAATTATTATATGATATATCTAGCAAAATTGTTTTTGTTAAATTAATATATCGCGATACAGATGCCATAAAGGCATATACCGGCAAAAGTACCGATGCAAAGGCATCGGGCGTACAATAAAAATTCTATTTTTCTCTAAGTCCAAAAAAAATTTTCAACTTGGGGGAAAAATTTTTTGTGTTTCTTTGCGTTTCAGAGGGCAAATTACGACATTCGATATCGTACAAATTTTCATACAATTTTAATTGTGTTTGTATGGAAATTTCGCTCGCTATCAAATGCCGTAATTTGTCCCCAGGTTATCAGAAGTTTTTGTAATATATTTGCAATGTTGCAGTGCAACATTTCCTTAATCTTGCTGGCAAGACAAAAAAGCGGACATAGGAGTATTGTAGGAATATTGCAGGAATATTTCCTGTGACAGTACAACGTTAAGAAACAATATTCCTGCAAAATTCCAGCAATATTTTGTGCTCTATGGGTTGTTTTTGGTTTCTACAATTGGTTTTACTTTTCAGTATATGAGCTGTGATTGCCGAGTAAACATATACATATTTGTCACGTTCCCATGATGATTTCAGGGAGATATTTTAAATTTAAGTTTAAGTTTAAGTTTAACTCTAGTTGTTCTAAGAAATTGATGATCTCCAATAGCAACAGTGAAATGCGCATATGGATCGAGCTAAACGCCTTAATAATCAATTTAAATGTATTTTTTTTAAAAAGGTTTTACTGAATAAGTAAAATAATAATCTGGGATTATTAGTGCGTTAACAAATGTTAAACTTAAATTGTAACAATTCCCATAAAAAACACTAACTAATTTAAATTTAATTGAACTAGAATGACCAGCAAATATTTTGTATTTTAAATACCGGAAACCATATAAATATTTTGCCCAACTCTGGTTGTACATATGTATCAGGAAAGCTTTGATATTGCAAAATGTAAACAAATACGAAACAAAATTCACTATAACTATAGTTTTTTAAAACCCCAAATTCTACATACTTTACAGGAAAATGTACAGCCTGTAATATTTAGCACGTTGACTACAAAACCGAAGGTTCGATACCGTTCTCCGACAGTCTTTAAAATAAATATATCACGCATTTTCCGATGTGCATTAATGTCCTTTGTATCATTTGTTGCAGGAAAAGTTTCAAAGATGCAGGCATAAGGCAGTGGTCACTAAACTACACCGGCTTCAGCATCACATGCAGCAACCTTAATATTCCGCTAAATTATAATTAGTTATAGTATTTTTACATAAGTTAAGCTCTTCTTGCAAATTTTTGATGCCACTCTAACTTGAATTTAGTATAACAGTGATTTGCAAATTGCGGCCCTTAAACTGTACCAATCGTCTTAATTATCATAGATATAAGGTACTAACTATATATATGAGTAAAACGTACAATGCAAATAAAATACCACTTCTTTTCCATTGCAGTATTTCAAACAACGATACCCACACCGAAATAAACTGCAATATGGTGCGATTTAGCTGAATATATGGTTGGTGTATATAAAAATTATGGCTCTCAAGGAAAAAAGTTTGGCTACCGCGCATAAATAGAACGCGAAAAACATCATGAAGGTAGTTTTTAGGAAAAAGTCTTCTAATAAAAATAAATTATAATAAAAATATTTAGTAACTCAGTCAATTTCTGAGGAATATTTTTAAAACATTACGAACATTAGCCTGTTCAATTCATTAAATATAGGAACAAATGCAGTTCGAATAATAATAATTAAATTAAAAAAAATAAACCTGCTAATTAATTTTAATGAATTATGTTTTATAAATAAAGTCATAAACAGTATGGTTCCATTATGAAAAAAACTGCGCAAGAGCGAATCCAAAGTAGAAAAGTGACGAAAAAACCGACAAAATTATGTTTGGTGAAAAAATACACACATTTATCTTAAATTTACTGAAAAAAAATATACTGTTCGAAAGGTCTTAGTCTCTTCTTTCTAAATCCGTTTTTAAATTTAAGATCGGTTGATATTTAAGATAGTTAGAGGTTGATAAATACATACGGGTACGAAAACTTGGTTTTTTACCCGTAACTCAAGATTTTGGTGGTGTTTGGAAAATTTCAAATACAGATTATTGTTATACTCTACAATACCTACCAGAAAAATAGTAACACTTGACAGGTATTTTTTTGTCGCACAGTGTTATCGATCTAATTTTCAACAAAAGTGTTTTAAAGTGTATGTAGTATTAACTACATTTTTATTTACTCGATCCAATATTATTATAGTGATATTAAAAAAATCTATAAAATGTATATATGTATATTATAACAATTGCTTCTACATATGTACATAAAATTGAGTATAAATAAAATCATGCATTTAATTATATTTTTTGCACTAAAATATCAAATTCAACAAGTTGCGAGTGCAGGAACGCACGGCAATACATCATTTTTATTAGCATTCCTATAAGGAACTCTGCATTTTAATAGTGGCGCTAAGTTGTAGTTAATCACATAAAAACATACGAGGGCGGATCAATAAGTCCGTGACTTTTTGAATGAAATACAGTTTTTTTTTTGCAAAACAGAAATTTATTTTTTAGCTCAATACACTTAGTCCAACGTTTCTCCAGTTTTTGCATCCCTTCCAAAAAATAGGATTTGTTTGGTCAATAGTTTCATCGTTGGAGCTAAATCTCATTCCACCGAGCCATTTCTTTAGGTTTGGAAATAGGAAGAAATCACTAGGGGCTAAATCCGGAGAATATGGCGTAGCCCAATTCATAGAGTTTTACCATTGAGACTGCACACGTGTGCTCTCGTGCATTATCTTGATAAAAAGAACTTTTTTCTTGGCCGTATGGGGTCGTTTTCTTTTTAAATCCTCATTAAATCGGTCTAATAAGTTGGCATAATATTCGTCGTTTATTGTTTTTCCCTTTTGAAGGCAATCGATGTGAATTATCCCGCGTGCATTTCAAAAAACTGTTGCGATCACCTTACTTGGTCTTCTTCGAAGCAGGTTCACCCATTGTTTAGACTGCTACTTTTATTCCGGAGTACAGTAATGGATCCATGTTTCATCTACAGTTACAAAACGCCACAAAAACTCATTCGGAATGCGGTTAAACAACTCCAACAATCCTTTGAAGTTGTCACACGCTTAAGTTTATGGTGTAGTGAGGTAGGTTTGTAAAAGAGACTAAGCAAATTGAATTGCTGATATTTTCTATATTATATTATATATTTCTATTCTATTTTCTGATAATTCTAGTTAGCATAAATTTGTAGTCAATAATTTCCCACGAATTATGCTGATGCTTACAGTTAGTTACAAAGAAAATACAATAAAATATTGGTTTGTTTGTTTTTGCTTCTGCACTGACAAAGTAAAGTATATTAAATTTCAATACAGTGAAGTGCAAAAGTGGGCATATACTACAATGGTCAACTGAGAGCAAACGCGGCACTCATCTTGCAGACAACTTTCTTAAACCCAGCTGATCATTTAAGATCGCACTTTTACTCTTCGATCGGCCAACACCATATCGTGGATTTTTTCGACATTTTCGGGTGTACTGACCTCAATTGGCAGTTCAGAAAGTTTTTACCATTGAAATCGATGATGCAGAGTCCCCATAGTATTTATCGAGCTTTTCCTTGGTTTGATTGACGTTTTTTTTTTCGCAAAAAATAATGTTTAATGAGCAATCGAAATTCACTTTTTTTCATTTTTAGGAAAATACACGAGGTTGTATGTTTTGAACGAGGTTGTATGTTTTGAACAGCTCAAATTTGACAGTAGACTATTAACGGGTGGTACTTGTTGCATTTCATATAACTACGAGAGAAGTTCGAAAAGTCACGGACTTATTGATCCGCCCTCTTACTTGCATATGTATGTATATTCACAATATAAATGTGTTGTTGAATGTGTAAATTGTATGACAAAATATTTTTATATACATACATATTTATGAACTGACGAATAATTACAATGTGCTCGAATTCGAAACTTTTCTTTTGTAACAAGCCAGGGACCAAATGGGTAAACCTAATTCAAGTACGCTGAATCTAATGGTGCTAACAATTTTTTTAGGTTAGCTCTTTTTTAAAAAATAATTGATATTGAACTTTTTGAAAAAATATTAAAAAATTTTTCGATTTTTTTGAAAAAAATTTTTGGCGCATTTTTTTAATTGGGGCAATTTTAAAATTATTTTTTTTTCAAAAATTTCTTTAGGACGTATTTTCATCCATAATATGTTCTTCTAATTGATATAAAAATGAATTAATTGTAGAAAACTGGGAAAAATTGCTATTTTTAGGTGCTTTTAACAAAGTTTTCAATCTTAATTGTTTTTTAAACAAGAGCTAAAAAGATGGTTAGCACCATTGGATTCAGTGTACACGAGTTAGGTTTATCCACCATTTACTCAAACACTCATACAAAATACACATGCTATGATTGTTGGAACAAATACCAAAGCCAATACTACCTTTCCATAGAGACTAGAGGCGGGGATTCACCCCCAACTGTTCTAGTTGTTGTTTTCTGTTTCGCAGAGCACATATTGTGAAAATTTGTTCTCCATAAATTTTTATAAACAAACGCAAAACAACTGTTGAGAAAAAAAAACAACAATGGAAAAACCGTAGCAAGAAAAAAGAAAAATGTGCAATCAAATAGAATTCACACAATACAAGTGTGTTTAATTTAAAATTGGATCCAAACATGATGTTGGGAAATGCTTAAAGAAATACTTATATTAAATACATCCATGATTTTTTTGTTTTGAGTAAACAAGAAAACGAATAAAAATGTAGCAAAAATACTATTATTTAGTTGCACAAAATCGATACCTCTTATCTGATGTATTATCTACTCAGAACATAAAGGAGTAATTCATCACTACGTATCAACATTAATTATCATTGCAACTTTCTGCTCGCTCCCTCAGCCGCTGGATATTTCATCAAGTTTCCAGTTAAAAGTGAAAGATTCCCAACGCTAATCTGGTAATGAAAGAAAATCTAACCCAGTAATTTCATATTTCTTACCACATTTATTAACACGCATAGCATTAAATGAGTGTTCTGTTTCCGCGCGAAAATATTGTTTTGCAATACATTTGTTCGTTAAGATATTTAGTTTTTGCAATTACATATAAGGGTTAAAGGAAAAACATGCATTTGCATGATACCGCTGGGACTAGTCATTATCATTTTATCCTAGGAATCATCTCATAGAATAAGGGAATCCATGCTTTTTGCAACACAATTAAATATGTAAACATTGTGATGACAACCGCGAAATACCGATCCGAAAATATGGAAATACTGCAATTTTTCGGGATTAAAAAATCAACACACTTAATGTTTATTTCTTTGATGAATCTTCCTTTACATTATCAATTCTAAACGATATATTAAAGTCGCAAAATAGTTTTATAAACAATATCGTTTACATAAAATTGTTTGACAATTTCAAACTCTATATGAAAAAATGCATCTTGCTGCATACCATCAGACTGAAGTTAGTTGCTGTTTTGTGCAATATGGGCAGCATTCCACCACAATGTATACATACATAAATTTCTTTAATAAGATATAACCCATTTATGACATTTTTTATGATTTGTACATAAGAACAGAAAATAAATTCATTTATCACCATTAATACATATTGATGTATAATCTGTTTATGACCCACAAGTAAATTTGAATTGAAATGCTAATTAAAATGTTCAGTAAAAAAAATTGTTTCTTTGTTTTTACAATTAACCCCAAAATCCCAAAAAAAACCGGAATGCAGGGATATAAAGTGTCTGAGTTCCAGGAGTCAGATAATCCGTCCTGCTTGTCTTCCCCAGTAAGAACGCACATATACACACATGCATACATATATACGTACAATATGCTGATATATAATTATTTTATATCCCATAAATTCGCTCACACTTAAACACTGTGCAGTAGCGCATGTTTGTAAGTTTTTAAAAATATACAATACACACAGTCTAAAAACAGAAATAACGAAAAATAAAATGTATAAAAATAAGAAGTGAAAAACTATGTTCGGCGAGAGATAAAGCAATAAATTCTGTCAGAAATTTAATTTGATAATAAATCTTTGCTTCTAGCGCTACAGAATTTATTTGACTCACTCTCACACACATATTGTTACATTTTATACGAGTGTATGTATGTACATGTGGCATCCCAGCAAACAAGCGGCTTTTTGTAAAAATTCAAATTCACTTCTGTGTGCACTGCACAATTTATGTTTCATCCTCAGCTTATAAACTCATTCGAATCATGAAGGCAGCCAGCCCTCAGCTTATTATTCTTTCCAAAAGAAAAAACTTTCGCCCCTTCAATATAGTATGGAAATGGATTTTCTTAGCAACATTTTCTTATTGATGAAAATTTATTCAGAATACTTTGCAATCCATTTGTCAGTATCTGAAATGTATCTTCCAATATGCTCAGTCTGTTATAAGTAGGGATAGGATTTACATGCATTGAAAATCGCGCTTTATGTACATAAAATATACATTAAAAATTAATAATATGTATTGAAAAGTAATAAAATATGCATTTATTAACTTTATTTTCAACGTTTAATAGTATTAAAAACTTTGCTTTTCCGCTTTCTTAACAAAGATTTTGTCATTAAACACTTAAAAAATGTTGGAAGCTCAGCTTCAGTGCTTTCTTAACAAAAATTTTGTCAAATCATATGGAATTCAAAATAAAGTTAAGCCGAACTTTTATTTTTTTTTCTCAACGGTAAATCTTTGACAATTTTTTCTGAACAAAAAATTTTATATACAGCCCAATCATAAACAAAAATTTCTCACGAGTTTTCGCACTTTTCCCTTTTCTCCTATCATGAATTTGTTTTCCAAATGAGTGATTAAAAAAACTCCCCGGGGAAAACGTGCATAGGTATTATGAAGGCAATTGAACTTGCCTTTTTCACTAAAAATCTTTCTTTTGCAAAACAGAAGGGAGTTTACATAAAAACATGGTTAATACTCCATTAAAACCAAATTTATATACATAACCATATATTTTAAAGTTTTTTTATTTGGAAAAACCCAAATAATGCCCAAATAAATTATTTATAAGCTATTTTTACATATTTTTTCAAGTTGGTGAATTTTAATAATTTTTTTAATCTCTCACTCAAAAAAATGGGGAGAAACAAAATGTCAGCAAACAAGCAAAATAACTGGCTTCGTAATACGGTGATGCTACGTATTACTCTTTTCTGTTCCCAAGGAATTTATGATTGAAGGAATATTTCCTCGCGAAAATTGTTCTCCGTGAGAATTAAATTCCGTGGGAATATTCATGATTGGGCTGATAATAAAAATGAACTTCCACATCAGCAAAAGTTTATGATGTATATTTAATTTCTGCTAGTTTGTTTGTGGAATATTTAGTTTCTAAATTTTCATTGTCAGAACTATAAAATATTGATGCAATTTCTTGCATGTTTAAGTCCATAATACGAGGGCGGACCAATAAGTCTGTGACTTTTCGAACTTCCCTCGTAGTTACAGCTGCGCTTAACAGCTGTTCGAAACATACAACCTCGTGTATTTTTCTAAAAATGGAAAAAATTGAATTTCGAGTGCTCATTAAACATAATTTTTTGCGAAAAAAAACCCGTCAATCAAACCAAACTATGGTGATTCTACACCATCTTCTTCAAGAGTAAAAATGTGGCTTACTGACTTTCGTTATGGTCGCACAAGTACAAATGACGCTGAACGTTCTGGATGGCCAATTGAGGTCAGCAAACCCGAAAATGTCGAAAAAATCCACGATATTGTGTTGGCCGATCGAAGAGTAAAAGTGCGTGAGATTGTTGATGCCATAGGCATTTCATACGGCAGTGTGGTTTCGATTGTAAGTGATCAGCTCAAAAGATTGCTTTGAGTTGTTTAACCGCAATCCGAATGAGTTTTTACGGCGTTTTATAACTGTGGATCAAATATGGATCCATTACTGTACTCCGGAGACCACGCAAGCCGGTTCTCCTTGTGAACCTGCTCCGAAGAAGACCAAAGTAAGTTTGTCGGCCAATAAAGTAATGGCAACAGTTTTTTGGGATGTGCGCGGGATAATCTACATGGATTACCTTTAAAAGGGAAAACAATAAACGGCAAATATTATGACAACTTATTAGACTGATTTAATGAGGATTTAAAAAGAAAACGACCCCATATGGCCAAGAAAAAAGTTCTTTTTCATCAAGATAATGCACGGGTGCACACCTGTGCAGTCTCAATGGCAAAATTATCAATTGGGCTACGAATTGGTGCCTCATCCGCCATATTCTCCGGATTTAGCCCCTAGTGACTACTTCCTATTCCCAAAACTTAAAGAAATGGCTCGGTGGAAAGAGATTTTGCTCCAAATGAATGTCTGTTTTGAGGACCTCGAAAAATCACATTCTTTGGAATACAAAAACTGGAGAAACGTTGGACTAAGTGGATTGAGTTAAAAAATAAAATGAAAAATAATTTTTTTTTTTTGCAAAAAAAAAACTGTGTTTCATTCAAAAAGTAAAGGACTTATTGATCCGCCCTTTTGAAATTGTTTTCGTGCCCCCCTTTTTGGTTCTTGCAAAGTCGTAAGAACTGCAGCATTAAAGTACTTTGCAACTAATCAAAAAACACCAAAAATTTAATTTATAGCATGATAACAGTAAGAAACTTTTTAAAAACATACATTTACAATGAAATAGGTCAAAATATGTACTTATTTGAAAGTATGCAAAAATATGCATTAACAAATCGATGCCATTTTGTCGCACATTTTTTGATTAGCACAGACATTTTATTTATATTGAACTACGACCAGCGAGAGAAAACATGCATTTACATGAACATATGTAAATAAGATATTGTAGATTTAAAATTGGGAAATTAGCACTAAATAGTACGACAAACGGCAAAATTCTTATTTAAAGTCTGTCTGAAAATAAGTGATAACAATGATACGACAACTTTGATATTTCAAAAGGTTTGCTGGGATAAATGTATATTTTGTTTGCTGTTGATTTTTTTATTCAAATATTTTTTATTATAGTCTTAGTACATATTTTCCCCTTATATTATTCGCAACGATCGTATGTGTATATAAAAAAATTCAACACCCCCCCATGGACAAGCAAAAAGTACAAGTGCCAGTTGGTTGAATGAATTGGAATGATGGAAGGCATGAATGGTTGATATCAAAAAAATCTCTTAATAAATGTGCGTATATGTAAATTGAGTACAAATTTTTATTGAAAAATATACAGAAATCTATGAGTATGTACTGTTTAAAACTAAACAATGTTTTTACCTAATGTTTAATATATCCTTTAATATATTTATAAATATGTATGCCAATAGGAGACGCTTGAAGATTAAAAATGTTCTCATTCTTATATTTTTTTTTATATTATGAAATTTTTTTATTATTTCGGCTATAATACGAAATAAAATATAAAGAACAAATACGTAGAGATTAAATACATACATACATTTATGTACATACATATAAGTTCCCATTCATTCTCATTTTAAGGTTACGGTAACCATTCATCTTCCTTTGGCATTGTTAAGGCTCAGATGTGTCAGTGTAAGTGTGTACACTTTCCCTTATAACTGTAGTTATGCTTATGCAACCACGCGTAAAGTCACCTTAATGTCTTTCCCTGTTTTCGGCATAATAAATGGCCATCTTTCACATTTGGGCCAAATTAAAAACAAAAATACTTTCACTGGCACATGGTGTTTCTTGCTTATCACTACGTTGGTATTGTTGTTGTTGTTACATTATTTTTTGTTAAAAAGGCAAAAGTCCTTTAGGCAAAAAGGACGTGTAATACAAAAAAAAAAGAAAGAAAATTTGAGAATCATTCATCTCTTATCAATGACACATTTTTTATTTCTCTACTATGTGAGTGTGAATATTTTAGAATAATGTATCTTCATGAGGATACATACATACATACATAAGTATGTAAGTGTGTACATATGTGCGCAGCGGGAAAAAGAAGGAATAAATATGCTTTCTCGATATTTTGGATTTACAAGGCCTGCTCGCTCCATTCCCTACTCATATCTTTTTACATGCGTTGTCATTACTGGGTAGGCCTTCCACTCTCGTTTCTTTCACCAGCGATTTTTTAAGGCTTTCAAATTAATGGACTTAACTTTTGCTTCGATGAAGAAACACAACAAAAAATAATACTCCTTCTCTTCTCCCTTCTAATAGAAGGGAATGTGGAATGTGTACCTCATCTTTTATGCAAAAAAGTCGGGTAGTTTTAAAAGATATTCTTTAGAAGTTAGATTGGAATAGTAATTGAATGAAAAAAATCCAAAGCAGGCCTAGAGTAAGATTTATTTTTCCCGCTGGGTATGTTCATACTTTGATTGCATGTGTGTGTGCATATGCGAAAATTTTTGTGTGGCCTCAATATTACTTTGTAGTTCTAAAATCATCTTTAGTTTCCATGAATGAGAATTATATGCTTCCTTCAAATGTTAATTAGAGTTTTTATGGGAAATATTAAACTTAACTTTAATCAATTTTAATGTATTTTTAATAAGAAATATTTTACTGAAAACGTTAAATACTAATTAGGGAAAATTAGTGCTTTTTTAGAAACTAAATGAAGTAGGTTAACACTGATGAGCTATATGTTTCGACGATTTATAAAAAACGAACATCAAGTACGATTTTTTATATATGTATGTACATTAGGGGTATAACGAATTCCCATTTTTTGCCAATATCAAAATGGGCCTAGCATAGTCGAATAGTCCATTGAAAACTATTAAAAAAAATGATTTTAATTTTTCGCGGTTTTCAAAAAAGGTCACCCACAAAATGCGGTAAAGTTGGAAAATTATTATTTTTTATTTTTATTTGTACTTATACATTTAGCCAAAAACTCACAGTTTTTTTATAAAATTATTAGGGATGGAGAGAAATTCTTGCTTGCTATCCTGGCATTTATCCTTATTTCGAAATATCGAGACCAACTTAAACCAATGTGTGAGTTCATATGTGGAGCATGGTATGAGATATGGTTTTCCGATCACTGTTTTAACAAAGAATACTTCACAGCTTTGGAACAATCTTTAGCAGGATTTAAGAACGCGCATGAATGTTTCAAAAGACACTGGGTTAAAGAAGATTCAGTAATTCAAAGCAACAGCGAAGCAACCAATGAGCAGAACGTGCTATTAAAGTGGTACAGGATATTTATCCATTATGCAAAACAACACGCACATTAAATTTGAAATTCATGTCTTTTAATAATTAAGAAACTTTTTTTCATTTATTAATAAAATATTTAAAAAAATTTTTATTAAATTTTCTTCTTTAGGGACTTTAGGAAACCGCTTTTGTGGGTGAGGTTTTTATTTTCAAACGAACAAAACAAATTGTTTTCGTAAATAACACAATATTCGCTATCGCGTAGTGCTAGGGCCAAAATTTGGTTATACCCCTAATGTACATACATACATATAATTGCAATGTAGACTTTTTAGTTGTTGCGTCTGGTCAACGTTTTTTAGTACAAGATTCGAACAATGTTTAATTCATATATATGAGAGATTAGATTGTCCCGTAATTTTCTTCAACAAACCTATACTTTCAGTATTAATTACAATTGGTGAATTTTTATTTACAGTTTGTTTTAAAACTAAGTTTTGCTCTTATTGAAAACAAAAACTCTGAGATTCTTCTAATGTAAAAACATTAACACCCAGCTAATGAAACACTCCCGACCTAGTTTTGACTGTGGATTGCATTTATCCAGATAGGTTTAAACCGATATATTTACTAACTGGCTTCATCATTTGTTCATGCTATTTAGGAGTCTATCATATTTTAATGTTAAGTACAGATGTTTGAGAATGATACATATCTTATGTATACTATTATTACCTAGAACTGAAGTTATTAAAAATTTATTATTACATATTCTTTAAATTTATTTAATGAACTGTTATAGTCCATAATATCCGCCAAGTTTTTGTGTTATGGTTTTTGGGGTTCTTTAAATACTTGGTACATAAAAATCTTCTAGATAAACATATAGGGCCTAATTTTGTAAAACGCAAAGTTTAGCGTTCAAAACTTTTGTGTGGGAAAATTGTAAATTACAAAAACAAAATACATATAAATTAGTTCAATGCAAGCCCATAATTTTTGTGTGAAAGTATTTTTATTAAAATAAACCTATTTTAGTTCCTACCCATATTGCAGCGACAATATGAAAAAACAAAATGGTAGTCACCATCACCCGAAGTTACTCTATAAAGATTTCTTATACCTATCGTTCTCTTTCTTATTATATTAAATCTGACTCAATTCAACACTGGTTTTTTTTAAAAAAGCAACACAAACTATAGCATGGATAGAAAAATTGATACGATCGTAACTAATGTTTAAAAACGCGTTGCTATTTGATATTCTCATAACAATTTTTGTTTTATACATATATACATACCAAATGAATTAACTTATTTCATAACACCATAAAAATTAGGAAGAACTTAGTAAAGTGTTGTCAACGTACTATCATCGATTTCAAACATAATTTTGCTGAGAGCATAATAATAAACAACATACGATATAAAAATACTTTGTAACACTTATTAATGTTTATATTTAACTGAAATACAAAAAAAACTTTTGAGACAAATTTTTTGCAAATATCAAATATGTTTAATTAATAAAGAAAAAAAATACATGCTCCAATATACAAAAGAACGGAAATTTTCAAGCCCTGGAACCGTCTGTTTCTCAATTCCAATATATTGCTTTCAGATACATAAAATAAAATTAATTAATAATTAAAAAAACAATATTCGAATTAGGTAATTTTATTGCCAAAAAAGCTTAAATGTTTTAACATTGGACCGCCCTTTTGATTTTTCTGATTTTCTATACTAACATAAGTACAGACGAACGTTACTTATTCGACTTCCCTATTCATTAGAACCCAGAATATATATTCTTTATGAAAGTACATTTGAATATTGTGGAAATTAAGCACGGAATGACAAACCTATATACTCGTATACCCTTACCATTTTTGTTGAAGTGTATAATAATTTGGAATAAATATTGCATAAAAAATGTTTAAACAAAATGTGAATAAAAATCATGAAACCTTAATTTTTTTAGTTCCATGCTATTTTCAATTTAAACTTAAATTAATTAGACCAAACTAGTTATTTTTATAACATTTAGATTATGATTAGCCCATAACAAGAAAAAAATTCAAGATATATTTTTTTTAGATTTGAGATTTCATTAACAAGACAACATACTTCAGAATATTTTTTTTAATAAAACATATCTGATTCATCTATAGTATTCGCTGTGGTGATAGTGAATATCGATTTTTTTAATATTGTCTAATCTAGCAAGTTTGCATATTATCAGCTCTGTGTCAAATCGCCCTTTGTATCCGATTACAAAATTTAAATATGAGTAACTCCTTTAAAAAATTTCAAGAACTTTACTTGATTCATGTACAATCCCCAAAACATCGATTTCGATTAGCTTAGTAACCAAATATCTGTATAGTGTATTTAAATGAGAACCCTATAATTTATATGTAGCAGTCTGCATGTAAATAAACTACCTACCAACATCACACGCAAACAAAACTACCATAATTCTTAATATTCGTTGGAAAATGAACAGGAATTTCCCCAATAAAAGTTCAATGTCGTAAATTAACTCCAAACTTCTGCTAAAGGATGAAACAAGGAGTCAGCAAATCTAAAAAAGGGATACGATAATAGAATAAATGCATACGAAACAAGATGAAAGTTAAACACACGAAGTATTGTGGTAAGTTTGAGATAAAAAGTTTTATTTTTTTAGCTCTGCATGTACAATAGTACGTGTGCGAGTACTGCTGTACTTGTATTAGAGAAAAGAATAAGCGAGCATGTGCTAGGAAAATATTTAAAAAGGAAGTTGGACGATCTGTTAATTCATACATTTCCGTTTGGTATTTTTCAAATATATTTCCTATTTATTTTCCGGTATTAACTTATGTACATGCATATGTACATATATGCTTAAACACACATGCACACAAAAATGAATGGTAGCTAGAGATTTAGTTAACAACATTTAATAGAATGCAATGAAAAGAAAAAGAAATTATCTTTGTTTGGAATAAACTTCGTTTGGCTTAATTGTAATAAATTGCCAACTTATTATGCTGCACATACTTATTTATGTATGTATATAGCTTACAAACACACTTTCATCAATTGCATTTAAATTTGCATATAAAGTAATAAGTAAATACATTAATCTCACATGTTGCACCGTGCACCAGTATGCTGCATGTACAGTGGTTTAAAATACGCGAAATATTTAATTTTTTTTCTAATTGCTACGTACACTCTATAAGTGGTTCATTTCACGAAAATATTCATTATCTTTAAGCTTTGAAATGTTCCGTAGATAATGGAAATGATATTTGTTTAATTTTTTCTGCAAATAACAAAATTTTGTATGTTAAAAAAGAAAATTTTTTCTTCCTTTAAAAACAAATAAGAAAAGCTCAAAATCTTTTTTTTTTATATAAAGCACAATATGTCTTAAACTAGATTGGCCAGAAAAGTAATGAAGCCATTTTCTTTTATCAGTGGACAAAAGTACATAAGGATTTGTTATTTAAAAAATTTTAAATTTTCTCTTGGTTTGTGTGCTCAATTTCTTAAAAGTGATTTAAAAAGTAAAATTTAATTTTCAGCTTATTTTAAATGGAACTGAAATGTTCTGCTATCCAATTTCACTACAAAAAAGTTATTTGAAAATAAATAAAATTTTTGTGTAAATTCTTTTTTTAAGATTTTATTTGAGTTTTGAAGTGGTAAGCACAAAAACCCGGAAAAATAAGAAACGTTGTTAAGACATATGGAGAAAAATCCGGGATTAGCTAAAGAGTCCTGCATGTTCTTCAATGTGTTAAGAAATTTTTAGTGAGGTTGCAGTTTTTGCGAGTGTTAAACAATATTACAGTTTGCTATTGTGCCGATGTTAGCAAGCTTTTGCGAACTTTCGCCAGTTTGCCGATTTTTACCGAAATTTTGAATTCCTTATTGTAGAATTAGTCGATTCGTATCGTGAGTTGACAGATCAACTGACAAAATCTGTAACACAAAAAAAATCATGTTGCTGTTTAGTTACAGCCTTATTCTGGTAATTTGGTAATAATAAATTTGTAACCGACTTTTTATTACCTTATTGTAACTTTTATTTGTTCCGGTATTCAGGCAAAAATGTAATAATAAAATAATTCAGCGTATATTTTGTAATCAAATTTAATATAAAAATAGATTGCTGAATGCAAAAAAAAATGCAAAGCTGGTGATGCAGATCACTTTTACATTAAAAATAGCGAAAATTTGCGAAAAATTGCAGAAGTAAAAACAAACCCTAAAATTGTTTTAAAATAGTTAACACTTTTCGAAATGCAAAAGGGTCGGAAAAAATTGCGGAAATCACAAAAATTCACAAAAACTTGTTAACATTGAAAAGATGGACAAGTCTGATAGTAATAAAAAGTCCTCGAAATTGCAGAAAATAATTGACTAAAAATCGCGAAAATATTCATCATTTGCTAAAAACTGCAAAATTTAAAATGAGACAAAAAATTGAATTGAATCGAATATTTTTCCATAATAAATTTACCACTGCCAAATATGAACTGTCAAGACTAATTTTTACCAAAATGACGGCAAAACAAACGCATGTGTATTCCATTTTTAATACATTACATGGTGTTCCTTTATTATATCTGTGGCAAAAAGGAAAAAGTGCTTAAGTCGAGATAAGCTGATTTTGAGTTAATGGTACCTCCGTAATCTACATATTTGAAAGTACCCCTGGTCAAAATTTCAATAAATTTGTGTGATTTTTCAGTAAGTTATAGCACTATGACTTGCGACTTGATCTTTTTAGACTTCTAATTTCATTTGGAATAATAGCTTAATTTAGGTTATACTTTGATATATTTCAACTTAAATGTACATATTACTTGCAGTGTGTATAACAATGTTCGCTTAAAAAAATAACGGTTAACAGAGAATTTCTTAATTTAACAGTAAAATAATTAAATTTCTGAAAATCGACTTGAAAGCTTAAAAGTGCTCTCCTGCAAAACAGTAAAATATGACTTAAGCACTTTTTCCTTATTGCCACAGATTTAATAAAGGAACACCATGTAATGTATTAAAAGTGTAATACACATGCGTTTAGTGATCAAAGGATGTCCGCCGGGAAGGTATACTACTTTGTTTTGCCGTCATTTTGGTAAAAATTAGTCTTGACAGTTCATATTTGGCAGTGGCAGATTTATTATAGAAAAATATTCGATAAGCCAACGTGTTTTAATCGTTAAACTACACTGAAGTTACTACTAGACCTTTTCCCACAACAAGTTATTTCAAGAAATAGTGATGTTGATTGGCCTCCACGGTCGCCTGATTTGACTGCACCAGACTTCTTTTTGTGGAGATATCTGAAAACCAAGCAAACCAGAAACGCTTGAGCAACTCAAAGAAAATATTCGTTATGAAATTAATAAAATACCGCGTGAAATGTATGAGAATGAATTGAAAAATGTGCTCGCATTTGAGAGGCTAACAAAGGTGGACATTTATCAGATATTGTATTCCATACATAACTGCCGACATTAAATAAAACATTTATCAATATAAGATACATTCTCTTTCATTTAACCAAAAATTATAAACAAACAAAGTTGTATACATTCCCGCCGGACACCCTGTATATTGATTTTTTATTTAACAATTTCTTATTTTTACTTATTCTAAAATACATAAAAACATTCATACATTCATACATTTTTAATTACATTGTATTATACGAGGTGTGCTCAAAAAGTATAGCGAATTTTGAATTTTCGCGTTATGTTGGTACTCATATCTCTCAATTATGCCGACAATTTCGGTCATTTTGAATGTTCAGTTAATTGTTGACAGCTGCTTTGCTTGCATGTGTTTTGTCTGGTCTTCGATTTTTACCTATTAAAAAAAATGGAACAAAGAACCTGTATAAAATGTTATGTGAAAAACGAAATTAAGTGCTCGGATGCATTCCGAATGTTGACTGTGGCATACCTTGGACCGAAGCAACGTTTATCGGTGGTACAAAATGTTCTGAGAAGGCCGAGAAGATATGAATTACGAAGAGCGTGCCGGACGCCCGAGCACTTCATCAACTGACGAAAAAATTTGATGAAGTGAAGAAAATGGTTTTGGCCAATCGTCGAAGCACCATTCGAAAAGTTGCTCAGGACCTAGACATATCGATTGGCTCGTGCCATGAATTGGGCATGAGACGGGTCGCCGCGAAATTCCTACCAAAATTGCTCAATTTCGACCAAAAACAGCATCGCATGAACATTGCTAATGAGCTGTTGGACTCTGTTTGCGACGACCCCAATTTGCTTAAGAGGGTCATAACTCGTGACGAATAGTGGATTTATGGTTACGATGTGGAAACCAAAGCTCAATCATCTCAATGGAAGCTGCAGCACGAACCAAGGTAAAAATTGAAGACGAGCCAAAACACGTGCAAGCAAATCAGCTGTCAACAATTAACTGAACATTCAAAATGGCCGAAATTGTCGGCATAAGTGAGAGACATGAGTACCAACATAACGCCACAAAAAAATAAAAATTCGAATATACGTAACCCGCGAAAATTCAAAATTCGCGATACTTTTTGAACACACATCGTATATTGTATCTGGCTGTGTGTGTGTGTTTGTATATTAGAAGTTCAGTGCCATTTCGCTTTAATCACACATAGTAACAATTTATTTATTCAAGTCAGCATAATTGAAACTTAACTTTCCGTTAACTTCTACAGGAAAAATTAAATATCAAAAAAAAACAAAAAAATAAGAAATATCCTGAAGAAGTTAACCGAAGGTTAACGAAATATCGAACTAATAAAATTATAATATAAACAGACCTACAGCTCAAAAAAATAGTTTAATTGGAACTATTTAGCAATAGCAAGGGTTGACCTTAAGTTATAAGGATATTATATTACCGAAATTCCAGCGTTTATGACTCGGTTGGGTTAGGTTAGGTTAGGAAGGGTGGTGCTATACCGCACCTCCACTCGGAGACCCAATTGGGTCCTTGAGCCACCGAATTCCCATGATGAAGCCCCTGATGTCCTCTAGTTTATACTTCCCGATATCAGTAATGCTTTCATAAAAACGTCTGCTCAGCCATCTAAGACTATGAAGTTGCAGCTTCGGGCAGTGACAGATAACATGTTCAATGGTTTCTGGTTCTTCTTCATCTCCGCACATCCTACAAAAATCTGGAAGGCCAGTTTCCCAAATGCTGGTTCTTGCTCTGTCCGAGCAGTGACCTGTCAACGCGCCTATTACAATTCGCATCGATTTCCTATTTATGTTTGGATCTTCCTGAGTCAAGTTTTGGCCACAAGCCCTTGAGACTCTACAATCCTCCCTACCACGCCATGAACTGTTGGTCCTGCTTTCTACTCAGTAGTTGAATTCCCTATAGTAATGACCTATCGGCAATTTTACCGACCTGTCTGTCATTCCTTCATCTAATGCCGACATTATTTTTGCCAGCTCATCAGCAATTTCATTTCCCTCAAGACTGCTGTGGCCAGGAACCCTACATAGTCTGACACTATATTTATTCATAAGCAAGTTAAGGGCTCTCCTACAGTCACTAACAACTTTCGATATGACAATGTGTCCCTTCAAAGCTTTTAGCGCTGCCTCGCTGTCGACGTAGAAGGTTACCTTCTCACCTGCATCTACAATCCTGGCCACCAGCTCCGTGGCCCTGAGAATCTCCAAGATCTCAGCCTGGAAAAGAATAGACAATGGACTGGTAGAACCATTAGAGTTTTATCGATTTTTAATAAAAAACTATGGCAAAATATTTTGCAATTTCGGCTTTCTTTATTAATTTTTTATAACGGAAATAACATTTAAATTTTTTTCTAGCTGTGGCGAATTTTCATAATGTTTTTCGCTTTCTCCCGATTTAATGACTTACCTTACAGTTTTAGCGAGTTTAATCAGTTTTACTTTAAGGCTTGTTTCCAATATTGTGAATTTTCAACATTTTCGGGTTGAGTGTGATTTATGCGACTTTTAATCAAGTTCAAGACTTGATATAGATTTTCGAATTTATTTTTATTGCAAGTACATAATCATAATATTTTTGCATAGTTTGGTATCCATGGGCCACAAAGATATTCATAGCAAAGCAGAGATTTTGAGTAGAACTGTTAGGTTGTCAAATTTGATTGTGTTTCACAAGATGAATTTACGCAACGAACTCAAGGCAAATTCGTCGAACTATGCGAATTTTGTCGTTCGTTCCAATTGTGCATATTAATGTAGTTTTTTTCATGTTATTTTAAATATTTATTTGAAATAAACTGGGGATGAAATCGTCGTGAAAAAAAATTTTTACTTTTCTAGAAAACAATGATATCATCTTTGCGGAATTACAAACGTTTTCAGTTTCTTATTGTAGTTGAATGTAGAACATGGGCGATAACAAAAAAAGTTTTTAATAATGGAACTAAAAATACACGATTTTTAACATCCTTGCAATAAAAGTAAGATATCCTGATATAGATGCGACTGTACTGAAATGAAAGAACAAAGGGATCGACTATTTTTATTTACACAACAAAACCACTGTCCGCTGTGTTATACAATATTAATTTATAATATTTTTTTTTAATTTTGTGAATATTACGAAAATTTGTAGCGATGCAATATTATAAAAACTTCAGAGTTTTTTATTTAATTTAAAAAAAAAAATAAATGAATTATTGTTTTGCACAATATTTGCACTGCTTCACTTCACTTCAGCTTTTTCTTTGGCGGTTACGGCACAATATGTATCTATTACTCGTATATTCATATGTGTGCATGTTTATATTTTCTGTGTGGGTGTCAAATCGTTTAAGAGTTGACACGACCCCTTTCGATTTGGATGAAATTTGGTCAGAGGGTCTGTTTCATCCTATAACATACATATACCAACGCAAAAAAATTATAATTTTTTTCAAAAGTTATGTCATATTTAAAAATTTGATAATTTCGCAGAATTGGCCGAAAGTCTTCAGTTTATTTTTTTATCTCAAAAACCATTTCATATAGAAAGATGTTTCTTATGGCATTTGAAAGAGAATACGTAAACAAAGTTAAACAAAAAAACTAGACACTAGAGTTACAAAATTACTGTACCTAAAACACTTTCAATCAATATTGCTTTAATTGTCAAACATATTTACCTTCCAAAAGCCAAATTACTTCATTAAGAATGCATTTCATAATAGTTAAAACATTAATCATGGAAAGTAATAAGTGTTCCATTTGCATGCTAAATAATGAAGAGTGCTATGAGAGAAATTGTGTTAATTATAAAGATCTTCCTAAACGGGAACTCATTGCTATAAATGTCAGAAGTGGTGATGTAGAAGGAGACTTTATGAGTGTGCCCGAATCTGTCTCTGCTGGTGTACTACAGGGGATTACACTGAATCGAGTTTTGTAGTTTGTATATACTTGTGATATGCCTGTGAATCCTAATCTCTATACATCTATATTTGCCGATGAAAATACATATATTTATTTTTGTATTTTATAATTTTTTTATTGAGAATATTATTTTGTAATATATTAAAACTGAACAGCTTTTATTCTTATATTTAACAAAGATTTTTGTAAGATTAACGAAACTTGTGTATTAAAAAATTTATTATTCCTGTTTATAAACAATTTTTCGTAGATTTAAGAAAAATTTTGTACTGTAAACAAAATGATAACAAAAGGAAATTTTTGTTACCAAATTTCCAGTGCTACAAAAATGTTTTATTTTCTTCTTAATTTAATAAAATAAAATAAAAATATAGTACTACATACATATATACAAAAATAGTTGTACGCAATAATTTTAGTAACTTAAAAGAATTCGTAAAATTACGAAATCTGCTTTCCTGCATAAGCTACAAATAAGTTCGTAAAATATAAAAAATTTTCGTTTATCGCACAAAAGATAGATTAAGCAAAAACTGTTTCGTATTTTTAAACATAAAATACATATTTTGGGTGAGAATAGCAAATTAATTAAATAATATGGATTGCATTAGACTCACTAAGTCGGTCGTTTTGACACAAACTTGTGATCAAACCCATGTAATGTAAATGGGTTTGATCATTGGCTTGTGTCAAAAACGACCGACTAAATGAATTCGACCCAAGTCAAGATTCCAACTTCAATATACTGAGCGTGCTGACTAACAACTTGTTAAGATTATACACATTTATTTCAAAATTATCACCACTTTCATAAAGGTAAACGGAATAGCTGAAGCAAGTCATAATGAAAAATATGATCATGAACTAGTAGACATGAAAAACATTTTCGTAACGAGCAAAAGCTATTCATGTGCTTAGTATCCACATCATATTAAAAATGAAGAGTGGCTATACACAAAAAAAATTATTTATGGATGTTGTGGATGCAAGTTAGTATTTGTTATTATGTTAAAACTGAGTATTTGCATTGTTAGGCCGATGATACCAGATTTTTCAGTCCCATAAGTTGTAAAAATAATCCCCTCTGTCTGAGTTTAACCTTTGGTTGTGAGAATCTACCAAAATCTCCACCACAAATTTCTAAGACACTTGGATATGAAGTAGAACTATTTTTTCCTTCTAATAATTTAATAACCTACGCCATGATTGTGTGTTCGACCTACGCCATGATTGTGTGTATTTTCATTTGCACAAATATGTTCAAATTTGATTTTAATTTAAAACGTTTTTTTGTTTGCTCTCATAGTACTAGTTATATAGAAATGTTTATTATTTTAACTAAGAGTTTTAACCACTGTGCAGCGCTCTTAGTACAGTCGAACTTCGCTATAGTGAATTTTTCATTAAAATTAATAACTTTTGAAAATGTAATATTGACTCACATGCGTTTTTGTCTCTATATATTTAATTACACTGTTCTGCAAACAAAAATTGTTTTCAATAAATCTGTGGCAAAAAATAAAAAGTGCTTAAGTCGAGATAAGCTGATTTTGAATTATTGGTACCGCCGTAATCTGCATATTCAAAAGTAGACCTGAGCAAAATCTGAATTAATTTGTGCCATTTTTCAAGAAGTTATAGCAAAATGAATTGCGGCTTATCTTCTTTAGACTTCTAATCTGATTTGGAATAACAGCTTAATTTAGGTTATACTTTGGTATATTTCAACTTGAATGTATTATTTACAGTACCGAGAACGATGTTTGCTTAGAAAAATAAAGGTTAACAGAGCATTATCTAATTTAACTCTAAAAGAAACAAATAGGTGAAAATCGAATTGAACGCTTAAAAGTGCTCTCCTGCAAAACAGTCAAATATGACTTAAGCACTTTTTCCATGTTGCCACATAAATATATGTTTTTTATATGGAAATTCAAGCACTTAATTCAAATCCGTTTTCAGTTTTTGTCTATGACGTACATTTTTTTTAATGGGCGTGGGTAAAATTAACCCATCAACAAGGCGGTCACTATAACTTATTTCAATGCAACTCGATGACGGTTTGTCGACTTTAAAAAATTAAATACCGAAAGATGCAAAATAAAATTATTTTACAGTTTTATTACTTTTCGACAAGCTATGTAGGTATGCTGGAAATAAAAAAAAGCTATAATTAAAAAAAGTCTGTACAAAAATGTTGATTGTATTCACATTAAAAACAGAAACCCCACTTTGACATTGTGTAATACATTTATCCGTAACACACTTGCATCTTGTGGTTCTATCGAAAGGCCATACCAAGTAAAGGAATTATTTTTTTATATTTCCTGGAATTAAAATATATAGTAATAATAGGTATATATGTATTCAATGGCGCGGAAAGCACTGTGGCTACATAAAGGAAATCAATATCCGTCCGTACCATTAGCTCATGCAGTAACTATGAAAGAGACCTACGAAAACATGAAATTACTGCTCAAAGGAGTTCGGTACGAATTGTGAATTGGTCGTTAAGATCCCATGCGATTCCGGGAATAAAAAATATGCAAATGAGCCTTTAGTTGACAGGCGAAAAATATTTTTGCCATTAAAAAATAACTTCCTGCATTCGCATTTAGATTTTTTCATGGTGCCGTATCTGATTGGTATGGTGAAAGGTTCTAACGAGATATTGCGCACATGAAAGAAACGTATAGCGGCAAGTGGTTCCCAGAAATATGATCTGATTTTTGCTGGGAAAACAATCGTGAAAAAGCAGATAAAACTTGTAAACAAAAACGATTTACTAATTAGTAGTTTATTTTTTATGTTATACTAGTGTTTAATTTTATTTAAGATTTTAATTTATATCATAGAAGCCGTTTATGTGTTCGATTTTTGCTTTACCAATATCAGCATTTTATTGACATGAAAAAATCTCAAAAAGTAGACGTCATGGAAACAATCTGAGAACAAATTTGGATTCAACACAAAAATTCCATTAAAATCACTTAATGAAGTTCTTGATCTCGACTTATTTTATTTTTTTGCAGAACAGTGTTATTTGAAGCAATTTTCTGTTACACATATAAGTAACACTGTATATCGAGAGGAGGTAAAATATGATCAAGGTTTTCCGAAAAAAAGTCCCATCAATAAGCCATTCTTCACCAATGAATTTCGAAACTTGGTGACAAGAAGAGTAACGTGCCGATTAATGTGTCTAAATCTCTAAGTGGACATATTAAAAGACTTTTTGAGGAACAAAAATGGAAGTTTGTAATCCCAACTAAAATAGTTGATTAATTATTTTAAATAAAACTTTAAAAATATACATAATTTTTTATATGCAATGCAAACTAAATTACATGCAGGAATATAATTAATAATTATGGTTATTGTAAATAAAGTGGAAAAATATAATTTTTGTATAATGAAGTTTCTATACAATGAAGAGATTTTCTGGTCCAATGCACATTCATTATGGGGAAGTTCGACTGTTTATTTAAAAAACTCATATTTTTAATCTGCATACAGCGTGCACGATGTAACACTTTGATGTTTAGAAATTCTTTGAAACATTCCCCACACAAATGTACACAAGTTTCAGCGGAGCAGCAGAGTCAAGAAATATATTAAAAACAACAGTTGGCATCCTGGATGCATTGCACACGGTAATAGATTTATGGCCAAAGTCCAGACAAAGTGTCTGTACATACCAACTGAGTTTCTATGGGAGAAAACAGCAGCAGTCACAAAACAACTACTACGGACATCATCAGTACAATCCGTTACATACAGAATGCAAAACCACAAGTTTAGGAATTTCTTAATACAGCATGCTGCAGAAGTTAGTGAGAAGGATAACAGTAAGAATAATTTACATAAATAAAAATTAAGTTTAAGTCAACAATACCACTACTGAAACAACAACTTTTAGTAAAACTCCATAAATAAATATGAAAGAAATTCGTTGTAGTTAAAACTTTTTCCATGTAAATTCATTGCAGCACAAATTCTTACAGTTTTTTCTGTAACAACAAGCTTCTTAGTAGATGATTCTTTGTTAAGAAATTTATTTGTTGCTGTTTCGTGCTTAGGTTTACTGTTTGGACAAAGTTCCATCATGCATTTAATGTCAGCAAACATCAAGACAATGATGGGACTACAAATTTCACCTCATTCAGTATTTTGCTGATGGAGTGAAAAACTTTAAGTCAAATAAAAAAGCACCAATTTAAACAACACTAAAGTATTGGCTAAAGTTTTCTCTGTTTGTGGTTAGAAACTTTCTTATGTGCCAACTTAAAATGAATGTCTCAAGGGGGATGGATGTTCTCTTTATGCACAGTGGCATAAAGAGAACATCCAAGAGTAAGGATCTTTATAATATGCACTGCTATCTTGTACTCTATTCGCTTCTTTCTTAGAATATTCTTTCAGCAGAAAGTCCGAGCTAATCATGTCAACACACAGTCACCGTTATCGGGAATAAAAGTTCACGTGACACTTTGTTCTATTTTTTAATTTTGTTCACCATTTTTTTGTTCGACTTTTATTCCCGATAACGGTGAGTGTTTCGAGGGCTCCTAGTCAATATCCCCAATTAACCGATTTAAAAAGACTCGTTAAAAAGCAAAATTTTATTACTCTAAATATCAAATTATAAGAAATACTGAAGTATATTTATTTGGCATTTATTCTTTAATGTATTAGAAATTTTCACTAGTTTTGATGGCTCAACAACGACTATGTCTGTTTCGTTCCTGCTTAAAGAAAACATCATAGATACAAAATAGAATAAAAATGCTTATTTTGTAAAGATTTGGTTTGGATTCGAACTTAAAAAAGTTCATTTGTTGTTGGTTAAGCACATCTAGATGCATTTTGTTGCTGCTAAAGCAATAAGTGCTTGTCTATAAGTGCTGGGGTTTTGTTAACTTGCTGAATATAAGTTAAAGTCTACTGATAAGTTGCTTAAGCAGCAATGTACTTATAGAACATGTTACATAATATATTGCATAACCTTTAAGGCAATAAATTTATTTCATTCTCATATATTTAAGTATATATGTACGTACATGTTGTACCAGTTTGATTTTAATTTAAATTGAAATTCTCATTGATTTTTTTTTAATGTAAAACTTAAATTGAAAAACAATTACGAATACTTTATATCCGAATAATTTTATTTTGCGTTTGTATTGAAATTTGTGTTAGAAACTTTTGAGATAAATTTTAATAGCATTTTAATTACAGGGCATTTACATTGTCTCGAAATCTTTTACTCACGAGATTTGGAGCTAAATCTTTTCTGCTTTTTTTAGATTTCCCATACAAAACAAAATCTATTTTCTCAGTAGATTTGTAGCAAATCTAATCAAAATCTAATATTTTTATTTATTTTTTACTACCCTGTCAACATATTTATAAAAAAGATGAGTGAATTAGCTACGTTCTACTTAAAAAGGTGTGTGAATTGGCTACATTGCAGTTTTGGAAATTTATCTGTTTATGGGTTTCGTTTTGGATAAAAAAAAAATCTTGATAAATGTCAAAAAAAAGTTGATTTTCATGAAGATTTTAATTAAAATCTGCTAGATTTTGTGCAGGTGTAAATGCCATATTAAAAATGTTGTTATAACAGTTGAAATTTTAATATATGAAGTTGGTTGGATTCGCGTCTGTAATTACACAAAAATGAACAATTAAATATTTTTATCTAAGGGTATTAAGTACGAGTATCAATTCATCTTTTTTTTCTAGTTAACACTTTTTAATAATTTAATTTAATAATTCAAAGTCATCTTAAGAAATAAGTAATTATTTATTCAACCTTCACTTGTGTTCCACTTGAAATTTTAAATATCTTGGAGCTTCTCCTTGAACTCAGATTTCCTATGATGGTTAAGAATCAATTTGCTTAAAAAAGAATGCTACCACTTCCAAACATTAGGTTCCTTTTCCTAAATATTTTGGAAATGCAACTTGTGTGCACGAGTGACAATATTTGAAACGGATACCGGATGTATGCTATCATTATAAAGAGAGAGAAAAAGAAAAGAAGAAAAATAGCGATATAAAAAACATGTACGTATGTCGGGTGAACGTAAGTAAAGTGCTGAAAATTTATTTTCTTTAAAGGCAAACAGAAAAAATTACACATATAATTTTTATTTAAATTTCTAGAGCAAAAAGCGTAGGTAAGTATTTTTCTTAAGCAAATATCGTTACATTTGTGCACACTCAGGCGTACACTATATATATATAGTATATATTTTTGTAAACATCCTTTCTATTATCATGCTAGTAAGTATATATGTATATATGTATGGGTGTATGTACGTATAGATATTTTTTCATGTTTATATACGAATGGTATAAAAGTATATGTATTGTGATTGTATCTTTGAATGAATAACTTATATTTTTCTCTGCCAGTTAAGCTAAGAAAAGCTCTTGCAACATCAACATTATTCGAATGGCAAAGAGAAGGGGAAAAAGAAAAAACTGCAACATTTTTCATCAAGTTGTGTTTCATACTGACGTAGTATATCCGGTAAGAGGAAGATGAATGTTGTCATGCCGACACCATCATGACGCCAACAAATAATTTTGTGACTATCTACATATGTATATGTGTGTGTGATAATACAAGTACATAAATTTGTATATAATCACGATATGCATAGATGTATTTATAAATATTATAACTATATATATTATGTTATTATATGTTCGTTGGACTAAATAAATTTCCCTAGTTTCAGAAATAGTGAGAGACATACCTTATTCCATCTGATCTTCATACCATTTAGACAGTCATTATTAATTTGAAATATTTGTGATGAATGTGTGCTTTGCTGCGTTTATATCGAGGAAGGCAATCTTTGTTTTATTCGACGGACCATTCATAATATATTTTTTTTACCTATAGTCGTGCACTCAAAATATTTCATAGGTAAAATAAACGAAAAAAGTGGTTTATTTTACGAAAATATTCGTTGTTTTTACGGTGCGAAATACTCCGTAAATAGTAGAAATAGTGTTTGTTTATTTTACAAAATAAGTTTTGTTTTATTTTTATTTTAAAAATTTTTTTTCGTAAATGTACGAAAAACCATGTTTATATTACGAAATAAATTCGTGAATCATGTAAAGCAATTTCGTGTTATATACGATATTTTGTGTAAAATTAAAATCTTTAAAATATAAAAATCTGCACAAAAAAATATATTTTCTTACATTTGAAAAATAATTTTGTTGAATAATCTGTAATTCTTGCAATTAAAGGTCGTAATAATTATGAAAAGAAAAAGATAATTTAAGGGGAATTGTTACAGTCTCTGTATTCCTTATGCATCACATACATACATATTTTGCACTGAAACTCACGAATCAAACTGGAAATACTGGGAACACAATTTGGAAGAACAACGAATTTTTCCTTGCGAACTTTTGTCATAGAAAATAAAACACATTTGTCCATATGAAAATTAACACAAGAGCGTCGTCGATCGAAATTCTGCGACAGATTTATTTCTATTTCTTACTTCGATGAATTATCCAATTATAAGATCTAACCCAAAAACTAATTTTTTATCAATAATTTTTTATACAATATGTATATTAGGGGTATAACCAAATTTTGGCCCTAGCACTACGCGATAGCGAATATTGTGTTATTTACGAAAACAATTTGTTTTGGTAATTTGAAAATAAAAACCTCACTCACAAAAGCGATTTTCTAAAGTCGCTAAAGAAGAAAATTTAACAAAAATATTTTAAATATTTTACTAATAAATGAAAAAAAGTTTCTTAATTATTAAAGGACATGAATTTCAAATTTAATGTGCGTGTTGTTTTGCATAATAGATAAATATCCACTTTAATAGCACGTTCTGCACATATGTTGCTTCGCTGTTGCTTTGGAATTACTGAATCTTCTTTAACCCAGTGTCTTTTAAAACATTCATGCGCGTTCTGCTAAAGATTGTTCCAAAGCTTGGAAGTATTCTTTGTTAAAACAGTGATCGGAAAACCATATCTCATACCACATTTGAACTCAAAAATTGGTTTAAGTTGGTCTCGATATTTTAGAATAAGGATAAATGCCAGGATAGCAAGAATTTTTCTCCATCGTTGTGCTATCTTTAAATTTGGTCAACGCTTAAACGACTTCTTTTAAAACCCATTATTTTGAAGCATTAAACAAATAATATTTTTTGAATAATATCTTTTCCATTAAAAATCTTGATTAAAAAAATAATAGGTCGACTCCCTAATAATTTTATAAAAAAACTGTGAGTTTTTGGCTAAATGTATAAGTACAAATATAAATAAAAAATAATAATTTTCCAACTTTACCGCATTTTGTGGGTGACCTTTTTTGAAAACCGCGAAAAATTAAAATCATTTTTTTTAATAGTTTTCAATGGACTATTCGACTATGCTAGGGCCATTTTGATATTTGCAAAAAATGGGAATACGTTATACCCCTAATGTATACACAATGACATGAAAATAAATGGAGAAAATATTAAAAAATAAAAAAAGCAACAGTCTTTATTCTATTTTAAAGTATTTTTTTCGTAAAATTTACGAAACTTGTGTAGATTTAAGAATAATTTTGTGCTATAAACAAAATGATAACAAAACAAAATTTGTTTATTTTACGAAATTTCCAATTGTATAAAAATGTTTTATTTTCTCCTAAATTCAATGAAATATACGAAAAATATGGCACTATATACGAAAATAATTGTACGAAATAATTTTTGTAACTAAACAAAATTCGTAAAATTACGAAATCTGTTTTCCTGAACACAAATATTTTCGTAAAATGTACAAAATTTAATTACGAAAAATTTTTTCGTATTTTTAAGCATATTTTGAGTGTAAGGAGATCACAATTTTTTAAACTTTTTGCGAATTCGGGCGGGTTTTTAATATTTCGACATAATTTAATTAATTAACAGTTTTAAATTATTGTAGATGATTTCTAATAGTGTACGCAAAGAAAATATATGGTTGAGGCAACCATAATCAAAGAGCAACATACTATAAGTGAATTATATGGTTGCAGTCAAATCATATTATTATGTCAATAGAAAAGCAAAGTTTTAGTAATATTATTATCTGAGTTCATAATAATATTATCTACAATAACAATTAACTTTGTTAAACCTAATCTTAGTATTGTTCAAAGTTATCACATTTTGGTTAAATATGACAATATTATTATTAGATGTAACTAAAATATAATTAAGAATAACCATACCGTATTCTAATATTATAATAATATTGTTAAATACTACCACAGTATTATTCTATATAATAATAATATTTTGTTTTTTAAACATATATTGGTAGATCTTTTGCTTAAAACAGCTGTGCGTCAAAGCCGAAATAAATATAAAATAATATTGATGAAATAAAATGAATATATGTGCACGTGTACTTACACAAATATGTGCGTATACATGAAATGCAGACACGCATGTATAAAGAAATATATGTATATATATTTTTATTGATCTATCCTCTTGTTTATACTTCATTTATTTATTAATTTATTTAACACGAAGCGTGCAATACCGATAGCTTACAAACGAAACTCTGAACTGACAGAGGATATTTCTGAAAAAGATTTTTTTAAACTAAATATAATAAAAATTATGTTGTAGTCATAAGTTTTTAACAAAACTATAGTGTTAAATTCTAACCATATCACACTTTTTTTTAAATATAATAATGTAATTATTTAATTCAAACATTACTTTGTTTATCGTAACGCAATTAATGTTTAAAATAACAATAACTTGTTTTCAATGACCACACATTTGTTTCGGAGAACATAATATTGTTTTATCAACCATACTACAACCATATCTTTTCTTTGCGTGTAGTTGGATATGCTTACAGAGTATTTGTTTTACCCGATTATATTATTTGTAACATCTCTTCCTACTAATTTCAATGAATTAGTTCGCAATGTCGCAAGTGTCGTAAGAAAATAAAAAACGTCGAAAAACCAATTGAAAAACCATAATTTAAAAAAATATTACCGTATTTTGAAAGACCTTAAAGTACGTTTTCAATAGATATCCAAATTTTGTATGTATAACTTATTTCCCAAGTGCAAACTGAATAGATTAAACTGCAGAAACCCCATAAAAAACTTTAATTTTAATTAGTACTAATCTGATATTGAACGATACTTGTATTACTTCACAAGTAAATCGTAAATTACAATTTTATTTATTTTTGGTATAATGAACTTGTATTGTTTTTAATTACATGGATTTTTCAATTCTAATTAAGTTTATTGTTAAGCTTATGTTGATTTTTTTATTTTTATTAAGGTTATATCTCAATAAACTGCAAAAATATAATTTTGAATTTTCGTTGTTGTTAAACGAAAAATCCTAACCTTAAGAAAAAAATCTCAAGTTGGATCCTCCCACCTATTTTCAACTCTGTGCCATTGTACTCAGCCTATCGCATCTTTACGGCAACATTGCCATACTTCAAAAATGATTCTTCGGAGTTAATAAATCAGAAAAATGTATTTAAATCATATATAATCTTGTTTAAAAATGGAATACAAAAGGCATGTACGTACATTTACGTCTTAAGTAAATAATTATCTTTATATCTTCTTGAGTTGAACTTATGTAGGTATGTATATAAATTTAAAATTTTACACTAACTTTCTGAAAATTAAATTTTTTGAGTTATGCCTAAGTTGCGTGTGCAAAAATTAGCATTTACATTTATAACAAGTAAGAGTGCTATATTCGGCCGTGCCGAATCCTATGTACACCTATCGCAAACATATTAACAGTATGTCAAGACGAATGCAAAATTTTTTTTCAAAATAAGGGAGGATGCACGGGATATTAAGCAAATATTCAAAATAGAGCAATTATTAGTTAGTTTTAGTAGGTTACTTTTATATAACAAAAAAAGTTAAAGGTTTCCAACCATGGAATGAATTTTTTATTTTTTTATATATTTTTTATTTTTTATTTTTAATACCAATTTTATTTGTACTGAAACATAAAATAATTTAAACAAAGTAAAAAAATAGTTTTAGCTAGTTACTTTTATATGGCAAAATCCAGCTTAAGTTTCCCAGCACTGAAACCGTCGGCTCGATTTTGCTTATTTTCAATGCCAATCTATTTTGGACCTTGTCTGAATTCTCTGGCTTTTCTGGGAGCTTCGGAAAACCAATTTCACGTACACCAGACGGACGGACGGATACACGCACATCGTCTTCCCTAATAGTAAGGATCCAGAATATATAGTATATACTTTATGGATCGCATATGAATATTGTGAAAATTACACAAACCTATATATACCCCTTACCATTTTTGGTGAAAGGTATACAAATTGTATTAAATGTTTTTTTTCTGCCAAATGGAACTTTTGAAAAGGAAAAGGAGGGACAGTCGAAATCGGTGCATTGAAGTTCTTGTTTTGCTTGCTAGAATTATTTGATAACTAGTACATAATACCAAACAAGGTGTTGCGTTCATTTTAAATTTTGTGCAATTTAAATATTTGCTCATTGATGCCATTTGCTAAACAACTACAACAAGTGTGGTATTTTCGAATTAATGAAAAGCCAATATAAACAGAAAATGTATAATGAGTTAAGTACGGGCTTAAAATACCCTGCACGTAAAAGAAATTATATGGATTAACTAGACAGATTAACCCCGTGCAGGTCAAGGTATAATTAGCCCCTCTTTACTACAGGAATCAATAACAACAAATTAAATTATTTTTCAAAAAGGTTTTTTAAGGCTTATTTAAAAAAAAAATGATCTAAACAATAGAGTCGAAGAAATGCCAATGTCTGCTTTTCTGACTGACGTTATCATAAAGACTCTATCTGGCCATGATCTAGAATACAACTTAAACACATTTTTCAATTTACCACTTTCTTTTGTAGTGCACCCAAGGTAACTAACTATTCATTCATATGAGGAGAAAAATAAATAAATAAGGACAAAAAAAGGAACTGTTGAGCCGGCAGGCGGGAACGCGTAAAATTAATAATTGCATAAATTTACATGTGTGGCTTCATGAAATATTGCTCGCACAGCATAAATCGCAAATAATGTGTGCACTGGCCGTGTGAATATTTATTGTTTCGATTGTAAATCATCAAACCATAAACGCATTTTTTCAACGAACTGCTTGCTGTTGTTCGGCGGCATAAAACCGACACTCGCACCTACATGCAAACGGAAATATGTATGGCTGCACATACATACAACACTAATATCCTAGATACTTATGTAGTGGTGCTGTTGTTGTGCGAGTAACAATGACACAGGAGTCATTACATCATTTTACTACATCATCAGTATGTTAAAGAAATGAACAAAAAACAGAACCAGCAGTTGAACTTTGCTTGGTGTTGCGTTGATCCCCCACTACCAGTATGTACTCCCAAAACCTTTAGAGGTTTGCTGATGATAGAGTTTTCCCTTTAGTTACTTCTGGAAGATTTATATAAGAAGAAAAATATATTAAGAGCTTTCATGAGAACTCTTAAAATTGCCATTTGTGCAATGGGGCAAACTTGCGAGACTTGTTTCCTGAAGCCAATTTGCAACTTTTGAGCAAATAGTTAATATAAATTTGAAACAAACTTCAAAAATTTCATTTAATAAAAATAAAATAAGAAAACTTAGAAGAAATTTTTTAGGTTATGTACATACATGTAAAAAGGGTAGCATGTCACAATGTCCAAGGACATAATGTCCATGGACGTTATGACAAAGAAAATGTGTCGTAGTGTCCATGGACATTACGACATTCCAAAAAGTGTTATTACATCCATTAACACAATGTCATAATGTCAATGGACTTTATGTCACTTTTTGTCTTGTCATAGTGTCCATAAAAATTTAAAAGCAATTATTGCCTGACTTGTAATTTTTTTTGACTATGGTTATAAATTTAAAGTATTAATGATGCAATGGAATACGTATATTTTAGTGTGTAAATGATCGTGATATAATACGGAACTAAAAGTTCTTCAATAAAACGCTGTTGGTTTCACTATTGCCAAACCTTGAGACGTCAAAGCCAGAAAATAAACAATTTTGGAGCTTTAGTTAAAAACAAGAAACTGGTACAGAAAAATATTAAGCCTGCCTGTGGTTAGTCCGCAGCAAATGGAAGAAATGTTTATTAGTTTAAAAAATGAGATACTAGTTCTGCCAAACAACAACAACATTTTTGTGAAATATGGTAAAGAAGCAGTGGATGACAAAGGTTAGTTTCATTTGTGGCTTTTATAAATAAGAAAGTTAAAATGATGATAATGATTAATAGAAAACAAAAGTTAAATTCTGAATAAAATATTATTGATTATTGGAAAATGAAAAACCAAGGAGAAAGGGAGATAAATACTACATTTGAAAGTAGAATTAAGAAATATCGGCGCCAATTTATCTAAATTCTACTTTTAAATGTAGTATTTATCTACCTTTCTCCTTGGTTTTTCATTTCCCAATGATCAATAATATTTTATTCAGAATTTAACTTTTGTTTTCTATTAATGATTATAATTTTTTATTTACTCAAATATTTTTCAAATCGAAGTTTATTCATTTCCTTCTCAGGTCACTCCTCAAAAAGCTAAGGACCGTAAAATTCATCAGCTGACCGAAAACCTAAATAGAGGAGTTATCTCGCTATCAGATTTTTTTAATACCATTGTAAACGAAGAAAATCATATTGTTGAATATGATGACATATTAGAAGAAATAGAAGGAGAGAACAAAGCGGATTTAGAAGATATTGAACAAAGTGAAATCGTGTTAAGCCAGGTCACAGAAGTTGTAAAATGTATAATTTGTATTGAGGAGCCCAGAAACACACTTTAGTGCCATGCAAGCATTTTAATCTTTGTTCCACCTGTTTCCAAAATTTAAATTTCAAATCCAAAACAACAAATCGCCCTTGCTATGTCCATATTGTAGACAGATTGTAGAAAATAGTTTGAATATATTTCAATAAGAAATATTCAAAAACACAATATTGTGCATTGATATGAGAAAGACCGGGAAGGCAGTCCTCATTTTGTTGTGTTGGCGCATATTGTATTTTTAATAAATAAATTGTTTTTTAATAATATAAAATTTTTTTTCATTCCTAAAATTGTGGACTTACGGACACATTAAAAAGCGACATAATGTCCATAATTATAATGTCATAGTGTCGATGGACTTTAAGACAATTTCAAAAGTGCCACAATGTCCATGGACACTACGACACATTTTCTTTGCCATAACGTCAATGGACATTATGTCCTTGGACGTTGTGACATGCCACCGTAAAAAGTACAAATTGTGTAAAAAAAGTGTTTAAAGAAAGTTAAATAACTAAATTGTTCAGATTATTCGTAGAAATTGTTGTTTATAAAATGCGCAATTGCACAGCTTAAGTTTAGGAGTAAAAATTGTTGGGCAAATAAATTTATAAATAAATTTCCGTACAACTTGTGACATTTTATCTGCGAGAGTGTAAAACGCACAATTGCACAGTTTTCGAGACTTTTGAACGTTCTCATGAAAACCTTTATTATCTTACAAATTTTGGTCTGCTCTAGGAGAAACATGGAAATATATTGGTCCATTTTTAAGGTTCCGTAAACCAAAGGTGAAAAGGAAACCTATTGTTTTCTCTACGCTGTTTGTCTCTCCGTTTGTCTGTCTGTCTCTCTCTGTCTGTCCGTCACAGGATATTTTCTCGAGAAACGTAAGAACTACGGACCTGAAATTTGGACAGAGTATCTACAACTTTGGCCGCTACAACAACAAATACATGAGAGTTAAAAAAAGAGTGATCCAAAACAAGCAACAAAAAATTTTAAAATCCCATGTAATATACATACAATTATATGTACATACTCGTATATAGACACTTGAAATTTGTAAAGTTAGTGTATTTTTGTCAAACTACAACAATTAGCACAACAATTTAAAAAATCTAAATTAAAGGGTGTGCTGGTGGTTCCAAAATCAAACATCATGCGTTGCGAAATAAAAAACGGAACATTACCCATCCGAGAACCAAAAGGTAAAATACAGGGTTTTTTTTAGAGGTATAGAACTTCGAATTGAAATAAAACAAAAGAAAATCGTTTTAATGTCCATCAATTTGGCTTTATTGGAAGGATAATTTTATGCCATTAACGTTTAAATATGATTTCGGGCATGTGGCCGCCGCGGCTGGCTCGAATAAAGCCAATTCTACAGGTCCAATTTTCAACCACTTTTTCGAGCATATGGGGCCGTATGTTGGCAATAACGCCACGAATGTTGGCTTCCAAGTCCCCTAACGTTTCTGGTTTGTTGGCGTAGACGAGCGACTTCACATATCCCCAAAGAAAATAATCCAATGGTGTCAAATCACACGATCTTGGTGGCCAATTGACAGGTCCATTCCGCGAAATTATGCGCTCATCGAATGTTTCCTTCAATAAATCGATTGTGACGTGCGCTGTGTGGCATGTAGCGCCGTCTTGTTGGAACCACAACTCATCCACATTCATGCCATCCAACTCGGGAACAAAATAGTCGGTTATCATGGCTCTATACCGGTCTCCATTAACGGTAACTGACTCTCCAGCATTATTTCGGAAGAAGTATGGCCCAATGACTCCACCAGCCCATAGAGCACACCAAACAGTCAGTTTTTGTGGATGTAATGGCGTCTCAAAGGTCTCATGTGGATTCTCTTCACTCCAAATGCGGCAATTTTGCTTGTTGACGTATCCATTCAACCAAAAATGAGCCTCATCACTGAACAAAATTTTGCGATGAAAATCAGCATCGAGATCAATCTCATTTTCGGCCCATACACCAAAATCACGACGCATTGCATGGTCTCGCGGCTTTAATTCTTGCACAAGCTGGATCTTGTAAGGTCGCCAGCCAAGATCTTTGCGCAAAATCTTCCATAAAGTTGATGGACAAAGCTCCAATTGCTGTGCACGGTGGCGAATCGATTCATTCGGGTCCTCTTCAACACTTTGCTCTACAGCGGCAATTGTTTCTTCGGTGCGCACTGTTCGACGTCTCTGCGGATGCGTATTATCACATAGAGTAAACGTAGTGCGAAAACGATCCGTGGTTAACCGAATTAATTGCTCTGATGGACGATTATGTCGACCATAAAATGGACGGAGCTTGCGGTAAACTTCGCGAACTGAACCATTATTTTCGAAATAAATTTGCACGATTTGCAAGCGTTGTTCTTTTGTCAACCTGTTCATGATGAAATGGCAAACCAAACTAAATATTAATCACTTGACAGCTGACAAAATGGCCGCCAGTTAAAAAAGTGATGCCAACTTAAAGTTCTATACCTCAATAAAAAACACCCATTACTATACGTTGTCAAACCGAAACGATATTTATCATATCTTAAATAGATTATTCTGAAAACAAGAATAACAACGGATAGTGCAATTATTGATGTTTCTGGACTTTTTTTTAATTTCTGTACATATGCAAAATTGAAAACTATTGGGAAACAACATCAGCACGCATGACATAAACTCTCTTGATGAGATTATGTACTTGGATCGTTAGTTCGATTTCTACCAAAGACAAATAGTTAATTGAGAATGAAGTGCAGAATTCAAAAAATATGTATAAACAGCAAGTACAACTGTAAAAAAATTTCATAAAGTTGATTTAGTAGTGGCATTCTTGATAATGGATTTTCCCCGTTAATAGAGTAACAGATATTTTCTTTGCTCTCATATTTTTGTGTTTAGTTACATACGAGTACATATTTTTTCTTTCTTTAAATATAAAATCGTAGAATGTGTTTGTTCTCAGGAACTTTAAGAGTTGTGGAGCTGAAATTTTCAACACAGGTTCAGGTTCGGGTCAAAACCTATTTAGTTTTTGAACCAACACAGTGACCATTGCTTGGAGTAATTTGTAGATAAAAATATTAATTAAGGCTAAGACAACGTTTGCCGGACTCAGCTAGTACTACATATAATAAAAGAAAAATTTATAGATTTTATGTCTGTGCTTAATAAAAACATACATAAATATCTATATACGAGTATATATAATAGCAGTGTGTGTTTGTTCGCAACGGATGAGGTCTGCAAATATAAGAGAAGTGTAGGTAATTTTTTCGACACATGCTCGGGTGAATACCCGGTAGGGTTTTGTTTTGTGTTAAGCCCCACGAGTGATCACTATGTGAAGTAATTTGTAGTTAAAAAAATAATTGAGGACAATACAACGTTTGCCGGGCTTGGCTACATATCTGTATATACTATGTATATACATATTTATATAAAATGTTTATACGAGCTTGTTAGTAAGGCATGATCTCTGGAACTATAAGAGCCATGGAGGTAAATTTTTCAACACATGCCAGATAGGTTTTTGTTTTGTTTTAAACACACCAAGTGACCACTGCGTGGAGTTATTTGTAGCTAAATAAAAATTTTGGGTAAGACAACGTTTGCGGGGCGCAACTAGTGCACTATAAGGAACAAATATAGCAGAAAACAGTTGCTTGCTTGAAATACCGAATGATAGTGGTAATGACGGTTTAGTGATGAAAAAGAAACTAAACCGACGGACAAACTAATTAAACAATTAAAAATTTTCTTTCGCGGATAATTGACATTGTCGGTTAATCGAATCACAGACAATCGAGCCCCCACTGTAAATCAAGAATCAATAAATTATCTTACAAAGTTATTAACCAAAATATACATAGCTTATGTCGAATAACTTAAGCTTTCTTTAAGATTAACCACAAAACCATATGCCGGTTATTTACTCAGTTGGTAGTGGCTTTCGCAATTTAAAATGTTTGCGGGGTGCGTACACACTTATCTATATACATGTGGGAACTCTTTACACACATACAGCCATTAATAAATGCAATATATACAACCATACGTAGTATTTTAATTTTTTTATTAAGTTTTCATATGATATACAAATGCTGTTATAGTAATTTTCCACCACTATGACTTCTCTCATGAGAACAGTGAAGCCTTTTATCCTTCTGTAAAGTATTTTTTTAAGCTCTTTGCTACATAATACGATATACATAAATAATATGATATATATATACATGAGAATATGATATACATAAATATGATCTTAGCAAAATGAAAATGGAATTGAAATTCTCTAGCCGATTCCACAAAAAATTTAACTAAACATTTTCCCAAACTATAACCAAACTACTGCGAAGTAGCTTATTCACAAAACTTTTTAAGTAATGAGTAGTGTTGTTAATTATTCATATTTTATATTTGTTCGAATGAAATTTCATGATTTTTTCTTGTTCGAACGAACGAATAATTTTGAAATTTTGTTCGAATATTCGAACGAACAAAGAATAAAAATATGTATTCGAATAATTTTGAAAAAGTCTGCAACAAACGACACGCATGTATATTTGCTTAAGTTTTTTTTTATTAACAAACATAAAGTAATTCATTACAAAAGAAAAACAAATAATTTTAATAACAAACTATGAAATATTATTACAAACCGAAACCAAATTAGGTAAAAAGTATACATATTTATACACATTTACAAACATTTTTTAATATGTCACTGATTTCTTTTAAAACAGTCATTTAAAAACATCAGATAATATTACTTTTTACTCGTAACTTGTAGACGATTATTTTTTCCTTTTAATAAAAGAACAAGTAGAAAACTTTTTTTCTCAAATTATTAATGCTGATATAGTTAAAACAGCATTAAAAACCATAAAAAGTTTGTGTAATCACTTCTAATTTGATAACTTAACAATAGGATGTATTGTTAACAAATTAAAAAGTTATGAAATGTAAAATACTTTTTATACAAAGACAAAAAATATTCGAGTAAATTTTTTATCGTTCGAACAAAAATTAAAAAAAGATGTTCGAATATTCGAATAATTTTTGTTCGTATGACAACACTAGTACTGAGGCTTATTTTTTAGTTCTAATTAAAAAAAAATAGTTACATCACTAAGTTATACTAGATTTTATTATTATTTTAGATTTTCTTATTTTACTCAAATGTAAATGCACTATTAAAATATTTAAATAATATATATGTTAGGAAATCAAAGCTATGCAAGAAATACCTCATATTTCCCTACCAATGTTATCCATATTCATTCCAACGCTTCAGGTCTTATGTACTCATACAAGCAAATTAAAACTGATTAAAAAACACACAGAGAAAACAATGCCTAATAAATACTTCATAAAATAGAACAAAATTAATAAGATATCTCTATGTTTTTTTTTTTCAATAAGAAAATCTTATTAATTATAAGGAAAACCTTTTTGAAAAAATCAAGAAGAAATCTTGTAATTTTTATTAGGTTATTTTATTGATTTTTTCAAAAAGGTTTTCTTCTTGTTTTTATTAGGCGACCTAATAAAATATAAAAAAAAATTTGTATGTCTTTATTTATTCTTTGTACTTCTGTATTTTCATTTAAATTCTATACCATATATGTATGTGTGTAGTATATGTAGATATTATTTATTTATACATACATACATATTATATTATATTTATTAACTCATATTATTACTTGAGAGGAGACAAGTATTGAACCAGCAACCTTCTGACTGATAGACAAGCATTCTAACCAATTGGCTAACAGGCAGCATGAATCCGCATTGAAATTATTGTACAAACATGCTTATACAAAAACGATAAAGATCATGAAAAATAAAATTGTCTCCATGTTTATTTATACATATGAAATAACAAGAAACCTAATAAAATCAAGAAGATTAGTTTTTAAAAAAATTAATAAGATGCTTTACACATAATCATATAGGAACCTAATGAAAACAATAAGAATACCTTTTTGAAAAAATCAATAAGGCAACCTAATGAAATCAATAAGAAATGCCTATATTATACAATTTATAAGAAAACCTAATATAATCAAGAAGTTTTTCTCTATGGATTGTTTTTGTGGTGCCAAAAATAACGGAAATTGTGAAAAAAAAATGTTTTGAATAATTAGATTTCTTCTTGATTTTATGTGGTTTTCTTCTTGATAAAATTAATAAGATTTACCACATAAAAATAATAAAAAATCTCTATGAAAAAAATCTTCGCTTCTTTCTGCTGGGATACATTTTAAAAACGTTTAATAGAGAAAATCTCCTAGATTCTATTAGACAGTTTTTTCTCTGTGCATTCATATAAAGGATCTATTAAATTTACACTTTATATATGTATGTTGAAATTATTTTTAAATAAAACATTTAATTTGGCATTCTCAAAATAAAACCAAACAGAGAAACACATGCACATGGAAAGCAATCATTCGACTTTTTATTTTCGATGTAAAATACAGCTGAAATTGTGAATTGTGTTTTACTAAAACAGTTGAAAACTTAATTTTGTTTTCTCTATCCACAGTTGTATATGTGTTGTTCCATAAAAGGGAACTTTAAAACAAAAATAGGTTGTGCATCCTTATTTCAAATTAATTTCGCGGAAATTAAGGAAAATAACTTAATATAGAATGCGACAAATGTGTGGGAAATTACTTAATTTCAACGAAATCATTAAATTATTTAATTCGGCGTCAGCCTGCTACAAGGCTTAAAATTAATTAAATCTTTTGTTTAAACTTAATTTTCTCTTTATATTTTTAACTTGTTAGCAAGAATTTTTTAATAATAACTAGAAAGTGCAAGTAGCCTTTGCATTGCAATGCAACTTGAAAGAATTTTCAATATATTGTATTTGCACTAACGCACAAAAATTTCCATCAAACATCGAATACCGCCAATATTTTTTTAATTAAAAATAATTACATTTATAATTTGGTTAATTTTTCACGTTTGGTAACTTTTCAGAAATTTTGATTGTACAAGTTTTTCGGTTGTGGCAGCACTGGACATTTATCTGGAAAAGCATGGCGCCAAAATTGTATATAAAAGTATGCGGAATTTGTTGGAACTAATGGTTCCCATCTAGACTATTTGCTTAATTTTGCGCCGAAAGGTATGCTTTACCTGATCTCTTTTTTGGTTCGGTAGTATTTCAGTATTTGACGAGGCCTCTACAAGAAGTCATTATAACTGTGCCAAGACTAGCACCACGGGGTTTTTATCCAAGCCCAAAAACACAGAAAAGGTTTTCTTATGAACTCTTAAATTGCCATTTCTGTAATTGTGTGCAATTGCTGGCCTAATTTCATGCGGCCCCTTTTTGTCTTTTGCGAAAACATTTCATGTTAATTTGAAAATAAAGATAAAAATATTTAATAAAAAAATTGAATCAAAATATATGTATATTTGAACTCATCACGAATTTACAAAAGAAAGTCGATAATGCTGCCACATAACCTCTTTGTTGTATTTTAAATTTTGATGTTGTTCGTACATATTAGATAATCGCAAATATCAAATTAAGTTAAATATTTGTTTTTGTAATCAATATATACAGAGAGAGCAATTGCGCTATCTGTGTATAAACAGTGATAAGTATTCAGAAATTCTGGCGTAAATGTGTTATACATATGATCGACTCGGTTTTTCAACCGGTTTTAAAACGCGTTTTTTCACAATACGGCTGTCTTATTTTTTAGAATGTTGATTTTTCGAATGTCGAATAGTCCGGTTTTTTACAATTTAAAAACCGGCTGAGTCGAATACTTTCCGATTTGTATATTTTGCAATAAAATTAGTTTTTACTATGTTAAAACTTAGATTTTCCTAACTATTTTTTTCCAGTGTATAGGTTCTAAACGTTTTTTTTTACCATGGCAACACTTACTGAAACATGAAATTAAAGCAAAATTATTTATGAGATGGTAGTAGAGGCAAATTAAATTGGCCTTATGATGTGCAATGGATGTCAAAATCCATTTGCAAAAAATATTTCTTAGTTTTGTTCATATTTTGCTTCATATTTTATATAGAGGTAGATATCCAACTTGTCCATATATTCATATGTATATATATTATATATATGCGCTATACATAAGTATATCAAGTTAATTTTTATGTTTTACCTTTAATTTTTGTATTGTTTTATAGTATTTACATGAATTGTTAACTCTTTTTTTAATAAAGCAATTTAAAATCAAAACTTTTGTATAATTTTCTCACTTAAAAAAACCGGTTATTCCTGAAGTTTAAAAACCGAAATCGTGTTTTTCATAATTTCAAATATTCGAACTATTCGAAAACCGGTTTCTGGAAAAAGTCGAATAATCCATCACACTAGTATGTGCATACACGATACTGTGATAGACAGTATCATTTTCAAGCTTTATTAATTAATATTGTACAATTGGCACAGTAAAGGAATTTAAACAGCTAAAATATATTAATTTATTTATGTAAATATTGTAACAATTATAAAAGTTTAGTAAGTTTCATGAGAAATTGAGGAAGAAAAGTTTCTTTATGGCAACGCTTGCTCAGTGTATCATGTGGACTACATTCCCGTTATATCTTATATTATTCTACTTCTAACTAGATGGCGCTGCATATATATATTTTGTTAAGTTAAATCAAATTAGAGTTACCTTACTTTATATTAATTACATTATACAGACAAAGCAGACAAACGTAAATTGATGAATATATCGCACTCCAACAACGTCGTAACAATATATTTTTTGAGTGAATGATGCAGAGTCCTCATATCGTTAGATATTGTGCAAAAATTTCATACAAATATCTTGTTTACTCAGCTATTGAGAGTAATATAAAATTTTCTTTGATGTGTGTAAATTGGTAACTTTAAACTCGTTTTCTGGCGAACTACTTTTTTTAATAGTTTTGATTATTTTGCTAATTTTGGTATTCCCAATTAGAGATGGGCACGACACGAACACGAATGCCAAGATGTCCAACACATACGATACACGCACGCAAAATTTTATCAAAACACGAAACTGCACAACACGCACGAAATCAAATTGAATAGCAAAAAAAGCATTTTTAATATTTAAATATATAGTTGTAGGAGTTAAAAATCGCTTAGCAGTTAAGAGAGATAAACAGTTATTAATCTGGCAAGGCTGGCAAGTCTGTTGTGCAAATAAAATCCATACAATCCAAGAAGAGGAGAGAATGGAATCTAAAAGCACTCCAAATGGTTTCAAATGGCTGGCAATGCGGTTTGTATAAATGGTTTGTGACTTTGCTAGACATTAAATGCGCATGACATCCTAAGAATGAATTGGTATTTAGTACAAATTTTGTAGGTTTTTAATTAGTGTATTTATATTGTTGGTTGGTTGCGTACCAAAAAGCATGTATGACATTTTTGCACATAAGTCTTTAAGTCAGACTAAAAATTATCTGAAGTCTGATAGTAATTAATAATACATAAATGTCGTATTAAGCACAAAAATATTTTCAAGAAGTTTTATATGGAGTGTAGCGTATTAAAGCCGTATTATCCTACTTTTTTAAGATTATGTGTCCAGTAAAGTTCATGATGTTACGAGCAAGAGGATTAGGATGGGACGCGAGTTTTGTTAAATATTTGCCTGCATATTTTGCAATTTCTTATGGTGATTCTGACAAAACAAAAATTTCTCAGTGAATAACATATATTCATGATTTTATTATTTATAATTATAAAACAAATAATTTAAAGAGCTCTTTATTTAAGTGTCTATAAATACTTACTTTGCTTGTTCTATTTTGATGTAATAATAAATCCTCATTTTCTAAATGAAAAATGTCACATTAAATATATAATTTTAATATGTATGTACTTGCATATCCTTAAGAATGAGTCAGACGAAAATGTTTCGGTTATGCTTTAGATATGATAATTCAAAAAGAGTTAACCGGTCATAGTCCGTAACAGCACCGAAAGTTGCATCTTTGTATAATTTGCTATTTTAACAAAAAGTGTTTTGTTCGATTCTCACATGAAAATTTGTTGGCGAGAAAAATTATTTTTTAACGAAACTAAGCGCTTAATTACTTTTAATAAGTAACTTTAATAAAATTCAACAGGATTAAAATATTTTTGTAATTTTCCATTTATTTACCATTCATTTATTTTAATTTTTTGTTTGTGTGGTAAGTTTTTGCCATTATTGAAATTTTCTTGACGCCTGGGAACGCAAATCTATTTCAATAACAAATAATTTTTATTTTTATATTTAATAGTATTTATTATTAATATGTATAATTTACAACTTATAATCTAGTGAAAAATTAAACTATTTATTGTAAGGTGTAGCTTTTTTGTATACTACGAGTATAAATAATAGTTTTTTTAATTTTTTTTTTTTTTGTATTTGCAAAAGGATATCTCAGGGCTTATTTTATTTACTTATTGAACTTCAAGATTTCTTTAAAGGTATGATCTAATCAAATATTAGCGTTAGTATATAGTGTGTGCATCAAAATGATAAAATCTGTAACTCTGTTGCTATTTCCGCAAAATGGAAAGTTAATTTAGATCAAAAGGTTACTTTCATACAATTAAATATTGAAATTTGCAATTTTAATTTACAATACATTTGTCTGCCTTATTCTTAAAAAAATAATTCTTTTTTATAAATGGTATACAATAAATATTTTGTATGAACCTCTTATAAATCCAAAATACTTCTTATGCATAATGATAGACAACTACTTTCTCTACGCACAAATTATATAATTTTCGTGCAGACTTGAGGTTAGAAAAACTTTTTGTTATCATAAGTTTAAAATTTTCTCTATTTATATTAAAACACACAAATTTGATTAAATCATGCAACACAGAAAAATCCTCACGGTCCTGATAATATAGGTTCGATAGTACTACCAAAGAGTAGTAAGACCCTATACTCAGTTTGGCGATTTTGGTGACCATTTTTTTATGGGCCTCCAAAGATTTCGAAAATCAGTGTGCCCTCAAAAAATGGTGTAATCAAATTTTGGTTAACAGATAATTCACAGTTTGCGATACCGCATAACTTTATATGGCAATAATGTAGCTAAGAGTTTACTGAAAAAATCTTGTTAACATCTTATGTAAAAAAAATAATATCGTTGTGCACTTTTTTTTGCAGAAGTAAAGAAATTTTTTTTTTCACTTTTTTCAGATTAACTTACAGGGACTCCTGATTTTTTGCTAACAATATTTGGCAAAGTTGTAGCTAAGTAAAGAAAAGTTGGTAATGTTGGAGAGCTTTTGTCAACATTTCAATATAATCTGAACGTGTCTAGGCACCCTAATAGCTCATAGAGACCAATTTTTACCTCAAAAATAGTGATTTTTCACCAATTTTCCGAACCGAAAAATTTTTTTTCCAAAATAATTTAATCAAAAGCATATTTCTCTGTTCAGTTTCAGTAGCACTTTGCGCAAAAAAAATAGTTTTTTCCCGCACTTTTTTTTTTTGAAAAAGTTATTCTGAAAAAATGAAAAAAGTTTTCTTTCCTTAATTTTTGCAACAAAAAGGTCCTCGAAGAAATTATTTTTTTGCATAAGAGTCTTACTACCCTTTGGTAGTAATATCGAACCTATACTGACCAGTGTATTTTTCTAAACCGTGTATTTTTCTAAAGTCTTCATTTGTTGTTACTTCAGGAATCACACTATCTTTTTGGATGCTAGTGTTCTTTGTGCGACATGATTTGGGAATGTTGGTCGAAGACAAAACAAAATATTAACGACAATAGGATTCCATTGTTAGTGCCTTTATCATTTTGACGTGCATCATAATTAAATATGGAGTCAGTAAGTAAATAAGAGCGATTCGGAAGTAAAAATTACACAAAAATTGCAGCTGTAAGTTTGTCGATTCTGGAGATGTAAAGTGGAAGTTGCGGTAGTAAAAAGGAGTTGGATTTTAATTTTTGGATTTGTTATTTCACTTTAATTGTATACAGTATATTGATACTTATATTTTTATTTTAAAAGCCATAATTTACAGTTTTGTTTATCATTTATTTTAAGAAGTTTAATAGTTTGCAATAAATTACACTAAAAATAGCATTTATTTTTCAATATTTGTTTAAGTTATTTTATTTATAGTTAATAAAATTTTTGAATTCATTTTACGTATATTTGTTGCATTTAGTAATAACCCATTAATATTTATCTATGGGGTTTCCACTTTATTTACTCAATTGTTACTTTTTACCTTTTACTTACTTAAACTTATAAAGTTTGTAAATATTTTACGTAGTATGTATAATTTTTATTAATAAAACTCCTTTGCTTTTCTGTTTTATATATTATCCTTTTAATTACAATTTTTGTTCGGATTTCTTTTTACTTTTAAAGTTTAGTTTAGTTATGTTTCTTTTTTTGAAATTTAATAAAATTTGTATCTTATTGTATTTTGTTTTCTTAAGCCCTATTTACGTATACATTGTGTTGGTATATTTATATTTGTAATAAATTAAGGTTTTTTAATTTATATTTTATAAACTTTAAATGACAGCTAAGGTCCTAAATACAATTTACAATAGAAAGTAAGAGAAGGAAAAAAATGTACAGGGACACTTATCACAGAGTCATGCATAATAAATAAAATTAATGAGTGTAAACATGCGGCCTTATGTATAATCAAAAACTGGCGGGAACTTAGCATAACTGACAAAATTGAACTACGTGTTGACGAGTTCCTCTATACAATTTGACATTACAAATTGCCGCATAATGCGGCACGATTACATCCTAGCATGATTTTTAATGTAAAATTGTATGTCCAAACAGTTAAAACAATGTTTAATTTTGCCACTTATGCTAACTTCATGCCAATTTTTGATTATACATAAGGCCGATTATGTTTAACGTTTAGGGCAGAATAACATTTTTTCTAGAAATATAAATAAATGTACATCTTTGCCCTGTCTCAGTAACAAAAACTAAACATTTAATTTAGAACGTTGAAAATATTTTTTTTTTGGTGAGAAATGGAGAAACATAGAATATAACTCGATATTTGAATTAAATCCAAGAGTTAAAATTAAAGCACTAATTTAGTTATTAATACAATTATTTTGTGAAATATGTGCTTTCCCTCTTTTAAGCCCAATTTAAAACATTAACGGCCTTATGTATAAGCAAAAACTGGCATGAAGTTAGCACAAGTGGAAAAATTGAATATGATCTTAAGGAGTTTTACCATGCAACTTCACATTAAAGATCACACTAGGACTTAGTAGCGGGTTAAAACTAGGTAATGCGACCATTTTTAATGTCAAATTGTAAGGAGGAACTCGTTAACAACTGATTCAATTTCGTCACTTATGCGAACTTCATGCCATTTTTTTCTATTATTTAAAAAATATCATCTTTATTGTTTTAGATGTTTTTGTGAAACAGAATTCCCCTTCTATTCCGCCTATGAATTATATGACTCTGAGATAATTGTATAGTTAAAATCTAGTTACAATAGTTATTTTACACTTACATATGTAATTAGTTCGTTTTAAAACGCGTATACATATTGGTGGTTCTTATTGAAAGAGTTTGATTAAATTGCATTTGGGTATGGTAATGAAAAATTACCAAATTTTTAATAGTATGTATATTTTGTTTTTATATTTTTTTTATATTTGGTTGGCTTTTCTTTAGAGCACCAGTGCAATATTCATTGTATTGGAAGTTATGAAAAATTAATTCCTCTTGGGATATTTTCAATCTGAGGAATTATTTTTTGTAAACTTCTAACATAAATCAAATGATAATTATATGAGTATCACATATTATTACACATATAATTTCTTAATAAAGTCCATAATATGAACTTGTGGATCTTTAAGAAGTCATGAAAAGTTCATTCCTCAAGGAAGAATCCTAATTTTTTAATAGTTAGAAATGCCAGTTAGCATATCCATATATTTAACCTATAGGTTAATCCTAGTGTAGTTTTGCATGTAAAATTGTATGGCAAGACTCGTTAAGAAGACTTTTGCCACTTATGCTAACTAGCATGAAGTTTTCCATTATACAAAAGGCTGTAAAAGTACTGAGTGTTTCTCCGAATAATCAAAAAAAAAAAAAAAAGAAGTTGGTGGAACATCATAACTCAAAAAATGAAATTTTCGAGTTATTGATGCAGAATTACTGCCAGTTTATAGAAGACAAGTACTAATTATCGCCTGCCTATTTATATTTAAAACAAAAAAAAAAACCCTCAAATTTGTTTTCAATATAAATATAGACAGATGAGAATTTTTTTGATCGTTTTTCATATTGGGTGAAAATTTCGTACACATATCTTGTTTACTTTTTCTTTTTCCATTAAGTTGTGTGTAAATTCAAAACTTCAAGCTCGTTTTCTGGCATACTGGGTTTTTTGAGTTATAACATTCATGCTTTCATTTGTAACCAAGTAAGTCGGTTTATTATAAAAACAAAACTATTTGCTCTAATAATATTTGTCCCAAAAATTTTGCTCATTTTCGAATGTTATTATTATGTCTGATGTAAGTTTACTTTTATGTCATAATGCTTTAAGTTCGTCATTGAAAAAAAAAATAAAATAAAAAATTAATGCGGGATATTGAGGGAAAAATCGTTATACAAATCAATACACCGAAACTAGTTATCTATTTTTTTAAATCAAGAGAAAAGAGAAAATAAGATTAAAGTTGGTACTTTTAACCAAAAAAAAATTAACTCCAAAAAAAATATATACATAAAAAACTTCCAAATATGAAGAATTATGACAAATGAGGATTATTTCCAATACATTTAATATCTCTAGGTTTATTTATTTAATATTTATGGTCGCGGGATGTTGGGTTTTTAAGTGAATATTGATTGGATCCGAAGTTATGTTCATTATGTGAGGAAAATTTGATTCTGCATAAGATCTCTGTAAGTTCAAAGAAATTCGCTTCATCGCTTCGGTGTTCTGAATTCAGGATCGCATTAAAATTGTTTTGTGTTTTGAATTGCTGCGATTATAAGGAATTCGAAAATATTTATTTATGAATTATTTAAAAATTGCACTAGCCAACAAGGTTTTGGACTAGAGCAACTAAATATCTTTCCTAATTTGGTTTGCTGAATTCCAATCTGTAATTAATTTTTCTCTATCACGTCAGGTTTTCGAGATACAAAAAAAAATGTTTTAATTAGTTTTTTTTTGCATCATTTGTTTATTTAAGAATCAATGAATGGCGTTATTTAAACGTCGCTTGTATCATTTTGTTTTTTCGGTTTCACGTATTAGAGCCCAGCGATAGTCGCCGAGCATGATTTTATCCCAAAATCCTTGATAATTTCTTTGAATTTTCATTAAATCTTGGTGAACACGCTACCCTTGTTCGTCGCCTTGGAAAATACTGGTAATGGATCATTTGGTGGACGTTAAACTGGTTTGGAAATCGATGGTACATTCGCACATTTGCGTAAGTAATATTTTTTCGATCTTTCATATTGAATCCATCAACTTTTGTTAAACAGAAATGACAGTCGGAGAGTCAAGTAACCACTTGACTCTCTCCAAAGTACTGGAATTGAAATTTTGAAATAGATCTTCTTGCCATTTGACTACTTGTATAAAACAACTTTTGCAAAATATTGTCATGGTCCACGTTCAAGTTTGTTAAAATTTCTGATTCTGATATTGCGTATTCTTTTTTTCCAACAAAATATTCATCACAAACAAAGCAAAAATAGCTTGAATCAATAACACACGATCTCCCTGACATGCTTAAACGCTACTATTACAAAGATTTAGAGTGAATGTAGACTTCAGTCAAATTAACAATTGTGAAATTGGAGTGTCAGTATTGACTGTTTTACGTATTGGCAGCATGTGATAAAAAATGAACAAGAGGTTATAGCCCAATTTTTATGTCAAATTCGAGTTCAGCGCACCCATGTTTGTTCAAAAACATGCTTCGTTTCTGCAATATTTTTTTTTTTCCCCAAATTTGTAGACCAGTGTTATATATTTATTCATATGCTTCCAAGTTTGAAAAAAGAGCCGTAACGAAATCCTTCCATCGGGATCTTACCTTATATAGAACTGTAAATGCATTCTTCATGTGTTAGCTGGCTTGATATTTTATAATGGATTTTTTTAAATATGGCTAACCCAGCTCCATTTCTTCTTTACAATATCCATATACATATTATGTATAAGTTATGTGTTAATAGACCTATACAAATATTCGCAATATTTTTCGTAAGCTTGCAGTAGAGTTTCAGGATTCGTATCCATAAGCGGAGCTTAGTTTTTGTATAGGTGTTCGGCGACTATCATACGCCTTGCAATGCCCCTAAGGACTGTTTTGCAATTTGCATATCAATTTTTAAGCGGCCCACCCGTAAAACGATTTTAATTAAATCTTTGAACTCAATGTTGTTGACTGTGATTTCAATATGAAGGCCAACACCAGGTGCTGGCTGATGTATCCCCTTGAATTTGGCTGATATTCCGGTAAAATTATGTGCTTTCAGACAGATCAAATCGACCATTCATACCACATGTAATAATTAAGTGCAGCATAGTGTTGAACAACAGCGGATATATCATACATCCTTAGTGCTTATGCCAATCGGTTTGCTCAACATGAGTTCATGCAGTACTCACTCGGCTTTTGTAGAATTGTCGCTCAGAGATTTGATAAGGTCGATTTGGTCTAGTGAAATTCCTTCGTGCCAAATTGCCTGATGGTGGATGGTATCGCATGCGTTTCCAAAGTCGATCAATATCAGATATATATTGGAGATCGCTTTTCTACAGATTTCTCTACTATGAGCCGTAGGCTATTTATATGCTCGATGAAAGAGTGGTGTGATCGAAAGTCTGTTTGCTAATTTTGAAGATCTGCTGCAATTGATAATGATAGTCTAGCATGAGCTATATTATTTAACACCTTATCAATATCTTAGAAGTCATTAAAATGTCATTCTCAAGGATCGACTTGAAATTTTGTGTGCTAGAAGTTAAGCATCTTTCTTGAGACGTGTACCATAAGACAAATGAGAAACATCAAGATAATGAAGTATTGTTGTTTGATCAGTAAAATAGGGAAATTGCATTGAATTAGTTTTGTTGGCTCAGTATTTTAAAATCCACTTACATACTATAAACAGCAATATTTAATATTGGCTTAGATAATAACATATAGTTCTTAAAATTCCTCATAGTTATGTATTTATTTATATATTTTATATTCAAATAATTGAGAAGTAATTTATTTTATATTCAAATAATTGAGAAGTAATTTATTTCAAATAATTGATGCAATTTAATCAAAATCTTAGAATTATAGCATACAGCTTTGATATTAATATGGCAAGAAACAAACAATTCAAAAAGACATATAAAATAATAAAAATTAAAATCATTTGCAATTTAAGAATATAAGGACGTTATAACTTTTGAACTTTATTTTACAAAATTTCATAACTTAAAAAAATCACAGTGCCTTAAAATGGTGCAAGGTTTCTTTTAACCACAGCCTTATATGTACTTTGCCATTTACATTAGTGATTTAGCACATTTTAGAACACTGTGATATATGCAATTGTTTCATGTATTGTTAAAATAATATTATAATAAATTTATATTGCACCTGAAGCAAAATACTATTTATAACAAAAAAATTAATTTCTTCAAAAGCGAGATCAAGCAAAATCTTATGTAATTAGAGAAAACAAACTATACAAGCAGAGTTTCTTAGTAACAGCAGTTATCAGTAACATTTAAATAGTGTACACAAAATTATAAGTATGTACAGCCTTATTTATAAAAATTATAAAGGCTTTATAAGAGCTCAATGAGAAAAATTTTGTATGAAAATCTTTTTTGTATAAAGCCTTAATAATTTTTATAGATAAGGTTGATCATTTTTATTTGTAATTATAATTTGAACTTTATTTTTACAAGCCTTACTAGAGTATCCTAGCAAAAGGTACAAGCTTTAAAGTTTCTGACGCAACTGCTACCATGATATTATAAATTTATGAGAATAAAAAAAGCAATGACAGTCATTCATATTAACTGAAAGTTGTACTGCTTGGAAAACCCGCTTCGTTGGAAATTTCGTGCACAGCTTTTTAATAATTTATTATAAGAAAACGAGTGTCACAGTTAATTACTCTTATAATGAATTTCATCTGAATGAACTAATTGAAAGTTTGGTAAAACATTATTTTGCGTTTTCGTGCGCCTGTTTGTCTATTCTTATTATACTTGGAGACTTCTATTGACACAAAATAGTTACATACTAAAATAGGTTGGAATTGTGTAGATATTATATATCACATAACTTCCATAAAAACTTTTAACGCTACAGAATATTAAAGCCAAAGCAAAGCAATTTTTTAAATATTTTGTTAATTGAAATAAATTTGAACTTGGAAAAACTTCCCAGCTAGCTTACTAACTGAAAAATATTCACAAGACGTTATATTAAAACAATCAGTTCTTGAGAAGTGCTTATTTTGTTTGATGTCAAACATAAATATTCATTTGAACTAGCTGCATTTAAATTTTCTTTTCATCAATTAAATTGATTTAAAAAGAAGAAATTAATTCAATTATGATTTACTTCTTTTATGTATTTGTAATCGTAAAAGTAAATCATAAATATGGCAACTAGTTTTTAGAAAATTTCAAATTGTTTGCTGGGATTCTAATGCTAAAGCTTATAACAAAATTATGTTTGAAGTTAGAATCGTTTGGATATAATTTCGATGAGTAACGACTTCTAGTTTAAGACACATTTATATGTTTCTTCCGTGTTCTCAAAATAAAAATGGTTAAACTCAAAAATGTTTTTGGAATAGGTCAACTGGTGTAAATTTACAGTAATAATTAATTTAATACTGTAATTAATGCAAGTGTTTTGTCAACAAAAAAGAACGTAGTTAAGGTGACTTATGGTTATCTTTTATATTAAAGGCCGTGATACACCATCATACAAAGTCGTGCGATCTACGAAAAAATACAACCCTGGTATGTTGGAGTTTATGAAAATTTTCAAAAGACAATAACAATTCATCACACCAGGGTGTACTTTTTTGTAAATCGCACGACTTTGTATGATAGTATGTCATGGCCGTAAGGAAATACTGCTTTCACCTTTCGTATTTTCATACTCGTATGTATAATCGTATTGTAAGGAAATACAATCATATAGCTGAAAAATTAATTTTCCAATCATAATTAAAGTTCCAATATTTCTTTTTTAATTACATAATACTAAAATTTTTATCGCTAAGAAAGCCAAATTTATTTGACATGTAATAATATTCAAAGAACAAATAATATATCAATGAAAATTTTAGTTTTTCTCATAATTAGATTAGGAACAACATGTTGTTTTGAAAGACTACTACACTTTCATAACAGAGGGGTTATTATACAATACAATTTGAAAAGAAAACTTTTCAAAGTTGTATATTAATAACATTATAATTCGAAAACATTTCCGTTCGATTCGGATTACATACAATAGACCCCCAGAATTGAAGTATTTGACATGATGTATGTGGTGCCTGTTAAGGCGGTTTCAGATATAACTTCAACGCTTTGCGTGACGTTTCTAACTTTGGCAGAAAAGCGTAAAGCAAAATGTGTATGACACAATAAAAACTTTGACAACACTCACTTTTTGTTTTACTGCTTTGTCTAATGCATAGAATACAGCACAATTCGATAACTTCGATGCCCCTTACTCGTTTTTATGTAAATTTACCAAAATTTTAAGAAAACTTCTTATTTTCATGCGAGTTTGGCCAAACAAAATAAGATAATTATACCATCTGATTGTCAAAGCACGCAAAAAGTTAAGAGTTGGTTAACTATTCGCTTCGCTTTGCGTTAAAAGCAAAAGTTGTAGATATAAATTTCATCCTCTTACATGCAAATATCTTGAAATGAAATAAGATACGAGAATTATTCGATGCTTTTTGAAAGCAAACTTTACATACACCACCAGGAATTGCAATACTATTGTGCATTATTAGATATTCCTTATTACTATCTTTAATATAAATCATGCTAAAGTGATAATCTATTTGTAGTAATTTTTTTACTGCGTTTAAATATTTTGCGCTCATCGAACTATAAAAACAGTCGACATAAGATTGTAAAAATTCCTAAAATTAGAACTTCTAATTTGGAAGTTTAACGTTAGTGAGAAATGACATGAAATTTTGAATCACTGTATTTAATTTAGGCATTTGAAATATTTCGAACTTTAAAGGAATTTTTAATCGAAGTATAAGACAAAGGGTTATTTTTTCTTGTGGTTTCTCAAAATTTATTCAATAATGAAGATTATTTTAAAAACTGTAGCGACGAAATTGAAAACATTTTTTCACAATGAAAATGTAATGCATGAAAATTAATAACAAAATAATAATAAATTTTAAAATAATAAATTTGGTTAAAGAATCGGGAATAGGACTTACCAAACTTTAAGCACGTATATTAAGAAGAGGTCAATTTATTAATATCGACAAACCACGAACCGAATTTTAAAAAATTTGTGAATGTGAAAAACTTCCAAAAAGCAAATTACATAAATATGATGTAAATTATTATGTGCTTTTTCGTCCACCTAAATTTAACAGCATAACGTTTTTATATTTACTTGAATAGTTTTTTAGAATCCTAAGAATTATTTAAATTTTGTTTAAAACACAAGAACTTGTACTTTTGTGGTTTTATGTTTTCTTTATAAATGGATGGACGAATTTCGTTAAACAAAAAAAAAAAAGCTGCAATAGGATGTTTTAATTGGATACACCTTCAAGTATAGCAGCAATCCCAGTTGAATTTTGACTAGAAATTTTATATAATATATTTGTGATACGTAAATAACTCTCACTTCAATTGATTTTGCTTATGCTTTCGTTTTTAAGAAAACACAAGTATCAGTCAAAGCTAAATCACAAAATGATTAATTAACAATTGAGCAACACTTTCAGCAGTCCACGATTTCAATAGTTTGAATTTGATTTGCTGTTGCTTACGCTTAGGATCGCAAGTAAAAGCAGAAGCAGTCTAGATGCTTTTGCAAGTCACGAACAGTCACACTGCTTTGATTTTGACTGTTGGTTTTTAATAAGTACAAGCAAAAGCATTGGTTCAATTTTATCTGTTCGAAAAAGCTAAAGCAGCAAAAAGTAAAAATTTCAAGACTTTTGCTTTTTTGACTTGAGTTATTTAAAGACTGCATATATATATATGTATGTTGTTTAATATTATTTTTCCACCGCCTTTAAATCAAGTATGTTTAAGTAAATCACTTTGAAGTGTTTCCACCGAGCTTGTGAGTAATTTGTTGTTGGAATTCTCGTATTCAATTTATGCATGTACTTTATAAGGTAAGGTATAGCAGCTGTAATTGAATTTTATACATATTTAGTTGACATTTAAAATTGATTAAATATTCTTTAATGTCATTATTTCGAAATTGTCAATCACTATTGATCCAGTTCGAGAAATAGTATTTTCGATATAATTTAAAATAAATCAACTTCTTTGAGCTGATTTGGCCAAATGTAAAATGTAAGGTAAATCATGTATAAATTAACATGATTTGCTCAAACCATCATGATTTGTCGAAATCATGCCGGTGAAAACATTCTATTATTGTATCATGCTTATGATTTGCCCGCAGCTTTCAATAAAAAGCTTAAATTCTTGCAATTACGTTCTTATGTCTTGATTTAGACTCGGCAGTTTTTCTTGAAGCAGTTCTCTTCAATTCTCTTTTAAAATTGCTCGTTTGTTTACACACAGACGGTTTTTTGTTCAATTTTGTTGTTGTTTTAATACAGCGAATGAAATAACAAAAGAGAATTGAAGTAACTTTTCTGTACAAGCAACTCAGACTTGCTTCAAGAAAAACTGCCAAGTCTAAAAAATGACTATTCTTGAGAATAACACAAATGCAGGCGTTTTCCGAAAATCACATTTTGTGAAAGTAATTTGGAATTAGAAAAAAAATTTTGTTTACACACAAAACTTTTTTAAATTGAAAAACACAAAAGCGTTTTATTCACAGTGCATCAGCAATTTAAATTCCACAACAGGATTGCTAACTCTGCACAGAATCTATATTTTATGATTTTATCAGGCTAAAGTTCAGAATCACTATTTTTTAATTATTCTGCAACAATTAATGCAAACTGTATTGGAAATACATTTTGTGCTCTGAAGTCTATTTATTGTTATCGATAATCTAGACAGCAGCTTTTTTAATCTAAGTAAAAATTCAGGCTTAGTTTTCTTATTGCAATGAGCTGAATATATTTAAGTATGTGTAATAATATAATTTGAATGCTGCCAAATCACTTTCTGTCTGCCCAATTCTTAAAAGAAATTTTACTAAGAAATATTAAGTAGCTCGAACTTTAATGTTGCATCAACACTGACTTCAACTTTTTACAATTTATCCTTTTCTCATTCTACAAACTAGTTAGATTATTTTATAACAAATAAAAACTCAATTAATTTTTTCATGGTGTCAAAAAAGTTTTTGTTTAAAAAAATTAAATTTATTTAAAACGAATTTGTTTAATCTCAGCTTTTTGTGTCTGTTTTAATTTATTTAAAACTATTTTTAACTCTTAGCGTTCTTTTTTTCAGAGAATTCATTTCAATTAAGCTTAAGCACTACAGAGAGTAGAAAACTAAAACAAAAATAAAAATAAAAATAAAACATGTAACTAAATAATAGAGTTTCAGTTACTCAAAAACAACAAAATTTAGCTTAAACCTTAATTGAGAGAAAAAGAGAGATATAGAAAAAAATCGATAGATACACTTAGATAGAAATCGGAAGAGAAAACTATATACTTATTAAGCGAGTTAAGAAAAACAATGTACAAACTTAAACACAAATCAAAAGGCGCATTTTTAATTAAATTCTATTTAATAATTAATTAAATATCAACAGTATACGAAAAGTATCATTTTTAAGTGTCTGCATGATATTTTATACCACTGCAACACACCCAGCTGCATTCGAGTAAGTTAAAGGACTTTTTTGCGCAGTTTTTGGGATGTGTGGCAGGGACAGAAAATATCAAACAGTTGTTTAAAGTTATTTATAACATGATTTTTTATAAAATTATAAAAAATAATAAAAACTTAGATCTAAAAATTTGCACAGGTTTGTTTTGTTACTTAAAAATACGTGTTTGTTTAGTTTTAGTTTTAGCATTCGTTTTTAGTTATTTAAATTATAATAAATTAATTTAAAGCAAACAAAAATTGCAATGAAGATGGGTTGGTTGTTCTGTTTTCTTAATTACATTTTTTTTCATTAAAACATTTATTTCTTTTTTAAGCTTTTTTTATATTTTTGTTATTAATTTACTTGTTAACCTAAACGAGAAGATTTCTTTAAAAGATCATTGAAAAAAATTAAAATTTGAATTTATAATTTATGAGATTTTAATTTAGTTTAATTCAGTAAAATACAGGAAGATTTGATATTTCTTTTCACTTGTTTTGTGAGGTTCTAGGACGTCTATCGGCTCAGCAACTTACTCTTCAATATTGAGATTTTCCTTTAAAGCCGTCATCATCTTCAGCCGGATGGCACTCAATTTTAATCGTAGCAGAGGGAGTACCAAAATGATGGTATCTTTTGTCCATTGAAATCTGGGGCGTGTGACAATTTCTCCTCCAATCGTAATAAACATGATCACGTTCACTGCCATGATGTGGATTTTGGTGATAATGTTGTGAATAGTTGGGATAAAAATTATTGTAACCTATAGAACTTAATTTTGTAGCTGCCACTTCAGCTGTAAAATCGTTATGGGTTTCAACATTTTGTTGCTGAATGGATGACGATGATGATGGAGTTGCTGTCGAATTATTTATTGAAGTATGTGTTGTTGTTGTTGTTGCTGTATCTATTTCTGCTGCTGTTAAGTATTTAGTAGTATTGTTATTATCCTCTCTATTATTACTATAATTATAATAATAATTTATAAATTTTTCCTAATTTTATTCTCCTAAATGTTGCGCTGCCACCGCCGCTGCTGCTGCCGCTTTCTGTGCCTGCGCTTGCTTTTCTTGTTCGTTTAATTCTTTAATGGCCTGAATTTCCTTTTTCAATTTCATGCGTCGATTTTGGAACCAAATTTTTATCTGTCGTTCTGTCAGACATAAAGCGTGGGCCATTTCGATTCTTCGTCGGCGGGTTAAATAGTGGTTGGTGTGGAATTCTTTCTCTAATTCAAGTGTTTGATAGCGGGTGTATGTTTGGCGACCACGTCTTCGCAGACCATTTGTACCTTTAATTAAAAAAAACACATGCAAATCAATAAAAAAAATAAGCAGAATAATAGAAATATGGTTTAAAACAAATGACTTCCCTATTCGGGCAAATTATGAAAAGTCAATGAGCGATTAAAGGCTCCGCTTAGAAAATCGGGAAGTATAAATCGTCAAGTAAAGCAAATTGTAATAGTTTTTTGTTTTATATATGGAAGGGTTTGATGTATAAAATTTATTCTATATGGTAAAAATATTTTAATTCTTTCAAGCTTGCTTCTTACGATTTCCTCTGAGCCGAACAATTGTCAGGTAGTTAAACTTATACTTCTTCCAACGATATTCGGGCAAGTTTGGAGAATTTAAATTGCTTTGAATTATAAGTCATTATTTTATTGATCACTAAGCAGCCAAATTGAACATTTGGTTTATGGGGCAACATAAGTACGAGTCCATTTAAGATGGAGTCAACTAGGAAAGAATTTACAGAAGTCACTGATTTTGGTGATCGTTTTGATAAAGAAAAGATGGTAATATAACATGTAGAAGAATAATATCATAATTTAGAGGTTGATTGTTTTTTTTAAGAGAGAACCTAAAATTAGGAAGATTTTAAGCTCGAATGAATTCATTTTTAATGATTTTCATAATTTTAGAGGAATTATGTAATTGGTCAATTCGTTTTTCTAATGATTTTCTTAATACAATCTATATTTTTTTGGAGAGAAGAGTGATTTTTTTTAAATGATGCATGTATGTTGGTCAAATACATCTGAATTTATAAAAAGTCTATACACAATTTTTGCTAATAAGGGCGTTTTTCGTTTTAGTTGACGATATATTTTTCACTCTTTTAGAAACTATTAATTTTACGACAAAAACTCTTATATCTGCAAAGCATAGGTTTAGTGGAATATGTGTAAATACATAAATATGTATACGCACACATTCATGTGCGAATAATAAATTAATAAAATTGTACATAAATAGCCATTATTTTGTAAATAAATGCATTTTAAACTTTACGCATGTCAGCATAAATTATTTGCTCAAATACCTTTAGGCCAAAGCAAATTTTTAAACAAATATTTATGTACATGCCGATAAATATTTGAAACGTTAAAGTATTAAAGCTACAGCAAGAGCAATGGACAACAACTACAATAATGTCAAATGATCTAATATATCGATGGCCTGTAGTAAAAAGGCCCTAACTCGTATTTTTTACGAAACTGAGTTTTTCAGCGATTTTTCAGCAACACATTTCACACAAATACACCTCATCACAAAAATTTATTGCAATAGCATAAAAAATAACACTTTTACAAGTATTTGTACAAAGCAGTTGTACAAGCAGTTGTACAGTTTCTTTTATATTTTTATCATCTCCTGTAAAGTTACAATTCTTTCAGTTTGGGCCTTCCTACTTGAGACCAACGTTATGTACATATTTATTTATGTGTGCATATGGGGCAAAATAATTTCTTAAAATATATTCAATAAGAATACGATTAAAAGCTTACAGATATTTTGATACGGTTTCAAATCGTAGAAAAATTATTAAAGAATAAATTAATTTTGAAAAAAAAAATTAAGGAACTCTTGAGAGAAAAATGTTCATTAAGTCATCGTTATGAAGAAATTTGCTTTTAATGGACATTCCAATTACTCTGCTGTGAAAAGTATTGATGCAGTGAGGACTTGCAGATGAAAAAAAGTAAGTGCCAGGCCATTGGAAAGACAGCCAACCAACAAATCCTGCAAAGTGCACATTTTGTGACAAACATGAGAGATATGAGTCTGTAGTAAAATATCCTTATGCAAGCAAAGGTAAGTTGGGAATTTCCTGAGTAAAACAACACAATTATACATATATATCGACTTACATATATGTAACTCACTCATACATTTGCATTAAAATTATTAAATGCAAAACATAAGTACATACAAGTACTACATACAGACTTTTATTCTGCAGCAGTAGTATGAGCAGAATGATGATTGCAAATGTTTTTGTTTGCATGGAAATATTGCAACGTACTTGTTTGTGTGTACGTCTACATAATAAAATTGAGTTATTGCTCTTGAGGCAAATTAAACTTCATAAATATGTTAAATCAGAGATTAACTGCCAAAGTATTCACAAAAGATTTTATGAGCCATTAAAGTGTGAGATGCCATATAAATTATAAAATAATGAAAATAAATGTTAAATAATGACCATAAATGTCCTTAAGACAATTTTTATCAAAAAAACTCTTTATATTTACACATACGAGTATGTATGAATGTTTCTATAAATATAGAAAATGGTCAGATTTTATAATAAATACCGGCACTAAATTGTGATTTCTTTCTTTGTTTTTTACCATTTCGATTCGATAACCATTAATTTTAGTTAGTGTTAAAAACAAACATTTTTCGATTTTATTTCCTACGATCAATTTAAAATAATAGTCTTTAACTTTTTCGCTTTCTTTCTGTTATTTTCAAATCAATATTGAACTGCTATACGAGCAGTGTGGCGGCACTAGAGTTGTGGAGTTGCATCAAAAAAATTAAATGAAAGACCATAAAAATGAAATGTTTGCTTTTTTGTTGTTATTTTCTTGCAAAGTTGCAGCGATTTTCTATTTACCTCTAACCATGTTCAATTGCAAGAGTTACAGGCACAACTTTAGCAACAACTACAACGGCATCACTGAGTTTGTCTTTTATAGTTTTATTCGCCAAATACGAGTAACAACATCACTTCGATCTTTAACATGAACATGATTTTTGGGGTCTTTAAACCATTTGGAGCGCACAACTTCCCACATTTTAAAGATTGCTCATTATTTTCCTTTCGGTTGTTGTTAGCAGGAAATATTCGTAAGACCTCAGACGACAATTATAGTCCATATAGCTAGGTAACTAGTGCTTCACCAACACGATAACTGCTATCCATTCCACCTGGCCACCTGGTTGCTGATGTCAGCATCAGACGCTTATGTTTGTAGATTTTCTTTTTCCACGATTTGAATGGATACTGCATCCACCATTTAATACTGGAACGAAGACTTCAGTACAAATTTCATAACATAAAGAAACTATTACTTTAAAAACTATTTATGAATATAATTTTTATGAAAGTTGGCCTTGGAAAGAAATATTTTTTCTTTGGCCAAGTGGCTGAGTGGTAGCGATGCTATCCTGTCAGTAAAGAGGTCGTGGGTTCAGTTCACGCCTTAAACCCTGGGTGTTTACCGCAGACAAGCTGATCGTTTCTCGGGTTGTGTTTGTTAAAAAAAAATAACATGTCATTCCAGTACTCTAATCAGTATGCTAATAGATTAAGTAAGAATATATTATGAAGTTCTTACGTTGCCGAACCATCCAAAATGAGTTCAAAAAAATAATACCATCAATTTCATATTTTGTATCTTCTATTTCAAACCGAAGGCTCAATAGTCTTAGGTAGCAAACAAGCGTCGAAATATATATATTTAGAATCGTTTGTATTCATAACATTATTTCCACCAGCCGACGCTGGGTGCTCGAAGTGTTACATGCTTCAGACTGCTTTTATATTATTTAGGAACTTACGCAAACAGATAAATCATACATACATTTTTAACGAAATGAGCTTTTGGTATTTGTCCGAAAAATCGTAAACAGAAATTTTTAATGAACTGCTTCATTTACGTACGAACAAAATGTTTATGTATCGAGCCATTGTAGTTCGCAATGAAAATGGAAGCCTTAGAGGTGGACATCCAAACGTTGCTAAAAATGGCGTGAATGGCTGCCAAAGACCAATATTCAATCACTTAAAGTTGGGTAGAGAGCTTCAAAGTTGAATCTTTTATTTAATGCGCAGCCTTAAATAAATAAATAAAATAATCGCATGTCGCAGACAGAAAGCAGAGGTCACAGTAACTGTCACAGAGTGCTCATCACAGTGGGAATGTTTTAAGTGTATTGCACTTTTTGCCCATTTTGTTCTGACGGCCAAAGTATCAACCAAAAAAAATAATGCCCTTCATCGACAATGGCTGAAAAATACTGCCAGGTCGAATGTGTACTGGCAGCATGTGAAGCTTTCATACCGTAGTAATCCGCAGAATGGATCCTTTATCCACTTGAAGACACCGTTGAAGTTGTGACTGAAGGTTTAAGTTAAATTGCTTTCAAAGTTCCTGCATTTGTATATTTTTTAAAAATTTCCTGAGAAACAAATGTTTGTTAATTCTGAGTCTGTGCACAAATATAAATTTAAGTTCTAAAACTTCCACGAATGTTATTCATCAATTCGGAAAATCAATCGATCCTGAGTGAAATGGAGTGGAAAGGGGCATTCGATACTAAGACGTAAGAGTTTTTTAAAGAAAGTACTAAAACTTGTCTTTTATATAAAGGCTTCGCCATTTAACGTTTTTTTCAACTAGTGCTTATTTCGTGAATGGTAACACTTAGCTCATGTCTGATTTGACAGATAATTAGTTTTATCCTTCCGCTGAACCAATTTGGTTGTGTATACACTTGAACAACGCTGGGAAATAAAGCCCTGCGATCGACTTACAGAAGATGCCGATTTTGCCAAAAAAAAAATCATCTTTTCAGATGAAGCTCATTTTGATCTTGGCGGGTATGTAAACAAGCAAAATTGTCGCATTTGGGGCACAGAAAACCCGCACTCATACATTGAAAAGCCGACGCACCCAAAACGAGTCACTGTTTGGTGCGGATTTTGATCCAGAGGCCAATGAGCAAGGAATGGCCGTTACAGTCAATGGCGATCGTTATCGGGCCATGTTGAACGAATTTTTGTTCACAAAAATTGAAGAGGAGGATATTGGCAATATTTGGTTTCAACAGGACGGCGCTACGTGCCACACAGCCGAAGCTACACTCGATGTTTTGAGCCCTGTTTTCAAAAAAAAAAGTTATCATTATTATTAGAACATTAAAAGTTATTACTAAAAAATATGATAATTTTTTTGGATCGTTAAAAAAAGTCCACGCAGGGATCGGGTTGAAGTTTGAAAACAACCATTTTTATCTCACGGAAATTTTAAAATATTTACACCTGATATTTGTGCATATTCCTATACGTATCACTTAAATGCTATTTTGGATCTATCCACTGCTTTAGATTTAAAAATTTTCCTACGGCTTACAAGTAATCGCGGTTCAAAATTTCTTGGAATGTTTTAGAAGTTTGCTTCCCTGCGTGAGTTTTTTTTCGCAAAACGATGGGAGACAGGTGTTTTCATTACTAAAACATTCTTACCAACAATTTGGTTATAGCCCTAATGTAAAACGATGGGAGACAGGTGTTTTCATTACTAAAACATTCTTATTATAGCCCTAATGTACATATGTATGTGATCATGCGCAATAGTGATTAATCTTTCTTCAAATGACGTTGGGCTGTAGTAAATGTAGCACTGCCGAGGCTGCCTTGTTCCAACCGATACCTGCAAACTTATCGCAACTCAAATGTCTAATTTTTCTCAGCAGAAAATACTTTCGTAAAATAGTCTTAAAACAACACTTATCATGTATTTACTATAATCAATAAAATTTACTTCTTCCATCACTTCCAACCATTAATGGGTTAAGAGCAACAAACAGCCTACATACAACAAGAAAAACAATCTCAAATAGTCTTTGTTGTTGATTTTTTTTTTGTTTTTATTACTGTAGTTGTACTGTTGATGTGCTGGTTCATGTTGTGCCGTTGAAACTGATGATCATTTCAAGAAAAATGCTTAATTTATGACATTGCTTAAATTTACAACAACAACTAAAACAACAACATGCCAACAACAGCAACAACTAAGATATCATCATGGTTGTTACGAGTATATGGCGGTTTTCAGAATTACAAAAAGAAAAAAAGACATATCAACACAACAACAACCTTTAAAAGCAACATATGCACGTGTAGGCTTTTTACTAAAAAAAGACACTTCATCCATCTATTCTTTTTTTTTATTTGAGAAGAATTAATTTAGTGAGAAAAACGTTTTTCCATAAAGAAATACGAACCAATAACAAAGAAAGAAAATAATTTAAAATAATTTTCATAATTTATGGGCTCAAGAAATTCTTAATAAGCAAAAAGGAGAGAGGGAACAAAGATTTTGAATCAAAAAATCAACAAATAAAATGATCTTAACTGAATTGAAGTGAAGTGATTGTCGCCGCCATTGCAACCTTTAGTTACAGTTGCAGTTGCAACAGTAACAGCCTCTGACAGCTTTGCTGTGATAAAGTTTTATAACAATTTATAAAATGACGAAGGCTAGTGCTGTTGTTGTTTGATTTTTATTTTCAACCATTTATGGCGAATGAGTAGAACGTGACTTTTATTTCAAAAATTAGATTTTCGAAGATAATTGTAGTATGTATTGTTGGTTGTTACATTACCAACACATTTTAAAACTTCCAAAAAGAAACTTAGCAAAGAAAACAAAATAAAAGGATGCCAATTCTATTTAAGAAGTTTGCTGCTTTAAACTAAAGAGAAAAAAATTATACTTTGTAGAATGAAAGAGAAAAAAAACTTGTTGTTTTAAAGTATTAAATAATAAATTTTTAGACAGCCAGGCCGCAAACATTTTATATCTTTGTGAAACAAGTGGCACCCAATTAAGCTAAATTTATGCAACAAGACATTCTTCAAGTTAATTGGCAAAAAACGCCATTTTTATTTAACATTCTGTGTTTTTTGTTTTTGTTCTCCTTGCTACTTTTTACGTTTTTATTTCAAATAAAACATATGAACTGCTGATATAAAATCGCCAATATAGTCTGCAACACCAAACAGAAGTAAAAGAAAAAGAAACATTTTACATTAAACATTTAGTTATGGCAAAAATGCCTTCTTTTATATATTTATTCTCTTTTTTATATGTACCTACTCTTTTTGTGTATTTGATTGAGGTTGTTGTGTGCACGGCGACAAGTATACATCACATAAAAACTAACCCCATCTCGGAGGTAGTAGTTTGTCCATGTCCATTCAAACTAAATCAACGAACAAAATGTGCCACCATTTATTCATTTAAGAAGCATGTTGCAAATGCAGCTGTAAAAACGTTTAAATATTTACGCAATAAAAACTGAAAAAGCAACTTCTTGCAAAACAAAAATAAAAATATTTAACAATCTTGAGTTTGTTTCAAAGTGGTTGGTTGGTTGGTCGGTTGGTTGGTTCATTTGTATGTTTTGTTTCCTTGTCTTTTTTTTCAATACATCATTTTAGCTTTTTCTTTTCATTGCAGATCAGCGTGTCGTTGTTGAATAGAGTTTTTGCCCCGTCTTTGGAAAATTTTATGCGAATTGAAATGTAAAAAATGTAAATTAATGCAAACATTTCTCCTTGTTATTGTTATAGTTGCAAATACTCAAGTCTCAAGTTTGTTTGGCGAAACAACAACAATATGTTTAACCAATTTTGCCTTATTATTTATACAGTCTGAGGAAATGAAATGCCAAGCAGCGAAACCAAAAAACTAAAAGGATTTTTTGTTCAATTCTTGTTTTACAGAAAGGGGAATGTTTTGAATTTTTATTTTAATTATGAATAAATACATACATTTGTAAAATATTCAATTATTTTAACATAAAATATAAGGTCGTTTTGTATTTTTTTGCTTCTACATTCATTAAAGCTACAAAACAATCAGTTGTTTGTTATACGGGTAAAATCTTTAAAGGTCAGCCAAAAAGTATGCTTTAATTTACTTACGAAATGTGTGTTTTATGAGTAAAGCCCAGTAGGGAGTTCTTACGGAATTTCATGTTTTTTAAATTTAAATTTATGTAAACATATTTCTACATGCAAAAATAATCGTGTAGCCTTTTTTGTAGAATTATGTTTGCATTCACACAAATTCATTTATTTTTGAATTTAAAACACACAAAAACACTAAAAACTAATTACAATTTGATGAAAATTTGAAATGTAAAAAATTCCTTGACTAAATAGCTAATTCTTTGAAAATTAATTTTTGTTTCAGTTGACCGAAAAAGTGCACTTCCGATGAATGGGTACGTAAATAAGCAGAATTGTCGCAGTTGTAGTGAGGAGAATCCACAAGCTTTTGTCGAAACACCATTCCATCCACAGAAATTTACTGTTTGGTTCACTTTATGGGCTGGCGGAGTCATGGGACCATATGTCTTCAAAAACGATGTTGGACAGAATGTTAAGTTGTTGAAAATTTGTGTTGCATATTGCGGCTGCTATGTGCTAGCCGTGTTGGCCACATGGCAGAAATCATATTTAAACATTAATTTCATAAAATTTTCTTTCCAATAAAGCCCGTTTCATTGATATTAAAAATATATTTCCTTGTTTTATTATGTAGCACTCTATAAAAAAAATCCCTTTATAAGATAATGATAGTAGTAGATTTTGTAAGTACTTCCGTGGCTTCACTTTCGAAAAGAAATGAAAATGCAATTTATGTGCAAAAATAATTTTATGTGGAGCAAAATGTATTCACCACTTGGACAAAATTCATAATATTGGAATGGAAGCCCCAAAATAATAAATTAAAAAATATATGCAAGAAACAGACAACATTGGAAAAATATTCTAATAATAAAGACGATTTAAGTGTATAGTTTCTAATCTAGTCACAAATGATGGCTTTTCTGTAAGGGATTTTAGCAGAAGAACATTTATTTTTAAATTTCTGAAACTTAAGCGCTTTTTAAAATTTAGTTCTTACGGAATTCATAAAAGTAAAAAGAGAAATATCTGAGGAAATAAAAGACCCACATTGGTTTAGTAAAAACAAAAAACATTTGTTCCCACTTCCTTCTAAAAAGTTGATGATTTTATATGCAGAACGCTTTTCGATAAGATTCTGAAAAAGCAGTAAATACTATTGATGAAAGAGTGAAAAATTGAGCATAGATGAAATTTGCAACAAAATAATTGGTAAATATATTTGTAAGTATCAAAAAAAAAAAAATTAATAGTGATAGTTACAAATTTATTAACCAAAGTTAAATCAATAATTGTACACACAACATAATCATTTCTCATATTCCATTCAATTAAAAATTTACATTAAAGTATTAATAACAATCTCTACCCCAGTAGATAGACATCGGTGCTGATGAAGTGAGTGGCTGCACAGAACAATGTCGGCATTTGACCCAGCTGAAAAGTATAGTTTAAGTTTTATTCTCCTCTTTAGAAAATCGAATTAATTAATAAAAATATTTCATTCAATAAGAATTGAAAATACTGAACTTAAGCCCGATTAAAAAATTATTCCTGTTTAAAGTTCATTCTAGTTCAATTAAATTTATGTCTCATTTTTAAGGACAATTATTAAGTTGATTATGAATAGCAAACAGCAGGATTTTTATTAGGTACCTGCCCAATACAGATGTGGCAGTACTAAATAATTCCTAAAAGATAATGGGAACGTAAAAATTCAACTATTATCCGAATAATTCCTAAAAGATAATTCGAACGTAAAAATTCAACTATTATCCGAATGATTCTCTAGGTCTTTCAGCATGCTGGCCGCAAAGTATTTTAATTGTATACGAGACCTCCTCGAAGTGGGAGATATTTTCCTTATTGATTTTTTTAATGTCCTTTTCAGTCAAATCATGATTCAGAAAATTTCTTTGATTGTTTTCATTTAAGTTTTCAGTTAAGTTATTAAAGGCGAAATGCAGTAAATTTCACACTGCCATTTGTCAAGCCTGCAGTGTGATGCCAGAAAAAACTGCAAAATTTTAGAATTTTTTTGCAGCAATTTTTTATGCAAAAATAAATTTACATTAAAACGAAAAAAAATGCTTTTTGTAGTTTTTTTTTTATTAAATGTATTTTACGTAGCAAAACTTGAAATTTATTATGCGAAAAAGTGCGAAATTCATTTTGGCGCTTAAGCCTGCAATTTTTTTGTTTTTTGCTGTAGCATGTTGTGTTGCTGTAGCGGCTGTTAGTACTGCGTGCCTCAAAGCTAAAAATGACACTACGAGTAACAAAAGAAATGTTTGCATATTTTTCCTTTTTATCTTTTATGGCTGCCAGGGCTGCCAGTGCTGGTAGCAGAAGCTGCCGAAGTAAAAGTATATAATTTAAATTGCTGGAACAGGCCATAAACCTTAAAATCCTTACTAACAATTCCTTGCCGGTTATTTTTTCTTCATATATTTTGTTATTTGTGAGTTTTATTTTCGTTTTCTTCTTAGTTTTTTTTTTTTTTTTATAATTTAAGGCAATAATGGGTAGACAACATTAAAATAGGATCTCTGTTTCGGTTCGGTATGAGTGTGTATGCATAAATGAGTATGTGTGCTGCTTCGTTCATCTTTTACACTTCTAACAAAGTTTAAAATATAGTGAAGTAATATAACAAAGGCTGGTAGAGAGCAAGTGCAAGAAATTTACATTTAGCACGTTTTGAATAAAAGTTTAGAATAGATTTAAAAAAAAAGAAATCTTATTTTCAGTTAAAAAAAGAAAATAATACATAAGGCTGGTGTAAATTGTGTGCTACAGTTTTTTACTGTTTTAAATTTTGTTAAGGCTTCGTTGTGTGCGCAAGTGAGTGTAAGATGAAGTAGAGGTAGTGGAGTACTTTATTAACACAGCTGTGACTTTTTTGATACTTAAGGGATTTTAAAAGTTTTCAAAGCGTCAAATCGTTTTTTGTTCTATATTTCTTTTCTTTTATTTTACTTTTTTAACTCTGACAGTTTTGAAAATACTTGGTTGCTTTTTCTCAGTTTGTTGTTATATTTTTTTTTTGCTGCTGCTGTTTCGCCTTTGATGATAGAAATTGTGTATTTGAAACAAAAGTCTATCATTGATTGTTTATGCTGTAAATATGCCACCATATTACAGTATAAAATACGACTTCATACATACATACATACATATGAACTTATCCATGCACACAAGTTTGTACACACACATGTACATATGTATATCACACCCTACTTTATTAGTGCAATATATACTACAAAAAAAATATATACAAAATCTATAGAAAAAATTAAGAACGTGTGTTTTTTGTTATTGTTTCATATGAATTGATACAATTTCCATTGTAACATTTGTCTTGTTGTTGTTATATTTCTTTTTTGTAGCAAGTATAAATGTACTGCTTTGCTACTGGTGCCGTATGCGACATGGCTAATAAATCACAAGGTTTACACGTGTTGTTGTTGTTGTTTTAGTAGCTGCTGTTATTCCTCATGTCGCATTGCTGATAAATGTTTGTGTATAAGTATAAAAATGCTGTTTCTACGTCTACAATTGCTAATATTATGTACATACATACATCCATACATACATACATATGTATGCATATATGCCCTGCAGTTTTAAAAGTAGAAACTGACTCAAAATCGTTAGGTATTTCCCTAAGTAAAAATCGCCTATCTACTACAGTTGCCATAAGTAATGCAAGAGTTCGCCATTTGACTCTCGCTCATGGATATGTCAATATCTTCAACCTCAAAATATTTTTGCGAGTGGAAAAAAACTGTGCTGCTATCAGCGTTGCCAGTTTAGTGCTTTTTTTCTCTTCTAAGTGCCCGAAACTTAATAAATACACGTTTCAGAAAAACAGGTATTTGTAGTGCTTTTTACAATCTCTCGCATTGCTTTTTAGTGCTATTTCAACAATAAAATTTTTTTAACTTAAACAAAGCAAAGAAGCAAATGCTTCGATCTTTCTCAATCAATTTTTTTAATAAATTTTTTTTATAAATTTATTAAGCAACGATTTTACTATTTCAAAAGATGCGTTCAAGGCACTATGCATTTGATGTAATTTTAAAATAATTGCCCGGGATAGGGATTTAATATGTTATAGTCAAACAAGAAATATATACTTATTTATACAAAACATAAATAACAGAGAAAATTTAGTTATAAGAACGTAAATAACAGATAATATTTAGCTCAGCAGTGATGCAAAATGTGACACAATTGGGCCACTTGTGGCACTCTTGAATGTTTGATGGTACCCTGGCCCTTTCAGATCAAAACTCAACTAATTCCTTCAAAGCTTTGAGTATACTTTTTAATGGATTTGAATCCGTTTTAAAAACTATTTTTATTTTGCAAATTTTTATTTAAACTGCTTTCTGAAATTTGCGGCAGATTATGTTTTAAGTAGGGAAGCCAATAGTGTTGTACCACTTGCTATTAAACTTTTTCCAAAGGAAACAGAACAAATAAATAATAAATTTAGGGCAGTATCGCAAGTTGCAAAATTTAAAAATTTAAGTAGAAGTAAATTTTGGAACACGATTTCTATAATTAAAAATCTTTTAGGTAAACTTTTAGGTAAACTTTTGCATACAGAAAATAAACTTTTTCTATTCCACACTCCTCAGCATGACAGGAAAGACTATTTTCTTTCCAAAATATGGTTAAGACTAATGGTCTGTGTTGCGATATTGAAAGAAAACTTTCGACTGATAAGTTATATTGAAAATTACAATAAAATAAGAAAATTTGTTTTTATTTTCAATATAAATTTAAAGTTGAAAGTTTCTTTCGATATCTTAAAACAGGTCATAATACAAGAAATCGTCTTCCTGTAAAAAATAGTGCGTCTTCTTTAATACAATTGAAAGATTTAATGAAATCTAATTCTAATAATTGTTATGATAAAGACATTTTAAAACTTAATATAGAAAAATTTTGTAAACAAGAATAAATTAAGGAACTGTTGGACTAAAAATAATAAAATTAGAAATAATAAAATTCGAATTAAATATAGAATGTTTTTTAAATTAAATTTTATTTTGTAAGCAACATACATACATATAAATATGTATTTCACTTAATTTAACAAAAAATACTTTTAAAAAATTTAAATTTTTGTCGCTAATTTTTGATTTTGCTCTAAACAAATTAAACAACATGTATTATATTACTAATACACACTTGTGGTTTTATTAAAATAAAAAAGATTGTAATCAAATACATTCAAATTTTGTTAGACCTATCAAACTTATTTTGGCCCTTTTAAATCTTTAATTTGGCCCTAAAACAAAAAACTACAAATGCATCACTGTAGCTCTGTGCTGTTTTAACTGGAATTTTTTTAATTTTTACCCTTTTTTATCCTATTTTTATATGTTCACAGTGCTTCTCATGATTCAAGTGTTGACATCACTGGCTGTTATTCCAAAGAAAATCAACAAGAAAATAATTATTTTAAGTATACTGCAGTTATTTTGACTTTGTGTTGTCGTCAACTTGCAATTGGAAGTTCGTGGTCAGTGAATGAGTAATTTTAAGTGAAAAAACGTTAGTGATTAATTGAAAAATGTAATAGACATAAATTTATTTTATCAATAGAAATATTAATCTTATTGGCTAGCGAAATCACTCATGAAGGGTTATGCAGGTGGTGGCAATTGACTACCGTCAATGTAATCCCCATGTTAAAATCGCCAGTCGAGTGCATTGCTAGTAGTTAGGCTGGTAGTTAGTGGTAACGATTGGTAGTTAACGAAATAGCTACACATTCGCTGGCTACGCCTACTGCAGGGTGTGTATTCACATACAACACATACTTATACAATATGTTATGTAAAATATATACATGGGAACGTATTTATATTTTGTACATACATACATATAAATATACATATATTTATATAAAATTTATCTGTGAATATTTATACATATGTAAAGGTATGTAAGTATAAAGATTTTGTGTCTGTGTGCATTTATTTATTTAAATAGAGATAAACATTTTTCTATGCACCATTTGTATAACATTTAGTATGCTCGCTCTTTTTTTCTATATTTTTGTAACATATTTATGTGTATTTAATTTCTACTAAATAACCCATCTAAACATTTTGCACTCAGTATGTTCGCCTGTATTATTGCATGTCCATCAGTCACCGTGTGTGTGTGTGACATGGTATGTGTCATTTATTCTATGCTATTCTTTTAAATATAGTACCTTGACTAATTTATTTGATTCTATACAATAAAAATTGTCATTCCCATAATCCAATATTATTTTAACGAAGCTTAACAAAATATAACCTTTCATTAAAGTATTTTTATTTATTTTTAATTTACAAAAATAATATTTATGTATATTATTTACAACAGAAGATCTATAAAATCTTTAACCCTAACCTAAAGAGTTTAAAGGTATTCATTTTTATCAAGTTGCTTAGAAGGACTTTATGTCCTTCCATAGAAAATTGTTCAATTACAGAATTATCTTAGACACTTAAGCAAATATAAGCAAAATGGTATGGAATCTTTTAAGCGCGAGGTACGAAGTAATTCAAAATATTGACAGAAGAGGACCGGAGGAAATCGAAGCCCCATCCAAAGTAGTTAATAATAATCTTATAACTTGAAAGCTATAATAGCAACAGTCTTCAAATTCGGTATGACAAAGGGACACGGCCATAGGTAGAAGATGGTGTCGTAGCTGCGAGGAAAGGAGTACTCGCATAGAAAGTAAATAACAATTAATTGATATCTGGAAAGTTAAGATAGTAAAAAACTTTCAAATTTCGTATGGGTAAATTTGAAGACAAGACACCACTATATTGAGAATAAAAACTATTAAAATAAATTATAGTTTCAAAAACAACTAAAAACACGCTTTAATATAAAACTGAACTAAAAATTATACAATATTTTTTAAGTGTGAATAGCTTGTGTAATAAAAATAGAAATGCCAACAATTATTTACGACTATTTAATTTGGAATAAGATCAAAATAAAAATTAAGATATTACCAAAATAATTCAATTATGATCAAAAAGCGTGGGATGCAATTTATCACTAAAGTTTTATAAGTAATTGCCTATGAAATAATTTTAACATTTTCTGCATATTTAATGATGTCGACAGAATTTTTTTTTTCTTACAATTACATTTTAAACAAACACAAAATTTAAAAATTTGCTTTTGTTTTAAATTAATTTGTACGATAGAAACAACTCATTCGACATCGTGAAATATTCAGTTAATATCAAGCACCCCACGATTTTTTTTTATAATTGCATTACTATTGATCTTATTCCAAATTAAATCGTCATAAATTATTGTTGGTATTTCTATTGCTATTACATAAACTGTACGTATTTAAAAACTATTTTATAATTTTTAAATCGTGTTTTTTTAGTTTTTTTAAACTATAATTTATTTTATACAATTTTATATATGTATGTATATGCAGACGATCAAACATGTTGAACATTATTTTGCACACATACAAAACAATATGCAATAGTATATTTTTTAAAAAGAGATTTAAAGGCTTAAGACTTAGCTCACTCACTCGAACCTAATTTAATTTTTTCTTTTCAATTAAAATTTACTTCAATAGTCATAAAGTATAATTTTGAAACACATATGTATGTATACATAGGTCGTATAATTTTCGATTTTTTTCAATTCCATCTTTCTTATGTCTATAATTTTATTTATTTAAAACACCTAGTACAAATAATTTGTAATTCAAAAATTCTAGACACACCTTTAATTATAATGATTGAAAAGGTGTAAACTCTTACTGCATTAATAATGAAAACTATTGGCAAATAAAAGTCATTGTAGTAGAAGATGCTACAAAAGGTTGTATGCATGTGTCATACTCGTATATGTAACTAACAACAATAACACAAGAAGCTACTGCTACTACTGCAATACGAAGCCGTAGTAACCACAGAGTCAACACCACTATGTGGCGGCTTAAAATTTTACCTTTGTATATAGGTACTGCACCAGAATATAAAAGAGTTCGTCTATGTATGTATACATATTCGCGTGTGTGTATAATATACACTGTATATATACATAAAACATCAACTACCCCCCAGTTCTGAAAGATGTGATCTTTTAATTTAGTTATACTAGTATATGTATACCAAAAGGACGATTGTGTCGTCCGTATTCTAGATGTAAATAATTTTATTAATATTCAAAGAAAAATTATCTAAACATCATAAAGATTCTTTAAAACACAGCCACCCAGAATACAAAAATACTTACATCCATAATACATGAAATTAAGAAATCATAAACAAAATTCCTTTAACTAATGCCGAGTACACACTATGGCATTTTGTGACATCGCAATAGTGTATACTGACGGCAGCGTTTGTCATTTCCGATATTTTTCGTTGTGTGGCATTGCTTTCCATATAAAAAACGTAATGGGAATGGCGTTGCAAATATTTTGAAAATGACATCACAAAATGACAACACAAGAAATGCCAGATGTGTACTCGGTATAAGCTAATTCAATTTATTGAACTCTCTTCCGTTAAGTATTATGGCTTTCATACAATAACAAATAAGAGGGGGGAAAAGTAAGAGGAAGAGAAAATACTACCAACACACACACACACACACACGCACATGTTTTGTTTCTTTTTATCCCTGCAGGAAACGTGGGGTTAAATGTCCCCAAGTCACCACTTTTGTCGACTATTTTGGTGACTTTTTGGTGACATTATCAACTGAGAATCTAGATATTAATATTGTTTTTGATGCGTAGAAAACATTTTTTCAGATACACACTACTATGCCTATTCTTTATGCTTTATTGGTTTGATGAAAATTAAAGTGGCGGCAAAGAAAATTTAAGTTTTTATAAAAATTAGTTCAAGAAATCAAATTAAAATATTAATGTAAATGTATTGAACAATAACTAATTAGAAAAACTACACAAAAAAAATATACAAAAACAAATAAAATAACAATTAATATTGTGTTAAAACAGATAATTTAACAATTAAACAATTTTAAGTGAGTGTCCATTACGAAATTTTTTTGAGCCTGCGGAAGATTTTGTATCATCAGTTAAAGATTTGTCAATTTCAGATCCTTACGTACTTGCTTGACTTTACTTTACTAATTCAGCGAAACATACAATTTTGGATTTACATACATTTATTTAATAGAAAGGATAAACAAAATCCCTACTTGCTGGTAATATGCTGAACGAATGAATAAATAAGTTTCTGTTATTATGTGTTTTTTATGCATAAACTTAATTTTCTATATATTTGATAATTAAAACACCAAAATGTGAACAAAATATGCAATTTCATTATCAAAAGTGTATAAAAGAGTTACTAAAATTTACTAGTGACTATCTGTTTCCAATGGCTTCATATTGTCCCTAAAGAACCAATGTCAGTAGTTGCTTTTCAATGACACGCACATGTTAAATGTCTATAGTAAAATGCATCGTCGGGGGTATAATTCGTCAGTAGTACTGGCGACAAAGTCAATATTGAATCAGTAATGATTCACTAGCGACATTTCCTACAGGGAACTTTAAGCTAATAAACGCGTGTGAACTATGTGTGCTTGGATTAGTAGCAACTTTAAACGTTTATAGCTTCCAAAATACTAAACCAATTTTAATAAAATATAGTTTGTGCACATCTGTGCAGAAACCCCTTTAAAACCATTATATCTTTTCAAAATCAGTAAAGCAGAACCGGCGTAAGAGGGATTACAAAAACGTACATATTTGCCTATCAAGTCTTAAAAGTCTGCTGATAGGGCATTTCCAGCTGCACGAAATCTAGCAGATTTGAATAAAAATCTTTATACAAGTCTATACCTTTTACACCAAGTTTTTTTTTATATATATCAAGATTTCTTATCCAAAACAAAAACTATTGACTGAAAATTCTTCTAAAGTACAACCCAAGCAAGTGAAATTTAACTGCAAAAGTTTATTTTTTAGCAGATTTTAGAAAAAAAAACACATATTAGCATCACTGAGCTCTAGTGATGGAGTGCATTTTGTTTCGTATGTGAAATTTCCTTAAATTCCTCAAGATTTTGATCGAAATCTTTTAATAATAACTAGATTTTGCTGATATATAAACGCACTATTACTAAGTTTCTTAAAATCGTATGTTTGTTCCAAAAAGAACAATTAATTCTAGATATTCTTAAAAAAGGAGACCAAGTCCAATTCATCATTGTCAGCGAAATGTCTGCACTTTTTCTTTGTCTTTGAAATTTTCACACAACTTATTGCCATAAATTACACACAATAAAAGTGCATTTAAAATTATTAAAACTTTTATAAAATAATTTTCAAAATATGCTTTAACTAACTTTAACAAAAGAAAACTAAAAAAAGCTATTGGCTGAAATAGTTAGTGCGTTGAAGCTCAATCCCTGGAGAGCGTACGAGTTTTTTACACAAGCAAAATATGGTACCACTTTTTTCTACTTTATTAATTACAATAATGCATTTTTTGCTGTGTACATAAATTTTGTTCGGCACATTTTTTAGTGATATTCTTTATAACATTTATTATTTGCTGAATTACAATTGCTGCTTTCTGAATTAAAATTGACTAATATGAACTAAAATTAACGCTTGATATATATGTATGTAGGTGGTTCCCGCAAGCGTAACCTTTTTCAACGGAAAATTTCACATAAATCCTTTTAACACTACACATTTTTAAGATTCGAAGCGCAGTGTCTCCACACCCATATATTTATATATATATATATATATATATATATATATATATTTTATATATATATATATATATATTATATATATATATAGAAACTCTTTCTATTAGAAATATTTTACTTTTTTTAATTTGTCAGTAGTTTCCATAAAAATATTATTTAGCCTGGTCTGAAAAACTAAATTTTTCGACTCACGTCGATATTCATCAATAGCACAGGTTTTGACTTTAAAAGAATTTGATACCTAAATAAAATAAAGATCTTATGGATACAGTAACAAATGTATTAGTGCTTACAAAACTGCTGGGCTTGCATGGGTTGTTTCTATTATCATCTTAGTTTGGCTTGTTTGCTGACTGAATGTAGTCATTTTTTTTTTTTTTTTGCTTATGAACTGCATTCAAATGACTTTCCTACCTTCAGCTTCTGTTCAATTTGGTTCATTTGTTCTATTCATCTTTAAACTTAATGCAATTTTGCTGTATCAACTTGTGTATTTGATTGCAATTCAAAGATTCTGCACGCCTTTAGCTTTTGCCGATTTTTCGAAGAACAATAAGAACGGAAAAGCAAAAAATTAAAACCAGGAATCAATGTACCACCACATAAAAGTAATTAAAATGTGATTGCTTTTAGGTGCAATATCCAGCGCAGCAAAAGGAAATATTGTAACATCGATATCAACAAATAGAATTTCTATTTGGTAACTGAGTACACAATGCAGCAGAGACAGACACTTCATAAAGTCGGAATTGAAGAACTTTTTCGGCATATTGGAAAATCTTGCATAGCAAACCAATCATACGTTTACTTCGAAGAGGTGGAACATTTTTCTTTGGCATGTGAAAAAACTGCATATTTCGATTGATAAAATATTTTTAAGGGTGTCCCTTGAAAATTGTATTTGAACATCTTAATTTATCACTATTGTTGTATTTTTATTGGCATAAAATTAATGATTACTATTTCTGTTGCTACAATTTTTAACAAACTTATCAATTCTTGTAGAGAACTATTATTTATGGGTTACCCTTTTCTTGATGTGTACATGTGTGCAAATTACTCAATTTTAATTTTATTTTCCTACAAATGCTTGTTACAATTGCTTTGCATTATTGTAGCCCGAATACATCTGTGTTTCAATTATAATTATAAAGTACTTGTTCGAAATTGTTTCACCTCCTAGCCAATACTTTGCAGCACGAGTTTATTACCTAACAAACGTTTCTTTCTTAATCATTATTTTCATTCTCTTTTGTTGCTGTAGCAATTGCGTGGTTAAAGTGGAAGTAAATACTTGATCGCACACCCTGCCGGCAATTTAATTGACAGATTTAGTGGTTTTCGATTGTCAGTGTGTTCAAGTTTTTTGCAAAAAAAAAAAAAAAAATCGTCTTACCCCGAAACCAAACTGTGCCATACCAATCAAGCACAACAGTTCAGCCATTTCTATGCCAGCATTATTAAGAAGAGATTCTTTTAGAACTTTACGAAAACACCACAATTCACAACTACCAGCTTTTTATTTGATTATGGGTTCAAGTCTCTATATACGAGTAAGTTTAAGAGTTCTTCCATTCAGTGCGAATATGTAGTACCTTGATTGTGGCATCAGATTTCGCGAAGCATAACAACGTCTTTTGATTGCTTCACAATACAATAGGAACAACAACAGCAATAAAACTAACAAAAATAATACACAAAGTAATGTTACGCCTTTTTATCCACCCCATAAACTATGTGATACAATTGTAATTTAATTTGATTTTATATCTTTTTGAAAAATAATATAAAAAAAGAACGCAACAACATCTACCATCGGTAGATAGATTTTTAATGAAAATAAATTGTTTAAAGGATTATGGAAAGTTAATTATTGTTTTTACTATTTAAACAAATGAAATAGAAAATTATCTTACATTGTAATACTATTTAAAGCATATTTATAGGAGGCTTGTAATTATTTAAATGAAGCATACAACCTGAAAGAAAGTAAAAGAGCAAACATAAAATAGTTCTAGCATTCAATTTTCTATTAATCCAAAAAACAATCCATGTTCATTGCTGTAAGGGCGTAATTGTAATAAACATATGATTCTGACAATTCTTAAACCGATCCCATTCTTTTTTCATGACTAAGTAACTGATTGATTAGCACAACCGAATAAAATATTATGAATTGGATTTTAGTACCAATTTTTGGTATTGTCCTTCTTTATTAACGTTAAAATTAACACTTTATATCAGTTGTTTCAACTAACTAGAGACTGCATTTACTATCATAGTCTACAGCAGCAAATTAAAAATAAACTTTTGTGACTTTCAAAAGCATTATTATTTGGAAATTCTCAAATAGTTTTTGAAATAATTTGCATAAGATAAGAGCTTTGTGGCTGTTCAAAATGTGTGGTTCAAGAAATGCATATAGACATGCTTAAGCACCAGCAAATAATTTTCAATTGAAATAAACTTATGAAAATATGTCAAATATAAATTTCTTATATTGTTTATTTTTATTTGCGTTAATTGTTTATTTTTATTTCAGCAATTAAAGCCAATTTTTCTTTCACAGGTACCAATTATGATCTTGTTTTAGTTACATTAACCATATTTTCGGTAGCAAGAATAACTTTTATTTCAAATTCCATACTGTTAACCAATTTTATCTGTTGTTGCAACTATTGGGTTAATGGTTATAATTAAAAATATGGTGGTACCACAAGAAAATTGCAGTCTTTATACCAGAATTCTATGATGGTTGGTGCAACCGCCAAAATTCGATTGGCAACAAGTTCGGTTATCTCAACGAATCTGTTTTCTCTGTGTTCATTAAATAAGTAAATACATTAAATAAATAAATAATTTTAATAAATAAATCTTTTATAAAGACTGGTAACAAAACACATTTTAGTTTCATTAATCACATGAAAAACAGAACTGCAGCTTCGATTGTGATGACTGCGTGCTCATATGTAAATTCTTTTTTGAAATTCATTAATCTAGAAAATGTCAAATTTTAGTTGAAAACGAATGATGCTGATATTCAAAGTACAGTCATGAATCTTTTTTAAGGTGATGTAAAATTTCGTAAAGCACGTTACTAAAAAAGATTTACGAATTTGGAATTTTATAAATGTATGTATGTACATATCGCTCATTTATTCCAACAACGTCATAACTCAAAAAAGCAATAAAATTTTTTACAGTTGTACATCTTCTAGAGAACCATTTAAACTTCTAGATTTTTATCTTACTTTGTATATTCTAAAATTTTATCAAGATTTTGTAAATGACTTCCTTTTTAGTTTTATCATTTCGAATTGAGGAAACTTTAAGCATCGCACTTGTATGCAACCCTAAGTGCACACTATTAAAAAAACTTACAAAATATGTAAAATAATATACATATGTATGTGTATACGCACAAAGATAGAACAGTGCACTGTGGTGAAAAAGGAAAGTTGAAATCATTTTATCTGCTGAATATAAGGAGATCTGTAAATTTCAAACTCTTTTTTCCCAATGAACAAATCTTTATCTTAACCTTAGTTTTATATCACTTCGTTTGTACTTCATATTTGGTATCACTTTTTATATGGTTTACTGCAGAGCAGTTCTAAAAGGAGGTTCTCTCGTTAAAAAGTTTACGGAACTTAGGGTGTAATTTGGTCTTATTTTCAAAAGATCTTATTTAAAGCTATATAGTATGTTTTCTTTAATAAGAACGATCGAGCATTTCTGATAAAAACTTCTTTAAATATAGAAAACAACTAATTTTTGCATGAATGAGTTTACGTTGTAGGAAAAGTTCCTTAACATTTTTCTATATTTTTGGGATCATAATAATATAGCGAAGGATATCGCCAATATCGGCAAGTAAATCGTCACTCGCCATATAAAAATTTTCATCGACATGTTTGGCGAGAAATCGCCATATCTGACAACACTGCTAGCAAATAAAACTACTGTTCGTAGTGAAACACCAAAAAGCGAACTCCAAATATGCATGCTTACATTTTTTTTAACGAAGGGACATTCTCGATTTAATGATGTTTGAAATTGAAAAAATATTATTAGTTAAATATACAGAATTTCAAGCACATGAGCAGTATTTTATTTTTTTGAAAAAGGTCAAATTACACAACAATCGATAATTTTTGGCTATTAATTTTACTTTGATATGAAAAAGTTTAGCGTAGACGCCATCATTATTATGGCAAACGGAAAACAAAACAAAACAAAACAAAACGAAAATGAAATTTTATTTGTTGAAATTAGAAATTCAAGCAATAAGAAAGTAAATGGCAAAAAATACAAATAAAATTATAAATAGAGACATTGATTATCATAACGTAAGCCATGAATCGTAAGATGATGACGACGATAATTATAATGATGACGATACAGAGGCGTTTCAGTTCTTTATTTTTCCTCATCTTTTTTCGTTTTTGTACGAATACAACACATACTCTATTTATGTATGTATGTATGTGCATAAATTCATGAAAACGTTCATTCATTTTGGATTAAAAAAATATTTTTAAGCTTTCAAGATCGCGTGCTGTATAGAAATTAACAGAAATAAACCAAATTTATTATGAAAGAAAAACTAAAACATAAAATACAATAAGTGGAGATATAAATGGTGGAAGTGCTCGATAATAATGATGTGATGTTATTCATAGAACTCCTCTAAATTTGTTATGAATTGAGACATTTTTTAAGTTTGGAAGGTCAAAGATTTATGTTTTCAACAGTTACTAATTAAACAAACATAAATGATGGTAATGATGTTGTTGATGAGTAAAATGATGTCATATTGATATTTCAATATTCTCTTTAATGTGATTATTCTATCCTTAAATTTTCATAGTTAACTAATAAATTATATTAGTTTGAAATATTTTATAAGGGAATTTAAAAAAAGAATAAAAAATTAACCATCTCTTATATTTATTTTATATGCTTTTAAAATCAACGCTTAATAAACAAAATCATTATTTTAACTTATGGACCATTGTAGAGAGTCATTATGCTACCGTTCCTTTGCCGGTTTCTTTTTCTACATGAAGATATTTTATGCATGAGAATTTAATACCAGACGCGTGTTCTGCCAAAGAAACCAAACCAGAAAAAATCAAAATATTTTATTTGTGTATACAATATAAACTAAAACTTAAACTTGAATTCAGAATTTTAAAATTTTTCTTGTTTTGCAGTTTTCTTTTTTAAATTGCAAAAATTATCATGTGATTGCTTGGAGTTTTTATTTTCATTTTCAGTATGGTATCGCAGCAAGCAGCCATATTGGTAGTAGTTTTAAGAACGCCAACCAGTTTATCTGCCTACTTTTATGCAACAGCATCTTTTGTATGCTGAGAGCTTCGAATACAAGTTGTTGTAAAGTACTATCATGCCTTTTAGGCTTCTTTTTAACAGAGACACGAAATAAGAAAAATATAAAAGAGATAAAAGCAACTTTAGTGTAGCAAAGGTAACCAACCTACCTGTTACCTGCTGCAAAATGCGTTCGTTCCTTCGTTCATCAATAACATTTTATATACAATTGCTCTTCCTACCTTTATCATACCATAATGAATTATTCTGATGACTTTTTTCCGTCTTCTTGTTGCTATTGCCCAGACATGGTTCTAGACTTAAGGAAAATTATTCCGGCCGCACAAAGCAGGCTTATGGCCTTACACGCACATACAAACACACGCACACGCAAACACAAGCACATTATCTGTTACTAGAGATGTGAAAATGTCGTGATTTTATCGTGTCACGCGTGATCGTGATCAAATTTATAATTAATGACGCGTGAGTGCGTGACCGTGACTTAAAAAAAATTACTCGTGCGTGATCGTGCGTGAGTTTTTTTAAAGAATCACGCACGAATTTTCACGCTCTCACGAGGTAACACTACTGCGTGGTTATATATATGTATTAACAATTTTAAATTTTCTTATAATAAATACTACAATCTATGTCTATATATGAACATCAATCGGCTTCTTATACAAATGAATACACATACGCGAATACATTACTCGGTGGCCGTCTCTGATCTATTTACATATATATATAGGTAGAATGAGCCTGCAAACGTAATGCATACATACATACGTATGTATGTACATATGTATGTGTAAGAACTTATTTTTCGACCAACGAACATCAAAAATTAATTATATATGTTTCGTAAGCGTGAGTGATCGTGATAAGTTGTACACCCCTCGTGCGTGATTAAGAATATGTTATACGTGGGCGTGCGTGATCGTGAAAATTTTCAAAATCATTCGTGCGTGAAAGTGCGTGAGTAAAATATTTTTCCGCTCACGTGCACATCTCTATCTGTTACCCACAAAAACGTACTGAAGAATTTATGATCATCGTTTTATGATAATATACACGATCACATTTTTTTCCACTGCAGACTATAAACAATACACCGCTTTAATATAGAAACTCTACTTTGTTTTCTCCTCCCAAAAGCAAAAAAGAAAGAAAAAAAATTACAAAAATTATAAAAACACTGATCAGAAAAAAATTCCGAAACTTGTTTTTAAGGGCTGTTTATAATGCCATATTAAATGGAAATTTTGATTATGCTCACAGCGTAAACACTTAACAGTTTCGAAAGAAAGGGACTTAATTCATATTGCACAAAATAAATAAACAGTAAGGGTATTCAGTTGATTAGCTAAAGTGTAAGAAAAACCAAATTATTTTCTTTCACAATGATATATAAATCAATCGCTACCTTCTTCTCAGTCACAAGTTTAGCTCTTGAACATTGTAGAAAAAATATATGTATAAGGGATATAGTTTTTTTTTTAGTTTGACTAAGACTAAGAGCTAATTAGTTTTAAAACGTTTCTAGTTTTCCATTTATTAAAATAATCGGACATGTTATCAGGCCTCATAAATTTATATTGGGAAACTAAGTACACATTTTTATAAGAAAGTTACTCCAATACTTGCTTCAGGTCTACTCTGCATTGGTAAAAGTAGAACAACCTAACGTTAAAAACCAAGTTTCCCAGGTGTTAGCTTTTTTAGCCAATAAGAAATTTCACATTGTTTCTGTATACTCTACTAGGAAAAACTTTTTAGTTTGTGACAGACACACAGTGTCATACAAAAATACTTCTCTTCTGTTTTTTATTTTTGTTTGTGAAAAGAAGCTCATCACAATGATAAATATAAGGAAAATAGCAGCTTGAACAACTGATCCATGGATTGTAATTGAGCTAAAAAGTTAGATTTTTTTATAAGTGAAATTTATTTGCTTTAACATTGTTGTTTTCATTGTTGCTTTAACAAATCGTCAGTAGACTTCAACCACACATTTCGAACAGTCACAAACCTCTTATCTTATGCACAGACCTCCAAAAACTATTTGAGAATTCACAAATAATAATATTTTTGAAAATCACAAAACAAAAATAAGCATAGTAGGCTCAGAAACTTATACATACAAAACCCAGCAAATAATTTTTATTCGATATGAATCTATTTTATTTTTCTACAATGAAATGCAAATAGACATCGCTTAACCACCAGCAAATAAATTTCACTTATAATATAATTATGACAATATGACGAATAATAAATTTCTTGAATGTTAGATTTTTTTTTTGAAAATGTAATCGTTCGTATACTGTAAGTTGTATACGAGTATCACAATGTTTTGTCACAATACTAAAAAAAGACATGTACTGTTTTTAAGCAAAAAACGTTACTAAATTCCAATAAGTATTACCATCCTAGAGCAACTAATGCAAATAGACACTAATACACAACAGACAAATGTGTGATGTTGTTATTGAATGACTGTCGAAGACCTCAATAAAAGCAGCATAGGGCCGCTTGAGTTTAGTAAATATTTCATGCGTCTCAAGTAAAAAACGGCTTTGGTGCCATATGACAATCTTTTTTCTCAAATTTAGAAAATTTTCCTAAGTTTAACTTAATTTTCTTTGAGTGAACGTAGTTGAAATTTTATAGAATTTACTTTCATAATGGCGGTATTCGATGTTTGATGCAAATTTCCGTGCGTTAGTGCAAATGCAAAATATCGTAGCTTTTCTATTTACAAAGTTATTTTACAAAGTTATTTACAATTTAAATTCCCTTTAAAAAGTGATTTTCAAAAATGTATACTAACAACACTAGCTTGAGTTTCGTTTTATAAAAATCAAAGATTGCATAAAATTTTTTATGAAAACAACAACAAAAGTATTGAAATGTTTTAAGAATCTGTATTTTTAGGGCGAAATAATATCTTTTGATATTGCAAAGAAAATAACAATCACTACTTATAGTGCATTGGTTATTAAATTGTAATGTACATATTTTTATTGAATGTCCCTACTATTGTATGTCTTGACTGCGAAGAGATCTTGTTTATCTTTTGAAAAGTTCACTGAGCTTTTAAACAATTTTCTCGTGCTTTCTCAGATCCTTTGATTGCTTAAAGTCATAAATTTCTTTTGAATTTTTTGTTCGTTCTTCCAAGAAGAGAAATCAATCTTAAAGGAATTACTGTACTTTTTGGTTTTCATTTATTGTATAAAACTTTTTAAAATACACACATATTTTTTATTTATATCACTTCTATTGGTCATTGACCATTGACTCTTTCAATAGGTTTTCTTCTATGGTTTGTAGTTCAAGTTTTGCTTGCTGTACAAAAAACCTGTTGCGAAATCATATTAAATTGAAATTGTCGTCGTAGTTGCTGCATTTGATGTTGCTATTGTTCTTGCTATTGTCGTCTTGGCTTCTTACACAACGTTAAAAGATGTTCAATTCCAAATTAAACGATGGTGCCCTGTTACTGGAAGGAGAATAATGGTCGCGCTAAAAAAACAAAAACTTAAGTTTGAAATAAGAGTCTGCGAAACGAAAAATGATCTTGCAGGTTTCAGTTTGTCTTCAGTTTTTCTAATTTTATTGTAAAGAAGAGGTGATGACACATCCTGTAAAGGCAGGAATGGGAAAACAATTATTCTAAAAACTTTTATCTTAGCATGTTTTGAAAACTGTGAACTCAAAAAGTATTGAAAACATTTGATTTTATGTAACTCTTGAAAAGAAAAGGCAAGCCCAAAAAATATGATACTCAAAATTATTTTAATATTAATTATATAGTCCATTCAATATATACATACATTAATAATAATAATAATAGTAACTTAAGCGCAATATAATTTGTTGTGTTCAATATATATTCAGTGCTCAAATAATCCTATTTGTATTCATATTCAGATGATATGAATTATTCTCAATAGCCGGATATGCAATCAAGCCCACGAGCATCAGCTAGAAATATAATCTAACTGTGCTGATTAGTTCTATATTATTTATATGGAAAACCATACACAATTGTATTCCACAGACCGACGTTAACTATTTTTAAAAGAGTTTAGTTTTGGATTGTGTAAGGAAAACACAACAGTAAAGAAAATGAGATTTATATAATCTGTGATTTTCTTAAATCAACTCTACTAAACTAAACGGACTGCCAGTATCGAATTAACCAACATTAAAACATTGTTGCTGAGATATTTGGTTTTAATTCATAAAAATTTTATAAAAATAAAGTGGTAACCATTGCTCATTCTCTCTCAGGTTTGTCTTTTACTTTTTAAAAGAAATAAACATTTTCCCCACAATTTTTGTTTTTCACTTTCAAATGGAAAACTGGTAATAATCCGGTAGGTAATGTAAATCTTTTCTAAAAATAAATCGGTTGAAAAGAAGAGTTTTGATCTCTTCACTGTTTCCACTTTTTCCTCTCATAAGTGGGACTCTAAAATATTTTTCAATAGGTTTTGCTGAGTTTAGCTTCCAAGTTGTTCTACATTGCGTGTTTATTTATTTCCAGTCTACTTTTTCAAAATCAATAAAGTACGAATTGTCCACAATTGATTCTATAAGTTGTAAGAGATTCGCTGCTTCTTTGACAAATTAACTGTTTCAAAATTATTCGATTTCCACCAATCACCCGAATATTTGGAAAATTTATAATTTTAGGAAAAAAGGCAAAATATTTGCTTCTTCTGTTTTGAATTTTAACTGTACTTAAGCTTAAGCACCAAAAGTTCAAAAATAAAGTTCTACAGCTGCAAGACTTTGAATTTCAATATGTGTGACAGACCTGCGTTTGTTATAAACTCTTTCAAACTTATTGCCTTAAACATTCAAGATAAGATAAGAAGTTTGTGACTGTTCAAAATGTGTGGTTGAAGTCTACTGACGATTTGTTAAAGCAACAATGAAATGCATATAGATATCGCTTAACCACCAGCAAATAAATTTCACTTATTGCCTTAAATAACAAATCCTAATTTGCTGTTGATTTTGTTTTGGTTGTTGTATATTTTGTAAGTTGAAAATCATTCGAGAGCCCAAAATAGTTTTTTATACTCTTGCTGTTATTTACATTTTTTTTAATATGTTCTTTAAATATTGGCAAGTGATAGGAGTTGCTGCAGTCCAAATAGGAATCTTAGAAATTATTCATGAAGTGAATACATAAAACACACCACACTGATAAAAACCTTATAAAATCGATATGAATATGGACATTTAGTTAAATTTATCAGAAACTAAATAAAGTTAAGGGGGAATAAGTTTTAAACAAATTGCAAATATTAAAAACTTCCTATAAAATTTCCTTTGCGTATGCTTTATTTTTATGTTGCTGAAATCGCCTTGTTGTAGTGTGTTTTTGAATCTCCGTTTCTTGCTGATTTTCTCGTTTGTTATTTTTTGCTCAGATATCCCTCAAAGTGTGCTGGAATATTTTCTTTATGTCTATTCACAACTCATACTTTTAGCCTAAGTAATATTTTTTAGTTTTTATTTGCCAAATATCTACTCATAAATTCAATAATTATTAGAGATCTTTGACTTTTTGCAAGCAATTAAAATTATTTATTATCCTCAAATTTATAATATACAAACATATTTTTGTTTAGGTATGTGTATTTCTATGGATATACGAGTACACAAAAATCTATAGATCTAACATAAGTGCAGAAAAGTTTTTTATTTTATTTTTTGTTTGCTTGGCTGCTGTTGTATGTAAGAGTCTGCTTTGCTTTCAGTTCCAGCTGGAGTTTTTGTTGGCCATAACAAAAATAATGGTTTAAATAATCTACTATAAATAAAATATAATAAAATAATGACTTTTATCTCTTAGAAAACATTCATGGAAAATGACAAATAAACCTCATAAAATATAATTACTTAGGCAAACAATTTTTTCCTTTCATATTTTTGGTAAAATGTGGTACACAAGTTTCATCAGAAAGTTTCATTTTACATTCTCCGATATTATATTTTCCAAACAAGTTGGGGGTAAGTACTACAATTATGTTTCGCGCATGAGTTAATACCCTCTTCTAATTAACTTAAGATTTATTACAAGTATTCCTTAGACTTCATTTACAGTTTTACATAATTTTTTGTTTTTCTTTGCAAGAGATGGAAAAAATATCTCTCGTACTTTTTCGGCCTTAATAAACACCCGCTAAAAATTATTATTTGTATGGACTGCCGAGAGTAGAAGTAGTCAAATGAAGAAGCAATAACTTTTCAAATAAGCCCAATTTATCAGCTTTTTAGGTAGGAACGTTTTCTAAAAGGGCATGTTACAACACTAACTACAAGACGAATTCTTCGGCCATGCACAACTACAAGAATCGAAACACCTACTACCTACAGGCATAAATATCTCATGGATAAACAAAAAAGAATAAATAAAAAAGAAGAATGTTGCAAGGATATTAAATGTTACTCGAGGGATACATTACGATGAAATATTTCTTGAAAAGTGTCTACTACTTTTTACTAAGGAGAAATGTGCGTGCAACATCTTTTTTGTTGTTTGGCTGCTTGCTTGTTTGTTTATTCCTTCCAGCAAGAATAAAAACAACAACAGAAACTAAAAATATAACTTTCTCTTTTGTATAAAATTTTTAGAAAATTTCTACAAAAATAATAAAAGCGAAAGAATCTAACAAGAAGTTTGAAAAATTTGTTACACGAAAATAAAAGAAACAGCCAAAATTACCACCACCCCCTCCCATTGATTTTACACCGAATGAAATTGTAAAAATAGGGTGTTCTTATAGCATTTCTTGGCGCTGCTTCTACTATGAGTATATACATACTTCTATAGCGGCAAGAACAACAACATCCACAAAAGCCAAAAGAATTATTACAAGCCAAATAAGCAATATATCTCGAGGGATGAATGTGCTTTGGTGCGTGTTTTATTTTATTTCGTTGAATTACAACATGGTATTTTGTATATTGTATCGGGTAAATTGTTGTTGCAGCAAGTTCATGCCACATTATTAGGGGGCGACTGTCTTTTCAACGTAAGCTCATATATAACGAAAAACACTTGTATTTGTTTGTGTGTGTGTGTGTGTGTGTCTGAACTTTATATGGATGGATGCCTTGTTTAGGATGTTAGAAACGGAAAATGTCGAATGTTAAATTAGGAAAAACATGGCCGTATTGTGAGTTTAACAAACATCATACAACACCACATATACTTTCACTCTTAGCAAACAAAAAAAAAAACGAGGAAAAATAAGAAATATCTACAGCAGCAAGAACAACTTAAGATAATAAATCATGACCCAAAAGCCAAACGGTTTACAAATAATACCTTTACTTTGTCAAATTTATTTGTTAAGATATGAAAAAACCAAAGAGAAATATAAAAATCTAATAAATATAATTACAGGTGTAAAGTAATAAATTTGATATATGTATTTTGTTTAAAGGGAATACATATTTTTTATATACAATATAATTAAATTTATTGTGCCATAATGATATTCATTGATTTTCATTTTTGTTAACTGATGAGTAGCCTGTTTTAACACGAGTATCTTGTGTGCCATTTGTTGTATTAAAAAAAACGAACATTATTTAAGATTTTAATTTAACTAGAAACATTCAGCCTTATGCACAACGAAAACTTTGTATGCCAGTTAGCATAAGTGGTAAACATGGTGTTAAGCAGTTTGGCCATACAATTTTACATTAAAAATGAAAGATTGGATTTAATAGTGGTGTATGGAAGAACTCGTTAAGACTACATCAGTTTTATCACTTATGTTAACTGGCAGCAAGTTTTTCGTTGTGCATACGGCTGATTATTTTTATTTCAAAACACTTATATGTGTTCAAGGTCAAATAAAAGCAAATAATGAAATGATTTAAAAAAATCACTTACATATATACAATATACAATATTTAATGACATTATAATAATACCAAGAATTGTTATCAATATATGAATACGAAAACTATGTTTTTTTGAGGACGTGACGAATTTGACTTTTTTTAATTGATTCATTATATCGCGAGTTAAAAATATGAATGCTAAACCTTCAAATAAAAAATATATAAAACAATAAATAACCAGCTAAGACAAAACGACAAATAAAAAACAACAAGAAACCCATCAACATTATTTGAAATTACGAGTACATATGAGTGCCGGTCGAAAATTGGACTCCACGGTAGCTCTAGTTATTATAACGAATTAAATACTGGCTAATTTTAATGGTTTACTTTTGCTTTCACAGCTTCGAAATGTAGTTCTAGCCTTTATTTCATTTGTGATTAAAATGTATTTCAAACAAGTATTTTACTCGTATTAACAGTGTTTAAAAAACTTAGTCGAAATAGCAAAAGTAGAAAGATTGTGCTATTTCTTTGACTTTTTAGTTTTTGACTGGCCAAACACACTTATCCTTATGCTTCTGCTTCTTAAGTCGCAGTTAAAATAAAAGAAGAAAAAAACGAAAAGTTATGCACGAAGAAACACTTCAGCAGTTAAGAGGTTCGAACAGTTTTTTGTTTTACTGCCTGCTGCTTTTAATAAATTCAAAAGTTAAAGCAGTAGAGATGTTTTTTACTATTTGGAATTTAGTTTTTTAATCTTATTTTCTTATTATAACTTCGCGTTTATGCGGTATGCACTGAAACTTTATCCTTGTTTTTTTTTTAATGCAATTTCATTCCATTATTGTTCGGTTTCTGGAACATACTTGTATACATAACGGAGACATAATTTGGACATAAATAAAGTAAAAAAAAAATGTTGAGAATTCTCAATCACTGCCTTATTTTAATTTACTTTGGGCTTGACCCACGATATCGACAATGTTCGACTTGTCGAACCCAACAACAACAACAAAATATTAAAATTTGGTTTTGTTTTCAAGGCAAGTGTGCGACAAGTCGAACGCTGTCGACATCGTAGGTTTGGCTCTTATTATTCTTATTTCATTATCAAATGTTACCAATGCAATCAGAAAATATATAGTAGCATATTTTAACGAGCAAAATAACAAATACCTTCATACCAGTTATAGTGAAAGAGATCACACTATTTGTTGGGAGTCGAGCACACTACCCACTAGGCTGCCGAGATACCAAACATTATTTATTTTTAATACTACATACAAAATGCTTACAACCATATAATCCAATCATAGTATGGTGCTGTTGGGATAGCGTTTGTCTGAATCTTATTTTTCTTATGTGTGGCACTCTCATTTCGAATGAGATTGTTTCGACTCCATCTGAGCATTCATTCTAAGCCAAGGAATATTCGAAGGCAAGTTGAGATTACTTATTACATCTTTTTACATTTAAGAAGATTATGTTCTTCAGAAGTTAAGATTTATTTTGTTTTTGTTGCTGTAATGAACTTGTGAAGTAATTATGCACTGCAACGCTTTTCAATATTTTGTTAACACTTTAACCCCATCCTCTAAGGAAACAAAAATTTTCTTATCCTATTCGTGTGTTGTTCTTTTCAGTGCCTGCCACCCGCATTAAATAAACTCATTATAAGTTTTAAGGATAATAAACCCTTTTTTGTTGGCATTATTAATGCTGCTAACATGCTTAAATTCTATGCAAGTGTGTGTTGAATACAGCATGTAATTGTTCATGTTCTGTGCACGAGGAATCATTTTATTTTTCTTATAAAGATACGGACATACATATGTATGTACATATTAGTTTATAGTTTATATACAAAAATGTATAAAATGTTTTAAATAAGAAATGGGTTTTTGTGCGAAAACAGTATTTTTAATGTATGGTATAGAAATATTTTTGCTTCGATACAGATATTTTCTTTTCCTGTTTTTTTTTTGGTAAGAAATGGCAGCTTGTTTCATCCTTTTTACCTTTTTATACGCTTTTTTATACGTTTTTGTTTAATTTTTTCTTTTTTTTAATGTTGTGTATTACTTCCATAGATGCTGGCTGAGACGTTCTTGTATTTCTTAACTGTCTCTCGTAGTGAGTTACAAACTTTGAACACAAAAGATTGTAATTACACGCTTCATTGTTAGATTCTATTGAGCTAAAGAAATATCTTGCAGAAACCGGTGTGAGGTGAGTGTGATATAACACCCGCTACTGACAACAACTTTTGCTATTCTTTAGAAAATTTCATGCTTTCTCGCCTTGCTGCTACTTTTTTTTATTAAATATAAAACATTGTAACTATAAATGTAGCTCTTGGATATAACGGTAGTTTAGTATTCAGATTAAAAACCATCCATATTAAGTTTCATAACTACCCTACCTATACTTGATTAGTGGTTTTAGTCTTGAGCTCTTGTGCTTGTGCGTATGTGTTAGTGTGAGAGCGTGTATGTAGTTGTATGCATGTGTGTGATGAATGAAGTCATAATGTTTATAACAGCTATAACTCGGCTATGAAATACTCTTAATATAATATGTAGATTTTTCTTTCATTTTATTTCCTCCCTTTTCCGCTTTTAGATTTCCTTTATTTGTACTTTGCTAAAAGGCTCAGATCATGTATCTTGCTGAATTGCTTTTGTTTTATACATAATTAGATATTTCGCCATTTTACAGGGTTTTGTGAAATAATGAAGTTGTTAACAGACACTTTAAATCACCTTAATATTGTGAAAGTTTTAAGTTTGGGAAATAGCTTCCTTTAAATATTACAAGAATATATCATATTCATAGTTGATATTTTAAGCTTTTGAGCAATTAGTTAAACTGAAACTTATAAGTTTAATAAAAAAGTAAGTATTAATGATTTTTATATTGGAAATAATCTTTTTTTATCCAAGCTCTCTCATGTTTCAAAGTTTTAAGTTATCATTTTTGAAATTAAAAATATTATATAATCACTAAAAATCTAAAAATATTTTAGTATTATTATATAAAAAGAATCGAAATATATTCAACTTGAGCCCATCTACGATTATTATTATTTTTTTTTAATAAAAGTGTATTATAGCTTATATAAATTAATAATAATGATAGATATTTTTTATCGGTCTCTATTTCAAGTTTTTCGTTCTTTATAAGAAGTAAGATATATCTTTAATAACTATTATTTTAATAGTTTTTAAAGAAGACACCAATCACTAAAGTTTTATTTTGAAATGCTCAGTTTAGGCATCGGTCATATGAAGGTTGATTTTTAGCAACTTTCTTTTTGGCAACACTGTTTTTGGCAACTCATCTATTTTCGTTTATCATGTAACTGTTAAACATGTTCAGTTTTGTCTATAATTTTACCATGGATCGACTTACAAATGAACATCGCTTGCAGATTATTAAATTTCATTATCAAAATTCACTGGCCCAATTGAGAGGCGAATTCGGTTAACAGTTTATTTCACCTTTGGGGCCGTACAATTGGCCGCCTAGATTTAACGCCTTTAGACTATTTATTGTAAGGCTTTGTTAAGACTCATGTCTATAAGGAAAAGCTCGCAATTAAACATTGAATTATATAGATCGTTCTACCGACTCAAATTAAGATTTCATATACACACATACTCTATTTTTTTCTTATGAACTTTAATTATCATACAAAAATGCAAGCTGTAAAAATATACCCTATATATTAGCTAAAGTCATCTTTTAGTGGCCAAACGTATTAAAATTTGGCTTTTCAGGATCTTTTTACATTTTTTTTAGCAAACGAAAAACTGTGAAAATATCCAAAATCAGACTCTTAGTAGCCAAGACGATACCCTGTCCCAGAACTAGTTCCAACACATGATAACAGAAGGTACTTCATCGACAATAACTGAACAATAAAGTACAGGAACGCCACCAGTGCGATAACAGATCAGTATCTGGTCAGCCATCACATGTTGCTATTATTTCTATGAACTTTGGAGCCTTGCAAGGGAAAATTTGTTACCCATAGCACGTAGAACGCATGGCTTGTGAATGCAATATTATAGAAAATAATTTAACTCTTTACATTTTCATTGTATGGTTTGGTTAAAAAGCTGACGTTTGCAGTTGAGATTGCTCAAGAAAGGAGTATATGAATTGAAAATAGTTTGTTAGAAAGCGAACTAAAATATTAAATATAAAATGCAATGAATTTAATGTCTTGCTAGGCCGTTTGAGAGGTTTATTCATAACTAACATTCTGTCCCAGGACGGCTACGGAATATACCTGCAAATCCTTATTATATGCTGTGGTTTGCATGTGTCTGCAAGGTGTTAAGTAAATGTCTAATATAATGTCAAACAGATCGATAAAGACTGCCGTCCCAGTTTCTGCAACCTGCATCACTAAGCACTATCTCACTATCTCATGAAACTGAGATACTTTTTTGTCATATATACCAAATTTTACTCATATATTAACTTAATATAGGACATTTTATATTCTAGTAAGACTGATGGTTAAACTATTTATTTTATTAAAAAATATTTTGCTTCAATCATGGTGCTAAATTATTTATTTTAAAGAAATCTCAAAGTGTTGAGTTCATAAAGCCAAAAGAATTCATTATATAACAGATACCTATTTAGAAAAAAAAAATATTTTTGTATCTTCACTTACTAAAACAACGTCACAACTCAAAAAATTAAATTTTTTGACTTAATGATGCAGAATTGATCCAGATATTGTCATCCATATTCTGTAAAAATTTCAAACCTACATATATCTTGTACGCTCAGCTCTTGGGAGAAAAACATAGTTTCCTTTTCCATTAAGCTGTGTTTTCGGGAAAATTAGCTTTTTTGAGTTATGACGTTATTTTAGTAAATGAGCGATGTATATATTGTACTTCTCAGAAGAGTGCTCTAGATGTTATTATTATTTACTTTATAAAAATTATGTATTGCCTTTAGTTAATATATTTCAAATAAAATTTAAATGATAAAATGGTTTATTTTGCTTCTAATGTTTATTTCGTTCCCTAAAAGTTGTTTTTATTTAAGTTGATAAAAAAAATTTAACGCGTTTAAGCTTATTCTTATCTTATATATATGAAGAAAATTTTGGCTCGAAAAGTTGAAAACAAGGCCCTTAGTTCAAATTCAGAACGAAAACCGAATGAAAAAAAAGTTGTAAATTTAATTTTTCTTTCGCCGTCTTGTGACAATCGAATCGCCTTAAATGTTAAAAAAATTAAATTCTAAAGTATTTTTAATTAAAAAATTTATTTAAATCGAATGAATTTCTAGCTGGCCCTCACACAAAAAAAAAAAAAAAAAAAAACTGAAAAGGTCTCCTTAAGCCAATTAATTGCTTTTAATTAAACATAAGACAAGTAAATGTTTTATAGCATTAAAATACTACTGCATACCCTAATTGTGTTGCTGTTGTTGTTGTTGCTGCCGTTACTACGATTGCTATTTTTGCTGTTGTTGTTATTTTACGTGCATAGAACTCTAACTAGTTTCATGTTGTCATAAATTATTTAAGCACGGATTCGTCACGCCTACTCATTTAACGCCATTGCTACGAGTATAATATTTTTACTTAATAAAAAATGCCTAAACTCTACGTCAGTCATTCATTTGCTCATTCATACCTTCCTGGCAAATTTTATACTATTTACAATTACTACTACCGCTGCCGCTGACTCGTTCAGATGCCGTGATGTTTTTTCTTTGGTTGTTCATTTTTTTTTGCCTCCAACGTACACACAATTATTTTATACACTTGGAGTACGAGAGTACGTGCATTTATTTTTTCCTTCCGATATTTTTCTTAATTCAGACAAGCCTCTGTTTTTATTATCACAAGTATAAAATCTTACTTTGCAATGCGTTTTTAATTGCTTTTTTCACAGTTTACAAAAAAACATCAGAGAGAATGGTATTTATTTTTCCACAAAAGAATAAAAATAATAATTAATTGAAGGCAGAGTTAAAGGAGTGAGTTCTTTTTTGAACATTTATTAATTTCAGAAATGTAGACAGTCAAAATTTCACACAAATAAGTACTTCTACCTTCAATTGTAGAAGCTTTGAAATAAGCAGACAGCTTATTTAATTAATTTTATTTTGAGAATTGATTCACTTAGGAAATTTTAAGTTATGACAGTGAGATGTTATTTTGGTTTGATCAAAGGCATTATCATGACCCACATATTTTTAAGTCGAAACCAATTTAAATATTTTAAAAGTTTTTTTGTTTAATAGCTTCGGCTTTTCTGCTAGAATCTAATAATAAATCACTATTATAAAGCATTTTATATTTTAGACCAACTTGAATAAATAAAAAGCATTTAAAAAATCCTAAAAATAAATATATACATGAGTTAAGTTCTTTTTTTAATTATTGTACATTTAGTTTTCAAAAGACTACATTTCTGGTGTGCAGTTTGAAGTTACAAAATCAAAATTTCGAATACCTTTAAGTACTGTTTTACAATAAACTCACATGTATACATGCTTACATACACACACACAAACTCATACCAAAAATAGATTTTTGCTTAAGCCATTTAAAAGGCGAAAGAATGTGGGGCCTAAAGGCGGAAACACCCAATACAAAATACAACAAAATTTATAACATACTTTTAATTGGCTGTCTTATTAAAAAAAACGTACAAGAAATAATTGAAAAATTCTAAATTCATTTAAAAATAAACCTAAAATCTAGTCAAACAAGTTTGTATGTATTTCTGTACTCACTTCCCTTACACAATGCAAATTAAAATATTTGCAGGTTTCTTTCTACGATTTCTTTCAGAGAATTGTTAATTACCAATTGAAAACTGTGGATTTTCTTTCATGATTTGTTGGCAGAAGTAAAATGAAAATATAAAATTTTGGTTTTAGCTACAGAAGGACAACAAAATAAATGCGTGATTCTATAAATTTAAGGTTTAAGGGATTACAACTTTTTCATTATTTATATACATAAATGTCTGTATCTATATTTTTATATTGAATAAGAGCCAAAGAGAACAAAATATACAAGGCTGAAAGGAAATAAATTTGGTTTGTAAGCTATCTTTGAAATTTCAATCCGAATAGTTCCAAATTAAATATTTACTGTACCATCAAACGCACTCTTTACGATGAACTGCCAGCTTATATTATGGTTAAGCAATTAGGAATGAACTCTGCAATAAGACTCGAAGGCTGGCATGCCAGATCATCATGAGAGCGTGCTAAAGATATATACGGACGGATCAAAGTGGGATTTTGGTGTGGGGCGAGGTTTCAGCTTCAGAATTAATGCAGGATGATATAGGCTGACAAATTAGCCATATAAAATTCAAATAACAGAATGAGGTGCTATACGATACGCAATGAATATGTATATCCAAATTTGTACCAACAGTAAAGGCGTGATCAAGTCTCTGTCGGATGTCAATACAACATCAATTTGGTGAATAAATATTACATGTCTCTAAACGAGATTGCAATGTTTCTAAACCTGTAGCTACTCCCCGTTCGAGGTCATAGCAAAGTGCCCGGAAACAGCCAGATCTAGAGCTCAAATTCACATTCGTGATATGGATTACATGGTTGAAATCCGGCTAAAATGCTAGAAGATTCGATTTCAGCTGAGTCTATTAGGGATTGCATACACGAGGTGGTTCAATGTGGTCGCAATAATTACAGGACACTGTTTCATTGGTGCGAATGCCAGGTGATTTAATCTATGCTATAAACATTTCTGTAGAAATTGGCATAATAAGAACCAGAAAGAGAGTGTATAACATCCCTTCCGTGCTTGGCTGGTTGTCTCTCTGAAGAAGTTGGCTCGAATCGGCAGTCCACTGCTGCAGGATACCTAAGCCTTGTCAAAGTGTAACATTTATCCAATTGGTAAAGCACGGAATCCAATAGAAAATCGTAGAAGAAGTTAACCTGTCTTCTATTGGGCTGGCTTTGACTTTCAAATCAACAACCTGTGCAAACTTACCTAAGCCTTGAACGGTTCAAAAAACCGTTTAAAATCTTAGCGACTATCACAAGTATTGAAATTCCCCACCTCATTAGCAACACTTCCTTTAGAATAATAATTTCTGAAAGCAGTTTACGAAGTCTATCAATAATCTATTACAATAATTATGGTAAAGGCTTGAATTTTGTTTGCAATTTACATTATTTATATTCAAGTTGTGTACGAATATAATTTTTTTTCGAATAATAATGTTTTTGGCTGCAAGGTCACATGTGTAAGTCATAAGATTGCTCTTAGAAATGGTGTAAAATTCACAAAATTGGAAAACAATTTGGTTGGTTATTACTTCAGCTTCAGTCCGTTGTTTTTCTTATTGCTGCCATTGCTATTGTTCTTGTTGTAAATTGTTAACCCGTTAGACATTTAAAATAGTAACAGCTGTTGTCGAAACAACAGCAGCAGTAACAGCGAATAAAATTTCCTAAATTTTGTATATTTCTTTTGCTAATTTATGTATTTTGACAGCAGCAATAGCATGGCAGTCCCAACAACAGTTGTCGGGTTTTTAAATTATAAAGAAATTAAATTCAATAAATTTGAAAAACAAAAAAATGGTTACTTGACAAAAACAATATTCAAGAGAATTATATTGTAATTTTTTTTTATCATTATTCAACATTTGAATCAAACAGAAAGCCACTTATAAGCCAGTACAGAAAAAAATTAGCAAAATTTCAACACAAGATGATGCTACAAAATGTCTCATTCATATGCTGATAGATACAACATAATTTTTCGAACGAGAGGTTTTATTTTATTCTTACTTATGTGCTTTTGCGACATATGGTGCTGAAAAGTTTGTTGTACATGTGAAAAAATTTAATAAAATTGCTTAAAGTGTTGAAAAATTTATAAACATAAATATTTTATATTTGATTTTGCTTTTGTTTGTCTTATTTAAATATTTTAAGAAAATAACATGAAAAATTGTTGCCATAATTTATGTTTGCAATGACTCATATCATTGTGGTGACAAACAGTACGAAGAAAGCTTTATAAAATCCAGGGTATTATTTTAATATTATTTTAAGCATTAATATTATTCATGAACAAAATACAATATCACACTTTAGTATATTTCTTTCTTTTGTTCACTCAACGGAACAAAACTCATTTAATAAGAATATATAAGGCTTTGTTATTGCGATCATAATGTTCATAGAATGATTTAAGTTTTGTATAGTTTCCTAATAAATTTTTACTACACATTCACCGACTTACTAGTTTTAGAATTATACACTCATAGTATTGCGTTTGATATCCTAAAGTCTTACGGCCTTAAAGTCTTTGGGTAGAAAACAAAAAATTTGAACTATAGTTGCAGCCGGCTTTACAAATGCTATGTACTCAAACTTTTAATACGATCCCATATATTTTCTATGCAATGTACGCAAGTATCTACTCAAACACCCCGCTTTGGCATTCCTGGTTCTTACTTACAGATAGAAAAATATTACTGTGAGTGTATGCAAAACTATAGTATGCCAAACAGTTTTCGTAGTGGTCACTGATGAACTCTGTTATAGTGCACATGACAGGGATGGGTCAGTTAGTAAAGATTTGAATTTAATAGAGTTATAAGGCGAACATGCTATTTTATAGTTTTTTTCTTCTTCTTCAGTCATAAGGCTTAAAATGGAAATGTTTTATATCATGACCAGAAAAAATTTATTTAAATTATACGAAAAAAATTAAAATAATGGTCCTTTGATTTCAAATCTTTCGTTCTGCATCTGAGAAGGTGTGGTATTTTTTATTTTGACGTTTTCGAGCTGACAATATTTCATTTTTGGGAAATCGATTTTGTTATATTATTCATTGACAATATTAGAACTCCGAACTCCCTCTGCGCACAGCAAAAAGCACTAACAAGTTTAAATAAAAAAAAATTAATAAGTTTTTAACCAATCACGGAAATTGTAGTATAAACTCAAGCATTTGATTTAAATTTTTTTAGTTTTTCAAATAAAAAAATATTACATTACCTTAAAATTTAATTGATGATCTTTAAAGATTCAATTAAAATTTAATTGAACAATTAAAAAGTTAATTTAAATATTCTTAAAGACTGAAAAGAACCTGAAAATATTCTATTAAAATATTAATTAATATACAAACATACATATGTATCTACAAAAAATTCAATCGTTTATGAAATATTAAAGCCAATTAAAAGATTAATAGAGTTTTTGAATTGAAAATATTTTTTTCAAAAGAACGAACGAACAAAAACACAAAAGTTATTTTCTTTACATACAATTAATGTGTAATAGTTATTTACCATTTAAAAGTAGTCTGGTTAAGTTAAAACCTGTTGATAACAACTTTTTTGATATGGTAGCAAATTCAATTAAAATAGATATAGATTTAATTAATTTATTGATCAAGAATATTATTTTGACTAAGCCATCCCTAAATTGAAAACATTCAATTCTCCTATTCAAAATTCTAAAAGAAAAAATATGTTGGGAATTTTTGAGATCGATTAAAATATTTAAAATAATGCAAATTGCTCCCTCTTGAATTTTTTTCTCAAAATTTTTTTTGGTGTTTAGATAATAAAACCTTTATATGTATATACAACAAAAATGCGAGAGATAAAAGGAGATGTATCGAACAGGCATGCTTTCTCGATCCTGAGGAAAAGTTGAAATGTGAACTTTTTAAAAGTGGCGTTTTTGATGAAGTAAATCTATACAAAATTGGATGCAATTAGGATCAACACTATCTAGTTTAAATAAAATTTACCATATGCATTTAGTGCATGTTAGTAGATCTTAAAAATATTTTTAGAAAATAATGTCGTTTGGTATACGAAATTTGAACTCATAAGAATTTAAAAAATTAGAAAGATTCCAAATTATAGCAATTTTTTTTTTTTGTGAAACCATTCAATAAATAGTATTGAATTGGTATTTATTCTACCAGAAGTTTAAACACCATTTTTCGAAGCCCTGAGATCCAAAGTCTGCATCTAAAAAATCGGTTTATTAAAATAAATTCAAACAATATAGTACAAATTTAATTAATTCTATTAAAAGTTTGTCTATTAAAATTATTAAAATTTTAAATAACCTTGGGTCCAATCAAATTTTTGTTTAAAAATATGATTAACTTAAAATTTTAACTAACACAATTAATTCGTTATTTGCGTTTTTTTTTAATTAAGACTTCGATTAAATAAAAATTATTTTCTTCCTAAAATTTTTAATTTTGGGGTATTCAAACGGTATTTTTAAAAGTGATAGAGTCATAATGTTTTAAAAAATTTTTTTTAAACATAAATTTTAAAACATTCTGACACTATGACATTTAAGAAAAAAAATTTTCGTATTCCATATATTGCTCTCCAGCCTCGGAACTAGTAGTTGCCCCACCATCAAATGAACCTCAACAGATTCTTAAGAAACAAATTTAATAACTAATACTAAATTTTTTTCAAGTATAGGTTAGTGACCTCAAGACCATCACAGATGACATTTGTACTCATCGTGAAAGAGTCGAAATGCACATTATTTTATCAAATAAAAGATTTCTATTTTCCAGTGCGCAGGATGGACATACATAAAATAAAATGTTGATGATGTCTCAGGCCTAAAAATTAAATTTTTCCAACACTTTTAATGAATACTATTTTTGGTGAATAGCATTGAAACATCAATTTTAATTATTCTTTTCGCAATATTCATTAATATTCTTATAATATATCATATTATCAAATTATATACATATTCTGAATAACAATTAGCATATTTGACCCATAAAATATATTTTAGACTACAAAATAGAATATCTCATTTTAGTTTTGTGTATCATCAATATTAAATTAATTTTCTCAATGTTACTTTTTAAGATTAATTTGAATTTCTTTATATGAATATGTATTTTATTACTTTTAATTTGTACATATTTATAAATTTCATTTTGTACTTGTTCAATCTTAATTTGTACCAGAAGAGAAGCTTTGTAGAATTTGTAATGTGTCGATTTCTTTTATTGGCTGACAAAGTAATGGGAGGAAATAATTTATCTAATTATTTTATATGTTAATAATTACTTCTCCGCAATGAATAAAAGCAATATTTATATATATTATTTTAGTTATTTCTAATTATTTATGAAATAAGGGAAGAGAGAGAGAAGATTCATATTCAACTGACTATATTTAATCTTTAATTTTTGGATATTTGTAGGGCAAAAAATAATACATTCTTATAATACGAGCACTATAAATGCAATTTTTTAGAAGGTATAATCAAGAGTGGTAACATATTTCTGTAAACTTCTCAAACAAAAATAATGTTCTATGCAAATCTACTATTCAAATGGTTAGTGCTTCAACTGCAGAATACTTACACCTTTCCCATTCTAGTAAGCCAAAGTTTTTGCCAGGTAATTTTCCCAAATCAGAAAGGTGTAATTTTTTAGTAACATAAACAATTCGCTAATTGGTTCATTTTCTGGGAAATACCCAAAAGATCGTGCAGGTATTATTGGACAATAGATTAGTTTGAATATTTACCAGGGGGCAAATTACGGCACTCGTTATAGAACGAAATTACGAAATATTTCAATAGAGTTTATATGGAAATATTTTTAAATTTCGAATCGTATCGATTGCCGTAATTTGCCCCCAGATTTTCTATATGAACCTTATTTAAATCGTATTTAAGTAAGCAACAGGCGCTCCATATACTGGAGCCAAAGCAAATCTAAAAATTACCATCTCTGTTTGAATCATCAAAATCAAACAAAAAATATATGCAAGCTTAAAAAATCTTATTTGGTTTTCGATATAAAATAAAATTCGTAAGAGTAGAATATTTTGAAAATACATACTCGCAAGCACGTACACACAAATGTACATATATATTTTATGCCATATCACTGTACGATGACCATTTCCAACAACGTATACAATTGTGTGATTGTGTGTACTCGTATGTGTAAATGAAAGTGTAAAATTCTTGCCGCTAAAAAATTTTAGCTTGTGAGTAAGATGACAGACGCAAGTGGGAGGGGGGCTAATATTTTGGTAGTATTAGTTTTCGTTATTTATGCTTTGTGCAAACAACTCGACTTGCATATTTTGCTTAAAAACGCATTTATCACACACTTGCTATTTAAAACTTACATCATCCATGTATAAACCTTCTGCACACTGCATGCATTCTCAGTGCAAGTCTACACAGAATTTTATCGTATCAAAAGAGTGGGCCTGGAGGGTTTTAAAAATGTTCAGTAATGTGAAATTTCCATTCATGGTTGTATATTTGAGCACTACTCTTACTTACTGCATTGTAGGATGTTTGCCTATGGTATATGACTTTTAAGTTTGTTCGTTTTTGAATACTTTGCTGTTTTGTTTGTGTTGCTTTCATTCCTTGCTGCCATGAGTATGTAAGTGCAACAGAGACGGAGACAGAGAAAGAAAATATTGCATATTAAGTTATTGTATATTAGGTGTTAAATCAGATAAATTTTCGCATAATACCGCATGCAGCACTTGGATTTTACAAAGATTAACAATGTGTGTTCCAGCATCGGTACCAGTATCAGTTGGAGCAGTAACAGCAGCAGCAGCAGCAGCAGCAGCGGCAATAGCAATGGCAATAACTATAGCAACATTTATTCATTGGAGTTTGCCGACTATAATTTGGATGTTGCTGTTGCTTTTGCTGTGGCTGTTTGCTATTTAAGTATGTATAATGTATGAGTGAGTCCAAACCATCGAATGTACATGAATGTTTATGCAATAATTTTTGTTGCAGTTATCGTGTTGTTTGTTGTAGTTGTTGTTTTCCTACATAAAATTGTTTAGTATTTGCTTTAAATTGCAGTTGTAGATTGTTCGGTTTGCCAGTATTGTTGAGTTGGTTGCCTTTTTTTAACTTTTGTTGTTGTAGATGATGTTGTTTATATAGTACATTTGCCTTGGAGGCTTGAATTTTGTGTATTTGAATGGAATTGTATTATAATGAAGCAAAAAGTGCTTCATTTAAAAATGTTTAACATAAAAGCTCCGAGTATTTTCCGCAAATAACCCATGAAAAGTGGTATACGAATATTGAAATTGCAGTCAAATCAGCGAAGAAAACTCTCAGATTTTTGTTAATACTCTCGAGAAGTACTATCAATTTGTCATGGAAAACGTTAAAATCGAAATAAGAACTAATATCAATTTATGTGGCTGCTTGTTACATGCAATCAATCAAATAAAATTAGAAGATTCCATATTGATAATGACTTCACATGACATTTATTTATTTTTTTTCAGTAGAAAACAGGAACAGTGAAGCTACCTTGGTTTGTCTGTAGGTGTTTCTACAGGGTTTTCGGCTGGGATCGAAGCCGGAACTCTCCAACGACAAGGAAAAAATTAAAGATCCTTTTTCACTATTGTGTGTTTATTTTTGAAAGAAATTGAGAAAATATTAAACACTTACAGCAGCTTGCATAGCGAAAAACTGGTACGAAGTTAGCATAATTTATATATTAGCCTAATTCACAATATTGTGCAAATGGTCTTGGATCGTAGCATGGGCAAAATGGCTATTGATTTGATTTGAAAATATATATACCTATTCCAGCTTTAAAGTACAAATTCTACTTAAAAAAATATCTTACATACACTTGACAACATCGGATATATTCTGATTATGGTTCAAATAATCAGAATCCTGAATTAAGTTTTGTTTTGAATTAAATCGATAATTATGATTTCTTGCAACAACAATAAAAAAAAATGAAATGAATACTACTTTTGGATATCGCACTTAATCAACAAGAAGGTATTAACTCAAAATTTTAAAATTTTCAGTACAGACGAAAAACAAATATTTTTTTTGTTAGATTTTAAGAAAATTTGAAAATAGGAGTAAATATAGTAAGCAAATTTCATTTGAAAATATATTTACATTGTTTTTATTTTGAAATCTTGGAATTTTTGGGGAAGAATATCCATTTTTTGAAAAGAGCCAGAACTAAAAACAAATGTGAGCCATTTTATCATAAAAACAGTCACATTTCGAATTAAAATCATAAAGTAAAACAAATTTTATCAACAAAAGAAATCGAAATACGTTGAAATTTTTACAGTAGAACATATTGATGTTGTTATTCCATTTCTCGCAAAAAGTGAAATCTTAAAAATTTTGAGTTAGTACCCTCTTGTTGATTAAGTGCGATATGTAAAAAAGTAGAAAACTGTGCGCTTCCTTGAGTATGAACCTAATGTCGTGATCAGTACTGCAAATTCCATCTCGCTTGGAATTGATAATGATGAAATTTTTCAAAGAACTTTTTAGCTATTTTTGTGATTTGCAGTATCCTCAGAGCGAGGTTATATCCCGCTGTTGAATTATGTGGAAATAATACTTGGGAGCAATGAAATTGGTAGCTAACATACTCGTATTAAGGAATTGAAAGAATTAGTTTTCCCATATATTTGTTGTTTACTTTTTTGGTACATACGAGTACTTACTTTGATTCTAGCTGCGAAACAAAAAATTTAAATTTAAAATCTGATTGAATTTATATTCAATTATTTTTGTTTTCGAATACTCAAAATTTTACAGGTTGGCAGACAGACGACATCGACGGAAAATGTTCGATCTTATTTTATTGTTGTTTGCAATAGAAGTTGTCGATCTCCATCGAATGTTTTCTGTCTACAATTTTATAATTAATCACACGGTTTGGTGACGAGAGTAGTTGAAATCAGTGTAAGACTTGCTAAGTTTTTTCATTGAAAATACTTAGGTTAGGAAGGATGGTGCTAAAACGCACCTCCAATCGGAGACCCAATTGGGTCCATTGAGATTTCCTTCTATAGCCCATTAAAAGTAATATTTATACCCCATTTGTACTCAGAAGTGACCCAATTATTCGTTATTAAGCCAATGAATTCCCATGATAAAACCACTGATGTTCTCTAGTTAACACTTCCCGATATCAGTAATGCTCTCATGGAAACGTCTGCTCAGCTATCTAAGCCTATGACGTTGCAGGTTCGGGTAGTGGCAGATAATATGTTCAATGGTTTCTGGTTCCTCTTGCTCCCCGCACATCCAACAGAAATCTGGAGAGCTAGTTTCCTAAATGCTGATTCTTTCTCTGACCGAGGAGTGACCAGTCAATGCGCCTAGCACGATATGCATCGCCTTCATATCCATATCCAGTAGCAGTTTGGATCTTGCTAAGTCAAGTTTCGGCCACTTAGCCCTCTAGACTCTACAATCCTCCCTACTTCGCCATGAACTGTTGGTCCTGCTCTCTACCCAATTACTGAGTTCTCTGCAGTAATGAACTATCGGTAGTTTCACCGATCTGTCACACATTTTTTCATTGAAAATACTTAAGCAATATTTCTTGGGCCCATTTGCATATTCAGCACTGTTTAACATTGATTTGTGAGTTATCAGTGAAGTACTCTAGAATATCTAAATTTCTCTTTTCAGTGCATTGATTCATTTAAGAATAAGCCATTTATTCCAGATATAATTTCTTCATCAGTACCTGGTTTCTGTAACTTGTGAAAAATGTTGGTTGTACTATTTCAACATACAGATTTTATAATAATAAGAATTTTTTCGACTAGAATAGTTCTCACATTCATTATACCAGTATTAATTTTTGATTTAAAAATGAAAGAAATTATATAAAGGCCTTATTTTGAGAACGCTTAGCGTTACTTTTTACAAAATAAGGCCCTAACAGAACTAAATAACATGGCTATCAAAGGGTTTGGTTGTACCGCAATTTTTTTAATTTTCAGTGCAATGTTTCACAATGGGTTAATCTGCTAATATATGTAGTTATGTCCGTATTTTGTCTAGGCTTGTTGCTAAGATATGATTTAATGTTTAATACCCTCAATATATTTATTGGCTTTTTCCATCCATACTGTAGTTATTGTTGTTGTTTTGCTGGCCATCTATAGATGTGCAATGCTGCATGGCAATATCATGCTGATATTGACTTTTGTTAGAGTTTTTATTTTTGAAGTCTTTTTCGGACTTTTGTGAATATCAAACAAAATTCTAACAATAAAGGAGTTTCCAAAGCTTAGAAAAGGTATTAATTTTTGCCGATTTATTGAAAGTTAAGCCTATTGTAAATTATATTGTTGCACAGAACAACCCATATACATATATACGTATGTATGTATATGTGAGAAAAAAAATTAAGAGAGTCAATTGCTGGAATAATTTATTTACTTGATTAAGTAAATATTTTTGAAAACATTTTTTTTTGTATATAATAATGTTTTTAGTTTATATATTTTTTTATTTTTTTTTTTTTTGATTATTATTAATATTTTATTTTAGATTTTAATCTTATAAACTCTAGTTTTTGTTTGCTTAAAAACAAAAAAAAAACCACTGGGTAATTTTTCATGTGAAAATGCTATTTTTTGCTTGCTTAAACAACTGTAGTTGTTGTTGTGGTAAATCTCAACCATAAATTTGCATAAATTTCACTATTTATTTTTAAATATTTAAAAAACAATGAATGGATGAATTTTATAAAAAACGGTCATTGTTGTTTTTGTTTATAGCGAACGAATGAGTTTTATTTATGAAACAAACAACACCAACGGCAACAAAAAAGCATAAAAATGCTGACCATCGCTAGTAAAATTTATTATGACAAGTTGCTCTGGCAATTTTATCTCTATGAACACAAATTTTCTCCCCTTTAAAAAAAATATAATATTTGTCTCTCATTGATGGTGTTTTTTGTTTTTTATTGACTATTTTATCCACATACGTACATATGTACATCCAAACAACAGGTGCGCCAACAGGTGTAAGGAATATGGAATGTTTTATATAAAATTTTTATAACATTGAAAATTCAGGTCTTGAGCCTTTGAAATAATTTTGGAAAAATATGTTTCCTTCTCAAAATCCTCTCCGCAAACGGGCCTGAGTCTAGTTTACACTCATGTTTAAACGTGTGATGGTACATATAAATTATTGTGTGTTCTGTTAGCTGTGGTGTAAACAATACATACGACTTCTTTTGCTTTTTTGGTTTCGCCCAAATTCACCGTAGGCTTATGCATGTTTATGAGTATAAATAATTTTTTTCCTAACATATAAATATGAAATAGTAAATCTAACACTAAATAATCAACTAAACAATAGAGTAAATTTTATTTAAAAAAGGGATAAACTCACAAAACAATAGAGAGCTTATTGGATTTTTATAAAAAAAATTGCAATTAGGGAAATTTGTCCTTTATTCATATTGCCAAATTAAAAATAAAGTATATTTTTAAATACAAACACTAACGAAACTTGAATTGAAAATTTCCGCTAAACTAATAATTTAAGAAACTTAAATTAAGATAAAACTTAAAATACTGACCTTGATATCTATGGAAATCTCTTTACTCAAATAATACACCAACTATTACCTCTGTTTAACCCGTGGGGCCAATTTTTATGAAATTAATTTATTATTAACACAAGGTTATACTTTCTAAGGCAAGCTACATAAAAAACTCTTATTCAATAATTCTACAAACAACATGGTTAGTGCAACATTCCTAATTCAAAATCATGTTGTGCTTTTTTAAAATTTCCAAAAATGACTTTTTGAGAAGCATGCTCTTATTTCCTGTAGTTAAAGCAGCTTCAAACTTATCTTGGATTTTATTTTTCTTACAAACGCTTCATACACTTGAAAGCAGAATCTTTTTAAATTTTTAAAATTTATTTGATGCCAAAAACAATGAACAATTTTCGAAAAATTTTCTTTGCTTTTTGCTATGATTATTTTTTATTGCAACTGCTTTGCTCTTTCGTGTAGTGGCTTACAATTGAGGTTGTTACCTTAAATCATCTTTTTTATGATGTGTTAAGATGTGAACGTTAAATATCGTTAAATAAATTTTGTTCATGAGTTACATTCATAAAGAAACACATAGTTCATACATACTTACATACTTATAACAGAGCAAATGTGTGTATAAGTACCCAGCAGTGCATAACACTAAAACTGTGAGTGCAAAAATTGTTCAAAAGATTTATTTATTTATCTATTAAGAGGTTCAACTTATTTTAACAAACATAGTAACAAGGATCTTTACCTGTTTTAGTGAAATAAACCAGAGTCTTTGATGGGAATCGATCCCACCTAAATATACCTTCGAGGCTACCGCAAAACACAGCTCGCTCAAAAAAATTATTTGTCTTAACTTTTTCATAAAAATGTTTTTTATGTGATATTTAGATATACACTATAGATTTATGTCTATAATATAAAGATTTAACCTTATTTATACGAGATGATAAAGAAAAATTACTGCGTTCAGTATAATCTGGCATATCATCATGAATATATTGACGGTTGAAGAACGCTACCAAGTTATCGAGATGTATTTTGAGAATCAGTCTTCCATTCGCGAACTTATAGACGATGTTTTATTGAGAAATTATGCTCAATTTTTGCTTGAGGTTTGTTAATACACAAAATTGCCGCATATGGAGTGAAACCAATCCACAACAGTAGTTTTATTATTGAAAACTGGACCGATAATTAAGCTCCACTCTTATACATGATCAGGGCAAGGTTTTATAATATATGTCTTTTTTTGCCTTTTCTTCAATTATTCACATAAAAAGCCGGTTTTTTCAACTTGCCATAAAACATAAATTATTTGCAACCTAGAAGAAATTTTTATATCTCAGACTTTTTTATTTTGTCATGCTGCTGCAATTAACAATTCATAAAATTTTTAATCGATCTGTTGTATTAACAATATATGCATCCTATTTTTCTTACCCGGTTTATATTGCATAATTTTTTTTCCAATATTTCAGTTTTCGTTGTAAAATCTATAATATGTGTATGTAATTTTATGAAAGAAATGTCATATTAAAAAAATTAAAAAGCAATCTTCATAAAGGGTGGTACTCACTGTCCTATAAAATCGTAAGACTTTAAAAAAATACAACCCTGATCTAATGAATTTTTGTTGTCTTTTGAACATTTTTATAAACGTGCGATTGTGTTGGATAGTGGTAAAAAAGTTTGCGAAATTATTAAAAGTAGATTCTTCAGTGTCCGTCAAAATTCTAACAAAATATACAAAGGGCATTTTGTCCCTTCACAGCTTTTATCGCTGCCTGATTGTTGACATAGAAGGCTACTTCCTCTGGACACCTCTGATGCCCGGCGAGGCGCAGCTCTGATTCTCCCTCCTTAATGCCTTACAACCATAGAAAACAACCTGTCTGACAACCGTTGTGTAATTCCAGTTGAATTTCTTCGATTGAACACATCATTTTCTTCCCATGGAGTTTCTCCTGATTGTTGACATAGAAGGCTGCTTCCTCTGGACACCTCTGATGCCCAGCGAGGCGCAGCTCTGATTCTCCCTCCTTAATGCCTCACAACCATAGAAAACAACCTGTCTGACAACCGTTGTGTAATTCCAGTTGAATTTCTTCGATTGAAGACACCATTTTCTTCCCATGGAGTTTCTCCATAATAAGCATTGAGCCTTTTGAACCATTTATGGTTTAATTAAAGTGGATCTCAAATTTAAACAATAATTCCGAAGAAACCTATTTTGTTTTTTTGTGCAATTTTCGTGCTGTTTATTGCTTCATTTTGACAGGAAATTGTTTCATCCCTAAATAATGGCAATACGGCAAAATCGTCTACATCAACAACTAATTTTGATATAATGAAATTTATTGTCATTTGGTTAAGCAATTGTGAGAACTGATTTTTCGTATTGTTACAAATGGATAATCGCAAACTTATTCAATTAGCTAGTGCCACCGGCAAAGAAAGTGGTGGAAAAGACCAGGGCATAATATGCGCTCCACCAAAGGATTCTATTGTCTTCTGTGTTTCAGTTTACGGAAGCAGGATTCAAGTTTGTCATCGAAATTCCTCCCCATGCAGTCTCATTTGTATTTCTATCCCTATAAATGCTACATACATATGTACAAAGATGATTCCATACAACCTCACGAATCTTCACCAGCTGAATTAGCTAGAATGCTTGAATTTTTCTCGTGCGCTTCGGTGTTTTTCCACTTTCGTTTTCCATACTTTTAAATTTTTATACTCGCATACATTTAAAATTCTTTCGGTATGTACTTAATACGGCAAAATGTTAACACGCTTACATTTTGTTTTTGTGTCTGCACTGCTGCCAATTTGTTCTCACAACTGTCTACACCATATGCGTAAAGAGCTTGTGAGGTAATGCCACACAACGAAAAGTATCAAAAATGGCAAACGTTGCCACTAATACACACTTCTATTTTTGCTTTCGATGTCACAAAATGCCATAGTGTGTACTCGGCATAAGAAGAAACCATTACTTCTAATGAAAGGTACAAACTCCATAGATTTATGATAAATAGTTATTATTAATGGTGAGATAAAAATGTTTGCGGGCTACCAAAACTTCAGTGCCCTGTGATTGTACCCATAATTTCTGTTGTTTGAAGTCTTGAAAAACTAGGAACTTGTATCGATCTGAAGCATAATTTTTAGTCATATATTTGATATTACTAAGATCCATTATCTATTTGTAAGCGGTCGTGCTAAGTACTTAAGGAAATATTTTACTTCTGCAACAATTACTTGAGTCAATACCAAATGCGCAGTAAAACAAAATTTTTTAGTACCGTGAATTTTCACATTGATTTCCACGATTTTAAATAAACAAAGATATTTTCTAACACATCATAGTCGTAGTTAATACCAATTAAACGTTAAGACTTTTTGTTAATTAAAAATATTTCATTTTGAATACATTAAATTATTAAAAGATCACAACAGGTTTATTTTTTGTAAAAAAGAAAACCGATGGGTTTCCAGAGAACATAAGATACACTTTTGGAACCATTTAATATTTAAATATCCAACCATTTTCAAATATATTCATAAATACTAATATTTCTCGTATAATAAATCTTACTCGTACTACTGACGCTGCTAATGATGATCTTTAGATTTACCTTTTTGTTCAGCCAAGTGTATTTTAGAAAAAGACATATAATTAAGCCTGGTTTTTATAGTCTCATTATAAGAAAGAGAAGTGCTGATCATGGCCATAATCAAGCTACTTTATAAACCGCAGATGCTACCAGCAGTTGGGTGGTCTCAGACAACAGCTATTAACTTTTGTTTAAAGCAGCTAGAAATTTACACATTATCTTTTACAAAAGAGCTTAATAGTTGTAATTAGAAATATATTAGTACTAAAGAAAGACTAAAGATACTTCTCTTTCAAGAGTAGTGGCATGCGAAATGATTGTAAAGTTTTAATTTTTTAAGCATTGCAGTAATTGTGAGGATTAAAAAAAACTTACATAAAAAAATTTTTCAAAATAAATAAAACATTTATTTTAATATTTTAGAATTTAATACGAGCATAAATTTATCACGCCATCGTCTGGAAAATGTATTAGTTGAAAGCTTTTTTGATTTATACTAAGAATTAATTTTGTTTAATTATAATTTGAGTTAAAGTCTTAATACGTTTTACACTAACACAGCTATCAAGTACAAGCGTCGAATCTCTACTTATAAATTTTATAGTGCGATTAAATTTCAACCTTAGTTGCATTTTTCAATTTCATTTAAAACAAATAATTGTAATATAAACACGAAAAAAGCAAATAACATTTAACCTAAAAGGAATCATTATAAAACATGCATTCAGCAACATCAGTCTCTCCCTGTTCCATACGTCAACAATTTTCACAATCCACCATTACACTAAGGGTCTTGTGTTGGTGCTGTTGCTTTAAACGTTTCTACCTTCTGCCGATCTGTAACTTTAAGTAACGTGTTGTATAAGCTTAGGTAAGATAAGTAGAGTAGGTATGTACGAGTATGTGGCTGTTTAGTTATGTATTTCATTTTTGCAAATGTTTACCTTTCGTGTTAAGATAGTCGACGTCTGTCTGTGTGCCACAGCGAGCAGCAGAGGAAAATAAGTTTAAAACGTACTTAAAATCAATTTACTTAATAACCCACAATTTAAGTGTGCGCGCATTCGCATTACTCTCACAATATCAAATCATAGTGAAAGCAGAGCATTAAATGGTTGAAATCATTTTCTTGTGGTTGCAGCAAGTGAATTTCGGCGAAAAGAAAAACTAACTTATTTCAAGGATGAAACGTGGAGTTAACAAATTTTCTTTTTTTGTAGTTGTAGTTTACAATACTTTGATCTTCATTGGATATTGGTGAGTCTATGTTAGTAATTCCCCTACTAAGCTTCACCCTCAAAGTCACGGTACACAGATCCAAAATTTACTCAGTTTAATTGGAAATGTGCGCATTTCGAATTAAAAATGTTATATGAATAAATAAGTAGAAATGAATTGGTAACATCTTATAATAAAAAATACATTCCTTTAACTTTCAGCATTATTAACTTTATGTGGGCATTTTTGTAAAAATGCATGTTTAATCTTTGTAGAAACAAAAACAAAATCTTTAACACATACAATACGTATAATAAGCATGGTGCTAAAAGAGCGGAAGGGCTCCCTTAATAATACCGACAAACTGGCGAATCAAAAGTAATTTATAACAAACTTGCTTCAACGACTACAACGATATGAAAAAATCCTACTAAAGCCTCTTTTCATTTCGCATTACAAAAAAAACAATAGCAAAAAATTATGAAAATATAGCAACAACTCAGAGAAATAAGAGTAGAGACAACAATAGCAGCAACAACATTTGGAAAAAATAAAAACAAGAATCAGACACGTGAATTTTTTGAAGCATATGTTAAATTGCATGCAACATGCGAATAATCTCAACAATACAACAAGTATTTGTTAAAATAGTTGATGTTGTTTTTGTACACTTTTTATTTTATTTTATTTGATTTTTTTTTAATTCATGTATAAACTCATACATGTGCAAATACCTTTACAAGTACCATCGTTTTTGTACAAGTATTCAATGTTTTTATTTTTGTGTTTTGCTGCTCCTCTTGTTGCTGGATGACAGTGTAATTATGGTTGTTGTTTTAGAGCTGCTTTTAAGTCTGGAGTATGTAGTTTACATACCCTTTAAATGTTTCAACAACATATATATAGCAATAGCACCAGCAATAGCAACAACAAAATTTAGCGTAACGAGCAACATCACACAAATTTATTCAATGTTTTAAGGGCAATTATAGGCATGACATTTAACATATTTTGAATGAAAATTTTGAATTAAAAATATTGAAATTAAAGAGCAAAGGTCCTGCTTTAGATGCACACTTTCAAACACATGTCTATACATTTATGGATGTATATATAAATTTTAATTAAAATTTCCAGACAACATGCTAAAAATATTTTTGCAATAAAATTGAAATAGTTTATCTTTTCTGATTTGAAAAGTCAGCTCAAGAGAAAATCAAATAATGTGATATAATATTGTAATACATTTGAGGATCCGAAGATCCCGACGTCGCCAACTATTTGTTTTGAATGCACCCAAGTTCGTACTTTTATACCTCTCTAGCTGTAAAACAAGATTTTGTTATAAGTTTTAAAAATTTACTGAGGTGTTAGTTTTATGAATCCAGTAAACTCCTTTTCTGAAAGGAGTTATAATAAAATAAATTAGATTAATTGAAAACTTCCTTAAGTACAAAACAAATTATTATATTTTAATAGTTGAAGGAGGATATTTGTATTAAATTTTTACACATTAAAAAATATGAAGTTAGATATTTTGAGTTATGCATTTTCAGTGGCATATAAATGCGTGTCTTAGAACAGAACTCTGGTGGTCCACATTTTCGCAACCAGCCGTCAGTAAACAACTTGATAGACCGCCATGAGTAAACTTGTTAATTTTTATCAATATAATGAAATGCAAAGTTTAGCTCAATTGACTCAGAACGCATTTAAAACGTTTGTACTATTTCACACGAAAATTCTACTTCTTTCAAAATTACAGCTGATCTTACTCGAGTTTTATTTTACTATTATATTAACTCATAAATTTTTTTAATTTTGGACTGCCTTTATTTTTTTATTCAATATCTTTATGTGTTGCTTATTATTTTTTAAGCTGATCTAAGTTTTAATTGAAAAAAAATTAATCGTAAGCGAACAAATTTAAAGTTTTCAGGAGAAGGTTTTTTAATAATGTTCAAATATATTTTTCATACGTAAATTGTTGCTTGCAATAAAACTTTACAGTCCAGCCCGTATCCTAAAAGTTATCAATAATTTTGGCATTTTGTACATAATTGCGTATAATTTTAATCTCAATAAAAAAAGCAAATTTTTTTACACAACATGTCGCTTACGAATAAATCGAAAATAGGGCTAGATGTAATTAATGTGTACACATATAGTAAAATTTTGCCTTCAAACGTCTATAAATTAATATACGAATTAATTTCCTCAAACCCCATGTGAGTTCTGTTCTAGTGAATAAAAAATTTTATTAATCGCGAATCCGGATAGCCTTAAATTAACAGATTCTTAGTGATTAATCCAAAAATTCGATTTACTGAGCACCCTATTACTATGTATGCATTTATGTATGTATGTATTTTACACACAATTTGCGTATGGGTCCAAAAATATCTTTTTCACACAACAAAATTCTTTTATTTCTTAATTTTATAGTTCTACATGTTATTTTGAAAGGCATTTTTAATTTTATACCTACACAACTATGAAGCTTAATTGAAATGTTTCAAAGAAATATACATACATATGTACATATCTACACATGTACATGCATATATATCTTTTAATTGAGTTATTTACATACATATTTATATCACCAATATAAGTTTCTTTTGTAGATAACATATAAACAAATTCACAAATTAATGTATTCATAAATAAATTCTTCACATCTCTTTAAGTATTCATCTTTTTAATTTAAAAAAACTCCCTCTCGGGAAGCAAAAGGAAAACAAGACTTTATGGTTATAATCAGCGTTACCGTTGTAAAATTTCAAAAAGTGGCACAAAAAGGGGATTTTTTTAAAAAAAGTGGCACCAAAAAGGGGATTTTAAGGAAAAAAAAGTGGCAGCCTTAAAAATAAGAAAAATTAAATTAAATCTGCTTATTTTTAAAAACATCAAGAATAAAAATTAGGTTTGGCATATTTAAATACTAAAATATACTATTTTTGTGATACAATAAAGCCACAAAATGTAAAAATAATTCATATAATAAAAAATTACTTACTCACCGATTAACGAAATAACAAATTTTTAAATATTTTGTAGTATTATAGTGTATTTTTTGTGTCTTTAAGTACTTGTTTCGTCTCAAATACAAATTTATCATACAAACAAAGAAGTATGTTCAGTGATTCTCACCTAAGTGAAATTGAAATCTTTGGACGTGGCTATAAATAGTTTATTAAAGACTCTGCTACTCTAGTTAAACTAGAGGGAATTGTTAAGTTTTAAGGATTAGATTTAATGAAAGACGAATTAAATTATTTTATACCTGCACTTTGAAATATTTTTTTCAAGCAACAGTGTTTTAAAGTACAAAAACGTAAACTAAGAAATTCAGGAATAAACTTTTTTGCAGAATGTTCGTCGTTGACCTCTGCCAGTATGGGTCAGATTATGACCCGCAAAAAGAAGGAACTATCGATAATAATACAAGAAATGTTTTAACAATATTAATTATTAAAAAAAATAAATAAATAAAACAATGAAAATTTTTATATGCTTAGAGAAATCCAGGAAAAAAACTAAGAAACTGAATGATCTGTATTATAGATTACTTTCAATTTCCTCAACATTTACGATTAGTTAAAGGATTTTTTCAAGTCAGGTTTTATCAAAACTAATTCACTTAAATCCTGAGCACTTAAACCAAATTATTTTTCCGAAAGATTGTGGTAGAAGATCTCTTTAAACTATTGAAGTACTAATATATGTACATATTTATGATTGTTTTGCTTGATTTAGTTTGAGAATTCTTAGGTGTGTTTTTTTTTGTTTTACTAATAAACTCAAATTAGTAAATAATTTATGCACTTTTATTTGTAACCTGTTAACCGGTTAATACCGAAATTAACCGAAATTAAGCTAGAACCTTGATTAATTAATCGAGCTATTAGTTAGTGTCCTCAATTGATTTAACAAATACCGGGTCTAAATAAATACATTGCATATACATACATAAATATGTATGTACATATTTATATTTATATATCCCTACAGACAGAGGTATAGGAATATAAGCATGCGTGGGCGTATTAATTATTCGAAAGATATGCACAAGCTGACCACGCATGACAAAAAAAAAAGATTTCGTATAAGCTTGCTTACATATTGATATATTAAAACAGCTCAACTTTTATATTAATAAAACCAAAAGTACAAAAAAGTATATCTTCATTCAGTAAAAAGTATCAAAAAGTGGCAAAAATTAGAAAAAGTATCAAATTTGGGTGCATTTTGTAAAGGTATCACAATAGTATCCAAGCAGTCGAAAAAGTGGCAAATTGCTACTTTAGTAGCACCAACGGTAACGCTGGTTATAATAACTCAATATAATCACACGATAAATTGAGTTCGTATTCCTTAACTCTATATGTAGAATGATGATCTACTATAATGAAATAAGAATATGTATCAAAATAACCTAAAGACGTTGATACATATGTATGTATTTATATACATAAGTGTATTCATACCCGGTAGGAAATTTCATTAGTTAATCAGTACTTATTCACTATTGACTTCGTCACCAGTACTACTGATGAATTATACCCCAGACAATGTTTTTTGCTATAGACATTTAACATTTGCTTGTCACTGAAAAGCAACTACTGACGTTGGAACTATTGACTGAATAGTTCTTTAGGGACTGTATACAGACATTGGAAACAGATAGTCACTAGTACATTGCATGTTTTATTTCACATTTAGCGTTTTATTAAAAATTATTTATGTAAAAAAAATAAACTAATTCAAGAAAAGTATATACAAAAGAAACTAATTCATTCATTCGTTCAGGAAGTAGGGATTTGGGTTTGGCGTTTCTATTAAATACTTACATATGTATGTTAATCAAATATTCAATGTTTCCTTGAAGTCAAACACTTACGAATGTTTCTTTTTCACAATTTCTATTTCTTTTGCAATTTAATTTTATTTGGTTCTTTGAATTACTTTTTAATACATTTACATCGCACTTTAAATTGATGTCGTAAACTAATATCTATAAAAACTTGAATTGTTCTTGACAATACTTTGATTTTTAACAAACCAATAAAACATTAAGAAGAAGCATAATTTTGTGTATCTGACGAAATATTTTCTACGCATCAAAAGCAATACTAACATGTCGACGCTCCGTTGACAATGTAACCATAATAGTCGCCAAAAATGGTGACTTGGGATTATTTAAGCCCATGCTTCCTTCAGGGTATATTCATAAGAATTGCCACACTGGCGCTCATGCGTTTAAAACAATTTTCAAATTTGGAACCGGTTTCAATCAATATATGTGTGTATAGGTACTAGATCTCAAATAAGTTTTTGCTCTTAAGAAATACTACTAATAAATAAAAAGAAACAACAATTTAAAATGAGTGGTGGTGGCTGCCATAATGTCTTCTTATCTTAATGGAAATAAAAACGAACCGACATACCTACATATGAATACACTCACACATAACTGCTTACACACATGTATGTATGCATGTGTATTCACTACGAAATAATGAAATGTTTAGAGAATATAGTGTGTTGAGTGTTTATGGTGTTCGTTTGATTTCCATGTAAGAGAGGATGTAGAGGAAAATTGTTAATGTTGATGTTGTTGTTTTTTTGTGTTGCTGGTGGTTTGCTGACGATGGTGGCGGTGGTTGTAGTTGTGACTTTAATGGCTTCCGAAATAAAAATCATAGTTAAAAATTTTAATGGCTGTCTTATACATACATACATACATACATACATACAACCACTTTACAAATGTACACTCTTTGTTTTATTGATTTGAATAAAACTAAATCAACATCGATTTTTATTTGGATAAATACGTACATACGTACATACATACATACGTACATACATACATATATATACGCAAATAAGACGAATTTCTTAAATTACTATATTTTTTTCTTGCTGATATTATATTGGTATACAATTTTTGGCCAACAATTTTTGCCTTAATTTTCTATTCCAAATTTTCTTGTACAAATACTTCATATATAATACAACATATAATTTAATAAAAAGGCCTTATTATAGAATGAATGAAAAAATTTTGTAGAACACAACCATTAATCAAAAAAAAAAAAAAACTTCTGCAACGTTGTGAGAACAAAAAAAAAATTGTTTAAATCACTAGTGACCTTTTGAAAGTTTAAAATACTTATACATGTTCTACGTACATATGTCTATACACACATATATGTATACCTACTTATGTTTACAGTATATGACCAGCAACAGTGAATATGAAAGAAAATCTTAAGCTTTTCCTCTGCATTTAACGAAGAAGATCAAACATTGACTAGGTTTTTTGTATGTGTGCTTAAGATGCCCATTTCAAGTGTTTGTCTTCTAAGTACATTTTTCCTCCTTTCTTTAAGCCAACAAATAATGCAAGTAATTGTAAATACCCTTTAGGGTTATTCTTATACTATTATAATCAAACGTTTAGAGCTTTTGTTGTTTGCTGCTTTTGTAATATAATAAATTGCTATAATTTTATTAAAGAAAAATATAAAGGAATAAGCAAAAAATTATTATTTTTATTAAATAAATTTAGCTCGTATGAAAAGTAAAAATGTAATCAATATAATTTTCGTTTTCAAAGATTGCAAAAGAAGCTTTTACAAGAAGGGAAAAATAAGTAAGAAATAATCCTGTAGTACATTGGACTTTCTGAAAAATATTTTTTTTCTGCCAGCTGATGAATATTGCGCTTAGTATTTCCGTTGCGTTATAAAATACAAGATTATTTTTTATTAAAGTTTTTATTTAAGATTTGGAGCTTTTGTAAGAAAAAACTTTTGTCTTCGACATAGGTATAGTAAAAAAAATCTAATGTAATGAATGCAATGGAGATCCAGTGTGATGAATTGAATTATTTAAAATGCTGTCAAGCTCCGATTGGGACAAAAATTAGGGTTCCCATTTGCGTTAAAAAAATGAGAGTGATAAGCTGCTACCTAAAGTGTTTTTTTTTTTTGCTTAAAAATAAAGTATACACACAAAAAAGTAATATGAATGAGTTTGTAATATTAATTAAAGTATTTGTAATAGTAATTAAAAAATTAATTAAATTTTCACCTATAAACAATTTGATAATATCAATTAAGTTTTTCAACCATAGTATTTTTAAAAATTTTCTTCGTTTGTATGTTAATTTACGTAGAAAATAGTCTTAACAAAAATTCATGTCTTCCTCCAACTTTCTCTGTTTTAGTTGACTAATTTTTTAAATATATAAAATGTACACTCAAAAAAATAATTAACTAAAACCTTGGAAAATTTTCTAAATTTTAGTAAAAAAATTGTCGTATGGCGCCAAAGCTGTTTTTTACTTGAAACCAGTAAATTATTTACTAAATGAACTAGTTTATATTAATTATATTTTTATATTTAAGTAAAATCTTTCTTAAATTAAGTAAAATTTTCCAATCAAATTCAGAGCTTCACAAAAAATTTTTTTCATCTTTGACTCAAATTTAGTAAATTTTTCAAAGTTTTTTTATGTCTTTAATTCTGGTACTTATTTTGATTTTTAATTAAATTGTGTAGCACATAATATGTTATTCTTTATATCTTTATATTATATTCTTAATTAATTCACCATACATACATATAAATTCCTTGATAGGAGACACGTATTGAAGCAACAACTTTCTGACTGAAAGGCAAGCCCTATAACCAATTGTCTAACAGGGCAGCTTGAATAAGCATTGAAATTATTGAGTTTTAAAATTTTATTTTATTTACAAAAAATAAAATTCAAGTTCAAATATTTTTCGAAAATATGAAAAATCGACTCAGATTTTCTGCTAAATGCAAACTAATATGAAATTCTATAATTCAAAGAAAAATACTTAAAACTGGTATATATTGTTTTTAAATTAAGAATACCTTTTTACATCTTTTAAGTTAGTCAAATTTCATGAACTAATCAGGAGTAAGTTATTTCCTAAAATTTATTTTTTGATTTAAAACGAAATTAACTATTTCTTAGGATACAATTTTTCTAAGCTTAAGTCCATTTACTTATTTTTGGTAAATATTTCCTTTAAGTCATTAAACATTTTTTTTAGAGTAAGAAATTTTTTGTGTATTTTTATGAACTATTTTTAAGGATATGCACTATTTATTTTTTACTCATATTAAGTAATTTTTACTAACTTAATGTAAAAATTTACTAGGACTCAGAAAAATTTGCTTTAACTTAGAAATTCTTTTTGTTAAACTAAGAAATTTTTTTACTTAAATGTCTTTTTTTAGCGTAATAATGCAATCATTGATTCTTCTGATTCAAAAAAAAAAATATAGTATAATATTTTCTGCCTATTCATAACTTTAATGCGTTTGGTTTGCCAAGTAGTTTAAATATATTAAATTTGCGAAGCAATCGTGATATTTTGAAATATTATATTTTAAAATGAAAGGAAGAAAAATTTAAAAAAAAGCAAGCGAATGGATGTTTTTTTTTCGAAAGTTGCTAAAAAGTTATTGCAATTTGCAGCAAAATAAATGTTGCAATTATTAATGAAAAAAGTATTGTGAAGAAGTTAAACATCTTGCTTAATTAGTATCATAGAAAATAAAAAACAAATCAAGATCTCATTTTTTTTAGAATTTTTGAAAACTAAACTAAGCAATTTGTTTTATATAGGTAAATGTCATTGCATAAGAATAACGCAATGCTGATGTGGATTGATTCCTGATCACCTAAAAGAGTTCATGATTGACCAACACACCACCAGACAACATACAATTCCGTAATGCGTGCTAAGCATCGTCGGCAATAAGCCTCGATATTTCATATAGACCTGCTTCGAGTATGAACCCTGATATAGTGAGTTCTTGTTGTCTTTTGGAAATTTCCATAAACTTCATCATAGCAGGGTGAAAAGTCATACACGATTGCCTAGCATATTGATTCCTAGACTTTATTTCAGTGCATCCTTTTATATCTTTGGAAAATATTAAATAAAAAAATGTGTATTTTTTCTACAGAAGACTTAACTACACTTTTATATTTTTTATAGGAGAAACAAAAAACGTTACAAAATCAATAACAATAAAGTGTTCTTGAAAATTTTCTTCAAACTTATTTGTAGTATGGATACTTTATGTTTTTTAACCATTTATTGCCCTTTTATATATATTTAAGCTTTTATGTAAGATACGTTCTTTGCAATAAGAAATATATGTATTCGTAGTTACGTTCGTTTGAATTTCTTTAATAAAGTTATCTAGTTTGTTTGCAGAGATCTAAATATTTGCGTGAGCGTGTAGTTTGATAAAATGAACCATAATCAATTAAAAACTCAATTTCGAATTTTTCCATAGTTACGTCCGTTTGCATTTAAGCTGACGATATTTTCATGTCGAGAGGCGCGGTATAGTTTTTGATTTTAGGCCCATGGTTTCTTCGGAGACTTTTCTCAGAATTTCGTGTAGACTACGTTTCTGCTATACGAGTTTAAAAAAAATCGACCCGCCCTAGAGTACATACCTGTACATTCATCCATATGTACATAGATACAAACAAGTATATATACGGATACATATGTACATGTGTATATAGAAACAAATTTATTTTCATATTCAGGTGTCCGATGAACTTTTTCAACAAATAATCGCAAGCATTTGAGCAACATTCAAACATACCCAAGTGTCTTTGAAAAATCTATGCAGATTCCCACAAAATATACAAGAAATTAAATAATAAATTAAATTATTTACGCTGCCGTTCGTATTATTTATATTATAAAGAAGAACAAAGAGAAAATGTGGTATTTTTATTTTGTTTTTTTTTATCTTTTTCAAATACTTTCTGTAAGTATGTATGTAAGTATACGAGTATATATAAATGTATATGTGACAGTTTTCATGAAAATTATTATTTTCACGGCACTTTATATTCCTAGAGCACATGCTCTTGTTCGATATTCATACTCATGTGTTATTCATCTTCAAGTTAAGCTGCATAAATTTTTTTTCTCTACATACTTATATATGTATATACATCTATAAACATATACGCATATACATATATAAAAGTATATACATGCATATACTTCACAATATATTCGTAGAAGCTCGTATACGATTCATATTCATTTATAATTTATATATAAATACTTGTCTTTAAGCATGTGTGCAAACAAATGTGTGTATGTTTGTGCTTATATATATGTAATAACATCCTTTTTCATATCCAAATATAGATACATATGTATGTAAAGTCGTTTATATAGAAGTGACTTCTTTGCAATAAAATTGTAATAAAACACATTGGTCACGTAATTTCGTTTGTCTGTAGGATTTTATTGCCATATTTCAGTTGCGTTTTCTGCTCCTGTTTTCATGCAATATTTATATCCTTATTTTGGTCTGGATTCAGTTTGTTTTCTTCTAGGATTTCATTTTTTTCAGACGGGGGAGTTTTAACATGGTCGTACATTTGATTATGCGGTTGTCGTGCATCATCATTTTTATGTGATTTTTGTTGATTTACGAGGTGGAAAATTACTAGCGAGGAAGTATTTACTTGTTTGCCAGGAATATTAAGGATTAAATTATGAAAAAAAACTTCAATAGCAAAAAGAGGCCGCAGCGTTTTTTAAATTTGAAATTATTAAATGACTTTTATTTTCTTGGCACCATCTTCGTCTACTGTTAAAGTTTATTTTTTGTTCCGTTTTCCACATCTGTGTAGCCCATAATTTTGAACCCAATAACCTGAGGTTGTTGTTTCAACTAAATTATAACAGCATTAATTTTGAAACATGATTACGAAACTCCTTTCCTTTCACTCCTCACACTTTTGTGTTGATTTTTCTTTGGAAACAAGAACCGTTTTCTGCAAAAATTATAGAGTGGTCATATGCAAATAAAAAGGTAATAAGTGGGTGTTTAATAACTATACTCGGTTTGTTTGTTTGGCTTGCTAAATAAAAGTATGGTCTTATTCAGTTTGGTTTCGCTGACTGGCTGCCAGCCATCAAGCACAAACAAAAGATAGCAACCTAATGAAGAATAAAAAATAAACATGCTGCAAATAAATTGTCACTACTACGAGGCTGAGAATAAAATCTCAAATGAAATAGCATCCGAAAAAGGTAGTATGTAAAGCTTAAAGCCAAAAAATAAATAAGCACCGTTACACTCCCATACATATATTTTTTTAAGGCCAAAACACATACAAATATACACATATTCATTCACTGAGACAAACAGGAGTGAATAGGCGAACGAACAAACAAACAGAAAAAAGAAGGATGTTTAATTTGCGTGGCATTTGCAGCTGCCTGAGGCAAAAAGATAACGACAATTTTACTCTTTACTACAAAACATGCAGCAGGAGCAGCAACAACAGAAGCAACAACTAAAATACATGAACGAGATTTCTTTCCATTTTTTTATACTAGGTAAAAGGTAAATGAAAAACGAATTTATAAAAATTATTTATTTATATATAAAATTAATTTATTGTAGTATAAATTGTTCGGCGTGATTTTGTTGTATTTTGTTCTTTCTACGGTCGTTGTTGTTGTTGTTGACTGCCGTGTTAATTATGCTTTATAATAAAATAAATATTTAAGAACTCATTAAAATATTTATTATAAACAAAATTAAATTTTAAATCCGTTTTTGTGTGTAAAACAAATTCAGTAAATTTAAATCAAATATTGCTCATGTATTAAATAAATATATGTATGTATGTAGTTAAACCTTTAAGGGGCAGTGACGAATTAAATATGCTTGTTGTTCAGAACTGAAACAACCAGTTGGTACAAAATAAGTTTTATTACTGTCCCAATTTAATTTTTAATAAAATTTATGTTTTCTTTCAAGAAACCTGAATATAAAATATTTTTTTTTTAATTTAAATCAATGACGAATATCTAACAATTTGTACTGTCTATTTTTAACCAAAAATAAATAAATATATCTGTGGCAAAAAAGAAGAAGTGTTTAAGTCGAAATAAGCTAATTTTGGCAACCGTGTCGTCTTTATTTTTTTAAATTTTATTCGATTTATGCATAATCTTAACTTAGCTTATACTTATACGAGTAGTTTAAATTGAATATATTATCTTGAGTGATTGGAACGATGCTTTGTTAAATAAAATACAAGTTAAAAATGAACTTCCCAATTTAATTGTAAAAGAAAACAGTTCCTGAAAATTGACTTGGAGTTTAAATAAGCTCTCCTACAACTCAGCAAAATATGACTTAAGCACTTTTCCCTTATTGCCACAGATATAAAATTCAATATTTTATTAATTGGTTTGATATACCTTTCAAAGTATTTATAAAAAGCTTTAAAACTGAGTGAAATGTATAGAAGATTGATTAAAAAAAGAAGACACCTAAAAAAAAGCTAAGAAAATTCAGAATGGTATTGAGAAAACCATAAATGCAACTTAGAATTTAAATTTCAAATTGAGAAATTTTATATGAAGCAAGAGTTTCAGTTTAAAATTGCAAATGAATTTTGTTACGTGTTTTTGTAGCTTTTTTTTTGTTTAAAGTCTACTGCAGTCATCAGTAGTAGACTTGCTTAACGGACAACAAACAAAAATTCTTAATGCAGACTGAAAATCAGAGTTTTTGTACGAAATTTTAATTTCATTAGGAGTTTCCCATTTCAAATTAGAGTCCGTATTTTTATTTGGAGTTTTTTAAATTGCAGCTAAAGTTCAGTATTATATTTGGAATTTTTTCAATTTCAATGTGGTGTATTCACATTCATTTATTCATTAACAAACGTAACAGTTGTTAAATAGAATTAAAATTCTTTCTGCCGTATTTAAAAAAAATTGTTTTGGTTTACAAAAGATTATAAAAATATTTCGTATGGAAATTTGTTTGTTAAATATTTTGTAAGCCAAAACAATTTATTCAGAATAATGCCTGGAAAGCTTTTGGAAATAGAACTAGTTCCGCCCACCTACGGCAGAGTTGTGTTATATTTATATTCCTGGAAGGAACTACAAGGAAGTAATGATTGTGACACCACAATCAATTTCGCTTTAGATTCAAATTCCCACATATTCAAGAACTATTTTAACGATCGAAATACCAATATCAATATCAAATATTAAAATCAAATTTTAAATATTTCCTAGCTTAAGACCAATTACTAAGACTCCAAGCAAAAAAAGCGTTTTCAAATAAATCAATGAGATAAAAATATTGTGATGCAAATATAGTGGAATTGTCTTTGCCAGAGCTCTGCAGAGGTTATATTTTATGACTACTTATTGGATTTGGGGTAATGAGGATGCTGTTTGTCAACACAGGACATAAACTAATTTTAATATTTAATTTGTAACGGGTGTTTTTTTAGAGGTATAGAACTTCAAATTGAAATAAAACACAAGAAAATCGTTTTAATGTCCATCAATTTGGCTTTATTGGAAGGATAATTTTATGTCATTAACGTTTAAATATGATTTCGGGCATGTGGCCGCCGTGGCTGGCTCGAATAAAGCCAATTCTACAGGTCCAATTTTCAACCACTTTTTCGAGCATATGGGGCCGTATGTTGGCAATAACGCCACGAATGTTGGCTTCCAAGTCCCCTAACGTTTCTGGTTTGTTGGCGTAGACGAGCGACTTCACATATCCCCAAAGAAAATAATCCAATGGTGTCAAATCACACGATCTTGGTGGCCAATTGACAGGTTAACCGAATTAATTGCTCTGATGGACGATTATGTCGACCATAAAATGGACGGAGCTTGCGGTAAACTTCGCGAACTGAACCATTATTTTCGAAATAAATTTGCACGATTTGCAAGCGTTGTTCTTTTGTCAACCTGTTCATGATGAAATGGCAAACCAAACTAAATATTAATCACTTGACAGCTGACAAAATGGCCGCCAGTTAAAAAAGTGATGCCAACTTAAAGTTCTATACCTCAATAAAAAACACCCTATATAATTAAGCATGCGATGCCTTGATAAAAACCGTCATACTTCATTAAAAAGGGAGCTGTTTTCCTGAGTAAAGAACATAAAGATTATACAATTTTATTCGACTCAAGTTTTTTTTATAAACACTATTTTCATAAAATTTTTATCTAAATAAACTTTCAAGATATCTATACTATGAATCTGACCTTATACATACATATCATAAAGGATTAACTCAACCAAATAATAATGTTCATTAGTATACACTTGTATTTTATATAAACTGCCAGGAATTTATATTTTGTAGACTAATTGAAAGTCATACTTACAAAAGTCATTCACTAACGCTCACACACACATAAACGTACATAACTATGTACATTCCAAACAAACAATAAAACAATTGCTGCAACAAATAACTAACTGTCAACTGGCACTAAATAAATTAACTTTTGTCGTACTATACAATTATTGTCAGGGAGCTACACATTCAAAGAAACTCAATAATATGAAGAAGATACAAGAAGAAAGAGGACAAACTAATTGCAAAAGTTTAGCATACAATTGAAAACACACACAGCGACCCACACGCACCAAGGACTCATTCTATACGAACATTTTTGGTATATCGCCCACATTTAAGTTTCATCATTGTAGTCAACTATACGTTTTCCCGAATTAAAACAGTTGTTACACATGCTCGTACACCGACGTACATACATCTCCAACCAAAGCCATAAATTGTAAAAATAGTAATTTCTATGATTTTCCACTAGAGCCACAAAATTAATTGCAAAACAGCCTGACAATCAGAGGGGCGTGTGTTAATATTTATGTTCAAATAGTGGCAAATCTACGCTGCCAAAGCAGCCCCATCATCACGTGCCACAGCGACACTGTGATGGGTAAAATGAAAATAATAATAAAATATAATTAAATTTATTGATGCTAAAAAAAATTAAAAAAATTACAATTAAATTGGCCTTAGAATATTTAATTTGGAAACTAATACAAAAGAATTAAAATAAAATCAATGAAACTGAATCAGCTTAAAGATCCAAAAATAAATATGTAGAGTATGTTGTATGTGTCCCTCTGCTTTTGTTAGAGCAATTATTTTAAATATTTAAGCTAAAATTACTCTGAAATATCATAAAGTTTTGAATTCCCATTTCTAATTTTTAAAAAGAAGGGCAACAAAAATGTCCGTCGTCACTAAAAGTATTTGAACCTTAATAAGTGCAAAGAAATTTTTCATTTTAATTGTCGGCTTTTTCCTTAATTTTTTCTTTTGAGTGAGTAGTTAGTTGTTCTTAAAAATATTTTTGTTAGGCTATTGTATTTGCAGCTCTGCAGCAATTCGAGTGGATGTTAGTTTGTGATAAACCTTGGCTTTTAAATCTTTCCATGTACTTTTTATTTTTTTAAATGATGGTTTAATTGCTTGGGATTTTTTGTTGTTTTTTGTTAAGGTACGTCTAACACGACACGGTCACACGAAGCTTACCTGCAAATGATTTTCAGTTTTTCGATATATCTTTAAAGTTTTTTTTTACTGGAATCAATTAAATTCTTAGAGCATTACGGTTTTATGAAAGGTCTACTAACCAAATTTCTATAGAAAATTTGTTTTATAAATCTTTCATATTTTTATGAATGAGACAGTGAGTATTTTTTTTTCTAAAATCATATTATATTATATTCAGCACAGGTTATCTATTCAAAATAAACTAAATATTCACTTATTAAAAATGAAGTCAAGCCCCAATTTGCGTTTAATAAAAAATTTTTTTTTTGCATAAAAACAAAGAAAAATACTAAAACAAATTTTTTATTTTTATTTTTAAATGAACTTCGCGTTCTCCTCAATATTTTTCGTGTTGATTGGTTTTTGGCAGTTCGCATTAAAATACCGAAAATTTTTCTGCCTATTCAGAACTTTAGTGGTGTTGGTTTTCTAATTAATTTAAGTAAATTAAATTTTCCAAGTTGTCGTGAGGGTTGAAAAAATAGGATAAGAAAACAATCGTATGAAAAGTTTTCTCCTAAAGTTGTTAAAAAAGTTATTGAAGTTTGGAGCAAAGTTAATGTTGCAATATTTAATAAAAAAGGTGGTTTGAAAAAGTTAAATGTTTTGCTTAATTAATATCATAGATAAATCAAAAACAAATCAAGAGTTTTGAAAACTTTAAACAATTTTTTTTATATCGGTAAATGCCAGTGCATTTCTCATGTGGATTGATCCTCATCACCTAAAAGAGTCATGATTGACCAACACACTAGGAATTTGAATTTGAAAGATCATATGCAAGACAAAAATTACCATATATTTAGAAGTACAACTTTATAAACTTTAATAGTGTGCAATATATTCGATATACAAGTCGCTTTTGAAACCTATATGGTGCTGCGGAATTCAGTTATGGGGCACCTCTTCAGCTTTCAATATAGAGAAAATCCAACGAACGCAAAACAAGTTTTTAAGGTTAATAACATCGGCTCCATGGTACATCAAAACTTTAAGTTTACATCGCTACATAAATATACATACCACTTATGACTGCTGAAATTGCAAAATACGCATGCAAATACTTAAAAAAACTCGAGTCACATTTTAATCCCCTTGCTCGTAACATCTTGAATTTTAATGGGACACTTCAGGCGAAACTTCTCAAAAACATTTTTGTACTTAATACGACATTTATGTATTATTAATTAATATCCACTTGAGTTTTGCTATTATATCAGTTGTATCGTCAAAAAAAAATAACTAAAATTATTAAGTTATTTTTAATATATCTCGGGAACTACGCAATATCTTTTAATTTGTTTTACCCTCTATACGTTTGTTAGCAAGTCCAGTTTTTGTGTGATATATATTCTTTCATGCTTCAGTTTTGCCAAACACTTTTATTATATAAATCAAAACCTATTCAAATTCTTGAATATGCAGTAAGAGTAGCAAAAATATTGAAACGTTAGCATCGTTATCAATACGTAAATGTAGATACTAGAGACATATCTTCAAGATTATATTGAAGATTGTGAAATATCTTTTAATACCTTGATATCTTGTTTTTTGTTGAAAATAATTTCGATTCTGAACAAGGTTTGTTGAAAGGTTTTGTTTACATGTTTTTCTTACTTAATTTAGAAAATACCTGGTTGGTCCCTGCAAGAACCACCAACCTCTCCAGTATTAATTAAAGTCTACATAAATGATATTATTTTTTAAAGAAATTTTATTGCCAAATTAGATCAAATATTAATATATGATTTGTTTATAAAAGATTAGTTTTAGTGAAATTCTGAGCAAAAATGTTTCCACTAGAAAAACATAATTTGAGTGCGCATTTTTGGCGCCAGACCATTGCAGATTTTTACAACGTGGCTCGCTTTCTTTTAAAAATTCGGTCCATGGCATAGTATTCAAACAATCGGAAAGTTCTTGTTCCCTTTTAAAATAACATTTCAAAAAATACACTACAAAGAAGCACCAAAGTAACACTTCTAGGTAATTTCCCATATAAACTATATTAATCATAAGCTCCTAAAGGTTCCTCAAAGGACCATGAAAAAATATGACCACAACAACTACAAGTAAAGAAATACTTTTATATTAATACTCACGACTTTTTTAAAACACTATAATGAAAAGGGCAATACTTGCATCGTATTCTACAACAACAACAAAAATCACATTTTCTTTTTTGTAAGGTTGAAGCAGCTCCGGTTGATACGCAAGTTTCAAATAATGTTATTTTCAAGTAGTGATAAACACAAACTGCAGCGCTTGCATCAGCGAATAGGTTATAGATCATAAGAACAGCACTTTAGAATAATCGCTTAACAAAATTTTGAATATTATTGCCAAGGAACCCTTGAGATACCACGAGGATATTAAGGGATATTTAATGGAAAAAATAGACTTTAAACGGAAATGTATTACATTAAAATAAGCACATAAAAATATCTAAATTACCGTCATAGAAGTTTAAAAAGCTCTTTTATGTAAATAAACTTATATTTTTGTTCTATTTAATTTAGCTTGAGAGCTCTTCTCCTTGGATTTTAAAAGGACACTAAGTGAAAATGTTAAACGTTTATAAAGGACTGGCTGCAATTTTTTTAAATGCGTATATAATTTGTTTTTAATTCAACAACCAAACGAACAATCCATCTGTATTAATGTAACGAATTAAGCAATTAGTACCGAAAAAGATCGTGCAAATCATGCCACATTCAACACAACAATATAAAAATGAAATTAGCTTAAAAGTGATGCGTATGTCTGCGTAAATAAAACACATAAAATAACTCTGCAAAATCCTTTTTCACCTTGAACCCTTGATACAAGGCAACGTTCATTTTAAAAATACACACATACGAGTATATGACCAACCAATTCCACCAAATTTCGATCCTATAATAATGATGCCAATCAAGTAGATGTATAAAAAAAGTTTTGTAACGCCTTAATTCTTGTTACATTTTTTGTTATTTGTAAAAAAGTAAAACCCATATAAACACTACAACATCGTTTTACATATTTTAATTATTTTTTTTACTAAGTTTTTATAAATTTTTATAATTGCTGTAAAAGCAATTAACACAGCCGTTGTTTGATATTTTAAGAAAAAAGAGTTATTTCAATAAAAAAAAGGAACAGCAGCAGCAATATGAGGCACCATACTTATAAATATTTAAACTTGTTTTATATACTCGCACATACATACATACACACAGTACATTTATCCATACATATGTACGGTTTACTAATATATAAACATGGTGTATAAAATAAGGCCTCAAAGCATAAAATTGGTTCTGGTGTTTTTTACTGTTGTTCTTATCAGCAGCAACAAAGAGACTTTTCATTTGATGACTTATCAGATTTTTATCTTTGTGTTTATAACATAAAAATTGCTTTAAGGATACTCGTATCAGCAATGAATGAATATTGAAAGCACTAAATGACTTCTATCAGGGCAAAACAAAACAGCAAAAAATATTATGAGCGTGAAGCTTTTTTGTCACATAAAACATGTTGCTTAAAAACGCCTTCTCTTGTACTTCATTTTGTGTGAAATAACCAGTGAATATAAAGCCTGCGGCAGATCTGTTTCATACAAGTTTCTTTAATAGCACGTTGTAGTTGGTCTTATACCGTCAGACACAATTTATGCCAACATACTTGTTTTGATAAAATAGTTTTGCCTTTAGGAAGTGTTTTAATATTAGTGTGTCCTTAAGTCCAGCCACATAGAAAATCAATTGTGTTAAAGTTTGAAATAAATATCTTTTAAAGTATTGAAACACTAAGGTTGTATGCGATTTCAGAAAGCGGGTATTATTTCCCTTGAGTATTGTCAGAGTCGCTTGACTTTTGGCTTCTATAATTTATGATTTATCTTCATGAGCTATTTTGATTTGACAACTAATTAAAAAAACATGTACAATTGAATGTTTTGTTTGGATTTGAATGTAAATACCTGCATTTAAAAAATTTTACTTTTTATGCAAAACTAAAAAATTCTTTATTATATGTAAGTGGTAAGTACAGGCTTTGCAACGTGTTTATGCAACCAGATATGTTTCGTTGTTGGTTGCATAGTGTGTACTCTTGTTTATGGTTTAATGTCGCGTTGCATTCGAAATTTCAAAAATTTCAAAATATTTTGATAATTGGGCTGAAGAAGAACAAATGGCGTTTGAAAAAATGAGCGTTGGTCAAATTTTATTAATTTATAAAAAAAAAATTTAACTGCGGCTTTTTAATTTAGCCACCGCTCATTTTTTCAACTGCTTTTCTCCCGCGATGTTCAATGCGAATACAAAATACTGAATTGATTTTATGTTTGTCGTTGAATTGTTAGTTACAGAGTGTATTTTTGTCAAAGCCTTAAATATGCAGTCCATTACCTTCTTAAAACAAAATCCACTTAAACAATATTAAAACTATTGAAAAAATTTTATCTGTATAAAAAAGTTCACTATTGTGGGTACTCAATTGATTAAAACTAATCTGGTTGAACTTAAATTAGCTTGGCTATATACGACTTCTGTTTCTAACCAAATTCGAAAAAAAATTTTTCTCAATTTCGTTGTATTTGATTCATTTATGTTACTTTATTTGTTAGCCCATTTAGAAAACTAATCTTTGCCTGAGAGCGTACGGCTGCCTTTTAATACCGTTTTTGCAAAAGTGAGTGGGACTACAGCAAGAAAAATTTATTCTATAATTTAATGCTCATGCATGCATAAAAAATAAAACAAAGCTTATTCAAAATAATTAACGGTATTTACTAACAATTAAATATATCTCAATGCGCCTAATTACGAGCGATGTATTTCGACTTTGACTACGACGATTTTGTCACAGACTAAAGAACATGGCAACATATTTTCTTTAATCGTACTCGAAGTCGAAATAAAACACTCGTAACAAGGCCCATTATTTTAGACTACGTATACAAAGAAACCCGATGCGTTGAGAAAACCAAATTTTTTGCCAATCGAATTTTGGTTGTTGATGCAACATCATATAGCTCGGTTATAAATCTTTTAATTTTGCTAAAAAAAATCATCGGCGAAGTAAAATAACCAATAATAATGGCTACTAAGCATGGCCTGGAAAATTTAATATGCCCCATGGACACCAAAAGCGCTGCATTACTGCATTACTGTAAAATAATGAAGCTTTCATCTATCTCTTCCTTCACCACCTGTCCTCTCTATCACTTTCATTGCCTGAGACTTCCTTCTCTTTATTTAAAAAACCGATTAATAGCCTTCGTTTTGAAAAAAAGTTTAGAAAGACAATTTTATTAGTTTCAAATACCAATAATTTTTACTAAAATCCAATTCATAATATAGCACACGATCGGTTGATGTAATCAATTTACGATTTATTTTATATAATTATTACAAAATTGCTCTTATCTTAATAAACATGCACACAAGATCAGATAAGAAGCTAGGTCTTATTAACCTTCTACAGAAAATGAGGTCAAACTTTCATTTCTTGATCGAAAGGGTACTTGGAAAATTTCTGATATCAAGATACCAGATTTAGTCGAAGTAAAATCCTCAAATTTGATATTTTCATTAACAAATTGTTTGTCCCAATTGAACTGAATTTACCTGAATTTTTTTAAATTTTAATTATAAATATTTTATTTATACCGTTTTTGTATAAACAATTCACATTATTTGTAATATTGAAATATATTTAGAGTCTTTTATAGTCTTCATTCTCTCTATCTAAAGGTGTCTTTACATGGTAATACAAAGTATTACGGCTTTGTCGAATCAAAATACTATGAAATTCTCTCCGTGTGAAAAAAATATCAAAAGTCTGTTGTAGGTATTTTTCATGTTTATACTGATACTACAAATAAAATACAAGCAAAAATATTAAACTGCTGAGATAATTTAAAATTGCAAAAAAAAGATGTGTACTAATTAATAAAACTAAATATTGGAGAAAATATTTTATTATTTCAATGTAATTTTACTACAAAATATAATTTATTTATATTATACATATTATGTTTGTTTATTGTTTTGTTGGTTTTGCTGTACGGACTAAATAGTTGATGGTTGCACTTGTACAATATTTACAAAAACAACATGACAACTTCCTGAGTTGATTTTGATTGTTTTTATAAAAGTGATACCACCTTTAATAATGCTGCCAATGTTTACTTTGAAATACACCTCTGGTGTGATGAGAATATATAAGTTTCTAAGATGGTTTAGAAAATAAATATTTATTTGACCGCTTGTAAAATTTTCTATCCGTATTCTCTCCTACTCGATATATTTGGCTTTTACATTATACGATTTTGTACTTTCTACAGCATCTTTCAATATGTCGTAATACATTGTATTACCATGTAAAGAAACCCTAAATCAATTTCTTTGGATGTTTCAAATCCTCTTGCAATAAGCAGCATAGTATTTTTAAAAGTTATAATTATTCATCGTAAAGAGCCAAATAATATATACTTGTTTTTGTTTCGTCATTTAGTTTTTATTAACAAACTCATTTATGTGATCGTATCATAAAACTTTACATATAAAAACAATAGCAATTGAAGTGTACATAATGTTGCAGGAATTTCAAATTCAAAGCATAAAACAAAATTCTAAATCAGAATCCTGCAAAAAAATTCACAGATAGTGAAAAAATCTTAAATCAAGTTTCCCGGAAAAACAACTTCAATTCAGGTATAAGTCATTTTATCATTCTACGACACTGAAACCGGAAACCCTATTCCCATCACTGTGTCATCTTCACCTTTTGACGTATAAAACAATATTTTAACAAAAAAAAAACAAATAACTTCTCATATAAGATCAGTGCATTTCAAATGAATAACTTCTGTGTGCATATAAAATTTTTAGGGACAAAAAAAACATTAAGAGTTTGCCTTAAGCGGCATGGCCACACATCAAACTGAGGCGTCAATCTACAATCTTTGATAGTGTTAGTAAAATAACTCACACGTATGGTTTGATGTGAGTTTAACGAAAATAAAAACAATTTAGATTTTCACTACTATCGCGGCAGAAATTTGAAGCTAATTTGATCTGTGTGCGTGTTATTACTTCAAATATCATTTTGTTTAATTTTCGCAGCGATAATATTATCGTTCTTGGGTGACGCAGTGTGAAATATGAATGTATGAAAGAAATTTAATTTTGAATTTAGTGAAACTTATCGCCATTTGCCTGCCTTATGGCAAGTTAAATCAAAACAGTATGGTAATAGAACAAAACAATGCGTGGTACGACACTTTACTTGAAAAATGTCATAATGCGGAAAAAAGATGTCGCAAAAAAACGTTTGTTCCTTTTTAAAACAAATTTGAAATGAAATTTGATGGTATGAATTTGATGTGTTGCTGTGATAGACAAAACAGGAATTTACCAACACATTCAAAAATTTGACGCGTCGGTTTGATGTGTGGCCATGCCGCTTGAGACAAGCTATTGAATTTGTACATTATTCTTTAAGGAAGGAATGCTTAAAGCAACATTTAATTATTCCGAAAAACATAAATAGAATGGAACAACAAGCTTTTTAATCACTATTTGAAAAAATTTAAATATAATTATTTAATATCTACGTTTTAATATTTCTATATTTTTTAAGCGGAAAATGAAATTAATGAAAATTATTGAATTACTTGTACTTTAAGGTCACTTAAATAACGATTATTTTTCTTGTAACATTAACTCTCTGCAAAAATTCTTTTATCTATATGTACACAAACTGTGTTTGCCAAAAAGTTCATAAAATTTTTTTTTCATATTATTTCCAAACCCCTACACTTTCAGCTAGATTTTGGTATTTATCATTTTCACAACATGATAAGAAAAACCTCCAGACTTTATTTAAATAAATAAATACACATTCAATAAAATTTTCCATAAAACAACTTAAACAAATTGCATGTGATATTTTAAGGCTCTACATAAATTTTTCTCATTTGAAATGATGTTAGATAATTGATTACAATGATGGCTCCCGTATTTGAATTGTTAATCTATTGATTTCGTTACGAAGAAAAAAAGCCTTAAGACTATTTTGCAAATGGTTTTGAATAATTTTACATAAGATTTTTTCCTCGTGTATATCCTTGATTTGAAAATAAAACTTTTACTCCGTTAGGTTTCACTTGTAGCCAAAGATTGGAACGAAAAAAAAAACTTTTATTAAAGTACAAAATATATTTATCTCAATGATATGCACAGCCCCGTTTCTTTCAGACTAAAGTAGTAAAATCAGCAAGAAAAAAAGATGGCAAACAGTTTTTATCTTCCTTTCTTTCTTCCTTTTTGTCCCTTTGTTGTATAAATTGTGTTGTTGCAGGGGTTTTTTTTCAAAGAACATTAGCAAATAAATTACATTTACATTGATTGAACCTGATCAAGGATGTGTTTAAGGAATGATGCTGGAAAATCATGCGCTTCACATGTGTAGTGAGACTTATGTATATTTTTTCATTTATTCGCAATTTCTGATGTAAGAAATTCATTTAAAGTGGTATTTATTGATTTGGATATTTATTTTTCTATTTCATTTCCAAAGTAACTCTGGTTGGAAATATTACGATTGTAGAGTGTGTGTTTGTATGCATGAGAAAATAAATTTAAATGAAGGCGTTTATAAACTTAATTTATTATAATTAAAGTCGCATTTGTATTTAGAAATTTTCTTCGGTTGGTGGTGGTTTATTGCCATTTTGAAGACAAAATTAGCATGAAATCAGCAAACTCATGAATATTTTATGCAATTTTTTTTCTATTCTCAAGTACTTACTTCACTTGATTTATTTCATTTAAAATCTTTTCATAATTTGCCTTGTAGTATGTAGGTTGTTCATTGAGCCTTGCCGGAAATTTAAGCTTTTAAAATATATGTATGACTTACCTAAAAGAAAAAGAAAAATTAAGTATTAACTAATATAAATAGTAGCGAATACATTTATTTAAAATATTTTATTAAAACATTTAGACAAACTTAAATAATTTTAAAGCAGTTCGAATAGTATGCAGCCATATATTTCATTAACAATTTTGATACACAAATACACTTTAAATTGGAAGCAAACGCTGAAACGTGGTGAAAGTAAATAAGAACAAAATTAGACAATTTCAAGGCAATATTAAATTTATAGTTTCAAATGAGACTAACCAATATAACTCAATACGATTACTATTGGCCAGCTTTTTTTATAGTACGTATTATGTATGTCGTTGGAAAAAATTAAAAGATGAGAAACACCTTTATTCTAGAAATTGTGAAAATTGAAATGGTAGTGAATTACTAGTGACATTGTCAGTAGTACTACTGGCGAGGTGTACCCCAGTCAATGAAATCATCTATTGACATTTAACATTAGCTTGTGATTCAACTAGACTGTAGCACTACTGACAAAGTAGTTCATTTGGGACTACCATTGGCACTAAAGATTCACAAGTAAATTTTAGGGGCTCTAGTCTACAATATAGATACTTCTTCGCTCGATGTCAATATTAAAATTGTAGTGATTTACTAGTGTCGATAGTACTACTGACTAGGAGTACCGCAGCCAATGTAATCGCCATATAACATAGGGTTGTCATTGAAAATATACCAGTAGACTTTAGCACTATTCTTTCACGACCATATGGAGACATTTGAACCTACGATTCACTAGTACATTTTAATTATCCTCGTCTACAATTTTATAAGGGTTGGGGCAACAAACTCAAACACATACATACAAATGTGTTTTTTTGAGATTATTGCACAGCATAATAAAAAAACTATTGACGCGTTCATTGACATTGTAATGTCACCGGAAATACACTAGAACTGTTGTCTCTAACGTATCTCCACTCGCGCATAAAAGGAAAGTTGTAGACATTTCAACTAGTGCAATTGTCGCTAGAGAAAATAGTGTTGACATATGCTGCCTAGAGGATATGATTTCCTTAGAGAAGTATATGCAAGCAAATATGTTCCAATAACTCAATATAGTACAAGTGTTATTTTAGGAAATATTCCAAAATATTATTTTACACATTTTCATCTAGAAATACTCGTATAAATAGTTTCATTAAGATATGCAATTTTATGTTTGCTGAGTTTGTAAATGTTTACTTTGCTTAATTATGTCCGTTACTTTTTTCTATCAAACGGTGAGAATCATAAAAGGTTTTGTTTTTGCCAATTGAAATTCATTTATAAATTTCATGTATTATTTGTAGATACACAACTTATTTTTTCGTTTAATATTTAAGCTAATTAATGCCATAATATCTTGCAGATTATGGACAGCAACAGCAACTAGTATTTATAGTAAATTTTTCAACAACAACAACAACAACAAAAATGATAAAAGTAAAACATACCAACATTAAAATGGTTGAGTTTACAACAACAACAGCAATGGCAACAAATTTATGGCCGTGGCACACGTTCGAATTGGAACTTTTATTACACAAAATACACTTTTGCACCGGTAAATACGAGTACATACAACGCGCATACCTTAACACAACTTGCAACAGAGATTCTATAAAACTGTAGCAATTTTCACCAGATTAAGCCTTTTTATTGCAACAACAAAAGCAGCCAACAGAACAACATTAATGCCATTTTGGTAGGTGGCATGAAATATTTTATGGCCTTTAATGGAGTGATAATTGAATTCAGCATTTACTATTTTTTCTTGTTTGTTTTTCCTTAATGTTGTAAACAAAATAGTGTAACTAAATTATTATTAAACATTTTGGCGTAAAATGGCAGTAACGAAAAAAAAACAAGCATGCGGAAAGAACAGAGAATTTATACTAAAATAAACTCTAGAAAAGTGTAGTAGAAAAACTGGATTTGGCACCGTCTTTTTAAGACATAAATTTCTTTAAATGTCATAAATCATACTTTGTTGTCTGAGAATATTTTTTAATAAAATCAAGATATACATACATACATAGATACATAAATATATACATACGCACATTTCCAGCTGTTGTTATTTTTGCGACAGCTGCTTATTACGCACACATATACACACACTTACACACACACACACATGTAAGTGCACACTTAGTAGAAGTCAAATGAAGTGTCTCTTTGAAAACCGCAGAAATTTGCCTGTTTTCCAAAAACCCAAAATATATGAATATTCATAATTTTTCCTATGAATTTGAAATTTTCCCAGAACAGGTAACACGGTTTTTCTAAAGACGTCCAGTAGTTTAGTGCAACGAATTGCATAAGATTACGTAACAATGGGACAAGAAGAGAAAGTTGGCAAAATATAAAAATGTTAAACAAAGATTTTTTTTTCAGAATTTTGATATATTGAAAAATTTGCATGAGGTATTAAAATAAACAATCTACCGACACATGTTTGTTCTACTGGACAGGTTCCTGTTTGGTCTTTTGTAGCTAATTATAATTTACGACAGTCTTACGGTCATAAATTATGCAAAAAAATATTATTTATTCAATTCACTGGTTATTGTTTAGATTTAGAGTGCAAATATTTTTCTGTTTGCAAATTTCACGCTGCACAACTACTGGTTGGCTTAAGAAAAAGTGGTTTCGGTATATCTGATTTTTAAAAAGAAATTTTTAAATATTCCTTGGCTCATATTCAAACATTAAAATTTAAATTAAGTCTTAAAATTTGCAAGAAGTCATGGTTGGTGTAATAAAAGAGCATTCAAAAGTTAAGCATAAAATTTTAATTTAACGCTTAAAAAAAAGAATCCTAAACATTTTAAGCCATTTCAAAAATTCACAAACAACATTAAGGATATTTCACTTTTCCACATAAATTTATAAAAATAAATATACAATAATGTTGTAAAAGTAAGCAATTTTAAAAGATTTCTCTGATATTTGGAAATGGATAATTTTTATATATTTGACCCTTACTTCATCATATAAAAGCAAAAATTGTTAAAGGTAGTTTTTTTAATATTTTTTTCTTACATGTATTTTTTATTCATTCAAAATGATGAAAACTATTTTCTTTTCGAAATATTCGAAATCCTTGTTTTTTATGCGTCGAGTAAATAATATCAATGTTAATGAAGAGTTTGTGAATTCAGCAATTCAATAAATATGACATTCTGATGATTAGATTCAATAACTATAAAATTTTACGATTCCCTTAATTATTGCAATAATAGAGGAAGATATTTTTATGTAACAGAAATAATATGGTCTAAGTTTTAAAGGGAGTTAAGATGAATTCTCCAATGTTTTTGACTTCTCTCTGATTGAGAGGGAGAATTGATTTTGTCAAGACAACTTATAGCTTGAAGTGGTTTTATTTTATGTTTTGTTGTTGAATTTGGCTTAACTCATTTATTGATATTGAGATAAGCACTTGTCTTTTATCAATTTTTTACAATTTGTTTTAACAATTTAAATAATCAATTTTCACTGCAATGGACCGAAGCAAAATGTAATCAGGTATCGTTTTATTTCGTATTCGGATTGCATCGTGTTGAGCAAAATTGACACGATAAATCACGAAACTATTTAGGGGTAAAATATGTGTGCATGAATTTCCAGTAAATACAAAAATTTATTGATTTGCATCGTCAAATACGCAAAACAAAAAATTGTTTCGATAGTGTAGGGTGACTAGAATATGACGTGGTAGTAAAAAACTATTAAAGACAGAAAAGTATATAAAATTCTATGATCGTACGTACTAAAAATGGCGACACAGCTAACAAAGTACTAAAAGGGCGGTATTTGCAAGCGTGGCAAAAAAAAATAAAAAAAATATTTTTGGAATTGTTTTTATATTATCTTTAATCCTAGGGGGTGAATGGCACAACTTTTTTTCGAACCACTCCAGCTTAAAATTCTAAAATAAAACAAAAATATATATTTGAATATAAAAAAATGATTTTTTGCTATTTAATTTGATTTATCGCAGTATCGTGTTGAAACATTTTTCGCGTGCATGTTTCGTACGTGTTGGTACATCTTGGTATTCGTGTTCGGGTCGAGTCGTGTTTGAAAAATTCGACACGCGCTCAACTCTACGTTGTGCTGGCACTAATACGCTTAACTTTTCAGACAAATTGTTCAAAATGGGTGAATCGTGCTGCAGAAAACTCTCAATAAAAAAAGTAAACTTGTATGAGTTCACCTTTAGAATATTTAACAGTGTTTGTTATGTCAAAGTAAAATAAATTAAATGAGTTAAGAATTTTTAATGCTGATTCCATGACTTGTACGAAATGGTGACATAATCCGCATATAACTCCCGCTTTGATTGCTATTTCGAAAATTCATGGTTTTCGTTTCAACTAACTGGGTAAATCTTTTATGCGATACTCTATTAATTATTTCACTAACAATAACAAATCGCCAAAACTGTTAAAAATAAACAAAATCCCTTTCAATGCGAATATTGCAAAATTTTTTGAGAATTCGCAAAATCGGAAACATTCCTTACCAACTCATTACAAATTACCAAAACTGTTAAAAATAAAACAACTCCCTTTCATTGCAAATATTGCAAAATTTCTCCAGAATTCACAAAATCGGCAAACCACATCACCTCAATGGACATCTTTTAATATTTTCGAGTTAAAAACAAAAAATTCAAACAGTGAGCCGTCTTTCAACGACGTAACAAATAGAAATAAACCTAAGTGTTTATTTTCTGTCTTTTGAATTTAACGCTTATTACAATTTTTTATATGTCAATACAACAGGCCATTCACAACGGTGCTATTTTGTCTTAAATAGTAATTTATCACTTTAGCAGACTTTGTGAATTGGCTAAATATTTTGCTGATAAGTTAATACATACAGAAATACATACAGAAGTTTATTTATTATTTCTTGAAACATTACCGATTTTTTTTTTAGTTTTCTATTATAATATTTTTATAATATTCTAAAGATATTATTGGTATTTTCTTAAATTTAAAACTCATTTTCGAAATTCCCTAAGGAGTTGCTAGACGTACATACTTTATATACACACACATATGTATGTACATACCTGTGCACATATCTTTTGAAAGAAACAAATTTTTCTTTTATCATTTGCAAACAAAGTTAAGTTAAAAATTCTCTAAGGAAATAAAAACATTTTTATGGTAAAATATTTAAAATCACAATGCCAGCAAACAGACTAAAAACAAACAACAAAGCAAAAGACAAATTTTATTTAACAATGTGAAAAATGTTTATAAATTTTTTTCTTTGATAGTTTTTGTGCAGAAACGAAAAACGCCGCCATTCTAAAAAAGACGACAAACCATTAAAACATTTTATTTGGCGGCTGTCAATTGGCTTAAATTGGTCAAGATGAAACAACAAGCAACAAACAAACAACCAACCAACCAAGAAAATAAAAAGCTCGCACACATATCATTCGAGCAACAGCAACTAACAATCATACAAATAAAAAAGTCCCCATTCAAAGATGATAATAAAAAGAAACGTTTCAGTTCCATGTAGTGTAGTATGTATGTAGGTAGAGAGATTCCTTTTAGGGACTTCAACCATTACGTTTGAATGGTATTAAAATCGAAGGAATAAAGAAAAGCAAAGATTTCCGTGTCCCCTTAACAAACATTGTGTCCTCTCTCATTCCGAATTATATTTTGTAGCACAAAACACATCATTAAGTATAAAAATTCTTAAAATGGAATTTTGAATCATTAAAAAGCTTTATGTACGTTTATATTTACACATACATACATACACACATTTGGATGTATTTACTTACTTACTTTTGCCACAATATCAGCAGCAGATATGTTTATTCAACAACAATCTGTTTTTAAAGTTTTTTTTGAGATTTTTTTACTCTGCTGAGTAAAGAAAAGAAGAATTTCCAATGCATTTGCTTTATTTGGTATGCTGCAATCATACACACGCACATGCACACAACACTAACAACAAAAACAAAAATGTAAATAAAAAATGAAGAAAATACTCTAAATAAAAGATGCAACAACTTTGCAAACAAACAAAAAAAATAACCAAGAGAATGTTGCAAGTTAGCTTAACGAACCTTTTGAGTATCAGTTAGCACAGTGTCACGTCTTATAATCCGAAGCAATAAAGCAGTTTTTAAAAAGATTTCTTAAAGAAAGTTTATTCTTGCAATATTTCAAAGAAAATAAATCATAATAATCAATTTCAATGTATTTTTAAGAAACAATTAATTAAAATTTAATTTAAGAGAAATTTCCAAATAAAGTACGAATTAAATAGTATAATTTTCACTTGAATATGTTTTCATCGTAATCAAGTTGATGTTTCGCACCAATTTGTTATGGTGAATGCTATCGTGCTTCCAACATCATCTCTGTATGTGGCAGCCAGCATAGCATGATGAGCAAAAGATATTATTTAGTTAGATTTGAACTGCGGTTACGCGAATCTATAAAATGATAATAGCGCCAATAATTACTTTCCGTGTAAGGTGTTAAATGGCAACGCAACTAAAATCAAAATAGCTATTGTGTATGGCAACTTTCTCCTGTTGCCAAAAAATTATCGAAAACAGATTGGCGATGGAAAATAATGTAAGTGTGCTTCCAAGAAAATTTTTAAGAAAAAGTGCTCGAAAATTTATTTATAATGGAGATTATTAGTTGAGTGGAATTATTTTTCGATGAAAGAGAAAGAAGTACAAATTGTTTAATTTATTGGACCGCACTTAAGGGACAATTCAAATACTTTAGAATTGCTGAATTACTTAACTAAAGTTCTGTTGTAAATCCATAATCGAGCCATAAGACTCGTCACAGGATGACGGTTATGGAAGCCTACAAAGTGCATTTTTGTGCAAGCACATACAACGACTGCTGCAGCCTTTGTCAGCAACTCGAGTCTTCCAAAACTCTCTGCGGCATAGGCTGCATACCATATCTTAAAATTAACGATATCTTCAATTTAACTTAACTAACATTTTTTAACTTTTACAGGAGAGCAGCTTTTAGAATTGTTTTATACATGCATTCTTAACCAAGGATGCATCTGAAATATTTTACTTTTATAGGCACAACAGTCATGCTTACAGTCATGAAAACTACAGACAAGATGTATTGTGACTTATAAGGTCTAGTAGTGCACTTAATTCAGTTTTCAAAAAAAAAACATCTATTAGTTAAAACATTGACGATATTGGCAGTATATACAATGTAATCGACAGACATAAAGGATTTTCTAATGAACAGGATAGAATCTTAATTTAAGTTTGTTAAAAGCTTTGTTGGCTCTATTTTCAGTTGAGATGGTTCACGTGTCAATTAAAAATCAAAAATTAATTTCGAGTTGACGACTTAGGATCTTCAATCTCTTACTTAGAGATGGCAAATATAATTTCAATATGTGGTTCAATTAATGTGCATTTCTTAACGCTTTTCTGAAAAACATTCGACAACACATAAGATAGTTCTAATAGTGGAAAGAGCTTTTAACGTTCTGGATCTCTAAAATTCTGTCGAATTTCAAAGAGTTTAGTTTATCTTTGAGTTGTTATGTCTGTAGAACGATATTTTGGGAATGGATTGTTTCTCGCAACCTTCTGTGCAATGGTGTTTTTAGGTGTGTTTCCCCAACTTCTGTAGGACTTCTGTTGGTAAAGTTATACAGAGCTGCGTACCCATTATCCATCACCCAAACGGGCCAAAAGTTTTCGTTTTAAGAACTTCTAAGCGCAAAAAAGCAAAGGATTTGATCATCTTTGAGCAGAACTTGATTGGAAAATTAAATCTCAGGCCCAAACTTTCGACAGAAATTGTTCTTTCCTCAAGTTATTTAAAAAAACACAATAAAATGTCAGAATTACTTATTGTTTGGAAAATAAATTGTCGAAGGAATTTTTGCTAATGGAATAAACAAATTTCGCCAAGCAATCAATCAATATGTTTTAAGTCAGTTCGTTGCACTGTGTCAAATTATGTGCAAAGTAAAAGATCTGCTGATGCTATTTTTTTTATTTATTCAATGTATCGTTCTACTTGCTGGTCGTTTTTTCTTTATTCCTCTAACATGCTGTCAGGAGGTAGCACAAATGCGTTCGCAAAAACCAACAGCAGAAAAATTAAAGAAATAAAATAAAATAAAACTTTAACTCGATTGCAATGCTACAAAGAGACATTAGTAAGAAACAGCGGCGGCGGCATTTGCTACGTAAACGTAGCATAAACTAAACGATATGAGTTTCTTCGTTAAATTAAAGTTTCATTTGTGCTGTTGTAGTTGCAGTCCAGTGTTGTTGCTGCTAAAGTTATATACATGCTTTATACAGCATGTTGCACGTTGCATGAAATGCATGTTACGAGTATCTTCCTTTTTTCTTATTGCACTTTTTGTTACTCTTGCAGAGACAGACACTCAGTAATGTATGTTTGTTGTTGCTGTTTTCATGTCTTATATCTTTGCAAGTACTTTGTGGAGCTCGTTAAACATTTTTGTGTGAATATTTTTCTTATTTTATTTATATATTTTTTTATTCCCTAAAAAAAATACACCACTTGGTGGCTACTAAGAATGGAGATTTCTTTTTGGATTTCTTTTTATTCAGTAATTTACAAAAATCCTTCGTTTTATGTAACATGAGAAGTGGTTCCGATTCGTTTATCTTATATATTTATATTAGTGAAAAGAAAGATTTTGCTTTCAATTCTTTTCTTCATTTATTTAAATATTTTCCCACAAATATGTTTACGTTGCGACGTATTGAAAAAAAGAAAATATATGTGAGTCCTATTTATGCACAACTGTTTTTTCTTATAATCGAAACTAAGAAATTCAAAAGCGAGTACTTAAGTTGCTAAAGTACAAAAGATTAGAATAAATATACCATAATATACGTGAATTCACATATTGGCATTTCCACAGGAATGTCAACTTTTTGTAGCGTGCGACACTAAACAAATGTGTTTATTTTTTAAATAAAACGAGACCTTTATTTTGCTTCTCTATATATATTTGTGTAGACCGTCAGCAGCTCTACATTAGGTAAAATTTTAAGAAAAATCGAGTCACTTTGATCTCAAATTGCTGTCACACACGACAAAAAAGTAAACTTTCTCACAAAATGCAAAAGAAGCTAAATTGCTTCAAGCACGCCCATTGAGAGCAGAAGATCACTTATGTTGGTCACTGTACTGTAATGTCTTTATGCTGCTCTTTCTTTTCACTCTTAAAGTTTTCGCTTCTGCAGCAGACACTTCTAATGGAGTTTGTTCGACAAGATAAAACAATTTCTTAGTTACCAAGGCGAACTTAATGAATATATGCCACATTTAACAAGGTTAATGAGAACTAAAGGTAGGTGAAAGCTTTTAAAATAAATACATTTTAGTTTATTTATAATTAATGGCAGTTTTATTAAATTATTTAATACATTATTATAGTTGTTAATTGTATTCTAAATTTATTAAGGGAGCACTACATCGAAAGTCTGCATATATTTCTTTCGGATATGATTTAACGCAAGTATTCACTATTGTACATAATCGTACGGCTTGTAAAAAAATACAATCAGCCATACTTCTTAGAATTACAATTGAAGCTGAAGTAAAGTCATCCAATAAAGTAATTGTAAAGTAAGAAAATAAACAACATGTTGATTATTGAGTTTCTTGCTTCTCATTTGTTTAAAAGAAAGTTTAACATGATATCTCCAGTTGTTCTAAGAACCTGTTGGGTAAAAATTCCCTGTTGCTCTGCATTAGCATTAAGGCAGAACTAGTTTGTACGTGCTGTTCCGTTCTGAATCAGCTGTTTTCTTTCTGTTCAATTGAAAGTCTGCATGTGTGGTTTCAATTTGAATTGAACTTTAGGTGACAGCCAAAAGTGGGTAAGTACCAGTTTGTTGTGATATTTTGTGTACAACTGAAATCAGTTCTATGAGCTGCCAGCTGATTCCTTGCACAGAAAACATAATTGCAAAATATTTTATACCGAAAAGAACTGTACAGAACGCCAACGAAAAGTAAAAACTAATGAGGCCTTTAGTGAAATGCGCACAATCAATTTGAATATATTTTTAAGAAACAAAAAACTGATTAATAAAATTTAAATGCTATATAATATTAATATTTTTGGATATTTTACTATATAACACGTAGCAAAAATACATCCTGCCGAGCATGATCCAGCTACAAATTCATGAAGCGAAATTCCACAACAAAATTGTATTTAATATTTGCAAATATTTTTTCTAAATCTGTCCACCTGTTTCAGAGATAAAAATAATTTAATACTAATTTTTAATGTAATATGTTTATGAACGTTTTGTGTTTTATTTTTTATGTTTTATGTATATACCTTAAATTTTTTGTGTAGAAAAATTTCATACCTGGTAACTATTTATTATTTTGGAAATGGATCAAATACCATGCGAGCGATTTAAAAATGCATAAGCCTACCAACGTGCTGATGCTATCTGTAAATCGTGGTATTTTTACTTGACCGTTTGTCATACAACTGAACATAGATTCTGTGTTTTTATTTATAAATTTTATGATAGACCCGTAAGAAACGAAATTATCTAAAAAATCTATACTGCTAGAAATTTTAAATAATTAAGCGATAAAAACTATACATAAGAATTAGACATTCTCACCAAAATATATTATTGGCAATTGTCTAGCTTTTTTTATATGTTCAAAATAACAGCCTTAGATCACAGTAAAATTTTTCCAAACTAGTCTTTACTCAAAGTGTTCTTTTTTCTTTTATTTGCAGTTCGATTAGTTCACCTTGGGGTTAAGTAAACTCTAGTTAAAGAGAAATATTTGCGTTTTCCTTTTTTTCTATGAACAACGGCATGCAATGCAATAAACTATGTACCCAACTCCGAAGAAGAAGAAATATCAAACAAGCAAAACTTGGGGGAAAAACAATAACTAACGAAAAAAGGGGAAAACTTAGACAAGCAACAATTGTTTTTAACCAACTTCATCATTTAGTGCATGTTGAGTTAGAGTTTTCGGCTGAATATATAGTCAACATAAGTTTTTTCAAGTTTTTTTTTTAAAACTATTTCGGTGTTGCTCTCAAGCCCACTTCGAAGGGTCAGTTAAATTAAACACTTTAAACGTTTTTAAATATACGCATTGATACAATAACTTTTTTCTTTGATTTTTTTAAACACAAAAGAAGAACTACGTATAATAATTATTTTGTTTCATTCATTTTATTGAATTTCTCTTTTAATATTTTAAATGCTGTTTTGTTTATTTTTTCACACAATTTTTCCTTCAGTAAATAAATTTGATTCCAATGTTTTTTTAAACACTCTATAAAATACTTTAAACAATCCAATAAAATATCCGCGAATATGTACTAAAGTTTTTTAAGCCGGCCGTCTGGTTGGTGAACTGCACTGTGGATCTTATAACAAAATAAATATTGGCAAGAATTATTTAAAGCTTGTGGTATCAGTAGCGCAGGCGTAATTACATTAGAAATATTTTCTCTGAAGTTATAATGTTCAACATACGCTATAGTGAGTAGGAGAAAATAACTTGTATCTGTCCAAAGTATTAAAGGTTTTGAAAATCATTCTAACTGATAGACGCTAAATTTAATGTCTCTTTGTAATATTGTTCTAAATTATAAAAAAAAAATGTACAATAGAATTTATCAAAATTAGTCAGTATTTATGAAAATTACCTTAACCGAAAAACGTTCATGTTAGTCGCGGTAGTGAAGTCTGACCTTTTTTCTAGAAAATACTAAAACTGTTATGAAAGCCTAAAACCTCACTTTGCCACAAGTCCCACTGTAAATTGTATTATTTAAGGCTACAGATATTTATTTCATTGTGTTTGTATCTTTCAAAAGGATCTTCTTACGTCTTTTTTTAGTTTCGTAGTAGACTGAAAAAAGACTACCAAGACGTCTCTCAAAAGTAAAAAAGAAATTGTTTTATAAATTGTTAAGTAAATTGCAAAAGCTACATATTTAAAGAAAATATACAAAATGTATATCATGCATGCTGAGCAAACCAGTTCTTAGTGATATTTTCTTAATTTTTTTAAGTTGTTTCGCAAATAAAACGAAAACGGAACAGGTTCAGTTCGATATTTGATGGCTTTTAAACTTAAATGTAACCAAATGTGTATTCGAAACTGAGAGAGGAAAATAATAATAAAATTAAGAACTAGTATGTTGAAGGCAAAAAAGATATTTATAATTTTATGTAGTTTTGAAGCAAATATTTTAAGACAAAGCTGGCCAAAGTGGACCAGAGTGCCAAATTTCAGTCGACTTCTTATACAAATGAAAACACATAAGCGAATACATTACTTTATCCACTCAAAAAAAGACATATCGCCCCTTTATTGCAGCATAGTCATGACTCAAAACAACTAGTTCGCCAGAAAGAGTTTACAGTTTTCAATTTACACACAACTTATTGGAAAAAGAAAATTGTATTTTTCTCTCACGAGCTGAGTAAAAAAGATATTTGTATGAAACTATTACACAGTGTGAATAACAATATGAGGATTAATTCTGCATCATTAACTCGAAAAATAAATTTTTTGAGATATTACTATGTTGCAATAAAGGAGTAAAAAAATATTCTAAATTAAAGTAACAAAACTTTCTAAGTTTAAGTAATTATTTCTAAGTTCAAGTAAATTTGTACAAAAATCTAGAAAAATTATTTTATATGAGTTAATAATAAACAGTTCATATCCTTAAAAATAATTCATAAAAATACAAAAAAAAAATTCTCACATTGAAGGACATGTTTAAAAAAACTATTTACTAAAAATAGGAAAATGGTTTATAAGCTTAGGAAAATTGTATTCTAAGAACTAGTCAATTTCGTTTTAAAACAAAATATAAATTTTAGGATTAGTTCATAAAATTTGACTTACTTAAAAGGTTCTAAATTTTACAAAAATATTTACCAGTTTAAAATTTTTTTCTTTAAATTATAGAATATATTATTTATTTGCATTACGCAAATAACACTGCACACCAATATAGAGGTGTTTTGTGATGTTTAAATAGAAATGACCGATCCTTATGTATTTTTATCTCCTGATTACTATGGCGTTATTAGTTTTTCCCTATCAGCTATGTTAAAAAAAAGATTATAATCAAGAAAATTTTAAGGACTAAACTGAACACACACTATTTACATGAAAGATATTTTTGCGTAGACTCCCAGCAAAAATTTTTCAAGATTTTGTAATGGTTAGTACTCTTCTAATGACTTACAAAGTAATGCGTATAATAATGACTGTCCTGTAATGAATAAAATAACCAATTATGTATATCATTACGTGAAAGTATTTATTGCAGTACTTTCCACTTAATAATGAAATATATCTAGAGAAAAATTTACTTATCGTGAAAATGAGCTTCGAAAACAATAAAATAACTTTGGTTTACTATAATTTTTATTACAAAATTTTATTATTTTCGCATATTCTTCAATATACATACATATTCACATATTTTTTTTGCAAAATTATAATTTTTAACAATCCCAAGCTACAAGTTTTAAAATTTCGTTACAAAAGTTCTATATATTTTATTTAAAAAAATTGTCAATTAACTTTTGAATAATTTTAGTCAAAAAGTAATTTAAAAAATTTTGCATATTTGTAAGAAAAAAATAACCCATTACATTTTGAATACTTTTAGGCAATCAGTGATCTATTAACATTTGGATATTTGTATGCAAAAGGTATAGGGTACCGCTTACTTTTTGAACTTCTCAAACAAAAATTGTAAGTACTTACGACTGAAGAGAACTGCTGGGTTAATAATCCAGAAAGAATTTTTAAGTTTGGAGGACCAATCGTGAAATATTTGCTTAATAATACAAAAAGTGGTGTAAATTATGCAAATGGTAAATTTCACTATTCTTTAAAACTAGAGCTGATTGGGAAAATCGAATAACGCCAACGTAAACAGGAGATAAAAATACATAAGGATCGGCCATTTTTATTTACACATCAAAACCACTGTTGTGCAGTGTAATCTAAGTAAATTTTTCATATATCCGAGTAATATTTGACCTTGCAATATATTTTTTTGTAAATTAAATTAAATTTTAAAACTCAATAATTCCTATGATTATTCAGGCTGCCCTGTTAGGCAATCGGTTAGAATCAGTCAGAAGGTTGTTGGTTAAATACTTGTCTCATCTCAAGGAATTATGTATGAATTTAAAATGTATATATAATAAATAACATCCCATGTGGTATACAATTTAAATAACAATAAGTAACAGAATTAAACATGTAAAAAAACTTTGGAAAATTTATTAAATTTGAGATCAAATTTAAAAAAGATTTTTTTCGCGAAACTCCGAGTTTTATAGAAAAAATTTACTTCATTTTAGTAAAATTTTACATAAACATAAAAATATAATTCCCATAAACTAGCTTAATACTCATCTATTTTTCAGTAAATATTTCACATACGATAACTTGTTTTACTCAAATTTTGAAAATTTTTCCAAGTTTTATTTTTGAGTGTGTAGTATAAACTTGAGAGGAAAGCTTCAAGTTTTTCCTGAAGGCAAAGTTTTATGACGAAATGATAAAAAGTTTTTCATGATGTTGAAATTATAGCAAATTCCTTTATAAAAAAGATCAATTAAGCAAAATTATGATTAAAATAACAATTTCCAACGAGTGAAGGATGAGCTAAAAAATAATGCAACTGCCTATTTTAATACCCCCAACAGCAGAGCAATATCCTAACATCTAGTCAAATGGACTAGTCAAATCTTGTGTGATATTTAAAATTTAAATACGAGCTTACAAAAAATATAGATAGAAATGCCATTTCTTCAGAGATCACATTATAGTAGCGGGGTGTAACCATTGGTATTCAATTTGTAGGTCACTATATACTTCTTAACTAGAAGATTTATCTATATGCAGTTGATAATCAGAAGGGCTCTAAAATATGTTTTGAGATAATTAAACTCAACAATTATTTAAGGGTTGCGGTTGAATATTGAGAGGCCTTCTGCAGTAAACACGCACTGGAATCGCAACAACATCAGTAAAAGAAATGAAACCAAAAGTTTATGTATCTATGATTTCATTAGGATAAAGTTCTTATGATCTGTAAACCAAATTACATGAGATAAGTTTCAAGGAACACTAGCAGAATGGAACAACAGCATTCTTGTGTTTGGTTCACTTTGTGTGATTTGATGAGAATTTAAGATTTATATAATTATTTTACAGTGCAAATACAATAATTGAATTGTTTTGATTAATCGTACTACAATTTGCTGAAACTTTTATGTAATAAAACCTCAATTTTAAGATCTCTAATTTACAACAGTCTTGCCATTACTGTTTGCTTTATACTAATTATGCATACTAATTATGCAGTTAATTTGCTTATTTTTGTTCTACTTACGACAAACTCTTTTGGTTAGTTACTTATTTAAACACCTAGTTGTTTCGTTCTGCTAAGAATTATCACATGTAATTTTGCTTACAGAGTGATGCAAGCTTAAGCCTAATCAAATCATAAATATAGAAACAAATAAAGTTCGAGCAAAAACTAATTAGAGAAGACTGTATAGACATCAGCACTTTCCGGTGACTGTAGCAACTTGAATTTGCATGCCATAAGTTCAAAATGTTACAACCCTTTACCATATTAATAACGACTTCGAAAGCTGAAAGAAATAAGTATCCATAATGATATTAAAACAATTTTCTCCAAGCAACCCAAAATAATTATACGCATGGATATGAGTGCCCTGAGTCATGTTTTAAAGATTGCTCTTCAAATTCATGCAAAACGGCACACCAAATTATCTCATTATAAAATCAAAATTTTATCAACAAAAACTGATGCAACTTATATAGGGTGTTTTTTTTAGAGGTATAGAACTTCGAATTGAAATAAAACACAAGAAAATCGTTTTAATGTCCATCAATTTGGCTTTATTGGAAGGATAATTTTATGCCATTAACGTTTAAATATGATTTCGGGCATGTGGCCGCCGCGGCTGGCTCGAATAAAGCCAATTCTACAGGTCCAATTTTCAACCACTTTTTCGAGCATATGGGGCCGTATGTTGGCAATAACGCCACGAATGTTGGCTTCCAAGTCCCCTAACGTTTCTGGTTTGTTGGCGTAGACGAGCGACTTCAGCGGATGCGTATTATCACATAGAGTAAACGTAGTGCGAAAACGATCCATGGTTAACCGAATTAATTGCTCTGTCGACCATAAAATGGACGGAGCTTGCGGTAAACTAAATATTAATCACTTGACAGCTGACAAAATGGCCGCCAGTTAAAAAAGTGATGCCAACTTAAAGTTCTACACCTCAATAAAAAACACCCTATATTTGGCTGAATTTAACTATGATTTTTATATAAGCAACACAAACTGTTGCAGGGGTGGCAAAGTTGATACGATCGTAATTTTGTTGATCACAGCTGATGTTCAAAAACCGTGTTACTATTTGATACTTATAAAATAGTTAATTAATTAATAATATATAGTATTGTACGTTCTAACCAAATAAGTTATATATCATATTTTTCCGTATTTAATAAAATTTTATTTTATAAAACTGGTTAATGTTTACAAATTTCTATTTTATCAGATTTACTTTACTTACAGAAGTAAGTACAAATATTTTTGTAACAATTTCTGCCAATCCTTTTGCGAAAAAGTTTCCACTACACAATCGTGTGTGTATTTTTCATGTACGAGTATGTACAGAAAATTTTTTTTTAATCAAAATTGATGAAAAGTGTTTGAGAGAAAACTTGCATGAAATGTGTATCAGCATCCAACATTATATTGTTGTTGCTATTATTATAAAGTAAATCAAATTAAACATATGTAAGTATTTTAAAATAAAAAATTGAATTTTGTTTCTTCTTGATGTTAAATATATTTTCAAATGGAAATAAAATTGTTAATTTATGATTTAAAAAGAAATGTGAAAAGTAACAGAAATTATACAAAATAATTTACAAGTATGAATATAAATATGAGTAAATTAATGTAATAACGTTTCAGTTGAATGGTTTATATTTAAGAAAATATTTTAGAGAAGCTTATAGTACGAAAATTTTATAGCACTATTTTTTATTTTGCAAGTACATTTTTTCAATAAACATAATTTAATGTATGTTATTTCCAAAATTGTATGCTTTCGCAGTTTTAAGCAATTTATAAGGTCCGGATTTAGACCTGCAATTTTTGTTGCATCAATTTTTTATTTTATAGTGAAAAAAAGCGAGAGAGGAATAGAAAATGTATATAATTCTATTTGATATCCCACTATATTTAAAAATTAATGCAACGAAATTTGAAAGACCGGACCGGGACTAATTGAAGAGCAAATAAGCCACACAAAAACTTATACCTTTAGTAAACTGCCATGTTTTGTGCGCTTTAAAATTCTTAAGAAAGAGCTACAAAAGTTCCTTCAGTTTTCTGCTACTAGTGAAGAAGAAGACAAACTACCTTTATTTTAAATTTATAGACATGCTGCAGCGACATACTCCACCAAGATACAACAACATAAACAACCAAATGATTGTCTAACTATACATGTATTTTAGTACGTCAGGCTTCAAGAGTACGTAAGTGTATGAACTCAAGGCTCCCTACGCCGCATCTCATGGAATAAAATAATATTTATGGAAACTCTACTGCAAAGTCCTTAACAAATTCATCCTTCTTAACAGACTTAAAATGCATCTAAAGCCTTTCCAGTAACGTTAAATATTTTCTTGTTGTTGAACTATTTTTTAGAGCCAAAAAAAAACATTAAAAATTTGTTATGTTTAAACAAAAACAGACTCATACGTAAATAGAAAGATATGCATATATAAAACGTTTACATACACATGTATTTTTATGTATTAAGGAAGTGCTTATGAAAGAAAAATTTTCCATGTTCTACATCCCACGTTCCATTCGCGATAGTGACTTCTCACGAGTCGGACATTTTGTTCATTAAGGAAATCATTTCCGTATTTTCCATTTGTTATTGCAATTTTCAGAAAATCAAGTTGCACTAAAATTCTTTGAATCAAAAGTAAATACACCCACATTCATGTGACTAAAAGAAGCCACTAGAAGCTTTGCATGCATATATGACTGTAAGCCACGCGAACGGTGCCTATTTAAGGAGAATGTTGACATTTGAAAAGTTAAGACTTACTAAGCATTGCCAACCAAGAAATTTCTAGGGATTAAATTCTTTTCATTTCCCATTTTCTCTTGTTTTGAAAAGGAATTTCCTGGTATTCTAATATATAAATTTATGCATCCGTTTCAGACCTGACGCTAAACTCGTGGAAATTTTTTCATAATATTTAGAATATTTGGTCTCGATATCGTATGAAACTATAATCAACGTTTAGGTTTTACCATTCAAGAATTTTCAAGAGATGCACAATTGATGGACTCGTTTAAAATGTTTATCTGAAACGCATTTTTATTGCATCAGATGATTTCCATTGTTTTGCAACATTAAAATTTATATTTTTTATATATGTATATGCTTTGTTCATTTACTAAAAGTTGTTACGAATTTGTAAAAATTGGAAAGTGCTCATTAACTCAAAAAGTTTTCAAGGAAAAAGCGTCAAAAGAGAGAGAAAAATTCAGAGACAAAAAAATTCTTACAAATTATTACTAGTAAAATTTTTACGTGCAAGAATTATCCAAGCAACTTTGCTGTATTTTGTTTTCAAATTAATTACAGTTGGACCTCGATTATCCGGCTCGCACGGGACCAGGCTTAGTACGGATAATCGAAAAACACGGTTAGTAGAGATTATAACCAAAGAGTACATATTATTATAAATGAAACATGAAATTTTATTTTTTTAATCTTATGTTTTGCACGGAAAATAGAGGTATAAACATGGAAGCACGGATAATAGAGGTAAAAGCGCGGTATCTGTGTTTCTCCCAGTTCACTTTTTGTTTATAGGTGTGTTCATTTACTTTCCTAGCAGAAACGTGCAATGAGAGAGTAAGGCAGAAATTTTGACAAAACTGAAATATGTCGCAAGAGTTTCGCAATAATTCAAGTAACTAACGGTAAAGCAAAAACACCGGAATAGTGTGAGACGATAACATAAAGAACAATCAGAGTAATCGACGCATGCCAGTCAGTCAATTGTACATTGGTCGAATAGAAACGAAAATGTTGAGACCGAAACCCACCCGCATAAACGAAAAGTCAGGGTTTGGAAAGGCTATGTCAATACCCAGAAAAAAATCGGAACGACTTTCAAAGGTTTACCAATTTCATTGCACACCAATCACTGCAGGTACAGGTAGACAGCCATACCATTCACTTATTTGGGTGACTTCCGTCCTATGACAACCATGTGTTAAATTCATCGATGATTCACCAGAAATAGAACCACTTGGAGCTGAGTTCATCAATGCTTTTTATAAATACATATGCATTCACAAAAAAAGTAATATGAAAAATTTTGTAACATCATTTAAAATTTTGTAATATCAAATAAAAAATTCAAAAAAAATCGCTTTAATTGCATACACAGAAATTTTAAATAAATTTGATACTTGTAAAACTATAAAACAAATATGACATTTAAAAGCAAAGTAACTCTGTTTAAAAGAATCCATTGAAAACTAATAGGAATCTTCAACATTCCCAATAGAAAATAGAGCTGTGTCGTTCATGAACGAACGAGTACAATAGAACGAATCAGTCAAATGAACGAAATGAGCCGTTTGCTTTACTGAGCTGTTTTGGCTCAGCAGTACTGATAAAAAGTATAATAGAACGAAATAAACAACCGAGCGCATTTGGTATTTTTTTTTTTTTTTACTTTTTCTTTGTTCATGTGAGACTTTTTGTCATGTTCTCGTTTTCATTAGCCCAAGGTATATTTATTAGGTCTATGCATCACTACAAAAACACAGCAATACAAAAAACAACTTTGTGTTTAATTTTCCAGAAACACATACAAACATGAACTAAAGTATATGGTGCAAGCAACTTTTGACAGTTTAAACACGAAAACAAAGAATATCATCAGTACGATTGCATTGACCTGATAAATAGGCCTTGATTAGCTTTTTGCTTGCTTTTAGTAACACTGTGACTACTATAAAATTAATTAAATTGTCATTAATATTTCTTAAGGATTTGAATACATTAAGTTTTTTTTAACAAATCTGATTTCGATACTGTATATTTCTGTTGTTTGTTTTGATTATTTTGCTAAACAATTCATAGCAAACATACTGCATTTGTCCCTCCTTATTGACCGAATCAACTGTTTGTTGATGTAATATGTTTAACATAAACTGACAAATGTTATATGTATGTAGATATACCAGTCATATCTTCAAATTTATCCCAGTTTTAAGCTGTTTATGTTGTAGAGTGATGCTTGGAAGCTGGGCCACGAATACTTGGCCTTTTCACTGGATATATTCCATATTTTCACAGCGTTTATGTGAAAAGCTCTTAGAGTGCATACTTTATTTTCTAGCTATAACACCCTAGCAGCCCTATTCTGAATGATAATGCCCCAGTAGTTTCTGCTCATTCTTTATCCCCTGTTTTAAGAAATAACTTCCAAGCTTTCAGATCAAATCAAAGAACTAGAAACATCTGTTTCGAATAGAAGCATTATATTCTAGGAAAACTGAGTTCTCTGAGAACTACTCTCGCGGGATTATTTCATATTGGAATGTCTATAAAAAATTTTTTCTTGGAACCAAACAATTACTCGTACTTCTCCTTCTTTTAATGTTTTATAACAGCCATGAAAACGCTACAATTGACGAACAATTTGTTCCTCTCTCCAGCCTATTTTACAAAAACCTTCAAAATACAGCTTAACATTTTTAACGTCCGTGGATCAAAATTGGGCCATGGCTGGAAGATGCAGCAATGTCTTGGAAAAGCTAAAATGACAAGCCTGAACAAAACCAAATACAGCGAGTTGTATTGAAATTGACGGCTTCAAAGGGGAAAATGTAACAGGTGACAATTTTTTTCTACTTTTGATTTGAAATAAAATTACCATCAGCAAACATGAACAGTATGTAAAAATAAAATATTCATCCTCCCAATGTTGCTGAATGTTACAAAAAAAATCTCGCACTTTATAATATAGAGTCTATAAGCAGCGATGCTAACTTGGTGCTTTTGGCACTATTTTTAGTGCTTTTTAAAGACTCAAAACGCCAAATTTTTAGCGTTAGTACCAAAATAAGAAGAAGCACTAAGTAGTGTTTTTAAGAACTTTTTGTATTTCTTAAAATTACTTTAATAACAACTTGGTGTATTTATTTTTTCGTGTATTTATTTGTCTCTCATTACAAATCAGGGATGGGAGCGAGAATTTTAAAATTGCACCAACAATTTTCAACAATTGCACTTTTTCGACTAACGAATCGTTTTCAGAAATTTAGTTGTGAGTTTGGATCTTAAAGCATATGACTACACCTGTTTTAGTTGAAATTTAGAATAAACAAATTAAAAGCATGTGCTTTAGCATCCGAATATACATTCGCAAGCAGAATATTGCAATGATGAAATGAGCTTAATATAACTAAAATAAAGAACTTCGAAAGCTGTATTTTATTTTCACCTTACAAAAACTAATTTTACATACAAATGTGCCCTTAATTATGAAAGTGGTATAAGTCATGTATTTCTTTTGTCGTCATATTTAGTAGATTACGTTTAAATAAATCAAAAAATATTTTTATATTATGCATCATTTTAATTTTGAGTTGTACTAGTCTCGATTAACATAAATTTATTTAATATTTATTAATTATTTATTGAAGTTTTTAAGATATATTTAATATTTCGAAGCATACATGCATCCGATTTAGACGACTTTCATAATTAAGGGCACATATATCGTGTTAATAGATTGTCAGCTATAGCGAACCAATCAGTTAATAAACGTTGCAGGCTTTATTACAAATTAAATTTTATTCTCATCGCTTTCTTTTCTAGCTGTTCAAATATCCCCACAGAAAAATTATATTTTATATTAAGGGTTCACCTTAATATATAGTGTGTTTACGTATTTACTTATAGTATGTGCATGCATATGTACGTATGTATGTATCAAATAAAGGATATTTTAAGGAAAAGAGTGAAAGAGAATTATAGTTGGTGTTGCGTCTTTGTACGTGTGTTGCTACACATTGCAGCTTAAGTAAAATATATATTTCTCAAAGTCTAGAAGGATGTGCAATTTTTCAAAAACACAACGAAACGAAAACAAGAACAAATAAAGTTTTCACTTGTTTGTTGCTTTAAGACTTTTTCTTTGCTGTTTTATTAACCCATCGGAGTAAAAAAAAGAAAATGCATTACGATGTCAACAGCGCATTTTTTTTATTGTTCCATTGGTATCTGGGTCCAAAAAATTTCTAAATAATAGAAATTTCTAGGCTTCACTTATTAAAGTTCATTAAATCATTTTTGTTACATGGCATTTATCAAATTAAGCTAATCTCATAGCAAAACTTGATAGTACTCCACATTGTACTTTCCATTTACACATATACATACATTTGCAACACAATGCACAAAAAAATATTCCCGAAATCAAACAAATTTAATTGAAATAAAACCAAAATTCAATTAAAAGTGTAACTGAGTCAATTAAATTTTGTAATTAATTAAATTTTTAAGCAAAAGTGTAATTGACTTAAGGCAAGATACAACTGTCGGCATAATGTACAGATTTCCGTCGGCTCACTGCAATAAAGTCATATGTAATAAAAATAAATAAATTTCGCTGTTTGCCTTAAGCGGTTAAGAGACGCAAACAATGATATATATTTAGCCTGGCGCAAAACATGTTGTCTAAATCTAATTTGTATATACATATAAGATTGGAGTACACAATTTTCGGAAATCTATCTTCAAACAAAGAAAATGTTTTATTAACTCTTTTTCCAACAAATTAACTAAATTTTTCTTATACAGAACATAAACGCTTTACGATTTGCAACTAGACATACAGACATCAGAAGTATCTACATCATAACTGAAATAATAAAAAGTCTCAGTACACATACGTAAGTATGTAAATATGTTTGTGTATATAAATACAAATACAAATATGCACGCCTATTAAAAATTTTTAAAACTGTAATAATTATGTAAACGAATAAACTAAACAGCATTACTAAATCTAATTACACTTTTAACAAATTAATTAATCTTTTTCCCAGCTGCTTTAAAAGGGTTAAATGACTATAAAAAAATGTCTTGTTGCTTCAACCAAAAGAACTACAACCATTGCAACAACGCAAATGGAAAAAAAAAACTTTATTGTATTTTGTTAGTGTCTTGTTAATGAAAATTCAAATTAAGCTCGACTGAAGAGAAGAAAAAAATTAAAACAAAAGCTTAACATTTTAAAATATTTTCTTTTCTTCGACTTTGAAAAACGACAAAATTCCAAACAAAAGAAAATGTTTATTTATATTTTAAACAAGACAGAAAAATAAAGAAAAAATCTTTATTATAAGCAGTGGTTTTATCTCTCTATCATGTGCCACTTTCTCTTTTCTAAAGAATTAAAGGCATATGTATAAGTATAAATACATACATACACACATACGAGTACATACATATATAGAAGCACATTAAAAGGCTTAAGGATAATAAATGTTATTTTTTGAAATACATGTCTTTCTTCTTTTTATTTTTGGTACGAGTATTTGTTTTATTGATGCTTTTTTAGATTTTATATTATTTTTTCTTTATTATTTTTTTATTTCAGTAATTTTATTTTCTTTGCTGAGAGAGAGAGAGAGAGTTGTTTGTTTATTTGGTTTTATGTCCGTCCGCCTATCTATCTGTACATATCGTATGTTTACGAGTATTTTCCTTTATTTAAAGGAAATTTATAATGCGGTTTTCTTAACATGGTTTTATTCATTAGAGAAAAAATATTTGCATACATGAGTTGATTTCTCTTTGTTATTTTTGGCTGTTGGAACTGCTAGTAAGATTTTTCCTAAAACATGAAAAGCTTTGTTTAAACTTAATGTGGTTTTAAGGTATTTTTAAGCTTTATTTTCATGTTTAATTTTTGGTTACCATTTAAAATATAAGACTATCTAAAACTACAACAAATTAAACTGAAAAGAAAACTCAATTATATTTTCTAGATATTACGATACATTTTGTACTTGTATTATCTACACACATAAGTAGTTAAAGTGAAAGAGAAAATACAATATTTTGCAGGACAAGGAAAGTAGCGAAATAGGTAGTCAGTCCCTTTTCTTTACAAAAAGCAACAAATAACGCTGATCAAGCAGGGCCTTGTTCTGCAAGTATTGCAACTTCATATTATTTGATTTATTGATTTATTGGCTTGCATGGATTTTTAAGGGTTTCTATTTATAATTTTCATTCTGCGTGATACATTTTTAATAAATTCAGTATGGCGTTGCCTACATACGTGTGTTTTATTGCAATTTTTAATACTAGTATTATTGCTACATATGGAATTGGCATAAGGGTGCAAAATTTATTGAAAACTGTGCATTTTGTATTTGTATAATTAATTAGATCTGATAACGAGTTCTATTGTCAATAAAAATGTGATGCAGACTAAAAAAATTTAAAACAAAATCAAACAAAATTTAACAATTTGAAAATAATTTTCCGTTTACCTCGTAACTTAGTTTTCCTTCTGCTCCAAGCACTCAATTGAGTCACCTTGGTTAACAATTTTTCATAAATATTTTTCTTATCCTAAGTTTATCTTCACAGAAAAGAATATTAATGGATTTAATCACAAAAATGCTTAGATCAATTCTTAAAATGATGATATCAATAATCAGAAAAGAGGAAATTTAACAACTATACTTTTTCCAAATAATGGTATTTTCTTTAATTAAAATCATTAAATTATTTAATTTAATGAATCACAAACGAAATTGAAATTAAGATTAAGCTCATTTACCATTGAATTAAGAAAGTCAGTGACGGAAACACTCGCCGGAATGCATACAAAATTATACTGAATAAGGCTAACAGGGTTATTAGATTTTATTGTAGAGGTCAGTAAACGGGTGACTAACTAAATCAATATACTATCAGAAATAGTTTTAAGTCAGTTGAAAATTTTTTGTAATATTTGATGTTTGTTTATTGTAATATATAATATATATTATAACCTTATCAATCAGAGTAGTTGATTAACTGCTTCACATTACAACAAAATATTTATATTTATAAACAAATGTTTACATAGAAATTACCAACAACGTTTGTAAGAACTACGACTCCTAAAATAGGTTGTGAATTGAGCACATACTCGTATGATGATCAAATAACGTATTTGATACTTATAAAATAATTTTATTATTGTATCTACAGACGAATACCAAATTAGCTAAATTATATCACATTTTCTAGTGTTTAATAAGGTTAAATTTAAAAAAAAACTGTTTAATGTCGCAATTTCAATATGAAATATCACTCGATTTAATTAAACATTTTATTATCACAAATTTTTTTGATTTTTTCAGAAGAAATTAACTGTTTGAGGGAAATGATATTAAGACATATTCTTAACTTTGTATGAATGTTATTTCTATTTACTTAAGGTAAAAGTATGACCACTCATTTCAAACATAATTGTGCTAAGAGCATGATAATCATCATATCACAATACTTCAAAAAACAAATGAGTGCCCATCCCTGCAAATAATATTTGACTACGTGGTCCAATCTAGATGTAATAGACTAGTTATATCATGGTCCCATATAATCCAGTCATGGAGCATGTCGTTTTCACACAAACATTCAATGCTGTACAATAAGTGTTCGTGTTTAAACTATTATGATCGATCTTCTGAGCCACTCACAAATTGTATGCGAGTAGTCCATAACTATTCCATATGGGGTAGTTTTGGTGATGGTCCGATGTAAAGCGAATTTTGACTATGTGGGCCAACCCTAAGACATCTTAATGTTAAATCACCCATGTTTTATCCATACATTTGGATTATATTTGAACTAGTCCTGGTCCTTTATGGAGTAGTCTCTACATGCATGTATGGACTAGTCGCGTTATTTGCAGGGATGTTTTACATAGCATTAACAAAAGCTTAAAATTGTACAGTTAAACTAGACTTTATATAAAATAGGAATAAGATAACAAAAACTCTTAAGTAAATATATTTCTAAAATCTAAATTTTATGTAATTAATAAGTTACTTTTATGTACCAAAAAAGTGTAAGCTTTCCAGTCCTGAAACCGTCTATTTAATATTGCTAATTTTCAATACCAATCTATTTAAGACAAATTCCGATAATCAGTCTAAGACGAAATTCTCTAGCTTTTCTGGAGGCTTCGGAAAGCCGATTTCACACACAGACAGATGGGCACACAGACTTCCCTTAAAATTATAGAAATTACACACAGAATGTCAATCTTATATTTATCTATGTATGTATATGGTGATGGCTATAAAAAAATAGCTTCATACTCATATTATTACGAAACCATTTCAATGTGTTTTATTACATTTTTTATTTCAAATACATTTTTCTCTATTCGTATTTCCTTCCTTCCGTAATATTAACATTTTCCACAGTGAAGTGATACAATGAAAAAAAAACAATTTTATTACGTATTCTACTTAGTTATCGTATATACTTTCCCGGTAAAAATAGAAATGAAAATGAAATGTATATTTTCTGTATTCCGTTTCTTTATTTCATTTTATTGTCTTATTTTTAATTTTTTCGTTTTTGCTTGCAACCAAATATATATTAAAACTGTCAACACTTTTCCACAACTGTCATGTCATGAGTGTAATTTTCAAAAAAACAACAACAACAACAGCAACCAAACACCATAATAATGATAATAAAAATATGTATAAATTTGTAACACATACTTATGTACATATGTATGTATGTGAAGAAAATTTTATAAAATATTCATAGAAAATGTCTGGGTTGTTAAGTTTGAATTCGCTTTTTTGGAGAATTTATCTTAGTTTTAGATACACGACTTATATATACACAATGCAAGCACGCTGCTTTTTTTATTCTACAATGTGAAATGAATTATAGCAGAATAGATGGATGGATTTATATTAAGATATGTATATGGCAGCAGGTAAGTTTTTCTATTTAAAAATATGTTGTTTAAACTCTTTAATAAAACTTATAACACTTCTAAGCATGATAAATAATTATGTATCATATATACATATATACTAATCTAAAAATTTACTTATAAATCCTTAAAATATGCTTTATAATTTTCTTGGAATATTGTAATAGTATAATATGATGATTCCCAACAAACCACTCCATAAGGTAAATATAACTGCACTGGAGAATAAGCTTGTCATAAACACTTTTTTGTAAGTGGCAGCACTGTTTCCAAGTTTTTTGTTGTTGTTGTTGTTTACGGTGTCCCGTTATTTTTTATATTATTTGTTAAAGTCGTAATTTTTTGTGTTATTTAATGAGTACAGTGTGTTGAAGTTCAGTGGTGTTTCTACATAAATTTATATTTAAAATAAGAGTAGTTATTATATTAGAATATAAATATTGATTTCAAATATGCCTACTACAAGAATGATTAGACAACTATTTTTCTGGAAGCATATGCTATAATTAGAATAATAAGCTTGTTGTATACTAAAGGCTAGCAATACTAGTGTTATCGCAAGGGTTCAGTTCTCTTTATAAAATAATTGTTAATCAACCTTTCACAGTAATATTCACAAACACTTTTCTAACCTTGAGGCTGTGGTAATATGGTAGTAAGTTTGTTAGAAACTATTTCCATAGCGTTTTGGTTTGTTGGGTTAAAACAGCCAACGAACAAGTCTGTGTTTGCCTGGATATATGAACTTATATACATACAAATGCATATCTTTAAAATTTTTGGCTTGTAAATTGCCAAGTGTTGAGCCAGACATATGCATAAAAGTTTACTAAAGGTCATTAAATTTATGTCGAGTTATATGCAAATATGCCAAATATTTAAGAGGTTTATTACTTTTGGCAGAAAAAAAACAAAGGCAGAGACAATTTAGTAAAACTTTATGAACTTCTGCTGCCTAAACAAAATAATACAGAAATAAGATAAGATGCAGGAAACAAGTTACACAGCACTTGAATACCGTAGCGCTTATAAATTTTGTAACAATTAAAAATAAAATAATAAAAATAAGATAATAAGATATTAATTAAAACTAAGCTCTATAAAAGGTCAAATTTGGAAATTTTTATGGCAACCAAAGGACGAGCACATGAATAAAAACTCGTGCGTATAATAAATGTGGGAAATAATTTAAAAGCGGACATAATTATCGAGTTATCGCTTTAGAGGTCCTTTTCGCACACAGAAGCAAATCTCTTGCTACATTTTACTGGCCAGCATCAACGACAATAACTTACAATATATTGATTGTTGTTGTTGTTGTTGTTATTTCATTCCTCTATAAAATGCTTTCGCGCCTAAACCTATGCTTCAGAACTTTTTGTTTTAAGTTTTCTTTCCTTGTTTTTGTTTGTTAGCTGTGTTGTTGCTGCTGTTGCTGCTGTTGTTGTTGTTGTTGCCAGCACATATTACAATCGACAACTCCAACAAACAGGGCAATCCATGTTGTTGGTTGCTGTTTCTGGGATAACCCGCAACGAATATTTGGCCACAATATTTATGACTATATGGATTTTATTGTAGTTGATGGTGTGTTATTCTTTTCTCCTCTACTAGCATGTATGTTAGAGCTGCTGCCGCTATTGCTGTAGTTCAGGAAAAAATGAATATATTCATATGAAATGTTGACCCAATACAATGTTGTTGTTATATCATGTTGTATAGTAAAAAAGGCCAAATGACCAATAGCCCATTCATTTCATATCTTTCATATGGTATGTAAATTTCATTTTTATTCCCTTTCTTCTCTTTTTTTCTTGTATCAGGGCCATACAATGTATATTTTTTTTATTTGAATAGGGGTATATATGAGCGCACAAGGATGAGTAGGATATTTGTTTAAAGGCCAAAGATCTATGGCTTGTTGAGCAAGATAAACCAAACCAAGCAAACACTCAAACATTTAGATCCGGCACACTAGTCAAACCAACAGCCGGCCATTCAGCCAGCATTTGCCGCCAACAGCATTTTTACTGTGAGATAAAACACACTCATGTACGTTCATAAAATCATATGAATAAACTCATACGTATTTGAATACACTTGAAAACTTTTCAAAAGCTAAGGAAGGAAGTTCATGACAAATATGCATGCATGTTGACTCAAACCCTCTTGCCATACGCCCAGTAAAAATTCCTGGACTGTAAAGAAGTTTGTCTGTGAGTTTATTTTCAAATAAAAATACATGTAAGTGATCGTTATTTTGTTCGTGCTTCAATTGTATGGACTTTTTGACAGTCAAAAAGCAATAAAAATGTTGAGATTTTTCTTTTTTTGTGTGTTTATTTTATTTTTTTGAAAATGCTGCCAATCGCTAGGATTTTTTAATTCTTGTTATTGTTTTGATGTAGTATCAGTTAAAAACACAACAAGCGAAAAATATGAAAGTGGGTTCGTTTCTCTTTCACACAAACTTACATGTTCATTTGTGACATGTAGCATATGTTAAGGCTTAACAATACTAACGAAATTGCTGCCTACCCAAAAGGCGTAAAATAAGTTCAGTGTAGTAAAGTAAACCAGTGAAAATAAAAGAATCACGCGAATTCCATTTGTTATTGTTACTTTTGCCGGATTCCTTTTGTTGGCCTTGTTGTTTGTAATTTCTGTTGAAAATTATGGTTTAGCAATAGATTGAAAATTTCGATAAAACTCGTAAACAAAAGATGGTTACACTAAAGCAACATACACAGCCATGCACACACTCAATAGCAGGTTCAACAGAAAATCAACGAACAAAAAAGGTTGCATACACTTGCCGTTGTTATTGTTCCAACATCATCATCAACGCCATTACAAATGAACAATGCCAGCATCATCATCGGCATCATCAACAGCAACATCAACTACAACACCAGGGGAATATTCAATAAAAAATTGGGCGTTTACATAAGTGAAAATGCGTTGCAATTTTATGGCTCCATTATTATACAATTTTTTTCATTATTTACATGAGGCAAAGTGCAAAAAAGAAAATCCTTAAAAATTAAAAAAAAATTATTTTTAATCTTGCTTGTGCTTTTTAGTTTTGCAATGAAAAATGTTACAAAAAAATAATTGTAAAATTCTTTACAGAAATATCGGCAATATGTTCAATATTCGATTGCATTATATTGCAACTGCAGGCTGGCTGCATTGCACTGCACTGCATTACTCGTGCGACACAACAATGCAGTTTTCAGCGACACACAAACAAAACGAAAACGAGAAATATTGTTTATGAGTTTAATACTCATAAACTGTAAAAATGCTTTTTAATTGAAGTAGACCTTTGGGACTTAATAATATCTGACTTGTTGGGTTTTTCTTTTTGTTTTTGTTTATTTGCAAGCGCTTTGTTTTTAATTTTTGATGGCCAGTGTCAGTGCACTGGAGCTATTATGCCAGCCATGCACCACTCACTGGTCACAATCTTTCATTATAAATGTTCTCTTTTTTTAATAACAATATATCATTTATTATTTGTATTATGAAATCAGCCAATAAGCCACATTTTGATAAAAAGATTTTTAATTCAGACTGTAGACAATGAAGCAATTAGAACATGTCTTAATGAGTAAATAATTCGTAGAGAGTAAGTTCTCATTTGTATGAGGAAACATAGATATAAAAAAAAATTTTTTTTCCTCAGTTGAAATTTCTTCTGAAGTTTCTTTTAGCCAAGAAGATGTCTGCATAAATCAAAAAGCTTAATTTACTATATTTTTTGTTTGCTTTTTATTTTAACTACGTTTTCTATTTAAATATGCATATGAAATATAAGTGGAGAAAAGTAGCATGAATAATGTAAGAAATGGTGTGAAGTAGAATAGCAGCACATAGAAAAGATGAATAGACAAAATTATCCTTGAGAGAGATCCTTATTTATGATTCATATGCAATTTTCATTTTATCGTAGCCAAAAAAAATAGATCTAAGTTAATAGAAAGCAAAAGCAAGTGCACACTGGCTTAAATGACATACAAAGTGGAATACTCTTAGATGTATTTTTATTGATTTTATTGAAACTTTACGCCTTGACTAATATGATCTAAAAAAGGTATTAATTAGTTATTATTTGTACATATTAATCAAAACTATCATCATCGTTTGAGTATCATTATTTTCATGATCGTAACCATAATCAGCTTCATAATCATAATTAACATCAATAACATCATCATCTCTTTTTATATTTATGTGCAAACAATATTAAATACTCATACCATATCATGTACATACATATGTACAGTATAGTGACCGTTAATTGTATGGAGATTTTTTTATTTCTATATTCTCTCCCCCAAATCAGTTCAGTTTTATGTAAAAAAAAAACAAAAAAATTTCATAACGATAAGTTGTGGGTGCATTCGCCCCTCAAATTTGGTCCTCGATCCCATTTATTCAATGTAATTTTTTTTTACTTTCATTTTTGACTATACGTAGTAAATGTATGAAATAATTTAATAGATATAAGCTCTTATTGTACATGCTTAGGATAAATAATTTTTATATAAATATAATTTTTTTATATAAAATTTTTGGTATTTTGTTGGTTATTTTCTTCATTATTTTCTAAAATATTAATTTTAGCAAAAAACTTTTTTGAGAATAATGTTGTTGACCAGAAGAGCTAAAATGTTGCCATATATCATATTCGTGTAAAATGTTTTTTTTAAAAGATAGTCATATGCAAACAAATTACATTGAAAAATGGGCTTGAATGCAACTTTGAGGGGCGGAAGCACTCCCTAAAACACAACCTATCGCCATGAAATTTTTGTGTGTGTTTTTTTTACATAAAACTGAACCGATTTGGGGGCAGCAAATATAAGAAATCAACAACAAAAAAATAACGGTCATTCTAACGTACATATATGCATTAGAATATTTTTCTCATCTGGTTGTCAAATGTATTGTATATCCAAACACACACGTTGTCAGCGATACTTTTATTCTATAGTAGTGAAAACCTGCTTTAGTTGAAGGAATTTTTTTAATGAGATTATTCATCCTGGAGCTATTTGTGATATTAGGACTTTATTCGCGAAAAATATTCTCCGTAGTTTTTAAAGCCTTAGCTCATAGCGATTCCTCAGATAATTGTCTAATTAGAAAAAGTGTACATATCAAAAAATGCGCTTACGATTTTAAGTCACAAATTTGTTGTGATGGAAAACCGAATCACAAAAATTTTGCTTTTTAAACTAGCAAGGGATGAAGTGACGTCAATGTGAACATGTACATATACTCGTACATAAATAAATGAAATAAGTTCATAATTCAATTCCTTTAAGAAAATAATATTTTCTTTAATTTTACTAAAAATATTTGTTTTTTTATTCTCATAATAAACAAATATTACCAGACTCTTGGGCATATTAGTATTTACAATGATTATCATAGAATTGCCAGAGCACAGGTGTTTTTCTTTCTTTTACTGCACATACGAGTATGTATGTATATTTGTGTTAAATGACATTAGCGATTTTGAAGTCGCAAGTAATTTAGAAATTTGTGCACTGAAGGCGGCATGTGATACTACAAGTATTTACTTTGCGATATTATACGCAAAGTTTCTATAACGTTAGTTTCCTTGTAAGAAATTTAATTTATTAATTCTTAGTATATTTTGGTTAATTTCGGAAAAAAATTTTTGCATTGCTAAAATAAACGAAGATCTATACCTTTGTTCAGTAACTTTTTGCGAACCGAAAATCGTAATATTTATCGATTTATTTATTCGTTTAGTGTAACAATAATGTGATTCTGATTGAAAAGTAGTTGCCGACATAGTTTTCTTTCCTAATCATGTGTTTGACTTCCAGCATCTTTGGAGATAATGTAAATAGGGGAAATGTTTTTATAAACTGACACATAATTGCATTTGTAGGTACTAATAATAACGTAGGGTTTTTATTTTTTCATTTGGGACAGACATATTCATGGAAATTTCCATATGGAAATTCAGCAAAATTATACATTTTAGAACAAAGATTTTTGCAAATATTGATGTACAATTTTGTGTGATTTTACGCGAGATCACTCTTCATAAAAAAATACTCGATATAAAAATGTATTAAGTATGAGACGCTGGCAAAGAAACTTCCATAAAGTATTTAGTAAAAAAGCATACGTATGTACATATAAAGCAAACACAATCCTATATATGCTCATAATAAGTATGTAATAGGTATGTACATATAATTTACATTTACTTTTGTTAAATAAATGCTAGTATGCATAATTATTAAGTACGCGTTTTAAATAAGTCTGAGTGTGCATGTGTCTCAGAGTAAGCAAAAATCATAGTTAAAATCGGGTAACAATATGCACGTTCTATTGCTAAGCCTGATAGCTGCAGCAGATATTGTTTGCAACTATTTGAAACTTTATTTTACTCAAAAAAAAAAGTATTTTAAATAAGAACAATTTCATTAAATTTTGAGGAACTTTATATGAAAGAAGCCCCAGTGGAAATTGTTCATAATAATGTGTCTAATTGGAATAAAATGTTACTGGCGAGCTACTTGTATATCTACATATATGTTTATATCTAGTCATATATCTACATAGCTGTATCGACGTATGTATTTCGGTGGCGATAAGCATTTGTTGCCTCTGCAATAATGTATGATGGTGGTTCCTATCAAAAGTTTCGTCCATCATATGTAGTGAAATCAAAATTTTGACCAAATTCTCGTTTAGTACAATACTTTGCAACACTTTTTCCCATTCTAAGAAGTGAACAGATATTTTTAATTCTCTTCTTTATTAAAAAGAATAAATAATATTGTGTCAATTTAACAGATGGTGACGATGATAAAATTCAAAAGCCGTAACTTGGCCTATTTTGTTTACATTTGTGTGTAGTGTGCTACCCAATAAGTTTGAGTGGCTTGTACTTAATTACCTATAACAGACTATTATATGCTAAATACCTAGCACTATGCCCATTAAAAATAAATCACCAGAGTATTTTTAATTGTATTTGTAAGAATAGAGAAATAAATTTTTACTTGCCACATATGCCTTCAATTAGATATCGCTGCAGTTTTAACTTACCGATGTAATTTTTTTTTTTTAATTAGTCAAGTCCACTACTAGAAGATAACAGAAGCCTTGGAATGTACATATTAAACTTAGAAAGATCTGATATACAAAACTTGACTACTTACAATATACATATTATATACTAACTGTGGACTCTTCAAGGTTGCATTCTAAGCACTCACATATTGTCTGTGATATTATTGGGTTTGGTTAGAGAAATATACACGTTGACGCGGGCGAGTAGAGCGACGTTTTGTCAGAACGAAACCTCTCAGTTATTCCTGATCGTTTGTATGCAGCAGGCAGAGCCATTCTTACCAACCAATCAACCGACAGATGTGGCTAATATAAGTATTTGTGGGAAACTGCCATGACGACATTATCCCAGGGTGGTTTTAACACTGGGTAAACTTAACCTCTCCTCTAATAAACCACTATAGGACTTGCAAGGTACACATATTTTACAAGTGATCAAACAAGTTATCCCTGATTAGGAGTTATCTTTTACTGATGAACAGGATTACAGGAGATAGCCTAGTGCATTAGCCAAACAAAATGAGTTCTGTCACACTCCAGGACACTCTGCTAGACATCGCCCGCATACCACCCGACGCTAGCATTACTGGAAGCATAGACACTCAATAGCGATTTTGGTAGAAACTACTGTCACTTCGTTTGCTCATAGCTGCTATATGTATGTACTCGTATGTACCAATCAGCGGAAGCAGCATCAGTTCACTTTAGTGGAGGTTAGAGCGAAGCGGACAGGCATAAACCGTTCAAAAGCTTCTTGCCGATGGAGTACTTGCATAATCATTCCTTAAGCTTTGCAGAGGCGTATCAGCTGCTGGGTCACTGGTACCACGGCCACGAAGGCAACAAAAGGATTATAATATTCAATACTCCTTAAATGCTGATACAAAAGTTGGTTTGTTTTGAATCTTTAAATTTAAAGTCAAAATTTTATTATTTAAGGGTGTACTGGCGTCTGTTATTCCCTTTAGCTTTTAACAAATAAAATTAGTTAGTCTATTCCATTCTTTTTTTTTTTGTATTTTCTAAAGAGTTTTTCCTTTGTTTTCGAGTTGTTATAATGGTTTCAGTTTGTGAAATTAGTTATATTGTTTGCTTACGCCATTGTACGTTCATACGAGCAGCTTGAACGAACAGTTGGGATGCGCGTGAAAAAAGTTTTATTGGCAAAATCTGTTTATGGATTTTGAATTTTAATTAGTTTCTATTTGTCTAAAATGAAAAATACCACAGACACAAACTACCAACAATTAAAGTAAAATAATTTTTTTACATTTTCTATATTTAAACTAGCCAGACATAATGTTAAGACTTTGCAGTCAGAAATGCAAAATAAATTTTGTGCTTAAATTCTTTAATTAATGATCATTTTTCCCAACAGACTCTAGTCTTGAAAAAAAATAAAAATAATGCAAAAATGCAAAGAAATATATTTGATTTTATATTTTTGGCTAAATATATAAAAACAAAAATCTCATTAAATAAAATTATTGTTCATTTATAATGAAGCAGCCATAAATGTTTGGTTTTTCAAAATGTTTTACATCAAATCACCTTAAAAATTGCAAAAAAAGAATAATGTCATTTAAACGTTGTTGAAGCCGCCACAATATGAAAACGTACAAACGTATCTACAATATAAATGAGAAAAATGAGAAACTGAAAAACGTAATTTATTTGTCAACGATTTGTTGACAATAAATCAAGCAATCACAAAAATGCTGACATGTGAATATGTTTCTTTTTTATTATAAAAAACACAACAACAGCAGCAACATGAAATTGAACAAAAACGCTTGTTTGTTCACATACATTTTGCCGTCTTAAAAAAGTTGTATAAAAGTACTCATGCACTTTTTTACTTAACACACTATTGAAATTTTAACACTGAATTCTCTTAATACGGATGAATTTGAAAAATGTGTCGCTTTCACTTTAAAAAGGATTCCATACCATAAAATTGCCTTCAAGACGTGTTTGTATTGCTTAAAATTTGCAGGAAGGTATTAATAATTGTGTGTTGGAACTATAAGAGTATGCGAGGAGATAAATTAATTAAATGAAAACATTGCTTATGGTTTGCATCAGCTGAATTTTCTTTAAATGCTTGAAACAAAATAAAAATTTACTTAAGTTAACATCAATCACGGTAGGCAATTTTCGATAAAACACTACGATTTTGATCAATACGCTAAATGTTCATATGCAAAACTTGATAAAGACAAGCATAATTTCAATTGAAACCCATTCAAAGTATATATTAGCAATAAAAAATACTTAAAAGTGCAAGAATTCAAATAAAAATTAAAGACTTTCCCGTATTGATACAGCTATTATTTTAATGTCATTAAGTTAGTTCGCCTAGACAAATTTACGGTTAAGGCGCACAATGTGTATACATATTTATTTTTATTTGGAGATGTAAAAAATTCATATTTTACTGACTCACTAAACAATATTATAAAGCACTGCAGCCATATCTACAGAGTTTAAATTTGGTAAACAAGTAGGTCTAGATCAGTAAAGAGTTGAAAAAAATCTAAGAACTATTATAATTTTAATACAGCGGTCCGCAGTGGTTCACATCCATTAAAATTCAAAAGCGAAATTAAGCGATTCATTAAAAACTCTGAATACACATTGAACTTATGTAATGCTATACCCATGAAAGTGTAGGTTACACTGTTTCATGCATTTTTACCAAAACTTTACCCATACCTTGAGAATAATATTATGTTTTCTAAAGTGGGCGGGATTACAGTCAGCAATTTTTTTTCTTCTTCTGAATGTCTAATTCTCACAAAACCTTGCATACGCCTTGGTTGGGCCCTTGTAATGGCAGAATCCTCGGTTTGACTCTTATGAAAGTTTTCATTAATCTTACGCTCTTGTAAGGATAAAATTTTGCGACTGACAGTCACCAAAGTTTTATATAATATTTATGTCACAGGCTTCTACACAAGTTATTCTTAAGAAACTTTGCGCATTGTTGTGGTTCCTGCAATGACACAGTATTATATTTACAAAAGTGTATAGAGTCATGACCATGACTATAAAACAATTGCTGAATTCACAAGCCTTGTTGTATCGATTAAATGGTTAGTTGAAAAGGCAATTTGAAAAAATCTCACAAAATAAAAATATATTACGATTAATTAATTTTTTTTTTTGCTTAGAAACATTTTGATTGCAATTTTCCTTTCAAATACAACTTTAAGAGCCAATTTCACCAACTTTTTTAAATATCAATTCATATTTTCAATTCATTTTGCAATATAAGACTTAACGAAAATCGATATTTAAATATGAATTGATATTTAAATAGAGATGGTGAAATTGGCCCCAAGCAAATACAAGGCTTATGAATTCAGTACATTTTTTATGAAAAATTTAAAAACAAAGTCAGCAGGTTGCTTACAACTTACAGGGTCACCAAGTTTAAATTTATATTAAATTGTGGTTGTCAGTATTGTACTAAGCAAGAACCTTGTATTTATTTTGATCTCGGTGTTTTTTTGTGCAGACTAATTTTTAATATGCTTGGAATTAAAAGCAAGTGAAATGTTATTTGATATTGTAAATCAAATAAATGTTAGATAGAGTTCGAATGCGAAAAATCGCTAAAGTAATACTTAATAATGTAAATATAGGTATGCACATTCATAGTTCCAGAGATGTAACTAAGCTTGGCATAAAAATCTTTGGTAATTATACGCGGTTCACAAAATCTATTTTAAAGTCACCACGCTAGATTCGAGTGTGGGTGTTTTTTTAACTCATTATGGAGATCGGCGTCGCAACGCGTTGTAAGAAGTTAAAGAAAAATATTCCTTTTTTTGCCACGAGGGCCATAACTCAAATTATTTCTTTTTGTAGTTAATATTACAAAATTATTATAAATTTTATTTCACCATTAAGTTCACAGAAAAAAATATTCACCAATTAATGTTTTCAATTAATAATTTAATTGATTCAATTAAATTTTTAATTGTATTAATTAATTTGAGTGGAAAAACTTAATTGATATTATCAAATTGTTTATAGGTGAAAATTTAATTAATTTTTTAATTAATATTACAAATATTTTAATTAATATTACAAACTCATTCATATTAATTTTTTGTGTGTTATTAGTAAATTCAAGCATTTTGCATTTTGACTCTATTGCATCAAAGACTCGATATGTTTAAACATTGATTCATATTATCATATTAACAAACTAAAAAGTGGGTATTTTCACAGTAAAATTAAATTTTTATGAATTCTTTCCATTGCTACCAATGCTTGAACTTTCGTAGGTCCAAAATTAGGCAATCTTTTTCATAAAAAATGTGATTTCAATACTTTTTGTTTACCGTTTAAAAAGCAACGGTCGTTATTGTAAGGGTCATTTACTTATAAATTGCTCCTTATACCTGTAACTCGACGATAAAATAAGTATTCGTAATTCACTGCTATGAATGTAGGTTCCTTTAAATTGATTATACTATATGTCAACTATGAGAAAACATTGCCTTATGCCAGGAAAAATCTATAAATCGGCACACGAAACAAATCAGCGATTCTAGTATGAGTTTAAAGTTTCATTTATCAAATTTGATATTAAAATACTCTGAGAGTTTTGAATTAAACTCCTTAAAGTTATAGTTATTCAAAACAGTATATGAATTTCAGTCAACTAAAATTTTCCTTTTGCTGTTACTGTAATGCTATATCTGGAAATTTGAGTTCTAAAATGTATGCAATAATATTTCTTTAATTAAAATGTGAAACAAATTTCAATCTAAAATTTGTGTCATTTGGAAATGTAATAGAGTGATAAATTTCGTAGATGAAAAGGAAAACAGGCCTCAAAGCGTTACATCCGTGATCGTATCGACAATCGTAGGAAATCAAATTGAGTGATACGTCAATCATATAAGCTGAATAGGATTTCAGTACGTTCACGAATGTCATAATCCGAAAATTGTTTTTTTAGGTGACGAGTTGTACGTGCACGGATGTGACGATTCGACCCCAGAAGTTAAAGTTAGGCTCTCGAAAAGTATTAAATTGTTTCGCTCAGTAATATCTGTTCATCTTATTCTGTATTACTAAATGCTCCTGTAAGCTGAGAATGTTTGAGTTATCCGAAAATGCTCTTCGAGTTGAATCTTTTAATTTTTGTTTGGCTTTTTCTAAAAGTGTTCTCAGTTCATGTTTTACGAAACTCAATGCATATTCTGATGCAAAGTAAGTTCTAAAACAACTCTAAGTTTAAATGTGCACTGAAGGCCGTGTAAGAATTCCTTGATGTATAGTGTCTCTTTTTTGTAGTTTAGCTAAACGTTTTTCATGTTGACTTTAAAAAAAAAAACAAACGCTGAAAAAAACTTATAAGATTTACGATCATGTAACCTGTTTCTTTAATTGCACATTTGCAGCTCGTTTTAATGGAAATAAAAACTGAAACACAAAAAAAAGAAGAAAGATAAAAACTATTTAACAGAAAATAACATACAATAATAAAAACAACCATAAGCGTTTTTGTTTTATTTTTGCTAAATTAAACGATTCATATAAGGTAAAAAAAGTTGCACATGCAACGACATCAGTATGTAGTTGTTTTATTTTGTATAAAAATGGTAGCAAATCGTATTTTTATTTAATTTTTTGTGAGCATTTTTTGTTCTTGTAATATCAAGTAGCAATTGAAAGCAGAAATAATTATTGAGTAAAGTGATTCCAAGTATGTTTGGTTACTCGTGGCTGTCTGTCCATTCATCGGTCCAGCCGGCCGGTTACCAGCGGTATTTATTTATTAGCAAAAAAAATTATTGTTGACAATTAACATTAAGTAGTGATTATTTTTAACAATCCAAAACAATAAAAATATATTATAAATTCTTCTACTTGTTGAAATTTTTTTTGCACATTCTCGCATTTTTTTTTATCTCAAATTATTGGCAGTTTTGCTCTAAGTATTAAACATTTTTTATTTACAAAACTATAAACAAAAATGTCAGTTTAGAACTACATTTATCGCAAAATAATTATTGGAGGACACCACGTTCTCTCTAAATAACTGCAGTGTTAAACAACATGAGACCTTTCGCAATGGAACTTTTTATATCAACTTTAATGCTCTTGCGTCCATAATAAAAAATATACACGACAATTAAACATAAAATTTGTAATTCAATTTTGCTGCATTTATGTATTTTAGAAAGTGCCTTACAAAAAAAAATCGTAGACCTTTTTCATTTATTTGAGTTAAGGTTCGTATATTTGACCAAGCTGAATTACATGTAATAATATGTAAGGAACAAAGTACACCAAAGAAAATTTTAATTATGCTGAGGCACAGTAAGAAAACGGATCAATTTACACTCTTAAAAGACATTCACATATCGAGCCATAACAGCTAAAATAAAATGCTTAAAAGCGAAAATTAATTATTAACGACAGTAAATAATTGATTTTGGTAAAAAAAAAACTAAGTTTGAAAATTATGTCGCTTAAATTTTTGTGTGTATGTGTGTTGTGTCAGTTCATGCAAAATACTATATAAAAATTTTAAAGCGAGTTATGTTAACTAATTTTATATATTGTTTTATAATGAAAGCTCAAATTCACATTTACGATAGTTTTGCCATTATTACATGTTCCTTATGAATCATTTAGATGCCAAATCATTTCCATAGTTTTCCTTACAATTAAGACAAACTTTTTTGATATTTTAAGAAATTAAATAAAATTAATATTTTCAAAGAAGAACTTGTTTTATATAAAGCTTGAAAATATAAATGCTTAGTAGTTTTATGAGAAGAAATATATAATATAATTATATAGTCATCTTTAGAGGAGGACTTAGACTTTATAACACATGTCTTGACAGCCTGCTGGCTTAAGCTGGACAGTGGGATTATCTGGGGGTCTACTCTGTAATTCGAAACGAAAGCAAATGCTTTCGAATTGTAATATCAATAACGCACAAATTCGAAAGCATTTTCTTTCGCTTCGAAATACGGAGTAGACCCTCTGCTTTAACTATTTTTTTACTATTTTAAAAGAAATCAATGACATATTAAAAAATGTTTCTAAATATGTATAACAGCCTATACTTTTTGTTTGTTATTAATTAAAGTTAGTTGATTTTCTTGCTTAATGAACTATTTTTTGTTTGTTTATAAAAAAAATTAAACTAATACACTTGCGTATCATTTTTTGCAAACTTCTTTAAAATTATTCGAACAGATTTTTTTATTCTATGTTCGTTCAAATATTCGAACAAAAGTTCGAAATCATGAAATTTCATTCGAACAAATATAAAACATGAACAATGAATAACACAAGTATGTTCCCATGCAAATAATTTCAAGAAATATGGTAAGTTTGTAATACTTAAACAAAACTCATGCCCGTAATTTTTATAGACAGGCAATTTGCCTAAGTTTTTACCTATGTGTTTGACTTATAAGTTTTTATTTACAAGTTAGATATCTGTACACTAATAGGTACCTATGGGTAGCAATAACGGGCATAAATACATCAGATTGCTGCTTTTTTTGTTAGAGAAATGTAGGTATTAAGTATTTTTAAAATGTTCGATAAAGTTTGTTTCCAAAATAACTTTCAAAGAAGTCAATAAGATCCAAATATCAGGGCATAAAATTAGTAAAAGTGTGGGTAGTTTCCAAGTTATTTACATTGAAAATAAAAACAAATTTTGAATGCTTTGTTTTTGTTTTCAATATAAATAGACAGACGAGAATTTTTACATGGCTTCTAGGAAATGGCAGTTAATTTTTTTTAATTGCTAGTCATGTGAGTAAATGACTTACGAAAATTTGCTGAATTCACTGATTTAGGCACAGCTGACATTTCCTCTTCTTCAGATTATTGTGGTGAATCGGCTTCGGAAAAAATTTATACCGTGCACTTGAGGTATAATTTGTATTGAGCTCTTTTATGTAAAACTCTACGAAGAACTTTTTTGTGGAACATTTTTAGGAGTAATGTATTTATGAATAAACAGAATATCGGCATAAACACATTTTCCATACAAATTGGCACAAAAAAGCAGCCGCAGAAAGCATTCTCTCAAAAATGTTACCATACATTCAATAAATTTCATACATTTTGTAAACAAAACTACAAAGAAAAAGAATCACAGAAGAAAATAAAACAAAAATTAGAGAGCATTTGAAGTTACTGCCGACGATGTTATTATGGGCTTTATTAATTTGGGAGCGATTTTCCTGAAGTTGCAGACTTTATTCGGTTTCATAATTTTTTCGTCCAAAAGTATTATGAGTTTATTAAGTAGAAACGACAAATAAGGACTTACACTCGGTTTTGCGAAAACATAAGCCAATTCGCATTTATATATTGCTTATAAACAACAACGTTGGAATAATTATTTTATGGAAAATATTATAATTCGTTTATGCTAGAAACACAACTGGGACGAACGACGAATTTCCACTACGTCGACGAATTCGTCGATAAGAATTCGCTGCATAAATTCGTCGTGTGAAACTCAATAACGACGAATTTACTCAGTAAATTCCTCTCTTACAATTGATAAACTTGGTTATTGTTTGTGCAAAGAGAGAGAGAGAGAAAGAGAAAATTGTTTTTCGTCATTCGTCGGCGTACAAAATAGAAATAAATATATCTCAGAGTTCGTCGCGCGCGATGTCATTGGACGGCGGTATTGTGTTTATTTTCATATATACAAGTGTGGTTTGTTTTTTATGACGAAAGTTCGCACCGAAAAATTCGTCGATCGTCCCAGTTGTGTTACCAGCATTATTCATAAACATCAAAACATATATCATAAACATATAGAAAAATTTAAAGCTCTTGTTTGTCACACACATGAAAATGATTCAATGTTACAAAAAGGTAAGAATGATTTCGTTCGTTATTACGCCCGATACATTTAATCAGTTTAGTAACACCGGCTGTAAATGTCAAAAGAATATGCTTCGGATTTTTACATACATACATACATATGTATTTAATTTTCTTCGGTAAAAAATATATACAACTAATGGTTTTGACTCCTTCGGTTTCCAATTTTTTATGTGGTCATTTTCTTCACCCTTTGTTAATAATATTGAACGCTAGAATTTCCCTTTATTTAACAAAAAAATCAAAGAAATTATTTATGGTTAATAAATATTTGCGACAACTCAACAATAAATTAAAGATAAGAATTAAAAATTCGGAATTAAAAGTAAAAATTAATGTACATGATTCCAACTTACACTATTTTTGAATCACAATTTTAGTATCTGCTTGCTATACTGGATATAGAGAAAAACAAGCAAAAAAGTGAAATTATCAAGGTTTTTCCGCATCACAAGTTTTGCACAGTTCTTTTTAATTTTTTTTTTGTGTGTTAAATATCATTAATTACGGCCGCATGTCTTGTACTATTAATTGAGATCTATCAAAATAATGACAATAAAAACATATTAAATGTTGTTCTAAAGTGTTGACAAGCTTCTTTCCACTTCGCAGTTTCAAATAGTTAAGAATTTTTATTTATTATTAAATTACAACCTTGCTCATCTTGAAAGCATGTTCGTTTTTCTTTAATTTCAAAAATCCGTTATTTTACAATATTTTGTTTGCATCAAAAAGAACTGTTAAAATATTCAAGATTTTCAAAACAAAAAAATTTAAATTTTAACAGTTAAATTTATTCCTAACAAAAGTCTTTGTTTTAATTAATTAAAAACGGTTTAACAAGAACGAACCTCAGCTTTATCATCTCTTAACGATAAATAAACAGCAGGCAGAGACAACAAATAGCAAAAAATAACGAAAGATGCATTCGCATAAGGATGTATCGAATGGTTGTATCTACGAAAGCGGCCAAGTTTTGTTATGCAACATGTGCTTCATTAGACACAAACAGCAGAACCATTAGAATCCAACTTAAAACGTTTCGGAAAAAAATTCCTTTTACCAACAACTAACTGCTCGTGTGTGCGAGTGTATGTTTTTCTAAGTTGGTATCTCTCGAGTTAATGCTTTTTTTTAGTATTATTGGTGGTTTGTTACTTTTTTTCTATTTTACATTCAGTTGCAATAGTTATGTTTTGTTGTTTTTGTTAATGCTCTTGCAATGAAGAAAATAAATAAAAGATCGAATCATGACAAGGTTTTCGTGCACTCCCAAATGAGATACAGCGTTCTCTGCTGTTGTAGTTGTTGTTGCTTCTGCCATTGTTGTTTTTGTTGTTGTTTGAGAAGGCACGATAATTTTGTATATTTCAACAGGAAAATGTTGTAAATTCACTACAAAGCACGAAGTCTACATAGAAAAGCAAAAGATACGAACAAGAAACCCCTTGCAGACAACGAAGACCAAAATCTCTAAAAACACGGCTAAAATGAAAAATGTTTTTAGTCTTGCTTGTCTTCAAGAAAATATACTTTCACAAAAATTTAAGATTCTTTCTAAAAAAAGGATACTTCAACGCACACTCATGTGTGTTTTATCCTTGAATACATAAAAAAAGGAAAAATTGCAAACATATGTTTCGCAACCCGATTTTAAACAAGAAAAGTCTCTAAAAATCCAATTTTATTTAGCCTGAAGGTTAAATTTGTAATAAAAAGTAAGTGTTTTTTTTAATTTTTAATAATTCATATATAATTCAAGGATATTCAACACAAGAAGGTGCTTAGTACTAAATTCAAGGATTTTTAAAAATAATTTTTTTTCCATATATTGATTTATGTTTGCATCTATATTATAGTTTTGTTTGTTTTCTTGAAGATTTTCGTTTTTATAATAAAATTTAATTAATTTTTAATTTTTTAATATATGTAATTATTTTTTTTTTATACGTGTTACTTTTTTTTATTCACAACATACTGCTGTTTGGTAAGTCTTTTTTTTAATAATAAAATTTAATTAATAGCTTTTTGAAAAATGCCTGACATGCAACTATTTTATAACAAAAAAACCGTTTTGCAAATCATATCAGATTTTTCGTTTTTGTCATTCATTTCTTGTTTGCTTTATAGTCGTCAAAGATTAAATCAGTCATATAGACAGGTCAGGACAAAACTGTTTGAGCAAAAAAATGAAAAACATAGAGAAAAAGCGTCATATAAAGCAATTTTAAATTTAAATGTGTTTAACTTTTCGTAAGGGGGATCAACCAACCAACAGCCACGGTACGAACTAACTTCATACGAGTGTAACAAACAGCCAACCAAGAAACGAGAATTCACAAATGTATCTTTTTTTTCATACTAAACTTGACTAAAACTTAGGAAAATGAATGTTTGTCTTCTACAAACAAAAAAGAACTGGACTGAACCGTTAAAATAAACTTATTATTCAAACAATTTATAAATGAAATAGACGGGTCGGTTAAACTGTTTTTTTCCTCTCTTAGTTTGTCTTGTGTTCATTGTGTTAAGAAGTTACTGGCTGAGAATAACGAATAAAAAAATCCAGTAGTAAAACAAAGAGTTGGGATAAGGGTCTTGGACTTAACCAGCCCATGAAACTGTACAATGCTTTATATTTGCAATTTTTTGTATGTTTTATTTTACCTTAACTTTACATACTTGTACAATAGATGGATTTTTTTTTCTTATTTAAGGTTTTCTTCAGTTTCTTTAACGTACATATACATATGTACATGCATTTATTTTTATACTCCACAACATCTTAAATAAGGTAAATGGAAGTTGGTGATTTGTCAAATTAAGGTATTTGAAACATGGTAAATAATTTTGCCATTGGAACGGTTAAATACTTCATTAATTGCATTAAGTGCGAAAAATAAAAGTTGTGTATATATATGTTCTTTTAGAGATGACCTTTATCCACTGAGAGCCATGAAGTCTGAGCCAGTAAAATACCACACAAGATCAGAGTTATGTAATCTTATCAAAGCAATTTTAACTCATTAAAAACTTTGACCAAAATATATTTCTATCGAACAAGTATCCTTTAATACAACTAAGTATTCTATAATAAGCAAACTATTATTGTTTTCTCTAAAGTAAAATTGGAAGTCATTAAACAACTAGTAAGGATACGAGAAATATTGAAAAAGCTTAATGATCTCTTTCATTACATTGTAATGTAGTTCCTCCAATTTGCATAAATGGTTGCCATCTGCACATCAAAAAAGTGAAAGTAGTTCTCAATATATGGGCAATTACCAGGCTATCAGGAATGGAAAGATCATACATATATTTTGTTTTAACAACCACAACCCGCGAAGCGATTAGCTTGTCTGAGGAAAGTACCCAGGGTATATGGCGGGAATCGAACCCACGACCTCTGGACTGAGAGGATAGCATCGCTACCACTCAGCCACAGGCGCTGTTTTAAAGCAATGAAGGAGTTGTATATTTAAGAAACAATTTTGGGCGATATCAATAATATAGTAAAAAGATAATAGCAAATGTCAGCGAGAAACCTACGCGACAAAAATAGAATATACATAATTCAGGGAAATTTTATAAAGATTTTTTTTTGTGAGTGTGGAAATGAAGGTGGGAGAAGATATTTCATGTATAGATTTATGAAATATGAACATTTTGTTTTATTTTTTTTTTAAATGGGTAAAGTACAAATATGGACGCGAAAAGGTGGACGTGACAATTTTTTTTGCTAGAGAACAAAACGCAGTAACTTTGCTGATATCGTTTGAACTTTAATTGAAAATAAATTAAACTATAATAAATGCTTACTTACTGTTGAAATTATATATATATATTGATTTTATGTGACAGTTGTGACATTAAGGTATAAGTGAAAGCAACCTCGAAAAACTTCCATTATTAGAACTCAGTTCTCCTTCTTTTGTGCTACTGCGTAAGTTTATTGTTAGCAGAAAAATAATACCTATTACTTCAAATAATCACTAAAAAAAAAAGCTCAGCAAACAAAATATTTTTTAAGGTCGTATATTTCATAGGACCTTCTCAGAGTTGCACAGGCTAGATGGTCAAATGAGGTAACATGCTCTGCCTCTAGAATGACATGGCCCTGTTATGACATGAGGAGGTCCGAAATATTGGAGAGGATTCCAAGAGGACAACTCCGTACTTTGGTTGCAGTCCTAACAGGACACTGCTATAGTATACATGCTGGTAGATTAAATCTACCTTATAATGACTACTGTAGAAGCTGTCAGGACGAGGAAGAGGAAGAAAATGTTGAGCACTTTCTCTGTCACTGCCCAGCACTCGCGGAGGTGCGGTCACACTGCATGGGGGCTCCGATACTGCAAGGTTTGGAGAGCCTGTCAGAATGAGACATCGGCGATGTGAATTCATTCACACGCCTTTCGGGTTGGTTTTAACAAAACATAAATAGAGAATAGAGGGAACGAGGATGGGTAGTCCACCTCAATCCGCCTAGGTAGCACAACGGGACCTCAACGGACCCAAGTGGGCTGGTTTTACTATAAATCGGCAGCCTGTTATAACCTAACATAACCTAACCAAATTTCAAAAATTAAAAAGTATGGACCTTTCAGCTTTTTTATTAAAATCAAAACAAAAATTTTTGAGCAAAAAAAAATTTTTTAAATGACTTTTTTCTGGAATTACCGATATGTAATTTTTGGGCATTGCAAATCATCAATAAAAGAATATATTTAATTTGAAGAACGTTTTAAAAAATTGTAAATGTAGTAAACTATACAAATGTATGCAAATGAGCATCATGGGAATAAATTTTTCACAACTTTTAACTCAGTGAATAAGCATTAAAAAAAACAATTTTCCACCAGGACAGTACTAAGTAAACTAAACGATATTAAAACAATGTGGACACCTATGTATATAATACACAGTATCATATTAAATTTTGATACGTCTTTGTCAAAAAAAAAAAAAAAACACATATATATTAAAGGAAAGCACTGTGAAACTTTAAGATATATGCAAAAACATTCTGACACAAAGCGTGAGTCTTGTTTTTAAACATTTAACAAACTTATTGTAATAGTTGTTCTTTAAAATATTTAATTACTCAATAAATAAATAAAGCCGACGTAAACAAGGCCGCAGGCAATATTTGAACGTCAACGTCGCCGCATAGATAGATGCATAAAATTTTTACTCATTTTGTTAAATTTTCAATAAATTCATACAATTGAAATTTAAACTTCAACCTCTTTTATATTTAAGCAGATTTCGTCGCATATTCTCAGATGTACATATATAATTTTATTTCCGGCTTTAATTTTCGCAGCGGTGCTTCCGTCCTGAAAACTTGCCAGCGCTGTATTTTAGTTGTGAGGTTTGCACATTTTGCTAGCAGCATTGCCAAGTTTGCGGATTTATGTGTTTTTCGAAGTTTTTGAATGTAATCTAAAAAAAGTCAAAAATATAAAAAAAAAAATTGTTTATGTTTTAATACAAGTTTCAAGAATTAGAAAAGTCTGGATTTCTATGGGTTTCTTCATTGAAATTTTTTTAGGAAAAACATACATACACTCAAAAGAAAAACATATACTATTATTAAGAAATTTTTTTTTCCTAATTTAAGTACACAGAAAAAAGTATTCACCAATTAATGTAATTAATGTTTTCAATTAATAATTTAATTGATTCAATTAAATATTTAATTGTATTAATTAATTTGAGTGGAAGATATTAATTGATATTATCAAATGGTTTATAGGTGAAAATTTATTTATTATTACTTTTTTGTGTGTAAATAAAATTTTCTAATAATTAATTTTGTTCGACGATTGTATCGTCTTGTCTATGGACGAAAAAATGCCGCAACTGTGACTCTTAAAAGCATTTATTATTTATTGTCCATGCTAGAAGGTTCGTGTATTTGCTTTATGATTTTGCTCTCAACATTATAAACAACACATATTTTTTCAAATATTTTTCATACTATTGTATAATACTTTAATTTAATTTTTGTGTTTTAAAAACATGGTAATAATATTTTTATTTTTCATTATCAAAAACAACAACCATTTTTGAAGAAAATAATTTAGAGAATTCAAAAACAAGAATTCAAAAGTATTTTCAAACAAAAACGTCTTAAATCTTCTTACTGAATTAGGGCATAACTAAATTTTTCTAAGTCCTAGTAACTTTTTACAAAAATCTAGTAAAAATTACTTAATATGGGTAAAAATTAAATAGTTCATATCCTTAAAAATAGTTCATAAAAATACACAAAAATTTCTGTCTTTTAAGGAAATACTTACTGACTTAAAGGAAATATTTACCAAAAATAAGTAAATGGTTTTAGGCTTAGGAAAAGTGTATCCTAAGAAGTAGTCAATTTCGTTTTAAATCAAAAAATAAATTTTATGAAATAACTTACACATGAAATTTTACTCACTTAAAGGATTTAAAAAGGTATTCTAAATTTTAGAAAAATATTTACCAGTTTTAAGTATTTTTTCTCTGAATTATAGAATATAATATTTATTTGCATTTAGCAAATAATCCAATTAAGTTTTTCATATTTTCAGGGAATATTTGAACTTGAAATTTATTATTTTTGTAAATAAAATAAAATCTTAAAACTGAATAATTGTAATGCTTATTCATGCTGCCCTGTTAAGCAATTGGTTAGAATACTTGTCTATAAGTCAGAAGGTTAATGGTTCAGTACTTGTCTCCTCTCAAGGAATTAATATGTATGGTGAGTTAATTAAGGAAATAATTTAGTAGAATAATAGGAAAAGGTAATAAATAACATCCATATGGATAGAATTTAAATAAAAATTAAAATCAGTACAAGAATTTTAAGAAATAAAAAAACTTTGGAAAATTTACTAAATTTGAGATCAAAGCTGAAATCTTTTTTTTGGCAAAACTCAGAATTATATGGAAATTAATTTTAGTTAATTGTAGTAAAATTTTAGTTAAACATAAAAATATAATTCGTATAAGCTTGTTTTTAGTCAATATATCACTCGTGTCAAGTAAAAAACACCTTTGGCGGAATGCGACAACTTTTTTTTACTCAAATTTTAAAAATTTTAGTTAATTGTGTTCGAGTGTAGGGAAGAACTTCGAGGTCAAAAAATTCTCTGGGTTTTAAATAAGTTCAGGCGATTCTCATTATTACAAAAAAAAGATTTATTTGTTAAGAAAAGTTTAACTCTAATCAAATGACTTACAGCATGAAACTTGTGACTTTTTTTTAACATACGTCGTATGCGAAAGGTGCTTAGTTAGCCTCATTTAGCAAACATTTGTTATGCAATGCCAACATTTGTATTCGTAACAAAAATATTAAACTTTTTTCTGACGATTCCTTTTTTTTCTTTTTGGACAGAAGTTTTTTCTTAAATATTTTTTGCTACAAGTTGCAGTATGGTTAAGTTTTTCTATACATACCACTATTATAATATTTAAATAAGAAAAAAAACAGAAATGAACAAGGTAAAAGGAATTGTTTGCTATAAAACCTCATGGTGCCATTTTCCAACTGTTTGCATTTTAAATGCAATGATTTCCTTTTTTCCTATTTCTGTTCTTTACCACTACTTAAACAATAACGAATACATTTATGCACTCGCTGGTGTTGTCTTTTTTTACGTTTCCTATGAAATTCATACAATCTGAATATACGAATCCATACATATGCCTGCCTCACTGCCTGACTTCATGTATGTATGTATGTATGCATGTATGAATGTACAGCCATACGTCTTTACGTCCGTCTGTTTGTTTGTCAGCCTATATTTTCTAATACATTTGGGTAAATGTACTCAAAGTACTTGTTTTATTTTTTAATACATACTCGTACGTAGTTTTTATGATTTTTGTACTTATAGTTTTAGCTGTAGCTGTGACTGTTGCTTGCAGCCACCTTTTAAACGATACAACAAAATATTTGAAACCAAATACATACAATTTTTCAAACTTTTTTTCCAGATTTTTAAGTATTGTTTGTTAAGGACTTCGTGATTTTTAAAAATGATTGTTAACAATAGAAAAAACTGTATTCAACTTTTTTTTGGTAAGTTTTACTTAAAACAAACAAAAAAATAGAAAAATAGAATTGAAGCTAAACAGCTAGTCCAAAATGGCTAGTTGTCAACCAATCCTTAATTCAAACACATACACCCGGGAACACAAATAGAAGTGAACTGAACTCACAAGACAAAGTATTTAGCATGTTTCAGCTTTTATATTTAAGTCTTGCCTTTTGATTTTGAATTTCAAGTCAGAGGGTTTTAGGCCAACAAATACCTAGCGTACATACTTCCATACATAAACGTACATATGTATATCCATACACATACATATGTACATATATATACTATGTAAGTGATTATGCTTACAGTTGACAATGTGCGCCGTATAAATAAAATGTTTCAAAGTTTTTTCTTAAACTTTATACTCGTACGTCGTGTTTCATGTTTTTTTTTTGTCTCTAAAAGAAGAAAAAATAAAAGAAAGGTTAACTAAGCAAATTTTGTTTAATACCTATAAAAAAAAAAAGAAAATCAAACTTGTTTAAATATGGTTTACGTGAAATACATACATGCATACATACATACGCACAAACATTTCGTGACAAATCTAACAAAAATCTTATTCTTTTTTAGGTTTTTGTTTTCTTTATTAGGACTGAAATAGAAATATTTACTTTGAAATGTCAATTTATCTTTTTAAATCATTTTTGGGTCTCATTTCTGTATTCTTTATGTTTTATTATGGACCCGCATGTACATACATATGTACATATGTAAATATGTATGTATACACATATGTACATAAATACAAATAAATTGTTTCTTTTGCTTGAATTTTGCCAACTTTTAACATTAATCTGTTTGGAAGATTTGTGGCCTGTGAATTTGTAGTCAAGAATCCCGCATTGCTTGAGATAACTTCATTGTATATTTTTCGATTAATTACACTGTGCAACAAAACTTTAAGATAACTGATTGTAACATTTTGTACATATTGAGTTTCAAATGTTTAACTATTTCGAAAAAAATGTCAATATCTACTTCTATTTTCTGTAGAGAACTTTGTAGAGAACTTGTATCAAAATTATCCAAATTGAATTATATTACATCAAAGTTTAAGTAACAATTTATTTCTTCCTTATACTTCGGGCTACTGTAAGTTAGTTTTCGCCATTTGACTAAATGTCAAATTAATTGAAACTTACTAAGCTGTAATTGTCGATGACATTCAAGTACTAAACGAAGCTAGTCGCGACCCTGTAAGGTGCAGTCGATAAAGGGCTACGAGTATTACCATGGCAACTAATTGTAAAAAGGTTAAGAATTATAATTGTAATTTATTATTTATAGAATAGTAATGTAATAGTTACTTTTGCACATTGTTTTGATTTGCCAGTTCTTATATTTTCGTTATAGAGATGTCAAATTTTTAAGGACTGCAAGTTTTCTACAGACCAACATTAAGTGGCATTGCCACACATCAAACTGGCGCTTCAAATTTGTGTATGTGTTGGTAAAATTACTTTTTGTCTATCACAGCGACTCATAAAATGTACACCATCAAATTTCTTTCAAATTTGTTGTATAAAGGAACGAAAGTTTTTTTTGTGACATCTTTTCCCCGCATTTTGATATTTTTTAAGTAAAATGTTGTACTGCGCATTTTTTCTGTTCTATTACTACGAGTATATTTAACTTAACATAAAGCAGGCAAACTGCGATAAGTTTCACTGAATTCAAAATTAATTTTTTTCATTCATTCATATTTCACACTGCATCACCCAAAAACGAGAATGTTGTTGCTGCGAAAATTAAACAAAAATGTCATTAAGTACGCATACACAGATCAAATTAGCTTCAAATTTCTGCCGCGATGGTAGTGAAAATCTAAATTGTTTGTTTGGATTTTCGTCAAACTCAAATCAAACCATACGTGTGAGTTTTTTTTTAACACTATCAAAGGAAAGCAGAGTTTGACGCGTCAGTTTGATGTGTGGCCATCTCGCTTTATTCATTACTTTTATAAGACCACTTCTTAATCCCATTTCAGTGTAATATCTTTTCACTCAGAAGGATTCTTTGTAAGGAGTGAAAGTGCTTTTTGAGGTCAATGGTCAATCAACTAACCAAAAACGCTATCGGTGAGATTGTTCATAATACAAAAATTAATTCATAGATTTTCATAAAATACTTCATACATCTATTACTTGTGATTTACCCTGGTAAAATAGTTAATAGTTAAAGATTTGCTGTTTTAACTTTTATTTTTCGAATTTTTAACAAAGTTTTCAAAAAAAATTTTTATAAAAAAAATCTTGGAAGCTGTTAAGAAAAACAACTATATATTTTAAATTTAACATTTGTTAACGCACTAACAATCCCAAATTATTATTTTACTTATTAAGTAAAATATTTTTAATTAAAAATACATTTAAATTAATTATTGAGGGGTTTAGCCTAACAAATTTTAAACTTAAATTAATAAAAATTCCCATAAAAACACGAATTAAAAACAATTAAGGTAATTTTATCATACATATTTTGGTGTTTTGCTGATCCAAATCGAGCGCACAATACTCGATTTAGGATAGAGTACACTGCAAAAATATTGGACATACGATTTAAAAAAAGCCTATAGGTGGTGGTGGCAAAAAAAGACATTTAACATTTAAGTTAATTAAACACCTTAAGCATGTCTTAAGAAAAAATTTAAATTTGTAAGACTGTGTGATTTTATAAGAGCAGTGAAATAGGCTCAAATAAAATTAAGAAATTTAAATAAAAGGCCAAAGTTAAACAGCCAATAATATAAACAACTTCATTAAGATTAGAAATTAATATTCATTTTGCATTTAGTTTAATTGATGAACGACGTAACTGACAAAAAATCAAAATCGATATCTTAAATGAAAAATAACAATACCCAAATAGTGCCAATTGAACGATATTACAATATATTTACTTTCTCTTAAAATATTTGAAATAGGATATCTATATTATTTTTCATTTAAAATGATGATATGCGAGTAATTATGCAAATGTGGATACATTGTATAATATACACGTATGAATGCATACTAAGAAAATAGAACATTTTAATATAATAAACTAATAAAATAATTATATGAAACTACACTTACACACATACATTTAGTAAGGTACGTCCTAATTTTAACCTTCATGTACATAAAAAATTTAAATTCTTAGAAGACTGGATTAACGGTTGTTCAAGTTTGTGATGGGAAAACTTAAGAGTGAAATTATACAGGCTAATGTCACCACAAACCGCAGTTTGTCATCATTACGTTATTTATTCAAGTTCGGATATAATTTCTCGGCGGGAGCAGTTGAAGCGGGAAGACTTCATTATGCCTTTTCGGTCAAACGACGAACTACAATCACTATTTGCAAAGAGATCCTTGATATTGTCAAGTGACTATATGTATGTCGAATGAAGCGGCTTTCACTTAGATTAAATACAGTAGATAACTAAAAATTTTATATTTTTGGAAAGTTAATGAACATGAGATCACATTGTAATATTTTCACTCATAATTTAACTAAAAGTAATTAAATCTGCTATGTAGATGTAAGGAAACTGGGGATGAATAGCAAACTTTGTTTCTAAGACACGCTCTTGTATTTATTTTCTAAAATGAAAAAAGTCAGTATTTCATACTAGAGTTGATGCCTGTAAGTTAATTATGTTATACTTGTGAAGCTCGCTAATACTGATATGTGTATGTTGTAGTTCGACGTCTTCAGATGAGTCTGTAGCTGCAAATTGTATTGCTAGTAGTACGGATACTTGTACCAATGCTTGATCGATGATAAACACGTTTCCTAAATCTCTCCACGATCTTAGAAGAAACTCCAGGGAATATATTCCAAATATTTTGGAATCTTTGCATAACGTAATGAGAGCATGCAATTATGTAAAATTTGTTCTATTAGAACTTCATTCATTCATAATTTTTCTACACATCAAATCCATGTTCTTGAATTTAAAATTAATGCTTATGCCAGAATATTTATTTCTAAACGAAAAACTATGAAGTAAATTACTTTGAAACTTATGTACACACCCAAAACAAAAAAGATTGGTTGGAAAATTGTTAGGCCAATATAATATTATTTGCATAAACTTTATTTCAATTCACGCTATAAGTTTTCTATTAATCCAAAAAAATAATCCATATTGATTAACATAAGAGCATAATTGTAGTAAATTTATGATTCTGGCAATTCTTAAATTGATTAGAGCAACCGAGCGTATACTTTTGTCATGAATAAGTAACTGATTAGCACAACCGAATAAAATATTATGAATTGGATTTTGGTACAAAATTTATTGCTTTGGCACCTAAAAAAATTTTGCTTTTACATTCACTTTAAAAAAGTCAATGTAATTAACTAGAGGTTACTTTTACTAACATAGTATATAGCAGCAAATTAAAACTAATTATTAAGGTTTGGTTGACAACCCCAAGCGATTAATCGGTTCGTATTAGCAATTATTTATTATTATCAATCTACATTAAATTCTCTTTCATTTCAATAGAATCGTATTGAGTATGTATGTACATAATTTTATGTTATAATTTTTAACTTAAAATTGTACGATGAACTCATTCTTGGAGTCAAATTGTTTCCCTCTCAAATTAAACATCGATATTTTTTATGAGGATTCCCAAAATATTTGAGGGGTTTAGCAGTTGCTGTTCGTAATCTGTACCGTGTCTAAAAAAGTTCTATTTATGTAGTTTTTTGTGCTTATTTTCGTATCTTCTCACAAGACAACATATTAAAAGTATGCAATTTGAAAGATTAATGCTGTTCCATAAAAACTAAAATTTTTGTAGGATACATGAAATACCGAAGTTTATTTATTTGACATAAAGTCTATTTATTTGATTTGAAAATTTGGCTTGTTTTTATGGTTAAGCGGGAATGAAATGCATATAGACAATTGCTTAACCATAAAAACAACCCAAATTTTAAAATTTTTGTAGGATTTTTGTTGTTTTATTAAAATAAATGCATGCATAAGTTAAATGCACCGTTGGATGCGGCTTAAAAAAAACTTTCGAATTGTGTACTTTTTTTAATTATGTTGTCTTGGAAGAAAATACAAAAAAATATTAAAAAACTATCAAAATAAACCTTTTGTAGAGACTGTCCAGGTTTAAACGATCATCGCTAAACCGCTTAAATATTTCGGAATCGTCATTAAAAAGACCGGACTTTAATTTTTGAGTGGGATAAAAAAACTTTTTATACTTTTTATACATACATATGTATGTATGTACTCTGCAGTTTTAAAAGTAGAAATTGACTCAAAATTGTTAGGTATTTCCCTATTTGCCACAAGAGCAAGAGTTCGCCTTTAATCAAAATTTTTTTGCGAGTGGAAAAAATGTGCTGTTATTGCGAAGAAACTCAACAAGAAAAAATTTATTTTAAATAATTATTTTGATTTTGTGTTGGCGTCAGTTGAATTGGAAGTTCCTGGTCAGTGAACGTGTAATTTTTAGTGAAAAATTTTCTTTAAAAAGGTAAAATGAGCACCAGAAGTCACTTAAAACGTCGCATAAAAGAAGAACAATTAATTGAAAAATGTATTAATAATTGCTTTTTTATATAGAAAAATTAATTGTATTGAGTAGCGAAATCACTGACGAAGGGTTATGCAGATGGTGGCAATTGACTACCGTAAATGTCATCCCCATGTTAAAATCGCCAGTCGTGTACATTGCGAGTAGTTAGGCTCCTAGTTAAGGTAGTGATTGGTTGTTAAGGAAATATGTATGTATGTATGATCTAAATGATATTGACTCTTCTACGAATCTCTTCAAAATTGTAATAGAACTAGTCCTAGAAAATTAATCACATTGCTCGTTATACAAGGATTCCAGCATAATCGGTACAATGTTCTCCGGTCTAATACTACGCCCTATACTGCCTTCTAAATACAATCTCCAATTGTAAATCATTAATCGATAAGAAATACATGTTCGGCACCCTCTACAGTGTTCCCACTACAATTCCTACAAAATTGAACATTCCGAAGCAGTAAAAACACGCCCTAAAACAACCATGATCAGTCAAGAACTGTGTGAGATAGTAATTTAACTCAACCATGTCTTGATGCCGGGTATAAATGTGTTAAGCCTATAGTACACGGCATGTAAAAATCCACATGCGCATGTGGTCCTATCGTAATTTTGACGTCATCACGAAGCTACATTTGCTGCATACTGTGTACTAGTAACATGTGTATGTATATGTATGTATGTTGATATTCACATGCTTACAGTTGTGCTGCCTCAGAAAATATGTTCGATTCATTTTGTATTTTGGAACAAAAATACTATAAAAATTTTAAGGCAATGTAGCCACTTCTAGTAATTTTACAAAAAGGCAACCAACATGCTGAAAATTCCCGTGACGTCATTGCTACATACGCATGTGGCTTTTTACATGCCGTGGCTTAGTCCATCTTACCTTTCCAGCGGTTGACCAACGTTCTTGTTACTAAGTTATTTAAGTACATTCAGGTGTAAGCATGTACATATGTACATAAATAACAAAAACTGTTTCAGAAAACAAATATTTACCTACCGTCGCTAAATTTTTATACACAATTTATTTTTCAATAATACAGAAAAAAATTAAAAGAGGCAAAAAAACCCATTCAAAGTATTTTCTTAAGTGCAGCATAAAAAACAAAATAAAAAAAAAGTACGAGATACTGAAGTAATGATGAAGAAAAATCATCTTCCGCCGCATAAGATAAGAAAAATTAACAATAAGGAAAATAAGAAGATATACAACACAAACGTATTCCAGCTTAAACTGAATTCTGATAAGAATGAAATATTATTTCTTGTTATAGTAATGAAGACCAAAGAGGAACAATAAAACTACTACTGAAATTGTAACAGAAATTTTGTTGAAAGTGCCCACTTGTGCGCAAATATTGTGTGCAAACGATAAACACTTCAGAGCGGCCATTAAAATCAAAGAAAAGTCAAATATACGTTATGGTGGCGAAAATGTGAGAGCATAAATAATTAGAAGAAAAAAAACAACATTATTTTCATGAGAGCAACATTCATTTTTATAAACTCTTTATTTTTGTTTATTGAAGGATAGAGAGAGAGACAGAGAGAGAGAATCAAAACATGTGCTTTGTGTACAGTGTTGTTAAACAATTTTTTCTAGAAACCGTTAAACAGAAGACTATCGTTTTTTAGTTCACCTTGGTAAAAAAAATTGCGCATCAAAAGTTATTTCTATGCATTTCGTATTTTATTTTAATTTTTTTTAATAATTTTTTTAACTATGACCAATATATGTATGTATCCATGTATAACTAAGATAACTAAAAATTATGTGTGAAAATTACAAAAAAAAATTGTTTTGACATAAATTTTATATACATAGTTCAGTAAAAGAACACTATTTTTATTAAAAACTTCATCGCGTTTGGTGCGTAAACTTCTTAAACGAACGCAAAAAAGCTTAAAACACTGCTCTATGTATTTTGCCATGCCCTATAAAATTTTACCTTTTTGCAGAAAAATTCAAAAAGTTATACCCTAATATATATATATGTATATATATATATATATGTATATATATATATATGTATATATATATATATATGTATATATATAAGTATGTATGTATGTTAATGGTTATTTTAACAAATCGTCAAAGTATGAGGAATATTTGAAAGAATATCGTTTAGAGTCTTTTTGGGAAAATTGTTAATAAAAATCGTCGAAATGCCGTAAATTCGTAAATGCTGTTTGTATAAAAAAAAGAGAACATTAATAAATTGCAACCAGGGATGCCAATATTTTTCAAGTAAAAACGCAAAATAGTCCTAAAAGACACTTAAACAAATTAAAAGTTCTAAATTTTAATAAAAATGCTGTTTGTATTGAACATATAATTTTCCTTAAAAATGTTCACACATTAAATATATGTTCATAAGCAATAAAACTGTCAGTGTCAAACCTTAGGATATTATTTAATTACAAACAACTTCCTAGCATTCTTCTGCTCATCAAGTAGTGGTAGATCTTATATACATAAATAAAATTTTTATTTTTATTATCTTCTTGTTCGATTTTTCTATGTATACATAAAATAGGGTTCATAAATACATACATACATACATATTTATAAAAATTATTAAGGTTTAAAAAAGGGTTTATAAAACGGATTTCCATTTAAAATTTTGTTTATTAAGACTTTATGAACCCGTACTATTTTTTTTAAAATAAGGCAAATACTATTAACTTTCTACCCATAATATATTCGGAGTCCTTAGAGCAATTTTCTTGTTTTTAAACTAAAAAATTAGCTGCCTTCTATTCCAAATAAATCAGTTTCGCATAGCTGTTTTTCAACTCTACTTTTCTTAAAGTATTTAAAGAAAGATAAATCTTGTCAAATCAAAATATATGTACATACATACATACGAGTACTATATACAAATCTGATTGGTTAGTTCAACAACGCCTTAACTCATGTTTAAAATTTTTTTTTGCTTTTAAAGGCTAGACTAGACTCTTCCATTTCATAATCCAATAAAATCTCATCAGTCATTTGTGGCAATAGAGTAAGGACAGCTGTCCAAGCAAGAATTGCATGTAGTGCACATGGAACTTATGGGTTCCGGTGGGTGGGCTTAATTTTGAACCAATTACTAGTTTATGTTTCACGCCATTACAATCTACAGATAGTAGTTTTATTTTCCTAGTACCTCATTGAGTACTAATGCTGAAAAATAATTTAAACGTTACAAAAGTGGTCAGTGCAATCCTTAGTTGCAACATAAAAGAATTTTAACTAAATATACATATTCGATCAAAGAAATCGTGAAAATATTTCAATATACTTAAATCTGTTTCAGTAATTACAACCAAATCGCAACTAAAATATGCTGTCTATCAAATTTGTAAACAAAAATCTCCTAAATAATCGAAAAGTCATACTAAAATAATGCAACACACGATTACTATTATTTCGTCACTAAGTCCTAATTTACACTATGCAAGTGTTATTGCTAAGCTGATTAGTTTGTTTGGAAAGAGGGACGAGGGGAAAAGAAACGTTACTGTTCCCCTCGTCTGTCTCTCCATCAAACTAATCAGCTTAGCAATAAGACCTGCATAGTGTAAATATGGACTAAGCCCCTGTAAAATGCTGCACTGAACCGTTTTCTGTACAAAAAGCAGTATTTCCAATGTTTAAATGCAGGAAAAAACATGAATGAAATTTTAATTGAGAAAATTATTCCACTTAAAAAAAATTTATTTCTAAGCTGGTTTTTTTGTATCTCCGTTAAAACCATGCAAGCTTGTGTTAAAGGCTTTATATCATATTATATTCATTGCGTTAAACTGCCATTGAAAGGAGCGTAAAAGAGGGTAATGTTATTGAAGTAATATTAAACACCAAAGAATCAGAGTCAACTCTTGAAGGTAGAGGTCCATAGCTCGCTTTTTGCGCGTTGTGCTTTACACGCGTTTCATCCTCTTGTTTCATTCTATACTTTGTTCGCGTTGAGTTACATGCACTGCTTTTCATGCGCCATTTTATTTTTGTTTTGATCAGCTGCGTGCGTTTGTTTATAAATACTTATAAAGAAAAAATGGAGAGTGAAATCGAGTTTTTAAAAGAATTTGTGGAGTTAGTCGAGTTTGTATATTTAATTTTATGTGCAAAAAATGCCTATGAACAATTTCAAAAAAAGAAAAGGTTTTGGGTACGGCCGTTGTATTTAGAACCTGACCCTGAGCAATTTCGAACCGCGACAAGAATGTCTGCAGATGTCTTTGACTATTTATTCAGCATTTTAAAAGAAAGTCTTGAGAAGAACTCGGCCAGGGCTATTCCAGCAGATTGTCGGCTGTTGTTGACTTTAATTTAAGTAAATTGAAAATTACATATAAATGTATGCACATTATTGGCTTAAGCAATAACTTTTCTAAGCAGCTATTTAATACAGATTTAGCGGAGATGACACTCAGTACGTAAAAGTAATCGATAACTAATATGCAAAATTTTTTACTGAGAAAAGTGTGGTGAAAAGTTAATTAAAATACATCGCATTAATGAAAATATTCACATATTTTATTAAACAAGTTTTTATTACTAAGAAATTTTTTTTATTGAAAAAAAAAGAAAAAAATTATCCACGGTTAAATAATATTTATCGATAACGTAAGAAATAAAGTATTATTTAACATCTTTAGCATTCAGGAACAGCTGACTTTCTTTCATGGTGCTTGTAACGCGTACAAAAGTAGAAAGTAGACCTACTTTTTGCTTTGAACGCGCCTACGCGTTCTGCGCTTTTTGCAATGTAACTTGTCACATACTATTACATTGATTCTACTTTTTTGACAGATGCATAGAAAGCGTAACGCGCAAAAAGCGAGCTATGGACCTCTACCTTGAGGCCGAATTAGACTCGAAACGAGCTGAGTTGGCGTCACTGAATAGCAACTGGCTTATAAAGATTGTTGGAAGCATGGCATGAATAATGGCGGTTGCTGGAAGACAAATAACCCAACCTCCTCTTTGCTACTTTACCGTTTACTGCTCATTTATTGCTTTAATACTCATGTGTATGTTTGTGGGTGTGCGTTCATGCTTTGAGCTATTGCTTTGTTTGCTTTTATTTTATTTGAGTTCAGCAAAACAGTTGTATTTACAAAACTTTGTTTTTGTTTGCTTGGCCATCCCTTTTTTTAATTGAGTGTTTGTTTATGGGTTTGAATTCGAGAACGCATGAAAATTAGTAGCTTCAGCCTGAAAATAAGCATTATTTATTTTAATAGCTTAAACTAAAACTAAACAAGTGCATGGAAGAAATAAGGCGATAAAAATGAGTCTCAAATAAAATTGAGTGTGAAATTTGTGCCACTAACTTATATACATATGTATGTATATAATTATGTTTTTACATGTATACATAGCAACGTTCATACACACATATTTGATAAAAGAGAATATCAAAACAAAACAAGTAAAATTCCTTTAATACATGTGTATAAACATACATTAATACATATGTACATTTTACGTATAGTTTCTGAGCCTGTAGGAAGTGGAAATAGTGAAACAATACTGATTCAAAATTTACTTTTCCACCAGTCCTATTGACGAATTGTACCCCCGATAATGTATTTTGCTATTGTTATTTAACATGTGCGTTTCATTTACTAGGTAGTAATTTTGGGACCATTTGCAGATATTGGAAACAGAGACTCACTAGCACATTTTAATAACTCTAGACTCCACTACTGACGGTGATGCTATTGACTAGGTAGTTCTTTTGTGACCATATGTACACATTTGAAGCAGATAGCTACTCAGAAGATAATGCCGCCTACAAATTACACTCTGTGACAAATTTAAGGTTGGTGTATGTGAAAAATGTGACTCTCGAAGAAGAAACTTTGGCGACCACTGTTGTACCAATTTTTACTCTATTTTGATCTATATTTTTTAAATTGTACATTCATCATCCTGGCAAAACATTATGCCGGTAGGTTTTTAACAAAAAGTCTTCTAATAAAATATCTAATAACTCAATTAATTTCTATCAGTTTGAATTGTGTTTTATAAATACAATTGTTAATGGTATGGTTCCTGTACCAAAATACTGCGTAAAAACGTCCCAAGTGCAAAAATTAAAAAAATTGAGAAAATAGATTTTTAAAAACATACCCACATATGTATGTATGCCTGAAATTTACTGAAATAAAATAATATACATTGTTTCAAAGGTCTAGGTCTCATCTTTATTAATACGTTTACAAATTTAAAATCGGTTAATATTCAATTTAGTTAGAGGTTGATAAGTACATACGGGTACGAAAAATTTTTTTTTACCCGCAACTCGAGATTTCGGGAGTAAATGGAATATATCAAAAACATATTTTTGTTATACTCGAAAAAACCTGTCACACAGTGTTGTCACTCTATTGTGGACGTCGAGAGTATGTACGAGTATGTAGGTATGTGACAATGTTGCCCAAATAAAACTTAAAAAATAGAAATCTTAAACGCAATTGTAGGTATTAGTTTAATGAAAAATTTCAACAATAAATTTAAAGTTTTGTATTTTAATTATTTTATGCGCAGGCAATACAACTATTTGTTTTTCATACGAATCCTTAGCGTTGTTTAACAAAAGTAGGCCGCACAAACGGCTTGGCAAACAAAGAAAGCTTTGAATTTTTATAAGCCAATTGTGCAGTCTAGGGTTCGAATTTAAAAAATTTTAATAGCAAAAATCTCCACTCTCTGCCTCGTTTCTGGAACTTGTGAGAAGCTTTCAGCTCGAGAAAAGTTAAATAATTATATCGGTTAGCTTATTTCACAAAGGGTTGTCCATATAAAATTTTAAGTAAACTTGCAAAAATATCAACAAATAGAGGTTATTTTTTACTCATCTCGTGTTTCATAGGTTGATAAAACCTAAAAACCTCGAAAAGTTTTCACATTTATTACAGAAATGAGTCACTTATTGCACAACTGATTTGTAAAAGTGCACTGCATTTTTTTAATTAACACGTCATGTTGCTCTTAATATCTGGGCTTCCGAAACCTTTTTAACTGACTTCCAAAAAAGGAGGAGGTTACCAATTCGTCTCATATTAGACCGATTGTAAGCATTTGTCTATTGTCTGATAGGGTATAGCTTCCCATTGGTCCCATTTAAAAAAAAATTGGGCGGGGACACGCCAACATTTTTTGTATTTGATTTTATGATATTCCACTTATTTGATTGCTACGAAACCTGGGAAACACCTTTGGTTCTTGCAATTCCACAATTTTAAAGTTGAAAACATGGGAGGGGCTACGCCCATTAAAATCTATTATTATTATATTTAACATGGTTCTATTTAACCGATTTTTGGGAAACCTACCACCCACCTTGAGCTCAAAAATAGACACAATTATTAATTAATTAGACACGGCAATTAATGTATAATATTTTATTTTAAGTGGTTCTACTCTACCAATTTCTACAAAACTTAAATTTGCACCCTGAGCTCTGGAAAACACAATACCACGCATTTAAAAAATGAGCGGAGGCACGAACATTAAAATTTCATTTTATATCCCATAAATTTTTTTTTAAATGTTCTATCAGATCTTTGCATTAAAATCGGAATTTTTTGGCAGAATTACATTATTTTAATTTTAACTCACGCTATAAATGAATTATAACAGCCTTATGTACCTATGTATGTATGTATAACGAAAAACTTGTAAGAAGTTAGCACAAGTGGCCAATTTGAACATGGTCGCAAAGAGTTCCTCCATACAATTTGACATTAAACATTGGCTCATAATTTAGTTCTAACCCACAATTAAATAATTTCAAGATTTTATATCTAAAGTTGTGTTGCAAAACTCGTTAAGATTGTGATCAATTGTGATGATTATGCTTACTTAATTTCAGTTTTTCGTTATTCTTAAGGCTGTAAATGTTTCAAAATTAATCATTTTGCACACATTCAATAATTTATTAATCAATTTTGACAATTTATTTATGTATATTATAGCATACTCATTAGCTTATCAACACACTCAAACCTCTTCGTTTTGTTGCAGCAACACCAGTATAAACATTTTCTCAAACGAGAGCAAAGATTTATTACAGCAACATTTTTTGTGAGAGAAACATAAACAAACATAATGTGCCGGGAAAGCAACAACAATTCAGCCGTAAAAAAGATGAATTACTTGTTTTACGGCGAATTGAATTTACGACGGCCATATTTGTTAGTAACCGAAATATGCCAGCAACAACAACAACACTGAGAGAAATACTCACTACCACTGACTCACTCACTCTCTTATTCTTATTGCTTATTGCTGAGAATGTAGACATTTTCATTAGTTTTAATAAAAACGGCAGACTTTTAAGATTTATTTGCAAATGCCAGACAATAAATTTAGCATTTTTAAGCGGCTAATGAAGTTATTAAATGTATCATGTTAAAAAAATATTTATACATACATAAGTATAAATAATAAATAAAAAAGTAAAAGTCAATAATTTTTTATAAAACGGTCATAAATTAAAAACGTAATTTGTATACATACATATGTACATGCACACATACTGTATTTTATAATGCATTTACTATGTATATATGGAATTGAAATGTCAACATTAAAGCCGACGGTGACATTATTTGTGTCGTATTCAGAATTTTATCAGGTTTAAATACATATTAAATAAATTAATAATATTATAATGTGATATTGAATTGTTTTTTAATTTTCTTACCACAAATCTGGTTAATATAAATATACCTACGACATGCGATAAAAAATGTTTTTATTCAGTTTTTTTTTTCTTTTGCGCATGTTCTTTTTTGTGAATTTCTTTATATTTGCAACACAAAATGTCATTCAAATGTAATGTATCGCTAAAGAAGCAAAGTCAACAGCAACAAAACAAATGTGGCAGAAATGTAACTCAACTTGCGCCTGGATTTTAAATGTTTTATGGCTTTTTAGGGTTGCAAAGTTTATAACATTGCGAACAGTTTTTATGCACATGGCTATAAATTCCAAAACTGAAAGAGAAAACTCAACTGAGGCTGATTTTCCAAGGCAGGAAATACACGAAAGAAGAAAAAGTTTAGTGGAACAAGCAAAGAAAATCAAGACAAAGAAATATAAAAACTTATTAAATATGAAAAATTAAAAAAGCAATAAGAATTTTAAAGTGCACACATGCATACATGTGTATTTATATGATAGATAGTGTATGTATGTATGTACATATGTATTAAAATTAATAAATACATACCTACCTATTACAAAATAAAAATATTGAAAAAATTTAATTCTCTAATATATAAATGATGTCAATTGCTAAAAATACCACAATTTCCAATCGCAAAACTTATAATAAATAGGTACTTTTACTAATTGAAGGGGCATTATTACAACTTGGCTTTAGTTAAAGGTAGGATTTTGTCTGTCTGATAAATAGCTTTACATTATTACATTTTGTACTTTTTTTGTTATTAATAATAATAACAATAATAATATTTAATGGATAAAAAATAATAAATGGAGGTTTTATAACGCTAAGCCATTTATCGGTGCGACAAACTCGTGTCTTTAACTAAAGGCTGGTTGTAATAATGGCCTGAAATATTTATAATAATTTTTTTCATATGATTAAAGCTTCTGTAAGGAACTTAAAAATTTTTGGGTCCACATAAATGAAAAATAGATCTTATAAAATGTTTGCTTCGAGAGTTATTTCAAAATTATATCTTCCTTAAGGTAGAATTCCTTAGAATGATATTGAAAATATTACAATTTAGAATATTTAATGTAATTATAGACAAATGTATGTATGTATAAAGAAATAAAATATCTAAGCTTGTCCAAATCGCTTTTTGAAAACTGAAGAGATTTGCATTGAACTTATGTGGTCTTAGTTTGAAAGTTAAACGTGAACAAACTCATTGTATTTTAATTAACTATAAGACTGTTGCCGTCTATTTATAAATATGAATACTTCCAAAAAATTATTTTTTGACAATTAATTGAAAATTATATGAAATACCGAAGTATATTTATTTGGCATAAAGTCTTCATATATTTAATTTGAAGCGGGAACGAAATACATATAGACAATTGCTTAACCATAAACACAAGCCAAATCTTCATTCAAATTAATTGAAAAGCTTATGCTTTTTTGCAAATGCAATATTCTTCCCATCTTGGCCATATTGTCTGCTTCTTCTTTACCGATGATACGAGTACCTTGATGTCGGGTAGTCCACACTGTCTGTTATCAATTTATTCTTTAACCTTTCGTATGTTTGTAAGTTCATCTGTCATTTTGCTGCTAACTGAAAATCACTAAGAGGGCCACACTTTTTACATCCTTTTCCTTTTTATTAATTATAAACCAAACGTTCGGGTTGCAAACATCAACACACTCTTTAAGTATAAAACAGTATATTTAATCAAATGTGGGTCATTCCATTGGGAATTGAAAAGACAAGGTTACTTTTGTATACACTAAAACAAAATTTAAATTCGAAAATAATAAACTTTTATTCAATAAGGGCTACAATATTTACGATCTAATTCATAAAAAATATTTTAGGTTTATTACAGATTTATTTGACAAATTTCCTATAGAAATATGTCAAATAAGCGCTTAATAAACCTGAAATATTTTTCATAAATAAGGCAGTTAGACTTTTGCTCTTTTTCAGTATTTGGGGGAATATAATTATTTATTGATTTCTTTCTTCTCAAGCAAAAAGAGAAATTAAATAAATAAATAATTACTATATTTTGGTTGTTAAAGAAAAACTATATGAAGTTAACTTTAACTAAATTAATTTCTTACTCTTTTTGTTTGTCAGACTTTATTATTGTTTGTAATAACAATTATTATTGCTGTTTAGTAAAACACCTCATAAAATTTGTGTTCACCCACAAGTGACTTCTAAGTCCCTCTGCCAGCACATTCACAAAGTGACACAATCAAAACCTTTATAGCTGTTACGAATACAAATTTTTTCCCATGTCCACATTTATTTCTTTAAATAAAATCCTGTATAAAAAGTGAAGAGCTAAAAATTCAATGTCAATTGTTGTGTTAAAAATTTTTTTTATGCTAAGAAATAAACATTCGACGTGTGTGTGTTTGTGCATGTTTCAACGTCCGTGTGTGCATTTCTTTAACGACTTTTGTGACGTTTTTGTCTTTTAACGCTTTTCTTTGTAACTCTATATTTCTTCGCATGATTTTATTGTTAATGTGGTTGGCTTGTTGTATCTCTTCTTTAAATTGTTGGTAAATAATAATGAAGACATTGTTTTGTTTCAAAATGTGTGATAAGAATTCATTAACGTCTTTTTATTTTATGTTATTTTTATTATTATTTAAATATTTGTGCTTGCAAATTCAACTGATACACTGGTGTACAAATCTAAATGAAATTTTAAAACTAAAATTAGTTTCCAAGCTTATTTTGAAAGCTTCGTTATTGGTTTTCGTAAAATTAGAAAACTTTTATAATTTAAAAGAGATGGCGTTGATGTTATGGTTGCCTTCCAATATTGTTTGAGACAATTTATGTAGCCAGAAAGTATTCTTTGATTACTATTAAAAAAATATATCAGGGCTCACGTATAAATCTTAGCATAACGATTTTTTTCTCTTCCGTCCTGCCAGTAGCATTAACTTTTAACGAAAGCTTTCTGGCTACACTTAAAGTAATAATATGGTGAAATGAACAATAATCTTCAAAGCAAAAATCTGCAAAGAAAAATAATCTTTTAAACTTTTACTAGAATCAATTTCTACGTCATTGTAAATATAAATATTTATGTATTTTTTTGGCAAGCAGTAAATGGCATGATAGACAGGCATATATCACAAATTTTACCGAAACTTCACTCCAGAGCATGCAGCTGTAATATTCTGTAATTCTAGTAGATGAAGCTAATATCTCCTTCATTTTAATGATTTAGAAAACAAAATGACATTGAACGAAAAATTACTACGAATTCAACGTTGAAGGATTCGTTAAATTTAGGAATACATATTAGAGAATTGCACTCGTAGCCAAAAACCGATAGCAGACTAAAAAATTTTTGTGCTTTACAATTACAAAAAACAATTTTCCAGTTGATTCAGTTTTAAAAAAGAGGAGAAAAAAACTACAGAAAAATACGTCCGGTAGATACGGCATCTGATGCATAATAAAATGCTTTTGGCCTTATAACCAATTACTCGAAAAAAGTTCCAGAAGTAATCAAAAAAAATTGAGATATATTTGGCTGAGTATTAAACTAATTGCTGCAAAGTGTGGATGATGATGCGCAGAAGAAAACACACACACGCAGTCACTCACAGTGGCGGATTTTGGCATTCTTATAAATTTTGTAATGGTCCCAGAGTTTCGGAGTTTGTGATATTAAATGCGTTCTTACAATAATCTGTGCATGCATTTGGTCTAATGATAATAAGAAACATACTCCAAAATCTTCTTTCGAAGACACACAATGTGGTATGGATATTCGCTCTTTGTTACAATGAACTGTGTGTGTTAGAAAACGTTTTTCATTGGTCAGTGTATCTCAACTGCGCATTACCAGAAATAGTTGGTTTTTTCTTATTTTTTTGTGTTTCAAAATTAAAAGAAAATATTTCCGAGTATCGTACTGTAACGTAGCTCCAATAAAAGCAATTCCAAGACGTAACAGCATAATCAAGGCTCAGTTAGCCGATAGTAGAAAACAGCTGATCGATATTCTTATGTGAAAAGTAATGGAATTGGTTATAGATATGTTATGTAACGTAACCTATTTTTCATATAAAAATATCGATCAGCTGTTTCCTACATTACAGTTACATTGCATTACAGTCGGCTAACTCAACCTTTAGAGTTGTTACATTTAGCATCTACGTCCAAACGCACATACTCTGATATTTGCAATCGAGGTAAACAGCTTTGAAAGCTCTTCACGCTGTTCTCGCTTCCTTGCAAAGTAAGAGCAAGAATCCCAAAAGCGTTTTTGTAAGGGAGAAAATGTGACAGAATCACTTGCTGTGGAGAATGAATAAGGCATTTTTTTGCTCGAGATGAGCCAGCTCGCAGCAATACTTTCAGAAGACGCCATGAACTTTTTGCCTTACTAAAGTGCTTCAGAGAAGTAATAATCAGATACAAAAGTTATTGGTTTGCAAAATTTTCTGTGATAATTTTCTACTTTGTTAGAGACCTCGCCTTACCTTAGTGCTTTTCAGAAGCATTTTTGAAGCTTTTGCTTTCAAGTAAGCAATGCATTGGTTCTCACAGTTGTTAGTGCTTCGTGTGTGAAAGGCCAAAAGCTGTGGATGTGTTTTCGTAAATGCATCACTGCGCTGCAAATGGAAATTTAAATTTCCTAAACTGCTGCACTAAAGTAGATAACGCACAAATAAATGTCAAATATGGGCTTCAAACATGGTTACTACTAAATTAAAGTTTGCTCGTATGATGCAGAGCAGTGATGCATTTACGAACACACCCTGTCTTGTAAAAGTTTGCACATTATGTATGTGGCTGAATTGTAGTTTTCCCGTTAAATTCTCAACTTAATTTATTTGCAAATATAAATAATTCAATAAGTTAGGCAAAAAGTACTTCAATAACGATAAGTTTAATGGCTTAAAGTTTGGCAATCAATCACTCTGAAATTCATAGGCTTAGTCTGATAGTTTGTCGCTAAAAACGACGTTTGCTTATGCTTGTGAATAGAGAAATTTGTGGTATCGCTATTTCTAAATATCATAAATTGAAGTTGACATTCATTCTAAAAATAATTAATAAATTTTTCGCGATAGGCAATTTTAATTAAAACAGGTTGAGAGAAAAATTGAAATGGATTAGATATATATTTATTACTAAGAAGAATTTATTTTATGGTATTATTTGTCATATTTTGAAAATATTTTACAAATTAATCTGACAAATAGCATATTTGCAGACCTGGCCACAACATAACTATTTGAGAAGTATATATGTAGGTATAATTCAATTGTACCATTAGAGCACACTTCTGTATGAAAATTGCCAACGACAAAAATTCAATAATGAATAATTAAACCATTATACAAAACTTGTGAACTGAAAAAGTACATTTCTATTAAATATCTCAAGAGTATGTGCACTGAGTTCAGTTGAATTATAATGAATTATATGGAATCAAATTCTTTTGTGTTGTTCTAGGTAAGTCCTTTAATTCTGTTCTCGTGGGTCGCCAATTTATTTTACATCCCTCGTATATTTAAGTCTAATTTTAACAAAGCACCAACATGCATTTCTTTAAGTGTATAATAATTTCAAAACTGTTTTAATGCTGGTGTTTGCTCTTTTATGTTTTGGGGTTATTTTCGTGGGCCTCTGTTACACACACAATCGATATAAAAATAACGTTGCTGGTATATATGTATATACAAATGTACATATGTATGTATTGTATATGTTGAATTTATATGGTTTAACAAAAGTGTTTTAAATGGGATTTTATGGGAACTGAGAAACAGGCATTTTAAATAATAACAAAAAAACACATCAAGTCCTATGATAAATGTTAAATATTGCTCACTTGCCCCTTGGTTAAAAAAACCAACAAACAAAACACGCACACGCGGTTATTATTTGTATTATTTTTTTTTGTGAATGATACTACGAAATGAATAATGTGTAACCCAATATACAAAACTAACTGGCCGATAAGAATGATATAATCATATGGAACGGCATATACTACCTATTAAAAAAAAGTTTCACTTGATAAGAAACTTCTTGCAATCAAATGAAAATCGATTTTTTTCGAATAAGAAAATGTTTGCTGGTTTCTAACGATTTTTGGTTAAGATTTTAACAGCAGGTTAAAATTTTTCCTTTTCTTTTTTTTCTTAATTTGGGCCACTGAGGGCATGTTTGTGTATGCATGCGGCTTCCTTTAGTTCTGTTGTATACAATCGCGTAAGACTTTCTCTTCGACAAGTGTTTTGGTATATGTGAAAAATCTACAAGAACATTTTATTATTGTATTCGTTTGTGTCAGTGGCGCATTCAGTGAGTTTTGCTGTATTATTTTTTATATAAGTGTGCATGTGTACAAAGTTTTTGTTTGAAATCAGGGTATATTTCACACATATTTTTATATACATACAAAGGTATACTTGAAAAGCTTTTAAATTGCTTAATATTAACATTTATTCCTGTATGTGTGCTAAATACAGTGCCACTAAAACATCCTGCTTGCGCACACATACGCAAACATCCATATTCAAAGGAAAACAAATACTTTTAACATACAAACAGTTATTTTAACTCTGTGGGTGCGTATACTCGTATGTATGTGTGTGTTAGTATATGAGCTTGTACGTGAAGGTATATGTGCGTTAGTTTATTTTTCGGTTTATTTCGTTATTGTTGCTGGTCTTAAAAACCCAGAGAAGAACCATAAATCAAATAAAATTTATACGCTTTCATCTGCTGAGTTTGCAAAATAAAAGTTTGTTTTTTTATGTAAATCCAAAATCGAGTCAGCCTTCCTCTCCCTGCTGATTGCCCTCAAACTTCTTCTTTGGCTTTGTGGAATGTACATGGAAACGAATATGGCTAGAAATGTAAGCCAACTGATAAAGGAAACTGGGTAATTGTGCTATGTATTGCTATTGTCGTTATTGTTGTTGTTGTTGCTGATTTCATTTTTGTTGTTAATGTACATAGAGCAAGACGCACATAAAGCAGAAAAATCAATAAAAGGGCCGGTTAAGGAACGTTGAAAATAAATGAAATACGTTCCCATACAAATGCTTTATTTTGCTTTTTAATTTGCTGCCCGTATTTGTTTCTGTACTTTTTGGAATAGCATTCCAACAAACTCTTAAAAGAATTTAAGTGTTAATAATTGCAAAGACTTCGAGAATGTGTGCTGTTTAAATTGTTTTTGCCAAAGACAGACGACTACTTGTTGTAGATATTTGGTATAGAAAAATGTGCAAATGTGTTACTTTTAGCTTTAATTTCAATTAGAAATTGTCTGAGTAATTTAAAAAAAGTTAAAAGTGTTAAATTTCTGGAAAAAAGTTTCTATTACGTACTTTTGAATTTTTTATGCCAGCCGTATTGTGTTTGTTAGATGAGACAAATTTGCAAGTAAAATAATAAAAATTTTACTTCGACAAAACTAATGGTTAAATGCTATACGATTCAAGGGACCCGAGAGGAAGAGCATGCAGTGGATCAGCAACTCTAAGAAAGTCAAGACTCAAGCACTATATTATTGGCAACATTTGTGGAGAACATCTACAAGCACCGAAGATTTACGTCGAAAATGTTTGCACCAATTTCGTGATATCATCATCAATCAATCAATCAATTTACTCCCCTCCCAGATTCTCAATCACTGAGGATCAATACGAGGATTCCTACAATAGCAGCTGTAGACTACAATGCCAAACATACGTTCTGGAGCTATCATCTTATTGCATCTACAGGTCGAGCGTTTTTCAATAGAATTTCAAAAATGCGCTTGGACGTAATTTAAGGTGAGGAGCCCACTTACTGGCCTACTGAAATATAAAAAATTCCGTATATAATAGATTTTGGAGTCATTAAAGCTCTATCTAAGGTTTTAATTCTTGTTAGGTTCTCTCCTTCATCCTTCAGCCTTGGTAAGGATCTTACCAAGGCTGAGTCGTACATGCCAATAAATTTACTATCAACAATGTCAAAACTTTTTGTACAACTGCTCATGACAAAATTGTCCCCAATTCTAATTGGTAGTAGGTGCATCCCGGACCATCAATTTGGTTTTAGAAGTCAGCATGGCACCATTGAATAAACGCATAGATTGGTTAAAGTTATAAGAAGAACATTTGAAGAAAAGAAGTATTGTCATGATCTCTTTACAGGTGTTTCTCAGTCATTTGATAAATTGTGACATGAAGTCCTAATTTAAAACTGAAGATATATATACCAATAAATATTATAAGGTTTCTGGAAGCTAATTGTAAAGGAAGAAGACTTCATGAGTGTGCCAGAATCAATCTCATCCGGTGTGCCACAGGGAAGTATGATACAGCCTACCTTAGTATGCACGAAAACTCTCCCGAGGCATCTCGATATCTTCAGGAACATATTACCCAGCTGGAACTATGGCTAAACTTATGGAGAATAAAAGTAAACGAACAGAAGTGTGCTCAGGTAACATTTACCCTACGAAAAGATACTTGTTCCCCCATTAGAATAAATAATCAAATTGTTCCTCAACACTCATATGTGAAATACCTTGGTATACACCTTGACCGACGGTTTACATGGAAACACCACATTGACTCTAAGCTAACACAAATAAAACTAAAATTAACTCAGTTACATTGGCTGATTGGTAAAAATTCAACCCCAGTCTAGATTGTAAACCTTTAATATACAAGTCGTTTTTGAAACCTATATGGTGCTACGGAATTGAGCTATGGGGCACTGCTTCAGCTTCAAATGTAGAGAAAATCCAACAAGGGCAAAACAAAATTTTACGGTTAATAACATCGGGTCAAAATAAAGATTGGTCCGATATAATTGGAAGTTGGTACCTGTCATTATATTGACTAAATTAAGAAAATGGAATTGCACCGACCATGCAATTCAAAGCAATTTTTCATATTTAAGCAGAAGTCTTAAAATTTGGTGCATACTCTTTCTGGAAAAATAGCTCAACAAGTGATAAATTTTATGGAAAACAGAATTTGAAATGAATAAAAAAAATTAATTAAAAAAATTTTCAATGGCAAATCAACGCATTTCTTTGGGGGAAAATTCGTATAAAAACAAAAATTTTAAATTTCTTAAATTTTGTTCTTTTTTTCCATATACACGCTTCAAAAAATAGACAAAATACTTGTTTAATAAACACGGTTTTATTGGACATGAGAAATATTTTCAATAACACTTTTCTTTAACTTGATAAAATATTTATCAATACTTCAATTTTAATTTTTGTTATTGAAAACAAAGTTTATTTCTTTGAGTGTACTTAAGATAGTGAGCTAATTGTGCATCAAATTCTTTAGAATATTGTTTTTAAGTCCATTAAGATCCATTTCTGAATCTTAAATTGCACAACGTGTGCAAGCTTCGGTTGTAGTGTTGTCGAATTCAACCTTCTTAGCAGCCACAGATTTATATTAATTAAGGTCCTAATAACTGCAACCCTTCTCAAGATAGCAGAATGTATTTACACAGCCCTTCCAGATTCGATATTTCTGATTTATGCCACGATAAACTTACGAAATAGCATAGAGGACTTAAAAAAAGAAATTTGTTAATAACTATTATACCGCTTGTATTTTCCCTTCAAATATAGTTCTTCTCTTTTTATCCTTACAAAAATATTAATTAAAATTTATATTAATCAGAAACTGTGAAACTTTTGGACATACCGATCTACATCAGGAAAAGAAGCCGCTGCTGTCCGACTACTAGGAATGTACACTAGCTACTGACTTTGCATTGAGATTCTTCGCATTATGAAAGTTTTAAGGCTCAGTAAGCCGACTGTAATGTAATGTAACTGCAACAGTAGGAAACAGCTGATCGATATTGTTATGTGAAAAGTAATGGAAATGGTTATATAGATGTAATGTAACGTAACCTACTTTTTCCTACATTACAGTTACATTGCATTACAGTCGGCTAACTGAGCCTTTATTGCTTAGCTGATTAGTTTGTCGGAGAGATAGAGAGAGACCATGGGAAAAGAAACTAGTACTCAGCTTCATGTCGTGTCAATATGTTCTGATTTCCGATTCGTAATGTTAAAAAAGCACACATGCATACACATAACTATGCATAAAAAGTATGAGCTCAAAAATAAGACTTGCATTGTGTGAACGCCGATGAAAGTTAAAGGAAGAAAAAGGAATAAGTTTACCAAAAAACTTGTGTAGTTTCAACTGGGACTTATTGTTAGTAATGCGAGAAAATGCTGCTTATTCAATTTAAATTTCTTTAACTCTGCCTAATAATGAAGAAAACCAATGTGCTTATTGCTAAAGCAGATATGAGAATATGTTTATACTTTTTGCTTGTTTTCCAATATATAATTTAAGATATTTTCAAAAATATCTTAACCGATAAGGCCTTTTTTCGTGTGTTCATATTATTTTAAAGATGTCAATTGTTGGCAATACAAAGTATTAACTTCAATTATTTCTGTTTGTTTTTACTTTTATATGGTGCTTTTCATAACTATGAAACCAAGTTGTATTTAGGATGTATAAATGATAAAACATCAAAAAATGCATGCAGAAAGGCTTAATAAGAATATAGAGAAATTGTTGTTGGTGTTGTATGGTTGGAAACCAACAAAAATTTCTTTTTGTGATATATACTAAAATTCGCATATTGATTACACATATACGAGTATTCTTTCTCCATTGAGATGCTGTTATCCAAACTTAAGAACGGTTCCATAATCAGTTATCGCCCTTTGAAATGATTACGTGAAATAATTGCTCTTATATCTTAGAAATATTTCCTTATCTTTTAGGAATATGTATAACTTGTATATAACTTAACTATAAAGAACATGTTGAAGTGTATGTATGTATATCTTATGTAACAAACACCAGTTATGCAAACAATAAACCCTTATGAACACAAAAACCTAAACAAAAACTCAATAATAGTAATAAATTGATTTAATTCAATTTACAAACGTTGTTATAGACCTCTTTTTATGAATAGTTTTATGATAGCAAAACCACACACACATGCACATGGAAAAAGGGAAAATTATTAATTTTCTAATGGATGGAAAATAAATAAAACCGAATTAGGATGAGTGAGATGGCAAAAAGCATTTGAAGGAAATCAAACAATAAAGGCAATTTTTTAATGTACTAAAAATCTTCTTTTTTTATATAAATGATTGGTAAGCAATTTCTCTAAAACACATTTAGAGATCTCAAAAAAAAAGAAAGGAAAGAAAACATGGGTCCTTTAATACAAAATTATTTATTATTTATCATATAGAAGTTGTTGTTTTGTAAATTAATGTATTTAAGTAGTGTATGGTGGTTTTCTCTGTTACTTATAAAGGGTGATTTTTTAACAGCGTTCTTTTTGGCAACACTGTTTTTGGAAACTCAGCTGTTTTCGTTTATCATGTTACTGTTAAACATGTTCAGTTTGGTCTGTAATTTAAATATGAAGCGACTTGCAAATGAGCAACGCTTGCAAATTATTAAATTTTAATATAAAAATTCATGCTCGGTTAAATAGTGCATCGTGCACTTTTTCCATTTTACGGTCAGTTTGGGCGACCATCTGAGGCGGCTATTCGGAATCTTGTTTGTAAGTGTCGCGCCAAAATTATATTATTGAACATTAAAGCACCAACACGCATACGCAGAGTGCGGACAGAAGAAAATATTGCAGCTGTATCCAATTATCGATTCGGCACCATTCGCAGCAATTGGGCCTCTGTTACTTTTTTTTTGCCCAAAACGGTTTCAGCAAGACGGTGCCTTATGTCACACAGCTCGCGAAACTATGACCCAATTGAGAGGCCAGTTCGGTGAATAGTTTATTTCACGTTTGATGACAGTCTATTGGAGTATTTACTGTAAGGCTATGTTAAGCCTCATGTTTAAAGGGACAATCCCACAACGGTTGACGCACTGGAAGACAATATTAAGGAATTTAGTCGTAAGACACTTGGCGATATGTTGGAGAGAGTATGCCAAAATTGGACTGAGCGTATGAACATGAAATCATCCTTAAGCTTTGAATTATATTGATCGTTCTACCGAATCAAATAAAAATTTTATACATTTCTCTAAAATTCATGTGTTTTTTTTTTAAAGAAATCCGAAAGCTCTTAGAAAATCACCCTATATATGTATAATGTATGTGCGTATTGTCATATGTTATATTTAATGTGCATAAAATCAACATAAATTGGAAATAAATTCCAATTCAATGTCGAAGACAGTTTAATTTCTTTCATTTACTTTTGGGCTTTTTAAGAGAAATATCTTCTTCAGTTTTCCTAGGAATGCTTTTACAAGTTTTCTTTATGGCAACAATTTTATAATTCACCGCAATGCTTAACAACAAAACCTTATAAAAACCAGATAAAAAAAGCTTTTAAATAAATGACAAGTATAAGAAATTTATATCCATCTTTGGTAATAAAAAACATAATGTAAGTAGATAATGGTATTGAAATATTTTAAATTACATTAAAAAAGTTATGACAAATTGTAATAAATTCTGTACTGTTTATAACATGTACTCCCACAAGCTTTTGTACTAAAAAGCCTGCTACCTGTAAGTTGATTGTAATATAATTAAAACAAATCATAACGAGTTGTTTTACAAAGTCTTAATAAATTATACAATTAATAAATACTTAAATAAAGTATATCTCGTCTAGGTTAATTTAACAAATTGTGTAAAGTGTTTTGTTGATAAATACCAACATGATTTTGTACAGCATGCGTGTTTTTTTTAGTTTCAATTGAAGAATACTTAACAACGCAAGAAAAAATAGCAACAAATAAGTTTATTTCTAGGTATTGTACGCGTCAAAATGATAAGGCGATAGATATAAGTATGCACTTGTTTCAAATATACATATTGCATTTGATGCCGAACTAGAAAGACAAAACATTTTATTCATGCTTTACGGATGTTACAAGTTACTTCAAAATGTAGAGTAAATTTAATTCCAATACCGACGAAGGAGGGCACTCTGCTTTGATGTTACATAAGGATTAGTATCCACTGAAGTCGGTATAGCTCAGCGACCAGTGACTATGCCTTCATCACTTGAACTTTCCTACAACAACTGATACAAAGGAAGGCTATTTTACATCAGAAAAAGTCGTGGTACTGCCATAATGACTTTGTCAATGAACGGGCTGGAAAACTCTGCAATAAAAACACTGCAGCCGAAAATACAACTACACACACCCACTTAAAAAAATTAATGGGCCATATAGGTGAAGGATGCTCTTGACTGAAGTAGTTAGTGCATTGATTACAAAGTAAAGCACGGCCTTCGAGAGAGTGAGTTCACTCCCTTTCCAGAATCAGTTATATCAACATAAACTGAAGAGTTCCTAATGCATAAACGAAATGCATGTCGATGCTGCTTAACCAACAAAACAAACAAAAATGCTTAATACAATAAAGACTAAATGTCAAGTAAATATATTTTGTTATTTCTCATGTTAAACGTATTTAAATGGAAACATTGGACATTTTGAAGCAGTGTTTTCCTGTCATGAAATGAAAATTGAACAACAATGATTGAAAATAAAAACCACGTCAGTTTTCATTTTTCTTAGACTTATAAAATTCCTTAAGCCTACAGTACACGGCATGTAAAAAGTCACATGCGTATGTGGCGATGACGTCACAGGAATTTTCTTCATGTTCGTTGCACTTTTTAAAATTACAAGTAGTGGCTACAGGCTTTAAAATTTTGATAGTATTTTGCTCCAAAACACAAGTGTGACACATGTAGCCGAATCGAACACATTTTCTGAGGCAGCACATCTGTAAGCATGTGATTATCTATATGTACATACGTTACTAGTACACGGCATGCAGCAAATGTAGCTTCGTGATGACGTCAAAATTACGTCAGAACCACATGCACATGTGATTTTTTACATGCCGTGTACTGTAGGCTTTACGATCATCCTAACTAGTGAGCGGCACCCATCTCTATTCCTTATGGGGACAGATTTTAAAGGTCAAGTAAGGTCAGTCAAAAAACTTGGTATGTAATCGAATCCAATTCAATTGTTTTCAGCATGTTTATAACGCGACAAGATTATTTTCTTTGTATTTACATTGCATCACACAAATACAATATATTTAATTTTTAAAATTCACCTGCGAACATAATTTTGTATATATAATCCTGCCATTTTCCTTTGGTATGACTTTAATTTTTATGTATCAAATGGGAATGCACAAAAACAAATTATGAAATGTTTTTTTGAAACTGATTTGAATTTTTATTATTATATGTATTTGGCTTGATGAATGTATATTACATTATTTTAATAAATCTAAAATGTGTTTTTCATTTAAAATTTTTGCTTCTTTTTTTGGCTAAGTATTATCTATATGTCTTTCGTTCAAAAAATTTTAAATTTAGCTATAAAACTTCGTACGTTCATAGTGAGAGTCCTAATTATTATTATATTATTATATTATTATTATATTATTATATTATTATAGTTATTTTGAATCACAATATACAAACGTAATGAGTTTAAAAGCCTCAAAAAAATGTTTACAAAACAAGCATCTTTATTCGATTTTGCATCTATTTTATTTATTTTTTGATTAAAATCTTACCAATTGTGAGATATGGTTCTATGAATTCAGTTGCAGGTCGTCGTATTTTAGTAAAAATAAATTTTTTTCTCTGTGTGGGTTTTATCACACTTTACTCTCTACTTTCATAATACCTATTTTTAATCAGGAATAATTTCTTGATCGGGCTTAAGTTCAGTATTTTCAATTCTTATCGAATGGAGTATTTTTTATTAATTAATGTGATTTTCTAGAGAAGAGAAGACAAATTAAACGCACTTCATCAGCATCCATGTCTATCTATTTTTAATGAAATGGAATATGAGAAATGCTTATATTGTGTATAAAATTATTGATTTACCTTTGGTAAATACATTTGAAAGTATCACTATTCATTTTTAATTTTTTTATTTTCTATTCAGTATGTTTAACTATTCTTGTTTATGTTTTACGATCATCTCACTAATTATTTTTACTTATTCGATGTATCGTTGGTACATACAAGTAAGTATTATTGCAGTGGATATTAAGTTACATTGTTTTTTTCGCTTTCTAAACATAAAAAAAATTAAGTGACCTTATCATTTTGATGCGCACCTTACACATCAGTTACAATTTTAAGCGAATATAGAATTTTGCAATTTGAAATTTGGTTCATCTTTAAAATTGCATGTTAATGGCTCATTTTAAAAGTTGTTTTCCAATTATTTTAAACTAAGGAGGCCTTTAAAGTATACTTTTTATGAGATATTATTACTTGTTAAATGTTTAAATTGAAAATATCTGCTAGCTGGGATTGGGAAGTTTGTCATGCACATGCGATTTTTTTTTTAAGAATATACATACATATATATTTTTTTATTAGAAACGTTTTTTATACAAAATGATTTGCATCTAATGGAAACATCTATAACAAACACATTTACACATTTTATATGACGGTTTTTGGTTTACCTCCTTATAATTCGTTTAAATTAATCCTGGACCCAGATTATTTCACTCTTTTTAACATCTTATGCATGAGACTTGTGATTTAAATCAAACAAAAACCAAAAAGAAAAATAACATAACTTAAAAAGAAAACAAAAGTGGGAAAAGTTGTAGCTATTCATAGAAAAAATAAAATAAAAAAACTAAACAGTTTCAAAAAAGCTTTTTGTCCATTTAGTACTAAAAAGGCCAATTATGTTTAAAACCGTATTACAAATTTCTTTGCCATAAAACAAAAATTTATTTTTCTTACATCCCAATTCAAAATCCAAACAAAATTCAAATAAAATTATGATTTTCATTTTTCCTTAAAAATTTGTAATTTTTCAACAAAAAATATTGCGTCTAGAAATATACATACGACTTGCAACTTATTTCAAAAATTAATTAAATAAAAAACAATTTATTTCTTTCTTCAAAAATTATAAAATTAAAAACTTTTCAAAAAATAATAAAGTTTAATAAAAAAAAGTTGTACTTACCTAACCAATCTGGTAGTAGTGAGCCCGCAAGAGATTCTGAATATCTCTTACCTAAAACGAGAAATAAAAATAGAAAAAATAAGGGTAAATAAGGCGGAAATAATAAGTAGGTAAGTTTCTAAGTAAATACATTTTATACCATTTCCTTTGTTATATATTATTTGCTAATTTCTATAATAAATTCTAAATATAATTTAACGAACCGGTATTCGCAAATACGATTTTTATGCGAAGCTTATTGCTTACTTATATTGTTTGAAATATATGAGCTTTTGAGACATATATCAAGCAAGAAATTGTAGTCATTTTCGAAATCATGTTTTAAAATATACTTGAAGTCAGAGATTTAAAGGAAACTATAAGTCTTTGTAATATAATGATTTGTCTACAAACATATAGCTGAATCAAGTTTTTTTTTCTTTGCGCGATATATACAGTGCTAAAAGGTGATCAAATAATTTGCAAACCTTTTTTACTTCACACGGTCATGCATTCCTGTATCTACTGTACATACATATATCATCGTTTCCGCCCCTATCGATACAGCTGATAACTGATAAAACAGAATACAGACAAGTCATTAAATAAGCCAAGACCATTTTTAGAGAAGCTCTTGATTTTGTTCAAAATTTATTTTATTTCAACTTTGAAATCCATATATTGGGGTATTGGTGAAATTTTGTTTATATAAATTGTGCTCATATAGAAACCATTAAAAAGATAAGGCTTATTATCATAATTTTTCAAGTCAGAAACCATGCAATTGTGCAAGATCAATCATTGATAGTACGGAGTTGCGCTTATATCAGAGTACCAAAGAAGTAGAGAAGAAAACGTTTGAATGCGTTGCGTGTTCTTCTTTTGCATAGGAGCACAAATTCTAATTTTTTCAGCTATAACAAACAACAACTCTGCATAGTTTTTAAATAAAATATTTCTTTGCAGATTGTCTTGTTTATTATGGTAGACAATGTAATAGTACGATATATTTGTATGATTTTTAGTTTTGAGTGAGATTAAAATAGGGTTGGGATTCTTGATTTTATTATTAAACATTATATATATTTAATATATGATTACTTGGAGTACAATACTAATAAGAACAAAATTAATCATGAGCTTAAAAAATGGGCTTAGCAAGTGTACGATTGCACGATAATGGTAGTCATGTATCAAATCAAGCAGATGAGTGAAAATCCAATTGTTTTCTTTGCACTCCTTGTCGTTTGAATATTAATTATTTTTGCCATTATGTGCTGTTTAGAGTTAATAAGCTTATAACATGCAATTCAAATAAAACAAATTCTCCAGACAATCTTTGACATTTTCAAAAACTTTTATCTAGAAACAAGAAATATAAATTTTTTAAGGAAATGGTGTAAAATTTTGTAAAATACTAGCAAACTATAATTTAATAGTAATAATTAGTTTTGTTAGTTTAATTAAAACTGGCCAGAAATTAAAACAAATAAAAACATTTTCAATTATTCAGAAATTTTGTCAAATTAAATAAAATTATAAAATGCAACGTAAAAATTTTAGCAAAGAATGCGATTAAAAAAATAATGATTTTCAAATAATTTTATATAGAAGCACCACAAAAATTCATCAAACATAAAATATGAGAGTAACAGAACTAAATAAACTTTTGTGTTCAAATTAAGAAAAAAAGTGAATTTTAATTTAACGAACTAATTAATTTTAACAGGGCTTTTTATTACGAAATTTTCCACTAAATTTTTCATAGAAGTTGACAATCAATCAATTAAATTGTGCTTATTTTACTTTACAGCAGAAGCTGGCGTGCTTTTCTCATATCATGTCAAGGTTAATAATATTGTTTTTAATTAAATTCTTAAGGGTTCATTTAAAATCCAGATTGTTTTTCTTAGTTAATTTTTGCTAAGTACTTGAACAATAAGCATATGTTGTCTTTTTAAATAAAGGAATTTAAGAAAGCAAATAATAAATTAAATTTATTCGCTAATGGAAAATAATAAGAAAAACAACGTTTATAATTATGCTGGATATACGAGTATGTATTTTATGTATGTAACTTTATATAAACAAGCAAACATATGTATGTACTGTTTACATAAACATATGTTCATCATTATAAATAATACAGACAAATAAACTACTGGCAAATATAGTAGAATGGCAAAATTTTAACAATTGTATAAAATACGTGACATTAAGAGTGATTGTTATTGTTTATATTTTGTCAAATGAAAACAAATAAATTAACAATTACACACTTAAGTGATTCTGCGGCTCGTAAATGCAAACATCCATTCATCCATATTTACAATATCTCATTCTCTCCCTATCTTACTCATACATATATTATTTCACTCACACTCCCTTGCTTTAAGACCGGCACTTACAAACATTACAACACCAATAATAACATTTACAGTTGAGCAACATGGTTAAAGATACATACACTTGCTATAAATATAAATAAGTACATATGGCTGTTCGAGTATTTATTTATGTATACGTCATACATCCTCATACATATACATACAAGTGCACAAGTACATGTAAGAACATTTGCACAAATGGTTGTCAAGTATAAACAAAAGCTTTAACATCAACACTAAATGAGATATGAAAGGATATTAAAACTCACACATGAACATGCACATGCACATGCACACTTGATGCGAATATTTTTATAAGCGCCAGTGCTCTATTTGCTTTTTTTTTTTTTTTTTTGCAACTCTTTAATATATTTAAGTATTATTCGGTGTAAAGCGAAGTTTCAGTTGTCTGAAGTGTAAGTATGGGCTGATCCAAGATCGTATTAAACAATATCAGTTTAAAAGATTTTACAGTATGGACTATCGCTCATTTACTAAAACAACGTCAGTTTGTCAGAAAACGAGTTTAAAGTTCTCTTAAGGAAAAAATAACATTTTATTTTTCTCTCAATAGTTAAGTTAACAAGATATTTGTATAAAATGTTTACCCAATATGAATAACGATTTGAGAATTCATTCTGCATCATTAACTCAAAAACTTCATTGTCTTAATTTATGACGTTGTTTTCGCAAATGAGCGATACGTATAACGGAATGAAACAAGAGTCCTTTGGCAAAAAGAAAAATGTGTTTAAAAACCTCAATTGTCTTGAGAGATTTTTAAGGGAGTTATACCGCAATGACTTGCTGCTTATCTTTTTCGTTTTATAATCTATCAAAGGAAAATTTCCTTTCAAACAGCGCATTAAACCTATTTCTAAGGACAATGAAAACCAAACTTCAGTTAAAGAAGTATTCGCTGCAGAGTTCACATGTCTTCATGCCTCAAGTGAACTTTTAAATCTAAACAGCAAGTTTTGTATTATTTGCAAAGATTTACTACAACTCATATAAGAATTGTTCAGAATCAAAAAAGAAGCAACTGACACAACATACAATAAGTAAACAGAAAAGTTATATTAATATTCCCCACCATATATTTCTTCAAGGAAAGAGCAAGTGCTCGTATGATTTTGCCATTTAGCATTTTATTTCTTTTTAGATTTAGCATACATTTTCTTTTTCAATTTGTACGGAACATTTTTGCAGAGAACTTATTTGAATTAAAAATCTAGTATTTTCCCTTCATCTGGCAACACTGCGTGTGAGCCGCAGGTCTGAGAATAAATGAGGAAAGAAGGTCGTGAGGTCTGTTTTGCGTGACACTGCTCTAAGAACATTGTTTTTAAACAGATTCTTGTATTGAATAGAGATAAAATGGTTTTAATACCATTAATTTGTAGCCGCTAGCATTGTCTCAAAAGGAATGACCTTAAAGTAAAGCAAAATCACTGGAAGAGAAATTCGTTATTTAATTTTCGAATTGCACGCTATAAAAAAAAATAGAAAATTTTAAGTTTAATAACACAACCCCTGAATTGGGAAAAATAAAACGACACAACAAAATTCAACGCCTAATAATAAATTTGAATTTTTTTATTTGCTTTAAAAGAAATAAGAATTTTTTTTCAATCCAAAGCTTTCTTATGTGTGGGTGAGTGAGTGCATTTGATAAATTTACTTATTACATACATAAATACCAACATTTATTTAATTTATTTTTGACAAAAAGATTTATATTATTTTAGCTTATTCCTTATCACAGTAAAATAAATTTTCTTTAGTTTGCCATAAATTTGAAAATCAAATTAAACTGAAATTTTAGACTTTTTCAGCATTTTCCTTGATTTATTTGCTTTGCAATTATTTAACACTTGTTACCATAAACCCTTTTTCACACATGTGTAGGGGAGGGTCACGAAGTCTTCACACTCTTCATTTCTCTTCTCGCCAATAAAAAAGACGGTGCTGCTACTACTTTTTTACTGCCGACCGACACCTTAAACTTTGTTTTACGCATGTATTCATGTATTTATGGCTGTATGTAAATGTATTTCTGCGTTTTTGTTTAAATATTGTAGACAGGGTATTACTTTAATTTATTTATTGAGATTTCATTGGCGAATTTATGCATACATTTCGAACCCAATGTTATAAATTTAGTAAAAATGTGAAAATTGTGCATTTTCACAGCATGACTTGCTGCTGATAAATTTTTAAGTATACAAAAAACTACTGTAGTACGCTTATAAAACAGGCAGCAATTGCAAAAAAGGGATTTTCATTATAAAATATCACACGGCAGCACAATATGGATGACATGCAGCCTTATAACAAAAAAAAAAATAATAATTTAAAAATAAAAATAAAGGATATACATACGTATATGTTCATATTGTAGTTTTAAATACTATATGTGTATCAGATTAACCCCAAAGAAATTGCATCAAAAAATTTTAAAAATATAAGCCATACACTGCATCATTTAAAAACAAGAAAAAATTACTTAAAAAACACATGACAAATAGTGTGAGCCGTAATAAATGTGACTGCAAATACATTCATATGTAGCAAATACTTTTTTGCTATCTTCGCACACATGCACATATTTATGTGCATACCATATGGCAGAGCTTTTAAGATATAACTTCTTTAAAGAAAACACATAAATATAAGAAAAAGTTATGATAATATGTACTTTATATCCAGCTTATAACTTACTGCTCGCTGACACTGGAGGATTTCTGTGCTGAGCTGACCGCTATGAGTACAAGTATCCGGCCGGCAATGGCTTAGAGCAATCGTTATTTTGAATCTAGAGTTAGGAGGTGCAAAAACACGTCACCTTGGTGTCTTGGGTATTTCCCAGGATATCATGCGAAGACTGCTGAAACATGGCTGAGATGGTTTTTGCAAAAAGCGAGACATGATTGATAAAAAAGCGGTATTTTGAAGAAAATACACATACACTATCATAGTTTCGTATGTACTAAGAAAACACAGTTATGAACTCAAAAGAAACGCTTTTAAAAAAACAAAAATATTTGCTTTTGATTAGTGTTTTTTATGGGAATTGTTACAATTTAAGTTTAAAATTTGTTAACGCACTAACAATCTCAAATTATTATTTTACGTTTTAAAGTAAAATATTTTTTTTTAAATTCATTGAAATTGATTATTGAGGGGTTTAGCTGGATCCTATGCGCATTTCACTGTTGCTAATGCAGATCATCAGGGAACATTTACCCAAAAATTTCTTAATTGGTATTATTAGTGCTTTAGCAATTCCCATCAAAAACACTAATTATTAACTTGAGTGCACCCGGTCAAAAAATACTTGTGTGGCAACACTCTATTCTTGAATAGCTGTTGGTGCTGTTTACATTTATTTTCTTTAGATACTACACAACAATTAGAAGCTGAAAAAAAAGTCAGCCAATGTGCCTCGTTTGACTTCAAAAATAATACCAGCGTACCGATCTTGCTGATTTGCCTACAACGTCCCAGCAAAAATAACTTCGTAAGGGACACAATGTTACACTTCTAATATAAATTTTTTTTTAGAGCGAGGGATACAGGGTTTTAGCTAATTAATTAAGCAATAACTAGACTTAAAAAATATTTGGAATAAACTTTTATCAGTTACAATTTAATAAAAATCCAATAAGAGATTGAAGACTCTAAAAAACGGGATAAAACCATGAAAGTCGTGGCGGGATCGACCTATAAAATACGGTCCAAAAAAATTTTAATTAAAATATATTTTCGTAATATTTTTTTTTAACACAGTTTTATAAAAGAAGCGTTACCACACAAGAAGCCATTAGTTAATTATATAAATAAAAATGTTTGCTTGGTTTTTAATTAATCTAAAGTTCGTATTGTAAATATTCTGACAAATAGTTGTAGAACGAAACAAATCCTGTAAAGAACAAACAAAAATAGCAAGACTGTTGTAGATTAACTAGAAATGGTAAAATTGAGCTTTTATTATACAAAAGCTTTCAGCAAATTGTTAAATGATGAATCAAAACAATTCACATATTCCATTTGAATTGAAAAGTATGCATGTATGTACATATGTCTATAAATCTGAATTTTGCATCAACTGACAGCACACACAGAACTAAAATCAACAAAAGTATTATACATAAACTTAAAACATAACAAAATTTGTTTGTAATTACTTTGCATAAACAAAAACCTTATCTTTCAATGGAAACGGTATAGTGTTACCCGTATTTGAACTCCTTTAAATCATTTAGTATCAATACTTGGAGTTAAGAATTTATAGAGCTATATAGAAAAAAGGATGTGCCCGTTTCATCAGCACAAAGTGATGCGGAAAGCGTATTCTGCAATTTGCATGTCGAATGATATTTTTTGAATTTTGCTTTCCGTTCGGAATCAGTAATATCAGATAGTAAAATATATTATTATTTAACGGCCTTATTTATAAAAGTTATTAAGGCTTTTTAAAAGGAGAGATAATTTAAAATTTATAAAATGTTTCTAAAACAAATTTGCATGCAAAATTTTTCTTAGTAAGCATTTATAAAGCCTTATTGCCAGTTTATATAAGCCATGTAAAAATTCTCGTCTGCCTATTAATATTGAAAATAAAAACAAAGCACTCACAATTTGTTTTTGTTTGCAATATAAATAGACCGACGAGAATTTTTACATGGCTTCTATAAACTGGCAGTTAATAATTTTTGTAAATAAGGTTGTAAATTTTAAAATTTAAATTTTTATTATTAATTATTTTTTAGCCTCACGTAAAAAAGTATTTGTGTATTGAGACTAAATATGCATATTATTAACGTCAGAAAATGCCATTCCAGAATGCCGTAAGTAGCATTAGAAAAATACTAGTATTGTTCTTCACTTTTTTATTTTTTTGGGCCTATTAGTTTAAAAGTATTAAAATTCCAAAATTATTGATAACTTTTAAAATACAGGCTGTACAATTTTATCGCAAGAGACGTATGTGAGAAATATTTCAACATTATAAAAAAAAAACATTTTCCCGACAATAGAGCTCGCTATGTACCTATTGTATTGTTTATTAAATAGTGCATAGTCAATAATGTCATATAAATGGGAACATATTATTCAGGTAAAAGTGTAAATACTCAAAACTTTAAAACTAAAGAAAGAGCAATTTTTCGAATTGTATATGAAAAGAGCGATATGGTGAAGAGTGCAAATATGCATTTTGTCAAGATTTTAAATCAATATTAATTATTATTAAATCAATTTTAATAATAATATTTTCTTAAAAGAGAAGTCTTTGCTATCTTGTTTTGCATTATTGGAGTCGATTGATTATATTTGCACAATATATAAAAATTCAACATGAAATTCCTTTAAAACACTGCCGCTCGTATGTGCATGAGTTTATTACGTTAAAATACGAATTTTATGTGTATGAGTGTGAGCATTTGTGTGTATGTGCAGATTTTAAATCGTGCGACTTATGGCTGAACGTTAGTGATTTATTTGCCTATAAATGGTGCCATACGAAACATATAAAAGATGATCATAAACATTAAAGAAAAAATAAAAATAAATTTTAAAATAAATGCCATCATACATTTTTATAAATAAATCTATAGAATACTCTGTATATGTATATGATAATATTTATAAGCAAAATGCAATAGACATGCTTAAGAAATAAAACTTTAGTTGTTGAACATTTAAGAACACATTTATCATCCGCCGAACATAAAATATAAAGAAGCATGAGTTTAAGCCAACATTCTGCTTTTACTTCAAATTTATGTAAATTTTACATGTTTAGCTCAGGTCTGAACAAAGTCAAGAGCGGAAGAAAGGGATCACAACCAACAACCAAATTTCGCTCATACTAAGGGGTGGTGCATGTGTACATACTCGTAAATATGTATGTTTAGTTATGTATGGATATCCTTTAAACTTTGCTTAGAAGAAGGAGGAAGAGGTGTCATAAAGAAAAACAGAAAGATTGGGCTATTATTTAAAACTTAATAAAATGTGCACACCTGACGCATGTTCTTTTCGTTTATTTTGAAGTGTGCGTGTGTATGTGTATCTGTTTTAGTTGCACTGAAATATACTTAAAGATACCTCGATAGTACTTCGTCAAGTTGTTGTTTTTTATGTGTGTTTGTTTTGTTATTGTATTCTTCCTTTTTTCAGTAGCAAAATATTTTTTCGTCTTTCACGTTTACGTTCTTGCTGATTTCTTTACAAATTCTTTTGCCTTCTACCTCGAACTTTTGTTTTTGTCTTTTCTGTTTGTTTGTTTTTGTTGTGGCCCGTTTAAACAAATAAATTTTCTGACATTTTAAAAAGTTATTAGATTAGCATTATGTTGTTCTTACTGCGCTTATGTTCCAATGTTTCTGAATTCTTTAGGTGTGTTTGCCTTGTTTTTGGTGAATATTTAAAATTTTTCTTACACTTGAAAAAAATATTGTTTCGATATCAAATTATTAATGAATTTACGACAGATTTATGCATAAAGTCAGATTAAAAATTAGTTGCCTGAGCACATCATAACTATAAAAGTACTAATTCTGGTAAATCTTTATTAACCCCTAAAAAATTTTATGTTTCTCTTATGTTTTTAGGGGTTTCAAAATCTGATTATGCATCATGTGAGTTTAGGGAAATCTTATCGTAATGGAAATGTTATTGAGAGCCTCACTGCAACTTTTACTTTTCTTAGAGTGTATTTTCTGTTCATGCTTCAAAAATATTCTAAACAACAAATTGTTTTTGGTGAGTTGGAGTATTAAATTTTAATTTTTATTTAGCCAAAAACTTCAAGGTAACATATGGTCCAGTTTGATGATTTATATGATTACAATTTGCATAAATTTCATTCAATTTATTAAGAAATATAAAGAATTTTTCTAATTACTTTTTATGAACTAAGTTATACTTGTACTCGTATATAATAAAAATGCAAAACAGAAACATAATAAAATAGAATTTGAACATCTTTGGAAGTTCTTTTTAAATCTTAGGATTTTTATCAAGGGAAACAGGTGGATATAACCTATTTTAGCCTACGAAATGCTTTAAGTGCTATCTTTTTATTATTTAGTTTTAGTTTTTATGTCTTAAAACTCAATTAAGGCCATGTCAGATAAAACTTTTGCTTCGAATAAGATGAAATGTACATGTGAAACATGTCCCATAAAGTACTTTTGATGCAAAGCAATGCGAGAAGTTAGGCAACTCTCAACTTTTTGCGTACTTTGACAATCAGTTCGTATAATTATCTTAATTTATTTGACCAAACTCCCATGTAAATATGAAGTTTTTTATTAAACTTTTAGTAAATTTACATAAAAATCGAGTTATTGTGTCATACACATTTTCTGCCAACGTTATAAATGTCACGCAAAGCGTTAAAGTTGTATTTGACACGGCCTTTAGTTTTGAGAGACCAGCAAAAAAGATTTCATACCACAGAAATGGGTTATAATGTTAATAATCATTAATAACCATACACTTCAATACTTATAGTTTCGCTTTAAGTCATTACTTTACTATGGCGATCTTATTGGAATCAATTTCTTACCACTCATGGTTGTAAAAAAAATAACGACTTGAAAATGTTAGTACATTAATAAAAATCTCTCAATTACGTAGTTATTCGATTGATTTCTATTGATCATATCACAGAGTGCAATTACATTCGGAAACGGAATTCAATCCAGCCCATTTTTGTAGCAGCTGGTGTCTAAAAAAGAAAACTACATGTCCAGACTGTTGGCGGCGCTGGTATGCTGGGGTATGCTTCTGCTATGGCTTGAAATCTTGGGGTAGATTGAATTATATTTCCGAACGGCGTTGAACTCTGTGATATGGCCGAATAAATTAACGTCAAAAACTTATTGAAATTGATATCGATCAGTCTTTTAATAACCGGCTTTGTTTGCTATACAGGTATGTTCTGTATTGCACATGGAATTAAAATGTGCGGAATTGCCATAGAATTGTTGTTGAAAATATGTATTTATTATTATGCATTAAAAATATTAATTGATTCTATCATTCGACGAAATAGAAATGCAATTAAAACTTGATATATGCAAGTATATAGTTCCATAGTCAAAGCTTCCCAGGTTTGTTTTATATAAGCCGCCTTCATTTGCAATCGATTGAGAAAAAACTCAATGCATTTTTTAAAAGATATAGAAACAGTTCTGAAAGCTAATGAAGTCAAATTTAGCTCTAATGGTTAGCCTGATATAGACACTGATTGTTAATTAAAAATACGAAGAATGGTGTTATTGGAAGAATTAAGTCTGCATTATGAGTAGAAGTCAGACTATAGGAGACTATTTATTCCTGGACTTTACAAACTTTTCAAAAGACTTAAGAGGTTATGTACTCATATGAGGAAGTGAAAAGAGTTTCAGTAAAAATGTTAATACAAACATATATATGTGAGTCATATGAAAAACCATTTAATAGCTAAGAGCTGTTCCGTAAGCGTTTAAGTTTTTTTTCAAGTTCTTATATTTTTATTTTTTTATTTTAATTATGCCTTAGTTGTTGTTCTACAACTCGTCTTAGCATTATAATTTTCTTTTGTAACCTGATCACATATTGGAATTGCTGCCTAAACTAACCGTTTTTAGCTTAAAGATAAAACCAGTCATTATTAACAGTTTTTTACTGCTTTATATGTTTATATGTATGTATTTTTAAATTAATTTGAAATTATAAAATACTTTTATATTTTTTTATATAAAAATATTGTTGCTGTCTGCCGTTTGCTTTGAGTTTTGTTGTTGTTACCCCATTTGCTATTGTTTTTGTTTACTTTTGACCTTAACGGTAGTATCTAGATATCCAAAGTGACACAAAATCCCTTACACAAATACACAAATACTACACTGAGCACACATACAAACATTCCTCACTTTAACTCGTACATATGGTATGCAGTGCTGGTATCTCCCATAAAACCCCAACTCAAATGTACATAAATACATAGAAACTCTACACATTGACAGTTAATTTTGCAATTGTATTTCAATAACAATAAATTTAAGCCATTCGACATAAAATACGAGTATTCACTGAGTAAAATGCAATGCAGGAGCAGTACGAGTAGTGCAAACAGTACCAACAAATGGTTTGCCTGATTGTGTACTCGTGCAGCAGTTGAAACCAAACAGTAGATGGAAAAAAGTGTATAAAGTAGAGTTACAATTGTACAAATGGTTATGTGTGCATGCAACTGCTATTGTAAACAGTGTTTAACACTGCTGACTGCTTAAACGGTGTAAATATATAATTTTTATTTCTTTGTTTAAGAGGGCACAAAAATCATCTAATTAAGTGCAGTGTTAAGCATTATATCCAAATGCCTTGCATCAGTTTAATATAAATAAATGTATGTACTAGGGTATTCAATTATTCGGGTTTTGGTTTTAATCGATTAATCGTTGGATTAATTAATCCAGGTTTTGGTTTGATCGGTTAATAATCGGTTGATTTTGGATTTGGATCGGTTAACCGATTAAATACAATTTTCATACATTAATTAATTTCAGTAAATACGTATACGTAAATTATTCATTATTTTGAGATTTTATTAATAAAAACGATAACATAGCAAAAATAATAATTATCTAAAGCAGACGAAAAATATTACATTTTGTTTAAACGGTTAATCGATTAATCGACTGAAATTAATTGATTTAATCGTTAATCGAAATAAGTAAATTATAAATTAATCGAACAGTTAATCGGGTAGCAATAAATCGGTTAACCGATTAACGGTTAGTCGATTGAACACCCTAGTATGAAGATATATAAAACTGTAACTTCTTAAATGATTTAGATAATTTAGATCTATTGAAACTAGTTTTAGCTTTTCTTTAATCTAGGGCCGTTATGCTGCTGCGTTATGTCTAACTATAAATTCTTTTAGAATTTCATGTACAAATATGTTTATCGATACATATTTTATTGCATGTGTTTTATGTAGAGTACACAAAATACCGGCCATGTTTAGTGAAAGAAGAGTAATGATGTTCCTAAGAATGGTTAAAATAAACTTCAGTCTAAGTTGGCTTAAATGTATAACTGCAAAAGTGCTCTTGTAGCAGTGTGTGTACAATGTAAGTTCGTACGGGTGCATATATATACGGATATATGTATGTATGTGTATGTCTATTGGTCTAGTATTGTTTGTGGTAAAAGGCAAAGTGCAATCGAATAGCAAAACCCAAGTTTAAGTACGTAAATATAAATATTAAATAAACATTCTTACTTATCATACAATATATACAAACAAATGCCACTATGCAGACACATGCATACATACATACATATGTATGTATGCATTATGTGCCAATACATGCAAGCTGATTGTATTTGTATTAGAGCATTACATATGTGTGTTTTTGCAGTTTAGCATGTGTGTGTTAAGTAAAATATAATTAAATTTTAGCATTCGGTTCAAAAATAAACATTTATCTCCAACTAAATATACAGTGTGCTTGTTTGTATTTGGAATATTTGTTTATGGCTGTGATAGTCAAACATTTATTACACATCTCAAACTACAATATTTTTAAACAAATAAAAGATGTGCTCAATTCTAAGAATTAATAAAAATGTATTTGAATAAAGTATTGAATTTCGTTTACTTAAAATTTTGTGAGATGGGCAGTGCTATCTATACGTATCTAAATCACTTTTTATATATGAGCGCTTCAGCTATTTTTCCCCATACATATAAGAAAAAAACGATGTCCTCCAGAAAATATCTTAATTCAACACAAGATCTCTGTTTGAAACTCTATCGTATATGAACTAAATACCAAAAAAAAGTTCTCTAAAGTTTCCAGGAGAACACGCCAATATGACGTTCCGAACAGTGAAACAGCCAATATATACTGCTTGCTAATAAAATACTTCCATTTAGAAGTAAGTTCTAATTTGTAAAAAGAAAGCTTTTTATTATTTGACTAAAGTGAACATTTTTACAATAAATCTCATGCACATTTTCTTTACAATCTTATGTAAAAATACTTAAGTACGATTTTCTGGGAAGTATTTAGGTACTTTTTATAAAGCAAAATTGTATTGAAAACCGATAACTCTAAAAAAATAATGGTTTCGCCTTAAGAAATGCAAAAATAAAAAGTGTTTTTTATAGATATGTAGATAGAACTTTAAGTTGGCAACACATTTTTAACTAGCGGCCATCTTGTCAGCTGTCAAGTGACTTATGTTTAGTTCGGCTTCTTGTTTCAACATAAATAGACTGACGTATCGCGCATTTTACGGTTGACATACATAATCGTCCATCAGAGCAATTAATTCGATTAACTATGGAACGTTTTCGCAACACCTTTAATCTAAATGATAATACATCCACAGAGAAGTCCTACAGAAGAAGTCATTGCAGCTGTAGAGCGTAGAGTGGAGAGCGAAATACATATTAACGTGCTTAACCATCAAAACAAGCAAGAAGTATAGAAACATTTATTCAAAAGTAGAATAAACTTTTTCCCGTAAATGCCAAAAAAAACAAAAACGACGAATTTACACAAAACAAATCTCAATATCTATTCTTTTTACACGACTGCGCGACACAAAGAAGGGTATTGTGCTTATCAGCCTATGTATGCATGTATGTATGTATGCATGTGTGTTCCTTTGTGGCCTTATATAAGCCGAACACGTGGGCCCATTTTAATGATTCTTACGTCAATCGATTTATCTTAATTCCAGGAGTGTCACTAAGGATATGATAACAGTAAAAAATCAAAATGGCAGCCAACAGACGCCATTTTGTAAATACGAAAAAAATAAAAAGTCGGTGAACTACATCAAAAAGGGTATCATTCGACAGCTATTTTCAAATCATCTCTTATGATTTTTCATTTCGAACGACCGTTTAGGATATTGAACGGTTCAAAGTTATTCGCAATCGGGTTTTTTTTTATTTTTTTTAATTACCACTTGTTTAATGATGATGACAACATTTTATTTTATTTTAAAAGCACTTGCAAGTCAGAAACAATTTCAAATATTAGTTTTATAATATTAAAGGCCTTATGCATAAAAAATATTTTTGATTTATAAAAGCTTTATAAAACAGATTTTCATATAAAATTTGTTTTATAAACCTTTTATTAAATAAAATTATTTTTGTATGATTAAGGCAGGAAGTATTTTTATTTTATACTCCTTGCACCTCGAATATTTTTGTTCTTTTAATTTGGAATGGAGCAGATTATTTTCTACCCACATTATCATCCATATGGTAGAGGAGAAGTGATGATTGTGTTGCTATTGCCTCTAAGAGTTTATTATAAAATATTTAAAATACCCATAAACATTCATTTATATGTACTTTGATCAATTAACAAGCAATATTTTCATTTGTCAATGGGTTAATTTATAACCTCAAACTTTTACTATCGAATTTAAATATAAAATAAAATGAAAAAAAGCAATGCCAGGATTTATGAGGGATTTGTGGAAAAAATAAATAAATAAAAGGAAATCGGAAGGAAATAAGAACGGAAGCGTAGGATGGTGAAGTCGAACAACACAGCCACAGAAACAAGAAGACACAAACAAAACAATTACTTGGCAAAAATCTGTTACACCTACTTAATGACCATTTATTATTTAATGGTCATTTAATGTTTATGAACATGTGTGTATGAGTACAAGAAATAATTGTATGAAAACACCATACAATTATGGCCGACAGACAGGTGCAGCCATGATGCATAAACAGGCCATTGTGAATTGAACAAAATACTTTGCGCACTTAAGTGAAAAAGTACAAACACATTCGTACAAACACATCCATATTGACGTGAACTTAAGGGTGGCTAACTGCGTACTGCAAACTTACCGACTAAGTTCGAGAAAAGAATTTGTGGAATGTAAGTAAAGAAGGGTGAGTTTAACAAAAATTTTTAATGTCTATATACCACTTTTGGCATTTCAAAGGACACTTATGCAGGGTTCAAATATTTCTCCAACGGAGCTTAAATGCATTTAAAAGATATAAGAATGCAGCAGCAATAGAAACTTAAAACCCTAAATTGTTCAAGTTCATAAGTTGTTATGGTAAAATGTCAGAGTGTGAAGAATAAAAAAAAATTATATTAAAAAAATTAACACTAAAAGAATCACTTATGAAGCCATTAAACACCTCATTAACAGTTAAATACCCAACAACTACATTAACTACTCATTACAATAACGAGGAAAGTAAATAATTATTATTTTCATTTTCTGTTTATATCAGAATTGCCACAATAAAAAAAATAAAATCATATTCTCATCATGGCATGTTACTTCCACATCATCACCGCCAGTTGCTTTTGCAGCGTGTTAACCAAAATGACAGCGTTTTTTTCTGCCCTTTAACGTATCCATAATGGCAGCAGCAGTTAAATATTTCGCAGAATGTAGCCTTAAAGCCTCATCAACCACAGCGCGACAAAAGAATGAATTACCAACAACTTCCTCTATATTCGTTAGTAATATTTGCCAACATATAAACTCCTGTATGAAAAGCTTCCACTGTTGGTAGTTGTTATTATGCTTCATGTTCGTCATCGCATTCAATTAAATTTACTACACTTTGCACATGCTGTAGCACAATCAACCACATAATGCGAGCAGCACGTTGCAGACACACTGCATTTGGTAGCAATGCTTTTGTTTGTTTGCTTTGTTGTATTTTATAAATGCAACAACTTGTAGGCGGTACACGTTCATGGTTCAACTGCTACACATACATAACACTACGCTGCTAGTTAATATATTTTTGTTGTTGCTGCTACTTTAAAGATGTTGGAAAAGAATGTTGTTGCTTTGCAGTAGTTGACCAAACGTTTTATGTGCCACGCATATGCAGCATATTCGCTCCAAAAACCATTTGAATGACATTCTGTCACAGTAACAAGCACCATCAGGTCTTTATCACGAATCAATGTTACTTTTGAGAGTTATAATTTTAATTCGTTTGAAAGTAATAATAATATGGGTCACTTGATGACTGAAACGTAAACGTACACGCCAGAATCAAAACTGCAGTCGTCAAAAGACTAGAATAATAAGTTTTAGTCTAAAAAATTTCACAGAAAATTTATTTAACACTAGCAATTTCATTAGATTTGATTCAGAAAACCGTTTCTTACGAGGGTCACCACGGTCAGCCACTTTTTTGAAATTGCTCGAAGATGTATCCTCATTCTTTTTTGAAGATGATGCTGCTGTCATAACACATCGACCGTCATTGTGTAAAGATATATTTCTATTTTTCCTTTAAGAGCTGCTTGGAATTCTATTTCCAGTTGTTGCAAATGGCCAGAACAAGATTTCATCTTCTTATTATGAATTTAGTTCACCTTTGAGCTCCCCCGACATGGATAGTATGATTTTGGTTCAACAAAGTGTTTTAAAGTAAGTGAACAAGGCCAAGCAAAACGTCATCGCGCTCATTGTGTCTTGAGAACTCTTATTGGTTGCTCTCATATCGAAAACAAACAAACATATTAAATCACTTTCATAAATGTCTTTTTATTTTTATGAAAATCTATTAATAATTCTTAAACACTCAATCGTTTTAGATTATTTCTTATGGTTGCAAAAAATTATTGTTACATGTGTCTTGCAGAATATTGTCCAACAATGGCCATTCGATCATAAAGTTACTTGGTATTTCATAATAAAGAAACTTAAACAATTTGGACTAGCGCCTACTTAGCATGATATATTATGAAGTTATCTTTAACGAATAAAGGCGTTTAACAATTTGACGTGCGTTGCATGATAAAATATTAAAAAAAAACAAATAAGTAAAACAAATGTCTTATTTGCAACAAAATATTTATTGTTGGTGTGCAAAACCGGTAACTGAGAGAAAATTTCTCAAATATGCACTTCTTAAATAAACTTATACAGATTTTTTGGTTGAATTAAGTCGGCGAGTATAATAAAACGTAATATTTTTTGTTTTATTTTTAAAGATTTTATTGTTTTGTTTACAACCGCCTGACTAGCTGCCTGTTGACTTGTGAAACAATTGACAGTTTATGTCAGCAAAGAGCACAAGTTTTATAAAGTGACAATTAGAATTGTGCAAAAAAAAGTCCGCTTTTACATCAAAAAAAAACTGACATTTATAGAATGCTAAACAATAAATAGTTAGAAAAAAGCATGCATATGTGTATGTTTAAATAAATGAGATGACAGCTGTCATTTGTCTCAGAGGTTGACATAATAAAAAGTGAAGGTTGTTGGCTTAAATTGTAAACTGAAGCTAGTAAAAGTAAACTGTATAAAACCAAACCCGCCATTATTTAAAAGCAACAAATGCCTTCGAAAAATCTTTGTTCGCTTGAAAATTTTTTACATAGTAGCCTTAAGGAAAATGGTGTCTCCTGAACCACTGGCGTTTAGCTGCAACGTGACTACTTTCATTTCACATTGACACTTTTTTTTATCTTAAAGAAACGTATTCCTCTTCACCAAGAAGTAAATGTATGCGTGTGTAGAGGTACTGTTTATATGATGGTAATAAATCTTATTTTAACATGCCACAATGCCCATAAAATACTAAAGACTGTCATCTAACCAGTCACCTAAAGAAACAAACGAACAACCAACCAGCCAGTAGCCATTCAAAGAGCTGCAAGACACATATGTTGCCATTGTAATAGTTGTACATAGAAATAGTGTGTGGCAATGGTGAGTCAGTACACGGACACGACGAAAAATATTTTTACAAGAAAAATGTGACTGAGGCAAGTGTTTGTACATGCAACTCAAATTAAAAAAAAAAGACAAGTTAAAGTTAAAGGGAAAAAAATCTAAAATTCAAATTTACCCAACTCTGCTCTCACTTTAGAGGTGACTAAAAGAAAGTATGTCTGATATTTTCAAAATACCTGAATGTCATCAATACAACAATGCAATACTTAGTAAAGAACAGGATGGTACAAGTGTGAATGAATTCAATGGAAATCAAAAAGATAATAAATCTAAGGAATTGACTCTCAACCATAATAAACAATATCAACGACTGAGAACACACACACGCACACACACAAACACACATACATAAACACATGCACCCATTAGTCTGAGTCTGGGGAGTGTATCCTAATTTTTATTTTGAAGTAAAAGTGATAAGAATGTAAATCATTTTATTGTTAATTTAAAATATATTTACTAATAAACAAACTCAAAAAAGCAAACCAACTATGAAGCGAAAAATAAAACATTAAAAAAAACCTGTTTAACTTTCCATACAGAAAACAAATAAAAATTTGTTTTATCATATTTATTTCAGAATGAAAAAGAAACAAAACTTAAAATTTGTTTAAATATTTATTTGGGCGTGTTTCGGTTGAAAGGGAATAAATGAAAAGAAGAACATGGAGTATAATGTAGAAAATTTTTAAGACAGCTCAACAAGACAGTTGTATATAAATCTTCGTAACATGACACTTTTGGCAATGAAATTAAAGTTATGGCCAAGACTTTTGAATATGTCGCACAAAACAGAAATAAAAATTCAAATTATTTCAGAATGTGTTTTTTCCCGCTTTTTTGCTTTTTGGTTTGTCCGAGACACCTCATGCTGGACTTATTAAATGAAAATTAACAATTTTCAACTTTAAAGTCACATGGATGTCAAAAATGTGTCATTTCTTATAAGTCTTACAACACAAGTCTCTGTGTTTTTGTTGTATTTATCCTCTTAGGCCATATAAAAATGAAGCTACTTGCTTCGGACATGAAGCAGGCAACAGCTAACGTTAAACAACAACAATAACTACTCGTACAACAAAAAATTATCTTAAGTGACATGCGTGCTGTAAGCTACAATAATAAAGCATAAGGAAATACTTATGAAAAACTTTTAAATAAAAAATGGGATAAGCCCTTCAAAGGTAAAATATACCAACTTCACTTTCAATTGTTTTCTATGCACTTCATAACAAGTTAATTAAATATGCAAATTTAGTTGATTTCTTGATAGAGGAAAATAAAATTTAAGTTTAGTTGTTTTTATTAATTTTAGTCTTAACGGTGTTCACTGGCACCTTCATATTTAACTTTTTATAAGTTAGAACCGACTAAGTCCGTTTATTATTAGTTAATATATTTGGAAACAGAGGCCGATATAACAAGTATTTATTTGAACAGTACTTAATTATGAAAATGCAGGTTGTCTCACAAGAGTTCTTGAATTTAGTGAATCCATAAAAAATTAATGCCAATATGCAATTTGGCGCTGATAGGAATCGTTTAATCAGCTGTCTGTGATGGTTGCCATTTCGCGAGGGGACATATTCTTCGAAAAGCGCCAAGGCAAATGGTTTATGGACGTAGATATTAGATTTAAGATAACTGCTCTGGAACAAGTTCAAAGGCGTTAAGTCAGAAGTATGAGTAGCGCAATTTGTGTCATCTCTTTCGGACATACATTTACCAGAAAGCATTCCACTTATTCCGTCCTAGTGAACCGATACTAGTTGGATATAGATAGGAAAGTTTATAGCTTAGGCTACAAGAAGGTACTCCTTAAATGCTTGAGAGTTATGCGTGGTGCGTCGTTTAAATGGTACAATGCCATTTGGTATCAAGATAAATTTATCAGGCCGTGAGCTCTGATGATTATATCGTAAGGGTGTCATAATATTATAATGAGTCTATATATGATGAATTTACATCATGATATCAAATTGACATTCATTATGATGTAAATTCGTCCGGTATGGACACTATGTAAGAGAAGAGAAGTATTGGGGGGAGTTCGCAATAAAGAAGCCAAAAATCTATCAAACTTGGTCTGAACCTCTAAGATATTCTATACGTGTTATATTTTCTAACTAAAAGATTTTTCTTCTGATTTGACTGAATTCTGGACAATGGCGCAATTACTGTTCATTATCTTCTTGACTGGCTCTACATCTTATGTCATTAAAAACACTTTTAACTCTGTATGTCCTGTCATTATGTTAACCAGTTTCATAGTATTGGCCTTGTCAAACTTATAATATCTTCCTTCTCTTCACCATTTGGGTGTCCTCTGAGAATTTCAGTCACTCTTTCAAGAGTATAGTTTCGCAAATCTTTGATATGTTTCTTTGTAGCCCATTATTTAGTTCATTTTTGAATTTTTTCATCGGTTTGTCGTTTTCTACTGTAATGTTGTTCAGTAATGATCTCATTCACGTCAGCCTATCCGCTCGTAAATTTCTATGCACTACAGTTGCCGAATTACGTTTTCGTAAGACTTTCTCACCCGTAATGTACGGTACAGCGCCGAGAAACGCTTCACAGGTATAGAGCTCCCAAGTGCAACCCTACCACTCCTTTTAGATTTGCTGTCTTCTCGCAATAAGCTAAACAAGCACAAATAAACTTTCCTTTAAGACCTCTGAATGCATAACAAAAGGGCAGTCAATTAATTGAACAACAGTCCGACATATTAAAGTGGAGTTAGTCTTTTTTACTTAAAATTATTTTGTATCTGTTTCATGTTTAATAAAAATGACACCTTTTCCTGTTACTTAAGTTTTATGTTTTCTTTTCTCTTTCATTCTTTCTACATTTTTATTTTTTGGTTGTCCCTCTTGCCCACTTAACCCCTTTTGCAGGTCTAACCTTCAAGTAGTATTCTTGAATCTCCTTTTTAAATGACAACAGCATGAAAAAAACTAAAAAATATTTATTTTGTTAAGAAATTCTTATGCGTGGTTAAATCTCTGTTAAGAATCTGCATAAACGCATATAAAACTGTTAACTAACTCAATTTTGTTGCTGTCAGTTTTTGTTTAGCTGGTGTTTTTTCTGGCCTGAGACTTTTTTTTTATAATTCCGCACAATGTGTCGTCCTCATCTAACTCAGAAGTAAGTTGAATCGTTTTGAGATGTGAACACATGGACTCCTGGCTTCATCGTTATAATTTTATGTTTTTAGTTGTTATTTTTTTGTCATTATTATTATTTCACTTAATGCCAAGTGTTTTGTGTGTTATTGTGGTTCAGTTGTCAGAAGAATTTATTTTTTTATTTGTAATATGATCAAGAACAGACCAAAGAAGGGGAAATATGAATTTTTGGAGATAACAAGAAACACTGCAACAACAAAAATATAAGCAAGTTTGGAATTTAATCAAAATCAAGAAGGTTTTGAATTTGATTTTTTTTATCAACAGACATAGTTCATGTATTTGTTAATGTAGAACATAATTTAATGATCATATGAGTATGTACATGTATAAGTTGTTTAATTAGTTCTTGATACAATTTAAAATGAGAAGGAACTGTACTTGAAATATTAAATTCGGCATTTTGGATGACATTGGTTCTAAAACACTTTTTTTATTTTGCAGTTCAACATTGGCCACTTATATGTCAAAACGGAGAACGAGACATTAAGTTTAAAGGCATGAAATTTTAATGACATTCATTGAAGTTACATTTTGAGATATCCACAAACTCCCCAATATTATTGAGTAATTTATTGCTATTGTTATCGCCACTTTTTCAATCACTAATACTCAGAGCCCTCGTCTTCCTTTTTTCTAAGCGGATGTGTCCAGAAAATTTCGAGATATTACGAGCAATTGGATGAGGATTTGAATAGAGTTTTGTTAAATATTTGCTTACAATCTAGACTGAGGGTCGAATTTCTACCAATCACCCAATGTATTTATTTGAGTTAATTTAAATTTCATTTGTTTTAGCTTTGATTAAATGTGGTGTTTCCATGTAAGCCGTTGATCAAGATGTATACCAAGGTATTTCACTTGTGAATGCTGAGGAACAATTTGATTATTGATTACAAAGGGGGTACAAGTACCTTTTCGTAGGGTAAATGTTATCTGAGCATACTTCTGCTCGTTTACTTTTATTCTCCTCTCACAACAGTAAACTTCCGGGCAAGAATATAACTTTCTTTTATTGATAGACATGTCTTCAATTTAAAAATTAGGTCTTGATGCCACACTTTATCAAATGCCAGAATAACATCTATATAGAGAGCAGAAAAATACTTCTTTATTTCAAGTGTTCTTCTTATAAATTGAACCAATCGTAATCTATGCGTTTATTCAATGGTGCTATGCTAACTTCTAGAACAAACTTTATGGTCCGGTATGCACCCATTATCTGTCAGAATAAATTCTATTAAACACAGTCTGTTTAATCTTTTCGTTAAGGTTGGCAATTTTGAATTCAATATCATATGTTCTTAGCTTAATATTTTTCGCACAATGAATACTGAGATATTTTTTGAATTCCAGCCAAGTACAACGATTGATTTTCTTCACATATGAGTGGGGTAAATCACTTCTTAGTGGGTTACATATTGTAACGATAGTGGGAGAGTGATCGGAGGAGAGATGCCTAGAAATATTTTTAATGACGCCAAAATCTATATCGTCTAGAATTTTTTGTATGTCTGTAGGACAGTAAGTGGGCTCCCTACTCGAAATGACGTCCAAGCCCATTTTTGAAATTGTATTGAACAACGCTCGACCTCTTGTTGTAATAAGACGCGAGCCCCACAGCGTATGTTTTGCATTATAATCACCAGCTGCTATGAAACAAGGTCCAAGCGGTTCGTAGAAATCTTCGTATTGATCCTCAGTGATTGAAAATCTGGAGTAAATTGATGATATCACGAAATTTGTACAAAAATGTTCAATGCAAATATTTGTTGCTTGTAGCTGTTCTTCATAAATGTTGTCAAGAATATAGAGCTTGAGTCTTGACTTTAATAGAATTACTGATCCACCGCATGCTCTTTCTCTCGGATCCTTTGAATCATATTTAATTTTTAAAAGGCTTCTAGAAGTCAAATGAGTCTCAGAAATATTTCACGTGAACAGAGTTTTCACCTTTTATTCCCGATAATGGTGAATATTGGTCAAGCAATGAATTTTTAGATTTCACATGAAAAACAATCGGCCAACCGTATTTCGATGTTATCACTTGCGTATTAGCAAACCGCTTTAAACGTTGAATATTTATTACTTGCCAATGTTTGAACCATCTTAGAAAATTCGTTATCAACGTTAGCTCGATTGTATTTTTCTGCATGGGTAGCACAAAAAAACAAATAAAAAAATAGCGCAATACATCAAGTTTTTTCGTCATGTAGAGTTTAAAAATTAAATAAATAGGTATTTTACACAGTTCTCTTTCGAACGGCAATAAAATTTCATATGTTATGAAAAGTGTATTTAACAGGTTTTGCATTGCACTCTAAGCAAGATAAATATCGGTGGTCTCAAGTAGAAAGGCCGCAACTCAAATAATGGTTACTTTACAGGAGGAGGTAAGAACATAATAGAAACTGCAGTATTTGTATTTCTTTAAAAGCAGGTACAACATCAATATACCATTTTGCACATGCTACGATGCAAGACCATTTGCACAATACTGTGAATTGGGGTAGTGTGAAGTTTTTGGCGATGTCTGCTAAAAGCCATGCAAATATGAATACTAGTCAAAGAGCTTGCATGTGCAAAATTTTCTTATTCGATAATTTCTTAGAAATGGAAGAGAAATGATTAATATTTTTTACAACTCAATATCCTTTTCCTTTCTTAACGCCACTGAGATTTTCTTCAATGCCTTGAAGATGTCATAATCAATCATAAAAATTCTAATAATATTATGATATCCAATCAGATTAATGAGAACTGTTCTGCTTATATCGTAAACGATAAGCACAGGTGAGCGAAACAAAAACACTTCAATGGTGTTAAAAAGGTGAGGTGAGTTTCTTAGCAAGAAACACACGCACACACACACACTCTCTAAGCCACATGTTTAATTATGACTGTTAAGAGAATTACGATAAGAAGAAAGAGAGCAAAACTGTATACAGTTCTTCATATTTGCCCAAATAATTTACCTGGTGATTAGTTTGCTCATGTGGTGTTATTTTTATGTTCCTGTGTTTTTATGTTATCATATGTTAGTTGGATTATGTATGGTTGCTTTTGTCCAAACATGTGCATACATACATACATATGTACTTACATATTATCGTATACTACGTTTATACGCGCACTATTCGCAAATAAAAATAATTGCAAATAAATTAACTCATTGTTTATACGACATTTAAAATGTATAAAAACTTGTTAGCACTTCTTAGAAATGTTACTTATTTACAAAAATATTGTTCAAATGTATAAAAAACAAATAATGATTTGTTTTATTGTCATTATTTTCTTCTAACAATATTTTTGTGCAATATTTATCAATTTATTGTTTTTTTATTATTAGGAAACATTTGTAAGTGTGGCAACCTCAAGCATTTTATTTACAAATAGTGCGTTAATCGTCAATAGTTTTCTGAATTAGTAAGCCACATTACAAACATCAATATGGCGACAATTTACAGTTTTATTTGCAAATATGCCGTGAGTATAAACGTAGTAGTATATGTACATGTATGCGGCATTATGTATAATAACAAATTGGCATGAAGTTAGCATGAGTGGCAAAATTAAACTACGTGTTGACGATTTCCTCTATACAATCTGACATTAAAAATCGCCTTATAATGAAGTTTTAACACACGATTACATTCTAGGATGACTTTTAATGTAAAATTGTATGAAAAAAGGCGTTAAGACCATGTTCAATTTTGCCACTTATGCTATCTTCATGCCAATTTTTGATTATAAATAAGGCCGATGATATTTACCAAAGTTACATTCTTCTTCCACTTTTGCTTGATAATTTTATGAAATTAATTGAGGAATTTACACGTTAAGTCCTAAGGAGAACTAACCCAAAATTATTCTATCAGTTTTGTAGGCTCTGAAAAACATATACAGACATATGTACATACATACCTATGTAGTAATCATTATGATTTACAAATTTTCGATCAGCCGACCCTTTGGCAACAAGATGAGGTTGTTGCCAGTGCATAGTAGGTAATTTGACCGGCCAAAAATAATTTTTTTCACTAACAATAATAATATTTTAATAATATTGATGAGAGGGGATAGTAAGCCAATTCGGCTCATCATCACTCAGTGCGTACATCTATTTCGTCAAATATTTGTCCAGTCTGACTATAACTACCGATAAAAATTAAGACAATTATGAGAACATTTGAGAAATATGAGCAGTTTTCCTAAACGTTCTCCTATAATAATGGCTGCCTTTTTAATAAGCACACAAGACTGCAGCTACACTGTGGCACAAACTGTAATTAATCATTTGTAGGAGAGCAGCAAAGGCAAAACCACACAATGGAAACAATCCTTTGGATCTTGATAAAAACATGTAGAAAAATCATAATTTATTGTAGAGTTGATAACCCAATTTTTTGTTTGATTTTAGCGCTAGTAGACAAGATTTTAAGTTGTTTTATTAATTAATAGCCTTGCTTTGAAGAAAACAATGAAACGGAATAGGAAATTTGAAATATTTTTTTTTATATTTTTTGTTTTTATACTAAAATTTCATAAACTATTTTCTTATACAAATTTGTGGATAAGTTTTGTTGCCAAAAAAGTTTTGTGTTTGTTTATTTTCGAATGAATAATATCTTATTTTCCTTCTTCATGTTTTATCATGTTATTGCTCATCAACGTCTCTCTTCCTGTTCTGTTTTCTGGTGAATAATGTGTGTACATATGTACATACTTATATACATACATACATATGTGCATACATTCACAATGCAATATCAAAACAAAATGCTTGAAAATCCAAACACTAACTTTAGTAGAACTGTGGCAGATTAGGAAGCATGGATGGTGTGCGCGCTTCTGTGTTGCAAAGTACAAAATTTAAATTTACCGCCGGTAATTTTAACAAAAAATAAATAAGTCAAACATACATATGTATATATGTATGTAAATACATGTACACACACAATTCTTGCAATATTCACGCATTGAAATTCAAACACTTTTATACTGAACTGTGTAGCAAGTAAAATCTCGTTCAAACAAATTTGTTAAGGTTTGCGTTTTTTGTACTTTTCATACCTACCTAATATTTTAACTTGGTCTTTTGGTTTTTATAAAACAAAAGCAGTGCACAGGCGTCCCCTTGATTGCAAATCAGGTTGAATTGTACAATCCATTGAAGTTGCTGTGTAAAGAGCAAACTAAGCAAAAATAATAATTTTCCAAATTGAATTGTTGAAAATTTATATGTTTGCATCGATCTTTCAAAGATATCTTGATCTTTAATATGGTCATATTATAAGAACCTTAACATCTCTCTGTACCACTAATTTTTAAGCTAAATTGACTTTATATAAAATATTTTAGTTTTACTAGAAATAAAGATTTTGGTAAGGTAATAAGTCAGAACAGTCCACTGTGCAATGTCCATACCGATGCTTCAGTGAGTGGCAAAATGCAAAAAAACTGTTGGCCAACAAAATATTGTTTGGCAGTTAATAAATTTTCAAATAAATTGACTAATTGCATACCTACAGCAAAGCCAACGAAGCAGCTAAAAATACGAAAATATAATAAAAAATAAAAGAAATTAACTTTGCACAGTGTGTTAATTAATTATAAATTATGGTTGAAAAAATTAAAAACACATCATTTTCGAGTGCATTTGATATGGATAATATTTAATAGAAGAATAATTACGGCTGCAGTCCTCTTGTCTCTTGTTTATTTGTGAACATATGCATCGACATACAGAAACACTCAGTATTGCAAATAAATTCATGTATGAGTTGAGCTTTCATGTTAGACGACAATCAAATTATAGATAAACATCAGCACTGTTGCATTGTGGTTTTTAAATATTTAATTTTTATTTATGATATGAAATGCTAAAATCAATTAGTGATTTTCTTTTTGTTTTTTTTTATAAATTTTTACTTGTTTTTTTAACAGCGAATATATCAATGAAAAATAACCAAATATAAAAAGCGAAAACTCACATGACTGGAAGTTGCATATTTGTTTTCGAATGTGTAAAAATTTCATTCACAAAAATATTTTATTTGTTTTAAACTGCAGCTAACGACTTTATAAATATCCAATTTGCAACTATTTGTTGAAATAATATGTTCATTAAATAAAATGTTGAATTACAATTGCAGTGGCCAACTACATGTGATCCCATTTACGTTTAACTGAATCAAAAGATTAGCAATGTTGCGGAACCAACCGAGGACGTGGCTGATCAACAAGTGATAGAGACTACAAGGAATACTTGCATGTACTTTGAAGCAGACCAGTAACTTTTACATGTCGATGTCGTAATATATTTTCAAGTAACACTTCTTAAACATCCGCTGATACGTTATCAAACTGACCCAAACAAAATATTATATTTTTGTTAGTTACCTGCCACTTTCTGTGAAGTTGCTCTCATCCCATTGATTATTTATTGTATTAAAAAAAAAAATCAAAATTAAAGAAGCACGTTGGCGAGTTTGAACCCGTCGTTTAAATCAGCTTGAGCTTAAGAGCTGCCACTTTTAAAAATCGTTGCCCCACCAGAGGAATCAAGTTACGCTTATTAAGAACTGTATGATCGATTTCAGATGTAATCTACAGGCCCTTGCCCATAGTCAGTTACCATTGGTCGAATTGCATATTAAATCGACAATTTTTAGAAAACTGAGGGCACATAATTTTCGTTTCAAAGCTATTACCCAATTGAAGCTAGAACGGGTTAAATTAAGCACCCTTATGACAGCCAGTGCGATGTAGGTGGCGTTATATCTCAGATGGCATTCAAATGAGAAAATTTAACATATAAATGATTTTAGAAAATGAAATGGCAACGTTTGCCATGTAGAAATCTATAGTAAATATATTCTTACATTACAGACGTTGGTCTTCAAATGTTGCGCCTACTTAACACCAGAGTCGTTGCAAGGCTGCCATACAAATCAACTAAAGACACAGTAGCAAAATTGAAATATAAAAAAAAAATATGAATGAAACCCCGCTTCTCTATCTTTCACTTCGTCTTATGTGTTCGCACTATCCTGTTTCTATTCTCAGGTAACGCAAACGGATCGGTTACATGAACACAAGTGAGCTGAAGACTTACTTTCTCTTGTCCACAATACGTCAAACGTAACCTAACGTTGATCTTTGACATATTCCAGAGAGATGAGTTCAAGTTCTATAATAAATGACTCTAAAAATTATGACATAACCCAGTGGGAAGAGGTAATGAATAGTAAAAAAGAAGGTAATGCACAGCATCTATAACTTTCATTCCATAGTTCATTACTGTTAGCACAGAACATGTCCTAGGAAAATAATGAATTATTTTAATGCGTACATTCCTTCTTCTGCAGATGTGGAAATGCATGTGGTAACCAATGTGAATTTATTGTCTTCGATCAAATTACCCTCTCTTTTCTAAGGGAATACATTGTCTTGCTTTGGAGAATAATACATTATTTCTTCCATGATTATGTAATTAATGACCACTTTTCCCACTGGAAAGCTAAATCAATTTTTTTTCTTTATAATTATGTGAGCTCTAGTCTGATTTAAATGCATAACTATTTATACTACACATCATACACTTTTACACTTTTATTTGAGCAAAAAAAAAAAAAAAAGGAATGGAAAGATCGAATATATATCTTAAGTGTTTTAAAGCAATGAAGGAATAGTTTATTTAAGAAAAAATTTTGGGCGAAATCAATAATATAGTAAAAAGATATAAGCAAATAGCAGCGAGAAACGGACGCGACAAAAATATAAGTTATTTTTGTGCACTTATAGATATGAAAGAAGATCGTTTATGTTGTTTTAATTTTTTTTTTGTGAACGGTAAAGTACATTTACGGACGCGACAAGTAGGATGCGATAATTTTTTTTCCAAGAGAACTAAGCAAATGCTTATTTACTGCTAAAAAATTAATAAATATTTTAAAAATAAAACAAAAATTTTTGAGCAAACAAATTTTTTTTTATATTTATGATTTGATCAGGCTAAAGTTCGTATCGCTTTGTAAGCCAAATTACATGTGATAATTATTAATGAACAAATAACACCAAAGTTAGTTGTAAATATTCTGACAAACAAAGCGATACGAAGTTTAGCCTGATCAAATCATAAATATAGAAACAAATGAAGTTCGAACAATAATAATTAAAATTAGCTAAAAGTTTTTTTGTTTTATCCTTTTCTGGAACTACCCACATGTATGTATGTATGTAAACGACATTAAAAATAATTCCGTTTTCTTTTCTCGGATAAGTGCAAAATTCTGTAGTTATGTAATAAAACATTATGCATTATACTGAGTACACATCTGTCATTTCTTGTGTTGTAATTTTGTGGTGTCGTTTTCAAAATGTGTGCAACGCCGCTCACGTTATGTGCTTTATATGGAAAGCAATGCCACACAATTCAAAATATCGGAAATTACAAGCGTCGACAGTAGTACACACTACTACGATGTCACAAAATGCCATAGTGTGTACAGGTAATAAAATAAAAATAGTCTTATTTAATTAGCGTATAAAACAAACAATAACAAATAGAGTTAATTTTAATAAATTTATTAATGAATTGAGAATAGTGAAGCATTTTAAACCAGTTTTTTTCTACTAAAATAAAACAATTTTCTCAGACGAAAGATCATAACCTGAGGGATTTAATAAATTTATAATTGATTTTGACCACAACAAACTATTTAAAAATATTTTTGGCACACATATACATACGACTACATGTGAGATTGATTTACTCTTGCCACAGGTTTGAAATCAAACAACCAACCTCACATTTAAAGAAAGTTATGGAAATTCTGATAGTGTAAAAAAAAACAATTTTTGGTTATATGTATATGGAAAAAAAGGAACATGTAGCAAAAAGAGGACAAGGAGTAAAAAATGTAAGTTCAAAATATAACGACGTTGTCCCAAATCTAAGAGTATAAAAAATAAAATTCCCAAACACAGAACTAAATGTTAGTTGGTGTTTCGAATCAAGGGTTACGAGTATGAATGGATGGTTTGTTGGACGGTGTGCGAAAGTGTGTGTGTTGAATATCTGAACATTTTATGAGCTGTTAAGACCACTTAAAGTACAAAATGCTCCCCAGTTAACCATTGTGAAGTGTGTAAAATCAAATATGTGTCCGGTTTATTGTCGTTGTTGTTATTACAACTAACAACAAAAACAGCAGCAGAAACAATGTTCCAAAATACAAAAAAAAAAGCTGTTATAGCTGCAGAGGATGATGAGTATCATAATAATAATAATTGCGGGAATGATTATGATGATATTGCTTGCTACCGCTGGTGTGTGCGGTGGTAGCGGCATGTTTATTAGTTGTATACATGTTGTTGTCATGTCGTTATACTGTGTACACTTTTCGAGTGGGCCTAAGAAGACATTAAGATTTCTGACAATTAAAATATGTAAAGTAGCTTTATCTTTTACAGAACAAATTTTAATATTAATAATTAATTATCAAGTCCCTTTGCAAAACTGGTAACTCTTTGTTGCCCCTCATTGAAATTATTACAAAGTTTATTGTTCCTTTATTTAATTTTAATATTTAATATACAATTATTTACTCTATCCTTTTGTTGTCCTTGCAAATAATTGTTTACATATGCTGCGAGATTTTTATTAACTCACTTTTTCTACGTTCTGCTACAATAACAGTGTAACCAACCCCTAATAAAAAAAAGTAAGAATTGAAAATACAAAAATAGTAAAAGTAAGTGAAAAATAAAACCAAAATCCTGAGCATTTTGTCGCATTTACATGAATGAGTATGTTGTATATATTTGAATGAAAAGTGTGTTGCATGTTCTACTCTAGACATATTTTTTTTTTACTTTTTTAAAATAGAAATTTTTGTCGTATTGCAGGTGCTTTTGTTTTGGCCACACATCTATCTGTGTCCAACTGTTCGTTTAGTTGTCTGTTGTTTTGTCTGCTAACATGTCTCTACAGAGGCCAGTCTTGCTTTTGGGTTATATTTTTCGGTATTTTTTTACACTACCCTGAGTCAGTCTGTACGTCCTTTGGGTATCGAGAAAAAAATATCCTTCATGTGTAAATATGTAAGTTTGTTTTCTGCTACGAAAGCTGTGTGTATGAATATGAATTATGGAAGTTATTTAATACAAAAACAACGTTTACTAAATGTTTAATAACAACAATTTTGGTTATATTTTTTCTACATGTTGTCAACCACTCGAAAGTGGGTATTTACACAGAAATTTTTGGATTTTGTTTTCGAAAGGGGTTCTAAATATACCTTGTTCATATGTTTTTTACTCGTTTCTTTGTTTGTTAAGCTATATTTAACAAAGGAAATTACTAATGGTGGTTATTTATGTTGTATTAACACTCAAAAAAGGGTTCAACGCCAAAATAAAAAAATAAAAAAATTATTTATAATTCAAAGTTTGGCTGCAGCCACACATACATTTACACAATCCAAATCATTCATAAATATGTATGTATGTGGTGTGTGTGCCCATATGAAATTATAAGTTCTAGTGACCTGATTTTTTTCTTCCTCTTAATAAATGTGGGAAATTTTAATTTATTTGGTTTGAGTTTATGGTAGTCAGTTTTGAAAAAATTAAGAAAAAGTGTTAATATTATTGCTAATATTAAAATTATAATTTGTATTATTACCGAAAAGGTCTCAGATTTTGAAAGCATTCTTAAGTACATTAATTTTTATAATAGTTTTTAATTCTGTGCTTAACAGTGGGGCAGAACCGAAATATTTTGAGAACAAATCAAGCGCCTATAAAATGTAACTCATTAAATTGAAGAGATAAATATATTATATTATAATAAAATATATATATAAAAACTGTCCTCAGGCAGTTAATATGCCTACCGACATATGTACATTTTCACAGAAAAGTCCACCTTTTCTCACTTGATGGTGCTTGCTACCCTAGCCTGTTTTTTAAAGAAAAACTTATATTTTAAATGCTTTTTTGCATGTTGGTGTAGAGCGTGATCAGCTCTGCATTAAGTAAAAGCAACGAAATAATCGAAGAGCAAGCTTAATTGCTTGGTGACGTAACGTGGAAAAAGGTGAACTTTTCTGTGGAAATGCCCATATACAAATGTATATTTGTAAATATTTTAACTTCTTAAGGAAAGGGATAGTGAAGAGAATACATATTAGGGTATTCAATTAATCGGGTTTTTGTTTTAATCGGTTAATCGCTCGATTAATTAATCGAAGTTTCGGTTTAATCGATTATATATGTATATATATATTTATTTATTTCTTGTACTCTTGCAATGAGCGTAGGGCCGTTTAATCGATTAATAATCGTTTAATCAATTAAAAAGAATTTTCTTAACTTATTAATTTCAGTAAATAAAAATACATCAATTATTCATTATTTTGAGAAAAAATTTATATAGCATATGTTTGCACACATTAATAAAATAAAAGTAAATAAGTGAGATAGTTTTTTTTTTGCCGATGATACAGCCTGTATGAGTATACACGAAAATCCGAGGTATACCGATATCTACAGGAACATATTACCCAGCTGGAAATATGGTTGAACTTATGGAGAATTAAAGTAAATGAACAAAAGTGTGTTCGTATAACGTTTACCCTAAGAAGTGATACTTCTTCCCCCATTCGAATGTACAATCAAAATATTCCTCAACATTCTCAAGTGAAATACCTTGGTATACACCTTGATCGAAGGCTTACATGGAAACATCATATTGACTCAAAGCTAACACAAACGAAACTTAAATTAACTCAGATACATTGGCTGATTAGCAGAAATTCAACACTGTTACTATAAACTGTTAATATAAAAGTCGCTTTTTAAACAAATATTGTGCTACGGAATTTACTTATGGGGCACTGCTTCAGCTTCAAATGTTGAGAAAATCCAACCAAGACAAAACAAAATTTTATGTTTGATAACATCGGCTCCATGGCACATAAAAAATTCACATTTACATCGTGATTTAAATATGCCACTAGTGACTGAAGAAATTGCAAAATACGCAGGCATATATTTAATAAAACTCGAGTATCATCCTAATCCCTTTGCTCGTAACATTTTGAACTTTACTGGACACATCCGCTTAAAAAAGAGGGGCACTACGGCTCTAATACGCAATACCGTAGATGAAACTTTTTGACAATATTTTTGTGCTAGTACATCATTCTCGTATTAATAATTACTATCACTAAATTTGTGTTCGGCATTGATCGGGCCCATTAATTATAACTAGACTTAAGATTTTATTACTTCTTGTTAGTTTATTTATTTTTTTTTTTTTTTTGAAGATACGAGTACAATAAATAAATACATATGTAGTAGAAAAAAAAGAAGTTTTTTTAGATTCTTTCATAGATTAAAGAGATTTTCTAAAATAATCTTCTAGAAATAGTAATCGATTCAAATGTTTAGATTTGAAATGATTTTTTCTTTAGTTTTAATAAAAATTTATTTAAAAAAATCCTTTCACTAATCGTTGTTATACAAAAAAAAAAAAAAAATTCGGTTTCTTTTTAAATTTTATTATAATATTTATATATAATGGCTGAAAATTAGATGAAAGAAAGAACTGTTACAGCAAACAATTGTTAAATAAAATGGAGCTGACCGAACATAAAGAAATTTGTATGAAAACCAATTTCACAACACATACATTTTATTTATCAGCAGAAACAATTATCTGTTTAATAAAAAATATAATGAAATACTGCAAAAAAATTAAATTTTTCTTAAACGGTTAATCGGCCGAAATTAACCGATTTAACCATTAATCGAAAATATCAAATCTTATGTTAATCGAACAGTTAATAGGTTAACCCATTGAATTCCCTAATACATATAGAGTAATTAAATTATTAAGCTTAACTCGTTTTACAACTCTACATTATGAGCTTTTGGTAATTTTTAAAGCATCGTTACAGCATCTCTAAGGTTAAGTAGGCACATTACTATGAGATATGTAATCATTTTATTAGCTATTCTCCAAATAACGACAAAGGTGGGCACAGTGTTATGCTATAAACTTTGAAGATTGCAGTGATAGTGTAAAAAATTAAATCTAATGTTGTGACTCCACTCCATCTTACTTTCCGTCACTAAACTATTTTTTTTAATTAAGTCAATATAATGATCGGTGTAAATTTTTTATGACCTAAGACCACCCTTTATAGTTTTTGCACAATATCTAATGTATAAAGGTTTCAATCAAAATTTTCAGGTAACATAGATTAAGACTAATGATCTAAGATTTTAAGCTAAGAAATGGTTTCATTTATCAAATAATCGAAATTCAGGCTTTAAAATTACACGCACAATAATTTTACCTGCTTATACTTCTTCTCTCAAAATGTAAAGTTTTTTTTATTTATTTGATTAAGTTATGTTCCCAACGTTTAAAGAGCAAGCTGTAGATATACATAAGCACACATATGCATATTTAAGTGCTTATTTTCATTTTATTATATGAAACACATTCGCTTAATTCACAACAATTTGTATCGGGTATTTGTGTATCAAATACACTTTCTGGTTTTTAATTGTGAACATCCTGTGTGTAGTGTATTAATGTATTTTGTATTTTTAATGAAAAAAGAAGAACAAGCTGCATAAAAATTCTCTCAGAGAGCCTCTCAATAAATACAACATTTTAAAAACATATGAATAAAAAAAGTGTAATAGCGTATTTAATTTTTATATGATAATTACCAACAAGTAATTTTACATTATTGTATTTAATGTGATAATACAATCGATACAAAGATACAAGAGGTTGTGTGAATTAAGCAATTGTTTATAGTTTTATAATTTTCAATTATTTATTGTGACTTTATTATAAACATGGTAGTTTTTTGTAGACTTTTTTTAATTATTTTTGAAGTCTACTGGTGAGTTGCCTCAGCAGCAACGAAAAACATCTGGCATGCGTAACCAACAAGAGAACAGCTTTTGACATATGCATATTCATAAATGTTTATTATAAAATTCGGCAGTTTTCTTCTGCATGAGAAGGGAGAACTGTGTTTGAAATAAAACATTGCACAGCATATTAGGCTAAATATAGTGTAATATGAAATATTAAACTCGGGATCTATTATGTGTAAGTGTTATTCTGGGTAATATTACAAATTATTTGATGCCTCATTTATGTCAAAAAAGCGTTCACTAGGAAACACAGCAACCCATTGTATTACTACTAACAATTTGCCTGACATTCTAATATCTAAACCATCTGTTCGCATCTGTGGATCGGACAATGTTACTTAAAGCCTCCTTGTCCATATCTGCCAGGTTCAAAAAGTACGCGTTCACCAGGAGAGTGAGCATATAAGATTGAAGTGGAAGGCTAGTGCTTGTCTTCAATCAACAAACTCATCATGAAATAACTCCAAAAATATACAAAAATATCTTGGGAGTTATTTCATTAACAAAGCGGATATATTTGTCTTAAGTAATATTTGTTGAAATCCTTTTAGTGGCATTAACCCTAGAACGTCATACTTATTTTTTGTCCTTCGTCATTTTGACTACGAAAAAAAAGCAAATAAAAAACGTCGTGACCAAAAATAAGTACCCAAATGGATTTATTATTGATACTTACACACAAAAAAGTAATATGAATGAGTTTGTAATATTAATTAAAATATTTGTAATATTAATTAAAAAATTAATTAAATGTTCACCTATAAACAATTTGATAATATCAATTAAGTTTTTCCACTCAAATTAATTAATACAATTAAAAATTTAATTGAATCAATTAAATTATTAATTGAAAACATTAATTGGTGAATACTTTTTTCTGTGTAGTTAGTTTTTAATTATCATATAACGAAATTTATATGTTTCTTTTAATTGTTTAACGTAAAATTAACATTTCACAGCCTTCTGTATATTGGCATTTTTTTTTAACATAGCATCAATTGTGTGAAATATTACACTTTTTTCCATTAAGTCTTGTAGTTTCTCATAATAAATTTATTAAACTAAAAAAGCAACATTAGTTTCGAGTAACTAACATTAGCGGCTAACGCTATACGAAAAACTAAACCAAAACAAAGACAAAAAATATGTTTTAAATCGAAAATAAAATCGCGCGTCGTCATTTCGGCGAAGTGCAGGGTTAATAATAATCAATTTAAGTGCATATATTATTATACCGTCACACACAATTTTGATATGCTTCAAGTGTTGTTCATAATTGCACCTTAAGCTAATCAGAAGTTGTTTTTATAAGATCCACCCTCTTTTTAAGTAATAAAAAATTTACATAACTAAACCATAAACATTGACATTTATCTGCAATTGCAACATACAAGCTCAAGTTAGTGAATGCAACTAAACAGAAAATAATATTCAATTAATGTTTTGAATATGAATTTATTACAATTATAAAAATAACCATGCTTAAATGTTGTTTGCTCAATGCACATGCACGTAATGTGAAGCAAGTAGCAAGCAACCAGGGATACAATATAACAGTGGTTTTCTTAATTTCAATTCCAATTAGATATGAAACAAAAATAAAAGCAAGTTGAGGTAAGAAAAACACAAGATTGATTATTGATTTTTTTGTTTTAACTATGATACTTATAAGTAAGCTTCTCATATGTTTAAATAAAAGGTCAACATAATATCCATAGTTGTTCCTAGAAATTTTTGCTATACATATTATAAAAAATATATTGTACTAAGTAAGTAATTTAATTATTTGATAATAATTGTGCTAATAATTAAAGTAAGTGTATAAAAATTCCCAAAAATCAATAATAAAAGTTAAGGTTTAACTAATATGTATAGAATTTGGTAAAGAAAAAAATATAAATTTGGTTGATTTTCATATTGAAATTTTATAATATATTAACTATTATTGGCTTTAATAAGGAATAGCTATGTTTGTATTTTATTTAATAAATCTACGCTAAATCTTACACAGAAAAAATTGTTGACCAATTAATATTTTCAATTAAGAATTTGAATTTGTTGGTGTGTAACTTCTATTTCTTACTGAAAAATATTGGAAAAAATGGAATTTTAATTTTTTGCCAAGAAAATATCAGTTAATTTTTAATTTTATTAAGGTTCTTGTATCAGGGGTTACCTTCATTCCAATAATGGTCAATCCAAATTGCAAAGAAAAAAATTAAATTTTTTAAGCACCCAACGTTTTGCTTGTGTGTTATTTCAAATTTCTTCAGGGGTATTTCTTATTCATAAAAAATAGCAACAAACAATAATTAATCAGATTTTAGTTCAATCATTTAATAGCAATTAATTTTAACTTACAAATATTTGTTTTATATATATCGTCAATATTCATCACATATTAATTGAAAATGAGAAACTGGACTTCAAGACACTGAATTTGTATAAATAAAAAATTAATAATAAATAAAAACAATATAACAGAAATTTAATTTTTCAACTTAACGCTAATAATTAATTTTTTGTGAAATCAATTAAATCAAACTACTGCTTATTATTAGCCCGAAGTTAACGCCTGATTCAAGAATCTTAATTACTTATAATTGATCAGAAGAACGACTTGCACTTTTATTTATTTTTTCTATTATTCCTTCTTGTATTATAGAGTAAAATAAATAAAACAATTTTGACTAACAAATCTGCATAACTTTAACTTTTATTTTGGACCGAAAAAAGTAATAATATTTACAATCCCTGGTAGCAGCATGTAACAGTGTTTACCCAGTCAGCATTTCATGAAATTAATTATCATATTCGAGTCTTTTTCGACTCCTCTGGGGGATGAAAATAGTCATTAATGCTCTCGTTTTTGAATCGAAACAGAATATTCAGTCGGGAGAAAATGGATGAATATTCTGAATGAAAAATAATATTTTATAACTTGCGTTTCTGATCCATTTAAATCAGAGCACCGCAAAGTAGCACACGCGTGCGGTTGCTACAACAACAATGAAGAGTGCAAATCTCTTAATCTTGTTTAATCGTTCGTATGTGTAGTCTGTCCTTACTATCCAACACTGAAAGAATTGTTTAATGTAGAATAGGAGTATGAATGCTTGGTGGGTAGAAAAGCATAATACCCTTTTTGTCATGGCTAATATCTAACTTTTTTCTAATAATGAAAGAAAATAACTAGTTTTAAAACTAAAAAAGAACCGTTTTATAAGAAATTTATTGAAGATTATCAAGAATCTGAAATTGAAAAATTACTTCCCCGTTTTTTTTTTTTAAAGAAAAACATTATTTATGATTGCAAAAACAATATCCATAGATATTCTTAGAAATTTTTGCTATATAATAAAAAATATATTTTTTACTCATATTTGAGTAATTTCTCAGTCATACTACTAGTCATTTACGAGTCTTTTTCGAATTATATTACAACGTGCATTTCTAATCGCATTTTTACTGTATAAATACAAACATTTGCTTTTGTATTTGTTGTTTCTTTTTTTTACTCAAATGTGTTCAAATTAAGTTCTAACATTTTTTTCCAACTCAATATCACTTAGAAAACTTTCTTGGCAAACCATTTATAATTTGGAAAAGTAATAGTTTTTGGGCTTCTGTTTTGCCAATCTTCTAATTTTTAAGCTAACATCACCTTATTTGTTTTACATTTTTATATAAATTCAATTTCAAATACAATACACTTTTATATTTTCTTCAGTTTACTGCACGCGCTGACTGATATAAAGGATCTTAAATTTAGAACACTCATATGGTTATAAACAATAGCAATAGTAAAAGCAAGAATCAGACTGCGCTGATTATTATTATGGGGATCTCGTTGGCTAAAGTAGTTACCACGTTGATCACCAAAAAAATATTCCTGGGTTCTAGCACGGTTTCCGACAGTCATTATATAACAATACAACCCAATTTTCTGATGTGATGAAGGCATAGACACTGGTCGCTGAACTACGCCAACTTCAGCAAATACTAATCCTAATGTAACATCAGAGCGCCCTCCTTTGTCGGTATTGTGCAGCACAATCATCGGCGAAGTAAAATAATTAATAAAATGGTTACTAAGCACAGCTTCAAAAATTTAATACGCCTCATTGACACCAGAGGCGCTGCAATTCTGCACCATAAAAAAATAAATTTGTAAAACTCAGAGTTGTAAAATAATACAACGCCTCTAGTTCTTCCTTCATCACCTGTTATCTCTACCACTATCCCTTTCCTACAGAAGGTAACAGCTATTAGTAGCAGTAGGCATTTATTGCCTGAGTGTTGCTTCTCTTTAAGAAAAATTGATCGTGAAAACATTCGAGCATGATCAATTTGTGTTTGCGCACATTTTGTACGTTTTTTTTTTGGTTTTTTAAACAAATCACTTTCTAAGCACTTCTTGGAATAATTTTCGAGTCTTATTTTAAGTGCAGAACTGATTAATCAGTTTTAGATCATCTAAGGTACTCGAAAAAGACTAAGATTGGTGAAAGAATCTTCCACATGCTGACTGGGTAAGAATATGGATGTGGGTATGTATGTATGTGTGTTGTTGAAACTTCTGGTGGTGGCATGTTGCTCTAGTAACTAACTGTTGTAACACCAACACAACAAGTGTTATTTCTTATATAATAAGTTCTTTAATATCAACCAACCGACAAAAGAAAAATACACTGTACATATCGCTACCTTAATAAATAAAGGCCCGAACTCATTATTTTTTGAAATCGTGATTTTTGTATATTTCGATAGAATAACATCTAATGTATCGAAAAATACAAAAATAGCCATGTCAAAATATAATTAGTTAGGGCCTTTCTATATTAAAGTAACGGCATATTGCATGCACTTTTTGAGGGTAATGCTGCCCCATTCTGTAAAAAGGGATCTCTCGGAAAGCGCAACGTAAATTTAACTAAACGTAAATACTCACAGGGTAGGAAACTTACTTTATTTTCCTTTGATTAATTGTTTGTATTGAAAAGATTATGTTGTTACAGTACTCTGATGCCATTTAAAAAAAATATATACCTTAACGCTGCTAAAGTTAGAATTATCGCAATAATAATTAACTTTATTTCCTTGCCTTTTTATTTTTAAGTAAAACTATTTTTGCATTTTTGTAAAAGATGCTTAAAAAATAATTTTCCAGATTGGAGCAGATTTTTTGCATTCTTATCAATTATTTATTCCCTCTGTACGGTATGCAGTTATGAATTATAGGAAATAAAGAGCCCTGTTCTTTATTTTCCATAACCCAACTAGCTGACGTGTTTTCAAGTTTACTCACATGCCGCAAGTATGTTCAACCAAGCATGTATTAAATATAAATAAATAATAAAAAAAAACGCACGAAACGGAAGCTAAAGGTGGCAACCAAACACAATGTCCTCTATGAATGTTTTTACGTAATATTTTTACATTAACTTTCTTATAAATAAAAAATCAATTAATATTTAAAATTATGCAAACGAATTAAAGGGGAATTTAGTGAGAGGAAAAGTGGACACGATGCAAAAATAATCATATTGTCATGTTTAATGTCATCAGCATGTTATTGTTTTTAACTACTACGGCTACTGTAGATACAAGCAGACAGACATACAAATTAAAATGTAATAGTTTCTGAGATTACAACACATTAATACGAGTTTAAGACAAACTATAAAGCAGCAGCCTCCAAAACTACAAATAAATAATATGGATAAACTGCACTTGACGGTGGTTGTGGCCATCCGAGTGGTTCTGTTCGGTTCGGTCATACAGATTTGTTTGGCAATTAAATCTTGAGTTTATTACAACAGCTTTATAGCCGTGTTGCTTGCTTAGTTGTTATATAGTGGCCATAATATGTAATACATGTTGCCATATGCCTATGGATACAACAACAACAACAACAACAACAATATCAATAAAAAAAACTATAACATTAACTAAACAGTGTGTATTTGCCGAGGAAGATCATGTGTCGATCTTTTAGATTTTATATTTTATTATTTTCTTGCTAAACAACTACGTGCTTTTTCTTCTTTTTCCATATTCAATGAAGGTGAATGAAAATGAAAGAAAATTCAGTTATGAAATACAATCTTTGTTGGTTTTTTTATGTTGGGAAATAATTTTACTTTTTTCTTACTTCAAATGTATTTGTAATTTTATATTCAAGTTTAGCCTTCAAATACATCTCGAATTGTAGGTTCTTTGAAAACAACTTCAGTGTATTCGAACTAGGTTAGATATTGTTGTGCTTACTGGGCTTTTACGTATTGAACATGACCTACAAGACTATTGAAGAACAATAAAATGGCTTTATCAATTACAGTGTTCTTAGATATAGAAAAAATCCTCAAACGTGAATATTTTTCGACGTAGGGAAAAAGGACACATGTTTTATTTTGGCTAAAAAGTATGTATTTTTATTGCAAGTTGTGATTTTCGCGCATTTGTATAAAAAAAAACTTTTTAATATTTTGACCGAAATATGCGACAGTAAATTTTTTTTCGCTGAGCCTTTTGTTTTGCGAGAATTTAAAGTAATGGGTATTATTTTTTTTTTGTAATATACAAATTTTCTACTAACGGACGTTTTTTGAGTTGGTTTTCACTTATACCTTAACGTCGCATCCGTCGCATAAAATCAATATTTATCAATTTTTTCAGCAGTAAATAAGCATTTGTTATTGTTTAATTTGTTTTCAATTAAGGTTCAATCAATTTTAGCAAAGTTATTGCGTTTAGGTCTCTCGGAAAAAAATTGTCCTGTGCGCCTTGTCGTGTCCATATTTGTACTTTACCCATTAAAAAAAATTAAAAAAAAAAAATCATATTTCATAAATCTACAAATAAACGCTCTTCTTTCACCTTCATTTCCACATTCGCAAAAAAAATTTTTTCATAAAATGACGCCGAATTATGTACATTTCTATAAGTGTAACAAAATAGTTTCTATTTTTGTCGCGTCCGTTTCTCGCTGATATTTGCGTATAAATTTTTACTATATTATTGATATCGCCAAAACTAGTTTTTAAATATACTACTCTTTCATTGGATCTTTCCATTCTTTTTTTGTTTTTTGCTCAGCTAAAGGTGTACGAATGTCGCCTGAAAATTGTCCATATGGATTTATTCAAAATAAGATATGTTTAAAGGTGGGCTCACATTGTCACAAATACAAACCAATGAAAAACTTTCCTTTACTTTATTTCAGACACATGTTCACTAAGTTAGACATAACATTTTTTTAGTCTATTGTGTACACCTTCATATTTTTTCATCTATTAAATAAACGCAAAGCTTGGCAAAATAATTTTAATGCCTAAATATAGCCTGCAATATAGATAGTGCTCTATAAAATTGTGGGATTTAAACGGTTGTCATGAAGGTCATATTTTATCATAATGTGCGATAATTTTAAAACATTATGACAACGCTTTGGACCCCTAAATATTTGTAATTATGGTTTACGAAACTAAAACTGAAATACTGAGCAACTTTGAGTACATATCTTAAACTTATTTTACGAGAACAATTTCTTAATGTTGACTTTATGTTCACAGAAAAAAGTATTCACCAATTAATGTTTTCAATTAATAATTTAATTGATTCAATTAAATTTTTAATTGTATTAATTAATTTGAGTGGAAAAACTTAATTGATATTATCAAATTGTTTATAGGTGAAAATTTAATTAATTTTTTAATTAATATTACAAATATTTTAATTAATATTACAAACACATTCATATTACTTTTTTGTGTGTTTATGATCACCATAATTTCTAAAACATATGGGTTAATAAAATAAAGTAAGCAGCAAACATCACTCAAATCTTAAAAATAATTTCAAAATCACTGGAATAAAACAAGCAAACTAAGGGCCATTATTATAACTTATCGTTAGTTAAAGGCAGGATTTTATTGGATGGATAAACACTTTTTCATTATTACTACTTCACTTCAACCAAAAGTGAGCGATAAGTTAAAGGCAAGTTCACTTAACCTGTAACTTTCATCGTGAAGCTTAGTCATTGGAAGTTGCCACGTTTTCATACGTTGCCACACTTTCTACTTTCTATATTACGCTCAAATTTTATTTGAACAAAATATGACACAAAACAAAAATAATATAATACAAACATATATTAATACAAAAAAATTAAAGCATTGACAAAAATGGTTCAATTTTGTTTGTAATTTGGTAAATAAACAAAAGCAAGTTGCCACTGAGTACTTTTAACAATCAATATCCACAAGATCCACAGAAATGTTGCCACCAAACAAAAACTGTATTATTTATTTTATCGGACAGTTGTAATAATGGCAAATTTTAAAGGTCACTTTATAGTTCACTTTTGCTGAACTTATGATTAACTATACGGAAATTTATCGTGAAGTCATAATAATGGCCCTAAGTATGTATCCTTCAATAATCCTAACCAAAGCCATGAACAACAATGAAAACTGAACTAAATGTCTTTGTAGCAGTTTGTGCTTAACTTTAGCATACTAAATTTTTCACTACTTCACGCAGGAATCTTTTACACTTTGCAGTTCCTATATCAATCAAATGTGGAGTAAATAAATTATAATTTTGCCATTAATTATATTTTTCCCGCTTCATTTTTATTTTCAACAATGTGTAAAATAATTGCTGTATAAATTTGCCACTGATTTGCTTTACAACAAATTCTTAACATAATTGATAACCTTTACAAACATGGAATATTAATTTAATAACTAAAATCAACTTTAAGCACAATAACAGGCAACTGGTCACCTTAAATCAGCTGAAACTTTGTTGATAATCATAGTATAAGTGGAAGGACAGACCGGCAGACCGACAGGCAGGCATACGACTATATGGATGGATGGAGTAGCAGACAAAACGTATACTTTAAATCACTTTTTAAATAATAAGTTTAATCAGCCCATTGAATCTATAGAAAAATCTCAATAACAAAGAAAAAAAGTAAATTAAACGGCAGAGAGAACAAAAAGTATAAAGCGGCATATAAGCGGAAAACAATCTTACAAAGATCAATCATTTCCACACTTGTAAATGTGGTTGAAGAATAATGCTTTATACTTAAGCTTACAGACTCAAGAGTGATCAAGAGTAGCGTTGCCCACAACAGGCTGCAGCTGTAGCTGATGATGATTCTCTGACCATATGCATCAGAGGAGACTGACTGTGTATGTGCTAAGCCAACTTAACAAGGAAATTCTTAACAGATTGCTTGAAACTCGCAAAGAGTATAACAAACACATACAAACTTCAAAAAGTATTTCTTGTTAAACTTTAACAGTTTAAAATCATTATCAAGGTAATTTTAACTTTAAGACACCCATATTATTATAAGGAGCCGATGCAGCAAAGCAAACCCCCAAACAAAGAGGTGTTTATTGTGGCTGATTAAATAGTTGCTTCTGATTTTCTATAACAGTAGTTTAATGATATTGTAACAATTTTTCGTTAAACGTTTTTATTTGTTTCATTTCTTATTTTTTTTATCTATTTATATACTAAAACTAGAAATATTTTATTTTATTGTTTACGTTTATTAGTGTTTTAACAACTACAGTTTTGTGTTTGTAAAGTAAAATGTGGAAAATTTCTTACCCATGTCTGGTGAGATGCCGCCATATTGTGTTAAATCAGATCTTATCTTACCTGAAATGAAAAAGAAAGTGAGTTGGAATTAAGGACTAATATAAAATATTTGGGAAAGATATACTTATTATACAAAGTAGATGAAAATTTGCTCATTGAATGAATGCAAGAGTTTGCAACAAAGCAACAAAGACTTATGCAAACATTTTAGTCGGTTAGTTTAAAGAAAGTAGTAACAAAGACTTTCTCTCGCTGCTTTAAGCAGGTCGGAAAACAGGGCACGGCCATCCATCTGATAGGGCACACACTGCGTATAACTATTCAACCAAACACCCAACAAAACAAAAAACCAATTACTTATTACTTGCAATTTAGCAAAATACTTTTCCTACGCTGAGTTCACATCTGGCACACATGTGCCCAAAAAAGCGTAACCACTAATTACTAATGAAAAACTGTTTGAAACGAAAATTACTCTAACCAGCCCAAAAATGTGTTTTTCGGAAAAAATTCGTTCCAAATATAAAACAACCTCCTCTAAAATGTTGCATGATATAAAAATATATTTTGAATTGTTCAAATGTAATTCACTATATATCTCGACTAAAGAAATATATGCTTTAGACCACTTTCATAATTAAGGGCACATTTATAGTATTAGTAAGGATTTATTTTTTACTCATACGTAGTAGTTTTTAGTATTAATTGTTGGAAACATTTACTTAAGCTTAGAAAATCTTTTTACTTAAATTTAAACTTTTTCTTAACAATAATATACGAGTACATATGTCTATTTTTTATGATTTGATTAGTCCAAAGTTTGTACCGCTCCGTAAGCAAAATTACATGTGAAAATGTTTCTAAGAACAAGTAATACCAAAGTAAATTTTTAATATTCTGACAAATACTAGCATAACGGAACAATCAACTGTTTTTTAGTGTATCGTTGAATGGTGACTCTAAACCATTGGCATTGACTATGGTATTGAAAAAATACTAAATTTTTTTTTCAAATATTTAAATAATTTGTACTTTATTTACTTTCAATTTAGGTTTTTATTAATTTCATTGCTGAAAAAATTCACTTGGGACAAGTCATTGCTAGTCGGAACACAAAGTTAAAATCTACGGAAACCACATATTTGTTGTCATATTGCCAAATTTAAATTGAGAACGATAATATAAAATGTCAAACAAAAATCCTCAAAGAAATTTCCAAAATATGAAAAAAGTCTTCACAAAATATCCAATATCCAAACCAAATTTTTCATCGCCCAATTTTCAAATAAAAAATTTCAAATTTGAGGTTAAATTCCCAAGTTATAGTTAATTAGAAGTTGTTTGTTTTCCTTTTAATATGATAGATAGATGTGATTTTTTACTTTTTTATTTTAATTAATCTTTTGATACTTAAGTAGGTACATAATTTCAAAATCATCCAAGTGTTTTATTGTGTTTGTCTTAACAACTTTTATTGCACTTTTTATTTAATTTCAACACTGTTCATCACATTCTGTGAGTTTTATATAAAAAAATGTTTAATAAACAACAACTACAAAAAAAAACAATAAAAAGAAACATAAAATGTGCAAAATGTAAACAATCAAAATGCCACCGGTAACTAAAACAGTGGGGCGAAAAATACAAGAGATACAGCAACAAATTATCAAAAACAAAACCAAAACGAAAATTAAAAACGGTGAAGAAATTTTTATAGAACAAGTTGTGGCAACAGCAAAAGAAGTAAAGAAGCTACAAACATATAAAAATATGATTTAATGTTGGCGATAAACCACGTGTGTATTTAAATGAACGGGCCTGGCTGAGTCTGGCGCCTGCATAAACGTAATTTTTACACACATACACAAACGCACAACTTCACTCATATTTATACAAACAGACCATACATACGTACATATGTGCATTCATATATGTATGTATGTATATGGATGTACGTACTATGATACATTTTGAAGTTGGTGTGGAAAGAACTTCACTTGAATTTATATATTTTCTTTTGTTTGATGTTGTCTATCGCCACAAGACTTATAAGGTATGCATTCTTTTTTAAAGGCTTTTCGTATTGTATATCTCTCGAATTACAGCAGATTGGTATATATTCAAACTGGTTGCAACTGCAGACTGCACACGGTTGTATAATTTAATAGTTAGAACTTCTGAATAAAAATGTCTGTCCTAGCAAAATTTACAAAACTGAAACAAATATGTAAACGCTCGATAAGTGTGTAGAGGCGTAAAAAATATGGTCCACACATTACAGATGCACAAATACAAGTGCACCGAGCATGCTTTGGAAATACGAACGAGAGATACAAAAGCCATTTTATTCTCTAAAGACGAATCTATTGCAGAGTACGAATAGAATCACGGGTAACTAGGAATGAGTTTTTCTCAGTTTAAGAGTCGTGTTTAAAAATCGAAGTATAAAGAGCATGGGTTAGGTTGAAAAGAGGATCTATTGCGTTCATGTCCGGATCCATACACATAAGCCAGTATAGGCTGTTGTGTGCTCAAAAATTTCTAGTCAATACCTCTAAGATGGATTACATCCTGTAAGGTGTCATCCCCAAAATAACGGGATCTCGGCTGGGCGAAAGCTGGAAAATGACTAAGAAAGTGCTCCATTGTATCGATGTTGTCAAATGTACAAATGCTTTCGTAAATTAGAGTGTCCCGTTGATGCTAGTCAAGTTTCCTAGGTCGGGATTGTTTGGTTTCAACAGCTTCCTTGTTTTGTCTGTATCACTATTCCGTCGAGTCCAGTGTGTCATCTTCGCCCAATTTTGTAACCCAATCTTCGCTGCTTTGAAAGGCTTTGCATTAATTAATTCAAGACGAATTTTGCCATGTACTGCGCAGTCGTTAATAATATTCTTGCAATCTAAGTTGATCCTAGAGTTTACTCTTTCGGTTATGATTTCCCGAATTGAGGATTTGCTGTCAGTATTGACATATGTGGACCTATTATACACACTACTCCATTTTAAAACCTCCGTGATCAAACGAACTTCCGCCTGAAAGACTGTATTATGGTATAAATAAAATAACAGCACGATATTCTGCTAGAAGACTAAATGGTTTTATATCGCACATTGAATCCACGTCCAAACCAAGACTTCAGCGATGAATAATCCATACTTGAGTAAAATATTCCATACCTGGCTTAAGCAAATCCGTGTTAACCATACCAGTACTTTCGACAAATCTTTGGGTTGATTTAAGTACGGATCGCCTGTTTGTTTTTATTTAAAAATTACAAATACTCGAATTTTCATAATCTCTCTAAATTTGCAGCTTACTGATGAGTTGTTTAAGCAACAATAAAATGTATTCAGAAGTGCCTGTGAATTATGTCCTGCTTTGATGAAATATTCTTGAGGCTTACATTTGTGAGTTTTAAACTAAAGTAAAAAAAGTTTAGTGTATACATATATATTTATGTAGTGATCATTTCTGGAGTGAAATTTCATAGAAATGTTAAACAACCCCGAAATTTATTTCATCATATAATTTTTATTTTTGGTGTGAATACAGCAGCTTCAAGTGATTATAAGTGAACAAGGATGCTAAAATTTAAAACTTTCTTTAAGATGGAATTCGAATGATTGCATAGTTTTAATTCTCTTCAATAGACCGTGAGTGTAAATTTGGGTTGCTGGTAGTTGTAGCAAAATAGTAGAAAATAAAAACAAAGAGATGCTTTCGTAAAAAAAATTATAAAATATTATACTGGCATAAATGAAAGTAAACAAACGCAAAATTTTATATTAATAAAAAACAACAACAAGAACGGCAAATAAAACTTTCTGCTTTACTTTTTTCCCCAGCTAAATGAAAAACTAACAAATTTTCAAAGCAAACACCTTTGAATTACAACAAAAACAGCAAGAAGAACATCAGCTGCAATAAAAAAGGAACACTGTAGAGCATTTCAATTCGTATCGTATGGATGTTTTTGGGGATTGTATAGCTTCTGTAATCATTATCTGATATAAAAATTTATATGATTTTAAATACTACGCCCCGCAAGGCGAATACATAAAGTTCCCATTAACTTTATAGTTTTCTTCAAATTATTTATATTTTTGTTATTAAATTTATGTAAGCAAACATTTGCTTGGAAGCACCCCATTAAGAAATGCGGCATGATGCCATAACTGCCATAAATAAGTGCACTCTTTGATTACACGTATTTATTAAAGACCTGCAAGAATGGCAATAAAATGCAAAATTGTGCATTCATTGTAAAAATGAATTGTGTCTAACAGACCACTCATAATATTGAATGTACAAAAGTGTGTAAATTTTTCCAATCGAAATGATTATTTCGCTAATCATTTCCCATGTATCAAATTTAATTTGGTGTAAAAGTACACATTCACCAATAGAGGTGGGCGCATATCGCGTTTTTTCGTGCCACGAATCTGATTTCGTGCGTGTTTGGGTCGTTTCGTGTTGAGCAAAATTGACACGAAAAACACGAAACGATTTTAGTTGTAAAAATATGTATGTATGAATTTCCAGTAGAGAAAAAATTTAATATTTTGTATCGTCAAACACACAACACCAGTATATTTATTGATATTGTATGGGCCTCAGAAACTTAAAGTTTTGTAAGTAAACATATAGTATCAGCTGGCAGCGCCAACTCGATGTCATATTTTGAAAAGCTTATGTTAAGAGAAAATAAATTAAATTTTCTTATCTTCAATACTATACCAATAATATTTCGTGCGTGTTGTGCAGTATCGTGTTGACAAAATTCTTCGTGTGAGTGTTTCGTACGTGTAGAGCGTCTTGGTATTCCTTTTCGCGTCGTGTCGTGTTGGAAAAATTCGACACGCGCTCATCACTACTCACCACTATGAATAAAAACAGCAATGAGTCCCCACACATCACAGTATGAATTTACGTGCGTCGAACCTTTTTATTTCTCTACTGTGTTTAATGTATTGACCAGCGTTACCGTGTTTTTTAACTTTTTCCATCGTTGTCAATATGTATTACATTTATTAAAAAAAAATTTTATTTTTCATTTTAGTTTTATTGTTAATAAATACTAAAATCATTTATTTTCACAAAGTCAACTTGTGTGCGTAGTTTCAAATTTATATCAAGAAGTAATGACCGAAAAATTATACAAAAAATACGTTACAAAAAAAACTTTTACACTTCTGATCTCTCCAAATGCATTTGTTTTTGCTTTACTTTTAAAAAGCTCTTGGCTCTTGAAAAAATTATACTGTTTTTTGTGAATGCCTAGTTTTTAAGGGCGAGTTCATACTTTTTATTGACTGCATGTGAATGCAATCACAGTTGGTTGAAAGGAATGAATGTTATCATGCAGTTTATTAGTATGTATGTATGTACATAACAAGTAAGTGGGAAATAAAATATTTTTTATTTAATAAAAGAACATCACATCACAAAAGCAGATGAGATCAGATTAAGTTTGCAATCAAATTTAATTTACACACAGAAATAAATAATTTAACTAAAATATTTATTTCTTGTTTGTTTTTCAGATCTTTACTTTATGCGGAGGAAGTTGAGCCAGCAACAATAAAAAACAAAATAAACCGTTTCTTTATGGTTGCTGTTAGATTAGAGTCAAATGTGCAAAGAAATTAATAAATCTTTAAGAAAAATAGCGAAATTCAAGATACAAATCTTAATTGTTATCCCAAAATTTAATGCAAATTGGGTTCAGTTAGTTTTTATTATTTTTATTTGTGTTATAATTTTTTCCAAATATTTCATTTTAGTTAGCAAATTAGTAAAATATTTATTATTCATTTCACTTTAATTTTATTGTTATTCGACGATGAATAATAGTTGAAGAACCGGCCAGTTTAGTTTTATTTGTATGTCTCAGTGTCTCAATTAAGTGAGTTTTGCATAAGCGTCAACTTTACGTATACGTTACGTATATTACGTAAATGTTTGAATTAGTAAGATCTTTCTCTTATTTATTCTACGATTCAATATCTCAGAAATACAAAAGTTCCTAAGTGTTTTTTGTTTGTGATCTCCAGTATTTTTAAGTAGACTGTGCGAAGACGCGTGCAGAATTATCTGCACTTCACTTCTGACCCCTAGACTTCTTGTAAGCTTCTTTCATATTAAAATTATCCTGGCGTACATAACTTGGGAAAATTTTATTTACCGCAGTAACTCACTTTTATGTGGCATCGATTCTAGACTGTTAAACTAAGAAAGTTTTTCGACTTATGGGCGATAGCATCATGAAGGCACCAAATTTTTACAGTTCCAAAAGTAAATTACACAAATTACAAAAAAAAATTAAATACATATTAGAGGCCTTATTTACTAATTCTGTGGCAATAAGGTAAAAGTGCTTAAGTCACATTTTACTGTTTTGCAGGGGAGCAGTTTTAAGCTTTCAAGTCGATTTTCAGAAATTTACTTCTTTTGCAGTAAAATTTCGAAATTCAGTATTCACTTGATATTTAAAAAAAAAATTGTTCTACACATTGCAACTAATAGATTCAATTTAAAATAATATCAAAGTATGAGCTAAGTTAAGCTGTTATTCCCTATGAGATTATAAGTCGAAAAAAATAAACACCAATTTATTGCGCTATAACTTCCTAAAAAATAGCACGAAATAATATAAATTTTTGTCAGACGTACTTTCGAACACGGGGATTACGGAGGTGCTACTAACTCAAAATGTGATTATTTCGACTTAAGCACTTTTTCCTTTTTGCCACAGAATTGTTGTATTAAAAATTTCCTCAAATGTTAAATTTCAAGTTTTTTCATAATCTCTTTCATCAATAGTAGTTACTGCATTTTCAGAATGCAGCTCTTCTGTTTATGAAGTCATCAACTTTGTAGAAGGAAGTGGGAACAATTGGTTTTTTTGCTTTCACTAAAAACGCCTGGGTATTTTATTTCCTTATATATTTCTGTTTCACTTTAATGAATTGCGTTAGAACTAAATTTTGATGGTGTTTTATCGCTTTTGGAAAATAAAGGCTCCTAATTTTCAGAGATTCAAAACTATTTGTGCCCTTACAAAAAAGCTATTATTTGTGCCGGTCTTAGAAACTTAAACACTTAAATCTTCTTTCTTATAATATTTAATATTTTTCGAATGTTGTCTGTTTTTTACAAATTTTTTTATTTTATGATTTTATGAATTTTGCCCAAGTAGGGAATTAGGCCACTAGCACCTTTAAACAAACTAATTTTTGCACATAAGCTACATCATAATTTCTTTTCTAAAATTAATTCACAGAAATATTTACAAAATCTTCTACTATCATCCCTTGTTACTGGCACCATCGCATTTATACACAGAAAAAAGTATTCACCAATTAATGTTTTCAATTAATAATTTAATTAATTCAATTAAATTTTTAATTGTATTAATTAATTTTAGTGGAAAAACTTAATTGTTATTATCAAATTGTTTATAGGTGAAAATTCAATTAATTTTTTAATTAATATTACAAATATTTTAATTAATATTACAAACCCATTCATATTACTTTTATGTGTGTAATAAAATAACGGACACGACATAAAGAAATGTGTGAATACAAACCAAATTTGCAGTAATGAAATACAGAAAAAAAAGCCGGGAACTCCCACAAAAATTTCCCGGGATTTCTTTTTTTTTCTGGGAAATCGCGTATGAAAGACACTTAAAACAACCGAAAACGATAAAATTTTATTTAGAAAACAATGACAAAATAAAGCTTTTCACTGCTGTATTTATTTAAAGAACAGAAACATATGCAGGTCGGATAGTTCAAGTGCTGCTTTCGATAGACAATAATTGTCTACATCCTATTATTATTATATTTTAAAGCTTAATTAATTTTGTGGTGTAGCTTTGCTTTGACAATGCGCGTTATTTTAAATTTTATATATATAAAGAATCGTTATTGCTACTACATAAATAGATTTATGTATGTTTTTGTTTATGAAGTTTTCTATTTTTGGTTATTTTATGTTCTTGCTGTTTATTATAAAACAACAAATCATTATTGTCACTTGTGGGAGCTTTAGCCCCAATGAATATTCAAAAAAAAACTGCACCGAAATACAACAACGATACTAATCTTATAATGAAAAACCGCAGTAGCAGATCATGTTAGCTTTGTAAGCATTCTAAAGACACGTTTTTTAAATTAAAAATATAACCGAAATCAGAAAAAGTAGTTAATGCCTGTCTCTTTGTTGTGTATAAATATGCATATTGTTTTGTTTGCTAATGATTTATTTGTAACTAATAGTCATAGTAACTCTACAGTGGGCATAATAAGTTCGAGCGGTGTGTTTAAAATTCATCTCCATTAGTCATATATATTTCAGAGTAATTATGCATCAATTTCAGCATAATTGCTTTTCCAAAAAGCACAATTATGCGATACTCTGCTACAGTGATACCAACTCTTCGATCCTCAAGAGCGCTGGGATAAAAAAAGGATAAAAATTAAATAAATGCGGGTAAAAAATCGCCAAACTAAATATTCTTTGTTAATTTTTAATTATTATTGTTCGAACTTTCATTTTATTTATATATTTATGATTTAATCAGGCTAAAGTTCGTATCGCTTTGTAAGCCAAATTACATGTGATAATTATTAATGAACAAATAACATCAAAGTTAGTTGTAAATATTCTGACAACACATAGTTGAACGGAACAGCCAGCCGTTTTCGAAGGCCACTAAACCTTCATCATCAGCGTTTTTCTGTGTTTGGTCCACTGTGTGTGGTGTCAGTTGATGTAGATTTCTGCCTTATATACGATCTTTATTCTTTGTTTGACTATGAAATAATAAACCGATAAGCCGGGAAAATATTTTAAGACTAAAAGAAACGCAAAGTGTCTTTAACGCATGTTTTGCTGGTCCAAGCCATCTTTTGAACGCTGGATATTTCTGCCAAGTTTTCTTTGTTTTTATTTTTCTATATTAAACAAAGTCATAATAAGTTGAAAAGCTTTAACAAAAAGTTAATGCAAACATTGCTTTTACGAAAAATGTTGATTTTTACAAGAACCAAGACCCTTTCCAGAAATAACAGATCTAGGGTTGTGTAGTTCATGAACGAACTAGTTCAGTAGAACGATTCAGTAAATTGAACGATTCTGACTTTAGGGTTGTTGTATTTTTTATAGTTCATCGTTCATAGTTCTTTGCATAGGTTTGGTAAACGTCAGAAACGATATTAAAATTTACACCAATGAATAAACCAAATTTTAGTATGTCGTCTGACATATAAAACTGGTAACAAATGAATCGTTCATTGTTTACATCATAGAACTTTTTTTTCATTCAGTTCGTTATTTTCATTGATGCAATTAAACATACATTGTTGATTTTTTTTAATACATTGTTGATTTTATATATTTTTACTTTAATACGCAAGATTTATGTTTTTAGGTCTTAGATTTAATTTCATTGATATTGCGAAGAATTTTAAAGTATGTTTTCTAGTTTTGTATTCTGTATTCCATTCTAGTAACTGATATATTACTAGAATGGACTACAGGAAATTCAAATATTAAACATTTTAAATTAGCTATTCAGTGGCAACATTTTTTCCATGGCTTGGTTTAAAAAAAAACGACTTGAATTTTACTTTCGTTCCTCACAATATTTTCCACAAATCTTCAGGGAATTCGATTTTCATTTGAATTATTATTTACAAATAAACAAAATATCAAAGCAAGAGCGACAAAGGAAAACAAGTCTGATCTTTTGTTCAATCAGCGTTTGTTCAGAGTAAATACAGAACGATGAACTATGAACGAAGTGAAAGAACTAGTTCATTTGATCGTTCGGATCAATCTGAACGATTCAGTAAAATGAACTATTATGCACAACTCTAAACAGATCCACCTTAGTTAACTGTGTTCCCACATGAGAGTTAAGAAAGTGAACTCGTTGCTTAACAAATGAGTACAAATAATTTTTTATAAGGAATTAAAAAAAATTTTTGAAAAAACTACAAATGCGTTTGCGAATAGTACTCAAAACTAAAATTTAAATAATGGGCAGTTGGTAAAATAAATGTATCACACGTGTTCAAAGAGTAATAGCGTAATGTTTTAGTTGCAAAAATTTTGATTAATAAAAAAGCACTAAAAAGCACTGTGAGAAATCGTAAAAAGCACTATAAATATACGATTTTCTGAAACGCATATATACCAAAATTTCGGGTATTTAGAGAGGAAAAAAGCATCAAAGTGGAAACGCTGTTCTGTTTATGCAGCAGGTAAATATATTAAACGGAGATTAATTTTGTTTAAACTATAACTCAATCACTTTTAGTATTAAATTTTTACCATATTCTCAGTGAATAAACAGAAGTTAAAAAAAGTTATATTATTAATAAATAATTAATAGCTCAATATGTTGTAGGTTATTACCACCTAAAAAAAAATAAAAAGCAACAAGTTATGATCAGAACAATAGTCATGATGCAATGTCGAAGACAATTTCGATTTTTCTATTTTAAGTGGGCCAGTATGCCAACGCAACCATTCTCTGAAGATTATTTCTGAGCTGAGAGATCTTCCAGCTGAGATTCCGCTTAATACCAACTGGACTGCTAAATAACTTTTGTATTAATACTTATAATTACTTCCATAAATTCTGGCACATGACTTTTGTACCGTTTATTTTGATCCAACACTTTTTCACCAATTGAGAGCCTGTTAATACCTTTTTCTGAGTCGAAATTGATCGGAAGCGCGAGTCATAAAAGACTCTTTTAGTAGAGTCCCGGAATTTTTTCCGAAATGAACCGTCATTTTCTACTCGGAAATGAGCGCATAAAATATTATTTTAATAGCTAGAATTAATCGAAAACGACTTGAATATGATTATCCATTTAAAAAAAAAATGCTGACTGGGTGGAAACATAAGGCAAGACACAACTTAAAATGACAAAACATCGAATAAATATCGGACATTTTTATTTTTCAATATAAATTTACTGGGTTCTGCGAAAAAAATGATGTTCTAAATTTAACCATAACGACAATGCTTTCGCGTTTGGTTTATATATATTATAAAAAATATTATAACAATTTTAAGTCGAAATCATGGATTAAATTTTTGATATCAAATATGTCATTTTTTATACTAATGATTTCTTAATTTTTCGGGCAGGCAAAATATGATTTGATTAGGCTAAAGTTCGTATCACTCTGTAAGCCAAATAACATGCGATAACTATTAATGAACAAATAACACCAAAGTTATTTGTAAATATTCTGACAAACACTAGAAGAACGGAACAACTAGGGCCAGTGGCCCTACTTAATAGTAACAAAGAAAACAAGTTTGTCTTAAGTAGAGGAAAAAGAAAAAAAAAAATTGCAATACGATGAATCAAAAACATTCAAATATTCCATTTGCACTGAAAAGCTGAGTATATAAAGTAGAAATCTACATCAACTCAACAGAAAGAACACTGATGACGAATGTGTTGCGACCTTCGAAAACAGCTAGTCGTTCCATTCTTCTCGTGTTTGTCAGAATATTTACAATTAACTCTGGTGTTATTTGTTCATTAATAATTATCACATGTAATCTCGCTTTCAGAGAGATACGAACTTTAGCCTCATCAAATCATAAATATAGAATTAAATAAAGTTCGAATCATAATAACAAAACTAAAAAAAGTTTTCTTTTTATTGCTATACCAATTGATTTTTAAGATTATTCCACATTGTAAAACAAAAATATGCAATTTTGCTTTTTACTATTAAAGTTTTTTTATATGATCTTAGTAAAGGCTTCATTCTATGCAATAGAATTTGTGTCTATTGTTGGTTAAGTTTAACTGTGCGCATTTTATTACTGCAACAGTAATTCTCAATAGCTTTTTGGGATTTTCGGCAGAAGCATATGATTTTTTTTTGCATTTTAAATTTTTTTTATTTGTATTTTTATTGAAGTCTACTGATAAATTGAAGCAACTTAATGCGTCTAGACATGCTTAAATAACAATAAACATAAATTCTTCATAAATGTTCGTTTTACATTAAATACTTTTTCTTTCAACTGAATTTTATGAAATTAATTTAATTCTTAAAATCCACTAACCAACTTGTAATAATTAGATCAGTGAGTACAATCAGGTAATATTTTTCGGTGTTTAATAAATCATGGAGCCTCTAAAAACTCTACAGCGATTAATTAATTACCAACATAAATTAAGTTAAGTTATTTTTAGCTATAACAGTGATAAGCTAGTTAAACAAACGTTTTTTACGAATGTAACACACATTCATCGGTTACACTTCGTTAAGTTTGTTAAAACTTTTGCAGTTGCGTGTTTACTTGAGAACTTAAATTATGATTAAATAGTTGGGTTAACATGTGCGTAAATTAAAGTTCATTTCCAAAAAAAAAAATTTAAAGAAAAAATACATATTTGAAATAATTGAGGAAATTTAATTTAAAAACATTAGGAAAAGAAATTATGGTAGCACCGAATCTAGTTCCAGTACTAAGTCTTAATGGTAAACTTGAAATGGAACTGAAGAGTGGTTTATCAATTTCTGCTCGAGCAGAATAGCAATCTAGCAGCTGCGACCAGTGTATGCACAGTGACACGGCTTGAGACCTAATTCGCATTGAAAATAGTTAATGCAACTTTTGAACTTTTATAAATAAAAAAATGTGTTGCTACATGAAATGGGTTTCAAGTTCAAAAAAGCCCACCAGTAATAAAAATTAAGCATATACATATACACCTAGGATAGAGACGTGAACAAAAGTTTGTGAACACAAAACTTGAATTTTTTGCATAAATCAGAATGAAATGAAATGAATCACCTTTGTTCGATTTCAGATATTTATAATTTTTAGCCATCACTTTTTTTGCAGCTTACAAAAAACCTTACCACTCCGATTTGAGTAGTTTTATGACCGTATTTGTTAAGTCATTCCAAATGTCAAGCCTACAGTACACGTCATGTAAGAAACCACATGCGCATGTGCTTCTGACGTAATTTTGACGTCATCACGATGCTACATTTGCTGCATGCCGTGCACTAGCAACATTCGTACATGTAGATATTCAAATGATTACAGATGTGCTGCCTCAGAAAATGTTTTCGATTCGGCTAAATGTGCCACATTTGAATTTTGGAACAAAAATACTATAAAAATTTTACGGCATGTAGCCACTACTAGTAATTTTAAATAATGCAACGAACATGCTGAAAATTATCGTGACGTCATCGCTACATACGCATGTGGCTTTTTAAATGCCGTGTACTATAGGCTTAACTCTAATTAATTCAAAATAAAACCATAAATCAATTAAAAATTTAATTAAGTCTATTAAACTTAATCAAATTTTTTAAAGAAAATTTTAATTGACTAAAATACATTTTTGATTGATTTTTGGTTTTATTTTGAATTAAAGTTGTTAATTGCAGGAATATTTTTTTCTGTGTAAATATCCACCATTTGTGCAGGTAGATATAGAAATAACAGCTCAAATAAAGGCGATAACTATCAGGTGCAATAAAAAAAATAAATATACTAATTTAATTTTTTTTTCAATTATTTCAAATTTTAAAGCTTCTCTTTGTTTTGTCTTGATATTTTTACAATCGTGGTGGCATTGTATTTAAGGAGCCATAGATGAATGTTTTTGAACCAAATTGAAAAATTTACATAAACCGCTCGTCGTTCATACATGCTTTTTGCATTTCTTTCAAACTCATAAGGGTGTTCAAAGTCAGCATGCGGGAATGCTTCTAAGAATTGACTTGGATTAATGGCACGTTAATGGTGAATGAGGTGGTTCAGCTAAGATAATTTTTTGCTTCTCTTACTGGAGAGTTTCTTAATTTCTTTTCAGAAGCCCTTCATTACATTGGAATATTAAAAAATAATAAAATAAAATAAATAAAATGACGAGATACGAGTATATACACACTAAAGCCACAGCCATAACTAGAAGTTATCAAAAAGTCCTAGTTTACACTATGCAAGTCTTATTGCTAAGCTGATTAGTTTGTTAGGAAAGAGAGACGAGGGAAAAAGAAACGTTTCTGTTCCCCTCGCCTCTCTCTCCCTCAAACTAATCAGCTTAGCAATAAGACTTGCTTAGTGTAAACTAGGACAAAGGTTTTGTATTTTCATAAACCAGCTCACTGAACAAGTCTCTAACAACCGCAAAAATTTCTTTTACAAAGTCTTCTTGAACAATATAAAATACCGTTATGCCTGTTTATATGTTACATACTTGCGTCATTTGTATATTATCAATAGGAGTGTCAAATCTAACGTCTGGTATGTTTTGAGTTGTAACTGTTTGTGATTTAGTGTGCGATGTGTATGTAAGTCAAACTTGCAATTATCTTCTTTTCTTTTTTAATGAGAATTTGATAAAAATATCAAAATAGCTTATATTAACATTATACAATTTTTACGAAGTAAAGCTCTCCGAGCAGCAAAATTGTCTGAATACCCCTAAAATATAATTAGGGAATTCACAATGAGTATATTAAAATTTTAATGTGGCAACATTGAGACATCTTAATTTTTTATTGTGAGCAGGCAACGATATAAAGACACATACTGTGTATATATAAGTCAGGCAAACACACATACATCTTTATATTATTTAAATATTAGTTTATAATATGAGAAATGGAGAATAAAATGCATGTTTGTACGAATGCTTATGAGAGACAGAATTATTTTCTTCCGTACGTATTAAAAAAACAAAATTTTTAAAATTAGAAATTATTGTTGCATACATTTTTAAAAATAACGTTTGTTCTACGAAAAATACAAATATTTTTTCACCAACTACAGCTGCTCTTACAGTTTTAAAATGTTTAGTTTAACATTAACATATTGCCATATATAAAATGACATGCTTTTTATACTTTTAAATTTGCCACCTGGTAATAAATTTGATTTACACACAAACAAAAACAACAAACTTGCCAGACCATATTAAAGTATTAAATTTGAAACGTTGCAATATTAAGACACATTTTAAAATGCTATTGTGAACTCCCTAAATGTGTTAAATTAGTTTTACCCTCTATCAAAATTGCAAGAAAAGTAGAGTAGGCTGAAGAAATTGAAAAATTTAATAAATAAAAGTTATATTAACAAGTTGTTCATAAATCCTTATAAACATTCAACAATATAAATTGTGCCAAATTAAACAGACAGTGTTACCAGAATTGGGATTCTTTAATATATTTTTAAGTTTGTGGATCCTATGTTGGCTAAAGTTGAACTAAAGATATGTTTACCCTAACCATGACTACTTTGCTTTGGTTTTTAATTGCTTGCGAAATGTGGCAGAGTTATAAGCTAATGTTGTGGTCCAGGTTACGATGTTTAAATTATTAAAATCATTTTAATTTAAAATAGTCAGGAAGTTTAATGTTTCGATGATGCATATGAAGGATATTTGTTGTATAATGATCAGTTCCTAATTGAAGCCAAAATGACTTGTAATTTAAGTGGACTCTTGGCAAAAATTCAATTAATAGTAAAATTAGAGATTTTTATATACGAGTATTTTTATTGTACTCACTTTCGTTGGAAGAGTGTTCAATTTAGAAAACTTAAAGAAACATACAAAAAATATTATAGTTACACTCAAGACTATAATATTTTTTTGTGCTTTCTAAATTGAACACTCTTCCAATGAAAGTTGAGTACAATAAAAATACTTGTATATAAAAATCTCCAATTCCTAAAGAAAGATAAATTATTTATAATATTATACATAATTATTTATTAAAGGAAATTTTGCCAAAGCTTTAAGATTAATTCGCAATAATTTTATTTAATAAGTTTCAAGGATTTTAAAATGGCACGAAAAGTGAATTTTTTGTGCGATTGCACTTTAAATACGTATTTTCAATATTTTCTATGTTATTTTATAATTTGTTAGTTATTTTTTAATAAACCTTAATGTAGTATGATTAAAAAGTGTTGGAACATATACAACAACACCTGGGTTAGTTGTTTTATTTTGTAAATGACACGTTGTTGTGGAATTAATTAAAGTGATAATAAGAATGACTGTAGTTTTCAATAAAATACAATTTTTCATGTATTATTGTAGTTTTTTTTATTATCGTCAATAATTGAAGGTTAGCCGCGAATAACGTTGTAAGTGACAAAATAATAGTTTTTCAGGAGAGCCAAAAAACGTATTTTAAATCATGATTGTTTTTTTTTCGTTAAATTTTTTTGGCTTATCGAAAATAATTGTAATTAGCATTAACTTTCTTTTTTGTATCTCTGTTACATTTATCAATTATTTTCGACTATTTCGTTGGCATGATTTTGTTAAATACTTACAAAGTTCTTCCACTGACTGACTGTTTGTATTTGTATTTTGACGGCGATAATGTTGGAACAACGCTAATCTGTGAAAAAACTGGTTTTGCAAAAATTGTCCTTTGCAACGTTATTCGCGGCTACGCTTCAATTATAAAAATTTTTATTAAAAAAGCTAATTGTTGTTGTCAAGAAAATATGTCTTTACCAGGTAACTAAAGAGTCTTCCACTAAGATGTTTCGTTTTGATATGTAAAACGCGGGTAATTTTGAGCGAAATCATCGGATGTTTTTGTAATTGTAAAGAGCAGTTAATGCCATTAATAATTGATAGCTAGATCAGACAAATGTGCGCCCGGGCTACACTTGTAGAACTATATTTATGAAATTTTTCTTCACTCATATATGCGGCTGTATGGTTTTAACTACGCGAATTTTATATTTGATGTCTTAAATCCATTGTGGGCCATTGGCATAAGTCTTATCATTAATGTAACCTTAAACGAAAAAGTCTAAAATTGTCAAATCACAAGATAACTGTGGACAATTGTGATCGCCTCTTCTATAATAAACGTTCAGGAAACTTCTCACACAAAAGAGCGATGGTATCGTTACTTGTGAAGGCACGTATACTTAGAGAAGGAAATACACCCTACGTGCTCGAACTGATCCGATTCATTGTCAACAGATTCGTATCAACAACGTTTATGTTAAAATTATTACATCATCGTCAATTTAACAATAAAGTATGGACAACAAATCTGTGGCAATAAGGAAAAAGTGCTTGAGTCATATTTGACTGTTCTGCAGGAAAGCACTTTTAAGCGTTCAAGTCGATTTTCAGAAATTTATTTCTTTTACAGTGTAATTGGGAAATTCTCTGTTAACCTTTACACAGTAAATAATACATTGAAGTGGGAATATACCAAAGTATAGCCTAAATTAAGCTATAATTCCAAATGAGATTAGAAGTCTAAAAAAGATTTTTGCTATAACTTCTTGAAAATCGCACAAATTTTTAAGATTTTGCCCAGGGAAACTTTCAAATATGCAGATTAAGGAGGTACCATTAACTCAAAATGAGCTTATCTCGACTTAAGCACTTTTTCCTTTTTGCCATAGAAATGTATGCAAAATGACACCCAGCGTTGTCAGTAAACAAAAGTAAACAATGTAACTTGTTCAGTTCATACACGTCAAACAAAAAACAACAAAAAGTAAATAATGTACCGTGATCGGTTCAGACACGTCCGTGCACATATTGTCAATAACCAAATGTTGACAACGTATCGTTGTCAGTGCGTACACGTCCGTGTGCAAGTTCACAACTATCGTTCTAAAAAAAAAGATACAACCTGGTTATTAGTTAGCCACAAAAGAGGTACTGTTATGTGTATTAATCACAAATTCATAGCATTTCAATATACGAGTATTTCGAAACACAAATATCGAATCATATATTTCGTTTCAGAAGAGAACATCAAACAAAGTAGTTCAATCTTGGTGCATTTTTTTAATAAAAACTTATGGCGAACTTCACCTCAAAAACAAACTGTGAGTGTGAAACGACATCTAATAACTAATATTTTATTTCGTCACGTGATTATTTTTGGTCAATGCTGTCCGCAGGTGTGAATCGCATCCAATTTAGTTTCTGGAATAAGTTTACAAATTAACAAAATAAAACATTTTTCTGTTACATATTCTTTCAATACAACCTTGAAATAATCCAATAATTGTAGATTACTTAATTTTAACTATTATTATATTGTTATTTGAATTTTTGCTTCAAACGTGCTAGAGCCTCTTACTACAAAAATAATTAATAATATTTTACGTTTTAATTTAAAAGAATTTCCGTTTTAAATTTAAGAAAACACATACAACCAAGAGACAAAAATCCTAAAACCCACTCATAATTATCAAAATTAGGTGACTTCACAACAGGTTTCTTCATCATCAATTACATCTGCTTTTGTTCTTCTTCATTATCTTTTCAACGTCTATAGCAAACTGTATTATCATCTCTCTCTCTCTCCTTTTCTAACAAACATAACAATGCCATAAACTAAAATTTTTCGTACCTAAAATTTACTTTTATCTCAAAAACTGACTGAGCAAAATTAGTGACGCAACCTCATTTTAACCTTTGAAGTCAAATTGACTGAAAGCAAGTAAAGAAATAAATTTTTATGCTCACATTGATCTATTTGTAAAAGAATAATATAAATAAGAACAATAACAAATAGTCTTTGTGTACACATACTTACGTTCATAAAGTACGTGCAAAATATTAGAATACATTATTTTCAAGGTCATATTTAAATAGAAAAAAAATATATATTATGACTAGATGTTTATGCATGTTTTTCTTTACAAATTTATTGTTGAACGATTTTTTTCTCTTTCCGGAATTCGGCGTGAACGAAAAAAAATCTGTTAAAAAATAAATCACAACATTGTCAGGCAAGCAAATATTTGGAAAATTTATGTTGAAATTTAACGATAATGACTTAAAAGCCTTCAGGACATGATTTAAGACCTTAAAAAACAAATTTCAAACAAATTTAGGCAAAACGAAAACAACAACAACAATATCAACAAATTCAGCCAGCTTATGTTCAAAGTAAAAAAAACATTTATAAAATCAATGATTTTTGTAGTAGAGATCGCATTGCAAAACTCAATAATCTCGCACAGTAGTGCGAAAAGTTGCAAGTTTATAAATCTATAAAACAAACAAATAAGAGTTTTGAATGATTTTAAACATTTTATGCTGGACCTTCTAATAGAAATTTGTCAAATATTTCATTATTTATTTATAATATTCCAGAAAAAAAATCGGAACTAGTTCCAAAGATTTACCACTTTCATTGCAAAGCAATCACTGCAGGTACTTAATTTAATATTCTAAGGCTGTTTTTATACCAAAAATTGTTCTAGACAACCTTTTACCCGCATACCATTCAGTTATTTGGATCACTTCCGGCCTATGACAACCATGTAGTAAATTCATTGATGTTTCACCAGCAACAGAACTAATTCGCCAGAAACAGAACTACTGAGTTGATTTGTATTGTAAATTTTTGCTGGGATATATATATATAAAAAACGTTAATATTATGAGAAACTTTCGATCTTCGACAGTAGTCGAAAGTACTGATCGAACTAATTTTCATTTGGTATTATGACGAGCATTCGATAAAGAATGTCCTTGTTATTAAAATTAAAATTTGCAACAAATTTACCTAAAAATAAAACAACAACCGTTTATAATAATTTTTATACTAAAATACATCAAAATCTAAATTCTGTTCGATAGAAAATTCGATGCTCAACGAAATTTTCATTGCTTAAAATATGAATTGAACATTCGATTTTCGATGTTCGATAGCCATCTAGGATCGAGAATCGAAAGCAACTGATAATGAGGGCCAAAATTGTTAGTCCGCCTAAGATTTTTTGTAAAATGTTGGCTTAGGTCTGATTTCCCGTTTGATACTAAATACATACGGACATCGTTTAAGGGCACATTCCCAGCAAAAAATTAAACATTACCATCAGAACTAATTACTTGCAACCCACATTATATAAAATTTTATGAAATGATGTAGAAATTGGTTAATGAAAAGAATGGTTCTTTTAGGTTTAATAGATTAACTGAAAATGTTGCCAAATAAACAAACTAAGTAGTTCGCGAGAATCGATTATTTTAGTCTCACGCCTTGTTAAAATCATTAAGTTGGTAATCCAGTAAGGAAGAGCTTCCACAAAAATGTTTAATTCCAAACCCGATTACTTTTTTTGGAATTTTTTTCTGTATTATAATTATAAGAATAATTGGGCATATTTTGTACCAGTTGAAACAAAAATTAGTTCTATTAATTTGTGACATTTCTTATTCTTGTGTCTAGTTGTTAATTTTTATTACTTTAGTGAACGTCGTATGTACACTTGTTAAATATATAAACAGGTTATGTTGGATTAATCAACCTTCTCGAGCAGCTAATTAATATTGAAATTACGAACGGAATAAAAGACTACGTAGAACTTTTGGCATTTTTTGAAGTTTGGAATTAGGATTTTTTAATGGCACTGTTTAAAATAATTCTTCAGATTTGTTTCCGCTTTGCAAATTTGCTGGTATAATATATCGGTTTTTGTTATCAGTTCAATATTCGCTATAGCTCAATGTCTGTAAAATTTTTAGTAACAAAATAAATCCGCAGTTTAAACGTTTTCGCCAAAAAATCTGGCGAAGTAATTAATTAAAAATTGTTTTTTGTTTTTGTTAATTCCATTAATTGGTATGTATATCCCAGCAAAAAATTAACACACAAATTATTAGTTGCAGTATTGATGAACTCAGCTCCAAGTAGTTCTATTTCTGGTGAAACATCAATGCATTTAAAACATGGATGTCATAGGACAGAAGTGATCCAAATAATAATAAGGTTGTCTAGAAGAAGTTTTGATATAAACAACAGCCTTAGAATACTAAATTCAGTATCTATAGTGATTGGTATGCAATGAAAGTGCTAAAACCTTGGAGCTAGTTCCGACTTTTCTTCGCTCAGATAGTATTGTACTTTACTATTTTTCTCAGATTGACATGAGTTGTAAATGTTCATAAATAATTAAAATAACGAAAATACACTTTACAGTCCTTACTATTTTTAAGGTTAGGTTAGCAGAAGACAAAAATTTATCATTGTAACGCTCTACTTCGTGATGCCTCTGGATAACGACTACCACACGGATTTAATAAATATCAGTAGTCTGCATAGTCGCACTCTCGATACAATTTCTAGACTATATATGGTGCAATCACTACGATAGTTATACCCGTATCTAGTGCGGTTTAGAGCTGGACAATGGTATACTGTCAATTACATTTCCTGCAGATGCCACCAAGTATTTTTCTTAATTTGACAGCATTTTCAGCTGTGAAGCTGTGACCAGATCCAAGACGATCCAAAACACGTGCAACCAAAGCAGCTGTCAACAATTAACTGAACATTCAAAATGGCCGAAATTGTCGGCATAAGTGAGAGACATGAGTACCAACATAACGCCACAAAAAATCAAAATTCGAATATACGTAACACGCGGAAATTCAAAGTTTGGCGATACTTTTTGAACAGACCTTGTATGTACTTGTCCACTGTCATATAATGCATTTAGGGCATCGAAATAATTGCCTTGATTATTGCTGCCAATGTACCAGCCTTAATTTTTAGAGCTAATATGTACTCGTAAGTACACTTCCGCATGGGATGTAGTATAGTTTTCAGTAAGTTCGGAAGATTCCTCTCTACCAATTTCTCGGAAAGTAAATCGCTGCTTTATGCTTTCTTCATTGCTTTGAACCAGCTTTATAGGTAGACAACAGCAAACTTATTTTATATCTGCCTTGGGTAATCAGCTCACCTAATGAGAAATATCCAACGCGTTTTCATAGCGTTTGGTTTCACCTTTAATGTTAAGCGAGAAGCAAAGCTCGTAATCATTTAAAGGGGAATAATGCCAATACACATTAAGATATGTATATGTAAAAATTTGCATATTCTTATTACTTGGCAATTGCATTAATAATTTTATTATAACAAATCACTGTTTTGGGAATTGAAATATTAAAGCGTATAAATTTTACAAATGACCAGTATAGGGTTTAAGTTTAAATCACACATTGCTTAGATAGTTGCTCAATTTTATTTTCTCTTGATCACTTCCTACCATTCGATCTTCAATATTTTAATAAAATTTAAATTTTATTTAACTTGTTATGGTGTTTCTTAATCATTTATTAGGTATGAAAGAAAAAAGAATGAAATACAAAGAGAGGAAAAATAATAACGAAAAAAAATAATAAGAAAACTGAAAACAAGACAAGATACCGGCCGACCGACCGCATCACAAGGCAAAAAGAGGTTGATAAGAATCAGAAAATCAAAGTATCAGTGAAACTAATAAATTTTAAAATTCTCACATTAATAACACAACCAAAGTGGCTGCAAAATACTGTTTCCAACGTTAATTTTGTTGTTGTTAGGTGAATCTTTTCGAATGCAATACGCAGTAACACAAACACCCAAGACTTGGTTAACGGCTTCAAGAAAATGTACTTGATATCTTTGTATGTAATTATAAGGATACTGCACATACGTTCATAAGAAAAAATATGGATCTTCTTATACATGTTAAAGGTATAATCGAACATAATTTTTTTTAATACAGTTCCCAGCAAAAATTTTGCTTCAAATAAAGCCGGTTTTTACTATGAGAGAGTAAAAGTAGAGCAGTCAAATCTGCTGATATCGCTGCTGATTTTTCTATGGCGAGTTCCCGATTTGGAGTACTAAATTTTTTGCTCACAAAAGCGCTTTTTTGGAATCTAATAAAACATGCAAATATAGCATTTATCTCAAGCGATCTTTAAAGGATTAATAATATAAACGTATTTACTTATAAAAAAGCGCTTTTTAAGATTACATTAGTAACATTTCTGGCTTTAAAACCTGTATTGTTGTGACGCTGTTAAATCACCTTATTTTCTTTAGTTTGCTTCATATATGTTCACTGCTTCTAAGGAGCTAATATTTTAAAGCGAATTATGATGCGCTTTATTGCCCTATTGCTTCAAAAAACATCAAAATTTTTTACTGGGTTTTTATTTGATGAAATATTTTTCATTTTGAAAAAATATTTTGGTTGTAGATGAGTTAAAATTTAATATTTTGGGTTTTGGTAATGTGTGAAGAAGCCCATCGAGGAATTAAATCCTAAGCGCTTGCGACCTGCAGAAAAGCAGAGTGGTGGTCACGTTATAGTAGGGGGTGCACATTCCGATGCCGGAGTTGGAGTTTTGTGGGAGGAAATATAAATAAATTCCAAAATTTAACAATTTGAAAGAATAATCTGAAGCAGAGTGCAGAAAAATTGGGCATAAGGAAACGTTCCACTTTTACCAGGATAACGGCCCTAAACGTTGCGCTGTAATAGTAATGGTAATTGCTTAACTGCTCAAGAGTCATCAAACTTCACCAAAATCACTAGATTGAAATGTTATAGAAAATGTCAGAGAGTGAAGTGCGAAAGCACCGAAGAAATGAGAAAAGCATTGGAGAAAACGTGCTCCGTATATTACAAAAAAAAAAAAATAATAATATAATACATTCATTCGAAATGAAATCTCTATAAATTACAAGAAAATAAAAATATAAATTTTTTTTTTTTTGCAGAAATATGATGGGCCATTTTTAATGTGATCTGAAGTTTTACGTATACGAGTATATTTTTGTTTTTATTGTTAAATTTCAATAATTAAAAGACTGAATGTAGAATACTTAGTTCCTTACAATTAGTGACTAATAAACTTTATTTAAAAAAATATATAAAAAAATTGTTTAATATAAATATTAAGCAGATATTAATTAATTTTTTTCTGCCTTAATTTCTCCGTGATTGACTGTATTTCAAAATGAAACTATGAGGGCAATTATGAATAAAATTCCGCGAGAAATTTTTCTCGGGGAATAATTCCAACTAATGGCAAGTAATAGGGAAAACTAAAAATTCTAGTTCGAAAATAGAGAAATTTCTCGCGGAATTTTATTCATAATTACCCGGTATATGTATTTTTTTAATTCATATTGTCATTAAAGATTGCTTAAAGATATTTGTGAAAAGAAGGTAATACTTCTTTTAATTTCTGGGTATATCAAAATTATTATAATTTACATTTTAGATTTATTAAAGATAGACAGATTTTTTAACTATTTTTCGAGAATTTTTTTGTTTAATAATTATATTTAAGGTAGTAAAAAAATAATTATTTCTTTATTATTATGAATTCATAATAAAAATTTTGCTTTATAAAGTGTTTTAGTTTACTATGAAAAACTGTTTTGCAAAACTGTGTGTTTATGAATAAGTTCTTTATGTTTTAGATTTTTGATAAAAAAAAATTTATATTTTATAATGTTTATTGTTTTCAATATTTTGCGAACCTTTGGTTGGCTTTTTCAGGAAAAAATATATGTATATGTGGAAATGAGGAATAAGTGCTAAGTTATGTTTTGATGTTGTGCAAGTCGATTTTCAGAAATTTATTTCTTTTACAGTTAAATTGGGAGATTCTCCGTCAACCTTTATTTTTTAAGTAAACATTGTTCTAAACACTATAAATAATACATTTAGGTCGAAATATACCAAAGTATAACCTAAATTAAGCTAAATTAACCCAAATTGAGCTATTATTCCAAACGAGATTAGAAGATAAGTCGCAAGTTACAGTGCTATAAATTCATGAAAAATCACACAAATTAATTTAGATTTCGACCAGAGGTACTTTCGAGTTCGCAGATTACAGAGGTACCATTAAGCTTATCTCTACTTAAGCACTTTTTGCACAGGTATAATGATGTAATTATTATTATTTTACAATACAATTAGAATGTTATTGTTATTAAGAAGTTATCTAAGGATTCGGCGAAGTATTGAAAATAATATTAAGAATAATAAATAATTTTTATAGAAAATACCTAAAACTGAAATTACATGTAAGGGATGTTTTTTATAGAGTGACACAAGTTTAAATCGTAATAAAACAAGGAAATATATTTTTAATATCAATGAAACGGGCTTTATTGGAAAGAGTATTTTATGAAATTATTGTTTAATATAATTTCTGCCATGTGGCCGTAACGGCTGTCACGTAGAAAGCACAATCAGGAACACCAATTTTCAACAACTTTTCGCAGCATTAGCGGCCGTATTTTGCCGATAACTCTTCGAATTTTGATTTCCAGGTGTTCAATTGTTTGGGTGGTTTATCGACGTAGATAAGTAACTTAACATAACCCCAAAGAAAATAATCCAATGGGGTGAAATCACACGTAATTGAGATACGAAAAAATTTCACAGTAACATTCTGACCATCATCGTTTTTGAAGACATATAGGCCAATGACTCCGCCAGCCCATAAAGCGCACCAAACAGTAATTTTCTGCAGACGTAATTGTGTTTTGAAAAAAGCTTGTTTATTCTTCTCACTCTAAATGGGACAATTCTGCTTATTTACGTACCCATTGAACCGGAGATAGGTTTCATTGGAAAATAAAATTTTCATAAAAAATATAAAAATTTCAACAATTTGCTAGCGGTGTTGGTGTTGAAATTTCAAAGCAAGCTAAGCAAAAAGCAAATATCAGCTGTTGAATGGATGCTCAAATAAAGCAGTGATGCCAATTCAAAATTTTGACACTCTAAAAAAACACCCTTTATTGAATAAAAAGAAAGATTTTTTAAATTAAGCTGTTTTGTCAGGGTTAGATGTACACATGTGTATTTGTACGTGATATGAGCATTTATAGGGGGAAGAGCTGGTGGGAATAGTAAATACATATCCGCCAAGTAACAACGTAACGTAACAGTTTATATCTACACTTTATACACTACTCAGACCAATATTTTCAAAATACATCATAATGTTATTCTTTCTTTTCTTTGAGTTTAAAGTATTTTGTAAATTTTGCTGATAATGACGATGATGTATAAAATGTTGAAGAAGATCAGATGGCTGCGGAATGCACACTGGGATGGAATCAAAATGATCTGCCGTTTCTAAGCGACTTATATCAGAAGAAATGGCGTTTAAATTGTGTGCATAATACGAGTATAACTTTATATGTATCCATAGAAAATAAAGTGCTTAACTTAAAGCGGTTTGAATATAAACGTACTATGTTTAATTTAAAATTTTTTTTTACTGCCTGTTAAAGCTTCCAAGGGATTTCTTAATGAATTTTTTATACTTTTTCACTGCAAGAAATCGACCGAGTTACTTATATAACTAAAGACCTCTTTACAAAATGTTTCCGAATTTTGCAGCTATGAGCTAACGTTCGACAGTTAAATTAACTGTTTATTCTGTTGATTGGTAATTTATAACTAAAATAGTGAAATACATGGTTTCTTATGAGGTCTTTTACATTCATAACACTCCGTCAACTCAAAAATTGGTCAACTTTTAACTTTTTGCGTACGTTGAGTAGTTTGACAGATATTGGTTGGTTTTTTTGGTATGTTATGATTTAAGTTTTTGAGTTTTGCGCAGCAAAAATAAAACGAAACAAAAGAAGTAAACGAAATAAATAAAAAAGTTGAATTTAATGAATAAATTAAATATTGAAGCTGTTCAAATGCTTCCGTATATAAAGTACTCTTTGTGCCAGCCTTCACCGTCGTTGCGTTAATGTCAGTTGAAAAAGGCGAAGTTTAACGTATGATGGATTCATTGTGACACGGCCTTTTCAAACAAGACATAGACTACTTTAATAAAACCGGACTTTAAGGCTGGATGGCGCTTTACATGGAAGTATATATAGAAAAACACAAATGTACCGTTATCTCGATAATGGAGAAAAGGAAAATTATTATTTTATTTCTCTCGTGCATAGAAAATCCCAAATCAGTGTAGTTTTAAACATTATGACAATATGACCTGCAAGACTGCTGTTTGAATCCGCCAATTATATGTATAAAATTTTTTGATTTGAACACACTGTATAATTGTAATATATTAATATAAAGTACATATAAATATATAAATTTTATAATATAAATTTACTCTCCTATACATTTGACAAAAGAAAAATATACTGACAATCGGACGTTTCGTTTAAGTTTAACTTATTTCTATTCACCCCAGTGTGCTACGTTGATTTTTCATTTAGTGTGACGCACTTAGATAGAAAATTTTGATTAAAGAAAAAAGTTTTAATTTATAAAATACATGTACATACATACATATGTATGTATGATTTGGTTACATACATATGTAGATATTTTTCTGGTTTAAACCATATTGAATGGTCTCCAATCGGTGTGTGGTTTATTTTTATTCTGACATTTAAAAACTAGAAATAAATTTATTAGTTAAAAAACAAAAAATAATGCAAATTAATCGAAATATGAAATTATGAATGTTTATGTGTACGAGTATGTAATATACAATATAAGATATAATTATATATGTTTTTCTTTGTGGTTACTTGTTGTAGGTATAAATGCACCTTGTTTTCAAAGTAAAGTGGAGTTCGATTATAACGAACAGGGTGTATACACCATGGTGTATAACGAACGAGTTCAATAATATTTGAAAACTGTTGTTCCCTTAGTCCTAGTTTACACTATGCAAGTCTTATTGCTAAGCTGATTATTTTGTTACGAGAGAGAGACGAGGGGAAAATAAAAGTTTATGTTCCTCTCGTCTCTCTCTCTCCATGAAACTAATCAGCTTAGTAATAAGACTTGTATAGTGTAAACTAGGACTTAGTTCGAAAGTAAATTAGCGCCTGTCAATTCTAAAACACTGTTTTAAAATTACTAAAAGTATATTTGAAAAAGATTTGTATTGTATAATATAAATGCATTTATTTTTGTATTGCATTGTAGAAAAACATACTTCGCCTATAACGACTTAGATTGTAAGATTCTCGGAGTTCGTCATAACCGAACTCTATATGATTCTTAATTTTTTTTTAGTTTTCCACTGAGTGACAGACAGCAATCTATTTCGTTTTTTTTTTTTAATATTGTATGTACACATCTATATACTCGTAGATACCTACATACTTTTTGAAGATGTTACAGCACACTTGTTTTACAATGTTAAATAATTTTACAGTTGAAGAAATTTAAAAATGGTCATGGAAATGGGAAACATTTTTTAAGTTTTAGCGAACAGCAAGAGGTATAAGTCTACAAGTTGATTTATTACAATTTAAGGGATACTTCACGTTTAAAAAGTGATAGAGAGAGACAGAGAAACATTCAGCACGCTTCTTTGAGAAAACTTCACATACTCGTAAAATAAAATAAAGGCTCAGTTAGCCGACTGTAACGCAATGTAACTGTAATGTAGGAAACAGCTGATCGATATTTTTATATGAAGAGTAGGTTACGTTACATTACATCTCTATAACCATTTCCATTACTTTTCACATAACAATATCGATCAGCTGTTTCCTACATTACAGTTACATTGCATTACAGTCGGCTAACTGAGCCTTTAAATGCTACATCATACATTAAATCACATTCTTGTAGATTTGATAAGCAGGAAAGATTTAAAGTAAAAATTTGGATTAGTTGGATAATTTCAAAAGTTTCTGATCTTAGGTTTCTAAAAGAAACAATAAAATTATGTATTCCAGGTGCGGATTGTATTTGCATAATTTAATTTAAACATCAACTCTCATTTATGCGATTCACCCCTTTATTTTCCGCTGAATTTGACGATGCAATACGAACAAACCCCTCAGTTCTAATTGATCAGTTCAGTCTTGCTTTGGGTGAGCCAGTAACACTTCCTTTCGTGGTTACAGCAAAACAGATTGAATTTACTTTGTTTTTCACTAAAGAAAAAGTAAACTATGTACGGATAGGTATCTATAGTATATATATTTACTCGTATGTAGATAAAAATACAAGGATTTTGGATTTAATATGTTTGTATCTTGAGAATAAAACTGTTGTCTGTGGATGCATATATTGCACAATATAAAAGTAAAATGTTTCTTGTAATTGCGAAAATAGCAAATGTTGCAGTCTCCCAGATTGATGCTTCAGGATGTGCTCTAAATGCATTCAGCAGGGGAGCATAAGTTGCAATGAGCAATGCTTAACACGGCGTTTGGACGCTTTTATATTCCAATATTTAATGAAGAAACGTAGTTTTCTAAAATTTTTATATTATTTTTTTTTTTTTTGATTTCAATAAAATATTTGAGTAATGTTACGTTAAAAAATTTCACTTTTACTGCATCAAGTTACATTTATTCCATGAAACTTTTTATCAAATATTTTCCTAACAAGGATTACATGAACCAAATTGTATTAATT